>OZ014525.1:329174599-330417893 GCA_963966055.1 Lathyrus aphaca
GTCTAGCAGTGCACAAACAACATCCCACTTCCCAGCTACAGCATGCAGGGTGGCTTGGGAGATCAAGAAGTCTAAGTGAAGGTCTGGGATTCCAGCCTTGGTGGTCATGTTCTGATCAATGAGGGTAGGCTCTAAGTGCAAGGCCTTAGCTATATCTTCATTCTTGGGAGCAACCATCTCGGGGTTGAAAGGAATCCCCCTCCTGATGGGGACACCTAACAACATGGAAAATTCTTCTAGCAAAGGTCCCAACTGAAAATCAGGGAATGTGAAACATCTGAGAGGAGGGTCATAAAACTGCAAGCAAGTTTGGATCATGCTCCTCTGGGATGCATCCAGGTCCATGATCATGTCCAATATGCCTCCATAATGTTCCCTGAATAAAGGGACATGATCAGGAGTGATGAGAGACTGGATCTGTCTGATGCCTGTCAGGGTGAGATCAAAGAAATGATAGGTGGTGTTGCTCTTCCTGGAAGTTTCCATGCTGACAATGGATGCTGGTGAAGAAGGCTGAGAGGAAGCCCTGATGAAGGTAACTGCTGAAAACTAATGAAGATAACTGGAGAAAGTGCTGAAGAAGGGTCTCTAGTGAAGACAAACTGATTAATGTGCTGGAGAAGAATCCCTGATGGAGATAACTGGAGGAATATGAGCAGTAGAACAAGTCAAAACCAAACCAAAGATACAATGTGGATACCCTGTAAAACAAATAGACAAATGTTAAATGATGCAAAATGATGTATGCAAAATTATATGCAAAGGGTTTGTGATCAAGTGCTGGATCTGTTATCTGCCTTGATAGGGTCCATGTGTGTTCATAAGTCCGGATGGAGGCTTAGAAAACCAGTAACCAGGTGGGGGACTCAAATAAAGAGTCACAAGTCCAGGGTTTCACAAGAACTGTCCAAAATAATACAACCTTAACAAATAAAGTAAAAAGGTATGATGGGGCCAAAGGTTCCTGCAAACCTGTAAACATCCCAACCCCCTCACATGTATTGTTCTAGAACAAGGATCCTCAGAATTGGATCAGTTATGAGAAGTATAAACACTTCTAACCTAGAGGTATAATGTTTACAATAACCATAAAAGATCCTCCTCTAATTCACCTTAGATGCTGAAGGTCATAAAAGGTCATCCAGACTTAGTAGGCTTCCCAGATAGCCCTAGTACTACAGGAAATCCGTAGCACAAAGTTCTCAAGAAGAGACCCATATCTGAACCGTGTTTCATATTCCCACACCAGACCAAAATGGAATGGGAAAGAATATGAAGCCACTCTATCCTATGTATCACTCAGGTCCCCGGTATGGAACCTTAATCACTCAAAAATCCCTCCCACCAAGGTAAACACAGATCCAACACCAATGATATGATAATAACAATATGAAATGCATAAAACTGTAAAAGAAAACAATAAATAAAGATGTACACAAAGACATAAATAAAGAAATAAACAAAAAGCACAAGTAGCACATAACACCCCCGTAAACACAAATCAAACAAGCGCTAGGAGGAACCCACAAAAAGAAACAGAAGCCCTGGTTGCAACATAAGGTTCCCCAGCAGAGTCGCCAAGCTGTCGCTCCCGAAGATTTGCATCCCGGTATAGACGCGAACGATCGGCAAAAGGAGAAATGAAGGTGAAGATGAATAGAGTCTCCAGCTAGGCATTTTTATCCCGAAGGAAAGGTAATGCTGCATAAACCTAGAAAGGGATGGATAAGACGGTTGTGAACCATAGAAACTGAGAAAGGTGGTTGGTTACAACCTGGGAAGGTGTTAGCACCCAGATTGTCCCTCGTACTTGAAGGGGATCCACGCTTGCAAGATTGTGTTTAAAAGGGGAGTGTATGTGTTGTCTGTGTGCAAAAAGCTGGAAAGGAGATATACAAGTGTCGGTGCAAAATGGTGTGAATTTCTCAGGAATGAGGCTTAAAAGAGAAAGCTGAAAGAAGGGGAAGACATAGAGACTTTTGTTCGATAAATGTTAAGTTATGCCTACGTATCCTCTCGTGCAATGAGGAAGTCAGAACACCGTAGTTCGACTAAAAGAGACTGATAAATAAATTTGACTGATGAACTGCTTGCTTGCCTATACTCAAGTGTATGACTCGTCTGACTCGAGTGCTAACTGTCTTGCATTAGACGGAAGAAGCAAGTTCTCGCTTATGAATGAGGGTGATGAGAAAATAATCCCGAAGGAGACGATTATTGTTTGTTTTTTTGTTTTCCGTTTTGTTATTGTTTTTGGTGTTTTGCATAAGTTAATGAGCTTAAGCCTAAATCAAAGGCTTGTAAACTCATTATATCCTCCCTGTGATTAGGGATAATGAGAATACTTAAGTATGAGATAAGCATCTCAACTTAATTGCCATGCTGATGTAGGATTAAGATCATTAACCTACTTATGATTATTCAGATGTTTTTGGGTTTTTGTTTAGTGTTAAGTAATCAATTTAATCTCTAATCACAAATTAGTGGGCTCATTACACCATCCTAATAGAAGGATAATAGATGAGAACACTTAAGCTGAGGAAGATACCTCAACTTAATCCAGGATTAGGGATTAAATTCATTATATAACAAGCCTTTATTAAGTGGATTTTAATTAAAGGGTGAGATTAAGAAATGGATTTTATGATTGGTAAGACAACTTGAGGGAGACTTGTCCATTAAACACTAGGGTTAGTCCTTCTTAACCATAAAGGAAGAATTAGAACCCTAATGTAAGGCCCAAGTTACAAGATGAAATCTTAGTGATTATTAAGACGATTTGATTAAGAGGTTTAAACAAATTAAAGGTTTAACACTTAGGATTAAAGTTATACACTTTATCCAAATAGAAGGATACAGGCAATAACCCTAATTCAAAAGTCCTAAAACTTTAAGAGTTTAGTCTCTGTTTATGAAGATGAGAAGAGGACTCAAAGTAGACTCAAAGGTGAAAGACTAAAGGGGGACTATATACAACCCTAAAGTTATCATGCTTGGTTATCCTATGGTTTTGTGAGGATCAAGATAATTCTTCAAGATGGCCACCAAGGAAGAAGCAGATGAAAAGAGAATTAGGTTACTTACTTCATTTAAGAAGATAAGTAAACCAAAGAGAAAGAAAAGAAAGGAAGAGGCACAAGTGAATGAAATTCACTTCAAACACAAGTATAATGTACACAAATAAGAGAGAAAGAGAAGTTAGATGTGGATGTACATCCACACCTTAAACAACTTACCATGAGCCCCTGAAATGTTAGTTGAACACTTAAAGGAAGAAAAGAAATGCAAATGCAACAAACAAAGATGCTATGATCAAAGTCAGAAGTGCATATGCAAGGCAAATGAGTTATGAGATGATACAAAGTCACACATGATGCATATGTATGATCATACAAGAGATGGATGCAAATGAAGGTAAGTTAGAAACTTGAAAACACATGGATGTTCATGAAATGTTATGAATGCAAAGCATAGAAAATGAATGAATAAATTATCAAGCAATTTTCTAACATGTCCTAGGATGTCTAAGATGACATACAAATGCTTGAGATGTCATGGAAAGTTCATGTATTGATGTTTATGCAAAGATGAATGCATATGAACATGATAAATTAGGGTTTTATGAATGTATGAGATGCACATGACCAAAACAGATGCAATGTGCAAGATAAAAAAATTTGAAAATGCACTCAAAGGAACCTAAACCTATACTAGTTTACCATCCAAAGGGGGAGGTCAGAAGCTAAACCTAGGAGGAGTTATGAATTTTCTAAGTTTTCTAGGGTTTTTGGGTGATCTTCAATGTAAAATGCCAAACAAATTGAAAATGCAAGATAAAAATGAAACAAAAATGTTTTTAGAAACTAGAGGCCATGTATGAAACAATGCAGAAAGAATCATGTACAAACTCATCTTGGTTTAAAAGTTATGAATTTTTGAATTTAGGGTTAGAAAATAGGTCATTTTAGGAACCCTAATTCAATGAAAAATGTCAAAGCATGATCAAAACCAAAAATAAATTTGTATGATAAATTTGTAAATGTTTGTAAATGTTTATAAATGCTCTCTGAATTTTTTGGTGATTTTTAAATACCTAAATGTATTTTTAATTAATTAAAATCAATCAATTAATTAAAATATACAATTAGAGTATTAAAAAATGCATTTTTAATGGAAAAATAAAAATAAAAATATTTTTGGATTTTAAAAATTATTTAGAGTGAAAATGCAGAAAATGATAATTTTAAAAATGTTTTTTCTATTTTTAATAAATATGTAAAATAAAATGCAAGAAAATAAAATAAAAATAAGAAAGTATGCTGAAACAAGGGCCCAGATTGATAGTCAATGAAACCAGTGGTCAAGATGCAAAGCTACGCTGACTTGTGGTATGCACATCTAAAGGCTGGTGTTTAAACTTAAGGTTGGCGCGTGATCTAAGGGCTATGATTGCCTCTGACTAATTAAACTAAATTAAATTAATTAATTAGAGATTAGGGTTTAAGTGAGGGATCTGGACCATTCATGTGCGCAGTAAACATAAGATCCAAGGGTGGAGATTCAAACTTGGCTAATTAATGAGGCTTAACCCTAACAACTTTCAGATGACCGGAACAGTGGTTTCAGTCATCTTCTCTGACGAACCAAAACCTCAACTCTCTCCCTAGTTCTCTAAAACTCAATCTCTCTGCCCAGAATCAAACCCCAGACATCACACAATAAGAATCATCAACCAAAACACATTTATTTCACGTATTAAAGCTAAATCGAATCAAAGCATTTTTAGGTCAAAAACTTTCAGAGATCATGAAATGCTTATTTCTCAACCATTTTCAATTTTAAACATATCAGGATGATCAGTGCAACACGTAGAATCATTCTATAACAAGAAATCAAGGTTCTGGAAAATTGTTCTTGAGGTATACCTGAGATGAAGCTTTGCTATCTGGAGCTTTCTGGCCACCTCCTTGGTGCTTTTCCACTCCAATGAACCCCTTGGTGCTTCTGGCAAGCTTAAAACAAGTTTATGTTGGTTGCTTTGAAGGTTTCAGTTCAGAGGAAGCTGAAATCGTTTTTGGTTAGAGGGTGTTCCAGGCCAATGTGAGGGGTGGGAAATGATCCTGGGGTTATATGGAGATGATTGGTGAAATGATCCTCGAAGAGATGAAGTTTTGAGGGAATTTTGTGTAATCTGAGCTATGGAGAGTTTCAGGCTTGTGTGTTGTGTTCTTTGTGATCCATAAGGTTAGTGTAAGCAAGTGTGATTGGTCAGAGGAGTTGGTGTGGCTCAGTGTGATTGGTATGGGGTGATTTGCAAAAAGTAAAGCTTATGTGTACTTGAGGCATGGAACGAGTCAGAGCTGGATTAGGGGCATGGCTGGGCTCAGCATGGATCAAGGAAGGCCATAGGATTGAAATTGATGAGGTGGAACGCTTCCAGCTAGGGTTTCTATGTGTTTTGCAAATTTTCCCTCTTTGGTGTTTCTTGTGATTCAAGGTATTAAATGATCCAATTCTTGGGCAAATTTTGATGCTTTGATGTTGTTTGATCATGTTATGGCATATTTGTACACATTTTAAGTCATTAGAATGTTGGAACATGCCATTTTGCAAAATCCCTCTTTGACATGAAACTTGAAATTTTAGGGTTTTTGCCAACTTTGAAAGGCCATCACTTGAGTTCTATGATGAATCAAGACATGTTCTTGTACTTTTTGAAAAGGGAAAGACATAATCTACAACTTTCATGACCAAGAATTTTTCATTTGAAGCATTTTTGGTTGAGAAAGAGGAGGTTGAAAAACTTTCCCAAAATGGAAAGTTTCCATTACAAGTTATTTCCATTTTTGGCAAGTTTGCAAATGGCTCAAAATTATTCAATATTGTGAACTTACAACCTCTTCTAAGATCAAATGAAGTTCATAGAACTTCAATTTGATGAAAATACCCCTTTGGTTCCATTGTTGGGGAACTCAGATGCCCTGAATTTGAGTTAACTTGCTCAGGAAGTTACCCAGTGAACAAATGACTTCCACAATGAATTTCTTCATCAAACTTGGTACATATGATCCTTATAACATCTTAAGAACATTAGAAACAAGAATGGCCCAAAAATTTGGAGTTAAGGCCTCAGAAACCAAAACCCTAATTTTTGTCATCTGTGTAGTGAAACCCTAGCTCAGCTTCCATGCCTTTGCCAGCTCTTGTGATCCCTTGACTTTCATGAACTTTGAGGAGCATAATATGGTGATAGAACACACATGGACCCTCTTGGAAAGCTTTTAGGCCTTTGGGATGGCTCAGATGGATTCTTGGATTGCTCAAATCACAAACCCTAGATGCAGATGAACTTGAACTATGCAGATGAAACAAAAATGCAATATGAGGTAGTATGCTTATGTAAATGCAAAAATATGAAAGATCACAAGTCATGGTGTGATAGAAAGTGAGGTCAAATTTGGGGTGTTTACACATGGCTGGTGCCATGGGGTCAGCCATGAGGTGGCCACGTCTCAAGACTTATCCACAACTGCCAAGAGCCCACGATCCCCACTTTCTCCACCAAAATACACCTATGGCGGGCGCCACAAGGCAAAAAACCTTTCCCTCCACTTTTTAGTGGATGGGGGCATCCTAGTCTTTCCCATTTAATGTTTTCCTATAAATAGGACCTTAGAATTTCGTTTTTAGCATCCAAACTTAGAATCTCTTAGGCATATATTAGTTTTAAAGTAGTAATCACTTCACATCAGGGTGTTACTACAATCGAGTGATCGAGTTTGTATACGTCTGTGTGATCGAGTTTTGGAGCACTCTGGGAGGAAGTTAATCCTGCCGCCATTTTAATTCCAGTTCATATTTTATTTTTCCGCACTCTCTTTATTTTATTTACTTTCCGCATTGCCTTACTTTATTTATTATCCGCACTCGCACTACTTTCTTTTATTTCCGCACTCGCTTTAAATACTTTTATTTCCGCACTCGCTTTAAATACTTTTATTTCTCGCACTCGCTTTACTTTCTTTATTATCCGCACTCGCACTACTTTTATTTACTTTCCGCACTCGCACTAATTACTTTTATGAAAAATAATTAAAAGAACTTTTACTTTACCATGTCTAACTAAATCCATAAAGGTTAGAATGTAAGGATCGTAATTGAACCGGTAATCCGTACAATTGTTCGTAGAAACACTTAAGGGCTATTTTAACTTTCAATATAAGTTTAATTATTTTTAACTATTTCAAAAACAGCCAAAAGGGCTTTGTCTAGCTCATTAGGAGTTTTTAGATTAAAAAGAAAAGGGATTTTAAAATGATTTTCGGACGCGTTAAGAAGTTTAGAGTCTGGTTCATGAGAATCTCTTTTTGCTAAGAAATCCAGGTTAAAGTACTTCTCAACTTAGTTAAGATACTATATTTCTTAAAAATAGATTTACTACTCTAACACAGTACGCACCTTTTTTATTCGTGACAATAGGAGGGGTTAATTAGAGAGTACAACTCGGTTTTGAATACGCGAAAGCGACAGTTCCTGTTAAATTAGTTCTATTCATAGTAGAAAACATTTCCCATAAGTAGTTCTATTAACAAGTACCAAATTATCAATTGATTATGTGAATTACATTCAAGCCTGTCTTTATTAATTATTTAAAAATACTATTTTATTTACCATTGCGCACTCTTTAAAACCATTATATTCAATTGCCTTAGATACACACCATAACAACAGGTACGATAGATTGACACTTGGTCTCTATGGATTCGACAAACATTTATATTACTCTGACGTGTTCGTACACTTGCGAAAAACACGCAACACGTTTTTGGCGCCGTTGCCGGGGATCAATTTCGTCAAATTTCATACCCTGTAGTTATACCGTTTAGACTATGGTTGTTACCTGCCGGTTAATGCGAAAGACTCGCAGTGCCGAAAGCTTAGTAGACTCTCTAGCTGAACCTGAACGTTACGCTCGCGTACGTTTATTTTTCCATAGGATTAGGAGAGCTATGGCCGAAGATTAAAACCGAAGACCTCTTAAGGACTTCGCCCAACCATCAAACGAGGAACCTAGTTCCAGTATAGTAAACCCCGCTATCCCAACCAATAATTTTGAACTTAAACCATCCCTGCTAGATTTAGTGCAACAAAGACAATTCGCAGGTCTTGCTACCGAGAACCCAAACCAACATTTACAAAACTTTCTCAAGTTAGCAGACACCTTTAAAACTAACGGAGCTCCTCCTGAGGCGATACGCTTATGATTATTTCCTTTTTCCCTCAGAGATAAATCTCTATCATGGTTAGATTCCCTTCCACCCAATTCCATAACAACTTGGGAAGACCTTAGAAAAATATTCCTTGCTAGATATTTTCCCCCAAGAAAGACCACTGTTCTTCGAAACCTAATAACCAGATTTACCTAAAACCAAGGAGAATCGTTGTTCGAAGCCTGGGAGAGATATAAAGAGCTATTAAGAGCATACCCACATCATGGTTTAGAGAACTGGATAATCATTCAAACCTTCTATAATGGACTTCATTATAACACTAAGATGGCCATCGATGCTACTGCTGGTGGCGCATTGATGGACAAACCTTACCCTGAAGCTAGTGCCCTTATCGAAGATATGGCCCAAAACCATCAATCATGGGGAGTAGAAAGAGCAACAGTGGAAAAGACGGAAGTCCAAGGAGGAATACATGAGCTAAGCTCTATAGACATGATGCAAGCTAAAATAGATGTGTTGGCCCTTAGAGTCGAACATATGTGTACAACCCCTAATACTGTAGCTGCAGTTTCGCCAAATTGTGAGATATGTGGGATGCAAGGAAACCAATCCGCCGAATGCAATTTGTTAAATGAGACCAACCCTGAGCAAGTGAACTACACCCAAGGGAACCCATTTTCAAACACATACAACCCTGGATGGAGGAATCACCCAAACTTCTCCTATAAAAATAATAACCCTATCCAAAATACCGCACCTCCGAGACAACAAGGTTACCAATCCCCGAGAACAAATCAACCTATGCAACCTGTACCACCAAATCCGAGCCTTGAGAAAATTATGGAAAATTTTATCACCACTCAAACACAACAAAACAAAGAGTTCATGAACCAAAATGTCCATATTAACAAACTAATTACCCAGTTAGGAACCATGGTTGACCAAATTATTACTCACAATAAGATTCTTGAAACCCAGATCTCTCAGGTAGCTTTAAACCAAGCCCCTCAGACTACACCCGGAGGAGAGTTCCCTGGACAACCTCAACAAAACCCGAAAGGGCAAGCAAATTCCATTACTCTACGAAGTGGAACCGCTTATAAGGAACCTTCTAACCCTTAATTAAGTGATCCCGAAACTTCTGAGAGAAATAAATAGAAGGAACCAGAGGAATCTGAAAACCCAGAAAGTCAAGAAAAAAGAGAAGAACCTAAAAACAAAACCTATGTACCACCACCGCCATACAAACCACCAATACCATACCCTCAAAGACTAAAGCAAACCCAGATTGATAATCAGTATCAAAAATTCGTTAAGGTTATAGAAAAACTTCACGTAGAAATACCCTTTACAGAAGCCATCACCCAGATACCTTCTTACGCAAAGTTTCTCAAAGACATACTTACAAATAAACGTAGACTTGAAGATCCGAAACCCGTGGAATGTAATTCTATTTCCGAAAATAGGTTAGCAAAGAAAGATAAAGATCCCAGAAATTTTTTCATTCCTTGTATTTTGGGGAATCATGTCATCGAAAAAGCTTTTCTAGACTTAGGAGCTAGTGTGAGCTTAATGCCTTTAGCAGTTTGTGAGAGGTTAAACTTAGGAGAATTGCAACCTACTAAGATGTCACTTCAATTAGCCGATAGATCCGTTAAATACCCTATAGACATACTTGAAGACGTCTCTGTTAGGATATGTCAGTTGTTTAAACCTACTGATTTTGTTGTCATGGACATTAAAGAAGATGACGACATACCAATCCTCCTAGGTAGACCGTTCTTATAAACTGCTGGAGCAATAATAGATGTTAAAAAAGAGAAACTAACCTTCGATGTAGGTGACGAGAAGATAGAATTTGTACTCTCGAAATTTCTTATGGCACCTGTAATAGGAGATGCTTGTTATGCCTTAGATATCATTAATGAATGCGTTAGGGAATTAGAACAAGAAGAAGAAACTAAATCTATAAAATTGCCATCAAACCTTATTTGGGAAGATGACAGTTATAAAAAACCCTACATTGATGATAACCTTCAAGAATGTTTATCTCTTACCCCAGATACTTTGCCTTGCCCTATGAAACCAACCGTAAAACTTAAGGAACTGCCTAAGAACCTGAGATATGAATTTCTTGATGAAGAAATGGACCGTCTAGTTATAGTCAGTGCTACCTTGGACCAAGAGGAAACAAACCAATTTTAGATGTTTTACGAAGGTACCCCTTAGCCTTAGGATATATGATCTCAGATCTAAAAGGAATAAGCCCATCCGTATGCATGCATCGGATTTTGCTTGAAGAAGATTCAAAACCCTCTAGAGAACACCAATGAAGAATAAATCCTATGATGAGTGAAGTAGTTAAGACTGAAGTTCTTAAGTTAATAGAGGGAGGTATAATATATCAGATCTCGGACAGTAAATGGGTAAATCATGTGCATGTAGTACCTAAAAAGGGAGGCATCACAGTCGTGCAAAACGAGAAGGGCGAACCTATAGCAAAAAGAACTGATGTAGGTTGGCCTATGTGCAAAGACTATAGAAATGTAAATAAAGCAACTAGGAAGGACCATTTCCCTTTACCATTCTTAGACCAAATGTTGGAGCGCCTAGCCAGACACTCTTACTTTAGTTACCTAGATGGATATTCAGGATTCTTCCAAATACCTATTCACCCTGAAGATCAAGAAAAAACTACCTTTACATGTCCTGTTGGAACTTTTGCCTATAGAAGAATGCCTTTTGGACTCTACAATGCCCCTGCCACTTTCCAACGCAGCACGATGTCTATCTTTGCAGACTATTTAGATGGAATCATGGAAGTATTTATGGACGATTTCTCAGTTTGTGGATCTGATTTCAAAAATTGTCTTATCAACCTTGAGAAAATCCTGGAAAGATGTGTGGAGGTAAACCTTGGGCTAAATTGGGAAAAGTGTCATTTCATGGTCACCGAAGGGATTGTTTTAGGACATATAGTTTCTGAAAAAGGTATAGAGGTAGACAAAGCTAAAATAGAAGTCATATAGAATCTAAAACCGCCCAAGACTATCAGGGAGATAAGAAGTTTTATTGGACATGCCGGATTTTACCGACGTTTTATCAAGGACTTCTCTAAAATAACAAAGCCCTTAACTGGTCTTTTAATGTAAGATTCTAAATTCATCTTTGATGAAAAATGTATTGAAGCATTTAATCTATTGAAGCAAGCTCTGATTTTGGCACCTATAATGAAACCCCCTGATTGGTCATAACCGTTTGAGATAATGTGTGACGCTAGTGACTATGTTGTTGGAGTCGTTCTAGGTCAGAGAAAAGATAAAAAGTTACACGTAATTTATTATGCCAGTAGAACCCTAGACGCTGCACAGCTCAACTACGCAACAACCGAAAATGAGCTCCTAGCTGTAGTTTTCGCCATAGAAAAATTTAGATCTTATCTAGTAGGAGCCAAAATTATAGTTTACACCGACCATGTTTCCATTCGTTACTTACTAAGTAAAAAGGATGCCAAACCTAGGTTACTTCGATGGATTCTACTACTGCAAGAGTTTGATTTACATATCTGTGATAAGAAAGGCACAGATAATGTAGTAGCTGATCACCTTTCTAGGCTAGAATACCTGAAACCTGACTCAGTACCCATAAATGACGATTTTGCCTATGATAGACTGATAGCCCAACTAGAAACTATTGAAGATGATAACCCAGACCCACATGAGCATTCTCATAAATCTTTAGCTATAATTAATGTACCTTGGTATGTAGACTTTGTTAATTACCTAGTTGTTGACATCATACCCCCCGATCTAAATTACCACCGGAAGAAGAAGTTCTACAGTGATGTGAGAAACTTCTATTGGGACGAACCATTTCTTTTCAAGAGAGGTAAAGATGGCATTTTCCACCGTTGCGTTCCAGAAGAGGAGGTACATAATATAATTGAGCATTGTCACTCTGCACCCTATGGTGGACATGCAAGCACATCTAAGACCTACGCCAAGATTCTTCAAGCTGGCCTATTCTGGCCTACCATGTGGCGTGACGTCCATGCTTTCATTATCAAATGTGACAGATGCCAACATACATGAAATATTTCAAGATGTAATGAAATTCCTCTAAGAAATATCCAAGAAGTAGAAATCTTCGACGTATGGGGTATAGACTTTATGGGACCGTTCCCACCATCTTTAGGAAATCAGTATATCTTAGTAGCTGTTGACTACGTGTCTAAATGGATTGAAGCTATTGCCGCACCCACGAATGACACCAGAGTAGTCATCAAATTATTTAAAAATTATATATTTCCCAGGTTTGGAACACCCCGCTTAGTCATAAGTGATGGAGGATCACACTTCATATCGATAATATTTGATAAACTTTTAAGAAAATATGGAGTTAAGCATAGAGTAGCAACACCATACCACCCACAAACTAATGGATAAGTGGAAGTATCTAATAGGGAGATCAAACAAATTATTGAGAAGACTGTCTCTATATCTAGAAAAGATTGGTCGCAGAAACTTCAAGAAGCGTTATGGGCCTATAGAACCGCTTTCAAAACCCCTATAGGAACAACCCCTTATCAACTAGTCTACAGAAAATCATGTCACTTACCTTTTGAGTTGGAGCATAAGGCCTATTGGGCCATCAAAACATTGAATTTGGATTACCTAACTGCTGGTGAAAAACGTATCCTTGATATCCACAAATTAGAAGAGCTCAGACAATCTGCCTACGAAAATGCCATCATATACAAAGAAAGAACAAAAGCTTGGCATGACAAGAGAATCATAAGAAAATACTTCAAAATAGGCGATCCTGTTCTCCTGTTCGATTCTAGGTTACGACTTTTTCCAGGAAAGCTTCGTTCGAGATGGACTGGCCCTTTCGAAGTATCTAAGATTCTAAGATCTGGAGCTATTGAAATCAAGAACCAAACATATAAACCGTTCATCGTCAATGGACATAGACTGAAGCCCTACGAAGGAGGTGACATCCCAACAACATACTCCAGCCACACTCTAAGTGATCCACCAAATCCTTCGAATGATGTATAAAATCCGGTCGTCTAACTAATGACGTTAAACAAGCGCTTCATGGGAGGCAACCCATGGTTTTCTTATCTTACTTACTTTTTATTTATTTTTACTTTATTTTAATTTGTTTATTTTATTATTCTGTCATGACTAACGATTGCATGTTTTATGTGATTTCAGGACCTTTGTTTCCTAACCTTGTGCAGAATGCAGAACCCCGACGACATGCACGTGGCCTTCAGAGATGACGCATAAAGAGAGCGTTACTATGTCCACATGAGACACCCTATGGCACCCACACGGTACCCAGACCAAGATTGCATGGATGCCCTGGGGATAGAGCCAAGCGTCAGATTCTTATGTCACCAACTCCAGTGGGACCAGTTCGACTACATGAACAACACTTATAGGAACTTGAATCTAGAGTTCCTCAGCTCGTTTAATTATGATCCTTGGGCTGGACCCGATGGACATGCTGTTTTCAGGTTGTTCGGGACTGATTACTCTTTATCTCACAAAGAGTTTGGTGATTTATTAGGTTTTCAGACTACTCCTGATGCTATTCCAGAGACACCGATGGAGTATTTTATGAGCAGAGAAATGGAGAAGTTTTGGAGTAACATCTCAGGTGGAGGCAGCCAAGATCCTTCCACTCAGTTTTCTCAGGTAATCCACAATCCTGCGTTAAGGTACTTCCAGATGATTCTAGCACACTCTTTCCTCGGTTTTCCAGATACAGAGACTCTGCTAAGTGAGGAGGAGATTTTCCTACTGTTTTGTACGACTCAGTCACGCCCAGTTGCTTGTGGCAACTTTCTGTTGAAGAGCCTTGCTGGTGCCGCCAGGTCATCTGTAGGCATTATACACGTCGGTGGGATTGTTACACAGATTGCTACTACATTGGGTTTGTCTCGCAAATTATTGCACCTCAGGACCTTCTGCTACTACACCACCCTGGATGTTGACTTTTGGCTTGACAGAGGATTGATGAGGAGGGCCTCTTTTGAGCCCAACACATTTAGATTACTGATCGACGACAAAGTGATACATTACTTTATATTACCTGACCCACTGATGACCAGTGTCCACGACCCTGCTAATTGGAGTTTTGCTTTATAGGGTTATGGAGAGACTATTAAAGAGCCAAAATCACCTCCCACCGCTGAGTACACTCCTACACCTCTTTCTCCCCGAATCACTATTATGTCTAAAAATATGTCTTTGCAGCCGCCTGATCTACAGACCCAAATTTACGAGCTCCGCAAGGAGACTGCCTTGCTCAAGCAGGAAGTAGGGGACTTGGCATTACAGATCGAGATATCTGATCGCACTCATGCCTCAGAGGCCGACGCTCTACATCAGGAGATTGGAGAGCTTCAGAGGGAGATAGCTGAGATTCGTGGATCGAACCAGGCAGAGAAGCCTACCACATGATCGTTTTACAGACATTATTACTCTAGTATTTAATATGTCATGCCTTATTTTATTTCTCGCATCTCTAGACATATTTTATATTATCGCATCTGCTACATTTTCCATGTACTTTGATTCTAATCCTATATATTATATATATTGTGTGCATTAATTTATTTTCTCTCTTTTATTTTATATGTCTAATAGTGAAAAAAGAAAAAAATGTATTTTTATTTGCCTTCATAAAAGTCATGCAAAGCTTTGTACCTTAGAAGAAGAAAGAAAACGCTATCTGGACCCCCGAAGACAAAAAGGTACGCGAAGCCCACATGGATTTTTCACAACAACTGGCGGGCAACATGAGCTCTATGGAACAATCGTGACTGAGGTCGGATCAAGCTTACGGGAACATATGCCGCACCTTGACTGCGATCTCATCCGAGCAAGCCCATCTGAGAGAAGTCGACCGTCGTCACTGCCAACTTAGGGAAGCCACTCAAGGCTCCGTGCTTGGAAATATTTGGTAGGTCCGAGAGGCTCAAGCAGCCTTAGAAGCCAACTTGACCGGAGGGACCAGCAGCGCAGTAGATCCTGTCGTTCCAGACCATCACAGCAGGACGGCGAGGGCACCAGTGCTCCTCCGCATTAGTTTTCCAAGTTACTCTCCTTATCTTATTTCGAAACCTTGGGGACAATGTTCGATTTAAGTGTGGGAGGGAATTTTATTGCTTTCTGTTATTTCCCTTCTTAGTTATTTATTTGCTTTCTGTTATTTTCCTTTTCAGTTAGTTATTTAGTTTAAGTTTTCTTAGATAATGCATGAGTCTGACGAGTCACAAGTATAGTGTATCTTTAGTACACCCTCATTTTTTCCATTTCCTTAGCCTTACCAAATTTTTTTATTAAAGAAAACAATGTTGTTTCACATGTTTTTTGGGCTTTGAGACAAGTTTGGATTAGGATGTGGTGACTTAGGCAAACTTTTTGAAACATCAGTATCATTTTAGCACCATAGACCTCTTGAATATATGAATCACTCCTAAACCCCGCACACCATGGCCTTTATTATCATTCAAAAAATATTGTCCTAAGTAGTTTATTCTAGCAGTCAGCTCCGGCCTAAGCATGATCTACGTAGGGGGCCGATGAACATAAGTGAATGATCCAGTGATAATAAAAAAGAGAAAAAGGCAAACTCTGGGACAGGTGATCCTTACAAAGTCATTTAAACCGAAAAAAGAGAAGAATTTTTTTTTTGCCACAAAAAGAAAAAAAGTGCAGTCACCTATTGTTAGTTGGTTCAGAGGTGTCTGGCACTGAACTTGGTAGGGTAGATTACGATCTGATCCCCCGTGCCTACATTTAGGTCAAATAAAACGGGTTTACACATGCTTATGTGCCAGAAACCCTATGTTCTGGATCAAAATCACTAATCGGTCACTCTACTATGAAACATGTACGAATAACGTGCTTAATGTGATTGCGCCTGAATAAAAAGGACCCAAAAAGAGATGAGAAGATAGGCCTAGGTATTGTGGGATGACATAGGGTGGTTAATATAGGATTGAAGTTTATCTCTGTGTCATTATGATACCCTTGATTCACTTAGTTAGTACCTATCATTGCATCCTGACTTGAACTTAGAACCCCTCTTAGCCCAAATCACGTGTTGACACTGTAAACACCCCAAATTTTCCCTCACTAAGTTTTCACAATGGCTTGTGATTCTTTTCATTTGCATAATTTCAACCATATCACCTCATATTGCATTTTTGCTTCACTGCATTGGTTCAAAGTCATCTGCATCTAGGGTTTGTGATCTGAGCCATCCCTAAGCTATCTGAGCAACTCCGAGGGTCTTCAATCATCTCTAGAGGGTCCATGTATGTTCAAGTATCATATTATATCCTCCCAAGATCAAGGAAGTCAAAACAAAATCACAAGAACTGAGGAAGGCATGGAAGCAGAGCCAAGCTTAACTGCACAGATGATCTAAAATTAGGGTTTTGGTTTCAGAGGCCATAACTCCAAATTTTTTGGTCATTCTTGTTTCTATTGGTCTCTAAATGATATGACGATCGTGCATACCAATTTTCATGAAGAAATTCAATAGGGAACGCATCTGACCAATAGATGACTTCTTGAACAAGTCAGTGCAAAATCAGGGCATCTGAGGCCCCCAATCATCCAACCAAAGGGTCTTCTCCATCATTTTGGGTGTATATGATCTTTATTTGGTCTTATAAGAAGTTAGAAGTTCACAAAATTGAAGAATTTCAAACCATTTGCAAAGTTGCCTTTTTGGGAAAGTGACTTGTAATGTAAACTTGCCATTTTGGGAAAGTTTTTCAACCTCCTCTTTTTGATTCAAAAATGCTTCAAATGAAAAATTCTTGGTCATGAAAGTTGTTGATTGGATCATTCCCTTTTCAAAATGTACAAGAACTTGATCTAATTCATCATAGAACTCAAGTTATGGCCTTGCAAAGTTGAGAAATATCACAAAATTTCACTTATGTACCAAAGAGGGAAACTTGCAAAAACTCATACCAAGGCAATTTGTGATCTCTAATTGACTTCTAACCATTACACAAACATCATACATGACCTATAATTCAGAATTGGCCGAAGAATTTCAAAGTTTCATGCCTTGCCCATGAAGAAATCCAAAAGGGGCCAAAACTTCATGAATTTGCAAATTGGTACAAAACTTCTCATCCACTTGCCACAGCTCATCAAATCTGATTCACAAACATTCCTCGATCTCAGCTGAACCAGGATATGCCCAAATCCCAGCCTGCCACTTGCCCATACCTCAAGTACAAAACTTTTGACTTTTTGGCAAGAAGCCCATACCAATCAGCTGCAGCCACCACCCACTCTCTAGCCTATCACTGCTTGTTATGTGGATCAAACCCAAGCCATAACACACAACATTGCAGCCTAACACTTCAGATTGCTCAGCATACACAAAATCACTCCAACTTGCAAAAGCTTTCGAAACTCATAGCTCACTGACTCAAACTCAAAACTTTTTCAACCATTCAACTCCACATTCATCACTGATCATTTCTCACCCTTCATTTTGCCTTGAAACACCCCATATCAAAAACACGATTTTCACATTCCTTGACCTGAGCTTCAGCCAACTGCACATAGAGGCCACATAAACTCCAACCAAGTATTGCAAACTCTTGAGGGAGATCATTGGAGGGGTTTTGAAGCAGAGAAGCAGCCAGACAGTGCCATTTTCGAAAACTTCAGTTCAGGTAACCTCAAGAACAAATTTTCCAGAAATGATTTCTTAAGTTCTTAGATTGTTCTCCATGCTTCACTGATCACACTGCACCTTTTGGTTTTGAAAATGATTAAGTTTTAAGCATGTATGAAGCTTCTGAAATTTCTGAAAGATTTTCCGTTTTGCTTCGAATGTCATTGTTCATGTGAAATAAATGTTGTTTGATGGCTGAATCTTGTTTAGAATGGGGTGGGGATCATTTCTGGAGAGTTTGGTGGTTTGATTTTACGGATTGAGTGAGATAGCAAAAGTGGGTAGCCGGAGAAGATGACCGGAACACTGTTCCGGTCGCCTGAAAGTCATTAGGTTTCAAATTAGGGCTTTAATCATAATTAGCGTAGTTTGAATGTCAACCATCCAGATACGCGCGAATTCAATTCCCTCCAATCTGACTTTGAACCTCAGCCCTAGGATTGGCTGACTTTCCCCTTTTTCTCATTTTATTTAATATTTATTTCATTTGTTTCTATTTTATTTGCACGAATTCTTAAAAATAGTAAAATGCATCAAAAAATTCTGGAAATTTTTATCAAGACTTTTATTAATTTTCAGGATTCAAAAATATTTTTATTTTTACTTTTTGCATTAAAAATTATTTTTAAATCATTTAAATGATTATTTTTAATTAGTTAATGGAAATTAATTAATTAAAAATACATTTAGGTATTTAAAAATACCAAAAAAATTCAGAGAACATTTTCAAACATTTAGAAACATTAACAAACTCACGAAGCAAATTTATTTTTGGTTTTGATCATGCTTTGACAATTTTCATTTGAATTAGGGTTCTTTATTTTGAATAATTTTAACCCTAACTTCAAAAATTCATAACTTTTGATCCAAGTTGAGTTTGTGAATGGTTCTTTTTGCATTGTGTTATACATTCTTTCAAGCATCTAAATACATTTTTGTTTTATTTTTATCTTTCATTTTCCATTTGTTTGACATTTTCCCTTTTGAATCACCCTTAAAACCCTAGAAATTTAGGACAATCATAAGTCCTTTAGGGTTTAGCTTCTGACCTTCCCCTTTGGATAGTGAACTTGTATAGGTTTAAGGTACCTTTGATCCAATTTTCAATTTTTTATCTTTTCATTTGCTTTTGATTTTGAATTTTGCATTGCATCTTGTACATAAACCCTAATCTTTGCCTTCATTTGCATTCATCCTTTATATGCTTGCATACATGAACTTGCTATGACACTTTGTGCTTTCACATGACATATAAGACATCTTAGGACACACATTAGACTCATGTTTGATCATTGCATCATTCATTTGCCATGTTTTTGCTTTCATTTCATGTCATATGCATTCATGATCTTTCATGCCTCCTTTCATGTCTCATTTGCATATTCATTACTTGCATGATCATCCTCATCTCTTGACATGCTTTCATAACATATCATAGCATCATTTGCATCATGAATATGCTTCTGACTTTGGTTTTCATCTTTGCATTTCCTCTCATTTTCATTTCATTTCATTTCTTGTTGCTAACTTTTTAGGTGGTAAGTGTTTGGGAAGTGAATTTGCCTTTACTTCTCATAATCTCTTCTCATCTCTTTTATGCATTCATTGCTGAATTTTTACTTGTGTATTAGAGTGAGCTTGCTCATTCATGCTCCTTCTCCTCTTTCTTTCTTCAAGCAACTTATATTCTTAAGGGAAGTAAGTTGTCTTGCTTCTTGCTGCTTCTCTTCCTTCCATCCTTTTTCTTCCTTGGTAGTTTTTCCTTGAAGATCTTCTTGCAAGCTTCATTAACACTAGGAACACCCAATCATGATCACAATTAGGGTTTGATTAGTCCCCCATTAGTTTTACCTTTGTGTCATCTTTGAGTCTTCTCTTCTCATCTCTTAATCAAGGACTAAACCTTAAAGGTTTTAAGGTTTTGTGATTAGGGTTATGCCTGTATCCTTCTATCAGGATGGAGTGTATAACTTTAATCCTAAGTGTTAAACCCTTAATGTGTTTAAACCCTTTAATCAATTCACCTAATAATCACTAAGACATCAAGCTTGTAACTTGGGCCTTGCATTAGGGTTCTAATTCTTCCTTAATTGGTTAAGAAGGACTAACCCTAGTGTTAATGGACAAGTCCCCCTCAAGTTGTCTTACAAACCATAAAATTCATTTCTTAACCTTACCATTAACTAAAATCGACTTTAATAAAGGCTTTGTTTTGTCATGAGGTTAATCCCTAATCATGGATTAAGTTGGGGTATCTTCTTCAGCTTAAATGTTCTCATCTATCATCCTTCTATTAGGATGGTGTAATGGGTCCATTAAATCCTTGATTATTGCTTAAACTCATTACTTAACACTAAACAAAAACTCCAAAAACATCTAAATAAATGCAAGTAGGTTAATGATCTTAATCCTACATCAAGGTGGTTAAGTGTGAGGTGCTTACTTCATGCTTAAGGTATTCTCATTACCCCTAATCAGAGGGAGGATGTGATGAGTTTACTAACCCTTGGTTTAGGCTTAAGATCATTTTCTTATGACAAACACAAAAGCTAAAACAAAACTGAAAACATCAAAAAAAAAACAATAATCGTCTCCTTCGAGATTCTTTTCTCATCTCATTCACTCACAAACGAGAACTCGCTTCTTCCGTCTAATGCAAGACAGTTAGCACCTGAGCCAGACAGGTCATACATTTGAGCATAGACAAGCAAGCAGTTCATCAGTCAATTTATTTTCAGTCTCTTTGAGTTGAACTACGGCGTTTTGACTTCCTCATTGCACGAGAGGATACGTAGGCATAACTTAACAGTTATCGAACAAAAGTCTCTGTATATCCCCCCTCTTCCAGCATTATTCTTTAAGCCTCATATTCTTGAGCTTTGCATTCTTTCCTTACACTAACACTCCTTTTATTCACTTCACACTTTCTTCCAGCACCGACACTTGTATTCCTTTCTTTGCTTTTGCACACAAATAGCACTGACACTACCCCTTTAAACACAAATCTTTTAAGCGTGGATCCCGTCGAGTACGGCGGACAATCTGGGTGCTAATACCTTCCCAGGTTGTAACCAACCCCCTTTCTCAGTTTCTCTGGTTCGCAACCGTCTTATCCATCTTTTCTTAGGTTTATGCAGCATTACCTTTCCTTCGGGATAAAAATGCCTTGCTGGCGACTCTTTTCAGTTCACCCTTGTGTTCTTCTCCTTTCGCCGACCGTTCGCGTCTGTACCCCTCTTGTCCAGGTGTCATCAGGTGGGAGCGACAGCTTGGCGACTCTGTTGGGGACCCTTATACTGCAACCAGAGCTTCTGGTTCTTTTTGTGGGTTCCTCCTAGCGCTTGCTTGATTTGTGTTTACTGGGGTGTTATGTGCTATGTGTGTTTATTTATTTTGATTTATTTACTGCTTTATGTATAGTTTTATTTACTGCTTTCTTCACAGTTTTTATATGCATCATGCTGTCATTGCTGGATCTAGTTTTCTTTGGTGGGTGGGGTTCCATTGAGAGTTTAAGGTCCTATCCCCGGGACCTGAGTGACACCTAGGCTAGAGTGGTTCATGTTCTTTCCCATTCCATTTAGGTCTGGTGCGGGAATATGAAACACGGTTCAGATGTGGGTTTCTTCTTGAGAACTCTGTGCTACAGATTTCCTGTAGTGCCAGGGCTATCTGGGAAGCCTGCTAAATCTGGATGACCTTTATTATGACCTTCAGAAGCTGAGGTGAATTAGAGGAGGGATGGTTATGGTTATTGTAAACATTGTACCTCCGGGTTAGAAGTGTTTACACTTCTCATAACTGATCCCAGTCTGAGGATCCTTGTTCTAGAACATTACCTGTGAGGGGGTTGGGCTATTTACAGGTTTGTAGGAACCCTTGGCCACATCATACCCTGTTACTGTATTGTTTAAGAGTACTCCACTTTGGACAGTTCTTGTCATTAACCCCGGACATGTGACTCTTTATTTGAGTCCCCCACCCTGGTTACTGGATATCTGAGCCTCCATCTGGACTTTTGAACATACATGGGCCTTATATCAAGACAGATAATCAGATCCAGCTTGATCACAAACCCTTGCATATCATTTGCATGTATCAACATTGCATCATTTAACATTTGTTTATTTGCTTTTCAGGGTATCCACTTCACTGTATCTTGGTTTTGGTTTTGACCCCTTCTTTTGCATAGACCCTTGCTTCAACTATCTTCATCAGTTATCTCCATCCTCACCAGCATCAGTCTGTCAGTGGCTCACTTCCATCATCCGTCTGTGATCTTCACCAACATTTGTCTTCAATTCCTTCATCAGCATTCATGACTACTCCCAGGAAGAGTAACATATCCTACCACTTTTTTGAGCCTGTGTTGACTGGTATCAGGCAACTCCAGTCACTCATCACACCTGACCACATCTCACTGTTTAGAGAGCACTATGGAGGTATCCTGGATATGGTTATGGACCTTGATCCTTCTCAGAGGAGCATGATCCACACCTGCTTGCAGTTTTATGACCCTCCTTTGAGATGTTTCACCTTTCCAGACTTTCAGCTAGGGCCTCTACTGGAAGAGTTTTCTTCATTGATTGGAGTTCCCATCAGAGGTGGAATCCCTTTCAACCCAGAGATGACTGCTCCCAGAAATGAAGAGATAGAAAGGGCACTGTACTTGGAGCCTGCCCTTATTGAGCACAGTATGACAACAAAAGCTGGAATTCCTGGTTTACATTTGGACTTCTTGATTTCTCAGGCCATCCTGAAGGCTTCATTAGGAGAGTGGAGGGTAGTCTGTGCACTGTTAGCCCTCAGCATATATGGGGCTATACTGTTTGCAGATGAGCCCAAATTTGTCAGCAAGAATGCCATCCATCTGTTTCTTCTAAGGAACCCAGTACCTACATTGCTAGGAGATTTTTACTACTCCATTCATCAGAGGAATGAGAAACAAAGGGGGAAGTTGGTAAGATGTTGTGCTCCTTTATTTTACACCTGGCTGCTCAAACACCTGCCTAAGTCAGATGCTTTCTTGAATCCCCACCAGCAGAAGAATTGGGCCAAGAGGTTCATTGATTTGACTTCAGATGATATCAGATGGTGCACCCAAAGCACCAAGGGCAAGGACATTATCACCAGCTATGGAGAATACCCAAATGTTCCTCTGATGGGAGTGAAGGGTTGCATCAATTACAATCCTTTACTGTTTAAGAGACAATTGGGATATGCCTTAGTTCACCCTCCCAGAGGACAGGATTTATCTGAGACCCTATATTGTGAAGTACAACCTAATTCAGCTGTTGTCAGACAAACATCCTGGGCTTGGGACAACATCCAGACAAAAGGGGTAGCTATTCTTGGAAGATGTAACAATGTTGCTTCTGCTCAGTACACAGACTGGTCCCGTACTAGAGCTCAGATTACCATAATGCCTTTCATCATGGAAGACATACCTGGGCCATCGACAGTATAGCCTGCAGAAACAGTTAGCCTGGAGGAATTTGAAAAGTTGAAAGAAAGGAATGAGCAGTTATCTCAGGCCTTAAAGAAGACTCTTTGGGAAAGGAGTGATGGTCGTCTGGACATTGATAGATTGGAAAAGCTCAGGGTGGAGCATCTTGCCAAAATTGAAAAGACAGAAGACTACATAAGGAAAGCAAGGGCTGGGGAACAAATATTGAAGAATGCCTACAAGGAGGCCAAGATTCAGAAAGCTAGGGCTGAGTACTATCTGCAAGAGAGTCATGCTAGGTGGGTCAGGATCACCGAAGCCCGTGCACAAGAAGACCAGAAGACTCAAGCCAAGATTGAACAGCTAGAGGCCAATGAGAAGAAGCAGCAGGAAGCTTTGTTGGCAGCTCAAAAGGAAATATCAGAGTTGAAGCTCAGAGCAGGATTGAAGAAGTCAAAGGACCAAGACAGGCATAAGAAGTTGACTACTGCCATTTCTACCAGGAACCTCCTCATTAGGACCATTACAGAGCACCCAGCTGGTCCAGTGACTGAGGCACTCCTGAAGGAGGTCAGAGAAGATGAGTTTGGACTGGATGTCTGATTCTTTGCTTGTTGTTTGTTTCCATTTGATGTACTTTTTCTTCTGTTGTATTTTGACCCTCCAGGGGCATGTATTGTAAAACAAACTATGTATTGTTCATCATTTGTAATATATTTTAGTTTGTTTTCATTTGGGCTTTTCTCTCAACAACATCAAGCATCTTCCTCGAGGTCTGGAAAGGTTAAAACCAAGAACCAAACCGGATACCTTGGAAAACAAATAAGCATACTGCATTGCATACTAAATTTGTTCTTGTTTTGTAGGTTTTGTTATTATTATTGTTTCTAACTTTGTTGTGATCTCAGGAAACATTGCTCGTCGCCGAGTGTTCCCTGTCAACCGCACGCATCGGTACCTGACTCATAACAATCTTCCCGACATTCAAATGGAACAAGTACAGCAGGATCTGACTGAGGTCAGAAATCAGATGGCCAATGAGAGAGTAGAAATGAGAAATCAGATGTCTCAGTTCATGCCAGTGATGACTGGCTTGGCCCAGATTCCAGAAAGGTTAAGAGAGCTGGTGGAAAGACAAACTCCTGAGGAACCTCATCTTGGAACAGGAGGAACTAGCAACAATGAAGGGGGCTAGCCTCGTATTGACCCACCACAATATGGACCCCATCTGAATCCAGAAGTTAACATCCCGAGGAATGGTCAAGGTAATGCTACTGGGGGCCAAATCCTGCAGGAGGATCCCCAGGGAGAACAGTTTACTGTCATTGGGGCTGGAGATGAGATATATGACAGAAGATAGGATGAGATTGCTGAAAAGTTAAGATCTTTGGAATCTCAGAATTCTTTGGGCTTCGATGTGATGGATATGGGATTAGTGGATGGGGTGATAATTCCCCAAAAATTCAAACCCCCATGCTTTGAAAAGTACAATGGTACCTCCTGTCCTCGCACTCATCTACAATCTTTCTTAGGAAGGCTCAAAGCTTATACCGTGGATGAAAAGTTATGGATGTTCTACTTTGAGGACAGTCTGACTGGAGCTTCGAGAGAATGGTATTCGCATTTGTCTATGGCCACTATAAGATGCTGGAAGGATTTGGCCGAGGCTTTCATTCGTCAATATCAGTACAACCTGGACATGGCTCCCAATAGAACTCTTATAATGGGCATGTCTTAGTCTTCTAGAGAGAGCTTCCGGGAGTATGCTCAAAGATGGAGACAGCTTGCTGCTGCTGTCCAACCACCCATGTCAGAAAGGGAAATGGCTGACATGTTCATGAACACATTGCAAGGGACTTATATTGATAGACTGGCTGCTTTCTCCTCTACCAGTTTTGCTGATGTGGTCATAGCTGGTGAGAGAATCGAAAGTCTCTTGAAAATGGGCAAAATCTCCGACAGTGGTGCGAGTTCCTCCAGCAATCCCAGAAAACCTTTTGCGGGACCCCGAAGGGCAGGTGAGACAAATTCCATCCATGCAAGCAGGGGCATGCCTCAATATTCTCACCTGTCAGTAGCAGCTGTTACCACCCCAGCTCCAATGCCACAACAATCTTCATATCCTCAACAACAACAACTACAGTATCAACAACAAGTTCATTATCCGCAACAAAGGTCGTACAACAATAGTAATAGCAACCAATAGCAGCGCCCCTTCCAACAGAGGCCATCACAAGCAAACAGGGTAATTGACCCAATCCCAATACCGTATGCTGCACTCTTGCCACAACTCCTAAAGCTCAACCTAGTTGAGTTAAGGACGTTGGCACCTCCAGATCCTCTTAATATGTCAAAGAACTATGATGCAAATGCCAGGTGTGCATTCCACTCAAACGCACCGGGGCATAATACTGAAAAATGCAGGGCCCTGCAGATGAAAGTCCAGGATTTGGTGGACTCAAAAGCTCTCAATTTTGCACCTCCTCCGAACGTCACAAGAAATCCAATGCCTAGTCACAATGGGCCTAGGATTAATGCTATTGAGGAGGGCAAACCATCCACATTAATCAACAGTGTTGCACAAATCCGAACACCCTTGGTTGAAATCAAAGCTCAGCTGTTAGTGTGCCAAGTGTTCCCCGGATGTGAGGTCGGCTGTGGATATTGCAACATTGCCGTTAATGGATGTGAGAGATTGAGAAATGACATAGATAGCCTCATTAGAGATGGCACACTTCAGATTACGACAACAACGACTACAACTCCAACAATTGCTTCATCAACAATCATAGATACTCCTACAATGTCAGCAACCATTGTTCCAACAGATTCTGATACAACTCCAACAAATATTCAATCAATCACTTCAACGGATACAAGTTCAGTCACAATCCCTTTTACAACGACAACACCCATTACTCCATCAGTTCCTGCTACAACTTCAACACCCGTCCAGCCAACGGTACCATCTACAACATCAGCAACAGCTAATGAAAGCGTCTCAATGGTTACGATATACTACGATCCCGCAAATGTTCATTCCAACAACTCGCAACAAAATGCTACTCCTGTCAGAGCTCCAGTTACCATATATTATGATCCACACACCATTGTGGTCCCCTCTGCAGCTGCTATCATTCCGGTCACTATCACAATGCCTGGGCCAGTTCCTTTCGAAAGCAATAATGCCATCCCTTGGCATTATGGCTCAGATCTATACTGCGAGGGGCAGAAAATCACCTTAGATTCATCAACTTCTTCACCTCAGATAGACAATGTGGGGGGAGGCGGAGGCTTCACTAGAAGCGGACGTCTCTTTGCCTCACAAATACCAAGACCCATTACTGAAGCAGAAGCTGCTGCTAAGGCAAAAGGGAAGAACGTGGTGCAAGAAGAACCGGTTGCTAAAGAAACTTTGAAGACTCCTTTTGATCAAGAGGTTGATGAATTCATGCGGATAATCAAGAAGAGTGATTATAAGGTGGTGGACCAGCTTCACCAAACACCTTCCAAAATCTCCATACTATCATTGCTAATGTGCTCCGAGGCTCATCGGAACGCACTATTAAAGGTCCTGCACGCAGCTTATGTGCCGGAGGAGATTACTGTCAATCAGTTAGAGGCTGTAGTTGGAAATGTCAACACTAGTCATGGGCTAGGATTTACCAACGCTGATCTGACAACAGAAGGTCACAATCACAACAAGGCTTTGCACATTACCTTGGAGTGTAAGGGTGCAGTTCTTTCTCATGTATTGGTGGACACAGGGTCATCACTCAATGTCCTACCCAAGAAAGCCCTTGTGAAGCTGGAGTATGATGGATTGGCACTACGTCCAAGCAACTTGGTAGTGAGAGCCTTTGACGGTTCTAAAAGATCAGTTCTGGGAGAAATAGTGTTGCCAATAATGATTGGCCCACAGGTTTTCAAAACAACCTTCTTTGTGATGGATATATAGCCTGCCTACAGCTGTCTATTGGGTAGACCATGGATACACGTCGCTGGCGCCGCTGGTGCCGGGATGTCAACCCTTCACCAGAAGTTAAAATTTGAGTGGGAGGGCCAAGTCATTACCATTTGTGGGGAGGAGGATATCTTCGTTAGCCAGCTGGCTACTTTCAAGTACATTGAAATGGATGGGGAAATCCATGAGACCATGAGTCAAGGGTTTGAGGCCCTCAATATCAATGAAACATCTGCTGTGTTTGGGACTTCCATCACATCATATCAACAAGCCCGGAAGGTTGTTGAGGAAGGTATCGCTCAAGGCTGGGGCAAGCTGCTGCCAGTTGAAAAGAAAGAAGACCGATTCGGGTTGGGTTACATACCAACTCGATAAGATCAACCAGAGGCTGCAAAGGGGCCCAAGTTTGTCAGCGGGGGTATGCTCACCCCGGGTACTGTGAACAATTTGGAAGATGAGTCAGAAGACGAGCGCAACCTGGAAAGCTGGATACGTCTAAGGATCCCGGGGAACCATGTCTCAAACTGGTCTTCCCAGGAAATTATAAGAGTTACTCCTGCAGAGTAATTATTATTTCCGGTCTTAAAGCATGCATCAAGTCCTGCATCTTGCCCAAGATGTCAGGGCTCATTTTGTAATCGGGCCATCTTGTATTTTGTGCAAACGATCAATTAATGAATATCAGGACATCTTTTGCAAATGAGTCTTTTCTTTTCCGCTCACTGTTTTTCATTTTTCATTTTTTGTACAAAAATAAAATGGCAATGTTTTTCAAAATAATAACTTCATTTTCACTTTTTCTAAACAAGATAAAACTGATCACTAAAATGAACCAATCTAAACCCTTGCAGAGAGTGCCCTCCATACTGCACCGACAACAACACCGCTATGACTTCGTATGACTTTGACAATCCGATTAATCAAGCCGATGAAGGGGTTGAAAAAGATTATGAGCTACCTGAAGAGCTAGCCAGGTTGTTAAGACAAGAGGAGAATGTTATCACTCCTCATCAGGAGGAAGTTGAGACAGTTAATCTTGGTACAGAAGAAGACTTGAAAGAAGTGAATATCGGGGCCTGCCTGCAAGATTCAGTAAAAGAGCAACTTATTGACATGCTTCGGGAGTATGTGGATGTTTTTGCTTGGTCTTATCAGGATATGCCAGGGTTGGACACCGACATTGTTATACACAAGTTGCCTCTGAAAGAAGACTGTCCGCCAGTAAAATAGAAGTTGCGCCGTACTCGCCCGGATATGGCCATGAAGATTAAAGAAGAGGTATAAAAACAGTGGAACGCCGGTTTCCTTGCTGTAACTAGTTACCCGCCGTGGGTTGCTAATATTGTACCCGTGCCTAAGAAGGATGGCAAGGTGAGGATGTGTGTGGATTACCGGGATCTGAACAGAGTCAGCCTGAAAGATGACTTCCCTTTACCTCACATTGATGTATTGGTCGACAATACGGCTCAGTTCTCGGTGTTCTCCTTCATGGATGGATTTTCAGGATATAATCAGATCAAGATGTCACCTGAAGACATGGAGAAGACAACTTTCATCACACTCTGGGGCACATTCTGTTATGAGGTGATGCCATTCGGACTGAAGAATGCTGGTGCCACTTATCAACAGGCCATGGTAACATTATTCCATGACATGATCCATAAAGAAATTAAATGTTATGTGGATGACATGATTGCCAAGTCCCTCACTGAAGAAGACCACCTGGTGAATCTGTTGAAGTTATTCAAGCGTCTGAGGAAGTACCAATTGAAGTTAAGCCCCAACAAATGCACATTTGGGGTACAATCCGGTAAGCTGCTGGGATTTATCGTAAGTGAGAAAGGGATTGAAGTTGACCCTGACAAAGTCAAAGCCATTCAGGAGATGCCTGCACCGAGGACTGAAAAAGAAGTTCGGGGGTTCCTAGGAAGATTGAACTACATTTCACGGTTCATATCTCACCTTACAACAACCTGTGAGCCTTTGTTCAAGCTGTTAATAAAAGAGAAATCAGTCAGGTAGAATGAAGACTGCCAAAGGGCTTTTGATAAAATCAAGGAATACTTACAAGAGCCTCCAATCCTTATGCCTCCAGTTGAAGGAAGACCTCTAATAATGTACTTGACAGTATTAGAAGAGTCAATGGGGTGTGTGTTGGGCCAGCATGACGAGTCTGGTCGAAAAGAGTATGCAATTTACTACCTAAGCAAAAAGTTTACCGACTGTGAACAACGTTATTCACTGCTCGAGAAAACTTGTTGTGCTTTAGCGTGGGCTGCTCGCCGACTAAGATAGTATATGTTGACTCACACTACCTTGTTGATCTCAAAGATGGACCCAGTCAAGTACATTTTTGAGAAGCCAGCACTTACCGGACGGGTTGCAAGATGGAAAATGATTCTCATAGAATATGAAATTCAGTACACCTCTCAGAAAGCCATCAAAGGCAGTGAATTGTCTGATTATCTTGCTGAGAAACCCATTGATGATTACCAGCCTATGAGATTTGACTTCCTCGATGAAGACATCATGTTCATAAAAGCAAAAGATCATGAAGAGCCTATTCACACTGAAGGGCCCGACCCAGAAGAAGAATGGACTATGATGTTTGATGGGGCTGTTATTATGAATGGTCGTGGTGTTGGTGCAGTACTCATTACACCTAAGGGAGTTCACATGCCTTTCTCGGCAAAACTCACTTTTAACTGCACTAACAACAAAGCTGAATATGAATCTTGTATCATGGGTCTTGAGGAAGCCATTGACCTCAGGATCAAGACTTTAACTGTATTCGGAGATTTAGTTCTGGTAATTAATCAAACCAACGGCAAATGGTACACTCACCAGGAGCATCTGATACCTTACCGGGATTATACGAGGAGATTATTGACATTCTTCACGATAGTCAAGCTTGAGTAAATCCCTCGAGATGAATATCAGTTTGCAGATGCTCTGGCTACCATTTCATCCATGATCAAAGTTCAAGCTGCCAACTTTGTTCCTCGGATCTTAGTGTCCAGACTTGATAGACCAGCATACGTATTCTCAGTAGACCTTGCTAAAGATGAAAAGCCTTGGTTCCATGACATCAAATGCTTCTTGGAGGATCAAACATACCCACCTGGGGCATCTTCCAATGACAAAAAGACATTAAGAAGGCTGGCTGGTAGTTTCTTCCTGAATGCTGACGGTTCCTTGTACAAGAGAAACTTTGATATGGTACTTCTCAGATGTGTTGATAAGATAGAAGCAGACTTGTTGATGCACGAGGTGCATGAAGGATCTTTCGGTACCCGTGCTGGAGGACATCCAATGGCTAAGAAGTTGTTAAGATCAGGCTATTACTGGATCACAATGGATGCAGACTGTTGTGCTTATGCCAGAAAGTGTCATAAATGCCAGATTTATGCTGATAAAGTGCATGTGCCTCCGAATCCCTTGAATTTGATGTCTTCACCCTAGCCTTTTGCCATGTGGGGCATTGATATGATTGGCAAGATTGAACCGGCTACTTCAAATGGCCACAGATTCATCCTGGTAGCTATTGATTATTTTACCAAGTGGGTTGAAGCAGCTTCATATGAGAACGTCACCAGGCAAGTGGTAGCCCGATTCCTGAAGAGAGACATCATCTGTCGGTATGGAGTGCCCGAGCGAATCATTACTGATAATGGTTCCAACTTGAACAACAAAATGATGGCAGAGCTGTGTCGGGACTTCAAGATCCAACATCACAATGCTTCTCCTTACAGGCCAAAGATGAATGGCGCTGTAGAGGCAGCTAACAAGAATATCAAGAAGATTGTGCAGAAGATGGTGGGCACCTATAAAGACTGGCATGAAATGCTACCATTTGCCGTTCATGGGTACCGTACATCAATCAGAACATCAACGGGAGCAACACCGTATCAGCTTGTTTATGGTATGGAGGCAGTCCTACCTATTGAAGTTGAATTACCCTCCTTGCGGGTACTAATGGATGTCAAACTGAATGAAGCAGAATGGGTCCGATCCCGATACGAACAACTGAATCTGATTGAAGAGAAGAGATTAGCTGCAATCTGTCATGGGCAGTTATATCAGAAAAGAATGAAGAAAGCCTTCGATCAGAAAGTCAGGCTTCAGGAATACCAAGTAGGGGATCTTGTGCTGAAAAGACTCCTTCCTCCTTATACAGACCACAGGGGCAAGTGGACTCCGAATTATGATGGACCGTTCATAGTAAAGAAAGTCTTCTCCAGTGGAGCACTGATGCTCAGTACTATGGATGGTGAAGATTTCTTGTCCCCTGTGAATTCAGATGCAATTAAAAAATACTTCGCGTAAAATGACCCGCTGGACACAAAAACAGAATGTAAGTCCAGGAAAAAATAGGGCATCCCGGCGAGTCAAAACAGGAATAAAAGACTCGGGCAAAAATAAGGGAAAATAAATAAAAATGTACACCCTCTGAGTTGAAAAGCCGCATTGGACAACTCAGGCAAAAATGGGTATCCCAGTGGATTGAAAACCCGAAAGGGCGATCCACGCAAAATAAGGGACTAAGCGAACAACTGCATTCTGAATTCGTCTGTATCACTTACAACATGGCAAACTTCGAAAGGTTCGAGCATCGGTCAGAATCAACCTTCTTCAGAAAGCAAGATGAGAAAAACGTCAATGTCACACAAGTCATAGCAAAAGAGAAGCGCACTGAAGCATCATCAACATTGCCAACATCTTTGTTTCTCAATTTGTAACAATCTCCTCATTTCAGGGGATCTGTTTCTGTGACTGTACTTGCCAATTCAGGGCACCCATATTAATAAAATCATATTTTTCAGTCACACTTCGTCTTGTACATTTTATTTTATTTGCTAAAATGTCCGATATCCTTGACTTAATAGTTGCATAAATACAAATGCGCCTTTTCTAATCACATGCTTACAGGAAATATATTACTACCGGTAGTGTCTAAATTCCTATGACGGAATCTCAGTAGGGGATACCTCGGGATACTTGTGTGTCTCTTTTGTCATAACAAGATAGCAGGTATTCAACGCGCAACATGGGGCATGAAAGGCTTTCCTCAGCAAGCTGCCAAATCATTATTTCCCCAGCACATCTTTCAGAGCAGTACCAGAAGGTGTTCATTCCCCCAGCTAATTTCATCATCCTCAGCAGGATCCCCACAACAATTTCTAGGAAGATCGTTCAGTGATCACTCCTCCCCAGCCGAGTGTCAGGCAGGGAATCATCTCCCCGCAGAGTTTCAACCTCTATCCAGAAAAGCAATGTCTGAAAATCTCACAACAAAGAGACAAAGGCATCCACAGCCCCAGCTGGGTCCCTCATTATTAAGATAGGTCTATCAGTGACTTATTTCCCCGAGCAGAGTCATACACCTTATCAGATCTACCAATGATCTTTTCCCCCAGCTGGGACATTCTTTCAAAGCAGATCAGCCAGAGATCTTCACGGCAACGGGATCCGAATCCCGGATCGGTATCTTTGCATAATCATAGCATTCGCATCATATTTTCCCCCCAGAGCGTAGCATTCCATCTAATACGGAGCATTACGACAAAAATCAAACATATTGCATAATCATAAGCCATGTTTTGAATCAGTTACCTGTGCAGACCAACATTCCATCAGCAATGTGTATAGTCTTATAGCCCCGGTAGAAAGCCAAAGCGTCCCTTTGCACTCTCGAAATACAGATATATGCTCCTGTGGCACTCGTCCGTGTCATCATTCCCCAGTAAAGTCGCCCGAACATTCTCTACAGACAGATACATCTATATACACTCCTTCGACACCCGTCTATGTCACCATTCCTCAACATGGTTACCTAAACACTTTTTGTAAACCAAACACTTGTTTATAACACACTTCCTCTGGCACCTGTCTGTGTCATCTTATCCTCACAGATCTTCAGAATATCGTTTTTACACACTTCCCCTTATGGTACTCGTCTGTATCATACTCTCCCCAGCAAGTCGATCACTCGTCTGTATCTCACTCATACTTTTTACTCATACAGATACTCGTCTGTATCTCGTATACACCACTTATCTTCCTCAGATTCAACACTCGTCCGTGTTCTTTGTTAACCAGTTGGTACTCGTCTGTACCATCATCTCTGAACATGCGTCAGCGATTGTTTCAACTGATACTTGTCTGCATCATAGTCTTAAGGATGCTCGTCCGCATCTTTAATCCATACATAGTGTCAAACACTCATACCTTTTCTTTCTTGAATTTAGACACTCGTCCATGTCTACCATTCCCCAGAAGAATTCCCAGCAAATCCTGATAAATTATTTCATTCCTATCTGACATTCGTCTTATGTCACGATACTTCCGGCAGCCGTACCGTGCCAGGTGATCGTCCTTCACCTTTGGTTGACCGTCCCTCATCATTCCCCCAGCGGAGTCTCCATTATTGGAACCCATTTTTACCCAAAATTTGTCCTATGTCGTGATATTTTAGCAGTCGCCCCCTGCTAGGTGATCGTCCTTCACCTTTTCGATGATCATCCTTCATCATTTTATCCGATGGCCTTCCCCATTGTTGATCTTGTTATCTGACATTCGCCCTATGTCATGATAAACCCTGAGAGCAGCCGTACCCTGCTAGGTGATCGTCCTTCACCTCTTGATGATCGTCCTTCATCATGCTTATCCGATGGTTGTCCCCATCGTAAACTCTTTCTATCTGACATTCGTCTTATGTCATGATACTTTCAGCAACCGTACCTTAGATGACTGTTCCTCATCTTATCCCCAACAGAGCAGCCGTCCCCTGCTAGGTGATCGTCCTTCACCTTTGATGACCGTCCCTCATCATTCTATTTCTTCAACCTGATGGTCATCCCCATCATTGCCTTTACCTTCAATTCCCAGAGAGTCTTGTTTCTTTACTTGATGGCCGTCCCCATCATGAGTTCCTTATTTACCCAGCATGTCGGCCGTACCCGTCACCGCTTCATCCCCGACAGTCGTCCTCTGCTCGACGGTCGTCCTCCGTCGCCCGCACTTTATAATCATACTTTACTTCCTTTTACAATCTATATCCCTTTTCTTCTTCATACCCAGTGAGTGAAAATTTTGGACTATCTTTGGTATTCAACCACAAGTTATCTTGTTTGTCTGTTAAGCCAGGCGCTTACATCCTGCACAGCTAACTCATGTTTGAATAGGGGCAGCTGTAAACACCCCAAATTTTCCCTCACTAAGTTTTCACCATGGCTTTTGATTCTTTTCATTTGCATAATTTCAACCATATCACCTCATATTGCATTTTTGCTTCACTGCATTGGTTCAAAGTCATCTACATCTAGGGTTTGTGATCTGAGCCATCCCTAAGCTATCTGAGCAACTCCAAGGGTCTTCAATCATCTCTAGAGGGTACATGTATGTTCAAGTATCATATTATATCCTCCCAAGATCAAGGAAGTCAAAAAAAAATCACAAGAACTGAGGAAGGCATGGAAGCAGAGCCAAGCTTAACTGCACAGATGATCTATAATTAGGGTTTTGGTTTTAGAGGCCATAACTCCAAATTTTTTGGTCATTCTTGTTTCTATTGGTCTCTATATGATATGAGGATCATGCATACCAATTTTAATGAAGAAATTCAATAGGGAAGGCATCTGACCAATAAATGACTTCTTGAACAAGTCAGTGCAAAATCAGGGCATCTGAGGCCCCCAATCATCCAACCAAAGGGTCTTCTCCATCATTTTGGGTGTATATGATCTTTATTTGGTCTTAGAAGAAGTTAGAAGTTCATAAAATTGAAGAATTTCAAGCCATTTGCAAAGTTGCCTTTTTGGGAAAGTGACTTGTAATGTAAACTTGCCATTTTGGGAAAGTTTTTCAACCTCCTCTTTTTGATTCAAAAATGCTTCAAATGAAAAATTCTTGGTCATGAAAGTTGTATATTGGATCATTCCCTTTTCAAAAAGTACAATAACTTGATCTAATTCATCATATAACTCAAGTTATGGCCTTGCAAAGTTGAGAAAAATCACAAAATTTCACTAATGTACCAAAGAGGGAAACTTGCAAAAACTCATACCAAGGCAATTTGTGATCTCTAATTGACTTCTAACCATTACAAAAACATCATACATGACCTATAATTCAGAATGGGCCCAAGAATTTCAAAGTTGCATGCCTTGCCCATGAAGAAATCCAAAAGGGGCCAAAACTTCATGAATTTGCAAATTGGTACAAAACTTCTCATCCACTTGCCACAACTCATCAAATCTGATTCACAAACATTCCTTGATCTCAGCTGAACCAGGACATGCCCAAATCCCAGCCTACCACTTGCCCATACCTCAAGTACAAAACTTTTGACTTTTTGGCAAGAAGCCCATACCAATCAGCTGCAGCCACCACCCACTATCTGGCCTATCACTGCTTGTTATGTGGATCAAACCCAAGCCATAACACACAACATTGCAGCCTAACACTTTAGATTGCTCAGCATACACAAAATCACTCCAACTTGAAAAAGCTTTCGAAACTCATAGCTCACTGACTCAAACTCAAAACTTTTTCCACCATTCAACTCCACATTCATCACTGATCATTTCTCACCCTTCAGTTTTCCTTGAAACACCCCATATCAAAAACACGATTTTCACATTCCTTGACCTGAGCTTCAGCCAACTGCACATAGAGGCCACATAAACTCCAACCAAGTATTGCAAACTCTTGAGGGAGATCATTGGAGGGGTTTTGAAGCAGAGAAGCAGCCAGACAGTGCCATTTTCGAAAGCTTCAGTTCAGGTAACCTCAAGAACAAATTTTCCAGAAATGATTTCTTAAGTTCTTAGATTGTTCTCCATGCTTCACTGATCATACTGCACCTTTTGGTTTTGAAAATGATTAAGTTTTAAGCATGTATGAAGCTTCTGAAATTTCTGAAAGATTTTCCGTTTTGCTTCGAATCTCATTGTTCATGTGAAATAAATGTTGTTTGATGGCTGAATCTTGTTTAGAATGGGGTGGGGATCATTTCTGGAGAGTTTGGTGGTTTGATTTTACGGATTGAGTGAGATAGCAAGAGTGGATAGCCGGAGAAGATGACCGGAACACTGTTCCGGTCGCCTGAAAGTCATTAGTGTTCAGATTAGGGCTTTAATCATAATTAGCGTAGTTTGAATGTCAACCATCCAGATACGCGCGAATTCAATTCCCTCCAATCTGACTTTGAACCTCAGCCCTAGGATTGGCTGACTTTCCCCTTTTTCTCATTTTATTTAATATTTATTTCATTTGTTTGTATTTTATTTGCACGAATTCTTAAAAATAGTAAAATGCATCAAAAAATTCTGGAAATTTTTATCAAGACTTTTATTAATTTTTCAGGATTCAAAAATATTTTTATTTTTACTTTTTGCATTAAAAATTATTTTTAAATCATTTAAATGATTATTTTTAATTAGTTAATGGAAATTAATTAATTAAAAATACATTTAGGTATTTAAAAATCCCAAAAAAATTCAGAGAACATTTTCAAACATTTAGAAACATTAACAAACTCACGAAGCAAATTTATTTTTGGTTTTGATCATGCTTTGACAATTTTCATTTGAATTAGGGTTCTTTATTTTGAATAATTTTAACGCTAACTTCAAAAATTCATAACTTTTGATCCAAGTTGAGTTTGTGAATGGTTCTTTTTGCATTGTGTTATACATTCTTTCAAGCATCTAAAAACATTTTTGTTTTATTTTTATCTTTCATTTTCCATTTGTTTGGCATTTTCCCTTTTGAATCACCCTTAAAACCCTAGAAATTTAGGACAATCATAAGTCCTTTAGGGTTTAGCTTCTGACCTTCCCCTTTGGACAGTGAACTTGTATAGGTTTAACGTACCTTTGATCCCATTTTCAATTTTTTATCTTGTCATTTGCTTCTGATTTTGAATTTTGCATTGCATCTTGTACATAAACCCTAATCTTTGCCTTCATTTGCATTCATCCTTTATATGCTTGCATACATGAACTTTCCATGACACTTTGTGCTTTCACATGACATATAATACATCTTAGGAGACATTAGACTCATGTTTGATCATTGCATCATTCATTTTCCATGTTTTTGCTTTCATTTCATGTCATATGCATTCATGATCTTTCATGCCTCCTTTCATGTCTCATTTGCATATTCATTACTTGCATGATCATCCTCATCTCTTGACATGCTTTCATAACATCTCATAGCATCATTTGCATCATGAATATGCTTATGACTTTGGTTTTCATCTCTGCATTTCATCTCATTTTCATTTCATTTCATTTCTTGTTGCTAACTTTTCAGGTGGTAAGTGTTTGGGAAGTGAATTTGCCTTCACTTCTCATAATCTCTTCTCATCTCTTTTATGCATTCATTGCTGCATTTTTACTTGTGTATTAGAGTGAGCCTGCTCATTCATGCTCCTTCTCCTCTTTCTTTCTTCAAGCAACTTATCTTATTAAGGGAAGTAAGTTGTCTTGCTTCTTGCTGCTTCTCTTCCTTCCATCCTTTTTCTTCCTTGGTGGCTTTTCCTTGAAGATCTTCTTGCAAGCTTCATTAACACTAGGAACACCCAAGCATGATCATAATTAGGGTTTAATTAGCCCCCCATTAGTTTTACCTTTGTGTCATCTTTGAGTCTTCTCTTCTCATCTCTTAATCAAGGACTAAACCTTAAAGGTTTTAAGGCGTTGTGATTAGGGTTATGCATGTATCCTTCTATCAGGATGGAGTGTATAACTTTAATCCTAAGTGTTAAACCCTTAATGTGTTTAAACCCTTTAATTAATTCACCTAATAATCACTAAGACATCAAGCTTGTAACTTGGGCCTTGCATTAGGGTTCTAATTCTTCCTTAACTGGTTAAGAAGGACTAACCCTAGTGTTAATGGACAAGTCCCCCTCATGTTGTCTTACAAACCATCAAATTCATTTCTTAACCTTACCATTAACTAAAATCCGCTTTAACAAAGGCTTTGTTTTGTCATGAGGTTAATCCCTAATCATGGATTAAGTTGGGGTATCTTCTTCAGCTTAAATATTCTCATCTATTATCCTTCTATTAGGATGGTGTAATGAGTCCATTAAATCCTTGATTATGGCTTAAACTCATTACTTAACACTAAACAAAAACTCCAAAAACATCTAAATAAATGCAAGTAGGTTAATGATCTTAATCCTACATCAAGGTGGTTAAGTGTGAGGTGCTTACTTCATGCTTAAGGTATTCTCATTACCCCTAATCAGAGGGAGGATGTGATGAGTTTAATAACCCTTGGTTTAGGCTTAAGCTCATTTTCTTATGACAAACACAAAAGAAATAACAAAACTGAAAACATCAAAAACAAACAATAATCGTCTCCTTCGGGATTCTTTTCTCATCTCATTCACTCACAAACGAGAACTCGCTTCTTCCGTCTAATGCAATACAGTTAGCACCTGAGCCGGACAAGTCATACATTTGAGCATAGACAAACAAGCAGTTCATCAGTCAATTTATTTTCAGTCTCTTTGAGTCGAACTACGGCGTTCTGAATTCCTCATTGCACGAGAGGATACGTAGGCATAACTTAACAGTTATCGAACAAAAGTCTCTATATATTCCCCCTCTTCCAGCATTATTCTTTAAGCCTCATATTCTTGAGCTTTTCATTCTTTCCTTACACTAACACTCCTTTTATTCACTTCACACTTTCTTCCAGCACTGACACTTGTATTCCTTTCTTTGCTTTTGCACACAAATAGCACTGACACTACCCCTTTAAACACAAATATTTTAAGCGTGGATCCCGTCGAGTACGGCGAACAATCTGGGTGCTAATACCTTCCTATGTTGTAACCAACCCCCTTTCTCAGTTTCTCTGGTTCGCAACCGTCTTATCCATCTTTTCTTAGGTTTATGCAGCATTACCTTTCCTTCGGGATAAAAATGCCTAGCTGGCGACTCTTTTTAGTTCACCCTTGTGTTCTTCTCCTTTCACTGACCGTTCGCGTCTGTACCCCTCTTGGCCAGGTGTCATCAGGTGGGAGCGACAGACACCAATTTTCTTTATTTTTGAGCTTTAAATGTTTGCTTGAGGACAAACAAAGGTCTAAGTGTGGGAGGATTTGATAACACTAAATTTCACCGTATTTCTGACTCCGATTTCGCATGCATTCTTAGTTTTTATTGCTATTTTGTTATTTGTTTCTTTATTTTCAGGTTTTTTATGTAATCGGGGCCTAAATCGATAAAAGGAGTGAAAAAGGAGCTGAAACGGCCAAAAATCAAGAAATTCAGCTTTTTAAACTTACGACATCCATCATGGTTGGCGCCATGGGGTCAGCCATGACGTGGCCACGTCTCAAGACCTCTCCACAACTTCCAAGAGCTCATGATCCCCACTTTCTCCACCAAAATAAACCTATGGCGGTCGCCACAAGGCAAAAAACCTTCCCCTCCACTTTTTAGTGGAGGGGGCATCCTAGTCTTTTCCCATTTAATGTTTGCCTATAAATAGGACTTTATAATTTCGTTTTTAGCATCCAAACTTAGAATCTCTTAGGCATATATCAGTTTTAAAGTTGTAATCACTTCACATCGGGGTGTTACTACAATCGAGTGATCGAGTCTGTATACGTCTGTGTGATCGAGTTTTGGAGCACTCTGGGAGGAAGTTAATCCTGTCGCCATTTTAATTCCAGTTCGTATTTTATTTTTCCGCACTCACTTTATTTTATTTACTTTCCGCATTGCCTTACTTTATTTATTATCCACACTCGCACTACTTTCTTTTATTTCCGCACTCGCTTTAAATACTTTTATTTCTGCAATCGCTTTAAATACTTTTATTTCTCGCACTCGCTTTACTTTCTTTATTATCTGCACTCGCACTACTTTTATTTACTTTCCGCACTCTCACTAATTACTTTTATGAAAAATAATAAAAATAAATTTTACTTTACCATGTCTAACTAAATCCATAAAGGTTAGAATGTAAGGATCGTACTTGAACCGGTAATCCGTACAATTGTTCGTAGAAACACTTAAGGGCTATTTTAACTTTCAATATAAGTTTAATTGTTTTTAACTATTTCAAAAACAGCCAAAAGCGCTTTGTCTAGTTCATTAGGAGTTTTTAGATTAAAAAGAAAAGGGATTTTAAAACGATTTTTGGACGCATTAAGAAGTTTAGAGTCTGGTTCGTGAGAACCTCTTTTTGCTAAGAAATCCAGGTTAAAGTACTTTTCAACTTAGTTAAGATACTATATTTCTTAAAAATAGGTTTACTACTCTAACGCAGTACGCACCTTTTTATCCTTGACAATAGGAGGGGTTGATTAGAGAGTACAACTCGGTTCTGAATATGCGAAAGCGACAGTTCCTGTTAAATTAGTTCTTTTCAAAGTAGAAAACATTGCCCATAAGTAGTTTTATTAACAAGTACCAGATTATCAATTGATTATGTGAATTACATTCAAGCATGTCTTTATTAATTATTTAAAATTACTATTTTATTTACCATTGCGCACTCTTTAAAACCATTATATTCAATTGCCTTAGATACACACCATAACAACAAGTACGATAGATTGACACTTGGTCTCTGTGGATTCGACAATCTTTTATATTACTCTGACGTGTTCGTACACTTGCGAAAAACACGCATCACTTATGCTTCGAGACAACTGCAAGTGCATGAAAGGATTATCCTACTCATGATCTTGAATTAGCTGTTGTGGTTTTTGTATTGAAGATTTGGAGATACTATCTGTATGGATCAAGATATGAAGTATTTAGTGACCATAAGAGTTTGAAGTATTTGTTTGACCAGAAGGAGCTGAATATGAGGTAGAGGAGATGGTTAGAATTTTTGAAGGATTATGATTAAATTTGAGCTATCATCCGGGTAAGGTTAATGTCGTAGCAGACGGGTTGAGCCATAAGACAATTCATATGCCGACATTGATGGTAAAAGGGTTGGAATTAATTGAGCAGTTTAGGGATTTAAGCATGGTTTGTGAGACGACACATGGGAGCGTTAGGCTTGGTATGCTAAACGTGAATAATGACTTTTTGATATGATTAAAGAGAATCAGAGACTTGACGTGAAGTTGGTATAATTGATTCCTACAAGAGGCGATGATCCCAAAAGTGATTTCCAGGTAGATAATTCGGGTGTGTTGAGATTCTGGGGTAGAACTTGTGTGTCGAATAATGCGGAGTTGAAAAGGGCAATTTTAGAAGAAAGACATCGAAGTAGCTTAAGTATTCATCCTGAAGCTACAAAGATGTATCAAGACTTGAAGAAGTTATTTTGGTGGTTTGGTATGAAAAGAGATATAGCTTATTTTGTGTATGCTTGTTTGGTGTGTCAGAAATCGAAGGTGGAGCATCAGAAGCCTTTCGAGAATGATAATGTAACACCCCGATTCGATTATTCCACTTTTGTTGAGTCTTTTATTTAAATTGAGTGATAATTGTTTTAATTGTGAAATTGGTGTGTTTATGTGTTATGTTGATGTGTTATATTATTTTAGCGTTTTGAGAATTTTCGGGTAAAATTAGATTGGAGGGTATTTTAGACATTTGCTAATTAATGTTATGTTAGAAATAGGTAGAATTATAATTTTGTGAGAGAAATGATATTTGGTAGAAATAGAAAATAGAAAGTTATAAGAGTAGAAAGAGAATAAAAAGAGAGAATATAAAGAAATAGAAGAGAAAGAAAAAGAGAAGAGAAAAGAGAAGAGAAAAGAGAAGGAAAAAAGAAAAACCTTTGAAATCTTCAAGATTGCTCCTAGGAATCGAAACCACCGGGTAAGGGTGTGAAATATCGTTATCTTATCATTGTGTATGATTATGTATGTGTTAGATTGATTGGGTTTTTGTTTTGGAGAAGTTTAAAGAATGTTAGGTTTTATGGTTTTGATGAAAATTTAAGAAAATGGTAGATTAATCAGTTAGAACTTGATATAATTGAAGTATGATAGTTAATACATGTTAATGATAATGATTGTGGGAGTTTGGTTGAGTTTTGGAACCTTTTAGTAGGACTATTGCGTGACTGAGCTGCTGCTGGAATTGCAGTTCTCGCTCAACGAGCGTTTCCTCGCTCAACGAGCTTTCCAGGAACTTTTTCGCTCAGCGAGCAAACCTGTCGCTCAGTGAGCCTGTGACTTTTTGGTTTGGTGTTTTTAAATCGTAAATTGAGTTTCGGTTATCCGTTTTTGATGTTCTTAATATCTATTCGAAGCTAGAAACATATAGAACCTAATGATGCTAAAATATGTAATTTTTAGCCGATTTTTACCCGACTTTTCTGATAAAACGTAATTATGTTAGTTAAGGAATTGTGGGATTGATTGTGGTATAATGGCCGTTTGGAAAATAAATGCATTTCGTTAAGTGAATATGAATGCATGTTGATATTAAAGAGTTCGTTGTCGTTGGGCGTAATTGATACGAATGTGTATAGTTATTTGTGATTGTATGAGATGAATGCATAATTATATTGTGAATATGTATGCATTTTCAAGAATATTGTGGGTCATTTTGCATGTGAAGCATAATGTATGCATTCTAGTGTTGTGGGATTCTATGTGAATCCGTTGTAACATCGTGTGCCTACGTGGGGTGTGAGCGATGATTACAACATGATTGTGTGCCCATGTGGGGTGTGACGAATCAGATTGTGTGCCCGTGTGGGGTGTGAGTAATCCATAAACATTGTGTGCCCATGTGGGGTGTGAGCAATGGGTGATTTAATCACAAATGATTGTGTGCCCATGTGGGGTGTGAGCAATCAGATTGTGTGCCCGTGTGGGGTGTGAGCAATCCATAAACATTGTGTGCCCATGTGGGGTGTGAGCAATGGGTGAACATCGTATGCCCGACGGGGAGTTACTTTAGGTAATGAGCGATGGTTCCAATAGGTTCCTGAGTGAACTTGAGATGATTGAGTCGGTACCGCATTACATGCATAGAGTCGTCAGTCGGTCTCTATGATTTGCATTCATCATCTATAAATTGAAAATTGGTGAATAAACATGAATAATGTATGTTTATGCGGAGTGATAGAAATGGTGAAATTGTGCATGATGAATATGCTTGGTTATATATATATATATATATATATATATATATATATATATATATATATATATATATATATATATATATATATTGTGAAATGAATTGTGGTGAGAATATGTATATGTGTATTTTTATGTTAAGATATATAAATATATGCATTGTTATTATGATAATATTTCTCACCCTTCTGCTATTTTATAATGCTCCATGAGGCATTGCAGAGTAGGTTTGCTGGAGGTCTTTTTGTGAAGCGTGTCTACATTCTTTTGGTCGGTCGGCTCTGTATATGTATCTTGGTGATGAATGTTTATGTAAACATGAATTAATGGTGAATCAAATTTGATTATATATATATATATGTATATATATATATATATATATATATATATATATATATATATATATATATGTGTGTGTGTGTGTGTGTGTGTATGTTTGATGTTGTTCAATGTTCAGTTTCTGCTGCTATTTTAATGTTGAGATATGGGTGTATGGATTAAATTCTTCTGATGCAAGTTACCTCATTGTTGCATATCGTTAAATGAGCAGGTGTTGGATGTTTTAATTTCATGTATAATGTGATATGCCTCTTTTATACTATGTTTTAATTATACTCTGATGAAATTTTAATATGTGCCTAAATGATTATTTGATTATTTGGGGGTATAGAAAGGGGGTGTTACATTAAGTGGTATCAGAGCCAGTGTCGAGTTAGTTGTGTCTGTCTTGTTGTTGTGATGGTTGAACTGTTGTTTACCATTGTTGTTGTTTTTTGGAATAATCAGAATATGGCTGGTAGTAACGAAAATGCGATGGCTGCTGCTTTGGAAGCAATGGTTAGGGCAGTGCAGGGTGTGCCGAATGTGAATGCTAATGATGAGTTCATGAAGAATCAAACATTGGTCTTCAAAGGAAGATTTGATCCCTAAGGTGCTCAGATTTGGTTGAAAGAGATTGAAAGAATCTTCAGAGTCATGGACTGTGCTAAAGAGAGTAAGGTGAGACTTGGTTCTCACATGCTGAAGGAAGAAGTCGATGATTGATGGATCGGTAGAAGTCAAGCTCTTGAGGAAGAGGATGAAGATATAACTTGGGATGTTTTTCGTGTCGAGTTCTTGGGGAAGTATTACCTCGAAAGTGTGAAGGGGAAGAAGGAGATGGAATTACTTGAACTGAAACAAGGTAGTATGTCCGTGGTGGACTATACTGATAAGTTTGTGAAGTTGATTCAATTTCATCCTCATTATGTTGCTACTACTGCTGAGTTCTCGAAGTGTATTAAGTATGAGAATGGATTGCATCTTGAGATTAAGCAAGTTGTGGGATGTCAAAGGATAAGATGGTTTTCGAATTTGACGGAATGTTGTAGAATTTCCGAGGAGGATAGCAAAGCTTGTTCTACACATTACAAGTGTTTGAATGAGAGGAAAGGAAAGAAACAAGCTAGAAATGGACCTTATGTGACACCCACTGATAAGGGCAAGCATAGGGGAAACTTTGATAAGAGATCTGGTGGAGGAGGTTCTGGTCCCGTTAAGTGTTACAAGTGTGGTGATTTGGGTCGTAAGTCTTTTGAGTATGGGAAGAACATAGTGAAATGTTCAAACCGTGGAGGTCTTGGGCATGCTACTACCGAGTGTAGAAGGAATGTTGTGAAGTGTTTCAATTATGGAGAAGTGGGTCACATTAGTACTAAGTGTACTAAGCCGAAGCAAGCTCAAGTGGGCGGAAAGGTGTTTGCATTAGCAGGGAAGGACACTACTAGTGCAGACCATTTGATTAAAGGTACATGTTTTATTAATAGTATGCCTTTAGTTACTATTATTATACGGGGGCGACTCATTCGTTCATTTCTCTTGAGTGTGCTAAGCGTTTGAATTTGTTTATGACTTCTTGGGGTGGTGAAATGGTTATTAATACTCCTGCTTCAGAGTCTGTAACTACTTCTTTGGTGTGTGTAAGTTGTTCTTTGATCATGTATGGTAAAGATTTTGTTATTAGTTTAGTTTGTTTGCCGTTGGAGGGTTTGGACGTAATCTTGGGTATGAACTGGTTGCAATTTAATCGAGTTCATATAGATTTCTATCATAAGTTAGTAAGGTTTCCTTCTTTGAATGATAATGAAGATGAGAGTTTCCTATCCACGAAAGAGTTGAAGAAACTTTTAGTGGACGAAGCTCAATTGTTTGGTTTGTTTGCATCATTGTCGGTGGAGAGTGAAGTTGAACTCAATGGGTTCCCAGTGGTGTGTGATTTTTCAGAAGTGTTTCCGGAGGATATTGAGGATGTACCGCCGGAAAGAGAAGTTGAGTTTTCTATTGATCTAGTTTCGGGTACTAGACCGATTTCGATGTCACCGTATCTTATGTCAGCATCAGAATTGGTAGAGTTGAAGAAGCAATTGAATGACTAGTTAGACAAGAGATTTATTAGGCCGAGTGTTTCTTCTTGGGGTTCTCCGGTATTGTTGGTAAGGAAGAAGGATGGGAGTATGAGGTTATGCATTGATTATCGACAGTTGAACAAGGTGACAATTAAGAACAAGTATCCGCTTCCAAGGATCAATGATTTGATGGACCAATTGGTTGGTGCGCGTGTTTATAGTAAGATTAATTTGAGATCAGGATATCACCAGATTCGTGTGAAAGAATGGGATATTCAAAAGACGGCTTTTAGGACACGGTATGGTCATTACGGGTATTTCGTGATGCCATTCGTAGTTTCTAATGCGCCGGGTGTGTTTATGGAATACATGAACCGTATTTTTCATGAGCAGTTGGATCGTTTTGTGGTTGTGTTCATCGATGATATTTTGATTTATTCTAAGTCTTAAGAGGAGCATGAAGAGCATTTAAGGATTGTGTTACAGATTTTGAAAGAGAAACAATTGTATGTTAAGTTGTCGAAGTGTGAGTTTTGGTTGTCGAAAGTAAGTTTTCTTGGACATGTTATTTCTGATGGTGGTATTAGTGTTGATCCATCCAAGATGGATGCGATAATGCAATGGGAAGTTCCTAGATCGGTTATGGAGATTCGAAGCTTTTTAGGTTTGGCGAGTTATTATCGGAGGTTTATTGAGGGATTTTCAAAGTTGGCACTTCCGTTAACGCAATTGACTTGTAAAGGAAAAGCTTTCATTTGGGATATTCATTGTGAAGAGAGTTTCTTTGAACTTAAGAGAAGGTTAACAACGGCTCCGATCTTGATTTTTCCAAATCCGACGGAACCATTTGTGGTGTTTTGTGATGCTTCATTGTTTGGGTTAGGTGGTGTTTTGATGCAAGATGGAAAATTTGTGGCTTATGCTTCAAGACTAATAAGAGTGCATGAAAAGAATTATCCTACACATGATTTGGAATTTATGACCGTGATGTTTATTTTGAAAATTTGGAGGCATTATCTTTATGGTTCAAGATTCGAAGTTTTTAGTGATCACAAGAGTTTGAAGTATTTATTTGATCAAAAGGAATTGAACATGAGACAAAGGAGGTGGTTAGAGCTTTTGAAGAATTATGATTTTGGTTTGAATTACCATCCGGGTAAGGCAAATGTGGTGGTCGATGCCTTAAGTCGCAAGTTGTTACATATGTCCGCATTAATGATAAGAGAATGGGAACTTTTGGAGGATTTTAGAGACTTGAGTTTAGTTTGTGAAATGACGCCAAGAAGTGTGAGACTTGGTATGCTACATGTTACAAATGATTTACTTGCAACCGTATGTGAAAAGCATAAGTTGGATTTGAAGTTTGTTGATTTGATGATGAATGAGAATGAGGATTTAAAGGTTGATAATTTTGGAGTTTTGAGATTCCGTGGTCGTATTTGTATTCCCGATGATGTGGAGTTGAAAAATATGATATTAGAAGAGGGACATCGAAGTAATTTAAATATTCATCCGGGAGCGAATAAGATGTATCATGATTTGAAGAAGATCTTTTGGTGGTCCGGATTGAAGAAAGATATAGCTCAGTTTGTGTATGCGTGTTTGAGTTGTCAGAAGTCTAAGGTAGAACATCAAAGCCTAGTGGTTTGATGCAACTGTTGGACATCCCAGAGTGGAAATGGGATAGTATATTGATGGATTTTGTTACAGGATTGTCGAATACGCAAAGAGGTTATAATGCTATTTGAGTGATTGTTGATAGACTTACTAAATCTGCTCACTTTGTTCCAATTGATATTAGTTATCCTTTGGAGAAGTTAGCCGAGATTTATGTTTTTGTGGTTGTGAAGTTGCATGGAGTTCCTAAGAGTATTGTATCGGATAGAGATCCTAGATTTACATCGAGGTTTTGGGAGAGTTTGCAAAAGGCTTTGGGTTCTAAGCTAAGATTGAGTTCGGCTTACCATCCGCAAACGGACGGTCAAACCGAGAGAACAATTCAATCGTTGGAGGATTTGTTGTGTGCTTGTGTGCTAGAGCAATGTGGTGCTTGGGATAGTTATTTAGCGTTGATTGAGTTCACCTACAATAACAGTTTTCATTCAAGTATAGGTATGGCACCATTTGAGGCTTTGTATGGTCGGAGATGTCGAACGCCTTTATGTTGGCATGAAATCGGTGAGAGATCGGTAGTTGGACCGGAGATGGTACAACAGAGGACGAAGAAGGTGAAGTTTATTCGGAAGAAGATGAGAGCTTTTCAAAGTAGACAAAAGAGCTATAATGACAAGAGAAGGAAAGATCTTGAGTTTCAGGAAGGCGACCATGTGTTTTTGAGAGTTACACCGGTTACGGGTGTGGGTCGTGCTTTGAAGTCGAAGAAGTTGACTTCTTGTTTTATTAGGCCGTATCAGATTACTGCACGAGTTGGTGTTGTGGCTTACTGTGTGGCGCTGCCTTCGAATCTTTCGAATTTGCATGATGTGTTCCATATTTCGCAACTTCGGAAGTATGTTCCGGATCCTTCACATGTTATTCCTATGGACGAGGTTAAAGTGAGAGATAACCTTACGGTTGAAGCTTTACCGATTAAGATCTTGGACCGTGAAGTCAAGAAGCTAAGAGGCAAGGATATTGCGCTTGTATAAGTAGCATGGGGAGGTGCCCCGGAAGGCAATATGACTTGGGAATTAGAGAGTGGGATGCAAGAGTCGTATCCGGATTTGCTTGACTCAGGTATTATTTTCGAGGACGGAAATTTCTAAAGTGGGGGAGAGTTGTAACGCCCCGATTCGATTATTCCACTTTTGTTGAGTGTATTATTTAAATTGAGTGATAATTGTTTTAATTGTGAAATTGATGTGTTTATGTGTTATGTTGATGTGTTGTATTATTTTACCGTTTTGAGAATTTTCGGGTAAAATTAGATTGGAGGGTATTTTAGACATTTGCTAATTAATGTTAAGTTAGAAATAGGTAGAATTATAATTTTGTGAGAGAAATGATATTTTGTTGAAATAGAAAATAGAAAGTTATAAGAGTAGAAAGAGAAGAAAAAGAGAGAATATAAGAGAAATAGAAGAGAAAGAAAAGGAGGAGAAGAGAAAAGAGAAGGAAAAGAGGAAAAGCTTGGAAATCTTCAAGATTTCTCCTAGGAATCGAAACAATCGGGTAAGGGTGTGAAATATTGTTATCTTATCATTGTGTATGATTATGTATGTGTTAGATTGATTGGGTTTTTGTTTTGGAGAAGTTTAGAGAATGTTAGGTTTTAGGGTTTTGATGAAAATCTAAGAAAATGGTAGATTAATCGGTTAGAACTTGATATAATCGAAGTATGATAGTTAATACATGTTAATGATCATGTTTGTGGGAGTTTGGTTGAGATTTGGAACCTTTTAGTAGGACTGTTGCGTGACTGAGTTGCTGCTGGAATCGCAGTTCTCGCTCAGCGAGCGTTTCCTCGCTCAGCGAGCTTTCAGGAACTTTTTCGCTCAGCGAGCCTGAGACTTTTTGGTTTGGTGTTTTTAATTCGTAACTTGAGTTTCAGTTATCTGTTTTTCGTGTTCTTTATATTGATTCGATGTTAGAAACTAATGATGCTAAAATATGTAATTTTTAGCCGAATTTTACCCGACTTTTCCGATAAAACGTAATTATGTTAGTTAAGGAATTGTGGGATTGATTGTGGTATAGTGGCCGTTTGGCAAATAAATGCATTCCGTGAAGTGAATATGAATGCATGTTGATATGAAAGAGTTCGTTGTGGTTGGGCGTAATTTATATGAATGTGTATAGTTGTTTGTGATTGTATTAGATGAATGCATAATTATATTGTGAATATGTATGCATTTTCAAGAATGTTGTGGTTCATTTTGCATGTGAAGCATAATGTATGCATTCTTGTGCTGTGGGATTCTATGTGAATCCGTTGTAACATCGTGTGCCCATGTGGGGTGTGATCGATAATTACAACATGATTATGTGCCCGTGTGGGTGTGAGAAATCGAATTGTGTGTCTGTGTGGGGTGTGAGCAATCCATAAACATTGTGTGCCCATGTGGGGTGTGAGAAATGGGTGATTTAATCACAAATGATTGTGTGCCCGTGTGGGGTGTGAGAAATCCATAAAAATTGTGTTCCCATGTGGGGTGTGAGAAATGGGTGAGCATCGTATGCCCGACCAGGAGTTACTTTAGCTAATGAGCGATGGTTCCAATAAGTTCCTGAGTGAACTTGAGATGATTGAGTCGGTATTGCATTGCATTTGCATAGAGTCGTGAGTCGGTCTCTATGATTTGAATTTATCATCTATAAATTGAAAATTGGGTAATAAACATAAATAATGTATGTTTATGCGGAGTGATAGAAATGGTGAAATTGTGCATGATGAATATGCTTGGTTTATATATATACATTGTGATGTATATGTGTGATGAGAAATGAATTATGGTGAGAATATGAATTTGTGTAGCTTTATGTTAAGATATATAATTATATACATTGTTATTATGATAATATTTCTCACCTTTCTGCTGTTTTATAATGCTCTATGAGGCATTGCAGAGTAGGTTTGTTGGAGGTCTTTTTGTGAAGCGTGTCTTCATTCTTTTGGTCGGTCGGCTCTGATATGTAACATTGGGTAGCTAGCGCTGGCTTGATGCCTTTTTGTGATGCATTTTGTATATGTATCTTGGTGATGAATGTTTATGTAAACATAAACTATTGGTGAATCAAACTTGATTATATATATATATATATATATATATATATATATATATGTGTGTGTGTGTGTGTGTGTGTGTGTGTGTGTTTGATGTTGTTCAATGTCCAGTTTCCGTTGTTATTTTAATGTTTTGATATGGTTGTAAGGATTAAATTCTTTTGATGCAAGTTACCCCATTGTTGCATATCGTTAAATGAGCATGTGTTGGATGTTTTAATTTCATGTATAATGTGACATGCCTCTTTTATACTATGTTTTAATTATACTCTGATGAAATTTTAATATGTGCTTAAATGATTATTTGATTATTTGGGGGTACAGAAATAGGGTGTTACAGATGCAACCGTTGGAAATTCTAGAGTGGAAGTAGAACAATATTGCTATGGACTTTGTTACTAGTTTGCCGAATACGGCGAGAGGATTTGATGCTATTTGGGTAGTTGTGGATAGACTTACAAAATTCGCATATTTTATTCCTATTAATATGAGTTTTCTGTTGACGAAGTTGGCAGAGATTTATATCAAGATAATTGTGAAGTTACACGGGGTTCCTTCGAGTATAGTCTCAGATAGAGATCTGAGGTTCACTTCTGAATTTTGTAAGAGTTTACAAGAGGCTTTGGGTTCTAAGTATAAATTGAATTCAGCTTATCATCCGCAGACAGACCGTCTGTCAAAGAGGACTATTCAGACTCTAGAAGATTTGTTGAGAACATGTGTGTTAGAATAGGGTGGTGCGTGGGATACTCATTTTCCATTTATTGAGTTCCCATACAACAATAGTTACCATTCTAGTATCGGAATAGCGCCGTTTGAAGCTTTGTATGGTCGGAGGTGTAGGACACCTCTGTGTTGGTACGAAACTGGTGAAATGTGGTGCTTGGACCTGAAATTGTGCAACAGACTACCGAAACAATCCAGATGATCCATGAGAAAATGAAAGCATCTCAGAGTAGAAAGAAGAGTTATCATGATAATCGGAGAAAAGAATTAGAATTTGCCGAGGGTGTTCATTTGTTCTTGAGTGTTAATCCAATGACAGGTGTTGGACACGCTTTGAAATCAAAGAAGTTGGATCCTAAGTTCATTGGACCATCCCAGATTTTACAGAAAGTTGGTACTATTGCTTATAGAGTGGCATTACTGCTAGAGCTTTTGAACTTGCATGACACGTTTCATGTGTCGCAACTTCGGAAGTATGTGTCTGACCCATCTCACGTGATTTTGAGGGACGAGGTGCAGGTTAGAGAGAATCTTACTATGGAAGCGATGCCGATAAGGATTTAGGATCGCAAGATGAAGCAACTCAGAGGTAAAGATATCCCTCTGGTGAGAGTAGCTTGGGGTGGAGCCGCTAGGAGGAATGTAACCTGGGAGCTAGAAAGCAGGATGTGGGAGTCGTATCCGGAACTTTTCGTATCATGTATATTTTCGAGGACGAAAAATATTTTTAAGTGGGGGAGAGTTTTAACTTCCCGTTTTTAATATTTATTCGTGGGGTATATTTGGTGCTTTGTTGGCCTTGTTTAAGGCGCATGCTTTGTTGTTTTGGTGTTGTGTCCAGTGGAACGGGTAGAGTTGTGGTGCGTTTAGTAATAACAGGTGTATGAATAATAATAATACTGTTTAATCATTATTCCTATTATTTTTGTTATTCAAATAATATTAGTAATGTTAAAATTTAACTTAAATTATTATTATTCGGTTTAATTAAAATAAGGGTGATTTAGTAAAATCTTAAATTGAGAGTTTAGTGATAAATTAACCAAATCAGATTGAGGGAAGAATCAGTCATATTATTTTGTGAAGAACGAAGAAAGGCTAGGAAGAGGAAGAACACCTAGGGCACTCCCATAACCAGAAGTTCGCAGGAAATTCGTCTGAATTCGAGGTAAGGGGGAGAAAGGATTCTAAAGTAGGTGATTTAACATGATGAGGTAGTGATGGGTTCCTTTCCCCGTATGATTTTATATTGTTTATGATGAATTTGATGAATTTGTGTTGTTATGAACGTTGTTACGAATCTGTGATTTGAATTATCTGATTTTATAGATTATTAGTGAAATACTATTGTGAATATTTTGTATGTTGCATTGTTGTGTGAATCTGGAATTGTTGCAAAAATTGATGACAAATATGGATCTTGATGACGTATAGAATTGAACCTAGTAATGATAGATGAAATAAGAACATGAATAATAGTGTGAAAATGATATAGAAATAATCATAGGTCTGGTATGAAGTTTGAAAACGAGTAGCATAAGAAACAGATCTGGAATGAAGAATAAAAACATAGAAAATATATGGTTCTACCCATACGCGTATTGGGCATGTCCATATGTGTATGAAGTGTATGTGAGGAGCACAATTACGTGTAATGATGGTGTTTTACGCGTATGGGAGGTCAATTTTAGGGCATTTTATCCATTTGCGTAGCTTACTCGTGAGAGGCTAGGGGCAATACGCGTATTAGGCAGCGTATGGAGGTACCATACGCGTAATGCCCAATGTTGGGGCTTGTACTATGCATATCATGCAGCATAGAGGGGGCATAAAAGTAATCCATATGCATATGGCATGGGCCAATACGCATATGACCAGAGTGGTAGGGTAAAATCTACCGTTTTGCGATTTTTTGTCCCGATTTCGCGTGCGTTGTCGATTCTTTTGGTATGAAACATTGAGATAGACCTTAAGACATATTTAATCGAGGATTAGTATCGAGAAATGGAATAATGATGGAACTTAGGGGGATTTAACTAGTTGAATAGTCAGTGAAGTCGAGTGAGGATAGCATTGGTGACTTGTGTGGAATTATCATTGTATATTAATTGGATGGATCGTGTAGATGTATAATATGGTAGTTATACATGTTATATGCATATTCATGGTCATGCATACACTGTTATATTATTGTTGGGACAAATCATTATCGGATGGGCGTATGCGATTCATCCGTATTCCGTTATGGAGAATGGTGGGATAATCATTGTCGGATGGGCGTATTTGATTTATCCGTGTTCGATTCAATGAACAAAATTGGTACCACATGCATTGTGTCATTGTTGAGTCACATTGCATAATTATTGTTGTTTTTGTTGTTGCATAATTATTGGTGTGATTATTGTTGTATATGTTGCTTGTGTGAGAAACTACCCTTAAAGATGTTTTATGCACCATTAATATTTGAATTTGTTTCTCATCCCTTTGTTGTTTGCTGTTGTGCATGTGCTTCTTTGGAAGTTTCCAACAAGTTTTAAAGACTCAAAATGTGTTGCTTGTTCGAGTCTTAGGATGCTCTGATACATAATACGGGACGAGAATATTTTGTTGTTTATTTACTTTCATTACGTATCTTTAAACCTTGTTGGAAACTTTATAAACCATATTATTGAGGATTTATTGTTGATGTTAGCATGTTGTCTAAGTCATACAAATTATGTCTTTTCCGCTGTTTTTAATAAAAAGATTTATGTTGGTTAATATTGATGAAGTGTGGCATTCCCTTTGTTTTACTCTGATCATTCATTTTATTTGCTACTTTACAAATTGGGAAAAGTAGGGTGTTACAACTCACACCCCACATGGGCACATGACAATCACCTCAATAACAATGACATCAACTCCGTCAAGGAAGTCGGATGGACGTTCATACCCTACATGGGCACACGTCATCCCATAACTCATGAAAATGATATGCACCTCGACAACATACAATGACTCTTGCATAATCAAAGTATTATGCAACTTCAAATTACTACGACAACATGTTATACAACTAATCAACAACGACATACTTTAATCACACATGTATCACCATAATATCTCCTAATTATCATTAAAAGAGACCATCAACTAAGCCATGAAGAAAAAATAAGCAAATAATAAAATAAAATAAAACAACAGGTTGCGTCGCTCCCATTGCCTGGCGATGCACCAGACGCGTACCCCCTCCCCAAATTCTCCCAAAATAGATCCTATATTGTGCGAAAATTGCAGCCAAGACTAGAAATTATTCACAACAAAAACATGAATTATTCTATAGGCACTATCAATGATAATCCTACTCATCCTAACCCATTAGCATTTATCCCTTTCATCATCAAATTCCATCAAAATCCCAATTTCCATCTACCACATCAACCTAATAATTTCTACCCGAACATATATATCATCCAACCCTTAAGAGATGAAAGAATCTCACCCATACCTCAAGTGACGAATTCTCTTCTCTCTAATGGAGTCTCCTTCTTCTTGGCCTAACCTCTTTCTCTTCTGCTCCTTTCTTTTCTTTTTCACGATCGATCCTCCAAAATTATTCCCATTCTCTATAATCTTCTCTATATAACTCATTCATTATGTAATTTCTCTTTTACCTTCACTCTTCTTCTTATAATTACTAATTTATCCTTCCACCTTCTAATATCCAGATTTTAGCTTATTTTATTATCTTATTAGATTATTATTATTATTATTTCATAGCCTCTCTCATTATTAACCCAATGATAAGAATAATAATAATAATAATACCAATAATACTAGTAATTCCTCTTAACCACAACGAAACACATAAACACACAATCATCACCAAAATTCTTAATTATTCAAAAATAATAATAAAAGGAAAATGGGGCGTTACAACTCTCTCCCATTTAGAATATTTTTGTCCTAAAAAATTACCTGATGCAAACAAACTTGGATACGACTCTCACATCTTTCTTTCCAATTCCGATGTCATATTCCCACCGGCAGCACCTCCCTATACTACCTTCATGAGAACAATCTCCTTGCCTCTCAACTACTTCACTTTGCGATTATCGATATGCTCTAGTAAAGCCTCAACTGTAATATTATATCTCACCTCAACCTCATCCATTGGGATTACATGTGACGGATCCGGAACATACTTACGAAGCTGCAAAACATGGAAAACATCATGTAAATTCGACAATTTCGGTGACAATGCCATTCTATAAGAAACAGGTCCAACTCTTGCCGAAATCTAATACGCTCCAATAAATCGAGGAGTAAGTTTTCTCGACTTCAAAGCACGTACAACACGAGTTACCAGAGTAACTCTCATAAACACATGATCTTCTTCTTGAGACTCAAAACCATTTCTCCTCTTATTGTGGTAACTCTTATGTCTGCTCTACGAAGATTTCATCTTTTCTCGAATCAATTTCACCATCTCAGTTGTCTGGTGAATGATATCAGGTCCAAGAACTACACTCTCTTTGGACTCATGCCAACACAAAGGCATCAGACATCTTCGACCATACAACGCTTCAAAAGGTGCCATTCCAATACTGGAATGATATCAGTTGATATAAGTGAATTCAATCAACAAAATATTACTATCCCAAGCACCTTCTTGTTCAAGCACACAAGGCGTTAGCAAATCATCCAAAGATTGTATAGTCCTCTCTATCTAGCTATCTATCTGCGGATGATAAGTCAAACTTAACCTCAGCTTTGAACCCAACGCTTCTTGCAAACTCTCCCAAAATCTAGAAGTAAACCTCAAATCTCTATCCGACACAATACTCAACGGAATCCCATGTAACATCACAATCACGTGAATATAAATCTATTCCAACCTCTGCAAAGGAAAACTGATATTAATCGAAATAAAGTGTGTCGACTTCGTCAATATGTCAACAACTACCCAAATTGCATTATGTCCTCGCAAAGTATTCGACAACCTGTAAACACCCCAAAATTTCCCTCTCTTTTTCTCATACCTTGGCTTGTGATTCTTCATATTGCATTGCATAAGCATACTATCTCACACTGCATAGTTATTTCATTGCATAAGCTGCATAGCTAGGGTTTGTGGTCAAATGAATCCTAGAAGTGGTTTGACCTATCTCAGAGGCCATGAAGCATGACAAGAGGGTCCATGAGTGTTCTATGATCATATTATGCCTCCTAGTGTTCTTGAAAGTCAAAAGATCACAAGAGATTGCAGAGCAACCCAGGCAGGCTCAGGGCTCCTACACAGATGACCAGAAATTAGGTTTTTGGGTTTGAGGCCTTTACACTCAAATTTTTTGGCCATTCTTGATTCTATTGGTCTATATATGTTATAAGGAGCATGTGTATCAAATTTGAAGCAAAAATTCATTGTGGAAGTCATTTGATCAAATGGTAACTTGTTGTGCAAGAAAAGTCAGAATCAGGGCATCTGAGGCCACTAACAAGGGTTACAAAGGGTCAAATTCATCAATTTGATGTCCTATGATCTTTATTTGATCTTAGGAATGCTTAGAAGTTCACAATATTTAATAATTATGAGACATTGCAAAAGTTTCTATTTTTGGGCCTGACTTGTAACGAAAACTTTCCATTTTGGGAAACATCTTCAACCTCCCCTTTCTTGATCAAAAAGACTTCAAATGAATTTTCCTCAAACATGAAAGTTATAGATTTGATCTTCCCATTTTCAAAAAGTACAAGAACTCCTCTTGATTCATCCTAGAACTCAAGATATGGCAAGTCAAAGTTGGGAAAAATCTTGTAATTTTCAAGTTCATGCCAAAGAGGGAAATGTGCAATTTTGATTTCCAAGCCTTCTCATGACCTCTAATGCATTTCTACACATCATAGAAACATAATGCAACATATCTTGACCAGAATTATGCTTTGAACCACAAGATTTCATGACTTGCATCTCAAGAATCCTCAAAGTTGTCAAAATGCAAAAACCATACAAACTCATGAATCAAGCCAATACAACTCAACATTTTCGATCCAAAGGCTCTCCTTGAACTCAGCTGAGGCAGCCCAAGACCTCAAATCACTTATGCCATGGCCCATGCTTCAAGTACACCATTTTTGACTTTTTGGCCAATGGAGCCATACCATTCCCACAGTGCCCAACCACTCTTCTGACTCATTCTAATCTTCTATGCATAGACTAAGGATCACAACAAACAAGACACAAGAGCTCAGAACAAGCCAATACTCAGATTGCACAAAAATTGTCAAAAGCTTCCCTTCTTCGATTCTCACTACTCAGCCATCAAACTTCCAAATTTCTTTCACCAATCAACCACAAATCATCCATAGATCATTTCCCACCCATCACCATGTCTTGAAACACAACATATCAAGACCTCATTTTCTGCCATATCAGAACTGAAACCCTCAAACCAGCCACTTTAAGCTTCATCCAAGCACTCCATTAGCTTCAGGGGGACCAAAGGAGCCACTTTGCACCAAAGGAAGGCTTTGAAAGCTCAAATTCGAAAAGCTCCAATTCAAGTAACCTTCAAGAATATTTTTTCTAGAACTTTAATTTCTTGTTATAAAATGATTCTATATGCTTTGTTGATCATGCTGATGTGTTTGGAATTGAAAATAGTGTAGAAATGAGCATGTATGGTTGTTCTGAAACTTTGCCCGTGAAAGTATTTTTGCTTCGATTCATTATGTATGCGTGTTATAAATCTTGTTTGAGGGTTGATTTTGATTGTATGACGTTTGGGGATTATTTATGGGCAGTTAGTTTGGTGTTTAGTGGTCTGTAGAAGAAGATAGGTTGAGGGGATGGCCGGAGAAGATGACTGGAGCTTATCTTCGGTCACCTGAAAGTCATTAGGGTTTGTTTGCCAGTTTGAATCTCATCCCTTGGATGTTGATTAGGTTAACGCATGGACGGCCCATATAATTCATTAAAACCCTAATTCTAATTAATTAAGTTAATTTATAATTAATTAGTCAGATTAAATCATGGCCCTTGGATCACGCGCGTAAGCTAAGTTTGAATTTAGGCCTTAGGATCAGCCTACCCCAGGTCAAGCAGACTTTCAATCTGGCCCTTGATCTCCTTTTCACGTAATCTGAACCACTCCTTTTAATAACTTTGAATTTTAATTCATTTTTATTTCATTTTATTTTCTTTATTTATTTAAAATAGCATTTCATTTTATAAAATTTTGATTTTTTGCATCATTGTTCAATTTAATTTTCAGAAACCAAAAACATTTTTATTTTTAACTTTTGCATTAAAAACATATTTTTAAATCATTTAATTGTATTATTTAATTAATTCATTCATTTTAATTAATTAAAAATACTTTTTGGTATTTAAAAATCACAAAAAAATTCATGAAGCATTCTTACACATTTAGAACAATTTAAAAACTCATCTTACAAATTTCTTTTAGGGTTTGATCACATTTTGACAATTAGCCATGAATTAGGGTTTCAAAATTTCCCATTTTTCTAACCCAAACTTCAAAAATTCATTTCTTATCAACCAAGATGAGTTTATGAATGGTTCTTTTTGTGTTCTTTCATACTTGGCATGTAGTATCTAGGGTATTTACCTCATATTTTTTCATTGCATTTTCCATTTGTTTGACATTTTTCATGAAGAAAAACCATAACTTGACTTTGGTATAACTTCTGACTTCCAACTTTGGGGAGTGATCTTATGTGTTTTTAGGGTTCATTTGGTTGCAATTTCATTTTTTTGTCATGTGTTTTGCTTCTGTTTTGATCATATGCATCTCATACTTTCTTAAAACCCTAATTTGCCATGTTCATTTGCATTCATCTTTGCATACCTTCATCATGTGAACTTTTCATGACATATCATGCATTTGTATGTCATCTTAGATACCTTAGGACATGTATGAACATTGGTTGATCATTGTTGCATTCATTTGGTATGTTTGGCATCCATTACATCTTATGTATGTTCATATGATCTTAAGCTTCTGACATGTGATCACACTAAATTTCACCGTGTTTCTGACTCCGATTTCGCATGCATTCTTAGCTTTTATTGTTATTTTGTTATGTTATTACTTTGTTTTCTTATGTTTTCAGGTTTTTATAATAATCGGGGCTTGAATCGAGAAAAGGAGCGAAAAAGGAGTGGAAACGGACGAAAACCTAGAAATTCAGCGTTTTGCACTTACGGCACCCACCGTGGCGGGCGCCATGGGGTTAGCCATGACGTGGCCACATCTCAAGACCACTCCACAACTGCCAAGACCCACGATCCCCACTCTCCAATCCCCTGTCAGCACCATGGCGGGCGCCATGACCTTGTGGCGGGCGCCACAAGGCAAAAATCAGTAACCTCCACTTTTTAGTGGAGGGGCATCCCAGTCTTTTCATGCTTTTAGTTTTCCTATAAATAGGACCTTAGATTTTCGTTTTTCTTCATCCAAACTTAGATTTCTTTAGGCATATATCAGTTTCAAAGCAGTTGCCATTCCACATCGGGGTGTTTCTGCAATCGAGTAATCGAGTCTGTAATCTGTCTGTGTGATCGAAGTTTTGGAGCACTCTGGAGGAAGTTAACCCTGCCGCCATTTTAATTCTAGTTCGTATTTTATCTTTCCGCATTGCTTTACTTTTATTTATTTTCCGCATTGCTTTACTTTTATTTATTTCTCGCACTGCTTTACTTTCTTTATTATCCGCACTCGCACTTTATTTCGTTTATTTCCCGCACTCGCTTTACTTTACTTTATTACCCGCACTCGCACTTTATATTACTTTATTTCCCGCACTCGCTTTAAATTACTTTATTTCTCGCACTCGCACTAAATTCATTTTCTTTCCGCACTCGCACTAAATTACTTTTATGAAAAATTATAAAAAGAATCTTTACTTTATCATGTCTAACTAATTCCATAAAGGTTAGAATGTAAGGATCGTAATTGAACCAGTAATCTGTATAATTGTTCGTGGAAACACCTAAGGGCTATTTTATCTTTCAATTCAATCTAATTGTTTTTAACTACTTCAAAAACAGCCAAAAGCGCTTTGTCTAGTTCATTAGGAGTTTTTAGATTAAAAAGAAAAGAGATTTTAAAACGATTTTCGGACGCGTTATGAAGTTTAGAGTCTGGTTCATAAGAACCTCTTTTTGCTAAGAAATCCAGGTTAAAATACTTTTCAACTTAGTCAAGATACTACATTTCTTAAAAATAGGTTTACTACTCTAACGCAGTACGCACCTTTTTATCCGTGACAATAGGAGGGGTTGATTAGAGAGTACAACTCGGTTCTGAATACGCGAAAGCGACAGTTCCTGTTAAATTAGTTCTTTTCAAAGGAGAAAACATTGCCCATAAGTAGTTCCATTAACAAGTACTGGATTATCATTGATTACGTGAATTACATTCGAGCCTGTCTTTTATTTATTGTTTAAAATTATAATTTTATTTACCATTGCACCCTTACTAAAACCCTTATATTTAGTTGCCTTAGATACACACCATAACAACAGGTACGATAGATTGACACTTGGTCTCTGTGGATTCGACAATCTTTTATATTACTCTGACGTGTTCGTACACTTGCGAAAAACACGCATCAAGTTTTTGGCGCCGTTGCCGGGGACCAATTTCGTCAAATTTCATTACCCTATAGTTATACAGTTTAGACTAAGGTTGTTACCCACCGGTCAATGCGAAAGACTCGCAGTGCCGGAAGTTTAGTAGACCCTCTAGCTGAACCTGAACGTTATGCATTCATACTAACCATTGCAGGAGCTTCTGGTAAGTTGAGCAGGATGTGGATTTGCCTCCACATCCAACCTCTTCTTATATCTTCATTTGTATTTTTATTTGTCTTTGAAGTGATTTTGACTCACTTGTGCTCTCCCTTGCTCCTTTTATTTCTCTTAGGTTATTTAACTTCTTTAGGAAGTAAGTAACCTATTCTCCTTTCTCTTTTCTTCTCATTTGCTTTTTCTTCCTTGGTGGCTATCTGAAGACTTTCTAGAAATCTTTCTCTAAGCCTCACAAACCATAGGAATGTCCAAGCATGATAATTTTAGGGTTGTACAATAGTCTCCCCTAGTTTTTTTACCTTTGAGTCTCCTTGAGTCTCTGCTTCTCATCTCATAATCAAGGCTAAACAGTTAAAGTTTTAAGACTCTGAATTAGGGTTATGCCTGTATCCTTATCTTAGGATTGAGTGCATAACTTTAATACTTAGTGTTAAGCCTTTAAGTTGTTTACACCTCCTAATCAAAACACCTAATTAGCATTAAGACTTAAGCTTGTAACTTGGGCCTTATATTAGGGTTACATCTCTGCTTGATGGTTCAGAGGGACTAACCCTAGTGTTCAATGGACAAGTCCTCCTCAGGTTTAGTCTTACAAACATAAAATCCATTTCTCAATCCCACCTTTAATTAAAATCCACTTTAATAAAGGCTTGTTATATAATGACTTTAATCCCTAACCATGGATTAAGTTGAGGTATCTTCCTCGTCTTAAGTGTCCTCATCTATCATCCTTCTCTTAGGATGGTGTAATGAGTTCACTAATCCCTGATTAGAGATTAAACTCATTACTTAACATAAAACAAAAATCCAAAAACACTTAATAATCACAAGTAGGTTAATGATCTTACTCCTGCATCATTAGGGTAATTAAGTTGAGATTCTCATCTCATACTTAAGTAGACTCATTATCCCTAATCAGGGGTGATATAATGAGTTTACAAACCCTTGAGTAAGGCTTAAGCTCATTATCCTATGAAAAACACCAAAAACAATAAAAACTGAAAGTACAAAAAACAAACAATAAACGTCTCCTCCGGGATTCTTTTCTCATCACATTCACTCTGAAAACGAGAACTCGCTTCTTCCATCTAATGCAAGACAGTTAGCACTCGAGCTAGACGAGTCACACACTTGAGCATAGACAAGTAAACAGTTCACACCAAAATCAACTAGTCTTTTTGAGTCAAACTACGGTGTTCTGACTTCCTCATTGCACGAGAGGATACGTAGGCATAACATAACAGTTATCGAACAAAAGTCTCTTTGTCTCCCCCCTCTCTCTTTCCTTAGCCTCAGTTTTAAGCACTCACTTTCTTTTGCACTAACACTCTGTACATCCTTTTCTCCCTAGCCTTTTATACATTGTTTAGCACATATAATATCCCCTTTTAAGCACAATCAAGTAAGCGTGGATCCCGTCGAGTACGACAGACGATCTGGGTACTAATACCTTCCCAGGTCGTAACCAACCCCCTTACTCAGTCTCTTTGGTTCACAATCGTCCTATCCATACCCTTCAAGGTTTATGCAGCATTACATTTCCTTCGGGATAAAAATGCCTAGCTGGCGTCTCTATTCAACCTCAACCTCTAACATCGCCAACGATTTGCGTTTGCACCAGGATGAAAATCCGGGGAGCGACAGCTTGGCGACTCTGCTGGGAACCTTTGCAACTAGGGCTTCTGGTTCTCTTGTGGGTTTCTCCTAGCGCTTGTTTATTTGTGTTTATTGGGGGTGTTATGTGCTATTTGTGTTTATGTTTTTGCTTTATTTACTGCTTCTTGTACAACTTTATTTATTGCATTTACTTTATCGCTTTCATTTATTGCTTTCTGCATTTCATTTATTATTATCATATCATTGTGCTGGATTCTTAGTTTGCCTTGATGGGTGGGATATTCCAGTGAGAAAGGCTCAACATAAAGGCCTGAGTGACACATAGGATTAGAGTGGTTTTGTATTCTTTACCATTCCATTTCGGTCTGGTGAGGGAATACGAAAACACGGTTTAGACATGGGTTTCCTTTTGAGAACTCTGTGCTACGGATTTCCTGTAGTGCTAGGGCTATCTGGGAAGCCTTCTAAGTCTGGATGACCTTTTTAGATGACCTTCAGCATCTGAGGTGAATTAGAGGAGGATCCTTTATGATTTGGGTAAACACTGTACCTCCGGGTTAGAAGTGTTTACACTTCTCATAATAGATCCGAATCTGAGGATCTTTGTTCTAGAACAATACCTGTGAGTGGGTTGGGTTGTTTACAGGTTTGCAGGAACCCTTGACCTCAACATACCTTGCTACTAGAAAGTGTTATTAAGGTTATACTATTTTGGAATAGTTCTTTGAAACCCTGGATTGTTGATTTTTTATTTGAGTCCCCCACCTGGTTACTGGTTCTCAACCTTCATCTGAAACTCTAAACACTCATGGATCCTACCAAAGGCAATTGATAATCCAGCATATTATCACAAACCCTTTCATATCATAAGCATACATCATATTACATCATTTAACATTTGTTTATTTGTTTTTACAGGGTATCCATCTTTACTTGGTTTGGTTTTGACCGTTCTTCTGCTCAGCTTATCGGCTTCAGTACTTCTTCAGTTATCTTCTTCAGTTATCTTCTTCAGTTATCCTCTTCAGTTATCTCCTTCAGCACACGTCTTCAACATGGATTCAACCAGGAAAAGGAACATCACCTACCATTTCTTTGAGTATCCTCTAGCAGGCATCAGGCAGATGCAGGCCCTTATCACCCCTGATCATGTTCCCTTATTCAGAGAGCATTATGGTGGGATCCTGGACATGATCATGGATTTGGACACATTGCAGAGGAGCATGATCCATACATGCCTTCAGTTCTATGACCCTCATCTCCGTTTCTTCACTTTCCTAGATTTTCAGATTGGTCCTTTATTGGAGGAATACTCTATGTTATTGGGTGTCCCTATCAGAAGAGGAATCCCTTTCAATCCTGAAATGACTCCTCCAAGGAATGAAGACATAGCCAAGACGTTACATCTGGAGGTAACTATCATTGGTGAGCACAAGACTTCCAAGGCTGGAATCCCAGGCCTTCATCTGGATTTCTCGGTCACTCGGGCTACAAAACAAGCTGCAGTAGGGAATTAGGAAACTGTTTGTGCTTACCTAGCCCTCAGCATTTATGGTATCATCTTGTTTGCAGACGAACCTAAGTTTGTAAGCAAGAATGCCATCCACATCTTCATGCTAAAGAACCCAGTTCCTACCTTATTGGGAGAATTTTACTACTCAGTTCATCAGAGGAATGAGAAACAAAGAGGAAGGCTGGTAAGGTGTTGTGCACCTCTTTTCTATAGTTGGTTGATGAAGCATATGCCGAAGACGGAAGCTTTCCTGAACCCACATCAGTCAAGGAATTGGGCTAGGAGGATGATTGCCCTTACTTCAGAAGATATCAGATGGTGTACTCAGAACACCAAGGGCCGAGACATAATAACAAGCTGTGGGCAATACCCAAATGTGCCACTTATCTGAGTAAAAGGTTGCATCAATTACAATCCTTTACTTTTCAAGAGACAATTGGGGTATGCCTTGATACATCCACCTAGAGAGCAGGACTTAGTAGAGTCTCTTTATTGTTCTTTTCAGAACAATTATGCCACTGTCCGACAAGCAGCCAGGGCTTGGGACAACATACAGACTAAAGGGACTGCTATTTTGGGGAAATGCAACAACATAGCATCTGCTCAGTACACTGAATGGTCACGCATCAGAAGACAAATTACTCGTTTTCCATTCACCCTAGAAGATGTACCAGGGCCATCAACAGTTGAGCCCATAGCCACAGTGAGCTTGGAAGAGTTTGAAAAGTTGAAGAAAAGAAACACCCAGCTAGCTGAAGCTTTGAAGAAGACCCTTTGGGAAAGGAATGATGGTCGTCTGGACATTGAGAGGTTGGAGAAGCTACGCATCGAGCATGCAACCAAAATTGAGAAGACTGAAGACTTCATCTGGAAGGCCTGAGCAGGAGAACTTGTGTTGAAAAATGCATGTAACGAAGCAAGGATTCAAAGAGAAAGAGCTGAGCATTATCTGGAGGAGACTCGGGATAGGTGGTTCAGGATAACTGAAGCTTGTCTGAAAGAAGACCAGAAGATGCAAGCCAAGATAGAGCAGCTGGAAGCCATTGAGAAGAGAAGCCAAGAAGCACTGCTAGCAGATCAGAAGGAGATATCAGAGTTGAAACTCCGGGCAGGGTTAAAGAGATCCAAAGAACAAGATAAGTATCAGAAGATGACAAATGCAGTTGCAACTAGAAACCTTCTCATCAGAACCATCACAGAACACCCAGTTGGACCTGTGACTGATGCTCTCCTGAAGGAAGTAAGGGAGGATGCATATGGATTAGATGTTTGATTTTCTCTTTGTACTAGTTTTTGTACTTTAGCTCACCATGGTGATTTTGTTTATTGTACTCTTGAATTGATTGTATTTTGATTCACCATGGGAGTTTGTTTGGTTGTAATTCATGAACTATTTGTATTTGGCATTGCCACTTGTTATTATGGTTATGTATTAGACTTTGTTTGCTTCAAACATCTTTATCTCCTCCAAGAGGTTTGGAAGGTCAAAACCAAGAAACCAAACTGGATACCCTTTGAAGATAAATAGACATATTGCATTGCATACTAATCTCATATCCTTTGTTTTGCAGGTGTTTGTTGTTGTCTTCTCACCTTGTTGATTGTTTCAGGAAATATTGCTCGTAGGAGGGTTTTTCCCGTCAATCGCATCCATAAGTATCCAACTCGACACAACCTTCCGAGTCTACAAATGGATCAGCTACAGCAGGAACTGACAGATGTGAGGACTCAGATGACTGATGTAAGGACAAAAGTGAGGACTCAGATGAATCAATTCATGGTTGTGATGACTGGACTAGCACAGACCCAGGAAATATTGAGGGAGTTAGTCGAGCGGCAAACCCCAGAAGATAACCACGCTGGCACTGGGGGTACAAGTAACAATGCGCGAGATCAGCCGCGAACGACTCTGGTGGTGTTTGGAACTCACAACAATCCTGAAGTTAATATCCTTAGGGATGGCCAAAGGAACACTGGAGATCGTATTCTGCAAGAAGACCCTCAGGATGAGCAGTTTAAAGTGTTGGGTGTTGGGGCAGATGAAGCTTATGACCGTCGTCTGGACGAGATATCAGAGAAGCTAAGATCCTTGGAATCCCAGAACTCCTTGGGATTTGATGTGATGGATATGGGCCTAGTTAAGGGGGTAAGGATTCCTCACAACTTTAAACCCCCGTGTTTTGAAAAGTATAACAGTACTTCTTGTCCTCGTACCCATTTGTAATCTTTTCTGGGAAGGTTGAAAGCATACACCATGGATGAGAAACTGTGGATGTTTTACTTTGAATACAGTTTAACCGGGGCATCCAGAGAATGGTATTCACACTTGTCAAGGGCTACCGTCAAGAACTGGAATGATTTAGCTGAGGCCTTTATACGCCAGTATCAGTACAACCTGGATATGGCACCTAATAGGACCCTTTTGATGGGTATGTCTTAATCTTCAAGGGAAAGTTTCCGTGAGTATGCTCAAAGGTGGTGACAACTTGCTGCCGCTATCCAGCCACCTATGTATGAAAGGGAGATTGCTGATATGTTCATGAATACCTTCCAAGGGACCTACATTGATAGACTTGCTGCTTTCTCTTCCACTAGTTTTGATGATGTGGTCATAGCGGGGGAGAGAATTGAAAGTTTGCTGAAGATGGGTAAAATTTCTGACAATGGTTCTAGCTCCAGCAATGCAAGGAAACCTTTCTCAAGACCTAGAAGGATAGGAGAGACCAATTCAGTGCATATTGGCAGAAGTAGACCCCAGTACTTGCAAAGATCAGTGGCCGCGGTCACCATTCCTGCTCCAGCACCCCCGCAACAACAGTATCCTCAACAACAACAGTTCCCACAACAACAACAAAGACCTTACAACAACAATAACCAACAACAACTTCCTTTCCAACAAAGGCCTTCTCAGATTAACAGGTTAATCGATCCTATCCCGATGCCCTATGCAGCCTTACTCCCACAGCTATTGAAGCTTAACTTGACTGAGCTAAGGACTTTGGCTCCACCAGATCCTTTGAATCTTCCAAGGAACTATGATGTCAATGCCAGATGTGCTTTTCACTCCAATGCACCTGGTCATTCAACAGAGAAATGCAGGGCCCTGCACATGAAAGTCCAAGATCTGATTGACTCCAAAGCTTTGAATTTTTCACCTCCACCAAATGTCACAAAGAATCCAATACCGAATCACGGTGGGTCGAGGATTAATGCTATTGAGGATGACCAACCAGCAATTCTGATCGAGGACATTGCAAGTATTCAAACACCACTGGCCGAAATAAAAGGCCAACTATTGAAGTGCCAAGTGTTTCCAGGTTGTGAGACCCATTGTGAAGCTTGCAAAGTTTCTGCCAATGGTTGTGCAAATTTGAAGAATGGTATCAGCGGTCTTATCAGAGAAGGCATTCTACAGGTCACATCAATAATTCCATCTTCTACAAAGACAACAAATATTTGTTCTACAACACCAGTAAACATTATTCCATCAGAATCTTCTACAACTCCAGCAAAAGTCATTTCAACGGAAACGGCTACAACAACAACAAACACCTGTGACAACATCTCAATAGTTACCATTTACTATGATCCAACAACCATTCATATTCTGGAATCTCTCAACCACGACTTTCAACAACACCCACATCAACAACTTCCTGTATCCGCACCATCTTTAATCAGACCTCCTATCACCATCTACTATGATCCACAGACTATCACAACTCCTTTTTCTGCTGCAATTAGTCCGGTGACCATCACGGTTCCTAGACTAGTTCCTTATGATAACAACAGTGATGTGCCTTGGCATTTTGGTTCGAATCTTTACTGTCATGGAAAGAAGGTCACCCTTGACTCCTCAATACCTGCACCACAAATTGACAATGTTGGGGGAGGCGGAGGCTTCACTCGAAGCAGACATATCTTTGCTTCACAGTTTCCTAGAGTTAATGTTGAAGCAGAAGCTGCTGCCAAAGCAAGAGGCAAAAATATGGTGCCAGAAGAACCTGCTGCAAAAGAAACTCAGAAGACACCTTTTGATCAGGATGTAGACGAGTTTATGAGGATCATCAAAAGAAGTGATTACAAAGTTGTGGATCAACTCCATCAAACACCCTCCAAGATCTCCATACTATCCCTGCTCATGTGTTCCGAGGCTCACCGGAATGCACTACTCAAAGTCTTGCATGCAGCTTATGTGCCTGAAGAGATCACGGTCAATCAGTTAGAAATGGTGGTCGCAAATGTCAATACTAGTCATGGACTAGGTTTCACCAATGCTGACTTGACTACGGATGGGCATAATCATAACAAGGCCTTACATATCACTTTGGAATGTAAAGGTGTTGTAATGTCTCATGTCCTTGTTGATATCGGATCATCACTCAATGTGCTACCAAAGAAGGCTTTAGTTAAGCTAGAGTATGATGGTCTTGCACTTCGTCCGAGCAACCTGGTTGTCAGAGCTTTTGATGGTTCTAAGAGTTTGGCTCTCGGAGAGATTGAGCTTCCTGTGATAATTGGCCCACAAATCTTCAAAACTACCTTCTACGTGATGGACATACAACCTGCTTATAGTTATTTATTGGGTCGAGCCTGGATTCATGCCGTTGGCGCAGTAACATCGACCCTTCACCAGAAGTTAAAATATGAGTGGGAAGGCCAAATTATCACCATCTGCGGAGAGGAAGACATCTTCTTCAGTCACCTGGATACATATAAGTACATAGAGATGGATGGGTAGATCCATGAAACCATGAGTCAAGGTTTTGAAGCTTTGAACATCAACGAAGCTACAACTGAGGTGTTTGCTGCATCCCAAGAGGAAAGGATGGGCACCTCAATTGCTTTCTACAAACAAGCTCGGAAGGTTGTGGAAGAAGGGAATGCCCAAGGCTGGGGTAAGCTGCTGAATGTGGAAATAAAAGAAGACAAATTCGGTTTGAGTTACAGACCATCCCGACAAGTTCCAGAGGAGGTTGCTGAAGCTCCCAAGTTCATAAGTGGGGGAATGCTGACCCTAGATGTTGTCAACACTTTGGAAGATGAGGCCGAGAGAGACTACAACCTGGAAAGTTGGATCCGTCCAAGAGTCCCGGGCCAACAAGTCCTCAAATGGTCTTCCCAGGAAATTATAAGGGTTACTGCTGCAGAGTAATTACTATTTCCTGTTTTAAGCATGCATCAAAGTCCTGCATCTTGCCCAAGATGTTTTGGACTCATTTTATAATAGTGCCATATGTATTTTGTGCAAATTGAATATTAATGAACAATGGACATCTTTTTGTAAACGATCTTTTTCGCTCCCTGTCTTTTCATTTTTGTTATTTTCGCACAAAACAATAAATGGCAATGTTTTCTCAATAATAACTTCATTCACTTTTTCTAAACAATATAAAATCAATCACTAAAATGAACCATATCTCAACCCTTGCAGAGATAGCCCTCCAGATTGCACTGACAACGACACCACTATGACCTTGTGTGACTTCAACAATCTGATTAATCAAGGAGATGAAGGGGTCGAAGAAGACTATGATTTACCTTAAGAGTTAGCCAGGTTATTGAGACAAGATGAAAAGGTGATTGCTCCTGATCCGAAGGAGTTTAAGACTATCAATCTTGGTACCGAGGAAGATGTGAAAAAGTGAATATTGGGGCCAGTCTGCAAGCTCCTATAAAGGAACAACTTATCCATATGCTATGAGAATATGTCGATGTGTTCGCTTGGTCCTATCAAGATATCTCGGGTTTGAATACAAATATTGTCATGCACAAGCTACCATTGAAAGAGGATTGTCCTCCAGTTAAACAGAAGTTACGCCGTACTCGCTCGGACATGGCCATGAAAATAAAAGAAGTACAAAAGCAGTGGGACACTGGTTTTCTTGTTGTAACTAGTTATCCGCCGTGGGTTGCTAACATTGTATCCATACCTAAGAAGGATGGCAAGGTGCAGATGTGTGTCGATTACCGGGATCTGAACAGAGCAAGCCCGAAAGATGACTTCCCATTACCTCACATTGATGTATTGGTAGACAACATAACTCAGTTCTCGATATTTTCCTTCATGGACGGATTTTCTGGATACAATCAGATTAAGATGTCACCTGAAGACATGGAGAAGACAACTTTCATCACACCTTGAGGAACATTCTGCTACAAAGTAATGCCGTTTGGTTTAAAGAACGCCGGTGCAACATATCAACGGGCTATGGTAACATTATTCCACGATATGCTCCATAAATAAATTGAGTGCTATGTGGATGACATGATTGCCAAGTCCCAAACAGAGGAAGAGAATTTGGTAAATCTGTTGAAGCTATTCAAGCGTCTGAGGAAGTATTAGTTAAGGTTAAACCCCCAACAAATGCACATTTAGGGTACGTTCTGGTAAGCTGTTGGGTTTTATTGTGAGCGGAAGAGGAATTGAGGTTGACCCCGATAAGGTTAAAGCAATTTAGGAAATGCCTGCGCCTAAGACTGAGAAAGAAGTTCGAGGGTTCTTGGGTAGATTGAACTACATTTCAAGGTTCATATCTCATCTCACTACAACCTGCGAGCCCTTGTTCAAACTGCTAAGAAAGGAACAAACAGTCAGGTGGAATGATGATTGTCAAAGAGCTTTTGACAAGATCAAAGAGTATTTGCAAGAACCTCCAATTCTCATGCCTCCAGTTGAAGGAAGACCTCTAATAATGTATCTGACAGTATTAGATGAATCAATGGGGTGTGTATTGGGCCAACATGACGAGTCTGGTCGAAAAGAGTATGCAATATACTACCTAAGCAAAACGTTTACCGACTGTGAACAACATTATTCACTGCTCGAGAAAACTTGTTGTGCTTTAGCGTGGGCTGCTCGCCGACTAAGACAATATATGTTGACTCATACTACCTTGTTGATCTCAAAGATGGACCCCATCAAGTACATATTTGAGAAGCCAGCACTTACCAAAACGGTTGCAAGGTGGCAGATGATTCTAACCGAATATGATATTCAGTACACCTCTCAAAAAGCCATCAAGGGCAGTGTATTGTCTGACTATCTAGCCGAGCAACCCATTGATGACTACCAGCCTATGAGATTTGATTTCCCTGATAAAGACATCATGTTCTTAAAGTCAAAATATTGTGAAGAGCCTATTCACACTGAAGGGACCGATCCAGAAGAAGCATGGACTATGATGTTTGATGGGGCAGTTAATTGTAATGGTCGTGGAGTTGGTGCAATGCTTATTACACCCAAAGGAGTCCATATGCCTTTCTCAGCAAGGCTTACCTTTTCCTGCACTAACAATGAAGCAGAGTATGAAGCTTGTATCATGGGTCTTGAAGAAGTCATTGACCTCAGGATCAAAACCTTGAATGTATTCGGAGATTCAGCTTTGGTGATCAACCAAACTAATGGCAAGTGGTATACTCATCAAGAGCATCTGGTTCCCTACCGTGACTATACGAGGAGATTGTTGACTTTCTTCACAACAGTCAAGCTTGAATACATCCCTCGAGATTAGAATCAGTTTGCAGACGCCTTTGCCACCATTTCATCTATGATCAAAGTACAGACTATCAACTATGTGCCTCAGATTTTAGTATCCAGACTGGACCGACCAGCATATGTTTTCTCTGTGGACACTGTTACTGACAACAAACCTTTGTTCCACGACATCAAATGCTTCTTGGAGACTCAGACATACCCACCTGGGGCATCGTCCAATGATAAGAAAACATTGAGGAGGCTAGCCAGCAGTTTCTTCCTCAATATTGATGGTTCCCTGTACAAGCGAAACTTCGACATGGTCCTGCTCAGATGTGTTGACAAGAAGGAAGTAGACCAACTAATGCACGAAGTACATGAGGGTTCTTTCGGTACCCATGCCGGAAGACATGCAATGGCCAAGAAATTGTTGAGATCAGGTTACTATTGGATCATAATGGATGCAGACTGTTGTGCCTATGCTAGAAAAAGTCATAAGTGCCAGATCTACGCAGACAAAGTGCATGTGCCTCCCAATCCTTTGAATATTTTGTCTTCACCGTGGCCCTTTTCCATGTGGGGCATTGGTATGATTGGAAAGATCGAGCCAACTGCTTCAAATGGTCACAGATTCATCCTAGTAGCCATTGATGACTTCACCAAATGGGTTGAAGCAGCTTCGTATGCAAACGTCATCAGGCAAGTGGTAGCCCGATTTCTGAAAAGGGATATCATTTGTCGATATGGAGTTCCCGAGCGAATCATTATTGATAATGGTTCAAACCTTAACAACAAAATGATGAGAGAGCTATGCCGGGATTTCAAGATCCAACATCACAACTCTTCTCCTTACAGGCCAAAGATGAATGGCGTTGTTGAGGTAGCTAACAAGAACATTAAGAGGATTGTGCAAAAGATGGTAGTCACGTACAAAGACTGGCATGAGATGTTACCATTCGCCTTACATGGGTACTGAACTTCCAACAGAACATCTATCGGGGCAACACCTTATCAGCTTGTGTATGGTGTGGAAGTAGTCCTACCTGTTGAAGTTGAATTAACCTCCTTGCGGGTAATAATGGATGTAAAACTGGACAAAGCAGAATGGGTCCGATCTCGTTATAACCAATTGAGCCTCATTGAAGAAAAGAGATTAACATCTATCTGTCATAGTCAGTTATATCAGAAGCGGATGAAGAAAGCCTTCGATCAAAAAGTCAGACCTCGGGAGTATCAAGTGGGAGAGCTTGTACTGAAAAGAATCATTCCTCCTCATACAGACCACATGGGCAAGTGGACACCAAACTATGAAGGTCCCTATGTGATAACTAAAGTCTTTTCGGGCGGAGCACTGATGCTCGCAACCATGGATGGTGAAGACTTCCCGTCTCCTGTGAATTCATATGCAGTTAAAAAATACTTCACATAAATGACCCGCTGGACATAAAAACAGAATGTAAGTCCAGGCAAAAATAGGGCATCCCGGCGAGTCAAAAACAGAATAAAATACTCGGGCAAAAATAAGGGAAAAATTTGAAAACAAATGTACACCCGCTGAGTTGAAAAGCCATATCGGACAGCTCAGGCAAAAAAGGGTATCCCGGTGGATTGAAAACCCGAAAGGGCGATCCACGCAAAATCAGGGGATAAACGAACAACTGCATTCAGAATTCGTCTGTATCACTCACATAACATGGCAAACTTTGAAAGGACAAAGCGTCGATCATAATCAACTTCTTTCATAAAGCATGATAAGTAGGGTGTTTAGGTCATACAGGTCATAGCAAAAGGAAGATTGAAGCATCAACTTCAGCATTTCCAAATAGAGTACTTTTATTTTCTCAATTTTATAGCAATCTCCTCATTTCAGGGATTAGCTTCTTCAAATGTACTCGCCTATTCAGGGCACACAAATCAATAAAGTCAAATTTTCATTCACACTTTGTTTTGTACCTTTTTGTTTCGTTTGCAAAAAATGTCCAACGTTCGTAATACAACGTTTGCATGAAAATGTATGAGCCATTTTCAATAAATGCTTGCAGGAAAAATGTACTCTTAAGAAAATCTAACTCCTATGACGGAATCCGGTTGAGGATACCTCGGGGCACTTGTGCGTTTCCTTTGTTTGACAGGTTGCAGGTACTCAAGGCGGACAACCTTTCACAACGTGGGGCATATCAGGCACTATATCCCCAGCCAAGCTGGCAGTCACATCATCAGAAGGACTACTCGAAGAAAGTATTCCCCCACGGAGTTTTTTATCCCCTCAGAGTATCCCCCGCAAGCTGATCCTCCGGCAGATTACTTCCCAGAAGTTCTCCCCTCCTCAAGCAGGATCTCCAAAGCGATGCCTGAATCGCTTTCCCCCAACAAGTTGTCAGATCTTCTTATCCCCAGCATGGGATCCCTACAGAGTTCTTTCCCAGAATTCTCCAGAAAGATCATGCAGTGATCCCGTCTCCCTACAGATTTCAGATCTCAGATCTCGTTTCTCTCATTTGCATAATCATAGCATTCGCATCATTACTCCCTAAACAGAGCATAGCATTCCGTCTAATACGGAGCATTACGACAAAAATCAAACATTTGCATGATCATAAGCCAGGTTCGAGCCAGTCAGCTGCAAATACCAAAATCACTCTTCCAGCAATGCGCGAAAACTTATCCCCTGCAGATAAAAAGCCAAAATATCCTTTTGCACTCTCAATACAAATTCTTGTACATTCTTACACACGATCCTACTGATACTCGTCCATATCCTACTTATACACAATTCTTGGATACTCGTATCTTATGCATCTCCCCAGCAGAGCAACACTCTTTTGTGTCCCTTGCTATCCGACATTCGTCCTATGTCGAGATAATCTCCAACAGAGCAGTCGTCCCCTACTAGGTGATCGTCCTTCACCTCTTGATGACTGTTCCTCATCACTTATTTTGATGACCGTACCTCATCATTCACCCGATGGCCGTCCCCATCGTCGATCTTTTTATCCGGCGTTCGTCCTTCGTCGTGATATCTCTTAGCAGCCATCCCCTACTAGGTGATCATCCTTCACCTCTTGATGATCGTTCCTCATCACTTATTTTGATGACCGTACCTCATCATTCACCTGATGGCCGTCCCCATCGTCGATCTTTTTATCCGGCGTTCGTCCTTCGTCGTGATATCTCTCAGCATCCGTCCCCTGCTAGGTGATCGTCCTTCACCTCTTGATGACCGTTCCTCATCACTTATTTTGATAATCGTACCTCATCAATCACCCGATGGCCATCCCCACCGTCGATTTTTTATCCGGCATTCGTCCTTCTTCGTGATACCTCTAAGTAGCCGTCCCCTGTTAGGTGATCGTCCTTCACCTCTTGATCACCGTCCCTCATCATTTATTTTGATGACCGTCCCTCATCATGTTATCCGATGGCCGTCCCCATCGTTGATCTTCCTATCCGACATTCGTCCTATGTGGTGATATGTTTTAGCAGCCGTCCCCTGCTAGGTGATCGTCCTTCACCTTTTGATGATTGTCCCTCATCACTGATTTATTTTTCACCCGATGGTCGTCCCCGTCGCGGTTTCTTTATTCTTAAGCCCGACGTTCGTCCCCGTTAGTGCTTCTAAATCCCCAATAAAGTCATCTTTCTTTACCTGATGGCCGTCCCCGTCACAGATTCTTTATTCCCCAGTATGATGGTCGTCCCCGTCAGTGTGTTTCTCACCGTTTTATCCCCAGCAGTCGTCCTCGACTCAATTGTCGTCCTCCGTCATTACCATTGTAATATTCAGTTTATATTGTCTATTATAATTTATATCCCTTTTCTTCTTATAATAAAGAGTGCAAATTTTGGACTGTCTTGGTATTCAATCACAAGGTATCTTGTTTGTCTGTTAAGCCAGGCGCTTACATCCTACACAGCTAACTCATGTTTGAATAGGGGCAACTGTAAACACCCCAAAATTTCCCTCTCTTTTTTCTCACACCTTGGCTTGTGATTCTTCATATTGCATTGCATAAGCATACTATCTCACACTGCATAGTTATTTCATTGCATAAGCTGCATAGCTAGGGTTTATGGTCAGATGAATCCTAGAAGTGGTTTGAGCTATCTCAGAGGCCATGAAGCATGCCAAGTGGGTCCATGAGTGTTCTATTATCATATTATGCCTCCCAAGGTTTTTGAAAGTCAAAAGATCACAAGAGATTGCAGAGCCACCCAGGCAGGCTCAGGGCTCCTACACAGATGACCAGAAATTAGGGTTTTGGGTTTGAGGACCTTACACTTATATTTTTTGGCCATTCTTGATTATATTAGTCTATATATGTTATAAGGAGCATGTGTATCAAATTTGAAGCAAAAATTCCTTGTGGAAGTCATCTGATCAAATGGTAACTTGTTGTGCAAGAAAAGTCAGAATCAGGACATCTGAGGCCACCAACAAGGGTTCCAAAGGGTCACCTTCATCAATTTGATGTCCTATGATCTTTATTTGATCTTAGGAATGCTTAGAATTTCACAAAATTGAAGAATTATGAGCCATTGCAAAAGTTTCTATTTTTGGGCATGACTTGTAATGAAAACTTTCCAGTTTGGGAAAGATCTTCAACCTCCTCTTTCTTGATAAAAAAGGCTTCAAATAAATTTTCCTCAAACATGAAAAATGTAGATTTGATTTTCTCATTTTCAAAAAGTACAAGAACTCCTCTTGATTCATCCTAGAACTCAAGATATGGCAAGTCAAAGTTGGGAAAAATCTTGTAATTTTCAAGTTCATGCCAAAGAGGGAAATGTGCAATTTTGATTTCCAAGCCTTCTCATGACCTCTAATGCATTGCTACACATCATAGAAACAAAATGCAACATGTCTTGACCAGAATTATGCTTTGAACCACAAGATTTCATGACTTGCATCTCAAGAAACCTCAAAGTTGTCAAAATGCAAAAACCATACAAACTCATGAATCAAGCCATACAACTCACTATTTTCGATCCAAAGGCTCTTCTTGAACTCAGCTGAGGCAGCCCAAGACCTCAAATCACTTATGCCATGGCCCATGCTTCAAGTACACCATATTTGACTTTTTGGCCAATGGAGCCATACCATTCCCACAATGCCCAACCACTCTTCTGACTCATTCTAATCTTCTATGCATAGCCTAAGGATCACAACACACAAGACACAAGAGCTCAGAACAAGCCAATACTCAGATTGCACAAAAAATTATCAAAAGCTTCCCTTCTTCGATTCTCACTACTCAGCCATCAAACATCCAAATTGCTTTCACTAATCAACCATAAATCATCCATAGATCATTTCCCACCCATCACCATGTCCTGAAACACAACATACCAAGACCTCATTTTCTGCCATATCAGAACTGAAACCCTCAAACCAGCCACTTTAAGCTTCATCCAATCACTCCATTAGCTTCAGGGGGACCAAAGGAGCCACTTTGCACCAAAGGGAGGCTTTGAAAGCTCCAGTTCAGGTAACCTTCAAGAACATTTTTTCCAGAACTTTGATTTCTTGTTATAGAATGATTCTATATGCTTTGTTCATCATACTGATGTGTTTGGAATTGAAAATAGTGTAGAAATGAGCATGTATGGTTGTTCTGAAACTTTGCCCATGAAAGTGTTTTTGCTTCGATTCATCATGTATGCGTGTTATAAATCTTGTTTGAGGATTGATTTTGATTGTATGACGTTTGGGGATCATTTCTGAGCAGTTAGTTTGGTGTTTAGTGGCCTGTAGAAGAAGATAGGTTGAGGGGATGGCCGGAGAAGATGACCGGAGCTTATCTCCGGTCACCTGAAAGTCATTAGGGTTTGTTTGCCAGTTTGAATCTCAGCCCTTGGATGTTGATTAGGTTAACACATGGATGACCCAGATAAATAATTAAAACCCTAATTTTAATTAATTAAGTTAATTTATAATTAATTAGTCAGATTAAATCATGGCCCTTGGATCACGCGCGTAAGCTAAGTTTGAATTTAGGCCTTAGGATCAGCCTACCCCAAGTCAAGCAGGCTTTCAATCCTGGCCCTTGATCTCTTTTGCACGAAATCTGAACCACTCCTTTTAATTACTTTGCATTTTTTATTTCATTTTATTTTCTTTATTTATTTGAAATAGCATTTCATTTTATAAAATTCTGATTTTTTGCATCATTGTTCAATTTAATTTTCAGAAACCAAAAACCTTTTTATTTTTAAATCATTTAATTGTATTATTTATTTAATTCATTCATTTTAATTTATTAAAAATACTTTTAGGTATTTAAAAATCACAAAATAATTCATGAAGCATTATTACACATTTAGAACAATTTACAAACTCATCTTACAAATTTATTTTAAGGTTTGATCACATTTTGACAATTAACCATGAATTAGGGTTTCTAAACTTCCCATTTTTCTAACCCTAACTTCAAAATTTCATTTTTGATCAACCAAGATGAGTTTGTGAATGGTTCTTTTTGCATTCTTTCATACTTGGCATGTAGTATCTAGGGTATTTACCTCATATTTTTTCATTGCATTTTCCATTTGTTTGACATTTTTCATGAAGAAAAACCATAACTTGACTTTGGTATAGCTTATGACTTCCAACTTTGGGGAGTGATCTTATGTGTTTTTAGGGTTCATTTGGTTGCAATTTCATTTTTTTGTCATGTGTTTTGCTTTTGTTTTAATCATATGCATCTCATACTTTCTTAAAACCCTAATTTGCCATGTTCATTTGCATTCATCTTTGCATACCTTCATCATGTGAACTTTTCATGACATCTCATGCATTTGTATGTCATCTTAGATACCTTAGGACATGTATGCACATTGGTTGATCATTGTTGCATTCATTTGGTATGTTTTGCATCCATTACATCTTATGTATGTTCATGTGATCTTAAGCTTCTAACATGCTTGTTTCTGCATCCATCACTTGTATGTTCATACATATGCATTGTATGTGACTTTGCATCTCTCCATGACACATTTGCATCATGTACTCACTTCTGGTTGGCATCTTTGCATATTTATCTTTGCTTTATTACATCTTGTTTCACCTTATGCATTCATACTAACCATTGTAAATGCTTCTGGTAAGTTGAGCAGGATGTGGATTTGCCTCCACATCCAACCTCTTCTTATCTCTTCATTTGCATTTTTATTTGTCTTTGAAGTGAGTTTGACTCACTTGTGCTCTCCCTTGCTCCTTTTCTTTCTCTTAGGTTACTTAATTTCTTCAGGAAGTAAGTAACCTATTCTCCTTTCTCTTTTCTTCTCATCTGTTTCTTCTTCCTTGGTGCCATCTGAAGACTTTCTGAAAATATTTCTCTAAGCCTCACAAACCATAGGAATGTCCAAGCTGTTAGACGATAGCGCGGATCTAGAAGGGGGGTTGAATAGATCCCTTTTTAAAAATTATCTTTTCAAAAATTAAGTTGAAAGAGAATAGTGGTAGTTTCCCGGAATATCGTCTAGTTCAAATTAGAAGTCACCGGAGATCGAATATGCGTAAAACTCAATTGGAATGAAATGATGACTAGATGAATTAATATTTCACAAATGATTTACTTGAATATTCAGCACTTGATAAAACTATACTTAATAATGATTGGAGAAGAAATCAAGCACAAAGATATTGATTTTGTGTGATTGAGCTTTTTATCAAACACTTAGAGTGCACACTCCAAAGGCAACTTTGTTGTATCAACTAGTGCAGAATTTTACTCACACTAATTAACAATTTTGAGTGAAGCAATTTATCAAACACCTTGTTTGCACTAATTTGATACACCAGAATTTTCAAGCACACAATATCAATATGAACAAAAGTAAAATGCGAGAAATAATAAGAACACAAGGAATTTGTTGAGGCAGTTCCTTCGTCGTCCTCGCTCGAAGTACTATGTCCCCAATTCGAAATTGAATTGGGTAATTTTATTAAATCACAAATGTTTTACAAGAATAGAAATGAATTAACCAACAAACTAAAGCACGTTGAATGTGCTGTCAAATCTTCTTCTTTTCGCTTGATCCAAAGTAGAATCAAGTCTTCCACGCGTGTCGAGAAAGCCTCCGATTAATTGCTCCCTTATTGTAAGAATACACGATTCTTCAAACTTTGAGAATGGCTGAGTTTATCCCACACTTGTGAACCCACAAAGACCTTCGCAATCCTCTGTCTACCGTGATATGAGTGAACGATCCACTTGATCTTCAATCTACCTCACTCGGCTAAATCTACGACCGATCGATGTGTGAAAAACCCCCAAATCTTCAATGATCTTGGAGGATAAAACCCTACAGATGTTTCCAAGGAAAACCCACACACTCTAAACCCAATCTGAAATTCTGATTCACGATTGAACGTTATCTTCAAAATTTACACCAAGATCGAACAAAGATTGTTGTGTGTAATTGTTTGATTGATAAGAAGATGAAGAGAGCTATGTGTATATCTTTCACTTTCCTTGTTGAAACTTCTCAAAAGAAATTAAGTAGCAATTTATATTGGTTAAAGAAAATGAACATAAGAGAGGGAAAAATAAATGAAAAAATGAGTCAGCACAGTAATGAGCCGACTCAAATCATTAAATGCGTCAGCTCAAACTTACAGATGAGTCGACCAAAATCAACAGAGAGGCAGCCTGTTGAGACCCGTGGAAAATGAGAAGAAAACACTTCTTGATGAGTCGAATCATGAGGGATTTTGAGTCGGCTCATCCATACTCATGAGTCGACCAAAATCATGCCCCAAACAGCCTGTTCGGACCCGTGCGTTTGCCACCATTTTACACTTGAATGAGTCGGCTCATAAAGGGTTTTGAGTCGACTCATCCACACTTATGAATCGACCAAAATGATGCATCAGGAAGCTTGTTTGGACCCGTGCATTTGTCATCAATTTAACACTGAATGAGTCGGCTCATTGATGAATTTGAGTCGGCTTATTCAGTATGTTTTTCCAAAAATGCCAATCCTTGCATTTTCATTTTGAACCTGTCAAGCTTTCGAAACATGTCAAGTTTTTGACACATTAAAATCATGCCATGTCACACAAACTCCCCCTTTTTGATGATGGCAAAAACTTGATGAATTAATCGCCAAACTCCCCCTGATTATGTGACCTGATCTTATATACATCGATCTCAATATCATCTCCCCCCTTGACAACATCAAAAAGAAGAGAAACCATATGAGTGAATTGAACAATAAAGATAGCAAGTTGAAATAAATGTCAATGGAGAAGCCAATTGCGATAGAACCACACATTCATAAACACACAATTTGGAAAGGCGAGTAAAAAAATGATAATAAACAAAACAATGGGATTAACGAGAAATAAAATTTCATTCAAACAAACAAAGCAAACATTACATAAACCAAAATAATAGTCATGCCAATTACATATGATGCAACTATTCTCTCAAGGGTGTAGATAACGATCCCTAGTGGAAGGGTAACGTCGATGATAGGTTATGGGTTGTGAATCATCCATGTTATTTTCTGTGAACTGAAGAAAGCTACTGTTGAGAAAATTGAAGGCAGTGTCCCGAGCAACCAAGTGATCCTTTAACGCAATGTACCTAGTGTCTTGAACATACACATACTCAGCAAAGGCGGTGTCTTACTCAGTTAAATGCCGCTCTAGCTCGGTGTATCTCTCAGCCTGAGTGTTGTAGTACGCCTGCTATTGAAGTTGCATATTTTGGAGCATTGCCATTATTCTCGATGGATCATCTTGTAGCGGTTGAGATGGAAGAGGAGAGGGAGGAGCAAAGCGAGTAGTGGTGTTAGTCCACCCGGTGTTTTGCCATTCACCCCAGCCTTGATTTTCATAGGAGTCATTTGATGGTATGCCATGCCACTCTTCATTTTCAGCGGGCAAGTCTTCATTCGGAATCTTATTTGGTTCATGTTGATCTTCAGGATCAGCTCCATCAGAATTATCTTCAAGTGGTTGATTTTGATCACCTCTTCCCACATACCGATACCGGTGTTCTTGAGAGTCCCATATGTGACCCATAAGGCTTAGGGTCTTTTGCTTAAACCAATTTGTATCCGGAACAGACACCAAAGGGACATCAAAACCAACAACCTCAGCTTTGTCGATAATCTTCTGAATAATGGAAGGATAAGCAAGAGCAACGCCTTTCTTTTCCTTTAAGGCAAAAATACGACTCGCAAAATAGTGAGGCCAGTTGACTTTGACCTTGTTTTGAAGAATATAAACAAAATGCACTTCACTCATATCAATACGAGAGAAGCCACCTTTCTTGGGCCGTAAGTTGTGGGTAACAATCCAATGAAGGATACGATCCACCGGCTTAACTTTTCCAGTAGTAATGGTATTCGGAAACAATTCAGAATTAACAACGAAATCAACAAAAGGTTCTTTAAGCATACCATTGAGTTCAGTACAGAAGATGTAGTTATCAACTTGGGAAGTATCTGTCATCAAAATACTAGCTTCTTCAGGATCAATGTGAAATAGATCTTTCCACACTTGAGCATTGACCGCAAACATTCTAGAGCCCATACGGAAATTGAATTCGAAACCCTTAAAAGTGCCAACCAACCCAGCATAGAACATCTTAACCAAATCCTCATTATATTCAACATGACAGGATAGAAAAGGATTGATACCTTGGAAGTCCATAAGTTCAATAATGTGGGGAATGTGCATTTGAGTAGCAGTTGTTCTTGAGTAGACATATTGAGGAATTACCTTCCTGTTCTTGAATTTCTTGTTGTAGACTTCAACCAAATCAGATGGAAGAAGAGACAGGGCACTAACAGGAAGTGATGATTGAGAAGAGGAGCCACAGGACCTTTTCCCTGTAGTTTTTGATGCAATTTTTGAAAGAAAATGAAGCTTTGAGAGAGATTTGAGGGTTGGAGGAAGATTATAGAAACTTGAGAGAATATGAGAATGTTATGTGTTGGTAATGATAATATGAAATGATAATGAGTTTTTAATAATAAAAAATTAAAGAAATCATAAATGGAAAGTGAAAAGTGGATGGGTGCATTGATGTGCCGACCTAGGGAGGCGAAAAGACAAGCAGCGCGTCTTTTCAAGACAGCCACACGTCAGTTGAGGCGTCAGTGAGCCGACTCAAATTCATCAATGAGTAGACTCAATTTGAATTTGAAATGAGTCGGCTTAAAGGAGCATATAGGTCGACGCAGAAGAATCCATGAGCCAATTCATGAGTCGGCCTGTTGGGACCCGACAATATTCAACACCTCATTTCACCAAAAACCACTTAAAATACCTAAAAATATGAAAACATCATCATGTATGCAAATTATTTGACAAGCAATCACTCATAATCCACTAGAATAGAAGAAATAGATTAATTTACAAACAAAATACATGCACCACACTCTTACTAAATACATATATCAAGAATGAATTAAGGTAACTAAGTAAAGAGTGATATTACCTCGAGTATATGAGAGATGGATGAAAGATAACACTTCATAACAGGATGTTAGAGACAAGAGAAGTTAACTCAAGGAATAATATATAATCAAAATAATGATTACTAAGATCTATCTGATATGTCAAGAACACCAAGTTCCCTACGGATAAAGAAGAAAGGATCGGTAGCGAGTGGTTTTGTAAAAATATCGGCTAGTTGATTTACACTATCAACATGCTCAAACACCACATCACCTTTCTCTACATGATCCCTAAGAAAATGATGCCTGATTTCCATATGTTTAGTGCGTGAATGAAGAATAGGATTCTTGGTAAGATTAATTGCACTAGTATTGTCACACAAGATTGGAATTTGTTTGAGAGAGATATTGAAGTCGAGCAATTGTTGTTTTAGCCATAGTATTTGGGCACAATAATTTCCGGTTGCAATATACTCCGCCTCTGCAGTTGATAAGGCAACAGAAACTTGCTTTTTGCTATGCCAACTGACAAGAGAGTTTGAAAAGAAATGACAAGTTCCACTAGTGCTTTTCCTATCCACTTTGCAACCGGCAAAGTCGGAATCGGAAAAACCTTCCAAGGAACAATCACTACCCTTAGGATACCATAAACCAAACTTAGACATACCACAAAGATACCTAAGTATGCGTTTAACTAATTTTAAATGTGATTCCTTAGGGCAAGATAGAAACCTAGCGCACATACATACACTGAACATAATATCGGGACGCGATGCGGTAAGATAAAGAAGAGAACCAATCATACCTCGATACCTTTTTATATCTACATCCTTACCTTTTTCATCACGATCAAGACTTGCCTCCGTAGGCATTGGTGTATCAATAGACTTGGAGTTTGCCATATCAAACCTCTTGAGCAACTCATTTCAATATTTAGTTTGACTTATGAAGGTTCCATCTTCAAGTTGTCTAATTTGAAGTCCGAGGAAGAAATTTAACTCCCCCATCATACTCATCTCAAACTCACCTTGCATAGAACTTGAAAATTCTTTAACCAACTTCATATTAGTAGATCCAAAGATAATATCATCTACATATACTTTAACTAATATAGAATTTTTCCTTCACGTTTAATAAAGAGAGTAGTGTCAACCTTTCCTCTTGAAAATCCTGGATTGATTAAAAATTTGCTTAGGCACTCATACCAAGCTCTAGGAGCTTGTTTGAGACCATATAAAGCACGTTTTAGTTTGTAAACATGATTTGGTTTTTCAAAGATTTCAAACCCAGGAGGTTGACACACATAAACCTCTTCATTATATATCCGTTAAGGAACGCACTCTTAACATCCATTTGATATAGTTTAAAGTTTTGTGAACACGCAAATGCAAGTAAAAGGCGTATAGCTTCAAGGCGGGCAACAGGAGCATAAGTTTCCTCATAGTCTATGCCTTCCTCTTGGTTATACCCTTGAGCAACAAGACGAGCCTTGTTGCGAATGATAGTGCCGTTTTCATCCAATTTGTTCCTAAAAACCCATTTGGTGCCAATTACTCGATGATTTAATGGAGGTGGAACAAGGTCCCAAACCTCATTTCTTTTAAATTGATTTAGTTCCTCTTGCATAGCTAGGAACCAATTTTCATCAAGTAAGGCTTCTTTGGCATTCTTAGGCTCAATTTGAGATATGAAGGCATGATAAAAACAAAAGTTACTTAGCCTTGATCTAGTAATGACACCCTTTGAGATATCTCCAATGATGTTATCGATAGGATGATCGTTTGATGTCTTCCATTCCAATGGTAGATCATTTTGAAGGGATGCTTGACCTTCATCTTTGAGACTAGACACATCAACCGGCTCCTTATTAACAACATCCGGAAAGGGTTCAACACGAGAAACATCAATGTCTTTAACAATCTCACTAGAGGAGGCACCTGCACTAATAACACCACTACCTTTTTCGACAACATTTGGATAAGCTTCATCAAAAGATACATGTACAAATTCTTCAACTATAATCAACCTTTTATTGAATATTCTATATGCTTTGCTTGAATTAGAGTATCCAAGGAAGATGCCTTCATCCGCCTTTGAATCAAATTTACCAAGATTTTCTTTTCCATTATTAAGCATAAAGCATTTGCAACCAAAAACATGAAGATGTGAAACATTAGGCTTTCTTCCTTTTAATAGTTCATAGGGCGTTTTGTTTAGAATAGGTCGAATAGTGATCCTATTCAAAACATAGAAAGCGGTGCTAATAGCATCGGCCCAAAAATATTTAGGAAGACCTCTATCATTAATCATAGTTCTTCCTAATTCCTCCAACACACGATTTTTACGTTCCACAACACCATTTTGTTGTGGTGTTCTAGGAGCGGAGAAGTTATGATCAATGCCATGATTTTCACAAAAAATTTCAAAGAGATGATTTTCAAACTCACCTCCATGGTCACTTCTAATAGTTACAATGTTTGTTCCAAGTTTGTTTTGAGATAATTTGGCAAAAGTTTCAAACACCGAAAAGGTATCACTTTTAATAGCTAAGAAGATTGTCCAACAAAATCGAGATTAGTCGTCAACAATAAAAAAACCATAATAGTTCCATCCTATACTTTTGATTCTAGAAGGACCAAAAAGATCCATGTGTAGAAGTTCAAGAGATCTAGAAGTAGAGACTATATTTTTTTATTTAAAAGATATCATAGTTTGCTTACCCATTTGGTAAGCATCACAAAGATGATCTCTAGTGAACTTTATGTTAGGCAAACCGACTACTAAGTTTTTGGACACAACCTTATTTAGCAAGTCAAAGTTGATATGAGATAAACGTCTATGCCAAAGCCAAGATTCTTCACTTTTGGAAATAAGACATTTAGGATCACTCAAGGTCATCGAATTCAAATTAAGCATATAAACATTGTTAACCCTCAGGCCTTTAAACACATCCTCTTTGTTGTCATTGTGTTCAATTATGCATCCTTCTTTAGAGAAATAGAAATTATATCCCTTATCACATAATTGACTAATGCTAACAAGGTTATGTTTAAGACCCTCAACTAAAAGGACATTAGAGATAGATGTAGAATAGAGATTACCTACACTACCTTTACCGAGTATAGCTCCCTTGTTGTTATCACCATAGGTAATAAAGCCCTTCTTCTTAGCCACAAAGTCATAGAATAGGGAAATATCACCTGTCATATGTCTTGAGCATCCACTATCAAGAAACCACCGTTTCTCCATAGTCTCAAGACACTCCACCTATATGATTAAACAAGAGAGAAAGGTACCCAATTTTCATCGGGTCCTAGAGTGTGAGTGAAAATTTTGTTGCTTTTAGGAAACCATTGACAAATGCCTTTTGGGACCAAGTATCTCCTAAAACGACATTTGGCAATTATATGACCTTCCTTGCAACAATAGTTACATTTCAAGAATGGTTTTGGTTTGCATTGACTATTTTGATCCTTTACAACATAGGTATATTTTTGATATGGATTATTCATTAATTCCCTAAAGTTTGAACGATCAATAGTAAATGTCATTTTTGGTTGTGACAACTTGTCTAGTTTGGCTTGAAGAGTTTTGACTTCCTTTTGCCAAATCCAACATGTTTCACAACCATGAAAGTTGTGCCATTCTCATTCGTCTTCTACTATAGATTCTACCATTGATGCCTTAAGAGCTTTCATAGAATTTTCACTATCCGAAACCTTATTTTCTAAATGTGCAAAAATTCTTTTATCGGATGTAATGCGCTTGAAAGCTTCTTTGGCTTCTTGATGGAGAATATTAAACGTACTAAGCAAATCATTCTAAGACAATTTTTCAGCATAATCATATTTAGCATGTCTTACCTCTTTCTTGCCTTTCTTATGCGCCATGAGGCAAAGATTTACTCTCTCTTCCTCATCGCTTGAGGTATCTTTGCTAGACGACTCACTATCGCTTTCCCAAGCAATATATGCTCTTCTAGCCTTGTTGCCTTTTCTTTGATATTTGTCTTTTGCCTTGTCTTTCTTTAACATAGGGCATTCCGGTTTGTAATGTCCTGGTTTTCCACAGTTGTAACAAGATCCCTTGCCTTTAGTACTTTTAACATACATTTGCTTTGAAGGATTAGATTTTCTTCGATAGTTGATGAGACGCTTGTCCGAATGAGAAATCTCATTCTTTTTGACATACCGATTGTATCTTCTTACGAATAAGCCTATGTCTTCATTTGATTAGTCTTCATCATCACTCGTATCACTCCCACTATCTTTATTTGTGGAGGATTTTGAGGAAGAAGCTTTTAATGCAATAAACTTCTTCTTCTCATGATCTTTATTTTTCTCGATCTTTTCTTTTCTTTGTCTTCATGCTCATTTAAGTTTAAGAGCTCTTGTTCGTGCTCTTGTAGTTTTCCAATGAGAGTGGTTAGATCCAAAGTTCTTACGTCATTGGCTTCTTTAATTGCCGTAACTTTTGGCAACCATTCCCTAGTAAGACATCTCAAAATCTTGTTAGTTGCAACATCATTAGGAGTAGTTTTACCAAGAGCATTTAATCAATTTGTCAAGTGAGAAAATCTTTTTCCCATTTCACCAACGTTTTCCCCTTGGCTCATGTGAAAACGATCAAACTCTTGTTGTAGAGTATTAATTTGAGCAAGCTTAACATCATCGGTTCCATCATGGGCAACTTGTAAGGCTTCCCACATAGCTTTAGCCGATGTGTAATGAGAAACTCGAAAATATTCATCAGCTCCCAAGGAAGCTATAAGTATGTTTCGAGCTTTCCAATCGTAGCTATATTTCTTTTCATCATTATCATCCCATTGTGCTTCCGGTTTCTCAATTTGGACATTATCCGGTCCGGCCATGGTTATTTGAAAAGGGCCTTCTTGGATAACTTTCCAAATTTTTATATCAACAGAGTTGATATGGATACGCATACAATCTTTCTAGTGACTATAGTTTTCTCCGGTAAAAACTAGAGCTCTATTGTACGCCCCCGTTGGATCGTTCTCCATTTTCCAATAAGTTGTATGTGAAACTATAGATGAACCGGTGCTCTTGATACCACTTGTTAGACGATAGCGCGGATCTAGAAGGGGGGGAGGGTTGAATAGATCCCTTTTTAAAAATTATCTTTTCAAAAATTAAGTTGAAAGAGAATAGCGAAAGTTTCCCGGAATATCGTCTAGTTCAAATTAGAAGTCACCGGAGATTGGATATGCGTAAAACTCAATTGGAATGAAATGATGACTAGATGAATTAATATTTCACAAATGATTCACTTGAATATTCAGCACTTGATAAAACTATTCTTAACAATGATTGGATAAGAAATCAAGCACAAAGATATTGATTTTGTGTTATTGAGCTTTTTATCAAACACTTGGAGTGCACACTCCAAAGGCAACTTTGTTGTATCAACTAGTGCAGAATTTTACTCACTCTAATTAACACTTTTGAGTGAAGCAATTTATCAAACACCTTGTTTGCACTAATTTGATACACCAGAATTTTCAAGCACACAATATCTATATGAACAAAAGTAAAATGCGAGAAATAATAAGAACACAAGGAATTTGTTGAGGCAGTTCCTTCGTCGTCCTCGCACGAAGTACTCTGCCCCCAATTCGAAATTGAATTGGGCAATTTTATTAAATCGTAATTGTTTTATAAGAATAGAAATGACTTAACCAACAAACCAAACCACATTGAATGTGCTGTCAAATCTTCTTCTTGTCCCTTGATCCAAAGTAGAATCAAGTCTTCCACGCGTGTCGAGAAAGTCTCCGATTAATTGCTCCCTTATTGCAAGAATACACGATTCTTCAAACTTTGAGCACGGCTGAGTTTCTCCCACACTTGTGAACCCACAAAGACCTTCGCAATCCTCCGTCTACCGTGATATGAGAGAATGATCCACTTGATCTGCAATCTACCTCACTCGGCTTAATCTACAACTGATCGATGTATGAAAAACCCCCAAATCTTCAATGATCTTGGAGGATAAAACCCTACGGATTTTTCCAAGGAAAAACCACACACTCTAAACCCAATTTGAAATTCTGATTCACGATTGAACATTATCTTCAAAACGTACACCAAGATCGAACAAAGATTGTTATGTGTAATTGTTTGATTGATGCAAGAATGAAGAAGATGAAGAGAGCTATGTGTATATCTTTCACTTTCCTTGTTGAAACTTCTCAAAAGAAATTTAGAAGCTATTTATATTGGTTAAAGAAAATGAACATAAGAGAGGGAAAAATAAATGAAAAATGAATCAGCACAGTAATGAGCCGAATCAAATCATTAAATGAGCCGGCTCAAACTTACAGATGAGTCGACCAAAATCAACAGAGAGGCAGCCTGTTGAGACCCGTGGAAAATGAGAATAAAACACTTCTTGATGAGTTGACTCGTGAGGGATTTTGAGTCAGCTCATCCATACTCATGAGTCAACCAAAATCATGCCCCAGGCAGCCTGTTCGGACCCGTGCGTTTGCCACCATTTTACACTTGAATGAGTCGGCTCATAAAGGGTTTTGAGTCGACTCATCCACACTTATGAGTCGACCAAAATGATGCATCAGGCAACCTGTTTGGACCCGTGCATTTGTAATCAATTTAACACTGAATGAGTCGGCTCATTGATGAATTTGAGTCGGCTCATTCAGTATGTTTTTCCAAAAATGCCAATCCTTGCTTTTTCATTTTGAACATGTTAAGCTTTCGAAACATGTCAAGTTTTTGACACATTAAAACCATGTCATGTCACACACAAGCATGATAATTTTAGGGTTGTACAATAGTCTCCCCTAGTTTTTTACCTTTGAGTTTCCTTGAGTCTTTGCTTCTCATCTCATAATCAAGGCTAAACAGTTAAAGTTTTAAGACTCTGAATTAGGGTTATGCCTGTATCCTTATCTTAGGATGGAGTGCATAACTTTAATACTTAGTGTTAAACCTTTAAGTTGTTTACACCTCCTAATAAAAACACCTAATTATCATTAAGGCTTAAGCTTGTAACTTGGGCCTTATATTAGGGTTACATTTTTGCCTGTCGGTTCAGAGGGACTAACCCTAGTGTTCAATGGACAAGTCCTCCTCAGGTTTAGTCTTACAAACATAAAATCCATTTCTCAATCCCACCTTTAATTAAAATCCACTTTAATAAAGGATTGTTATATAATGACTTTAATCCCTAACCATGAATTAAGTTGAGGTATCTTCCTCATCTTAAGTGTCCTCATCTATCATCCTTCTCTTAGGATGGTGTAATGAGTTCACTAATCCCTGATTAGAGATTAAACTTATTACTTAACACAAAACAAAAATCCAAAAACCCTTCATAATCACAAGTAGGTTAATGATCTTAATCCTGCATCATTAGGGTAATTAAGTTGAGATTCTCATCTCATACTTAAGTAGACTCATTATCCCTAATCAGGGGTGATATAATGAGTTTACAACCCCTTGGGTAAGGCTTAAGCTTATTATCCTATGCAAAACACCAAAAACAATAAAAAAACTGAAAGTACATAAAACAAACAATAAACGTCTCCTCTGGGATTCTTTTCTCATCACATTCACTCTGAAAACGAGAACTCGCTTCTTCCGTCTAATGCAAGACAGTTAGCACTCGAGCTAGACGAGTCACACACTTGAGCATAGACAAGCAAGCAGTTCACACCAAAATCAACCAGTCTCTTTGAGTCGAACTACGGTGTTCTGACTTCCTCGTTGCACGAGACGATACGTAGGCATAACTTAACATTTATCGAACAAAAGTCTCTTTGTCTCCCCCTCACTCTTTCCTTAGCCTCAATTTTGAGCACTCACTTTCTTTTGCACTAACACTCTGTAAATCCTTTTCTCCCTAGCCTTTTATACACTATTTAGCACATATAATATCCCCTTTTAAGAACAATTAAGTAAGTGTGGATCCCGTCGAGTACGAAGGACGATCTGGGTGCTAATACCTTCCCAGGTCGTAACCAACCCCCTTACTCAGTCTCTTTGGTTCACAACCGTCTTATCCATACCCTTCCAGGTTTATGTAGCATTACCTTTCCTTCAGGATAAAAATGCCTAGCTGACGACTCTATTCAACCTCAACCTCTAACATCGCTGATGGTTCGCGTTTGCACCGAGATGAAAATCCGGGGAGCGACACAACCCCATAAAAAAATCCACAGAAATACTATCACATTTCCACTATGGGATATCTAACGGTTGCATCAGACTAGCAAGTTTCTGATGTTCCACCTTCGACTTCTGACAAGTCAAACAAGCATAAAAAAAGTGAGCTACGTCACACTTCAATCCAGACCGCCAAAATATCCTTTTTAAATCCTAATACATCTTTGTAGCCCCTGCGTGAATACTCAGGCTACTTTTGTGACTCATCTCAAGAATCATTCTCTTCAATTTAGAATCATCAGAAATATAAATCTGTTCACAGAATCTTAGCACACCTTGATCGTCAACTCGGAAATCACTACTTCCAGCACGTTCATCACCCACCATCAAGTCCACTAATTTCACATCCAACTTCTGACCCTATCTGATACTATTGAGGAAATCATTGTTAATCTTCAACATACCCAACATTACTCTATGCGACGTTTATTCACAAACCAAACTCATATCTCAGAACTGCTCAATTAACTCCAACTCGTTAACCATCATAGTGGACATATGCAAAGTTTTCTGACTCAAAGCATCAACCACAACATTAGCTTTATCGGGATGATAATTCAAGCTGAAATCACAATCTTTCAAGAATTTCAACCAAAGTCTCTGCCTCAAATTCAACTTCTTCTAATCGAACAGATTCTTCAAACTCTTATGATCACTATACACCTCAAATCTAGAACCATACAAATAATGCCTCCACATCTTTAGTACAAATACTACTGTTGCTAACTACAAATCATGAGTAAGATAATTCCTTTCATGAAATCTCAACTGACGTGAAACATAAGTTTTTACTTGACCGTCCTGCATTAGCACACCACCCAAACCCATCAAATAAGCATCATTATACACTACGAACAATTCATCTTGTTTAGGTAGAATCAAAACTGGAGAAATAGTCAAATTGTTCTTCAATTCAATGAAACTTTACTCACACTGGATGTCCCACACAAAAGCCTTATCCTTACAAGTTAACTGAGCCAATGGGAGTGCCAACTTCGAAAAACCTTCAATGAATCTACGATAATAACTAGCTAATCCCAAAAAGCTTCTCATCTCAGTCACCGACTTCGGAGGCTCCCATTGTAGAACTGCATCTACCTTGGATGGGTCCACCGTAATACCATCACCTGAAATAACCTGACCAAGAAAATTCACCTCTTTCAACAAAAACTCACACTTCGACAACTTAGCATAAAGCTTTTTCTCTTTCAACACTTGCAACACAATCCGTAGATGTTCTGCATGCTTTTCTTCCGACTTGGAATAAATTAGAATGTCATCTATAAAGACAACTATAAACTGATCCAAATAATCGTGGAATATTCGATTCATGTACTCCATGAATACTCTAGGTGCATTAGTAACTCCAAATGGCATCACCATATACTCATAATGCCCATATTGAGTCTTGAAGGTTGGTTTTTTTAATATCTTCATCCTTTACCCGTATCTGATGATAACCCGACAGCAAGTCAATCTTGCTAAACACGTGAGCACCCACCAATTGATCCATCATGTCATCTATCCTTGGAAGTGGATACTTTTTCTTAATTGTTACTTTATTCAACTGTCTGTAGTCAATACACAACCTCATACTACCGTCCTTTTTCTTCACTAACAACACTTGAGCTCCCCAAGGTGATAGACTCGGCCTTACAAACTTATTTTCCAACAATTCTTCCAACTGTTGTTTCAATTCCGCTAACTCTGACGCCGACATCTAGTACAGTGTCATGGAAATAGGCCTAGTACCAGGTACAAGGTCAATACAAAACTCCACCTCTCTTTCCGGCGACACATCAACAACGTAATCAGGAAACACTTCCGGAAATCCACTTACTACTTGCAATTCACTAATCGTCATTTCACTTTCTAATGATAAGGATGCAAAAAATGCCAACACTTAAGCCTCTTACTCTAAGAGTTACCTCTACTCTCTAGCAGATAGGTAGCCAGCTTCCTCTTCTTCCTCATTGGGAGTAAGAAACTGTACTGACTTACTAAAAAAATGATGTGAACATTATGTAAGAACAAGAGTTGTTTCTGTATTCTATCTCTGGATTTTGATGATAACAATGGACTATTTATGAAAAAACCATTTTATGTTCTGATGTTTGTTAAAGTTCAGATCATGAATATTATATATATTAAGATCAAACAAACATTATAAATGAGTACGCATATGCTAATATGCGAAGTTACTATGTGTAACATTAGTCGCAAGTGTGTTGAAGAAGCAAGTGTGCTTCTGAATCTGAACATAATCAGAAAGATCCAAGGATGCGGATGTTGCATTGGCAATGCTCTTATGTATGTTGTTCTGAATGTGGTTCTAATCAGATAGAAAAGCGAAACTTATAAAATTAATCTTCTAAAGAATTAAGTTATGAAGACTCTAGGAAACAAAGGCTCCTCCGGTGGATAAGGGATCTTGAGCTTGGAAGCCCTAGATTGAACACATTGGATGTAACACTCGGAGGGAGCAAGGTGTTGTCTTCCTAATTGACCATTTTCTTTCTGATGAACCGCATGCCAAGAATGAGTAATCTTTTTCTTCATTTCTACATGATCTGCACCATTAAGAAAGAAGAACCTGGAAAATGAAAGGTTGCTTGGTATGTCCTTCAAGAAATATCCTGACTGTTGCCTAGCAAGAATAGGGTTATAACTAATTCCCCCATGTTTACCAAGAAGAGGTACGTTAGGAAACTCTCCACAACTGTCAATAAGCACTTCAGTATCATAATAGGGACAATACCAAGTCATATCCTTATGAGAAATAGACATAATCCATTAAGACCATTTTCACGTCTCTCTATTATCCTTGAAGACGTCAGACTTTGGTAGGTGCGAAATAAACCACCTATAGAGAACAGGTGCACACACACAATCTCTCTATCACCTTTGGAGGTCCTATAATGAAAGGCATGATACATGTCTCCAAGAAAAGTAGGTACCGGATTTCTCTTCAAGAAAATCTGATAGCACTCTCATCAACAATATCATCTAAGTTAGGAAACAAGACAATCCCATAAATGAGCAAAGTAAGAATAGCCTCAAATGCATCCTTATGACCCAAAGTAAGAGAAGTAGAAGCTTTCCCCATTAAGAACTTGACATTAATACCACGGACATTCCCTTTTGGAAGAAACTTCCCATTAAGATCGGACTCCTTGAGAAAAAGGGCCTGGGCGATGACTTTGGTCGTAAGCTCTTTCTCTAAACCACTGAAAAGAAATTCCTTGTCCAAAATAGGTAAGCCCATCCAATGAGAGTACTCCTCTAAGGTCGACACAAGATGATAATCAGGAAAGGTGAAACAATGATGCAACAGATCATAAAACAGAGCCAAGGTAGGGAGAATCCCTTCTGGTACATCAATATCCAAAATAAACAAAAGCATTCCATAACATTTCCGGAACTCCTGGGTGTCAACCACTAAAGCTCCTAGCTTTCTTAGCTCTACTTGATTAGGATTCTTGAAGATGTACTTCTTTGTATTCCTCCTTTCAACATTCATAAACATAAACATTTGAAATTTTGCAATAGTACCTATGAGTCCCTTGAAATCTCAAGAACAATGCTTATGAATGCATGAGTGCATGTATGTAACAACCACAAACAAGATCACACAAAGCACACGGGTTTAGGTTCCAAGTCACGAGCATGAAGTCAAGGTAACAGAACATCAACCCACACATGTATGTACTAAGGTTTTGTCTTCATTGTACCTGCAGAAAACCAAAAGGGTGCTAATAGAGGTGCCCAGAGTTGATAGCCATCTTTAGAATATCATTGGTACATTGGATTACTCTCTAACTGATAACATTCTTAAAATAGACCTCGTCCGAGTGTAGTATCGCGTGGCAACTACCTTAGGTTTACACCCGGATAGTTTCCGCACTACGTTCCTAAATTGGCTTGGATGGGTTAAGGGTTCTACGGTCCTCAGTATGATCAGCTCAAGGACGGAAAATAATGCCACGTGTTATTACTCATCATGACATTGATAATCCATAAGAGCCTAACCGAGTGGATATTATCAAATTGATATAGCTTTGGACTACTCCATCGCGTATCGCTTCAAATATTGTCGTCCTATGATAAGTTCAACTCAGATTCGGGTTAGAATCTATCTCACTCACTGAGGATCATCAAAACCGAAACAGAACAAATAAATAACAAAAAATCAAACCAAAGCAATAAATAAATCAAATTAGGCTGAATCCACTTAGAGATATATCCCCAGCAGAATCGCCACTTTTCTGTAGCGGTAAAATCATGAGTGTAAGTTATTAGTTAACATAACTCAAAGTAAACAAAGTCGCCACCGCACTTTTATTTTATTCCAAGAGGAAAAGGAAAAAATTGCGAATAATTCCTAATGAATCTAAAAGAAAAAAGCTAAAAGAAATAAGCAAAGAACCGGGTAAGAGGATAGGTTACACAATGGGAAGGTTTTACACACCCAAAATGTCTATGGTACTCCACGGGAGCCCTTTGAAAAATTGACTGCTTTTGGTTTGAAAAAGGTTTGTTAAATGAGAGTGGAGGGGTGAGAAAAGAATTATTTTTTATATTTTTGTGTTTGGAGAGGTTTACCACCTCATGCCTACGTACCCACAAAGTGCAATGCGAGATCAAAACCTCGTAGTTCGTGGTACAAATAGTGAAAAGGGTTGGTTATAATTAATTTTATTAAGTGAAGATAATTTGTCATCTTCAAGGGGATAGCTAAACAAACTACCATAAGAATTAAGGCATGGACTCATACATCATTATGGGGAGGGCGCCAACTCGGATAAAATCGACGAGTATGCCACTAAACCCCCACAAATGACAAGAGACTCAATTACATCAAACTACAACAATGGAGATTGAGAGACTTACACCTGACTAAAGAATAATGACTCATAATCGACACTTTTTTAAAGAAAACAAACAAAAGTACACAAAGGCACAAAACAACTTGAATGAGTTTGGTTCTTTTTATTTTTTGAATTAAGGTCAAAATGATTAAATTCATTGGTTTTAAAAGAAAAGAGTAAAATCCACTTGAAAAAAGTCAAGGTTTTATTTATTAAAGAAGTGATGATTTTGGAAAACAAGAATCCTTTGAAAAAGAGAGAAGATTTTGGAAAATTAAAGAAGGGGAGGAGATGAAGGGACTATTCTAAAAAAAAGAAAATAAGGAGATAAAGGAAGAAATATCTAACCAAACTTAATGACACTCCCAATTATGAGCACAAGAGTTACATCCTTATAAGCTAGCAAATGGACAAATAAAGGCAAGTACCAACTTCATGAAGATCAAGGAAAAGGAGAGGTGTCCTAAAATATAAGTCCAAAACTCCATTCTAATGCCAAGGATAGTAACCAATAGTCCAAAGATTAAGATCACAAATTTTTTAGAGGTTTAAATCTTTATTAATGTTTTTGTATCCAAATGCACAAAAGGAAAATCAACATAACAAAAATAAGAGCAAATAATAAATATGATAATGGATGAATATAGCATAATAAAGCAAAATAAAATAAAAGCAATAAAAGTGCAAGAATTTAAATATTAATAGCAAAAGAAGTTAAAGTGCAAAAATCTAAAATATTAATAGTAATAATAGTATAATAATATTTACATAAAAGTGGTATGGTGAACTTAATCAACCACAACCAAAAGAGTAACCAAAATCGAAAGGCAACCGGATTCGCTTAGCATCTTACACTATAGCGATTAATCAAGGCAAACCGAATCAAATTTAATGAAATTTGAAAGGTGATTGGGAGACCCAAAACACCTACGCATCAAACCTTCATAAGTCTTGATTCTTAATGCAATATGATTAAACGCTTTGGGATTACGCGACCAACAAGAGGTCCGGTGCACGAAATTGCAAGTACCCAATTAGATTTTTATTCCGAATTCGGGACACATTTAGGTCTATGTTAAGCAATCGCCGAGTAATCTATGAAGTAATTACCCTACAAATGAGGTCGGCCACCACCAATTAAGGTGAACAATGTTAGTGCTAATGCATGTGAGATAAACTATATGTAAATCGCCATCCGAACGCAATACCACACAATACTAAAGATGAATATCAAATTGAGTCACACTCATGGTATTATTTCATCCTTAAGTTCAATCACTCTTCTTGGTGGGTTCAAGCATGAAAATGTATCACTAATTCGAAGTACCTTAAATGAATTAATAATTCACTTAAAGGTAGTTTTGAACTAATGAACATTAACTACTCTAATCTACACCCAAAGTTCATTGAAATTAAGGAGAAATCACTCCCAAGAGTGTTTCCCAAGGTAAAAATTAAAGGAGGAGGAAGAAGAAGAAAGAGGAACCAAAAAGAAACTTAAAAGAAGCCAAAAACAAATTCTAACTTGTGTTAACCGGTTAACCAGAATGCACTGGAAATGGTTAACCGGTTAACGCAACCAGTTTTCAAATCCTGCACAGTTTAATACTGGTTAACCGGTTAACCAAATTACACTGAAAATTGTTAACCAGTTAACACTAAACCAGTAGCAGAAAAATTGCAGAAATTCAGCATGATCCATTTTTAAAACCTTTTTCAAACACTTGGTGATCATGATCTGAATTTGCACGAATTTTAAAACCAAAATACTGTGAAATCCCTGCAATCAAACAACAAATTAAGATCCAAAGGATCTAGAATCAAAGACATCAAAGATCTACATCTTGAATGTTGATGGTGAGTATGGGTTTATGGAAAAAGTGAATTACCAAAAGCACTTCTTCAAATTGGACCAAATCAAGCTAGATCTACTGCAATTAATGAACAAGAAAAGAATAGGATGAAGGTTTAGCTCAAGTTAATCAAGAATTCAATGTGAATTCTTGATAAATTCAAAAAGAGGAAAAGAGCTTTAGTGAGATTTTTGGTTTTTGGGGGAGTATTTTGCAAGAGATTTGTTGGCTCTCCAAAGCTTCATGAATGAAAGAAATTATGGTCCTATTTAAAGGCCTTAGGTATGGGAATTTGATGAAATGGAGCTTGCTTTGGTAATTAAAATTAGGTTTGGTAATTGTAAATTTGGTGGGAAATGGAAAAGAGTGGTGATTAATGAGGGTTTATGGTAGGAAATGATCAAAGTGATGTAGAGAAATCAAAGGCCAATGGATCTAGAATATTCCAAATATATCAATGATCCAAGGGTGCTGAATTTGAATGAAAAATTCAAATTTCGCACTGGTTAACCGCTTAACCAATTTACACTGGAAATGGTTAACCGGTTTAAGCAAGCAAAAATTTGAATTTTTTATTCAAACATGATGGCTTGGTTGTTGTGGCCCGATTCTTTTTGTTTGTCGAAGAAGGCGTGGAAAAAAACATATGAACCTTGGAATTCCTTGAATGAATTAATTAACTTGGGAAATCCTTGATCAGATAAATTTGAATTACGTGCGGATCAACTTCGACTTTTGACTGTGAAATTTTACTCGAGCTGCAGGACTGCTATTTTGGAATTTTCAATGGTTCCTATTTCCTGAAAATATTAGTGAAAGAAAACAAAATATTTTTGGATTTTAATTAATGGTTAGTAAACATAAACAAATAAAGAAATTAAAGGTAAAGGTGATCCCCTGTGAGATATAAACCTAACCCAAGAAGAAACGAGCAACCAGTGCGATCTTGTTTGTATGCAAGATGCAGATGAAATGTGAAGAAAACCTAGGGAAAACATTTGGATGCTACATCTGCCCCTATTTAAGTTTCTTCAATCTGGAGATATATATGAAGATTGACATCACTATGCCAAACAATACCTTAGACAACGCTTTAAAGCGCTGTCTAAACCTCTGTTGCTAAAAGTTTAGACAATGCTTTTTTAAATCTTAAAAGCGCTGTCTAAGAGCTATCTAAGGTACCCTTAGACAGCGCTTTTAGGAATACCTTAGACAGCGCTTTTTATAAAAGCGCTTTCTAAGCCCCTATACCTTATACATCGCTTTTGGTGAAAGCGCTGTCTAATCCCCTCCTATTTTAATTTTTTTAGGTATACCTTAGATAGCGCTTTTCAAAAGCGCTGTCTAAGCCCCCCCCCTTAGACAACGCTTTTGCCAAAAGCGCTTTCTAAGCCCCCCCTTAGACAGTGCTTTTGTGTAAAGCGCTGTCTAAGGTATACGGAAATTTTTGCAGCTTTTGTTTTAAACCACATTTTTTCCAGGTTTATAAACCAGAATTTCTACCTGTTTTCAACCAAATTTTGGCAGACAAATATCACATTTTATATATGCCATTTCAAACCATTTTGGCCTTTTTTCTACCAATTTTTGGCTAACAAATATATATATACCAATTCAAACCAATTTTGCCTTAAATGTATCAAAATATATACAAATTTATGTACAAATTTACAAGTTATTACATATACTACAAATGTACAATATAATTACACATATTATCTAATCCATCCAAATTAAGCATTGCTCCAAATATATACATAGGTCCTGAAACAACACAAAGATTGTAATTCAATTAATAAACAATATTATAGAAATTACAAAGTTACACATATCTAAATTCTCAACAATTAAAGTAAGACTACAATATTATACCTCATAAAACATTGAGCTCTATAATGAATTGACACCATTCCTCTTTGATTTCGTCCACTTGATCTTTTGTATAATATCGACACTTGAATTCATCAAAGTACTACATAATAATATAACATAGTTTGATTTAATTTCAACTATTTAATTATATGAGATATGTGTAAATATAAAAATAACTCATAAGTTAGAAATACATACATCGGTGGGAATCTCTAATCGGCCCAAAACAAGAGTATCTCGCATAAACCTCAACATGAAATACCCGCAATCTATTTGATTACGTTGCTGAGGACACTACATATGGAAAAAAAATATGGATAAATCCTAAGTTTTATCAAGTGTCATCACTAATATAATAAAAATGTGATAATTAAAAATATACCGCCACTCGAATCCATGTAATGGAGTTGGCGCCCCTCTTTGATGTTTGGATATCTCGTTGGGCTCGAAAAGCTTGTAGGATGCTAATAAAATAAAAATGAAGTAATTAGAACAATTCACATAAACTAAGAAATACACACAAGAAAATTTTGAACATTCTCACTTACGTGTCAATTATGACCTTCATATCCGGGTATGTTGTCCAATCATTTCCTAACGAGTCAAGATAATAAACGATTTCTCTGATAGGATTGATTGCGAGCAACAACCAATGTCCACTGTAATGATTAAGCAAATGTTAGATGTCAACTTGGAAAAAAATTATAATAGATGAATTTAGAAAGAATCCATGCATTATCAAATATAACTTATAATCAAAGCAATTGAAAACAAAAATATAACGAAATCATGCATTATCAGATATAACTTATAATCAAAGCAATTGAAAACAAAAAATAAAGAAACCATGCATAATTTACCTCAGTCACTAACATCTCTTTCTTTTCTTTGTTGGAATATTAATCACTTGTTTCTTAGCAATGCGTACGGATGAATTGATCCAAATTCCCTCATTATGATCGTTTCTTATATATGATTCATCCGGTATAAGATCCTCAACTTCATAATTTCTATTCAACTCATTCCATCTAATGCATGACTCATTCTCAACATCAATATCACATTGATCGACACCGCTATCATCAGTCACTTTGTTAGAGAAAAGCACTATAGACCATTTTGTACTATTCGGGTCATTCACATAGAACACTTGTTTAGCTTGAGATGCTAGAATAAAAGGTTCATCTTTGTACCCCACCCTAGTAAGATCAACTTGCAAAAATCCAGAATTATCCACGTACAAAGACTTCCAATATGGCAATTCAAAAAATATCGACCTTTTCTTCCAACCACCTTTCACAACCTTATGTGCAAAAGGCTTGCCAAACTCAGTACGCACATCTTTCACCTTTTCAAAAACTTGTTCACCTGACAATGCGGGTGGAGCTCTACGATGTTCGGTGTCTCCATTGAATGCTTTTCTCCACCCACGGTAGTGATGTTTAGAATGTAAGAATCTACGATGACCGAGAAACACATTCTTCTGGCAAAGTTCCAATCGAATCGTATCGGTTCCGTCTTCACAAACAGGACACGCACGTTGACCTTTAATGCTATACCCAGATAGATTCCCGTATGCTGGAAAATCATTAATTGTGCCAAACAACATCGCCCTCAAATTGAAACTTTCTTTCCTATATCCATCATAAACCTCCACACCGTTCTCCCACAAAATCTTTAAATCTTCGATCAAAGGTGTCAAGTATACGTCTATGTCATTCCCTGGTTGTTTAGGCCCAGAGATTAACATAGATAACATCATGTACTTACGCTTCATACATAGCCACAGAGGTAGGTTATAAATCATAAGAATCACAGGCCATGTGGTATGTGAGATACTTTGAATACCATGTGGGTTCATTCCATCAGTAGATAATGCCAATCGGAGGTTTCTTGCTTCTGATCCAAACTCAGGATAATCATTATCAATCTTCGACCACTGTGGTGAATCAGCCGGATGCCGATACTTTCCATCAATAATTCTTTCATCTGCATCCCAAGTAAGATGTCTTGCATCGGTTTCACTACGAAACATGCGCCTAAATCTCAGAATTATCGGAAAATACCATAAGAATTTTGCAGGAGACAATCTTTTCTTATATCGAGACAAACCGCATTTAGGGTACTCAGTTAACGTTGCATATTCGTTACGAAACAAAATGGAATCGTTAGGACAAGCATGTATCTTATCATAGCTCATGCCAATAGAGCACAACATTTTTTTTGCCTCATAGGTTCGATTAGGAAGAACATTATCATCCGGTAGCATTTCTCTCATAAGGGCCAACAACTCTGTGAAACTTTTATCCGACCATCCATTGCCCGCCTTTAAGTTGTACAACTTTAATACCGCAGACAGTCTTGAGAATTTAGTGCAACCTTTGTACAACGGTTTATCTGCATCGCTTACCATCCTCTCAAACATTTCAGGACAATCATGATGATCTTCTTCCAGTGCTTCTACAATCTCTTCAACTCGATCACAATCGTATGTTTCCGTGTCTTTGTCGTATGAAGCATAGGTCGTATTACTTTTTCCACTCGATTCAACATTCTCGTTAATTTTCTCACCATGAAATATCCAACACTGATAACTTTGATCAATTCCATGCCTCAGCAAATGCGATTTCAATCCATGTGCGTCAACCTTACCAATATAACAACAACGCAAGCAAGGACAATGCATTCGTCTGGGGTTTTCAGCGTGTTGAACAACATACTTAACGAATTCCGCCACCCCACTCTCGTACTCTTTGGTCATTCGATCGGCACATATCCATGTTTTATCCATGGTTTTCCTACTTATTAAGGTAAACAATCAATCCAGGCGAAAATACATAACTAAGGTAGTATCTTTGAATATTCTAACAATTTTAAAGTTCAATTCATTTTATCACATTTAACAGAAATTTACAACTTTGAAGTTGAAAATAGAGTTTCGTATAATAACAACAATATTAGTATCCTAAATGTTTTAAACAAAAATTTCGTACACTAAATGTTTTAAACACAAATTTCGTATCCTAAATGGTTTTCCTACTTATACGTATTTTAATCGTATCGTACCTCAGTGTTAATATTTAGCTAAACTCAGTGTTAATCCTAACACAGTGTATATATAATCTCAATGTATATTTTAATCCTAACTCAGTGTATATTTTAACACAGTGTATATATAAACACAGTGTATATTTTAATCCTAACTCAGTGTTAATATTTAGCTAAACTCATTGTATATATATAAGAAAAAGAACAATATCCATCAAATGAACAAGAACAAGAACAATATCCATCAATCCTCATTATGTTCATATTGTATCTACATTGTAACTAACACAGTTTATATACATTATTCTGGAACTTTTCAACAAAAAACAAGCAAGGACAAGAACACCATGAACAAATAGTAGGGCAATCAATGGAGAACACATACCTTTTTGAACAAAACCGACGGTTGAAGATGGAGGTTACCGGAGGACGACGGAAGGACGACGGTGAGCTGGATGGCGATGGGGTTTTATGGACGACGGTGGAAAAATCAGTGGTAGGGCAACAATGGCGATTTCACGGTCGCGTCTGATACTGATAGGGAAAGGAAGAAATGAAAATAGTAACTGTATAATTTTAATATAATAAGACCTTAGACAACGCTTTTGAAAAGCGTTGTCTAAGCCCCCCCTTAGATTGGTTTTAATTTTTTTTTAAATTAAAAGACTTTAGACAGCGCTTTTGAAAAAGCGTTGTCTAAGGCATACCTTGGAAAGCGCTTTCTAAAAGCGCTGTCTAAGGCCTACCTTAGAAAGCGCTTTTTCAAAAGCGCTGTCTAAAGTGGGACTTTAGACAGTGCTTTTTGATTATTTTTGAATAGTTTCCGTGTTTTGATTTTAATTTTAACCTTAGACAGCGCTTTCTTTTAAAAGCGTTGTCTAAGATGCGCTGTTAAAAGCCATTTTTGGCGTAGTGCATCTTCGTCTCTACAAGATGGGAGAGACTTAAATACAGAAAACCCAATTCTTGTCCTAAGAGAACATGATACAATATGAATATGATATGCAAACACGAAATCTCTTTGGGGGAAATATGAACACCAGAGGAAATCAAAAGTTAGGGAACACAAAAGAAAATCCTGCTGGGGAAAACAACCGACATCAAAAGAGTTTACCAGGAAAATAAATCACTGGAAAGTTGACTCAACTTGGGGAAAATATGATATAATCAAGGTAAAAGGTCCAACGAGGAAGAGTAAACACTCTTCCAGGAAATATCAACCAATCATAGTATTCGAGTCCAAAAATGGATGGATACTGAGTTAGAAAAGAATTATTCACTACCGGTTTACTGTGAAGGAAAACAAGGGACTCAACTATCGGTTTACTGGATATGAGCAAAACATAGTGAGATAACCTCTACTACCTGTTTACTAGGTAGAAAAATCTGTAGAGGTTAAAAGAATTCTCAACTACCGGATTTACTGGGTAGGAGCACAAGCAAAAGAGCTTGTTTAATTTGGTAATATTACCCACTATCGAATAAATGATATCTTAATTCCAAAGTAATATACTCAAGCTGGGGAAAATATTGCCACTATCAAACAATGATAGCTTAATTCCAAAGCAATAAAAACTCACCAAAAGGACCAAAGTTCAATCCCAGAACAAATTGGAGAGAAACGGTCAAACAAGACTCATCTTGAGAAGGAAATGTCTCAACTGGGGAAATTCCATCCAGATAATCAACTGGGGAGGAAACTGAATCAAAATCATCCACGAGAAACAAACTCAGTGGGTGTAATACCCAAAAATTTACCCTCTTAGTTTTTTACCCTAACTGGTTTTTCGCTTCGCATTCATCTTCATTTTCCATTAGACTATACCACTCACAATCATTCACTCACATGAGTTTCTAAGGAATGAGATTAATTCCCTTTGAGGAATTAGGTTGTTTTATGGGCTTATGGTTTCTACTTCACCAAAGAGTATTCCAACTATTTCCTACATAGATTAGGGAATTAGGGTGCCATACCCTACTTATGGTTATCAGGTGAATTCAAGAGATCGACTAGACAACCATCAAGAGCATCATATTTTAATACTTATATAACTCGGTCAGGGTTTATTTCCCTGGCTACATGGCCTTCAAATGATTTCCATAGGAGGACTATCCATTGATGCATTTGATCATCCGAGGAGTTTATTATTACTTAAGGAATAAGTTATGGGCAAAGATTTGGTTTTTGTGGTCTAATCCAATTAAGATTGATGGAAATCAAGCTTTATTCGTGGCCAAACTTTTTGTTAGCATTTATTATTTGGTTTTGTATTTGTCAAGGTTCAACTCATTTGATTGGAAGTCCAAGCCTCCTTTGCGAAAGCCCATTTTTCAAGCCCATTAAACCATTTTTTTCTTAATCCATATTAAACCATTTTTTGTTAATCCATATTAAACCACCTTGATCCAATTCCATTTTTTTCGTTTACCCGATTAAAACTTCAATCACAAATTAAATCTACAAACCATTTTTTTATATATATACTTGTTCAATTCTTAACCATTTCTTTTCAACATTAGGCCCATGCCATCAAAAGCCCTTCTTAAAGATGGATCCATTAAACCATTTTATTTCATTTTTTACTTATTATCCACAAAGCCTTTATGATAAGATTTTGGTGCAATTGATTAAGGTTAAAAAGCAGAAAATGATAGACTTCACAAATTTTTCATTTGGCACAAATAATGCTCTTAAAGATGCCCGTGATATTATTCATGTTTGGAAAAATCAATATCCAGAAAGGTTTGCTATGCTTTTTTTGTATAATCCACCAAGAAAATTCAGTTACAATCATTAAAAAAATCAGTTACAAATCATCTCCAAAAAGTCAGTTACAAATTGAACAATAATAACAGAAAACTTATAACATAATGGAAGAAATAAAACTCAGGGGGAATCACAACAAAAATTCAGAAGAAAGATAAGAGGAAAAGCTCCAATAAAAGCAGTTATGCAGAAATCTCTCATCACTCTATCACCTTCACCATCACCAATTCTTCAATCTGCATTCTCTAATCTCCAACACCAATTCTTTAATCTCTCTTCATCAATCTACTTCTTCATCCCTATCTTCATCAAGAATCAATTTCATCTTCATCAATACAACCTTCAACAATTCCTTCATCTTCAACCCTGCAAATGAATTCAAGAACCACACTTCAGAATCACCACAACTGCGGAAAAACTACAGAATTCAGAAGGAAAAGAAATCTGAATCATAACAACAATTCAGAACCGCATCAGTGAGAATGGAAGAGAAGATGGAAGTGATTTACCCGAATCCTTTTATCGATCTGAGTACGCCTTCATCTTCTTCAATCTTCAATCATCATCTGAATCCTTCTATCTTCGTCAACCTTCCATCTGCAACATCACAAGATCTTTGATCAATCTCTCTACAACTCTTCGGTCTTCACCATCATCTTCTCGACTCTCTTCTCTATCATCTTCGAATCTATCATCATCATCACAAAAACGCAAAGAGGTATTCCATCTTCCATCTTCTTCAATTCATCAATACCAAACCTGCAAGAATATAGTTAAGCATCAAACATTCATCTTCACACATATCAACTACAACAACAACAACTTCAAATTCCGTAATCGAGAAGAAGAAGAAACCGCATAATCTTAGCGTAAATAAAAATATGCATTCAAGATCATACCTGTAATCCAGCGTCATCGATCTTCAACGTCTCCAATCTACAGCCTCCGTAAATCCTCCGCTTCTTCAACATCACAAAACCTTCATCGATTTAAACGTGAATCCTTATCAAGCCGCATCAAGATCTTCAACAAGAAGCGTAAACATCAATTCGATCCGCAACAATGCTTCAAGAACCACTTCATCCTCTACAACAGGAACCCATAACTCCATCTCATCTTTGAATCCATCATGATTCCGCAAATTAAGATTCAACATTAATGGATCTATCTTTGACACCTACGAACAATCATCTTCCACTCACCAATCTTCGAACTTCCTGCATCAACACAACGATTCAACAACGAATCGCGCAACAACAATGAGCTTTTCTCAATAACTCACCAAATCGAAACCGAAAAAGCAAGAAAGATTTGAAGACGAAGAAGACGACGCATAATCAAAAAAGAAGAAGAGAGTTCGTACCTGAATTCTCGCGACGTTGTCGAGTCGTCATCATGGAGTGTTCAGTTTAAGGGCTCGATTTTGGGGTGACGCGAGTATGGCGAAAAAGAATGTCGGCGGAAACAAATTCCGTAAAGAGGAGAGAGCAAGAATTGAGCGATGGTGAATCCGGAATCGTGAGAGGCCGAGGATGCATTTCCGGCGCCGTTTGTGCTTGCCGGTGAGGAGAGGGTACAAACTGAGGCATCATATATTTATCAAAAGAGGGGAAGTTTGATTTTAGGGTTTTCTGGTGAATCATGGAGGAGTGTGTATAATTGGATCGGGCCTGCACAAGTTCAGTCACTATAGATTTCTTTAAAGACCCCTTTCCAATTTCGTACCCCTCTGTTGCGCCTTCAATTCTTCTTTGGGTCATGGATTACTTTCCAAACCTCGTTTTTCACTGTCTGCACCTCCCTCACAAACTAAACATAGAGGATTGGGCCTAAGGCCATGTTTGCGCTATTTTCACCCCTTAATTTCTCACACACACCCCTCCTGCGGGTTCTCTAGTGGAAGTGGGCTTGGGCCAGTTTTGCTAGTTGCTGCAAACTGGATTTCAATTACACCCACTGTTTCTTTGTGTTTTAACGATTTTTTTTATATTAATTATTATTTTTGTTACAAGAATCATGATTAATTTTCTTGTTAGATAATTTTTGCGGATTAATCCATTGATCCATTTCTTGAAAAATTTTAATTAGAATTTTTCTTGATAATTTTAATTATGGTTTAGTACTAATTATGGATTAAAGTGTTTTATGAGTTTTTTCGATCGATTTGTATCGATTTTGATTATGGTGGATCTTCACAAAGAAATTATGGAAGATAAGAATTTATTTTTCTTATGGAGATTACAAGACCTTGCATGAAGTTTTTGGATCTCTTTTATATGAAGAATCGTCACTTCGATCAAGTAAGTAATTTCGACTTTTTTCGACTTTAACGCACCATTCTAGTCATATGCGGCTTAGGATCTTATAACTTAAGGTGCATATTGAGCCCTCCCACCTGAGGCACTGGATTTACTTGTGATATATATTGATATGTGTCGATTTCGGAGCTTAGGGATTAGGTTACGAACGATATAATTCGCTTCTTTTCACTTTCCCTTAAATCACTGTTTTTTGCCTGTTTCATCGCAATTATTAAAAATAGTTTAGGGTGTAATAAACTTCTGGAAAAATTCATGTGTGATAATTATCCTCTTAAGGAATGGTATTGAATGGTTTTAGTAATTAATTTGGATTTTTGATTACAAGTTGTCCCAAAAGGAATGGTATTGACATAAGGGACTAAAGACAATTGTTTTCCAATAGGTATGAGACCTTTTTTGTGTGTGTGATTATACACTGGAATTTGTGACATTTTGATTCTTCTTGGCCATTTTTTTCATAATTTTTGGTGCCCTTTTTGATCCACTTTGTGGAGTTGTTTTTCGGCGATCATGCCTTGTTATCTCATCATTAAATAAATTGGTTTGGCACTTTGGTGCATAATTTTGTGAAATCCTTTTGGACCATGTAATTTTCTGACTTTACCATTTCAGGGATTTAATTTCATAATTTTTCAAGCCTTTTTACTATTTTTCATGTCACCTAGATTATAGGTCCGATTATGTGCTTATTTGCTCCATAACCTAAATGTTAGGAAGGCATTCATGCCATTTGCTTGAGATACTTTTTGGTAACCTTTAGGAGCTAATTATAGGTCACTTTTAGGTCCTTAATTCCAGTTATAGGTCACTTTTTGAACCATATTCATTTGATTTGTTTTGGTGTTTCAAAGTGCATACTTATTTGAACATGTTTAACCTAAACTTGTTTCTCTTCTCTCCCAAATGTTAACATGACTTATGTAGGAATCATAAATGAAAATACATGAATTATAATTGCATCTCATAACTTGTATGCTACTTATCCATAATCATCTCATGCATATTCACATGACATTCATCCTTAACTTGCATCATTTGTGATCTTATGTGATGTTTACTCACTTCTTCTCACATCTTCTTATCCTTGCTCCATATGCTTAAACCATTGCATCCATGATGGTATGTTCATTCATCTACATTTATAAGCATTCAATACTTACTTTGATACTAATTTCATGTATTAATTCATTCTTGTAAGCCATATGCACTCATACTTCATCCATGAACTCTAACTTGCATTCATGTGAACTTAGGTGAACTTTTTGTACATAGTTTGACATAGTTTGATCTTGTGAGGTATCCTAGCATCCTTAGGGACCTATAGCATGTAGCTACTGACTTTATAGGTCATATAAAATTTAGGTACATTCACCTTTAGACTTAGGTTTTATTTTGAACCCTAGTTCCATCCTAGGACGCGTGTAGCACTTAATTGCTTTATGCTTTGTTTTTGCTTTCAAAATACATTTTTAAGCTAACATTTGTTTTGTAGGGAGGTTGAGATAAGTTTGTTCATATAACTTATTTCCTACTTTTCGTTATACTTTCAAGTTGTGTTTGCCTTAGCTTTTATGCTTTGATTTTGCTTTCAATATGCATTGTAAAGCTAACATTGTTTTGTAGGGAGGATGAAGTAAGCCTTGTTCATATAACTTCTTCCTCATATCTTTATGCTTTCTAATTGTGTTTGCCTTAGCATTTTGTGCTTTGCTTATATAGGTTCTCCCTATCTTTAGAAACAACTTAACTTCCTTAGGAAGTAAGTTGAGTTCTAATTCTTTTCTCTTCTTTTCTTTTTTCTCATTAGGATTAGAAAACCACATAAACCATTAGGATCACCTTTGGCATATAATAAATAACTTAGGGTTGTGTCTTAGTCCCCTTAGTTTTTCCCTTTTGCAACTTGAGTCATTCTTTCTCATCTCATAAAGAAAATAATAAAATACCTAATAAAGGTCGAACGTCCCCATACGACATGAGACTTTGTTGCGGAGTACTTATACACGTCCTGTCTCATGGCGAGGTGTAAGTTATCTACCACGATGGATAAGTCTTAGTATGAGAACATTCACAAACAAAATCAAAACACTTCTCATAAAAGACAAAACAACAAACAATAAGCGACTTTCCTGCGGGAACTTCTCTTCTCATCTCACTCACTCTCAACGCAAACTTGCGACAACTTGTCTCATTCGCAAGACGGTAAACGCACTCGTACCAGACGAGCCTGCAACACCTGAGCATAGACATAAGCAGTTCCAGCGCATAAAAAACACAAACAAATAGTTCCCTCCTTAGTTAGGCGAACTACGTCGACTCTGATCCTCGTTTTCCCGATGAGGTACGTAGGCAGTGGGGTAGGGCCCGTTCGAGCACATTCTTTATTTTCCCTACATTTCCCCCTTTATTTCCATTTTCTTTTCCAATTCCCTTTCTCACTTCCATTCCAGTTCCAGTAGCGATTTTTTTCAGCAGCATCTTATTTCTCACCCTTTGAAACAAACAAACAAGCGTGGATCCCATCGGGTACGGTGGACGATCTGGGGTGCTAATACCTTCCCAGGTCGTAACCGACTCCCGAACCCAGATCTTTGGTTCACATGACCTTGTTCTTTCCTTCTTCCTTAGGTTTGTGCAGCATTACCTTTCCCATTCATTCGGGATAAAAATGTATGGCTGGCGACTCTACCTTTTCGGCGCCACTTTCGCGTTTGTACTAGGATGAAAATCCCGGGAGCGAAAGCTGGCGACTCTGCTGGGGACGAACCCAGAATCTCTGGTTTCCCTCGTAGAGTCAATCCTAGCGCCTGTTTGATTTTGTTTCTTTGGGTGTTTATGTGTGTGTTGTTGTGTGTTTATTTACTGTTTTCATTTACAATTTACTTTACAACATTTATTTACTGCTTTCAGTATTTATTTATCAGCTCGAAATTCCTAAGGAGAGTGATTATGAGGTTGTGGAGAGTAATTATGAGGATGACGGGAGTTCTGGTGAGGAAAATCCACCGACATCAACTGAATGGGAGGTTGTCATAAAGGTAGAGGATGAAGAAACTATCAATACTCCTTATACCATACCATATCCTTTCTCGTATATGTTTGTAGACTCCAAACCTAAAATGTGTGCGGAGGCATTGGAAAATATCCACACCAAAGCACCTTTGTCTGAAGTCTTGCATAAAAAGAGAAACCCATAGGACCTTGAAACTAGGGAAATTATTAATCTTAAGCGGGTAAGCTTAACTTTTGAGGTGTTGGATGAAATAATTATGCCCAAACTTGAAAAGTTAATACTTAGCATAGATCCAGAACCACCACCACAAGTTCAAAAGAGTAAACCGCCCCACAAAAGGCAGAAAAGAAAAGGTGAGGGATATGTGAGATGGCTTGATAAATGGCCATGGAAACCGAAGAATTAACACTCCTAACTGTAGAGCTATCAACGTTAAACAAAACAATGTGTGGGTTTCAACCCACCATCTTTTATTTTAATGTTTTTCGTTTATTATTTTTATCTGTAGGAAATAAAGAATTGTATCGCTTGTCACATCTCATCCACGTTTAGGAAAAGGATCTCTAGACTCAAATCCCTTAAAATGATCAGGTGACCACCGACATTCCTACAAATGTCGCTGTTGGTGGTGACACCGATGATGAGTATGATAGGAGAGAACATGTTTCTCTTGTCCGTTACTTGCATCCTTATTGTCTTTTCGTATGATCAGGTTCCACATGTACACACCGCACTGTATTTTTCTAACATTCTTTGCATGTAGTTCCTTTAGAAATATGCAATATGATGAGCGGTTTCATAAAAAGTGAAGTTCCAACGAATCCATATTACTCGTAATACAAGACGCTAAAATAGAAGTGATCAGCAAAGGTAGGGACAACTAGGGAAGAGTCAGAGTGAATTTGGTTGTGGTGGCATGAAATGGTATCCATACAGGTTCTATTTTTTCCCTTTCCACCTTTTATGAAAACATTGAGGAAAATGTTTGGTTTAAGTGTGGGTGTAAACACCCCAAATTTTCCCTCTCTTTTTTCTCACACCTTGGCTTGTGATCCTTCATATTGAAATGCATAAGCATACCATCTCACACTGCATAGTTATTTCACTGCATAAGTAGCATAACTAGGGGTTGTGATCAAATGAATCTTAGAAGTGGTTTGAGCTATCTCAGAGGCCATGAAGCATACCAAGAGGGTACATGAGTGTTCTATGATCATATCATACCTCCAAGTTTGCTTTAAAGTCACAAAATCTCAGAGGATTGCACAGCTACCCAGGCAGGCTTAGGGTTTCCTACACAGATGACCAGAAATTAGGGTTTTGGGTTTGAGGCCCTTACACTCAAATTTTTTTGCCATTCTTGATTCTATTGGTCTATATATGTTATGAGGAGCATGTGTATCAAATTTTAAGCAAACATTCCTTGTGGAAGTCATCTGATCAAATGGTAACTTGTTGTGCAAGAAAAGTCAGAATCAGGGCATCTGAGGCCACCAACAAGGGTTCCAAAGGGTCATCATCATCAATTTGAGGTCCTATGATCTTTATTTGATCTTGGTAATGGTTATAAGTTCACAAGATTGGAGAATTTTGAGCCATTTGCAAAGTTGCCATTTTTGGACATGACTTGTAATGTAAACTTTCCATTTTGGGAAAGATTTTCAACCTCCTCTTTCTTGATCAAAAAGGCTTCAAATGAAATTCCTTCAAACATGAAAGTTGTAGATTGGATCTTCCCCTTTCTAAAAAGTATAATAACTCATCTTGATTCATCCTAGAACTCTAGATATGATGGATCAAAGTTGGCAAATTTCACATAATTTTCAAGTTCATGTCAAAGGGGTAATTTTGCAAGATGGACTTCTAAGCATCCTAGTGACCTATAATTCACTTCTACACTGCATAACATTGATGAGAAACATCTCAAGACCAAAAATCATGCCTTGCTTCACAAGTTTCATGGCCAATTTTCATAAAATTCTCAAAGTTGTCAACTTGCAAAACATGTTCAAACTTCTGCCACAAGTGTTACAGCTCAATACAAATGATCCAAGGGCCATCCATGAAGTTAGCTGATGCAGAACAAGCCTTCAAAATATCTATGTCCCAAGCCCATACCTCAAGTACAAAATCTTGACTTTTTTTCATTTTCACCCATGCCAATCCCACAATGCACAACCACTCTTCTAATCAATCCCAATTGTTTATACAAACCTTAAGCATCATAAAACATATCACATCAAGCCTTGAACGAGGACACAAGCTCAGATTCACAAAACTCCTCTCAAACTCTCTCTCTCTCTCTTCGAAACTCTCAATCCAGCCAACAAAAATCACATTTTCTTTCACCATTCAACTCCTTATCACTCAAGGAACAAAACCCACCCTTCACCATGACCTGAAACAGCCTTAAACACAAACACGATTTTTGTCATATCAGAACTATATCTCACAAACTAGCCAAAATAAACTTCATCCAAGCATCTCAATAGCTTCAGGAGGTCCAAAGGAGTTGGTTTGCACAAATGGAAGGCCTTGAAAGCTCCAGTTTGAAGAGCTCCAGCTCAAGTATCCCTCAAGAACAATTTTTCCAGAACCTTAATTTCTTGTTAAAATGTGAATCTACATGTTATGTTGGTCATGTTGATGTGTTTAAAACTGAAAATGACTGAAAAATAAGCATGTTATGATGTTCTGAAAGTTTGACCTAAAACATGTTTGGTTTCTATTCAGCTTGTTCATGCAATATAAATGATTTTTGTTTGTGAATTCGTGTTCTATGGTGTTTGGGGTTTGATTCTGGGCAAGTTTGATGCGTTTTAGTGGCTTGTAGGTGAAGTTGGGGTTGGGAGCTCACCGGAGAAGACGACCGAAGCTTATCTCCGGTCGCCTGAGATTAATTAGGGTTAATCCTGTTTATGTTTCCAGTTTGAATCTAGGCCATTGGATTGTGATTAGGGCTTGCGCATAAACGGCCCAGATTTGTCATTAACCCTAATTATGTTTAATTAATTTAAAACCTAATTAATTAAATCAGAGTGAATGTTGGCCCTTGGATCACGCGTGTAATGAAGTTTTAAACCTGGACCCTTAGATTCTCCTACCCCAAGTCAAGCTGACTTGCAATCTCAGCCTTTGATCCAGTTTCCACGCACTCTGAACCATCCATTGTGATTACTTTGCATTTTTATTTTATTTATTTCATTTTGTTTTCCTTTATTTATTTAAAATAGAAAAACATTTTCAAAAATCATGATTTTTTGCACTTTCACTAATCATTTTCAGAAACCAAAAACATTTTTAATTCTAATTTTTGCCTTAAAAATATATTTTTAAATCATTTAATTGTATTATTTAATTAATTAATTCATTTTAATTAATTAAAAATACTTTTAGGTATTTAAAAATCACCAAAAAAATCATGAAGCATTCTCACATATTTAGAACAATTTACAAACTCATCTTACAAATTTCTTTTAGGGTTTGATCATGTTTTGACAATTAACCATGAATTATGGTTTCCAAATTTCCTATTTTTCTAACCCTAACTTCAAAACTCCATTTTTGACCAACCAAGATGAGTTTGCACATGGTTATTTTTGAATTCTTTCATAATTTGCATGTAGTATCTAGGGAATTTAGATCATATTTTTTCATTGCATTTTCTTTTTTGTTTGGCATTTTTCATGAAGAAGTACCCAAAACCCTAGCCTAACTTAGAAAAATCATAACTTGACTTTGGTATAGCTTCTGACCTCCATCTTTGGGGAGTGATATTATGTGTGTTTAGGATTCATTTGGTTGCATTTTCAAATTTTTATCATGTGTTATCCTTCTGTTATGGACATGTGCATCTCATACTTTCTTAAAACCCTAATTTGCCATGTTCATTTGCATTCATCTTTGCATACCTTCGTCATATGAACTTTTCATGACATCTCATGCATTTGTATGTTATCTTAGATACCTTAGGACATGTATGAAAATTTGTTGATCATTGTTGCATCCATTTGGTATGTTTTTGCATTCATTACTTCTTATGTGTATTCATGTGATTTCAAGTTTCTAACATGCTTTTCTTTGCATCCCATCTCTTGTATGATCATGCATAAACATTTTACATGTCTTTGCATAATTTCATAACACATTTTCTTTGTTTTTTCACTTCTGGTATTGATCATTTCATCTTTATTTTCCCTATTTCCTTTTGTTTCACATCTTATGCATTCATACTAACCATTTTAAGGGCTTCAGGTAAGTTTTTTAGGATGTGGATTTGCCTCCACATCCAACCTCTTCTTATCTCTTCATTTGCATCTTTATTTGTCTTTGAAGTGAGTTTGACTCACTTATGCTCTCTCTTGCTCCTTTTCTTTCTCTCAGGTTACTTAACTCCTTCAGGAAGTAAGTAACCTATTCTCCTTTCTTTTCTCTTTTCATCTGCTTCTGCTTCCTTGGTGGCCATCTGAAGATCTTTCTCTAAGCCTCAAAAACCATGGGAATATCCAAGCATGATAACTTTAGGGTTGTACATAGTCTCCCCTAGTTTTTACCTTTGAGTCTCCTTAAGTCTTTGCTTCTCATCTAATAATCAAGGCTAAACAGTTAAAGTTTTAAGACTCTGAATTAGGGTTATGCATGTATCCTTATCTTGGGATGGAGTGTATAACTTTAATACTTAGTGGTAAACCTTTAAGTTGTTTACACCTCCTAATCAAAACACCTAATAATCATTAAGACTTAAGCTTGTAACTTGGGCCTTATATCAGGGTTACATCTCTGCCTGTTGGTTCAGAGGGACTAACCCTAGTGTTCAATGGACAAGTCCCCCCCAGGTTTAGTCTTGCAAACATAAAATCCATTTCTTAATCCCACCTTTAATTAAAATCCACTTTAATAAAGGCTTGTTATATAATGATGTTAATCCCTAACCATGGATTAAGTTGAAAAGTCTTCCTCATCTTAAGTGTTCTCATTTATCATCTTGCTCTTAGTATGGTGTAATGAGTTCACTAATCCCTGATTAGAGATTAAACTCATTACTTAACACTAAACAAAAATCCAAAAACACTTAACAATCACAAGTAGGTTAATGATCTTAATCCTGCATCATTAGGGTAATTAAGTTGATATTTTCATCTCATACTTAAGTAGACTCATTATCCCTAATCAGGGGTGATATAACGAGTTTACGACCCTTGATTAAGGCTTAAGCTCATTATCTTATGCAAAACACCAAAAACAATAAAAAACTGAAAACACAAAAACAAACAATAAACGTCTTCTCCGAGATTCTTTTCTCATCACATTCACTCTGAAAACGAGAAATCGCTTCTCCCGTCTAATGCAAGACAGTTAGCACTCGAGCCAGACGAGCCATACACTTGAGCATAGATAAGTAAGCAGTTCACAACAAACACATCTAAGTCACTTTGAGTCGAACTACGGTGTTCTGACTTCCTCATTGCACGAGAGGATATGTAAGCATAACTTAATAGTTATCGAACAAAAGTCTCTTTGTCTTCCCTCTCTCCTCCTCCCAGTTCTCTTTCCTCAACCTCAGTTTTGAGCACTCACTTTCTTCTTACACTGACACTTTGCACATCCATTCCTCCCTAGCCTTTTATACACAGCTTAGCACATACACTATCCCCTTTTAAACACAATTAGGTATGTGTGGATCCCGTCGAGTACAACGGACGATCTGGGTGCTAATACCTTCCCAGGTCGTAACCTACCCCCTTACTCAGTCTCTTTGGTTCGCAACCGTCTTATCCATATCTTTCCAAGTTTATGCAACATTACCTTTCCTTCGGGATAAAAATGCCTAGCTGGCGACTCTATTCAACCTCAACCTTCTCTTCACCGTCAGTTCGCGTTTGCACCGGGATGAAAATCCAGGTAGCGACAGTGGGGGAGGAATGTTACCACTTTTATCTTTTCTTGTTAGATTCAATATTTTCCAGCATGATTTTAAATTTTTCTATTTTTGTTGTATCTTTGCATGTGTTGTCAAGTTCTTATATGTCATTTTCGTGTTTAACGATTTTCTATCCCCTTAAGCCTCACCAAATATTTTAAAAATAGTTTTTATTTTGAAAATCTTAGGTTATAGACAAAATTGAGGTTAGGTTGTGACTCTTGAGAAAATTCCGCAAGATTGGTATCGTCTTAACATCGTAAGCCTCCCAATTATGGAAATTGATTTGAGTACTTATTATGCCATAGCCTTAAGTTCTCACCCTTTTAGTAGTCCCTTATTAGTTTATATTAGCAGTCAACACCATCCTAAGCACACACTAAGTAAGAAGTCGATGCAAATAAGTGTATGATCTCAAAGTTAAAAGAATAAATTAAGAGAAAAAATAAATGAATGAAAAGAAATGCTCTTTCTAAGTTAGGTGGTCCTTACCCGATCATTTAGCCCAACAGTGTAAAATTCTTTATTTTATTAATATTGCAAAAGAAAAAAAGAAGAAGAAAATGATGAAAATGAGATCATAGTCACTAATAGGATATCCTACCATGAGTATGAAAGGATAACGGGCTTAATGTGATTGCGCCATAATGAAAAGGAACGAAAGAAGGATGAGTGAGTTAGACTTAGGTATAATGACATGATTCATATTGGCTTGTATAGGAGGGAGGTTGATGACCGTAAAAGCGGAATTGTGTTGTTACGATATCCTTAGTGTGTGAGCAAATACCTATCGATACAAACTTAACCGAAGTAGAGTTGGTAACCTAGGACGAGTATTATTTTGAACTAGTTTTCTTATGAGCCATAGTTTGCTTGAGGACAAGCAAAGGTTTAAGTGTGGGGGAGTTTGATCACTCGAATTTGTATCGATTATTTAGCATAATTTTTGATCATTTATGTTATTAATTTATTTATTTCAAACGATATTACGCGAGTTTTGTGTTTGTTTTGCAGACATTCGATCAGACACGTCATTTGGAGGAAAGAATGCGAAAGGAAGATTTTAAGGCAAGAAACAAATAAAACAGAAGGAAAAATGATAGAAAAATACATTTCTGCATTTCACCATCCAAACGGCCGTCTCATTGTTGAGACGGTCGTCTCACTCACCAGACGCCCAACTGGGCAATGACTTGGTCTTTTCACACCTTAAGTTGCCCATTTCAAATCTATGACGCTCGCTTCAAATTTAATGATTCAATAACGTAAATCCCGTAACAGAAGCATCACAAAGTCAATAGCAGTGAGATTCTCCCATCAACACAGAGAAATTTCCTCAACCCTAATCCACATAGTCTCACAAATCTAGTCAAAAGCCCAATCGAAGTCCAAGCCTATAATTTCTCAACAAACCAAAGTCTAGAGGCTATAAATAGCAGTTCTTGCTACTTGAATCGAGGTCTCTTTTTTTCACCCGTCTCTTGCACCATTTTTACTTCTTTAGTTTTTAAGTTTCTTTATTTTATGTAACAGTAATAGTTCTCCACATCGGAGGACTATTACGAATATTAGTTTTAGGATTTTATTTATTTCCGTATTTTATTTTTACGAACCGCATTCAAGAATTCAAGAGTTCAAATTATGATTTCAATTGTTATTTATTTTCGTCGCATTCTTATTTAAATTTCCAAATTATGTTGAAGTATTTAATTTATTATCGTAATTGTATATTTATTTTCCTGTCCATGTCTAGCTAAATAGTTTTGAGTCCGGCGTATGAGAACCGTCGTTGCCGACGGGACTCGGTAGAATTTAATAGTTGCAAACTTATGATTAGAAGTCTGTTTTGGTTTTAAATTCTAAGTTTAATTTAAGTAGCTTTGTCGTGAGAGTGAGAGGTTAGTTAACACAATTTTGTCATGAGAGTGAGAAATTAATTAAGGTTAGAACTGGCACAGCGAGAGTGTGGGGATCGAACCAAATAGTGGAAATTAGGCAACAAATCTAAATACAGCGAGAGCGCTTTAGATAAGTTTAGGATAATATTAGATTTCAAAATATATTTCTTAATTACCGGACGAGCGAGAGCAAAATCTTGGGATTAAGAAGTATGGATTTAGTTAATACCGCAAGAGCGTGAGGAAGAGTCTTTAAGTCAATTTATTCTACAAAACTAAGTTATAATCTAATTAGTAACCGAATTCTACATAGTCCTTTAGGAACAAGGAATCCATATTCCGGTCTCTCTTTATTATCTTATTTTCTTAGTTTTATTTTAAGTTCTAGTTTTAGTTTCGTATTAATCAAACATCATTCGCCTTATCTTTACAAAGTAACAATAGAGTAAAGTAGGTTGACATTGGTCTTTGTAGGATCGATATCTTTTATTACTACGCGATAAACAATGCACTTGCAGTTAGTAACTGTTAGACTCAGAATGTCGCTATCACTTTCCTCCTCTTATCATGGTAACTCTTATTTCGACTCTGAGAAGCCTTCAATCTTTCCTGTATCATCTTAATCTTCTCAGTCGTCTCCTACACAATCTCAGGTCCAAGCACTACACTGTTTCCTGATTCATACCAACACAAGGGAGTCCGACATCGTCTACCATACAACACTTCATACGGTGTCATTCCAATACTAGCATGATAACTATTATTGTAAGTAAACTTTATCAATGTTAAATGACTATCCCAAGATCCTCCTTGATCCATCACATAAGCTCTCAGTAAACCCTTTAAAGATTGGATAGTCATCTCTGTCTAACCAACTGTTTGGGGATGATAAGCAGAGCTCATCCTTAACTTATTACCCAATGCATCTTGTAAACTCTTCCAAAACCTCGACGTAAACCGCAGATCTCTATCCGATATGATATTTGACAGTATCCCATGCAACTTTACAATCTCTTCAAAATACATCTTAGTTAAATTCTGCATAGAATGATTAATCTTCATCAGCAATAAATGGGCCGACTTAGTCAATATATCCATAATCACCCAAATTGAATCATTTCTGTTAGCAGTCTTTGGCAAACCCGTTACAAAATCCATGGAAATGTTATCCAACTTCCATTCTAGAATATTCAATGGATGTATCATACCTAACAGTTTCTGATGTTCAATCTTCTACTTTTGGCTAGTTAAATATGCATACACAAATTATACAACGTCCTTCTTCATATTCGGCCACCAAAACAATCTCTGCAAATCATTGTACATCTTTGTAGCACCAGGATGGATACTCAATCTACTCCGATGTCCTTCTTCTAAAATAATCTTCTTAATTTCCGTAACATCTAGAATACTCACTTTATCTCGGAATCTCATCACACCATTCTCATCAACTCGGAATTCACCTCTGTTACCTTGGTTAATCAAAGTCAACTGATCAACCAACTTCAAATCAGATTGTTGTCCTTCTCGGATTCTCTCCACAATTTCACTAGTCAACTTTAGAATTCCTAACTTCACACTCTCAGAAGTAGCCTCACACAATAAACTCATGTCTCTGAACTGTTCAATCATCTCGAGTTATTTCACCATAAGCATCGACATATGAAATGTCTTCCTACTTAGAGCATCTGCAACCACATTCGCCTTACCAGGATGGTAATTCAAATCAAAATCAAAGTCCTTCAAGAATTCCAACCACCTTCTCTGTCTCATATTTAGTTTCTTCTGATCAAACAAATATTTCAAACTCTTATGATCACTAAATACTTCAAATTTCAAAACAAAAAGATAATGTCTCCAAATATTCAATATAAACACCACAGCTGCCAACTCTAAATCACGTGTAGGATAATTACTTTCATGAACTCTCAATTTCCTAGAAGCACAAGCAACCACTTGATCGTTCTGCATCAAAACTCCTCCAAGTCCCATCTTCGATGCATCACAATACACTAAGAAAGACTCATTCAGATTAGGCAAGATTAACATTGAAGCAATTTCCAACTTCCTCTTCAACTCTACAAAACTCGTTTCGCACGCAACATCCCACACATAAGCTTGAATCTTTCGAGTCAACTGAGTCAAAGGTAGCGTCAACTTCAAAAAGCCCTCAATAAACTTCCGCCAATAACCTGTTATTCCTAGAAACCCATAATCTCAGTAGCAGATTTTGGAGTCTCCCACTGTAACACTGCATCAATCTTCGACGAATCTACATCAATTCCACTACTGGAAATTATATGTCCAAGGAAAATCACTTCTTGCAACCAAAACTCACACTTTTAAAACTTCACATCAACTTCTTCTCTCGCAACACTTGTAGCACAATCCTCAAATACCATGCATGTTCTTTTTTTATCTTGGAAAAAATCAAAATATCATCAATAAAAACTACCACAAATTTATCCAAGTACATATGGAAGATTTGATTCATGTACTCCATGAACACATCGGGTGCACTGGATACCCCAAACGGCATCTCCGTGTACTCATAATGACCATATCTCGTCCTGAAAGTTGTCTTCGAAATATCATCAGACTTAACATGAATCTAATGGTAACCAGATCTCAAATCATTTTTGTTGAACACACAAGCTCCTACCAACTTATCCATAAAGTTGTCGATCCTCAGAAGTGGATACTTGTTCTTGATATTAACCTTGTTCAACTGTCGATAATCAACACACAACCTCATACTACCATCCTTCTTCTTGACTAATAACACAGGAGCACCCCACAGAGAAACACTAGGTCGAACAAACTTTTGTTCTAACAATTATTCTAGTTGATTCTTCAACTCACTCAATTCCACAATAGACATACGGAGCCATAGACACAGGACTAGTACCAGGTAATAAATCCAATGCAAATTCAACTTCACATTCTAGAGGCAAATCACTTAAGTCCTCCGGAAACACATCTGGAAATTCTCGAACAACCGGTAACTCAATACTCGAAGTCTTCCCTTCGACTTGCAATGATGTAAACATTGCATACATCTGAGCTTCGTCTTCTAACAATTCATCTACTTGCTTAGCCGTCATGAACATCAATTCACCATGATCACCAAGTTCTAGAAACTCCACAGTCTTAGCATAACAATTAATATGCACAAAATTAAACTCTAGCCAGTTCATTCCAAGAATAACATCAATTTGGTGCAAATGCAAGCACACCAGATCTATCAAGAAGTCCTTCTCAAAAATCTTTAAAGGACACTTCAAACACACATATGTAGTAGTAACATAACAATTAGCTGGCGTTTCTATTACCATACCACCATTCATACTAGACAACATCAAACCCAACTTAGTAGCATATTCAAGACAACTAAAAGAATATGTAGCACCAGTATCAATAATTGCAATCAACTCAACACCATTAATAAAACATGTATCTCGAATCAAGCTATCCTTCTTAAGAACTTCAGAACCACTCAAAGAGAACACTCTGCCATTGGTCTGGGAAGTAGTAGCAGTCTTCTTATGCTTATGACATTGGGCGCTAATATGCCCCTATTCACCACAATTAAAACAAGTTGGACCTTCATTTGGACAATCACCAACCCGGTGACCCCTCTTGCCGCACCTGTACCATCTCACCACTGGATTGTTGCACACATCAGACTTGTGACTGGATTCTCCACATTTGTATCCCTTGGGAGGAACGAAACCTGCTCCTCCACCTGGCTTTTTCCCATTTGAAACCTTATGGTTCCCCTTCTCGGCTAGAGACACACAAGGCTTTCCTCTAAACTGGCGTTTCTCTGGATTCTCATTTAGTTGCTTATAGTGAGCAGATCGAGCTCGGTTGTCTTCATCATAGATTCTGCTTTTGTCCACCAACTCAGCATACCTACGGATATGCCAACATCAAATTCCCTATTTAATCTCAGGGCTCATCCAATTCTCAAACTTGAGTCACTTAGAAAGTTTAGCATCAACACGATTGTAGTGAGGATAATACTTCACTAACCTCTCGAACTTAGCAACATACTTTTCCACTATCATGTTTCCTTACTTCAACTCAAGGAACTCCACCTTCATCTTTCCATGAGCATCTTCCGGAAAATACTTTCCCAAAAACTCCCTCCTGAATGCCCATGTCACCACAGTAGTGACATCCTCCAAACGCTGATGAGTATTATCCCACCAATCTTCAGCCTCCTCAGACAACATGTGGGTACCAAATTGTACCTTCTGCGCATCCGTACACGCCATCACTCTAAAAATCTTCTCAATTGCTTGAAGCCACTTTTATGCACTATGCAGGTCCTGATCTCCTTCAAAAACCGGCAAACTATTACTCTGAAAATTCTCCAAAGCACGAAACTCATCTTGTTCACTATTTCGAGTCGTAGCCTCAGCAAGCACTATAACAGCTTCAGCAAGAGCACGTGTGTTGTTTCCATCCATTATGCACAACACTCACAACATCAGAAAAGAAACAATCGTTAACAAGTAATGACCAACAACAGACCGACAACAAAGACACACGACCGGACAGACTGACCTGCTCTGATACCACTAATGTAACACTCTTTTACCCCACAACATAATAATATGAAATTATTCATTAAAAATCAGAGTTATCAACTTAAAGGGTATCACATTTCATCAAAACATCAATAGAACTCATCTTTGTCCTGTCGCGTAACGCGGATTACAACATGCATCAAAATTAAAACGAATTTTATACACAGCGGATCATCATCATAAGTCAACTTTATTACTCAAATATAAAAAATTTGAGTTTTACTTCCAAAACATTTTTTTACTCAAAATAAAACAAACAAAAACCAAGAATTCTCAAGCGTTCCCGATGTTACACGAGACAAAGCAGGACACCACCCTAAACTCTATAAACGAAGAAATATGCAAACTCCAAGCTACGTCCAAGCACCAAGCTATTCTTGAGTATCTGCAGGATGTCATAATAGACCATCACCAAAGGCATGCAGGGTGAGTAAATTCACAATCAATATAAATAATATAAAGAAGGAATTACAAGTCAACATGCATCAATATATTAATTATATCAAGTCTCACTCATGTACAACAAAATCAATCACATCATCACCTAAAAGACAAATGCAACCATGCTATGCCACCAAGAATGAAATGTAATCGTCATAATATGCATGTGGTACTGAATCATCATCATGGATGGACACTGGGCCATCAATCCTCCACAAGGTAGCATAACATAAGAAACATATCACCTCAATCCACACGATGGGATTGAAGCTACCAACATACCGAAGCCCTAACATAATTATGCCATGAATGCAATACACAATACAATCATATATCATCAAAACATAACAACTATTGCATCCACATTCATCATCATTCTTTATTCGTCATTCACTCATCTAATACTTTGCCTACTCGCATCATCAATACTGCATGCCATCATAATACAACATAATCATTTAAACATCATTTCATCACGAATTCCTACACATTTAGCATATTACGTAATGGCAAGAATTTGCAGCAACATCATAGCAACTTAAGACAACAAACCAAGTCATTTTAAACCATTTAGGAAGAGAAAATATTTTTCAAAAAGTGCCAATTCTCGCTAAGAGGGCATCGAACTCGCTAAGCGACCTGATCTTAGGTTACGAGATTCCCAAAATTCCACTTGCTCGCTAAGTGACCGCTTGATCGCTAAGCGAGACAGTGACTTTTGACAGAAAATTCTGCGATTTCAACACGACTCATTTGCACCCAAATTCATCCAAAATCATAATCTAACAGTAGAGAAAATGCAGAAATCATTCCTATAACCTATTATCATCATATATTCATCGACTACAACATCTAAAAACAACAATTCTTCAAAACTCTTCCAATAATCCTCCTAACCCTAAGATTTCCCTAAAAAAACTCCCTTCTCATAAGACCTGCCTCTATATTATAGATATTGAACGAAAAATTACTCCCCATACCTTATTTGATTGAAATCTTCAATCACCTCTTGAAGAATCTCCAACCTTTGCCTCCTTGTTCTTCAGAGCAACTTCTCTCACTCTTCCAATATACGCGTTCTAAGAAAACTATCCTAATTCTCTTCTCTTAATCTTCCCAAAAGACAAAACTACCCTCAAGACCTCCAACTCCTCTTATTTTATTCCAATAATGATATTTAGTTATTCTAATATCATTATTTAAATAAAATAAATTCATTAACCACAACACCACAAATACCACACAATACCACAAAATAGCCAAATTATCATAATAATTAAATAAGTAATTAAATTATGAAATCAAGGCATTACAAGTAGAACTAGTATCAATAATAGCAATCAAAGTTGTATTATTAATGTCACATGTACCTCTGATCAGTCTGTCATCACTGGAATTCTGAGTCCTTGTCGAAGCAAATACATTTCCTCTAGTTGAAGCTTGCTTTGGCTTCTAACAATGAGTATTGATATGTCCTGGATCTCCACAGTTGTAACAAGTCACCATATTAACCTTGCATTCAGCAATCAAATGTCCTTCCTGTCCATACTTGAAACATTTCTTCACATTGCTCGTGCACATTCAATGGCACAATTACCTAACTCACCACACTTGTAACACTTAAGAGGAGTAGGGGCACCTCCCCCATTTGGCTTCTTGCCATCAACATATGTCTGTCTACCTTTCTCAGTTGGAGCTGCATAAGGCTTCCCACAGTTTATTTGTTGTTTTCATTTCCTCTCGGCCAACCCTAAAGTGAGCCGATCGAGCCTTGCTATCCTTCTCATAGATCCTACAAGAATCCACCAAATCTGGAAACCTCCTAATCTATTGGTAATTGATCGCCTGTTTGATCGAAGGCCTCAAACCATTCTCAAATTTGACACTTTGAGAACTCAGCAATTGCCTCACTATAGTGAGGGTAGAACTTAGCAAGTTCTGCGAATCTGACAACATATTCCATAACCGACATGTTACCATGCTTCAACTCCAGAAACTCAATCTCTTTTTTTCCTCAGACTTTTTCATGAAAGTATTTCCTCATGAATTCTCTACTGAACACAAGCCAAATGATTAATTCCCTTGTTGCTCCCAACAATTGACGGGTACTAACCCACCAGTTATCAGCCTCTTCAGCTAGTATGTGAGTACCTAACCGCACCTTTTGTGCCAAAAAAACATTCTATAACCTGAAAGATCCTCTCGATCTCTCTGAGCCAAGTTTGTGTTCCATCCAATCGTATATTCCCTTGAAGACTGCGTTCCATCCCGATCGTATCTCACCAGCATTAAGCGGATTCTGCACCAGCTGAGCAACAACCTGTAAAGCAACGACAATAGCAATATCGTTCCTTCCAACCATTCTATATTTGTTACGCACTAACAACAAGACATAATGGTTAAGGCAAAAATATCGACATTAGTCAACTATCACACAACAACAACTCAATAATTTGGTCGGACAAACCGACCTACTCAGATACCACTATGTAATACCCTAAAATCTCCACGTAAAATATAATAATATATCAGAGTAAATTTAAACGTACGAAATTTAGGACGCTACTTTAAAACTAACACCTGCTCATACATATGACATGTAACACATACAATTTGAAATTTATTAACGGTGAATAAAATCATGCCTGAATTTCATTTTTATTGAAGTAGTAGGAAATCCATCACATTAATAATAAAAACATAACATGTTTAAAGCAACAGGGTCAACATCAATCATAAAGAAATCAAATAATTCTCAATGACACAAATAAACATAAAAGCATTACAAATCCTCGGTGTTACATATTAGAGTAGACGCTGACATAAAAGCATAAACGAAAGACTCCATCCTCTACTTACATTAGATATCCTAATGCAGATTATGTGCATGTTACCCACGTAGATACAATATTCAAACAAAAGGGGTGAAATATCATAACTATATAATAGAAAGCATGATAATTAGTAAGCACAGTTTATTTCATGCATAAGTCACACATTCACCCACACACATCCACACAGTCCATATTAATATCAACGAACACAACAACCATTATAACAAGTATGTAATGCAATGAGACGCGTACTCTGACTCAATGCATATGGTACCATTCGATTCCTATTTTAGAACCCGATCCCATTTTCATGATCATAATTCCGATCAAAATTTCCATTAAAGTATCTCACAACCAACATGTGCACACGACATTCGTGATCGCTCACACCCCACATAGGCACACGACCACCTCAACAACAACAACAGAATTCTACAATATAGAACCCGGGTAAGACGTTCACACCCCACACGGGCACATGACTTATATCACAACTCATGCAACTATGCAATGAATCTCAACAACAACATACAATGACCCTCATGAAATCAATGTATCACACTATTGCAGACACAACACAACATACTACAACAATTCAACAACATCATCACACAACATAGAAAACAACAGTAATTGCATTTTAGATTATGTCACACCATCACATAAACCTTATAAAAGCATTTAAACATCCACGACAACAAATAATCTCCTTCTGACACAACACCTATTTTTATAGGATAGTTTGTTGCATTAGCTTTCCAACATTTTGAACAACGTGCAAATCGAATACTCGGAACGAAAGTTATGAATTTTTAAATATTTTCAAAAATTTTGACACATCGATGTAACATGTTACATTAATCCATGTAACCGGTTACATCACCCAAAATGCTCATAAAAATGATTTCAATGTAACGGGTTACATCAATCCATGTAACCGGTCACATAATTGACATAAGTAATTTTCTGCATAATTTCCACATCAAAACTTATTTTTAAGTTGTTTAAAACCACTTTTTCCTAGAATTCATCCAAAACACTTTTGTAGACAAAAATATATTTTCAAAGTTTTAGAAACACAAGTTTTCCCTTTCAAAATCATTCATAACCATGTTCTGACTTTGACACACGATCACAACACACTTTTCAATCATGTAATTTCAACAACAACAATTATAATCAAACACAACTCCAACGACAATCACCACAACAAATTCTAATCCATGAACTATCAAGAATCAATCAATCATCAACTATCATATTTCATGAACAAAGAGAAGAAAAATCAAAACCCTATGTGTCAGAAACTACCCACCAATCATCATGGAAACCCTTATATAGTTAGAACCCCACTCTTACCTTAGAATATTGCCAAAAACACTTAGTAATGGAGGTTCTCCCTCTTTTTCTCATTTGCTCTAGATCCTCTTCTCTTTTTGTCTCTTGTTTTCACGTAAAACAACTTTATCCCTATTTCCTTTATTTCTTTTATTAATATATTATTATATTATTTTTATTTAATCCAACTATTGAGAACATGGTCCCCATAAAATATCAATGGAATTTCAATCGCACAAAATAGTCCACTGATATGTTTCAGATTGTAGAATTTAAACAATGTCTAAGACTCGTTTGCATGGGTTCATATTATAGAATTTATGCTATGTAAAAAACCCCTAAGAATGGGTTTTGTTATAATTTAGACTATGTTAAACACTGCATGGTAGGTGGTCTAAATTATGCAATCTAAATATCCTCTTAGGGTATTAATGTTAATTTATTTGATAAAAACACCTATGAAATAAATCAACACGTTTTTTTTATAAGCAAGAAATTATATTGAAACCGAGAACTAAGGGTTCTCGAACCTGCTTACGAAAAGCGAGACAAAGAAAATTACACTCCAATTGAAACTTAAGAAAGATAAAACAAAGGGAATTTGCTAAATTCATAAAAATTACAATTGGAAAAAGTAATCTTCCCGATGAACGACCATCTCCACACCAAAACTTTGATACTCCAAACTATATCCAACACGTTTCAAGATTCATTCTTAAAAATGATGTCGTTCCTAATTAACCAAACGGACTAAACGATGGCAAACCAAAAAAATGCCTTCCTTCCCTCTTTTCCATCTTTTTTTACTACCGAACGAGGTCCAAAATAAAAAAATCTCATTCAAATTGTAGAAAAAAAGATTCTCTATACCAATCCACTCTGCCACTTCCTTCCAAATCAACTTAGAAACTTAACATCTAAAAAAAATGTGATCCACCGTTTCTAAAGAAAGGCTACACAAGGCATAATTTATTGAAGTATCGGAAGGAAAGCAACCTCTAAGAGAAAGTGAATCTTTAGTGGGAATTCTATTAGAAAAGCACCTCCACACAAAACCTTTAATTTTAAAAGGAATATTCGATTTCCAAACAAGAGAAGAAGGAATATCAAATCTAATGCACGAACCAAAAGGAATGCGGAAAATTGAAGAGAAATTGCGGAAACTACTAACCAAAAAAATCCTCCCATCATCGTGCAACCTATCTACCAAATCGACAATCGAATCTTGCGGTTGGACAACTTCCAATAGCGCTGCCAAAACAGCAAAATCAACGGTGACAACTAATCTAGACGATAACGGAATACCGAGGCATCCCCACGACCAAAATCCTCTAATCCAACCACCCATCGAAGCAATCTAAACATCCTTTAAAAGAGAGAATTGGAAAAGATCCTTAAATTTATCTCTAAGACAAAAATCACCAAGCCAATAAGAGTGCCAAAAAGAGGTGGAAAAACCATTTCCGACGCGGAAGCGACACTTGGAGAAAAAAAATCATTCGGATAATACTTTGCTAAATTGATGATATCTCTCCACCAAGTTGAATAACAACCGCCTTTCCGAGATTCCCCAACCGGACACACCCTTTTTAACTTAATATCTCGATATCAGGCCTTCAAAATATCAAGCCACGGAGTATTAAATTCCGATAAAATTCTCCATCTCCACTTGTGAAGAAGGGCCATATTAAAATCATAAATCCTATTCACTCCAAGGCCCCCTTTTTCAATAGGAAGATAAATCTTATTCCAACTCACCTAATGAATCTTCATCTTATCTTCCTTACCCCCCAAAGAAAATTACTTTAAATAAAAATAATCTTTGACTAAATCCGATAAAATAAACCAACACATATAATAACAAAATAAAACTTCAAAATAATAATAATCTAATTCTATCACCAAGGGTTGAGGTTGTGGCTTGGACAATCTAATTCTATCACCATGTATCTTATACGGACATTTGGGCCAAGCAGAAGTAGTAACAAAGTATTTATTTTCTCTCGGTGCGAGTCATTATTAACATGTAGGTCATGTTCATTACTAACAAAAATAATAGGAACTATCAGACATATTAACAAAAAAAAGCATAAACCTAAAATATACATTTATCAGATATATTAACAAAAAAAAGTGCATAAACCTAAAATCTACATTTTGTATTTTCATTATTAGAAATATGAAAATGTATATTGGAAATGGTTAGTTAGGTAGTTAGAAAAGGGGTTAGAATGTAACTAACTTTTCTAACCAACTCTTGTGATACTAACTCTTGTATAAATAGTCTTAACCAATCGCGTTAAGGCATGGTGGAAAATATCAATAAAGTGAAGATTATTGAAAGATGTGTAAACACTTTGTATTCTAGTATGGTATCAATTTTGGTTTAGATCTAAGCCACGTGTATCTTCTTCTCACCGCTGCATCCTCTTCATCTTCTTCAACTTTCGTTTTTCCTCCATCGGCTTCACGTGTGCAAATCCTATGAACTCATCCATCCATGGAAGACTCAGAGAATCAGTCTCTCCGATCAAACAAATCAAGCTTCTTCACCTCCAGCTCCAATAATACGTATGGACCAAAACTCTCCATTCAGCTCAAAGACAACAACTACCTTCTATGGAATCAACAAGTCGAAGGTGTGATTCTGACTCAAAAGATGCATCGGTTCATCGTCAATCCTCAAATTCCGATGAAGTTCAAGACTGAGCATGATCGTTTACTCAACAATCTTTCTGAGGAGTATGAAGCGTGGGTTGTTCAAGATCAAGCTCTCTTCATATGGCTGCTTTCAACAATCTCAAAATCTGTTCTTCCTAGGGTTCTATCGTGCAAACACTCCTATGAGGTTTGGGATAAGATTCATAAATTTTACAATGCACAAATGCGCACTAGGGTTCGTCAACTCAGAGTGGAGTTGAAATCCATCAAGAAAGGTAATCAGTCAATCACTGAATTTGTGCTCAAAATCAAGGCTATTGCAAGCTCTCTTCTTGCAGTTGGTGATGTGATTTCTGAGCAAAATCAAATTGATTCTATCCTCAATGGTTTACTAGAAGAATACAATCCATTCATGATGCAAATGTATGGACAAACTGATCCATTATCACTATGCGACGTCGAAGCTCTCTTGTATGTTCAAGACTCTCAACTTGACAAGTTCAGAAAAGAACTTATGGTTTCTCAGGTCACTGCAAACATGGCTCACAAGGGCAATGCAGGGACAAGATCTCATGAGCAACCAGCCTACAATAGAGGCAGGGGTCGTGGCTATCGAGGAAGAACTCGTGGTAAAGGCCGTTACATTCAACGAAGACCAATATGTCAACTGTGTGGTAAACCTGGCCATGTCATGATCGATTGCTGGCATAGGTATTGTAATACCCATATACAAAATACATACATAAAGCATATTTTTCATATATAATATTAGAAATTTGGTACTGAAATACAATTAAGTTCTTAGTAACACATTGTATAAGTATAGCCACTACAACATAAGGTACTAAACAAGGCTATAAAATAATACAAGATGTTCAAACTACAAAAAGATCTAAGAACTAGATCCGAAGATCTCAAAATCAATAGTGGAAGACAAAGCCATCAACTAACAGGGATAATCAAGTTGCCTTATCCTTACCCTTAACGGAACCTGAAGTACCTGAAATAACAACATCAACATGGGGTGAGATAAAACATCTCAGTGGGTTCCCTATCTTAGAATTATCTCGGTTCTAAGGGTTATTCTCAAATGAAACTCGCATTTTTTCACAAACCAACTCACACAAGGACCAAAAACATAAGGAAACTAAGATCCACACACGATTTCAATGTATAAGAAGATAAATGTCTATCTCATGTCCTTATGGATGCTTCACGTGGGACTAAGGACAACCCACCTCAAGACTTACTCAAGACCTTACGAAGATCTAACATAGCACGCTCTTCAATCTTTACCGATGCTTCCCGTGGGACTAAAGGTAACCCACCTCAAGACTTATTCAAGATTATCACATAACTAGCATAACACTTGCCTCAAGTCCTTACGGATGCTTCACGTGGGACTAAGGACAACCCACCTCAAGACTTACTCAAGACCTTACGGAGGATTCGTGACCTACACTCGACAAACCACAATTCACACTACACAATCGGTACCTCGGGTCTTTACAGATGCTCTTGCGAAACCCAAGGTAACCGCTGAGAGACTTAATCAAGACTTTATGGAGGATCCTAAAACAATACGCAATTCATGATTCGTTCGAGTTTAAGGGGATCCTAGATACCTCACAAGTCGTACCTTCCTCTATTTCTATTGACTCACTCTTTCTAATTTATCAGAGTTTTGGTCATTTGAAAAATTCGGGTAAAAATCGGTTCAAAAATAATGTTTCTTGGTTTCAAAATATAGATTAAGTCATTAGCTTCAAAACGATATGTGGAACATTAAAAACGGATACCCGGATCAGAAGTTACGAATTAAATACCAAAATTGGAACCTACAAGTCTCGCTGAGCAAAAAATCTCCTGGAACTCTCGTTGAGCGAGGGTTGCTCGCTGAGCGAGCTATACCAGTTCAGGGAATTTTCAGGCTTGCGGGAATTCATCATTCCAACCCACATTCAACTCCAATCATCAACCAATGCAGAAAAACATAACCAAACATGTTCATAGACATAGTATGAGTATCATAGTTAGGTTTTAATCGAGTTTTAACCGTTAAACTTTCAATTTCTTAGATTTTCCACTAAAACCCTAAATCATAAAATCTCTAAACTCAACCAAAATCAAAGATAAAAGTTTCTAACTAAGAACCCACCTCGAGAGATGAAGATTGGCGAAAAGATTGAGTCGGTTCGACGGACGGATGATCGAGAATGAGGAAATGAAGCTTTAGGGTTTTTCTCTCTTCTTCTTCTCTTCTTTCTTCTTTTCTATTTTATTTTCCCTACTATCTTTCTCTCCTTCTCATATTCTTCGTATATATATAAATACATAAAAACTTATATTTTTACCAATAGGTCAAAAATTAGAGAGTATCCAAAAATGTTTCCCAATCCGATATTTTATAAAACCTTTGAGTCAGCTAATATCAATTAATAAAATAATATCCTGTGGATTACTCTATTTAGTTCCGTTAAAATTTCTTAGAGTAGTCTGAAATAATATTATTACCAACTAATATTATTCAGAGCTTTAAATAAAATACGGGGTATTACATCCTCCCCCTCTTAAATAAAATTTGACCACGAATTTAAAGGATTACCTGAACAGGTGAGGATATGATTCTCGCATCTCTGATTCCAACTCCCACGTAGCATCGCCCAGATGCGTCTCGTCCCATTTCATGTTAACAAGTGGTAATTCTTTATTCCTCAACACCTTGGTTTCTCTCCTAACAATACAGCTCGGTTGGGGTTCAAAAGTCAAATCCGCTTCTATCTCTATATAATTGGGTAGAATAGGCTGAAGAGGGTCGGGAACAAACCTACGAAGTTGAGACACATGGAAAACATCATGCATTTCCGATAGAGAGGGTGGTAAGGCTAATCTATAAGCAACTTCACAAATCCTTTCTGAGATCTGATACGGTCCCACGTATCTCGGACCTAGCTTGCGCGACTTGAACGGTCCTTTCAATCTCAATCTCGGAGTGACTTTTAAGTACACATGATCGCCTTCATCGAATTCCAAAGGCCTCCTTCGATTGTTAGCATAACTCTTCTGACGATCTTGGGCTTGTTTAATCTTTTCTCGGACCAGACGAATCTTTTCCATAGTCTCTTGAATAATTTCCGGTCCTAAAATCCTGTTTTCACCCACTTCCAACCAACATAACGGTGTTCTACACCTTCTTCCGTAAAAAGCCTCATACGGAGCCATACCGATGCTCGCATGATAACTGTTGTTGTAAGAGAATTATATCAAGGTCAAAAGTTATTTCCAACTTCCTTTACTTTCCAAAACACATGCTCTCAATATATCTTCCATCGTTTGAATCGTACGTTCCGTCTGACCATCTGTTTGAGGATGATTAGAAGTACTCAAACATCGTACCCATGGCTTGTTGGAACGCCTTCCAAAACCTCGAAGTGAACTTCAGATCTCTATCCGAAACAATTCTAGATGGGACACCATGCAATCTCACAATTTCGGCAATAAAAAACCTTGCAAGCTGTCTTGCCTTATATGTAGTCTTCACGGCCAGGAAATGCGGAGATTTCGTTAGTCGGTCCACAATCACCCAAACAGAGTCATAGCCACCTTGAGTACTTGGTAAACCTACCGCAAAGTCCATAGAGATACTATCCCATTTCCAAATTGGTATGTCCAAAGGTTGTAACAATCCACCTGGTCTTTGGTGCTCAATCTTCACTTGCTGACACACCGCACATTCTGACACAAATACCGCAATGTCCTTTTTCATTCCGGACCACCAATACTCCCTCTTCAAGTCTTGATACATCTTCGAAGAACTCGGAAGTATCGTAAAAGAACCTTTATATGTTTCTTCCAGAATCGTTCTCTTTAACACATCGTCATTCGGAATGCAAATTCTTTGGTTGAATAGAATGATCCCATCTAATGCTGTTACGAAATCCAGTTGGAGTAAAAATCCTTGCAACTTCTCATCTAAAACTTGCGCTTGTTGAATATAATTCCTCAAATTAGAATTAATATTCAAGTTTCCCATGATTACACCATTCAGAGTCCAAACAAACTGAAGATTAAAATCTCAAAACTTTTCTAACAATGCATACTCCAACACCATCAATTCTGCACTATGAATCACTTTCCTACTTAAAGCATCTGCCACTTTATTTGCTTTTCCTGGATGATACTTCAACTCAATGTCATAATCTTTCAAATACTCCATCCATCTCCTCTGCCTCATATTCAGTTCCTTTTGATCAAAGAGGTACTTCAAACTCTTATGGTCACTAAACATCTCAAAACGCACACCATATAAATAGTGCCGCCATACTTTCAAGGTAAACACCGCAGCTGCTAATTCCAAATCATGCGTAGGGTAATTCTTCTCATGAACTCTCAACTGTCTGGAAACATACGCTACTACCTGACCTTCTTGCATGAGAACACCTCCTAAACCCATCTTTGAAGCATCGCAAAATACTTCATAAGATTTATTAGGATCAAGAATAATCAAGACTGTTGCAGTTGTCAATTTCTCCTTTAACCACACGAAACTTTGCTCACAACTGGAATTCCATTCGTAAGCGAAGTCCTTCCTAGTGAGTTTAATTAACGGTAATGCCATCTGAGAAAAACCTTTAATAAATCTCCTGTAGTAACCTGCCAAACCTAGGAAGCTTCTCACTTCGGTAACATTCTTCAGTCTCTCCCAATTAATTACAACCTCTATCTTTGACGGATCTACTGCTACACCTCCCTGTGATATAACATGTCCAAGGAACTTGACTTCTGACATCCAAAACTCTCACTAAACTTAGAAAAAAGTTTCTTTTCCTGCAGTATCGATAGGACGATCCTTAGATGTTCTCCGTGCTCTTGCGGAGTATGAGAATAGATAATAATGTCATCGATAAAGATCACTATAAATTGATACAAATAATTCTGAAATATCCGATTCATGTAATACATAAAAATAGCTGGAGCATTCGTCACACCGAAAGGCATTACTAAGAATTCATAATGACTGTAATGGGTTCTGAACGCAGTCTTCGGAACATCAGAACTCTTCACATGAATCTTGTGATAGCCCGATCTCAGATTAATCTTCGAGAACACGCAGGCTCCTTTCAATTGATCTAAAAGATCTTTTATCCTCGGTAAGGGGTATTTATTCTTGCTTGTAACCTTATTCAACTTACGACAATCGATGCACAGCCGCATACCACCATCTTTCTTCTTTACCAATAACGCAGGAGCTCCCCACGGTGAAACACTAGGCCTTACAAAATGCTTTGTCATCAAATCCTCCAATTGATCCTTCAACTCTTTCAACTCGAGTGGCGCCATCCGATAAGCGGAAAAAGATATAGGAGCCGTTCCCAGTATCAGGTCGACTGAGAACTCAACTTCCCTCACTGGAGGTAAGGAAGTGACATCTTCAGGAAAAACATCGGGAAATTCACAAACTATCAGAATGTTCAAAACTTGTTGGTCATTACTCTCCTCTTTAGTAAGGACAAGCAAAACAGATTTCTCTTGTTCAAACATAAAATTTATCATTCCAACCGTACCTTCTTAGATTGTTATCAAAACATCCTTCGGAGGCACTTCAACAGAGGGAATGAGGATAAACTTTTCTTCACATCCAATAAACACAAAATTAGCAGACAACCAGTCCATTCCCAGGATAACATCAATTTTCTTAAGAGGCAAACAAATGAGGTCAATCTGAAAGATTCTACCATCCACGGACAACGTACAGTTCTCACACTTAAGGGGTGTCTCGACAGTTTCATCCATAGCGTTAGTAACCACCATTGGAGGAGACAAAGGAAATAGTCGCAACCCAAGTCGCTTCGTGCAACTAGTAGATATAAAAGAATGCGTAGCTCCACAATCAAATAAAACAAGACAAGGATGGTTGTTAACAAGACAATTACCAGCAATCAAGGAATTGTCACCTTTCGTCTTCCTGGCGTCCATAACATAAACTCTTCGTTGAGTCTGATTCTTTCTCTGAGGGAAATCCCTAGAAATGTGTCCTTCTTTCTGACAATGATAACAAATTACACCATTCTTCTCACATCTTCCAAAATGGTTCTTGTGACACCTGGAGCACGCCGGGGGAGCACTGGATCTAGGACTCGACACCTGTTTTCCCTTGAAGGGTTGAGGCCTCGGCCTAAAGGGTTGATTGGCTCTTCCCCGTTCGCCTTGAACCTCTCTCCCAGCACTCGCTTCTATTTTCACTTTCTTCAGACTATGCTCGGCGAAATAACATTGCCTCAACATCTCAAAATAGGTAGTAAATTCCCGTTGCGAAACACTATGTGATATTTCGGACCTTAATCCAAACAAAAACTGGTCAATTTTCCACCTTTCATCAGGGGAATATATAGCCTGCCTAGAGTAGGCTGCCATGTTCTCAAACTTCTCAACATAACTGGTCACAGTCATGCTCCCCTGCCTCAATTGTTGAAATTTGAACTCCTTTTGTGTCCTCAAGGAACTCGGGAAGTACTTATCCATAAAAAATGTCTTAAATTGTTGCCACACTCTTGGAATCCCTTGCACCATCATCAAATTGGAAGCGCTCTCCCACCACCTAGCAGCAGGACCCTTTAGTAAATGTGACGTGAATGTCACCTTGTCTTCTTCACTACAAATCACAATCTGGAATATTCTCTCCATTCCAGTCACCCATTCATGAGCCTTAACCGGGTCCAATCCGCCATGAAACTCCTGGGGGTTCATGCGGAAGAAGTCTCTAAATGTTCCACCAACAGCTCCAAGAGCAACCACGTGAGGGTGAAGGATTCCACTCATATGATGCAGCATTTCTTGCATGAATAGGTGTTGTTGTTGCTGCATCTGCTACATAAATTAGAACATAGGAGCATTCCCATCACTACCTGCTTGATCGCTACCGGGAGGAGTGACACTGGGTCGAGCACGAGTTCCACGTCTACCAGCCATATTTCCTAAATGTCATCAAAACATGATTAAGTTGATCAGGCTTAATAACATAAACATAACATTTAGTCCCACTGCAATTCAACGTGTATGAACGGAAGGAAACACTTATAATATTTCAAGGCTAGGTCGAGGATACGACCTGCTCTGATACCAATTGTAATACCCATATACAAAAGACATACATAAAGCATATTTTTCATATATAATATTAGAAATTTGGTACTGAAATACAATTAAGTTCTTAGCAACATATTGTATAAGTATAGCCACTACAACATAAGGTACTAAACAAGGCTATAAAATAATACAAGATGTTCAAACTACAAAAAAGATCTAAGAACTAGATCCGAAGATCTCAAAATCCACATCGGAAGACAAAGCCATCAACTAACAGGGATAATCAAGTCGCCTTATCCTTACCCTTAATGGAACCTGAAGTACCTGAAATAACAACATCAACATGGGGTGAGATAAAACATCTCAGTGGGTTCCCTATCTTCGATTGACTCACAAGTCATACATTCCTCTATTTCTATTGACTCACTCTTTCTAATTTATCAGAGTTTTGGTCATTTGAAAAATTCGGGTAAAATCAGTTCAAAAATAATGTTTCTTGGTTTCAAAATATAGATTAAGTCATTAGCTTCAAAATGATATGTGGAACGTTAAAAACGGATACCCGGATCAGAAGTTACGAATTAAATACCAAAGTTGGAACCTACAGGTCTCGCTGAGCGAAAAATCTCCTGGAACTCTCGCTGAGTGAGGGCTGCTCGCTGAGCAAGCTATACCAGTTCAGGAAATTTTCAGGCTTGCAGGGATTCAAAATTCCAACCCACATTCAACTCCAATCAGCAACCAATGCAGAAAAACATAACCAAACATGTTCATAGACATAGTATGAGTATCATAATTAGGTTTTAATCGAGTCTTAACCGTTAAACTTTCAATTTCTTAGATTTTTCACTAAAACCCTAAATCACAAAATCTCTAAACTCAACCAAAATCAAAGATAAAAGTTTCTAACTAAGAATCCACCTCGAGAGATGAAGATTGGCGGAAAGATTGAGTCGATTTGACAGACGGATGATCGAGAATGAGGAAATGAAGCTTTAGGGTTTTTCTCTCTTCTTCTTATCTTCTTTCTTCTTTTCTATTTTCTTTTCCCTACTATCTTTCTCTCCTTCTCATATTCTTCCTATATATATAAATATATAAAAACTTATATTTTTACCAATGGGTCAAAAATTAGAGAGTATCCAAAAATGTTTCCCAATCCGATATTTCATAAAACCTCTGAGTCAGCTAATATTAATTAATAAAATAATATCCTGTGGATTACTCTATTTAGTTCCGTTAAAATTTCTTAGAGTAATCTGGAATAATATTATTACCAACTAATATTATTCAGAGCTTTAAATAAAATACGGGGTATTACAGGTATGATGAGTCCTTCACTCCTTAATCAAAGTCAAGTGAGGCTACAACTGGAACTGAGGCCAAAGATGCCGATCCAACTCCAGATTCTCATGCTATAGGGATGACATCTACCACATATAAACCTGTTTCCTTTACTCAAGAGTGTTCTCTTCCAACTGATCTTGAATCACAAGCCTGGTTTGCTGATTCAGGTACCTCACACCACCTTACTCCCTATGAATTTTGTTTGCATACTAGAAAGTCCTATAGAGGTAGTAGTCCTATTTATGTAGGAAATGGTCAAAGTTTTCATATCAAAAACATAGGGTCCTCATATGTTTCTAATAGACTTGTTTTTAATGACATCCTTCATGTTCCATCCATCACCAAGAACTTACTGCCAGTTTCAAAGTTCTCAAATGATAAACCGGTTGTGTTTGAATTTCAAACTAACAAGTGCTATGTGAAATGTCAGGGTTCTAAGGAAGTTCTTCTTGAAGGCTTTCTTGAGTCAAATGGTCTATATTTCTTCCCTAGTCTACTACCTCATTCAGCCATGTCTGTGAAGAAAGATGCTGAACACAAAGAATTTTCTGTTTTTTCGAATTCTAGTACTGTAGATAACTCTGATGTACTATTGCATAGTCGACTTGGACATGCCAATTTTACTTCTGTCTAAAGAATTCTCAATTTGTGTAAGATATTTATAATGAATAAAGCTTCTTTTGAATTGTGCAAAGCTTGTTGTCTAGGTAAATCTCATAGGATCTATGCTCCTGCATCTGTTACTACTTATGAGCATCCTTTTGAATTAATTTTTACTGATCTATGGGGTCCCTCCCCTAATGTATCTAGTTCTGGTTTCTTGTATTACATTACCTTTGTTGATGCTAAGACTAGATACACTTGGATTTATTTGCTCAAACAAAAATTTGAAGCCCTAGGGGCCTTTAAGTTGTTTCAAGCATATGTCCAAATACAATTTCACACAACTATAAAGTCTATTCAGTCAGATTATGGGGGGGAGTACAAATCTTTTACAAAGTGGTTGCTGGATCTTTGAATTACACATAGGCTAACTTGTCCACACACATCACATCAGAATGGCTCAGTGGAATGAAAACATAGATCCATAGTGGAAGTAGGCATCACACTTCTCACTCATGCTAGTCTCCTAATGACATACTGGGATCACAGTTTCCTCACAGCCGCTTACTTGATCAACAGGTTACCTACTTCAGCTTTATCAAATTCAAATTCACCATATCATGCTCTTTACCAGAAAGATCCTGATTACAAGGGCCTGAAGGTGTTTGGTTACTCATGCTTTCCATTGTTGAGGACTTACAATAAACACAAGCTGGAGCCTAGAAGTACAGAGTGCATTTATCTAGGGCCCTCCCCTCAACACAAAGGCTATAAATGTCTTAGCTCCACAGGCAGGCAGTACATATCTAAAGATGTACTTTTCAATGAAAAAAAGGTTTCCCTATGATAACCTGTTTGCTATCAGTACTAATCCAGTTGTGCCTGCAATATCTATACCTTGTCTAGCAAGTTTTCACATTGACAGACCTAGTACAAAAGTGGGGCCAGCCTTTGACGAGTCACATCAGGAGCAGTTTAATCCTCTAGCTTCTGCTAGTAATTCTCAACATGATATGCCTCAAATTGCAGAGTCAGATCAGAAGCAAGTTCAGCCTCAGTCAGACCTGTACTTGTCATCTCAACAGGATGTGTTGCCCAATTAAGAGTTTATACAATCACCAGGGCATACTATGTCTACAAGAAATGCAGAAATCCAAAGTCCTTCAACAACTGTGGATTCTGGTTCAACATCACAAAACACTTCAGGCATCATGAGGAGAACATCACAAGCACCATTATCGTCTCACTCTATGCCTCAACAGAGTGACTCCTTCAATCAAAATCGTCCTGGCCCTCATTCATCTGATAGCTTAATCTCACCATTAATCCAAAGTCCACCACCCATTCCATCTCCTCCACTGAATGATCACCCTATCTTAACAAGAGCCAAAACAGGGCACTCAAAGCCCAAAGCCTTTATAGCTCATTCTGAACCTCTCAATGTGAAACAGGCACTTATGCAACCAGAATGGGTTAAGGCTATGAAAATGGAGTATGATGATTTGATGGCTAACAACACATGGACTTTGACAACACTACCATCTCACAGACAGGTTGTTGGATGTAAATGGGTGTTCAAAGTAAAAGAAAACCCTGATGGTTCTGTAAACAAACTCAAAGCTAGACTAGTTGCAAAGGGCTTTCACCAACAACAAGGGTTTGACTTCAATGAGACTTTTTCCCCTGTTGTGAAACCAACAATCATCAAAGTGGTTCTCAGCCTTGCCATGAGTTATAAGTGGGAGCTTCATAAGTAGATATCAATAATGCGTTTCTGAATGGCACACTACAGGAGGAAGTGTACATGGTTCAACCACAAGGGTTTGTGCAGGAGAACAAGGACCTGGTGTGTAAACTGAACAAAGCCCTATATGGCCTTAAACAGGCACCTAGGGCCTGGTATTAGAAGCTTAATCAAGCTCTCCTCAAATTTGGCTTCATTCACTCCAAGTGTGATTATTCCCTCTTCATCTATTCTAAACAAGGTATCACCTTATATTCCTTAGTTTATGTTGATGACAATCTACTCACAGGTTCATCTTCTACTCTTATTCTTGATCTCATAAATAAGTTGGATACTACATTTGCTCTAAAAAGATTGGGTAGGCCTGACTATTTTTTAGGCATAGAATTTCGATTTCAGCTAGATGGATCTCTTCTCCTCACTCAGGCAAAATATATTAGAGACTTATTGGTTCGAGCAAACATGGATGGTGCCAAGGGTGTACCTACACCGATGCTAAGCTATTGTAAACTCAGCAAATCAGGGTCCCCATTGTTAACAGATCCTCAGCAGTATATGTCTATTGTATGAGCTTTGCAATACGTCACACTAACACGACCATACATTGCGTACAATGTGAACAAAACCTGTCAATTCATGTCATCTCCATTGGAATCACATTGGGCTACTGTAAGAAGAATATTACGATACCTAAGTGGCACGATATCCTTAGGCTTAATGTTCTCACTGTCAAGCTTCACATAAAAGTTCTCCCTCCGTGCCTATAGTGACTCGGATTGGGCTACTGACCCGGATGATCGCCGGTCCACGTCAGGATCCTGCACATTCTTTGGCTCCAACATTGTGTCATGGAGCTCCAAGAAGCAATCACTCGTGGCAAGATCAAGTACGGAAGCTGAATATCGTGCGTTAGCTCATACCACCTATGAACTTCTTTGGCTTGAATCTCTCTTAACTGAACTACATATTCAGTTTCATCCTCCAACCCTCCTTTGTGATAATCTGAGTGTTGTTCACATGTCACATAATCCGGTTTTACATGCCCGAACGAAGCATGTCGAGCTGGATATTCATTTTGTAAGGGAACGAGTAGTAGCACAACAACTTGTGGTTCAACATGTTCCAGGATTTGCGCAAATAGCAGACACATTAACGAAGCCACTCGACACGGTTGCTTTTCAAGACTTACGTCGCAAGCTCAAAGTCGTTTCTTATAAACCACCATGATCTTGAGGGGGTGTATTAGAAATATGAAAATGTATATTGGAAATGGTTAGTTAGGTAGTTAGAAAAGGGGTTAGAATGTAACTAAATTTTCTAACCAACTCTTGATACTAACTGATCGTACCTGGAGATCAGGATCCGATACGGCTGGTTTCGAGAGCGGACGGATGTGGTCATTGAGGAGAAAAAAGGGGTGTACCTGCAATGCACTCCGATGCTAAAGTAAGTATCCGAGCAAGAGTGAGCAAGTATTAGTATTAGGGTTGAGAATTGAATACCTGACCCTCTCAAATGAGAGAGTTTATATAAAGGACCAGCTAGAAGATTATTGGTTCGTTTTATGAGGTGCGGATCGAGGGGTCCGTGAAGATAGGAAATGGTCAATACTAGCCGTTAGAGGGTCTCTTTGTGATCGGATCATTAGTGGTCGACTGAGGGACCACTTTTCATGACTGTGCTCGACGTCGAGCAAGGTAAATGGATCAGTCTTTTTGGCCCAGTAAGAAGAATTGGGCCGGGTCGGAACAGGAGCCCCCCAAGTCATTGCTCGTGCTGTTGGGCAGTGACTTAAAAGCAATACTGTGCTCGGCGGAGCGTGATGTCATGGTCGAGGATCTTCGCTATCGGTCTTTCGGGCAAACAATACGTTGCTCGGTAGAGGAATGTGAAACGAAAAGCTGGAATATCTGGATATTCGCGCCTATTAATGATTTGACGGCTAGTCTAGGGGCTAGCGTATAGGGGTCACGCGCGCGCTCACGTGTCTTCTTTCCTATAAATAGGATTTTCAGGGCCCATTTTGACCTTTTCGTTTCATCTTCTCTCTCAAGACTCTGCCCGTTCAGCCGTCGTTGTTTCAGCCGTCGACCACCGTCATTTCTTGCCGACCACCCTTTGCAGAAGCTTACTTTCTTCCATAATGTCTTCTCAAGCTCAAGGTACCGTTCCTTTCTTCTCTTTTAGTGTATATAGCGTAGGTTTTCTAGAATGCATGCGGTTTAGGGCGATTCTACCGGTAGTTTTAGGATTTTAGGATTAGTAAGCCTTAAAGTTCTTGCCACCGTAGCTGGTCGGCTGTGAACCCTAACTTTAGGGTCGACGGAAATTTTGGTCGACTTAGACTTTAGATTTTTGGATAGGTTTTTGTTATTTATACTGTTGGGCGTCAGCTGTTGCCTCGAGCAATGGTTAGCCAGGGCTACAGCTCGGAACACAATTTCTGAGCTGAGGCACGCCCTTTCACTTGTCGAGCGGTGGAAGGGTGGATTTGATATTCTTAATCGAATTCACTGATGCCTTTCCTCTGCTTTTCAGGTGAAAACTCGCTCGGGAATCCGCTGGACGTGTTTTCCGAGGATACATCCTCGGGAAATACGGAATCGTCTGCGTCCATACCCTCGAACTCAGGGAGTTCCTCGGACAGTTCAGACACAAGTACCACGGGGCAGTCGACAGAATCGCCTCAGTGTCCTGCCCAGTCGAGGGTCTCGCCCGAAGAGTGGGTGATGGAAGATTTGCTGGACAAAGTGTCTTCCTTCTCAAGACCTCGATCGGAGCCGCTGCCAGTTGTTGGGAATCCTGCTGACTGGGTCGTGACCTGCCCGGGAGACGACGACCGCATCTTCTCAGACTTTCGCGGTCGGGCGTTCTCCATGTATGAATACGCCACTTCGGTTCTGGGGGTGACGTTGCCCTTCAGCGACTTCGTGAGTGCTGTGCTCGGACATCTCTGCATAGCTCCTTCCCAGCTGCACCCCAACTCATACACATTCCTGAGGGCGTTTGAGATGACGTGCGCCTTTCTGGGCGTTGGGGCCACACTTCCTCTCTTCTTCCGTCTCTTTTCTTTACAGCGCCAAGTCGGGCGGGGAACCGACCGGAAGGGGTTTGTGTCTTTCAAGCAGCGGACCAAGATCTTCAAGGCCCACTCAGAATCCATCCGGGCTTTCAAGACCGACTACTTCTTGATAAAGCCTGCGAGTGATGCGGCCGTGAGAGCTATGAGTTTTCTCGGAATTGATACCAATGAGAACGATGAGCCCAGGCTGGACGACCAAGGTGAAGTGATTCCGAGGAGATTATGGATGTTTCCCTTCTCCTGGAGTCATGTGCATTATGAGCGACCAGTGGGGGAATTTGTTCAGGTGGGGGACACCTTGAATGACGATGATGCGGCCAGCTTCGAAGCCTTTAGAAAGTTGATAGCTTCTTTTACTCCGACCCCTCTATTGGACGGGGAAAGGAAGGTTATGGTCGATCAAGATGGGGGAGAAGCTTTGGAGCGTCCCCTGATCAATGTTACTGACCTGCTGGCCTGTAATAACGGGCAGGAGATATCTGACTTTTTTGGTATCTGTTTGCTTATACTCGTTAAATTTTCGATTTTGACTTTGTTGCTCGTAGCTAATTTTGGTTTTGTTCTTCTTTTCAGGTTCTTTGACAAATCCTCTGGACAAGATCCACGAGCGTTTGGTCCAGCAGCAGCGGAAGCGGTCGAGGGTTGTGCAGACCAGGCTGACTGAAGCAAGCGGTTCAGGCTCGGGTCCTTTGGTCCAGGGCTCTCCAGGGGCCTCTACCGGCTCTTTGATGAAAAAACACAAAGCGACGGCTACTGTGGACCTGACGGCCGGTGCTCCCCCAAAGCCAAGGCATGGGATACCCCCGTGTTTCGTTGTTCGGAACTTTTTCGAGGGGAATACTATGGATGTGGACCGGGCGGACTCTCTGTTCCTGGAGGGGATGGATCGTCCTGCTCGGCGGCTTTCTTTGCCCCAGGACGCGAGCGCGGTTATGCGGGTCCTGACCATGGCTTGGATGACGGCCGAGGGGTCCCCTATGCTGGAGCAGGAGAACAACAAACTCAAAGAGCAGTTGGCTGCTTCCGAGGCCAAGCTGACGGCGTCCACAGAGGAGGTAAAAAAGGTCACCACAGAGTTGGTTGAGCGAGCAACGGTCATCGCCAAATTAGAGGTCGACAAGAAGAGGTTGCTCGAGCAGAATAAGAAGCTAAAAGATGCCTTTTGCCCCAAGGAGGATGAGGACGAGGACACCAAACATTTGGTGACGAGGGCTCAGCTTCTCGCTCGGATCGACCAAGATATGGAAGATCTGAACGCGTCTACTGAGTTTAGTTTCCAGAATGCGGTGGACCAAGTAAAAGCTCTCCACCCTGACCTAGCCTTGGATGTTGATCGGATGAATTACCTTTACAAGGTGGTGGATGGTCAGATTGTGGTTCCTGCGGACTTGGTGGTGGCCGACTCTCAGCCGGGGACGACTGCCCAGCCTGATCAACCAGAGGAGCAGCCGGACCAGGAGGAAGCTCGTGCAGAGGAAAGCCGCCCGGTGGGTGAAGATAATTAATTGGTGGCCTGCGTGCCTTGTAATTTATAATGTATTTTGTTTTGGGGGGCGTGGCCCCCTTTATTTGTAACTCTGAACAAGTCGGCCTTTTGGTGCCGCATTTCTTTTAAATGTTAAGTGTTTGACCCTGGAGGTCGGTTGCATATATTGTTTGCTCGTAATAATGCGTCCGTCGGAGGACATAGTTTATTTGTTATTTTGACTAAGTGTTTGACGCTCGTATTTTCATTAGCTAGAAGCAATTGGATAGATACGGGGGAGTATGGACGATCTGTTGGTTAGGGGAACCAATCAGTGTTGGAGGGTTTTACCCTCGATCGGTGCTCGAGCCAAGATAAAGGCCCGGGCTCCGTGGCGTGAACGTCCCATCGCGAGCTGGGGTTCTGCCTGGTCGTGGTACTTAGGCGACGTCGGACTCGTTTGAGTATCCGTTCGTGCAACAAGTTTTTCTTTTGCTCGAAAAGAGGTCTTGCTTGATTTGTGATATTTGGGCTGACGTGCACGTACCTAGGCACGCAGTTTTTCGTTAGTCTCTCTCTCTCTCTTCGCTTGGTAGTTGAGCAAGGTGACTGATTTAACTATAATATTGTTTAAGTTTTTCGGCGTTCCAAGGCCGAGCGAGTTCTTCCCCGTGTAGGTTTTCTAAGTAATAAGCACTGTTCTCGGTTTTTGCTCGAACGCGATATGGGCCTTCCCAGTTGGGCGTTAATTTTCCCTCGCGGGGATCCCTGTGGTTTCTTCTAAGGACAAGGCTGCCTACTTCGAACGTCCGCCTGATGACCTTGGAATCATACCGAGCGGCTATCTTTTGTTTGAGAATAGTTTCTCGAAGAGCGGCTTTCGATCGAATTTCTTCGACCATGTCGAGCTCGTCTCTTAAAGCTTCAGCATTGACATCTCATTCCATGGGGAATTCCGTGCGTCTCGATCGGACATGCATTTCTATTGGAATTACTGCTTCGGTCCCATATGCTAATCGAAATGGGGACTCTCCGGTCGTTGAATGGGGAGTGGTCCTATATGCCCATAATACGCTATGTAATTCCTCGACCCAGTGTTTCTTATGCTCGTCCAACCTTCGTTTCAGACCTCTCTGGAGTATCCTGTTTGCGGCCTCGGCTTGCCCGTTAGTTTGAGGGTGCTCGACTGAAGCGAAGTGTTGTTTTGTCCCCATTGACGCAACGAATTCTTTGAAATGTTTATCTGTGAATTAAGTCCCGTTGTCGGTCACAATGGCGAGGGGCACTCCAAACCGGGCGAGGATGTTTCTTTTGAAGAATCGAAGTATATTGAGTGCAGTAATTTTGGCCAGGGCCTCAGCTTCTATCCATTTGGTGAAATAGTCGACGCCTACAATTAAGTATTTGTTCTGACCAGATCCAACGACGAATGGTCCTAAAATGTCCATTCCCCACCACGCGAACGGCCAGGGGGATGATAACGATTTTAACTCGGATGGGGGTGCTATGTGCACGTCTCCATGTCGTTGGCATCTGTCGCATCTTCTTACATGCTCCTTTGCGTCGTGCTGGAGGGTGGGCCAGTAGTATCCTGCCCTCAAAATTTTCCGAGCTAGCGAACGTCCGCCAGGATGCTGCGCATTGATTCCTTCGTGGACTTCCCTGAGTACGTGTGGAATGTTTTCCTCCTCTACGCATCTGAGGAGGGGTGTAGAGAATCCTCGACGATACATACGTCCGCCTACTAAAGAGTATGAGCATGCCCTTCGTCGTATAGTACTGGCCTCTTTTGAGTCGGTTGGTAACTCTCCTTTGGTTAGATAGTTGAACACTGGAGTCATCCAGCAACCCGTGTCGCCCACGACGTTAACGTGTACGCAGGCTGAAAAGTGCCCGATACTTGGTTGGAGAAGCAGTTTTTGTATGACGGACTTGTTGTTCCCTTTCCTTTTAGTGCTCGCCAGCTTGGACAGGATATCTGCGCGAGCGTTGTTTTCCCGAGGAACGTGTTTGACTTCCACACTCTTAAACCGTTTTATTTCGTCTTTTACGAGGGCCAGATACTCGGCCATGCTGTCACTTCTAGCCTGGAAATCCCCTCGGACTTGGCTTGCAACCAGTTGGGAATCCGTGCAAACTGTGATCTCTTCTGCTTCTAGGTCGGTTGCGAGCCGTATGCCCGCCAGGAAGGCTTCATATTCTGCTTGGTTGTTAGAAGTGGGGAAAGATAAAGTCAAGGATACTTCGATGACGTTCCCTTCTTCGTTCTCCAAAATGTTACCGGCCCCGCTGCCCGTTGGGCCAGATGCGCCGTCCACGAAAATAACCCACTTGGACGAAGCTTTCGGGTCTTGCCCGGTGAAGGCAAGTTCAGCCACGAAGTCGGCCAGCGCTTGGGCTTTGAGGGCCTGTCTTCCTTCAAATTTGATGTCGAACTCAGATAGTTCTAGTGACCATTTTAACATTCGGCCGGCCATGTCTGGTTGATCGAGCAACTGTCTTATGGGTTGATCGGTCCTTACGATGATGGTGTGAGCCAGGAAGTAATGGCGTAGTCTTCTTGCTGCGAGAAGGAGGGCCAATGCGACCTTTTCTATCTGAAGGTACCGAATTTCCGGGCCGTGGAGAGCTTTGCTCGTGAAATACACGGGCTTTTGCCCATCGGGTCGTTCGCGCACAAGGGCCGCGCTCACTGCTTCGTTTGCGACCGCAAGGTAGAGATACAGAGTCTCCCCCTCTTCCGGTCTGGATAAGACTGGAGGTTCACTTAATTCTTTTTTCAGGTGGGATAGTGCTAACTCGCATTCTGCCGTCCATTCGAAAGTTGCTTCCTTACGGAGGAGCTTGTAAAAGGGGAGAGCGTGTTGAGCCGATTTTGCTACGAATCGAGCAAGGGAGGTAATGACCCCGTTTAGTGATTGTATGGACTTCTTGGTCGTGGGGGTTGGGAACTCCGCGAACGCTCGACACTTATCGAGATTTGCCTCGATGCCCCGCTCAGTCAAATAGAATCCGAGGAATTTTCCCGCTCGGACACCAAAGGTGCATTTCTCAGGGTTGAAGCGCATTTTACACTTTCGTGCTTGGTCGAACACTTTTTGCAGATGGGACGCATGGTCCGTTTCTCGTTGAGATTTAACGATCATGTCGTCCATGTATACTTCGAGCATGTCTCTGATTTCGGTTCAGAAAACTTTATTCATCATGCGCTGATACGTTGCTCCTGCGTTTTTTAGACCGAAGGGCATAACGTTGTAAAAGTAATTGCCCGACTCGGTCATGAAGGCCGTGTATTTTTTGTCAGACACGGCCATGGGTATTTGATTGTACCCCGAGTATGCGTCCATGAAGGATAATAATTTGTATCCGGACGAATTGTCGACCAACTTGTCGATGTTAGGTAAAGGGTATGCATCTTTCGGGCACGCCCGATTGAGATCGGTATAATCAACACACATTCTCCATTTTCCACTAGATTTTTTCACAAGTACAACGTTTGAGAGCCAGGTCGTATACCTGGCCTCGGTTACAAATTTAGGCTCTAGGAGGTCTTTAACAGCAGATTCGGCAGCATCAGTCTTCTCGCTCGACTGCTTTCTCCTGCGTTGAGCGACCGCTTTATGTGTTGGGTCGATAGAGAGGTGGTGACAAGTTGTTTCTGGGTCGAGCCCTGGCATTTCTGCGGCGCTCCATGCAAACAAGTCTGCGTTCCCTTTGAGGCAAGCTTCTAACTGTCGTTTTACAAATTCGGGCATATGTGCCCCGATCTTGACGCACCGGGCAGGGTCCTCTCCCAAGGGAATTAGCTCGAAATCTCCGTCCGGTATTGGTCGGGCTAAGGCCTCTGCTGGTCTCTGGACGCTCTCGCTACTATCTGAAAACCTGCAGTCTAGATCGATCGAATCGACTTGAGGGAAGGCCTTGGGTACATCTGGCAAATCCAATGTTGGGGGACTTGGTTCGTACGATATCGAGCTGAGGCCTTTTGATACTGCCTCGAAACATCTGCGGGCAGCGTCGACGTCTCCGTGCAATGTGGCGACTCTGCCCGAAGTAGTATAGTACTTCATCTTCAAGTGGACGACACGGCTATCAACTCGGCTAGAGTTGGTCGTCCTAATATGCATTGGTATAGCAACGGGCAATCTACGACAAGGAATTGGACCCTAACCGTCCTGGCTGTCTCGCCCGCTCCGAAAGTGACAAATAGGTCAACATAACCCCACGGTCAGGATACTGCTCCGTTGAAACCTTGCAGGTCTGATCCGACGTATGGAGTCAAATGTGTTTCGTTCAGTTGGAGTGTTGAAAACATTTGGGAGTACATGATGTCGCATGAACTACCTTGGTCCACCAATATCCTCCTTACATCGAAGTTCGTCATGCGTACTCGGATGAGTAAAGGAATGTTGGCGTTGGGTGCTCCTCCCAGGAGCTCTTCTCGATAGAATGCGAGGGGTATGGAACCTTCCCTCGGTGGATCTAAAGTGGCGTTTTGCGCGGGCCCTTTGGCGATTAACTGGTTGAATTTTCTCTTCACGGAACCGACCGTGATTTTATTGAAGCCTCCCCTTGATATGACCATCGCCGAAGGGAACGCTTCCCACGGACTGTGGGAGGAGAGGTATCCCGTACCATTGGTGTGGTCTGGCAAAAAGAAATCTTCCGGGCGGTAAATGCTCAGGGCGACTTGCATGTTAGCGTCTGCAGGGATTGGCACGGCTTCTTCGATTTTCTGGGTCTCTTGAGTATCTTGTCGAGGATTATCTCTGGACTTCGTGAACTGTTTCAGGTGCCCGTCTTTGATGAGGATTTCGATTGCGTCCTTGAGGTGGATGCAATCCTTTGTGTTGTGCCCATGACTCTTGTGGAATCTACAGTATTTCGTTTTATCTGTACCGGGCTTGCTAGGTTGTTGCCTCGGAAAGCGTACTCCCGCTTGTTTGAATTATGAATTGGCGCATTCAGACAAAATTTTCTCCCTAGAGGCTAGGAGGGGCGTGTATTCGTGGAACCTACCAATAGGTCCTCGGTGCTCTCGTGGTTCACGGGAGCGCTCGTCCTTTCTTTTGTCTCCTCCTCGACGAGATGTCGAGGGTTCATCAACTCGGTGTGGTTTGGCGTCTTCACGGCGTCGAGCGTCTCTGACTGAACTGGCCGCTTGCTTTTCTTCATATTGGATGTAAGCTTGGGCTTTTAGCAAGAATCCGTCAAGGGTGGCCGGGGTTTCAATGCCGACCGCCCGATGGAAATCGGTCGAGGGACGTAACCCTCGTTCCAGCAGGTACGTTTTCATGTCGTCGGTCGTAGACACTTGGACTGCCTCTTTATTGAACCTTTCGATGTAAGTTCGTAAAGGCTCGTCCCTCCCTTGGATTATTGCTTCGAGCAAAGCCTCTGTCTTAGGGTGTCGTCTTGATGCAGTAAAGTGTCTAGAGAACGTGCGCCCAAGTTGTTTCCATGATGTGATGGATTCAGATTCAAGACTTTTGTACCATGTCATTGCCCCTTTCCTCAGCGTCGTGGGAAAGAGTCGACATTTAATTGCTCCCCGAACACCTCGATAGTCGAGCAAGGCATCGATGTTCTCGATGTGTTCGTCTGGATCGGTAGTCCCGTCGTACGAGCCTAAAGGAGGAGGTTTCTCCAAGCCTCTTGGGAGCTTGGCTGCCATAATTTCAGATGACAGGGGACCCCGAGCGTCCTCATCGTTGTCGCTCCCGACAAATGAAAATGGATCAGATGAAGGTACAGACGCGAACGGTCGGCGAAGGGAACAGTGAGAACACACAGCCGTGAACTCACTGGAGATGAATAGAGTCGCCAGCTAGGCATTTTTATCCCGGAGGAAAGGCAATGCTGCATAGACCTAGAAAAAGATGGATAAGACGGTTGCGAACCAGAGAGACTGAGAAAGGGGGTTGGTTACAACCTGGGAAGGTATTAGCACCCAGATTGTCCGCCGTACTCGACGGGATCCACGCTTGAAAGATTTGTGTTTTAGAGGGGTAGTGTCAGTGCAATCTGTGTGTAAAATAGCTGGAAAGCAATATGTACAGGTGTCAGTGTAAAGTGTATAAGTGGTGTGAAGTATGAAAGTGTCAGTGTAAAGACAAGAATAAGATGCTCATGATAATGAGGCTCAAAGAATAATGCTGGAAGGAGGGGGAATGTACAGAGACTTTTGTTCGATAACTGTTAAGTTATGCCTACGTATCCTCTCGTGCAATGAGGAAGTCAGAACACCGTAGTTCGACCCAAAGAGACTGAAAGGTGATTTGACTTGTGAACTGCTTGCTTGTCAATGCTCAAGTGTATGACCCGTCTGGCTCAGGTGCTTACTGTCTTGCATTAGACGGAAGAAGCGAGTTCTCGATTGTGAGTGAAGATGATGAGAAAAGAATCCCGGAGGAGACGATTATTGTTTGTTTTTGAGTTTTCAGTCTTTTATTTCTTTTTGGAGTTTGTCATAAGATAATGAGCTTAAACCTAAATCAATGGATTTGGTAAACTCATCACATCATCCCTCTGATTAGGGGTAAAGAGAATTACCTTAAGTGTGAAGTCAGATTCTCACACTTAATCACCCTTGATGTAGGGTTAAGATCATTAACCTACTTGTGATTATTTAGATGTTTTTGGTGTTTTTGTTTAGTGTTGAGTAATGAGGTTAAGCCATAATCAGGGATTTAACAGGCTCATTACACCATCCTAAAAGAAGGATAATAGATGAGAATGTTTAAGCTGAGGAAAGCTCCTCAACTTAATCCATGATTAGGGATTAAGCCCATGACAAAACAAGCCTTTGATTAAGTGGATTTTATTTAATGATATGATGATGAAGTGAATTTTATGATTTGTAAGACAACTTGAGGGGGACTTGTCCATTAACACTAGGGTTAGTCCTTCTTAACCAATTAAGGAAGAATTAGAACCCTAATGCAAGGCCCAAGTTACAAGTATGATGTCTTGATATTTATTAAGTGGATTGATTAAGAGATTTAAACACATTAAGGGTTCAACACTTAGGATTAAAGTTATACACTCCATCCTAAGAGAAGGATGCAGGCATAAGCTTAATCACAAAGCCCTGAAGCCTTTAGGGTTTAGTCCCTAATTATGAGGTGAGAGAAGGAGACTCAAAGATGACACAAAGGTGGAAGCTAAATGGGGGGACTAATCAACCCTAATTGTTATCATGCTTGGAAACCCTAGGGTTTGTGTGGTTTTTTAGAGATATCTTCAAAGAGAGCCACCGGGAAGCAGATGAAAGGATCAAGAAGTGAAGAGAAGCAAACAACTTGCTTCACTCAAGAAGTCAAGTTGCTTGAAGGAAGAAGATGAGGAAAATGAATTAAGATGAATAAGAAATAAGAAGATGAGAATGCAAAAATGGAAATGAGATGAATAATGAATAAGAAAAGGAGATGAGAATGCGGTATGGAGGTGAATAAGAATGGAGAGATGAGAATGCGATATGAAGATGAATAAGAATGAAGATAAGGAATGCACAAACAGAGCCTACACCAGTAGGACTTCCAGATGCAGCAGCATGCAATAATTAAAATCGGGCTATCAGCGTTACCTAACGGAGAAGGTCCGTTGCCTCTTCAATACGTGCAAAGAAATCGAGAACACTTTAAATGATCAATCCAGTAAGACTATGGTGTTCGACATCACAAATTTGCAAGACAAATAATAAAGTTAGTAAGAATTTAATAAAAGAAAATCAATCCTAAACAAAATTCAACAAGAATCACAAAGTTATATACCAAAATATTTATGTTAAAAGTCTAACTAAAAGATCAATTACATCAAACAATATATTCAACTCTAATCAAAACAATAAATAAAAAAAACAATTTAAGTAAAATTTAGATTAACAACTGAAATTAAATAGGGACCAATTCAATCATAACAAAATTACTTTCAAAATGATACAAAATAATCTAACAATAAAACAAAGAAAGAAAAAAAAAAAAAAAAAAAAACTTCAAAACAAACCCCAGCTGGAGGTGAGCCGCATAATGCATTGGGTGCTAAAGAGAAATACACAGGCTCAAAGCAACCCAGCCCATCAAACAACAACAAAAAAAACATTAATAATAAAAAATCAAAAGTTTTAAAGAGGAATAAATGAACAGATTTGTTTAAAAGAGGAAATCGGGAATCTCAGTCAAAAATAACAACTCAAAGCTCTTTCTTCTTCCTTATGAACCGCAACACCCCTTTCTCCTCAAGAACACGACCGGCTACCGCACTTCGAAAGGGAAAGGATACAGGGACGGAATGGAAACAAAAATCAGCCTCAGCTCTTCAACGCTGACGCTCAAACGAAAAAAAAAGACGAATCCCCTTGTTCCCGCGATTCCATGTTTGTTCGATCTCAAAGTCAAGCCTCCGTCAAAATCATCGCTGGAAAATAACCTCATCGGCTCCAACGATCTGTCGTCTCACAAATAGCACCGCCGAAGCTTCTTCTATGGATCTCGTCTCTCTCACCGTCTCAAATCTCCGCGGCTTGGTTTCCTTTTTCAAACGCCTCTCTCCAAGCTCACGGCGGCGCGTCTGGGTTTGTGTTTCGCGGTTGGTTCTGAAGGTGTTGGAGAATGCGGTTTTGTTGCGGCGGAGAAGAAGGTTGTTGGGCGGCGGTTTTCTTTGTGTTGTTTCCTTTGAAAGATATCAGAGGTGTGTTAAAGGTGGCAGGTTCGTTGTTGGTGGCTTGGACGGTGGTTCAGTGGGTGTCGCGGCGGTGAAGGGACGGTTTAGGGATTGTTGGCGTGTGAGGCGGAAGGTTTCGATTTGCTGTTATTGTTGATGCCTGCGACTTCGTCCTCAGTTTGGTTCGGTATCTCACAGGTTGGGAATTTTTGCTTCTACTTTCTGGTTCTGTGGGTTTCAATCTCATTCATCCTCTTTTTCGTGTTTGTGTTTTGATCTTCAGATCTGTGTTGGTTTGATGTTGAATGCTGAGATGGTTGTGAAGGAGGACTGTTTTTTTCAGATGCGGTGTGGTGGTGATGACGCGTTGATGTTGTTGCGGGTGAAGGGTTGGAGAGTGGTGGCTATATTGTTGGTTGTGTTTTTATGCAGGTTTTTAGAAAGTCTTGGTTTGGTTGTTGTTGTTGTTGTCGAAGGTGGTGGTGGAGGAAAATAATAGTGATTGTGGTTTGTATGAGATTGATGAGGGTTGAACCGTGTTGAAGGTGAGGTTTGTGGTGTTGAAAGGTTATGTAAAAAAAAAGGACGAGGTGTTGGCTATGAAGAGAAAGGAAAATGTCCTGTTGGATGTTGATGGTGAGTGATGTAATTATGGTTGTGCCCAATGAAAAATCAAGAGGAGAGTTTTTATTGAGAGTTTGTTAGAGATTATTTGTTGTGAGAATTTTTTGAGAGAGAATTCCCTTATGTGGAGAAGGAAGACGAATTGGCCATAGATTGAGAGTTTGTGTTGTCATAATGAAGGAAAGATGTGAGTTGTGGATGGGTGGTGAAGCAGAAAAAAATGTTGGATGTGTGATGAGTAGTGATAGTTGGGTTTGCTGAGCTTTTAGGATGAAGAAGAAGGAGTGAGTTTAGGAAAGTTGTAAAAAAAGTGAAAAGAAAGAGGCGCAGCTTTTTTTGTTTGTGTCTTGGGATCAACTTTTTCTTTTTAAAGCTAGGTCAAACCTTCTCCTTGGATAATGGGCTCAACATTAAATGGGCTTGTATATATAAAAAAAAAAACAAAATGGAAGAGAGAAAACAATGGACTCAACAAAAAAATCTTTAAGAAAGAATGGTATATGGATTATGAATCAATAAACTTAATAATTGGAGTGTGGATGAATGGACTTAATATTGTGACATGAATGAATAAAATCGGAAAAAGGACATTTGACTAATTTGAAATGGTTAATGGTTAAAAATAATAAGAAAATGGTTACGAATCAAAAAAATGGATAATGAAAATGGAAAATAGTTATAAGTTGGTGGAAATAAAAGATGTGAATAAATTTGGATTAGAGATAGAAATATGGGCTAAATGGTTCAATAAAAGGGTTATGGAAAATAAATGATGAGAAATGGATAGAAAATGGGTATGGATTGATCTTCTATGGAATGGACCGACAACCACCAACATGCACACAACCACGAAAACACTTGCACTATTCCACACACTTCAGGTAAAAGTAATGAAGCACACTAACAACTGAACAATTCGTAACCGAAGCAAACAAACATCTGAGCTAACCATCCTCTGAATTCGTGGCCAAATAAATCTTGAATCACCTTGAATCTGTCACGATCAATCACTTGGAAGATAAATTCACAAATGAACAACTAAACAAATAAAATGGCCCAAAACTCCTCGTGAGCCAACTTGACGACCTAGCGAATTCAACACACCACATCTTGACTCCGGACATACATTCCCTGAGAAAAGGGCCTCTGAGGCAGATAGCCTGTGACTGAAGTAAACTCTTGATAGTTTGACCAAATTGGGTCAAACGTTCTTCTGAATTTCTGACTAAACAAATCATGAATCACTGCTTAAGACCCTGATAAATTCCTCACAACAACTTGACATTGAGCACACTTTGACTGACAAATAATCCACCGAAACCAATAACTTGAATTGAAGCAAACTCCTGAGATGCTGAGAAGAGCATAATGGCCTTGTAACTTGACAAAGAGAAGACCTCTTTATTCACCCTTAATTACTGATGATGGGCAAGATGAATCAGTGAATATTCTTCAGACGTGAAATCCTTGAACATTATCAAACTAGGGAAATAAACCCTAATTAGTGACAGGAGAAAAGAGAGGATGATGCCACTAATGGCTGCAAAACCGAAACTTCTGAATTTGTCTGATAACCACAAATAGGGCGCGAAACCCTAATTCTCTGATGATCTCGATCCCATGTCTTAGGATCGTATGCAAATGATATGCGAAATGCGTATGAATGCAAAACGAAAAGCTCACAAAAATAGAAAAGCCAGAGGGCAAATTTGGGGTGTCTACAGCTGCCCCTATTCAAGCAACTGTTAATCTGAAAAGGATGAGAGCAACGGCTATTAGACGTTCAAGATAAACAGTGATTGAATACCAAAAAGACCCCGAAATTTGCACTCACAGAAAGAAAGAAGAAAAGGGATATAGATTGTATAAGAAAACAAAGTATATTGTAAAGTATGGGCGACGGAGGACGACCGTCGAGCAGAGGACGACTGCTGGGTAAAGAGCAATGACGGGGACGGCCGACATGCGGGAAAAGTGTGTAAAGTAAAGCGATGACGGGGACGGCCGACATGCTGGGGATAGAAGGTAAAGCCAAGACGGGGACGGCCGACTAGCTGGGGAAAATAAGATATCATGATGGGGACGGCCATCAAGTAAAGCTGTAAAGTTCTCTGGGAACTAATGAAACATGACAGGGACGACCATCAAGTTCACAAAGGTAAAGTAACCAACGATGGGGACGGCCATCGGGCTGAAAAGGAAAAGGGACCACGACGGGGACGGCCATCGGGTTAAAGAATAAATGAAATAAACAGATGATGGGGTACGGCCATCAAAGGTGAAGGATGATCACCTAGCAGGGGACGGCTGCTCTGTTGGGGATGAAAGGTAAATATGATGGGGACGACCATCAAAGGTGGAGGACGACCACCTGGCAGGGTACGGCTGCCGAAAATATCGACGATGGGGACGGCCATCGGATAGAAAAAGGTCAACGATGGGGACGGCCATCGGACGAGCATGATGGAGGACGACCATCAAGAAGTGGAGGACGACCACTCAGCAGGGGACGGCTGCTCTCAAGGTTTAGCATAACACAGGACGAGTGTTAGATAACCGAAATCAACAATGGGGACGACCATTGGATAAAGTGATGAAGGAAAATCATCAAAAGGTGGAGGACGACCACCTAGCAGGGGACGGCTGCTAAAATCAACGATGGGGACGGCCATCGGATGAGCATGATGGAGGACGACCATCAAGAAGTGGAGGACGACCACTTAGCAGGGTACGGCTGCTCTCAAGGTTATCATAACACAGGACGAGTGTTAGATAAGAAAAGATATCTGTTGGTGATCTACTGGGGATATAGTAAACACGGACGAGCGTTTACATCCAAGAAACAAAAAGGTATAAGTATTTGGTATTGTGTATAGATTAAAGATGCGGACGAGCATCCTTAAGACTATGATACGGACGAGTATCATGTAGAAACAAACTGACACATGTTCAGAGATGATGATACGGACGAGTATCAACCGGTTAACAAAGAACACGGACGAGTATTGCATCTGAAAGAACTCTTCTGGGGAATAATAGACACAGACGAGTATCTATATTCAAGAAGACACAAGTGTTTGACACGGTGTATGGATTAAAGATGTGGATGAGCATCCTTAAGACTATGATACGGACGAGTATCATGTAGAAACAAACGTTAGACGCGATGTTCTGAGATGATGGTACGGACGAGTACCAACGGGTTAACAAAGAACCAGGACTACTGTCGAATCTGTGGGGATATAAATAGTATATACAAGATACGGACGAGTATCTGCATAAGTAAAGTAAGTATGAGTGGTGTATAGATGAGTGTTTAACTGTTGGGGAGAGTGACACGGACGAGTGTCAAAAGGGGAAAAGTATAATATGAACAAGTATCTGATATACAAAGTGTTTAGGTTACTTGTGCTGGGGAAAGTGGCATGGACGGATGTCAAGGAAGTTATATATATACAAGTATCTGTGAGTGCAAAGGGGACGCTTTGGCTTTCTGCTGGGGATATGACACAGACGGGTGCCACAAGGAAAGTATGTGCTGATGTTCGGGAGTGTAAGGCAACCGTTTTAGCTTTAACTCTCCATTGGGGAATCTGGGAAGCATTCTGTATACTATTGATGAGTTGAAAGCTTTTAACTCTGATGGGAACGAAATGTTGGCAACCTGATGCTTGTTGGAGAGGTTTTCACTAGAGGAAAGACGACTCTGTGTGAGGTATACTTCGTTCAACTGCTTTGAACCATCTGCTGAGGATCTGATCATCCTGCTCTGACTCCACTGGGGAGAATTTCTTCTTGCTCTGCTGAGGAAATCCCTTTGGAAATGATATCCCGATGACTCTATGGGGAAAGATCATCTTTAGGCTTGGCTAGGGAAGATGCTTGATCACACAATCATGCTGAGGAGGGAATTCTGATAATTCTAACTTTGTGGGGAAACAAGGCCTTTAGCTGCCTGTTGGGAAAACTTCACTGTGGAAGGATAAATCCGCTTGGGGATAAGAACGATTCAATTAGCCTTGAAGTTCTGCTGGGGTTATCATCTGTTCTGACTCAGCTGGGGATGTCAACCTTCTGGCATGGTTGAGAAAAGATTTGGCAGTGCTCTGCTGAGGAGAGACTTTGCTGGAGAATCAAGTAAGTCAAAAATATGCCCCAAGTATAGCATGACGACTGTGCTGGGAAAATATGCCAATGAAAATTGGCTTTGACTGAATGCGAATAATCAACTCCTCATGAGGGAATCTTGTCAGCTGAAAAGAAGATCTTTATGCTCGGGGAAGAAATAAACTTCCAATGCCCTGCTGGTAAAATAAATACCAGACATTCCCTGAGAATTAACACAGTGCTTCAAACTTCCGAGCTCAACAAAAGCATTACTGATCATCCTGGGTGACCAAGCATTTCCTTAACTCTTCAAATTGCCTCAGATTGCATCACTTTATGAAAAAGATTGTCTTCAAAGGATTTTACAGAAGACTTGGCATCCAAAATTGCCCCAGTGTCTTCAAACTCTCGCAGAAATTCAACAAGTCTTGAGATAACTGCCCCAGATTACGTCTTGAAACGATTCTTGCCCCACATCAGAGCTAAAACAGAAACCATGCGGTATGAAGATGCAATGCAAATGATGTACAATGCAGACGTATGCTCAATGCCAAGGATATGAAACAAGGATGGTTGGGCGCTAGGGCCAGGTTGATAGACATATATTTTTGGTTGCCAAGCAATTGGACTTTTGAAGGTGAATTACCAGACGAGGACTGATTTATAAAAGGTAGGCCAACAGACGAGAACTGATGGGCAAAGAATAAGTCGTCAGACGAGAACTGACTACTTGGGGTTCATTGTCAAACGAGAATTGACTCTGAAAAAAGAATGACTACCAGACGGGAACTGGCGTTCAACGGGCTAAATGAAAAGGTGACCAGACGGGAACTGGTTAAAAGATTCGCCTACCAGACGAGAACTGGTATTTGAAGTTGGTTTGCCAGACGAGAACTGGACTTTGGGTTTGTCTGCCAGACGAGGACTAGACTTGAAAAGGTTTGCCAGACGGGAGCTGGGCTTAAAAAGGTTTGCCAGACGGGAACTGGGCTTTGAAAAGGTTTACCAGACGGGAACTGGGCTTTGAAATGTTGATAAGTTAGGGTTACGGGGCCCTGGGTGTGAGATTGATGTTGCGGGGTTGTGACCAATGCAAACATGATGCATATGCTCTATATGCGACATGAATAACGTATGCAAATGATTTATGCAATGATTATGAAAGGCCAGAAAACTCCCAAGGATGGGGAAAAAGTCATAGGTGACAAGGCTTATGGTTGAGAAGGGTGACAAAGGCGACGGTGGATAGCATGATTTCCCGACACTCGTCTTGAACTCTGAGATTACTGATACTTGCTCTGCATAGCTAAAGTTTGCCCCTGTTGGGCGAGTCTCTGAACAGACTGTTGCTGATTATCCAATTTCTGGAATAACAAACTTGGATGCTCTCTCGAGGAGAGTTGCACTTAGTGATCTCTGGAAGTGTTCTGCCCCGGTATGAGCGTGGAAGCGACTTGACTCATTCTGACTGAGCATTGGGAGAATTGACCCTTAGTCAACGGAAACTCCAGGTGTCCTGCCCCTGTTTGGCAGATTCAGCTCTGATCAACTGACTTTGAATGACGTTCCTCGATCAACTGATGCTTGGGAACTCTCTTTACCCTGACAGATTTCTTGGTCAACAAAACCACTGGATAACATGCCCCTGATTCATAGGCTTACACGATGCGCTTGATTGTGGTCATCATTGTTGAATGATCAAGTTCCCCCGCGATTGCTCTTTGTAGGAACTTCCCTGGTGTCACAAACTGACTTGCAATTAAAACTGTTCATTCACAAATGGTAATTTTAATGCAGTACATATGCAAGTTTTTGAAAATTTATTTATTTTGATGCTGTGATAGTGTGTGACGAATGGACGATTAGCCCAAACGTAGTGCGGAGTTAGCAAATCGTTAGGAGTCAGTTTACGCAACCTTGTCGCAGTATGCTTTCAGAATTGAACCTGATTCAATTAGGACTTTCAAGGGTTATGACGTGGCCTGGTTCACGGTTTTAAAAAGAAGGTTTTATGGCTCAAAATTTATTTATGCCCACCCATTCTCCTTGATGTTCTCCAGTCCTATGTTCAGCTAATTTGACTTAAGCGCTCGCTTCTCACAAGGGTTTTGTAATGATTGAGGAACCAATGACGTTGATGGTTTACGCACCAAAGAGGTTTCTTGGGGTAACAGTCACCCATTCTGACTTTGTGTCTGATCACACAACTTTGTTCTTATGGAATATATTTTTTCAGATTTTTTATTCCCTAACTTTTGCCTGGACTGAATCTTTTTTTCCTTTGAATTTTTCGATTTTGAAGTCCAGCGGGATGCCCTAACTTTTGCCTAAGTCATATGTTTTCACACGTTTTTTTTTTTTTTGACTTAGCGGGCTTTATTTCTTTTTTTTTCTTTGATTTTTTGTTGAACAAATCGCGTGACACTGGCTTGTCATGACTCGCTGAAAGGGTTGACTGACTCATTCCTTTGCTGTTGGAGGGACAACCATTGTGGTTTCACGTCCCTTGACCTCTTGAGGTGCGATGAATAAAGGTAATGGATCCTCGGATGCACACTCCTTTGGAAATTTGGACGCTCGGTCAAATTAACTGATAACTACCCTGCCCCGGGTTGAATGTGAAGGTTTTTCTGTTTAGAAAAGGAACTCCTACTTCAAGGCTCAAACGGGTTGACGAGGGTCTATCTCCCTTATATCTCCGGTGTTTGGGAATTGAAGCAATGCCTGTACATCGTCAGCAGGTTCTACCCTGAAAGCATACCTTGAACAATTATGGGTATTCAGTTGTCATCATCCTCCCTCAAACCTGCTAAACAGCAGTGAAATAAATGGGAGGTATATGGATGCAAATTTTTTTATTTTTTGTTTTTAATGCAAGGAAAGAAAAATGAGCGAATGCGACATAATTGATTCAAAAGTGCAAGATCACTACATTAACATTACCATTCAAAATAACAATGCTTAAAAGACAAGTAGCTGCTAACAGGAAAGAAACTACAATGCAAATGATGAAAGGATACAGCGATCACCAACTCTGATGACATACTGTTGTCTGAGCCACTGAAATCAAGATACGCTTCTTCTGAAATCTTTGAACTCAACCAGTTGAGAGGTTGACGTCCACAACCAAGCTTCCTTCTGGAAAGGAAATGTAGCCCTTGTCGATCAACTGCTGTACCTTGGCTTGAAAAGCTTTGCAATCTTCAGTTGAATGCCCCATTGATCCACCATGATACCCGCACTGCTCCTGAGGATTGTACCCTGGAGGGTACGGCTCTGACAACGGCTTGAGAGGTTTAGGAACCACCAAAGAGCTCTGAATTAGATGCGGCAAGAGTTCATTGTATGCCATGGGGACTGGATGAAGAGGAGCAATCCTTCTTTCCAGATTGTTACGAGGCCTAGGCTGGCTCTGCAGTTGATTCTGAGGTCTTCGACCATGAGCTTGCAGATTTGGACGAGGAGGAGTCCAGGGCTTCCGATATGGTGCTCTGAGCATTGCCGAATGCCCGTAAGAGTAATCAGATTCAGGAAAAGATGATCTCTTAGAAGATGTTGGTCTTGAATATTTGATATTTGCCATGACTGCACTGACGTCATTCCATTCTTCCTCTTGGGAGCTAACAACAGACTCACCTTCGCTAGCTGGGATATTCGAAAAGTCCTGGATCTTTCCACTTTTGAGCAGGCCCTCAATGCGTACTCCAGCTATCATCAAATCAGAGAAGCTTGTCATCCCAATGCTACTCATTCTTTTCAAGTATGGACCCTGCAAGGTGCCCACGAACAGGTCAATTAATTCTCTGTCTGAAAGTGGTGGTTGCACTTGGGCTGCCAATTCTCTCCACCGCTGTGCATATTCTCTGAAAGATTCACCACTCCTCTGGGATAGGCTCTGCAAGTGCGTGCGATTGGGCGCCACGTCCATATTGTACTGGTATTGCTTTACGAAAGCTCTGGATAAATCATTCCAAGATCGGATATGACTGCTTTCCAAATCCATGTACCAACTTAAAGATGCCCCACTTAAACTGTCCTGAAAACAGTGAATCATCAGCTTATCATTGCGGGCATGAGAAGTCATCTTTCTACAGAACATCACCAAATGACGCTTCGGGCAACTGACACCAGTGTACTTCTCGAACTTCGGAGTTTTGAAATCTGGAGGAATGACAAGACCAGGCACCAAACATAGGTTTAGAGCATCAAAACCAAAGGCATCAGGATCTGCTAAGGCTTTGAGTCGCTCGTCCAACACACGAAATCTTTCAGCAAGATCAATAACTTGTGGATCCTTGGTTTTCACAAGAGGGATTGCCCCTTGGAAGTCTGGCATGGGGAAGGCAAACCTCTGATAATCTGTAGTATTAGAAGGAGATGAAGGTCCACCCCGGACAGCAGATGGTTCAGGTATATTCTGATTCAAGATCCGGGTCTGTGCAGGCTGAGCTTGAGCAAGATTGTTCACTTGTGGAAGATCTTCATCAGGAGAAAGACCATACAAAGGATTGGTCATTGAAGTGAAACCAGGTGGAAGCTCAACATTCTGGCGGTTGTTCTCTGACATAGATGCTGACGGCTTTCAAACTGACCCTCTTAACTCTTGGCACTGCTCAGTCTAGCTTCACACACTCTGTCGTCTTCTAACTGTTACCACTTGTTCAAACTGAGTACCGGGAAATCAGCTGGCTGGTCATGGACAAAAGAGGAAGGATGAGCTCTCGGGAAGAGGAAAATGCAATGCAGATGCAAAATGCAATGTGATGATGCAAAAGATGCAAAGACATGGGATCACAGCTGGAAACCGCCTGGAATCTGGAGTGCTGCCAAGGATCAAGTGTCTGTAACCACAAGATCTCTGTATAGTAACCCAAAATAGTAACCGAAAACCAGAGGTCAATGACTTCAGGATCATAGTGACCGGATCAAACAATTGTACTGGTAATGAGGGTATGTTGAGGTCAAGGGTACCTGCAAACCTGTAAACAGCCCAACCCCCTCGCAGGTGGTGTTCTAAAACAAGGATCCTCAGACTTGGATCAGTTATGAGAAGTGTAAACACTTCTAACCCGGAGGTACAGTGTTTACAATTACCATAACAATTCCTCCTCTAATTCACCTCAATTTCTGAAGGTCAATACTAAAAGGTCATCCAGACTTAGCAGGCTTCCCAGATCCCCCTAGCATTGCAGGAAATCTGCAACACAGAGTTCTCAAGAAGAAACCCATATCTGAACCGTGTTTCATATTCCCGCACCAGACTGAAAATTGACTGGGAAAGAATATGATTCACTCTAGCCTAGGTGTCACTCAGGTCCCAGGTATAGGACCTTAACTCTCAATGGAACACCCACCCACCAAAGAAAAACCAGATCCAGCCAGCACAGTATGACAGTATGATATATAAAAGCAGTAAAGAAAGCAGTAAAGTAACTGTACATAAAGCAATAAACAAAAATAAATACAAGCACAAACAAGCACATAACACCCCAGTAAACACAAATCAATCAAGCGCTAGGAGGAACCCACGAAAAGAACCAGAAGCCCTGGTTGCAGTATAAGATTCCCCAGCAGAGTCGCCAAGCTGTCGCTCCCGACAAATGAAAATGGATCAGATGAAGGTACAGACGCGAACGGTCGGCGAAGGGAACAGTGAGAACACACAGCCGTGAACTCACTGGAGATGAATAGAGTCGCCAGCTAGGCATTTTTATCCCGGAGGAAAGGCAATGCTGCATAGACCTAGAAAAAGATGGATAAGACGGTTGCGAACCAGAGAGACTGAGAAAGGGGGTTGGTTACAACCTGGGAAGGTATTAGCACCCAGATTGTCCGCCGTACTCGACGGGATCCACGCTTGAAAGATTTGTGTTTTAGAGGGGTAGTGTCAGTGCAATCTGTGTGTAAAATAGCTGGAAAGCAATATGTACAGGTGTCAGTGTAAAGTGTATAAGTGGTGTGAAGTATGAAAGTGTCAGTGTAAAGACAAGAATAAGATGCTCATGATAATGAGGCTCAAAGAATAATGCTGGAAGGAGGGGGAATGTACAGAGACTTTTGTTCGATAACTGTTAAGTTATGCCTACGTATCCTCTCGTGCAATGAGGAAGTCAGAACACCGTAGTTCGACCCAAAGAGACTGAAAGGTGATTTGACTTGTGAACTGCTTGCTTGTCAATGCTCAAGTGTATGACCCGTCTGGCTCAGGTGCTTACTGTCTTGCATTAGACGGAAGAAGCGAGTTCTCGATTGTGAGTGAAGATGATGAGAAAAGAATCCCGGAGGAGACGATTATTGTTTGTTTTTGAGTTTTCAGTCTTTTATTTCTTTTTGGAGTTTGTCATAAGATAATGAGCTTAAACCTAAATCAATGGATTTGGTAAACTCATCACATCATCCCTCTGATTAGGGGTAAAGAGAATTACCTTAAGTGTGAAGTCAGATTCTCACACTTAATCACCCTTGATGTAGGGTTAAGATCATTAACCTACTTGTGATTATTTAGATGTTTTTGGTGTTTTTGTTTAGTGTTGAGTAATGAGGTTAAGCCATAATCAGGGATTTAACAGGCTCATTACACCATCCTAAAAGAAGGATAATAGATGAGAATGTTTAAGCTGAGGAAAGCTCCTCAACTTAATCCATGATTAGGGATTAAGCCCATGACAAAACAAGCCTTTGATTAAGTGGATTTTATTTAATGATATGATGATGAAGTGAATTTTATGATTTGTAAGACAACTTGAGGGGGACTTGTCCATTAACACTAGGGTTAGTCCTTCTTAACCAATTAAGGAAGAATTAGAACCCTAATGCAAGGCCCAAGTTACAAGTATGATGTCTTGATATTTATTAAGTGGATTGATTAAGAGATTTAAACACATTAAGGGTTCAACACTTAGGATTAAAGTTATACACTCCATCCTAAGAGAAGGATGCAGGCATAAGCTTAATCACAAAGCCCTGAAGCCTTTAGGGTTTAGTCCCTAATTATGAGGTGAGAGAAGGAGACTCAAAGATGACACAAAGGTGGAAGCTAAATGGGGGGACTAATCAACCCTAATTGTTATCATGCTTGGAAACCCTAGGGTTTGTGTGGTTTTTTAGAGATATCTTCAAAGAGAGCCACCGGGAAGCAGATGAAAGGATCAAGAAGTGAAGAGAAGCAAACAACTTGCTTCACTCAAGAAGTCAAGTTGCTTGAAGGAAGAAGATGAGGAAAATGAATTAAGATGAATAAGAAATAAGAAGATGAGAATGCAAAAATGGAAATGAGATGAATAATGAATAAGAAAAGGAGATGAGAATGCGGTATGGAGGTGAATAAGAATGGAGAGATGAGAATGCGATATGAAGATGAATAAGAATGAAGATAAGGAATGCACAAACAGAGCCTACACCAGTAGGACTTCCAGATGCAGCAGCATGCAATAATTAAAATCGGGCTATCAGCGTTACCTAACGGAGAAGGTCCGTTGCCTCTTCAATACGTGCAAAGAAATCGAGAACACTTTAAATGATCAATCCAGTAAGACTATGGTGTTCGACATCACAAATTTGCAAGACAAATAATAAAGTTAGTAAGAATTTAATAAAAGAAAATCAATCCTAAACAAAATTCAACAAGAATCACAAAGTTATATACCAAAATATTTATGTTAAAAGTCTAACTAAAAGATCAATTACATCAAACAATATATTCAACTCTAATCAAAACAATAAATAAAAAAAACAATTTAAGTAAAATTTAGATTAACAACTGAAATTAAATAGGGACCAATTCAATCATAACAAAATTACTTTCAAAATGATACAAAATAATCTAACAATAAAACAAAGAAAGAAAAAAAAAAAAAAAAAAAAACTTCAAAACAAACCCCAGCTGGAGGTGAGCCGCATAATGCATTGGGTGCTAAAGAGAAATACACAGGCTCAAAGCAACCCAGCCCATCAAACAACAACAAAAAAAACATTAATAATAAAAAATCAAAAGTTTTAAAGAGGAATAAATGAACAGATTTGTTTAAAAGAGGAAATCGGGAATCTCAGTCAAAAATAACAACTCAAAGCTCTTTCTTCTTCCTTATGAACCGCAACACCCCTTTCTCCTCAAGAACACGACCGGCTACCGCACTTCGAAAGGGAAAGGATACAGGGACGGAATGGAAACAAAAATCAGCCTCAGCTCTTCAACGCTGACGCTCAAACGAAAAAAAAAGACGAATCCCCTTGTTCCCGCGATTCCATGTTTGTTCGATCTCAAAGTCAAGCCTCCGTCAAAATCATCGCTGGAAAATAACCTCATCGGCTCCAACGATCTGTCGTCTCACAAATAGCACCGCCGAAGCTTCTTCTATGGATCTCGTCTCTCTCACCGTCTCAAATCTCCGCGGCTTGGTTTCCTTTTTCAAACGCCTCTCTCCAAGCTCACGGCGGCGCGTCTGGGTTTGTGTTTCGCGGTTGGTTCTGAAGGTGTTGGAGAATGCGGTTTTGTTGCGGCGGAGAAGAAGGTTGTTGGGCGGCGGTTTTCTTTGTGTTGTTTCCTTTGAAAGATATCAGAGGTGTGTTAAAGGTGGCAGGTTCGTTGTTGGTGGCTTGGACGGTGGTTCAGTGGGTGTCGCGGCGGTGAAGGGACGGTTTAGGGATTGTTGGCGTGTGAGGCGGAAGGTTTCGATTTGCTGTTATTGTTGATGCCTGCGACTTCGTCCTCAGTTTGGTTCGGTATCTCACAGGTTGGGAATTTTTGCTTCTACTTTCTGGTTCTGTGGGTTTCAATCTCATTCATCCTCTTTTTCGTGTTTGTGTTTTGATCTTCAGATCTGTGTTGGTTTGATGTTGAATGCTGAGATGGTTGTGAAGGAGGACTGTTTTTTTCAGATGCGGTGTGGTGGTGATGACGCGTTGATGTTGTTGCGGGTGAAGGGTTGGAGAGTGGTGGCTATATTGTTGGTTGTGTTTTTATGCAGGTTTTTAGAAAGTCTTGGTTTGGTTGTTGTTGTTGTTGTCGAAGGTGGTGGTGGAGGAAAATAATAGTGATTGTGGTTTGTATGAGATTGATGAGGGTTGAACCGTGTTGAAGGTGAGGTTTGTGGTGTTGAAAGGTTATGTAAAAAAAAAGGACGAGGTGTTGGCTATGAAGAGAAAGGAAAATGTCCTGTTGGATGTTGATGGTGAGTGATGTAATTATGGTTGTGCCCAATGAAAAATCAAGAGGAGAGTTTTTATTGAGAGTTTGTTAGAGATTATTTGTTGTGAGAATTTTTTGAGAGAGAATTCCCTTATGTGGAGAAGGAAGACGAATTGGCCATAGATTGAGAGTTTGTGTTGTCATAATGAAGGAAAGATGTGAGTTGTGGATGGGTGGTGAAGCAGAAAAAAATGTTGGATGTGTGATGAGTAGTGATAGTTGGGTTTGCTGAGCTTTTAGGATGAAGAAGAAGGAGTGAGTTTAGGAAAGTTGTAAAAAAAGTGAAAAGAAAGAGGCGCAGCTTTTTTTGTTTGTGTCTTGGGATCAACTTTTTCTTTTTAAAGCTAGGTCAAACCTTCTCCTTGGATAATGGGCTCAACATTAAATGGGCTTGTATATATAAAAAAAAAAACAAAATGGAAGAGAGAAAACAATGGACTCAACAAAAAAATCTTTAAGAAAGAATGGTATATGGATTATGAATCAATAAACTTAATAATTGGAGTGTGGATGAATGGACTTAATATTGTGACATGAATGAATAAAATCGGAAAAAGGACATTTGACTAATTTGAAATGGTTAATGGTTAAAAATAATAAGAAAATGGTTACGAATCAAAAAAATGGATAATGAAAATGGAAAATAGTTATAAGTTGGTGGAAATAAAAGATGTGAATAAATTTGGATTAGAGATAGAAATATGGGCTAAATGGTTCAATAAAAGGGTTATGGAAAATAAATGATGAGAAATGGATAGAAAATGGGTATGGATTGATCTTCTATGGAATGGACCGACAACCACCAACATGCACACAACCACGAAAACACTTGCACTATTCCACACACTTCAGGTAAAAGTAATGAAGCACACTAACAACTGAACAATTCGTAACCGAAGCAAACAAACATCTGAGCTAACCATCCTCTGAATTCGTGGCCAAATAAATCTTGAATCACCTTGAATCTGTCACGATCAATCACTTGGAAGATAAATTCACAAATGAACAACTAAACAAATAAAATGGCCCAAAACTCCTCGTGAGCCAACTTGACGACCTAGCGAATTCAACACACCACATCTTGACTCCGGACATACATTCCCTGAGAAAAGGGCCTCTGAGGCAGATAGCCTGTGACTGAAGTAAACTCTTGATAGTTTGACCAAATTGGGTCAAACGTTCTTCTGAATTTCTGACTAAACAAATCATGAATCACTGCTTAAGACCCTGATAAATTCCTCACAACAACTTGACATTGAGCACACTTTGACTGACAAATAATCCACCGAAACCAATAACTTGAATTGAAGCAAACTCCTGAGATGCTGAGAAGAGCATAATGGCCTTGTAACTTGACAAAGAGAAGACCTCTTTATTCACCCTTAATTACTGATGATGGGCAAGATGAATCAGTGAATATTCTTCAGACGTGAAATCCTTGAACATTATCAAACTAGGGAAATAAACCCTAATTAGTGACAGGAGAAAAGAGAGGATGATGCCACTAATGGCTGCAAAACCGAAACTTCTGAATTTGTCTGATAACCACAAATAGGGCGCGAAACCCTAATTCTCTGATGATCTCGATCCCATGTCTTAGGATCGTATGCAAATGATATGCGAAATGCGTATGAATGCAAAACGAAAAGCTCACAAAAATAGAAAAGCCAGAGGGCAAATTTGGGGTGTCTACAATCGTCACTGGAAATAAGCGATGATTTGTGATCGTATTTCTTTGTTCTTCGAGGGGAGGTGGATCTTGATCTGCTCCTTCTTGATTTTCTTTTAGGAGAGGGTTGTGGAGATGACTGACGAAAGCGTTTGTTGCCTGTTGATTCGTCGGTGTTTCCTCTCCTCTTCTTCTTCGCCGGAGACGGAGTGAACTCCCCTTGGGGCTTCTTTGGAGAATGAGGTCGACGAGAATTATCTTCAAGTCGGGCGATCTTTTCACCATGAGTGAGGAGTAACAAGTTCGTTTAATTTAGGATTTCGGCCAGTGCGGCGAAATCTGACCCCGAAGGAGTCGAAGGAAAAAGAGTTTCCGGGCGACTCTCCAAGGGTTGGTCACGATCGGGTGAAGGTGATGTCTCCTTCCCTTCTGGTCGGTCGTGCACCGTTTCATCGTGTAGGGGAGGCTGGACGTTGCTCTCACGTTGCGTGAGAATCATCCCATCATTCGATCGATTCTCCTGGTTGTCCCGAGCAGCCATGGATCTTGTTAAAACTTTTGTTCTTTGAGGATCTTGAAAGAAGAACGGGGAAATCTTAGCCTTTCCCACAGACGGCGCCACCTGATCGTACCTGGAGATCAGGATCCGATACGGCTGGTTTCGAGAGCGGACGGATGTGGTCGTTGAGGAGAAAAAAGGGGTGTACCTGCAATGCACTCCGATGCTAAAGTAAGTATCCGAGCAAGAGTGAGCAAGTATTAGTATTAGGGTTGAGAATTGAATACCTGACCCTCTCAAATGAGAGAGTTTATATAAAGGACCAGCTAGAAGACTATTGGTTCGTTTTATGAGGTGCGGATCGAGGGGTCCGTGAAGATAGGAAACGGTCAATACTAGCCGTTAGAGGGTCTCTTTGTGATCGGATCATTAGTGGTCGACTGAGGGACCACTTTTCATGACTGTGCTCGACGTCGAGCAAGGTAAATGGATCAGTCTTTTTGGCCCAGTAAGAAGAATTGGGCCGGGTCGGAACACTAACTCTTGTATAAATAGCCTTAACCAATCACATTAAGGCATGGTGGAAAATATCAATAAAGTGAAGATTATTGAAAGATGTATAAACACTTTGTATTCTAGTAGTCATGAGTCAAATAATAAAATTTGAAGACATGTTTGAAAATGAGTTTGGTTTCTATAATTCGAAAACAAGCATGAGGCGTGTCTGGATCCTACGATATGGAGAATATCATTAACCCAACAAAAAGCATAATGAATAAATTTTGTAATCAATTAAGAGTATACTAACCTATTTAAATATATATATATATATATATATATATATATATATATATATATATATATATATATATATATATATATATATATATATATATATATATATATATATATATATATATATATATATATATATATATATATATATATATATATATATATATATAAGAAAATAAGACAAGGGTTGATCCGAGTAAGGTTTAACTAATCTAAAATAAAACAATATTTGATAGTTCAAATTTTGAGATTAAGGGATGTGAAAAATGAACTACACTAAAGGGTGGGGGAAGAAGTAAGATTTCTTTGCTTAATTAAAGGAGAATTTTAGATTCTAAAATCTATATAGAATTTTGGGAGACAATTTTCCTATCCATCACAAAAAGTTGAGTATATCTTAAACAAATTATAAGATATCATTTAATTTTTATATATTTAATTATTTATTAAATAGTGTAATTTTTTATTGTTTTCAAAATATTTTACTAAAGATAACTTTACCCAACTTTTTAAATTGTGTAAATAAGAATTCACCGATATTTAGTCATTTTCATTTTCAAAGGCTTCTCTAAATATCAAAAGGTGAGAAAACAAAATCACCTATTTTTAGTTAGGATTGGGAATGTCATGGATTGGACTCCAATATCAATTTAGAGCACAAGCCCATACGTATGGAAGCCCAAAATTTCAGCCTTGTAGACTAGCTGGTCTAGTTGATATTATTAAATTGCATATATATGTCAATTATTAATTTGTTTATTTGATAGTTGATATTATGTATGTGCATTATGTTTATTTATTTGATAATTGATATCACTCTTGTTATTCTCTAAAATGAACTACTCACTTTGCAAGAAAAATTTTACTTTCTTTTCGGTCAAACTCTGGTTTAATACCAAATTTCATTATTCAAAAAGTGATGTCATAGATATTACCCTTCTTGCATAAGTGAAATAAAAGAAGTGACATATATAATTATTATTGATAATCACATTTACATGATGAGATCACGAGATGCAAGTATATATAGTAAATGAAAAGAAGATAATATATATCCCATGCATGCAATGCAACTAGGTAGCCCCATTGAAGCAGGTGAAAGTAATAAGTAACGTACTGCTATCTATCTTAAAAAGCTGTCATCATGGCTCACAGAACAGAACTCCAGTATTGAATTTCATCATGTTTTCTTCAAGTTTATCCGACCAACCACGTGAACAATATAACTCATTTACATCACGTGTTTGTTTTCTTTTCACACATAAAAAACGTGAGGAAATACAATGAACGGTTCACAGTTCGCAGAGAGTTACTTTTAAGATCAGTTTTCAAAGGCTATAGATGTTACTGTCCTTGTTTCTTTATAAGGTATAGCAGAATCCCATGACAAGTCTGTTGAGTCACCTTCCATACCCTTTGTTTGTATAACTCTTGTTAGGTTTCAACTTTGGTACATCATCAATGCTTTGTTTGCTTCTTATCACAAACTCTATCTTATAGTTTATTTAACTCCAACAATATACCATCATCAAAATCTAATTCTGATGTTAAGTTTTCGACCGCAAGCATGGTTTTAAATTTCCAGATGATAATAATATTGGTGTGGAGATATTTATGAGGGACATGTGATGTGGTGAGATAAATTAATGATGACCTAGTGCATGATGCATGTAAGCCTAGACAAAGAGTTAGGTCTTGGTCTGTTTTGAAAAGTTGCATGGCAGTACGTGGATCACATTGGGCTAATGAAAAAGTTGGTTTCAATTTTTAACAAAGATAGCATTGGTTGGTATTTCCACGTGTCGATTTCTTGTGGCTTTAGTTTGGCCATTCATCAATGCATGTGCAATATCATCATCATATGAGTTTGGCAAGAGAACAATAAAAGTACTTTATAAATTAAGCTCTTATATATTACACAACATAAGCGATTAAGTTCTTAAATATGAAAAGTACTTGTCACCAAACATGATCAAACTAGTTATATAAACAAACCTAATTAATAATATGTTTCTGCTTCATGGAAATTAAGCACTTAGGTTTATATATAATAATATGTAGAAAATGAAGCACTTAAATCTTAATTAATCTCCATTAAGTAATTGCAAAGACAAGAGATCTTCCATGCTCCAGTAGTTATTATCATTGGTACAAGAACTTGATTGATCAGAGATTGTAGGAAACTGATGAGATGAAAATGGTTCCAAAATTCCTTGGTAAGAAGGTGGTGACATAATGTTATTGGTGCTGGTGTCCATAGGTTCACCTATGTTGGGAATTTGGCTAGAGCTTGCTACTTGATTATTATTATTTTCATTTCTGTCATTTATTTGAATATCAGAAGAACTCTGTTGGTTTTGCTGAGAGTTCTGTTGATCAGCTTGCTTGATATGCTTCTGAATCCTTGTCCTCCAATAGTTCTTTATCTCGTTATCGGTTCGTCCCGGTAGATGTTTCGCGATTTTCGACCACCTGCATTGGTGAATCATTCATTTGCCAAAGAAAATCCAAAATATATAATCAAATACACTTAGTTTACGCGCCTCTTTTATTTTTAACCTCTCCGGTCGTCTCATAGAAAATTATTTTATTAACTATATTTATTTAGAAATAAATATTTTTAATTAATGTTAATGGTAATTAATTAAGGAGGCTAATGATGCATTTATATTACTAAATAAAAAAAATATATTAATATATTCATTAATCAAACCAATGAAACTTTTTTTTTAAGAATGTGACTTAGGTAGTGAAATATCAGTTATGTAATGATGGTGAGTGTGAGCACGTATGTGCACACGTGTGAGAAGTAAAAACAAAAAATATGAGAAAAAAACTTTAATAATTTAACTAAGGTATATAATTTTAAATTGCAAATATTACAACTACAATTGTTACCATGCTAATCAACAATGTTTTTTTAAAATTAAATTATCATTAGGTAATTTGAACTAACTTTAACTTTAACTATAAAGTAAAAAATTTGTGTAATTTTTAAAGAGAAAAAATAACTTTAACTTTAACCGCAAAGTGAATTTTTTTGTAATTTATATTGAGAAAAAAGATAAAATATGAAGTTTTGAAAGTGGAGTATTTAAAGGTGGCAATGGCTGTATTATTCAGAGGCTAGGAATAAAAGTGAGGTAATATTTTAAGCGTGAGTTATAGATAAAAAACTTGGATGTTTGTTGATATATAGATAAGATACTTGTTTTCCTTTGCTATATGGAGAAAAATAATGTGTTTTGTTTGCAGAAGAACTTGTCCAAGATCAATAATATTTCAGATTTCTCAAAGATTCATGCATGCATCAGGTAGAAACTATGGTTCACTTCAAACATATCTTTTCTATTCTCTACATATAATAAAGATCTATTTTTTTGTTATTCAATTATAGATTTGTAGAGTATTTTTCAACTCTTTCTTTTAACTTTTATTTTTGTTTATGCTAAAATAATTTAACTTCATTTTGTTCCTTCTTTTTTTTTTGTATTTTTTTTTACATGCGCATCTCTGTTTTTTTTAAAAGAAGTGATATAGGCACGTGTGACATACATAACTTATTTTCTTTGACCTAAAATATATAATTAAAAAATAAAAGCTAAGTTAATATGTTAAACTTTATATTTGAAAAGCTTGTATGTTAATATTATCGTTGAATCAAGATTAAATTATTTGATTTTAAGTTTGATAATTTATAATTCTAAAAAAATAATAAAAATAAAAAATGGAACTGTTAGATTAAATTATTTGATTTTAAGTTTGATAATTTATAATTCTAAAAAAATAATAAATAAATAATAAAAATGTTAGATCTGGATTCAACAATTACGAATATGACTAAAACGTTTGAATTTGACGGAATAGATTGTAATTTTCTATTTAAGACTCTCCACAACCAAAGACACTCAAATTTACAAAAGAAAAAGACACTCAAATTTACAAGAACACCCTATCAAGATCCTAAAATTTATGTCATTAATCATAACTAGAATCTATATAAAGAAACCTAAAATGAATATTTGATGAGGTCAATGATATATAGATCAATGATAATAATCCAACGGTTGAGATTTGTATATAGACATATCTACGTGAAACACCTTAGATCAACTTTGTGTAGTAACACGATGGTTCAGCTCTTAAGGTACAATATATTCGGTTCTCATTTACAAGAAACGTATAGATATATATTTTAGAAAACTAAAACTATTTTATATAACATATAAAGTATATATCAAACTAGCAACATTTTCTTCATTTATTTAATTATTATTTAAGTAATGAAGTTTTTCTTTTTTCGGAAATGTTTATTTTTATTTTTATATTTAACTATTTTATATTTTGAAATATTGTCTAATTTTCAATTTTTTTATTTTTTTATTTTCAAAGTATTATTAGAAAACACAACAAACAACTTTAAGAAAAAGTAAAATGATATCAAGAGAACTTGTATTGTATCAAATTCTTTCAAGTGCTATCCATATTTTATATAATTCAATTTTAATTTGTTTAGATTCTAGAAGAAGAGAGTCGCAAAATGATAGTATTTGTTTTTTTAAATAAGAAGTTAGCATTTTTTTCTATCCTATTCTTTTTAATCTTTTATTATTTAATAATCTTCCTTTTATCGTAGATATTCTTCGATTTAGGGAGATAACTTACCTCACTAAGTAGTATGATCTAATTATTTGAATAATAAAAATTGCTATATGAGATTCAAACACTATAAATTATAAATTTTATTCTAAATTGATTTTGTTCTAATATCTTTTTATAATCAAAGTTCGAGAATCCTTAATTCTTGTGTTGATAAATTTCTTGGCTAAAATAAAATAAAAAATAGTAGTGGAAAGAGGAGAAAATTCAAATACGAAAAATAAAGTGACCTTTAAATGTTTTATATGAACAACTTTTTTTCAAAATCTCTTTCCAAAATCTCTTTAGATATATGTCTACAAAATTTTAACCATATATTTTAACCACTCTTGTTTTCTTGCATCATAGGCTGCGTATAAAGAGAAGATCCATTTTCAAAGACGTGTTCTTGCATAGTAGATATTTTCTAGAGTTATATATCATGCATGAATCGTTAAAGTTTTAATTTAAGGCAAATTATATTTGTAATAAGAGTGAAAAAATGAAATGATTTCTCAATCAAGATCCTTAAGGACATATATATATATTCTTGTAGTCCTTTTTTTAAACTTGTAGCAAACCCTAATTTTTTAAATATTGTTGTAGTAACCTTTTTTAATAAACAATGTAACCCTTATGTATCTTTTTTATCATCACCATCTTTTGCCACCCTCTATTTTTTCTATAAAATTTCCTTCCTTAATATTTAATCAGCAATTTTATTCCAAACAAAAACTTTATAAATAATTACACATTATTGTAACTTGTATATTCTCAATTTAAATAATTACATATTAATATTACTTTTTTTATTTTCCATTGTATTTTGAGACATGGTACAGTCATCTATAACTAATGAATATCTACTACGACATATACATATGTTTGTTCCATACCGTAAATCAATTGGTTGTATCTTCAATTCAATCGTATTCGAGAATCATTCTTGAAAATCTTCAGTTGTCTTATAACGATTAAATTATCTATATGCCGAGTTCGACCCCTCACCCTTTTATGTATATGGTGGAGTTCTTTAATTTTCTCTATAACCTAATTTGAATTTTCTTCTTCCTTTAAAATGGTTAAGCATCCCTCAAGTTTCTTTCTTTCTTATTTATTTGAAATATACTTTAATTTTCTGTTTAAACTTATTAAAATTTATGTTTAGAAATATATATGATTTTGTACAAAGGGTTTTCTTATTTTAATTGACCTAAAATCCTCGCATCAAATTACATCTTAGGATATGGAAGTTTATGAAACTTCTTCACAGCCAATTACTACAAAATTTGTGATGAAGGGAGTTTATTCATGGGAGTGAAAAATATTACAATTCAATTTGAATGAAATTAAGAGAATTTTAATTATTTCTCCAAAAAAAAAAAAATTAGATTATTTCTCAAAATGAAATGTAGGGAAACAAACTACCAACAAAAGTTATATTATATTATAATAAATATATAACTAGGTAGCTAGAGGGAAAGAGAGAGCATGCAATAGAAAGGAGAGATAAAAAGCAATTAAAAATATTGATTTAAGAGATTCTACAAAAAAAATTAATAGATTTTGTACAAGCAGTTAAAATTTGTAAACATTAAAAAAAACTACAAACCCCAAATTATTGCATCTTTTCTCATGCAAAGAATTCTCTCCAATTTATAAACTCTATTCCAAGTGTATACTACAAGCTCATATATGCCAAAACTTAACAAGAAAGCTAGGAACTTTCTTTATCTTTTGAACTATAAAAAACAAAGATGGTCATTTAAACTTTTCCACATAAAATTAATTAAATAGTGATAAAAACATTGATTTGTAGAGTTCGTGCAATATAAAACATGTCCATTTTTTTAATAACTAAATAATAGAATTTAATATATATTAAAATATTTTATATGGATTGACCTGTTTCCCCATTTTGCATGTAATTCTATGATCAAAAGTTGTTCTTCGGGTGTAATATTTCCTCGTCTAACATCGGGTCGGAGATAGTTTAGCCAACGAAGTCTGCAACTCTTTCCGGTACGTTTAAGACCTACCATGTATAAAAGCATGTTATTAATTATGATTTATGAAAAATATTATGGATCATTAGTAACCCTACTAAGCTAGGTCATTTTCTTAGGTCTCATCATCCAAAGCTGTTAGTTAAACGTGTTACTAGTGTTGTTTTATTTGATTAAAGAAAAGTAGAAGATAGATGTATATGTGTGTGTGTGATTAATTATTATTATTATTACCAGCAGATTTTGCCAAGGAGTTCCAAACACCTTCACCATGATTTGCAATATAGTTGATCAAGATCAAGTCTTCTTCCATTGTCCATGGTCCTTTTCGAACATCAGGATCTTGAGAAGAACTGCACTCTTTTTTGTCCATTATATATTTGTATGAGAGAGAAAAAGAGAGAGAGGGAGAGTAGTGTACATGAAGGAAGACATATGCTCATGACATATCATAATAATGGGAGTTGGAGCGTTTAAATAGAGGGAACACTAACATCATTTGTTAATTGTAAATTCCACTTTTTTTACGTACCTAACTATGTTTCTAATACCAATATGCATGCATGCATGCATCAATATGCATGTGATTCTGTGTAGAGGCTATGTTTTTTTTTTCTTTGTGTTCTCTCTCAGTTTTAATTATTGTGCACATGCATTCCAAATAACAAAAGGATATATATATATATATATATATATATATATACATATATATATATATATATATATATATATATATATATATATATATATATATATATATATATATATATATATATATATGTATATATATATATATATATATGTATATATATATATATATATATGTATATATATATATATATATATGTATATGTATATATATATATATATATATATATGTATATATATATATATATATATATATGTATATATATATATATATATATATATATATATATATATATATATATATATATATATATATATATATATATATATATATATATATATATATATATATATATATATATATAAACATATTTTCTTGAATAGAAGAAATTTGAAAAGTATGATGAAAATGAGATAAGCTATTTGGACATAAAAAAAAAAAACACATAGTATATTACATACTTTAAAATTTTTAGTGTTATTTTCTCTTTCTTCATTTTAAAGAAAATACTCTTTTGAAATATTTTGTAAAGTAACGACTATACGTATCAAGACAACTCAATTGGTGACCATTTTAAAGATTGGATTGGCGGATTAGTTTTGATAGGGGCCAACGAATCAAACGCGGTTGGCATTTGGTTAACTTCATGTTGGATTATTTGGTTGTGACGGAACAATATCATGTTCAACGATGGTGTTTGATATCAAGATGAAGTAGTTCATAAGATTATACTCATGTCTTGGTTGTGGATCGGAAAAAAAAATTGAAAAAGTCATATATTTGTAATTATTACGAATGACACAATTTTCCTTGTGAATTTTCGTAAATTGTTGCCGTTTAATATTTTGTAAGTGAGTTCGGATACCCAGTTATATCCGTTTGGAATATATTTCTTTTGCCTATTAAAAAAAACCACTCAATTGGTACGCAACTTTATCATAGATTAGATAAAGATAAATTATTATTTATATATAAGTTGATTGTTGTCTTCATGCTAAATCTTGGAATTCAACCGGACGGTGCAAGTCAAGTGCGGTCAATTCATTATGGTTCATTTCTTGTTGGGTTTTGTGGAAGAGTAGGAATGATATATCCTTTTCAACAATGGCGTATGTTGTATTGACGACATTGTTAACGATATCAAAAAAAATTCTTGGAATTGGTTGATTTTAGGCCGTAGAAATGATATAAAATATAGCTTGTATGAGTGGTTTAAATACCCTTTTGATTTCTTGTAAGTTTGTTAGTAGTAGAGGTGTTTAGTTGGTGATGGGTTTTTCCCCGATCTATTTGATTTGTAATGATGTTTTGCTTGGAGAAGCTATTTTTCTCCTATTAATTCAATTTCTTATCAATATATATATATATATATATATATATATATATATATATATATATATATATATATATATATATATATATATATATATATAAACAAAGATATAAAAAATTCCGATACAAAAGTTTAAATTCAAAAACTCAAGCCATCAAAGAATTAAGATAGAGTTCACAACACCAGTCCCACCACCAACAAAACAAGAGACCTCACACGTAAACCAAAACCATTGCACCTCTATAGAGAGCGACTCTACCTCTTGTACCACTATTGGTTTAGGTACTGGATATGATTCTAAAGTCAAATAAGAGAGTAAGTTTGAGTTTGTTGGTGCCTGCTAAGAAACCAATTTCAAGCCAATAAAATACTTGTATTTATAGTCAAGCACTCATATGTTGAAAGGGAATATTAGGGATACTCCAATCAATAAATATAACCCAATACAAAGACTCCAACCCCTAAAGAAAATAATTACAAAAAAATAATAGGGCATTTGAGCCAATCGTAAAAAGAGCACCTATGATTATGTTTATTCCATAGGGGGCAACCACTATACGGAAGTCAAAACAATTCTATCAACAATAACATCCAGATTAAATGCTTCGTCATTGAAGATAATATGATTCCTAGAACGCCAAATATACCAAACAAAATACTCTTATCCTCTACTTATTTCACGTTTGTTGGAGAGTTAGAGAAAAGTTTACTATTACACACATACCAAATGGTCCACGCCTCTGCATGCCAAATCATGAAAAAACCTCCCCTAACATTACCCTTACTCCCTAAGGATCGAAAGATCTCAAAAAGAATATTGGGATCCCAAGGAAGAGCAACTTGAACTCCTGACCACCTAAAAATCTTATACCAAACACTAGATGCTAAGCTACAAGTAATAAAAATATAGGAAGATGATTCAATCGAATTCCTACACATAATACATGAGAGACCTTTTGAGTTGACTATGGCTTTTCTCTTAAATAAATTCTCTATAGAGGGGGACTTATCCTACTGAAGTTGCCAAGAAAATACCTTCACCTTAGAGGGATCCCAACTATCCCGGTTAAGGAGAGGTGTTAAGACCTCCCTCCCAACACGATTGTCTAAAGAAGATACAAGATTCATTTTGAGGTGACAGGAAAAGGTTATTGGACATATGACACCATGCACAAGAAGGGATGAATTGTGGAGGTTTGCAAAATAATTATTTAAAAAATCATTTGAGAAATCTGAGTTTAAAAATATTTTATAAAACAATTGAAAATATATGTAGCGGAATTTTAAAGTAAGGAAAATAACTGGAAAATAGAAGAGATAAGTGAAGAGAAATAACACCGGAGAATTATAAATGTTCGACCAAGAAGACTTAATCTTGTCCTAAATAATTTTTCTTGAGAGTATCCATTATGCTTGAGAGCTTTTAAGAAGTTATGTCCATGAACCCTTTTATACAAAGAAATGAAGTTTCAGGCTAACTTCTAACCAAACAACAAACACAGGTTATTCTTTACATCAAACAGATATTTTGCAGAGGTTGTTCTCAAACCAAAACAAAGTTTTAATTTGAATATCCTCCAAACAAAATCGAGTATTTGCACAAAATTTCCACAAACAAAACTGACTAGGATGATCTTGAACCTACTAAATTTTTACACCAGACTGAACTTGTAACCCCCTAAAATCCCCGTAAAAAATAATTAAATTATCAGAGTAAATTTATGAAAAATCCAACACATAGGATGTTACTTCCAACACACACCTGCTCATGCATACGACACGTAACATAATTATTATTAACGGTAATTAATGAAATCGTAATCAAAAGTTCATCTTATTAAGCAGCAAAAACTTCTCCAATTTAATAACGAAAACATAACATATTTTGAAATGAACATAATCAATAAAAGTCAAACAATCGTCAAATAACCAACAATAAAACAAATAAACATAAGCATTCCATATCCCTAGTGTTACACATCCAGCAAACGCCGACTCTAATAAATAAAATGGAAGACTTTATCTTCACTAACTTCGACTCCGCACTATTCCTGAATATCTGCACAATGTTGTATAAAGCATCATTCCAATATAAAGGTGAGATTCTCAATCAACAAAAGAAATACACAATATAAATATAAAAGCATATAATACTTATGCAATTCACCCTATCATCAAATCACATCATTTCACCCTCACACCAAAGCAGATAGTCATACCATTCACGAAACAATACAAACATGATGCAATGCAATGAGACTCAACATATTGACTCAATGCACGTGGTACCATTCGATTCCTATTTCAGATTCCGATCTCTTTTTCATGATCATAATTCCCGTCATAATTTCCATTAAAGTCGCTCGAATCCCACATGGGCACATGACGTTCGTGATCTCTCACATTCTACATGGGCACACGATCACCTCATAAACACCACATTTCTACAATTAGAACCCGGATAAGACACTCACACCCTCACATGGGCATACTGCTTATCTCACAACTCATGCAACCATGTAATGAATATCAACAATAACATACAATGCAACGTACAATGATATTCATATTAATCATCATACCACACCAATACTAGTCACCATGCAACAACAATGCTATAACAGCTCAACAACATCATCAATGACAACTTATAGCATAACAATCAATAACTAATATATTTCGAATTGTATCACATCACAACCTAAACACTACAATTGCATTTAAGCCACCACACAATAAAATAATCCACTTATGGACCATAACCCATTTTTATAAGAAAGTTCGCTGCATTAGCTTTCCAACACTTCGAATGACACGCGAATCGAACACCCGGAACTCAAGTTATGAATTTTTGAAGTTTTCTAAAAAAATAAGTTCCAAGGTTAATCGATTAACCCAATACGGTTAACCGATTAACACCCCTAAAAATCCATATTCATGTTTTAAATTTTTTCCAGCGTTAACCGATTAACCACATATGGTTAATCGATTAACCACACGACAAAAGCATTTTTTCTGCTATTTTTCACACCATAACTTATTTTAAAGTTATTTCGAAACCATTTTTTCCTAGAATTCGTCCAAAACATTTTTCAAGGAAAAAAAATACATTTTTCAAAAGTTAGAAATTTAAGTTTCCCTTTTCAAAACCATTCGTCACTTTGTTCTGACTCTGACACACAAATTACACGTACAATAATCCACATTTACAACATACACTTATCAACCAAACAAAATCAACAACAACAATTACACAAGACACAATTTTCAATAGAAATCAACACAAAAAAACACGATTCGAGTATTCAATTTACACAATTTGCACATAATTGCGAACACCAACACACAACCTCAATTTTGCCAAGAAACATCAAAACAAACAAGAGATGCATAGATATGAACCCTAATAATTTACCCACCCTCATACATATATTATCCATCCCTTAAGTGATCAAAGAACCTCACCCTTACCTCAAGTGAAGATTCATCAAAGCTCTCTAATGAAGGTTCTCTAAGCCCTAGCTCTACTTCTCTCTTATGTTTCTCTTTTCTCCAGACACGATCATTCCATAATGATTCTCCCTTTCTAATTTTTCCTCTTTTTCCCACTATAACCATTAGACCCCTAATATGATCTTCATTCCTTACCCTTACTAAACCTCATGCAAATGACCATTTTCCCCTCATTATTTCTCTACTCATACTATCTAATTTTAATTAATTAAATAACTATAACTAATTATATAACTAATATTACCAAAATTATTTATATTCAAATAATTCCAATAAAATTATTTTAATAAAATAATTATCTAATTAATATTACTAAAATTCCAATTAATTGTTTTAAATCTAAATAATTTCATTTAAATTGTCTAAATTAAGAATAAACCTCAATACCCTTATAGTTCTACACTACCCAACACATGTTCTCACTAAAACACATCATATATATATATATATATATATATATATATATATATATATATATATATATATATATATATATATATATATATATATATATCACATAATTCACAAATACACGAGATTAATCACAAATAATCACCAATAAGAAAAATTATATTTATCGGGATGTTACAGGACTTAAGAAGCAAGAGAGATTTCATCAGGATGATCTCAAACTAATAGAGCTTTTAACCGAGCTAAGCTCAATAATCAGTGTGGATATTTCTATTGGTTGGTCTTCACGAACCAAAAGAGATCTTTTTCAATGGCGGAGCTCACAAACCAAACAAAGACTTATACAAATCCCCAAATACAAACAAGAGTTTTTTTTTTATATGGTTTAGCTCCCAAAATAATACCAGCTCCCTTAATAACACTTATTTACTTAAGAGAAAAATCTACTCTTGTTAAATTTACAATTTTACCCTTTGTTATCCCTAAATTTCGACGCTAAAAATTAATGAGGTTATCCTGGCTTAGTAAAATGCTTTTCTTGTTATAAGCCAAAAGTAAGGTTTCAACCTAACCTATTAAAGGATGAGAGCCGAAGCGACCTACCTACAAGTTTCATACTTAGTGAAATTCTAAGTTTAGAATATTTTCTAAGTGTTGAGGGGATTCGACCAAGTGTATGTTCGACGAAGGTGGCAGTTACCAATAGTCTTGCACGTTCAATCTTGGAGAGAAAATGTGGAGTTTTCAATTCAAAGACAGGGGCAAGTGGCGCAATATGAAGCTTCTTCATCATATAGTGGGACAAGTGTCACCATCTTAGGATATTTATAGGAGAAACCGTCGAGAGAAGTTACTTTGTAATGTATATAAATAACTTAGTCTAGTGTTAAAATAAGTGTGTGAAAATCATATGTACTAGTAACTCCGTATACTCAAAGTATCCGCGTGTAGAGAAACGAGTGTAGTAAGAATGTACGTGATTGAAACACCACTAATTTACTTTAATGTCAAATTTATCTTCAAGTTATTTACTTTTGATGCCATTTACCTTTACAAGCCTTTATTTTTAAAGCAATTTACATTTCAAAGTCATTTATCCTTCCAGCAATTTACTGCATTTTCTTTTACAATTCCAGCCTCTTTACATTTCCAGCAATTTAACATTCTTTGCCTTGCCTTTAAATTTCATTTAAACTTCAAGCCTTACCTTTATTTTCTGTTAAAATTCCAAGCCTTGTCTTTACTTTGATTTATTTTAAAAGTCTTTGCCATTTACTTTATCTTTTCTCTAAAACTAAATTCTGAATCTTGTTGAAAGATTCAAGATCTTTTTCCCAAAAACGTGATACATCAAAATCACAATCCCTTTTTACTTAGCACATGTCCTAGGATCAATAAGGTAGATCCTGCGAGTAACTGACAGTATTTTCGGTATCTTCAGAAGACCAGCGGTTGTTTACCAATTTTGGGGGTAAACATATTGGCACGCCCAGTGGGATAGTGCTAAGTTGAAAACGTTTTTATATATGTTAATAAATTCTCCTCCTTTCGTAACATTTTTTTTTGTAACTTCTGTGTTTTATAACTTCCTTTACGTGGAGGGTCTGGTAGAAGGAACAATTACCTTTGTTGTATGCATTTGAGAAGTGGCAAGGTAGCCAGTACAGACTATTATATTCCTAAAAGAAGAAACACTAAAAGGATGGCTTCTAGCCAAGAACTCAAGTGATTCAATGCCCGCAGTGAGTGGGTTGAATCCTCAAGTGAGCAGTTCTAATGTTCATACTACGAACACACAAGGTGGACCAAGGCGTAAGGCCATCCCAACCTCCAATCCTTCGACGGGAGCCACGACCACACCAAGTGTGACGTCAGAGCAGGCCCTTTCAACAGGACTAGGAGACATAATTAATAGATATTATACTCAACCAGTGTTGGAGTACATTAGGCCAAACACTCAAATCCACCACCAAGTTCAGCTGCAATCAGACCCCATATGTCTACATCACTTTCTCAGGCCTATCCTAGACTCTTTGGTACTTTAACTACCATGGCAGGATTGAGAAATGCTCCCTAGTTTATTCAGACAATGTTATTTCTTCGTCGTTGCAGGAATCCGGTTCTGCAATAAATATGAGAAGGAATAATCGGTCTGGTGGTGTGGGGAATTTGACTCAGATTCGTGCTTTGACAACTGAGTCTGTGACCTATCTAAGGCAACAGATGGATAAAAGCAACATGTAAATGGTTCATACTCTGTTCCAAACTATGGGAGAAATTTTCCAGCCTTTGATTCAAAATACGACTCAGACGAATCAACGGATGATGTCTCAAATGGCGCGCATAGCCGAATTCATGGGGCTCCCGACACCAGTTCGACAACCTCATCACTTACCAGAATTAAGAGAAGTTATTCAGCCATTGAACCAAGAAAATCCACCTGTGGTCGAACAGGTAGATGTCGAACCCATTATAGGTCAGAGACAGTTGCCAATAGAAGAGGAGCCAAGAGTGAGGTTGGTGAATAGGCATCAAGATGCAGACCATGTGGTCCAACAAGTTCGACAAAATAATCTTACAATAGAGAATAACTTGGCAGCTCTGGTCGAACGAATAATGGCTCAAAGTGGAATAAACACTAGTTTTGCTAGGCCAAACTTTACTTCACCAATAGTGGACTATATACTCCAATCAGAATTTCCCCCTAGGACGAAGGTTCCTAAATTTACCAAGTTCTCAGGAGATACAACTGAATCTACGGTCGAACATATGGCACGATACATGATAGAGGATGGGGAGATTGCTAATGATGAAAGTCTAAGGATTAAATACTTACCTAGCTCCCTTACCAAGAATGATTTCACTTGGTTTACCACTCTGCCACCTGGTTCGATATGTAATTGGACTCAATTATAACGATCGTTTCACGATCAATTCTACATGGGTCAGACTAAAATTAGTTTGAAAAAATTAGCCAGCGTAAAACGAAAATTCAATAAGTCCATTGACGACTACTTGAACAAATTTCGACTGCTTAAGGCAAGATGTTTTACTCAAGTACCTGAGCGTGAATTGGTCAAAATGGTTGCTGGTGGCCTAGACTATTCAATCAGGAAGAAGCTGGATACCCAGTACTTGAGGGACATGGCCCAATTTGCAGACCGAGTTCGACAGCTTGAACGTTTGAAGGATGAGAAAGCTAGGACAAACAAACATAAAAAGATAGCCTATGTCGAATATCAAGATGAGGTCGAAAACGTCTATGAAGAAACTCTGCCTCTAGAAGATAACGAGATAGACTTAGCTAAGCTTAAGCAAGGCCCTCCTTATTCCTGCAAACTATTAGTTCCTTCAAATGGAAAGAATCATGCTGAAGTCGAAAAGAACGATAGATTTCCAAAGAAAACATATACTTTCGACGTCATCAAATGTGACGAGATTTTTGATTTATTAGTTAAGGATGGACAAATACTAGTTCCTCCTGGTTCTAAAACGCCACCTTTAGATCAAAGAAAGATAAAAGGTTTTCGTAAATACCATAATTATTTGGGCCATAAAACTTCTCAATGTTTTCTTTTTAGGGATTTGGTGCAAAATGCAATCCAGGAAGGAAGGTTCAAGTTCGACAACAAGCCAAAAGCGCAGATGAAGATCGATATTGATCCTCTTCAGACGACTGAGGAAAATTACTTTGAACCTTATACAGTGAACTAGGTGGACATTGTTGAGATGGTTGCTGATGACAATGGAAATCCTGATTCAATCGAGGTTGTAGTTAACCCTGTGGTGGTTGAGGTTACTGAGAACTCTAGCAATGAAGACATAGTGTTCAAGTTGCTGCTGAAGGATTCTATAAGACATCATCAGATGTCAAAAGGTTCAACATGGGGGTTACCATCGTCACCCATGAGGAGGTTGAAGAGTCAAGTCTCCCACTCATTACCAAAGAAACTGCTGAAAGTTTCATATAGATGGATGAGGCCACTGATGGCCTAGAACTTAACTTCTCCAAGATGGAGCTCAAGGATGAAGTTAATGTTAACAAGGTCAAAGTAACAAATGAACAGCTGCTGAAGGTGGATCATTATGTGGGCCAGAAAGACCACTATACAAAGGCTTATCCTAGGGAGGATGAGACAATTGTTGATTTTTTACAGAGATGCCAAAACAAGAATTCAGAAGTGATGCTCTGTCCAAGGTGTAGTTCCATCTTCGGCAAGAAGGCTGCTCGAAGTCTTCAACAGGCGAATAGGATGTATGGGAGGCAGAAGGCGAAAACTGCTAAAAAACATGCCTGTTTCGACCCAAGACGTGAAACCCCCTATCAATAAAGGGGCATGCCTCAGTCTCTTAAGTCCAAGCAACCCTCATTTAAGCCAAGTGGGGAAGTCCCTATGGACAAGTGGTTTAAGCCTGATGAATCAGACAGGAGGAAAAGACAGAAGTCGGGAAAGTTTGAGGTTGAAAGAGGACCCTCAATGGGATATATAAAGGAGGTTAGGACCTCTAACAAAGATTCCTATGTATCTGAGAATTACAAGGGTAATATTCCTATGTCCAGGTCGCAATGGCATAGGGAGCAGCGTATGTGGAAGGCTCACAGGGAAGCCTCCAAAGGTGATTATGTTGAATCCAACACAAGTGTCTTTGGTGAAGCTAAGGACAATCTTAACGTGAATAATAAGGTTCCTGTAGGGCACAAATTACCGTCGTTCAGAAACAAATGAGCTGACATTAAAGCAGAAATAAAAGTTATGTTGAAGGTTGTCGAAGATGAAGAAATGACAGATAACTTTGACTGTGAATCTGAGGCTTCTTTGGACGTATTGGTCAATGTGGTTTCGGTAATGCCGAGAGAGTACGACTGCATTGTCGCTCCCAAAGATTTGCATCCCGGTACAAGCGCGAACGGTCGGCGAAAAGAGAGAATGAAGGTGAAGATGAATAGAGTCGCCAGCTAGGCATTTTTATCCCGTAGGATAGGAAATGCTGCATAAACCTAGAAAAAGATGGATAAGACGATTGCGAACCAGAGAAACTGAGAAAGGGGGTTGGTTACAACCTAGGAATGTATTAGCACCCAGATTGTCCGTCGTACTCGACGGGTTCCACGCTTAAAATTTTTGTGTTTAAAAGGGGTAGTGTATGTGCTATCTGTGTGCAAAAGCTGGAAAAGAATATACAAGTGTTAGTGCAAAAGGAAGTGAAATGCTCAGGAACTGAGGCTTTAGAAAGAATGCTGAAAAAGGGAGAAGACACATGGACTTTTGTTCGATAAATGTTAAGTTATGCCTACGTATCCTCTCGTGCAATGAGGAAGTCAGAACACCGTAGTTCGACTCAAAGAGACTGAAAAACGAATTGACTGTGAACTGCTTACTTGTCTATGCTCAAGTGTATGACTCGTCTGGCTCGAGTGCTAACTGTCTTGCATTAGACGGAAGAAGCAAGTTCTCTCTTGTGAATGAGTATGATGAGAAAAGAATCCCGAAGGAGACGATTATTGTTTGTTTTTGTGTTTTCAGTTTTTTATTGTTTTTGGTGTTTTGCATAAGTTAATGAGCTTAAGCCTAAATCAAAGGTTGTAAACTCATTATATATTCCCTGATTAGGGATAATGAGTTTGCTTAAGTATGAGATAAGAATCTCAATCTTAATTACCATGATGATGTAGGATTAAGATCATTAACCTACTTGTGATTATTTAGATGTTTTTGGGTTTTTGTTTAGTGTTAAGTAATGAGTTTAATCTCTAATCACAGATTAGTGGACTCATTACACCATCCTAATAGAAGGATGATAGATGAGAACACTTAAGCTGATAAAGATATCTCAACTTAATACATGGTTAGGGATTAAATTCATTATACAACAAGCCTTTATTAAATGGATTTTAATTAAAGAGATGAGATTAAGAAGTGGATTTTAAGTTTGTAAGACAACTTGAGGAGGACTTGTCCATTAAACACTATGGTTAGTCCCTCTTAACCATAAGGAAGAGATAGAACCCTAATGTAAGGCCCAAGTTACAAGTTAATGTCTTAGTAATTATTAGATGGATTGATTAAGAGGTTTAAACAGATTAAGGGTTTAACACTTAGGATTAAAGTTATACACTCCATCCTAAGATAAGGATGCAGGCATAACCCTAATTCCAAAGTCCTAAAACCTTAAAGGTTTAGTCTCTAATGATGAGATGAGAAAAGAGACACAAAGAAGACTCAAAGGAAAAATTCTAAGGGAAACTATCAATCCTAGAAGTTATCATGCTTAGGCATCCTATGGTTTTGTGAGGCTTAAAAGGAGAAGTCTTCAAGGAAGCCACCAAGGAGAAGCAAGATAGGAAAGAGATGAGATGAGAAGAGAAAGAAAGGAAGAGAAACACAAGTGAGAAATCTCACTCAAGGACAAGTAAAAATTCATAAAGGATGCAATATGAAGGTATGAGAAGAGGTGGGAGGTGAAGGCAAATCCACCTCCCAAACAACTTACCCTTAACCCTGAAAAGTTAGTACAAGATGCAATATGAAAGGAATGAAATGAAATGAAGAAAATGTAAGTGAAAATACCAAGACCAGAAGCACACACATGATGTAAATGATGCTATGATATGATGCAAAGACATACAAGATGCATATGTGTGATCATGCAAGAAAATGAATGCAAATGAAGCATGTAGGAAGCATGTAAACACATGGATGTTTATGAAATGAAATGGATGCAAAGCATAGAAAGTGTATGGATAAATGATCAAGCAATGTTCAGGAAATGTCTTAAGATGTCTAAGATGGCATACAAATTCTTAGAATGGCATGACAAGTTCATATGTTCATGAAATGCAATGGGAGATGCAAGTAAAGATGCAAAATTAGGGTTATATGGCAACATGAGATGCAAATGATCAAAACAGAAGCAAATGACATTACTAAATAATTGAAAATGCATTCAAAGGAACCCTAAACCTACACTAGGTTACCATCCAAGGGGGGAGGTCAGAAACTAAACCTAGAAGAAGTTATGAATTTCCTATGTTTCTAGGGTTTTTTGGGTGATCTTCAATGTAAAATGCCAAATAATTTGAAAATGCAAGATAAAAATGAAACAAAAATGTTTTTGGATGCTAGAAGACATGCATAGAACAATGCAAAAAGAATCAATCACAAACTCAACTCGGTTTAAAAGTTATGAATTTTGGAAGTTAGGGTTAGAAAATGAACATTTTTAAGAACCCTAATTCATTGAAAAATCTCAAAGTATGATCAAAACCAAAAAGAAATTTGTATGATGAGTTTGTAAATGCTTCTAAATGTCTAAGAATGCTCTCTTATTTTTTGTGATTTTTAAATACTTAAATGTATTTTTAATTAATTAAAATGAATTAATTAATTAAATAAAACATTTAAATGATTTAAAAATATTTTTTTAATGCAAAAAATAAAAATAAAAATATTTTTGGTTTCTGAAAATTAATAAAAGTCATGATAAAAATTGTCAGATTTTTTTAATGATTTTTGCTATTTTAAATAATTATATGAAAAGAAATGGATAAAAAATGAATAAAAGGAAAAGTATGTCAATCCAATGGTCCAGGTTTGAATTCAGGGGGAAGGGGTTGACTGTGCACGCAGATGGAGCGTCCAGATCACTCCTAGTTAATTAATCTGATTTAAATTAATTAATCACATTTAGGGTTTAATGACCTAATCCTGGCCGTACACTCACTAACCCTAATCTCAATCCTACGGTCCACATTCAAAATGGGGAGATTAGCCCTAATTAAACTCAGGTGACCGGAGCTAAGCTTCGGTCATCTTCTCCGGCCACACCTTCAAGCCATCTCACTCAAAACGCCACTAAAACGCATCAAACTCTCCAGAAATGATCAATGGGCAACAACAAACAAGAATCCAGCAACAAATTTCATTTATTTCACAACAACAAGAATCGAAGCAATCAAGTTTCACGGACAAAATTTCAGAGAGTCAATACATGCTTATTTCTTGCTCATTTTCAAAACCAAACACATCCCCATGATCAGTGAAGCATAAGGATTCATTTAAGAACTCAAAAACGCATTTCTGGAAAAAATGTTCCTGAGGTATACCTGAGATGAAGCTTTGCTATCTGGCCACTTCCTTGGTGCTTTTCCACTCCAATGAACCCCTTGATGCTTCTGGCAAGCTTGAAACAAGTTTATGTTGGATGTTTTTAAGGTTTCAGTTCAGAGCATGTCAAAATCGTGTTTTTGTTTGAGGTGGTTTCAGGCCAATGTGAAGGGTGGGAAATGATCCTGGGGTTATGTGGAGATGATTGGTGAAAGAATTTTGAAGTTTTGATGACTGAGTTGGGAGATTCGAAGAGATGAAGTTCTTGAGGGATTTTTGAAAATCTGAGCTATGGGATGATTCAGGCTTGTGTGTTGTGTGTTATGGCTTGCATAATGTCCACATATCATGTCTTGATAGGTCAGAAGAGTGGTTGTGGCCTATGCTGATTGGTATGGGGTGATTTGCAAAAAAGTCAACATTGTGTACTTGAGGTATGGGCATGGTGCAGGCCTGAGATTTTGGGGTGTCTGGCCTCAGCATGAATCAAGGGTGGCCATGGGATAGGTTTGATGCAGCTGGAACACATGAAACTAGGGTTTGTATGAGTTTTGCATATTTTTCCTCTTTGGTGTATCTTGTGATTCAAGGCATGAAATGATCCAATTCTTGGGCCAATTCTGAGTTTTTGAAGTTGTTTGATCATGTTATGAAGTATTTGGGCACATTAGAAGTCATTAGAAGCCTTGGCAAGTGGTTTTGCAAAAATCCCTCTTTGGTGCATTCTTGAAAATTATAGGATTTTTGCCAACTTTGAAGGATCATAACTTGAGTTCCATAATGAATCAAAACATGTTCTTGTAATTTTTGAAAAGGGAAAGACCTAATCTACAACTTTCATGACCATGAATGTTACATTTGAAGCATTTTTGATCAAGAAAGGGGAGGTTGAAAAACTTTCCCAAAATGGAAAGTTTCCATACAAGTCATTTCCATTTTTGGCAACTTTTCAAATGGCTCAAAATTCTTCAATCTTGTGGACTTCTAACCTCTTATAAGATCAAATAAAGATCATAGAACTTCAATTTGATGAAAATACCCCTTTGGTTCCATTGTTGGGGGCCTCAGATGCCCTGATTTTGACTTAACTTGCTCAGGAAGTTACCCAGTGAACATATGACTTCCTCAATGAATTTCTTCATCAAACTTGGTTCACATGATCCTTATACATCTTAAGAAAATTAGAAACAAGAATGGCCCAAAAATTTGGAGTTGAGGCCTCTGAAACCAAAACCCTAATTTTGGTCATCTGTGCAGTGAAAACCCTAGCTCTGCTTCCATGGCTTGCCAGTTCTTGTGATTTCTTGACTTTTATGAACTTTTAGGGATATAATTTGATGATAGAACACACATGGACCCTCTTGGAACATTTTGAGGCCTTTGGAATGCCTCAGATGGATTCTTGGATTGCTCAGATCACAAACCCTAGATGCAGATGAACTTGAACTTATGCAGTGAAGCAAATATGCAATATGGGATGTAATGCTTATGTTAATGCAAACATGAAAGATCACAAGCTATGGTGTGATATGAGTGAAGGAAAATTTGGGGTGTTTACAGCTGCCCCTATTCAAGCATGAGTTAGTTGTGCAGGATGTAAGCGCCTGGCTTAACAGACAAACAAGATAACTTGTGGTTGAATACCAAAGACAGTCCAAAATTTGCACTCGCTGGATAGAAGAAGAAAAAGGATATAAATTGTAAAAGGTGGTACAATATGATTATGAAGGCGATGGAGGACGACCATTGAGCAGAGGACGACTGCTGGGGATAAAGTGGTAAGCCAAGCAATGACAGGGACTGTCGACAAGCTGTGGAGACCATGACGGGGACGGACATCAGGTAAAGAAACAAGATTCTCTGGGGATTAAAGTAAAGGCAATGATGGGGACGACCATCAAACCGGGAAAGTAAAGTAAACAACGATGGGGATGCCCATCGGTTTAAAGAATAAATGAAATAATGATGAGGGACAGTCATCAAAGGTGAAGGACGATCACCTAGCAGGGTACGGCTGCTCTTTATCACGACATAGGACGAATGTCGGAAAGAAAAGGTCGACGATGGGGACGGCCATCAAGTAAGCATGATGAAGGACGATCATCAAGAGGTGAAGGATGATCACCTAGAAGGGTACGGCTGCTCTTCGGGGTTTATCACGACATAGGATGAATGTCGGATAACAAGATCGACGATAGGGACGGCCATCAGATGAAATGATGAGGGACGGTCATCAAAAGGTGAAGGACGATTACCTAGCAGGGGACGACTGCTCTTTATCATGACATAGGACGAATGCCGGATAGAAAAGGGTTCCAGTAAATGGAGACTCCACTGGGGAAAGGGATGAGGGATGGTCATCCAAAGGTGAAGGACGATCACCTGGCAGGGGACGGCTGCCAGAAGTATCACGACATAGGACGCATGTCGGATAGAAAAGTTGTTCTGCCGGGGAATGGTAAACACGGACGAGTGATTACGCTTAAAGAATAAAAGGTATAAGTGTTTGACGCTGTGTATAGATTAAAGATGCGGACGAGCATCCTTAAGACCATGATACGGACGAGTATCGGTAGAAACAAATGATGACGCATGTTCAGAGATGATGATACGAACGAGTACCAACTGGTTAACAAAGAACACAGACGAGTGTCGAATCTGTTGAAGAGTGATATATATATATATATACAAGATACTGACAAGTATCAAAGACTTTTGTATAAGTATGAGTGAGTATTGGTTTGTTGGTGAAATATGAGCAAGACACGAATGAATGTTCAACTTGTTGGGGAATGTATTACACGGACGGGTGCCAAAAGAGAATGTGTATAAGTTATGAACAAATATTTGTATGTGAGAGTGTAAAAGCTGTTCTGGCGACCTGTGGGGGTAGGATGACACAGACGGGTGTCGAAAAGAGTGTGTTATAAATAAGTACTTGGTTTGCGACAAGTGTTTTGGCAACCATGTTTGGGGAATATGACACAGACGGGTGTCGAAAAGAATATGTGTAGGTATCTGTATTTGAGAGTGAAAAGGGGACGCTTTGGCTTATATCCGCGGGGAATAATACGACACAGACGAGTGTCGAAAAGGGTGTATATGAATAGGTGTTTGTGTTGGAGAGTGCAAATGGGACGCTTTGGCTTTTATTTGCAGGGGATGTGAGTTTTTATATATATTGCTGATGAAATACTGATGGTAATTGCAGGTGACTGGCTCGAACCTGGCTTGTGATCATGCAAATGTTTGATTTTTGTCGTAATGCTCCGTATTAGACGGAATGCTACACTTATTTCGGTGATTTATGATGCGGATGTTATGATTATGCAAAAGAGGAACCGATCAGGGATTCCGATCCCACTGAAGATCTCTGGCTGATCTGCTTGGAAGAATATCCCAGCTAGGGAAGAGATCATTGGTAGATCTGTACGGAGATATAACTCTGCTTGGGAAAATAGATCATTGATAGATCTATCCCGTAAGGAGAACTCAGCTGGGGAGAAGGAAGTTTCCGTCACTTTGTTGTATAAGAGTGTCAGGCATTGCTCTTTTGGGGAGAGGATGGAAACTTTGTGGGGAGATTCGTTGGGGATACTCCTGTTGAGTAGATCTGTGCCAGGTATGAGGAGGCTTTGACAACTCCGTTGGGGAAAAGCATTCCAGGTATTGCTTGGGGAGGAGGTATGCTGGGGAAGTGTGCTTGATATGCCCCATGTTGCATATTGAATACCTGTAATCTGTTAAGACAAAGAAACACACAAGTATCCCGAGGTATCCCTTACCGGATTCCGTCATAGGAGTTAGATATTCCTGAAAGTAAATATATCTCCTGCAAGCATTTGTTAAAAATGGCTCATTTGTTTTATGCAAGTATCATATCATGAATACTGGACATTTTGCAAACGAAATAAAATGTACAAAAAGAGGTGTGACTGAAAATATGATTTTATTAATATGGGTGCCCTGAATTGGCAAATACAGTCAAAGAAATAAATCCCCTGGAATGAGGAGATTGCTACAAATTGAGAAAATAAAAGTGTTGGCAATGTTGACAATGCTCCAGTGAGCTTCCTTTGCTATGACCTGTATGACCTTGACGTTCTTCTCATCTTGCTTTCTGAAGAAGGTTGATTTTGACTGATGCTTTATCCTTTCGAAGCTTGCCGTGTTGTGAGTGATACAGACGAATTCAGAATGCAGTTGTTCGCTTATTCCCTGATTTTGCGTGGATCTCCCTTTCGGGTTTTCAATCCACCGGGATACCCATTTTTGCCTGAGTTGTCCAATGCGGCTTTTCAACTCAGCGGGTGTACATTTTTTTTTTCAATTTTCCCTTATTTTTGCCCGAGTCTTTTATTTTGTTTTTGACTCGCCGGGAAGCCCTATTTTTTCCTGGACTTACATTCTGTTTTTATGTCCAGCGGGTCATTTTATGCGAAGTATTTTTTAACTGCATCTGAATTCACAGGGGACAAAAAAATCTTCACCATCCATAGTAGTTGTTTTTCTATGTTTTTGTGCGTTTTCGAGTCTTATGTTTAGATTATTTCGTGTTACTCCGTTATGTGGCAAGGATGTTACATGTTATCTTTTATATCGTTGGTGCGTTTAATTTTGTTATTTTTAGTGTATTTTCAGGCAGATATCAAGTCGGTGATCAGATACGAAGGAAACGGCGATTCGTGTGCGAAGAAATAGAGAAAAAGGGGGTCCAGAAGCCTGACACGGGCACCCGTGTCAGGATGGCTATGCAGAAAAGAAGAATCCAGCAGTATGACACGGGTGCCCGTGTCACATGACATGGCCCGTGTCATAGTTCCCCATTGAAGGCACGTGTGCAGGAGTCCAGCAGCATGACACGGGTGCCCGTGTCACACGACACGGCCCGTGTCATGGCACCTGAATGCAAGATTTTTTCTTTGGTCTCTTGTGTTGAGGGCATTTTGGACGTATCGCTTGTAATTTTGTAATATGATACATTAGGATGATCGTAACCAAAGAAAAACACTTTTTTATATTGGGAATTATCACGCAAAGGAGAACAAAGGATTTTAGAGGAGAAGTCAGATCGATCAAACGCGGAAGCAATTGACGATCCAATCAATCCTTTTTATATTGTAATGTCTCTTTTCCTTATGTATGTGATTTTCATTATTTGGATTATGAGTGGCTAAACCCCCCAATGCTAGGGGGTGTCCCTGAGTTATTGTAATGACATTGAACTTGATTTGATGAATTTCACTGCTTCTATATTCATTGTGTTGATTGATTGATTTTATTGTAAGAAAAAAATCAATATTGGAAAATTAGATTTTTAATCATTGGTTGACAGATGGTAGGAATGCCCTGTTACGTTTTTCAATCAAAACGTTTTATCGTATATCACCAAGGAATTGGGATATCATATTTAACCGCAAAAACTTTCGATATGCAAATGCTTGGTATTCATTCTATACGATCAAGGAATTGGGTATAGAAGGAATATCAAAGGGTTTTCTTTAAAGGAATTTTGGAAAACTATTGTAATAAGGTGGTAATGATTTAGTTGCAGTGATATTTTAGCGATGATAAACAATTAGTCATTATAAGAATTTCTCATACACCTTCCCTAGCATAATTCTCATATTTGTCATCCTTAGTAGTTTCCTATATTTTATATTTACAAGTCTTTTGAGAAAATCTAAACAAACCCTTAGAAACTTTTGTTCAACTTGAAATAGTAAAAAAAACTTAATTTGATACGCAATCCTCGAGATCGATATTCGGGGAATTTCCCTTAAGATTACTACAGTGGGCAAAAATAGTTCACTTGCTATTTTCCCATCAAGTTTTTGGCCCCGTTGCCGGGGACTGTCAAAAATTAAGTTAATTTTCTTATTTCAATTGAAATTTTGTTACTCTGCGACTAAACATTTATTGTATTCTCAGTTTATTATTTTAGTGTTATTGAAATTTTGTTATCTAACTTGTGTCTAACTGTTTATGCGAGGTTAGACCTCAGCTAATTTTTCCTTTGACGCAGAACCAGAAAGAGCTTTGCACGAGAGACGCTGCAAGGCAAGAATTGATAGACTGGCAGCTACTGGTCCAAGTGTCCCGAATCAGGAAACAGAGGACGACATATTTGTGCATTCTGAGCACAATGACTCTGACTCAGACAGGGAGACAAATCCAGGATTTGATAACATGGCAGGAAACCAACCTCCTGTAGAAAGGCTGTTAGGTGACTATGGAGGGGCTAATGCCCAACCTAACCGGATGACTATTATTAACCAACCGGTGAATGTTGCTCACTTCCAGTTACATCCGTCCACCATCCGCCAGTTGGAGAGCAAACCTTTCGCTGGAAGAATCAATGAGGATGCCAACAAGCATCTTCAGAGATTCCTGACTACCACTACATCTTTGAAGATTGAAGGTCACTCTGAGGAGGTAAAAAGACTTGTGATGTTTCCTTTTACACTTACTGATGATGCAGAAGAGTGGTTCTACTCACTCCCAGCTGCTAGTATCACGACTTGGCTAGAGATGGAAACAACATTCCTCAACGAATATTTTCCTGCTTCAGTTTTCATCCGAAAAAGATACGATATTGTAAATTTTAAACAAAAAGAGGGTGAATCACTTGGAGATGCATATAAAAGATTCAAAAGGTGTTTGACCGCGTGTCCTACTCATAATATGGACGCGACCGAGCAGATGAAAAAATTTGTGAATGGGTTGCGACTCAAGACAAAACAACTTATAGATACTGCTGCAGGTGGCTCAACAAACTTTTCAACAGCCACTGGTATCAAAAGAATCATAGAAGCAATTGCTGCTAATGAAAATCTTGAATTGTATGATCGCACTATGAGTCATCCAGATGGTAAGATTGATTTAAAGCAGACAGAGCAAGTTATGAAAATGGAATATCAAATAGCTGCAGAAGTTGAAAGAAGGATGAAGAAAATGAATCTTAGCACACAGACAGTGGCTCAGGTGGAACCAGTTCAAGCAGTGATTTGTGAGATTTGTTGTGGACCACACTTTCCCATGCATTGTTTGGCAACTCAAGAACAGGTTGAACAGATTAATATGTGGAGGCAGAACAATCCGTATGCCAACACGTATAATCCGAGGTGGAAAAATCACCCTAACTTCTCTTGGAAAGATCAACAAGGGAACATTCAAAAATCGGTTCAAGGCCAACAACAATATCAGCCCCAGCAACAACAATACCAGCCACCAGTTCCAAGAAAGGCTGATTGGGAAATTGCCATTGAAACGATGGCGGCTAACAATTCTCAATTCCAAGAAGAAACAAGAAGTAACTTCAAGAATACTAGAGCCTCTAACAAGAACCTTGAAGTGCAAATGAGCCAAATTGCCCAACACCTTGCCATTCCCCAAACTCTAGGGGCTCTTCCAAGTGCAACTGTAACAAATCCAAGAGATAATCACAAAGTCAATGCAGTCACAACACGAAGAGGTAAAGATACTGAAGAGGTGAAATAAAATTCTGAGAGTGAAAATCAAATGATTGAAGTGGAACTGGAAATAAAAGAGAATGAAGTTGTTGAAGAAGAGGAAGAAGTAACCCCAGCACCGGAAATCAAAGAAAAACGGTAGAACCAAAACCGGTGATCAAACTTCCTTATCCAACAAGAAACAAAAAGAAAGGACAGCAAGAGAAGAATTTTGAGAAATTCCTAGAGTTGTTCAAGAAGCTGGAGCTGAATATTCCATTACTTGAAGCACTTGAGCAAATGCCCACCTATGCCAAATTCATGAAAGATATCATTGCTAAAAAGAGGACCATGGGAGCTGAACCTATTATTTTAACCAAAACTTATAGAGCTATTTTGCAGGGACTAAAGATTCCGGTGAAGAAAAAAGATAGAGGAGTTGTCACCATTCCATGCACTATCGGTGACCGGTCATTCAAGAGAGCTCTCATTGATTTGGGAGCAAGCATTAGTTTAATGCCTCTATCCATCTACAAAGAGTTGGGTATTGGTATTGTTCAAGACACTCGGATGACTCTCCAGTTTGCAGACCATTCTGTGAGGCGGCCTTATGGAGTAGTCCATGATGTCCTGGTGAGAGTGGACAAGTTTGTGTTTCCGGTTGATTTCGTGATTCTTGAAATACCTGAAGATGAAGAAATTCCATTAATTTTGGGCAGACCATTCTTAGAAACCGGGAGAGTTTTGATAGATATGGAAGGGGGAGCACTTACTTTGAAAGTGTATGATGAAGAGTTAAAAATTGACGTTAGGAACACTTTGAAGTATAAAGATGATGTTGGCACTAGTAGCAACATACAAGTGTTAGAACAAGTGGAAGCTAGTGAACATTTAGAGAGTGTATCCCAATTGCCACTAGAGAGGGTACTGAGTGTGTCTATTTTTGAAGATGATAAAGAAGTTGAAAGTAGTGATATGGAAGTGGTAGCAATGCTTGAAACTCAACCAATCCTGAAAAGAGTTAGAATTCATCGGTGGGAAGAGCTAAGACAACCTATAGTGGTTGATGAAGGTGAAGACAAGCCGAAGAGATCAGAATTGAAACAACTACCTGAAAATCTCAAATATGTCTTTCTCGACACTGAAGAAAAATGTCCCGCTATTATTAGCGCTAATTTGAAAAGTGTGCAAGAGGACAAGTTGATTGGAGTTCTTAAGAAATTTAAGGGATCAATTGGGTGGAAAATTGAAGACCTTAAAGGTATAAGTCCTACTGTGTGCATGCACAAAATACTCATGGAAGAGGATCACAAACCGGTTGTGCAGCCCCAGAGGAGATTGAACCCTGTGATGAAGGAGGTTGTGAGAAAGGAAGTTGTTAAGCTATTAGATGCAAGATTGATCTATCCTATATCAGATAGTGCTTGGGTGAGCCCGGTCCATGTGTGCCCAAAAAGGGAGGAACAACCGTAATAACTAATGAAAAAAATGAGTTGATTCCGACTAGAACTGTTACTGGATGGAGAGTTTGCATTGATTATAGAAGATTGAACTTGGCTACGAGAAAAGATTATTTTCCGTTGCCGTTCATTGACCAGATGTTGGAGAGACTAGTGGGGCATGATTACTTGTTTTTTGGATGGTTACTCCGGATACAATCAAATTGCAGTTGCATCGGAGGATCAAGAGAAGACGGCGTTTACATGTCCTTATGGTGTTTTTGCATATAGGAGGATGCCATTCGGGCTATGTAATGCCCCCGCTACATTCCAAAGATGCATGACATCCATTTTTTCTGATATGCTAGAGAAGCACATGGAAGTGTTCATGGATGATTTCTCCGTGTTTGGATCTTCATTTGATAACTGTTTAGCTAACCTTTCACTTGTTTTGCAACGATGTCAGGAAAGTAATTTAATCCTTAACTGGGAAAAATATCATTTTATGGTACGAGAAGGCATTGTTCTTGGTCATAAGATCTCACAAAAAGGGATCGAAGTTGATCAAGTGAAAGTGGAAGTAATCGCAAAGCTACCACCGCCGGTTAACGAGAAAGGTATAAGAAGCTTCTTAGGACATGCGGGTTTTTACCATAGGTTCATAAGAGACTTCTCGAAGATAGCCAAACCTTTAACTACTTTGTTGGTTATAGATAAGGCTTTTGTGTTTGATAAGAAGTGCACCGATGCTTTTGAGACACTTAAAAATGAATTAGTGTCGGCACCTATTGTTATTGCTCCCGATTGGTCTCTACCCTTTGAAATTATGTGTGATGCTAGTGATATTGCGGTTGGAGGTGTATTGGGGCAGCGTAGGAATAAGCTGTTGCATGTTATTTATTATGCTAGTCACGTTTTGAACCCTGCACATATTAATTAAGCGACTACCGAAAAGGAGTTGTTAGTTGTGGTTTATGCCTTTGATAAATTCAGGCAATATCTGTTGGGTTCAAAAGTGATTGTTTATACTGACCATGCTGCTTTGAAATATCTTTTTTCCAAACAGGATTCAAAACCTAGGCTTTTGAGGTGGATTTTACTACTTCAAGAATTTGATGTCGAGATTCGTGATAAAAAAGGTTGTGAGAACACTGTAGCAGATCACCTGTCACGGATGTCACCGATTGAAGAAAATGAGGACAAGCGTCCTATAAAGGATGAGTTCACAGACGAACACATCCTATCTGTGATTGGTGTTCCATGGTTTGCGGATTATGCGAACTATCTGGTCGGTGGTATTATACCTGACAATTTTGACACTAACAGAAGAAAAGATTTTGTTCATGATTGCAGGTTTTATCTGTGGGATGATCCTTTTCTGTATAAAAGAGGAGTGGATGGTTTGGTTAGAAGGTGTGTACCAGAAGAAGAACAAAAAGATGTATTAAAAGCATGTCATGATTCAGAGTACGGAGGGCATTTTAGTGGTGACAGGACAACAGGTAAAGTCCTTCAATCAGGATTATATTGGCCTACCTTATTCAAAGATGCTCAGCAGTTGGTAAAGGAGTGTGACAGATGTCAGAGGACCGGGAACATATCAAGAAGGAATCAAATGCCCCAAAACTCTATGCTTGAAGTAGAGTTATTTGATGTGTGGGGGATAGACTTCATGGGACCATTTCCTCAGTCATTTGGAAAGACGTACATCTTGGTTGTGGTGGATTACGTGTCAAAGTGGGTTGAAGCGGTAGCATTGACCACCAACGATCCGAAAGTGGTTACCAAATTCTTAAAGGATAATATATTCGCAAGATTTGGTGTACCAAGAGCTTTAATAAGTGATGGAGGAACCCATTTCCTAAATCACCTCATGGAGAGGCTTCTACAAAAGTATAACGTGAAACACCGGGTAGCAACTCCATACCATCCGCAAACAAGTGACCAAGTGGAGGTATCAAATAGACAACTCAAACAAATTCTGAAAAAGACAGTTAACTCGTCTCGAAAGGATTGGTCTATTAAGTTGGATGACGCTCTATGGGCATAACTAACGGCTTTTAAAACACCGATCGACATGTCACCATACCAGTTGGTTTATGGAAAGGCATGTCATTTACCGTTGGAACTTGAACACAAGGATTTTTGGGCTTCTAAGTATTTGAATATGGACCTATCTAATGCCGGAAAATCTCGCATACTCCAACTGCATGAATTAGAGGAATTCCGGAACCGGGCATATGAGAATACTAAGATGTACAAAGATCAAACAAAGAAATGGCATGATAAGAGAATTCAAATGAAAGAATTTTTCGAAGGACAACTTGTCTTACTGTATAACTCAAGGCTGAAACTCTTTCCTAGGAAACTCAAATCTAAGTGGTCGGGACCGTTTGAGGTACATCGAGTCTTCACGCATGGGGCAGTCGAGATAAAGAATCAATCTAACGGAGACATCTTCAAAGTGAACGGGCACCCGTGTCAGGATGATATGAGGATTTGAAGATGAGGCTGTGTGGAAAAGCAGGAGTGCAACACAGGTGCCCGTGTTGCAGAGTCTGGGATTTCACTTCCTTATTAACTTGATTTGTATTCATGCAGGGGCCTGACACTGGTGCCCGTGTTGTGCAACACGGCCCGTGTCAGGAGAGCGGGCACCCATGTCAGGCCCCTGCATGAATACAAATCACGGGGTGCCCGTGTCACGTGACATGGCCCGTGTCAGGATGATAGGAGGATTTGAAGATGAGGCTGTGTGGAAAAGCAGGGGTGCAACACGGGTGCCCGTGTTGCAGAGTCTGGGATTTCACTTCCTTATTAACTTGATTTTTATTCATGCAGGGGCCTGACACGGGTGCCCGTGTTGCGCAACACGGCCCGTTTCAAGAGAGCGGATCCAATTTTTCAAAAAATTTTAATCCATTAAATGAGTGGGGCCCACGAATTTTTATCACTAAACCACTCATTTGCCCTTAGTTGTCATTTTTCAGATTTCTTTTTCACAAAAGCTTGCCTTCTTCTCCACTCTCTTCTTTTCTAAAACCCTAGCCTCCATTTTCACCACACCAAAAAACCTTCAATTGCTCTAACACCCATTCACCCAATCCCTTTACTCACTTCACAAAAAGTGATCCTCTCATCTTCCTTGTCTCTCCTACGGTGACGTTTTTTCCTAATTCAAATTTCGAAATTTGTCTGTTCTTTTTTGCAGGAAGTTGAGAATGCCTCCAAGAAGGGACACTGGAAAGGTCGTGGCTGAACCATCTCGCCCCCGAAAGAGGGCCCACCGTATGGAAAATGCTCACGACATTTTGTTCGAGGAGCCGGAGCATCAACGGAAATACTCCGTATTGGTCAAGCGTAAGTTAATTCCGGCAAGGTATATCTGTAATGACACGCTTGATAATTTAGGACTGAGATTCGAAGTACATAGGATGTTTCATACTTTAGGCATGCTTGAATTTATGTAATTTGTAGCGCCGACCTATGATCCATTAACTTTCGAATTTTTGAGTTCTTTGGAGTTTCAGTTGAAGCACAGGTGGACGGGTTCCGATGAGGAATATTTTGGAACATTAAGGTTTCGTCTGTTTAATACTACTCACTCATTATCCTTGGCGGAACTGGGAGAAGTCCTGAAGCTGCCTAGCTTCGGACCTGGAGCTCCCCCAACTACTTTTGCTGCAGGTGATTTCTGGAGAGCTATCACGGGAAATCCCGAGTATGTCGCAAAGGCGGCAAAGGCATCGTGCATCCACAACCCATGCTTCAGATATGCGCAGAAAGGCTTGGCATACACCTTGTTTTGTAGAGGGGACAACACGGGTGTAGCAACTTAGAAAGAGTTATACCTGTTATATGGCATGGCCAACAAAGAGCTGATCAATGTCGCGGCTTTTGCGGCTGACCATCTGAAAAGAGTGGCGAATGCTAACTCGGGAGAGATATCAGTGGGAGGCATGATAACCCAAATTGCTGACCACTTTGGATATGGTGTTTTGCCGAGGGAAGAACCTATTGTTACAGGTAAAACAAAAATTGACCTGACCATCCTCACAACACAAGGTATGATTAAGGTCTTGAATGATTATTACTCTTTGGTTAGCCGTAACCATCATTTGTTGGCATTGCCTGCGCCTGATTTCTTAAGCATTGAAAATGAGGCTAATTGGATATACGAGAGTCCTATACAGGACGACGAAGTTATTTTTGATGATGTTGCAGGTACAGATGAAGAAGAAGGTTATCAACCGGAGATGGCACCTATGCCGCCAGTTGGTAACTCAGCCAATGCCAATCAAGGAACAGGTTCATCGTGGAGCACGGGTGAGAAGGATTGGGAATGGATGCAAAATGAGATGTGCTACCTCCGAAGTGAGCAAACTCGACAAGGAGAAGAGAAAACCCGACAAGGGAAAGAGAAAATCCGACAAGGAAAACTTATCGGAGAAATGCACGAATGGTTGAAGAAGATGCATCTGCGAGACCAACCACCTCAGTAGGCTACTGTGAGTCCCCTATTCGCACTAGTTCTCCATGAAAATATAATGCAAACACACTGAATCCGATGAGTAAGTAACGAGTCCTACATGTAGATTTGTGCCATGGTACTTAAATCTGAGAAGTACCCCTTATTAGTTTATCATGACAGCCAGGCTTCATTTATAATAGTTGTTGTTCAAGGTTGATCGGAAAAAAATAAGAGAGAAAAGACACCAAAAAAAAAGAGATAAATAAACAATCGATCCTTCTAAGTTGGGTAACCCTCACCCGGTTATTCAGCCTAACGGCGGTTGAACCCAAAAGTCGGTGTCTCAAAAAAATAATAGCATTAGTTGGTTGACCAACCTTGTGCATACAATGAAAAATCACAAAAATCCTTAAAATGAGTGTCCCAATGAAAAGAGGGAAAATTGATAGGAAGACCTAAGCCCAAAGCATAGTCGGAGAGGTTCCCAAAAAGAGGGTTGAGGTCCATGGTGTTAGCGCGGTTAGGTGTTTGCGAGATATTTTCATTGAGAGAGAAGTACTAAAAGTATCCACCCGGTGATTTGGATCTTATCTGAAGCACGAGTATCCTCATTTCATCTCGAAAGTCATCAGTTACGAATGGTTAACTTGTGCAATTATGCAAGCTTTATGCTTGAGGACAAGCAAAAATTCAAGTTCGGGGGAGTTTGATCGATGATTTCCAGTTATTATTTCAAGACATGTTAGTTGTTGTTTTTCTATGTTTTTGTGCGTTTTCGAGTCTTATGTTTAGATTATTTCATGTTATTCCGTTATGTGGCAAGGATGTTACATGTTATCTTTTATATCATTAGTGCGTTTAATTTGGTTGTTTTTAGTGTATTTTCAGGCAGATATCAAGTCGGTGATCAGATACGAAGGAAACGACGATTCGTGTGCGAAGAAATAGAGACAAACGGGGTCCAGAAGCCTGACACGGGTGCCCGTGTCACCTGACATGGCGCGTGTCAGGATGGCTATGCAGAAAAGAAGAATCCAGCAGTATGACACGGGTACCCGTGTCACATGACACGGCCCGTGTCATGGTTCCCCATTGAAGGCACGTGTGCAGGAGTCCAGCAGCATGACACGGGTGCTCGTGTCACACGACACGGCCCGTGTCATGGCACCTGAATGCAAGATTTTTTCTTTGGTCTCTTGTGCTGAGGGCATTTTGGACGTTTCACATGTAATTTTGTAATCTGATACATTAGGATGATCGTAACCAGAGAAAAACACTTTTTATATTGGGAATTATCACGCAAAGGAGAACAAAGGATTTTAGAGGAGAAGTCAGATCAATCAAACGCGGAAGCAGTTGACGATCCAATCAATCCTTTTTATATTGTAATGTCTCTTTTCCTTATGTATGTGATTTTCATTATTTGGATTATGAGTGGCTAAACCCCCCAATGCTAGGGGGGTGTCCCTGAGTTATTATAATGACATTGAACTTGATTTGATGAATTTCACTGCTTCTATATTCATTGTGTTGATTGATTGATTTTATTGTAAGAAAAAAAGCAATATTGGAAAATTAGATTTTTAATCATTGGTTGACAGATGGTAGGAATGCCCTGTTACGTTTTTCAATCAAAACATTTTATCGTATATCACCAAGGAATTGGGATATCATATTTAACCGTAAAAACTTTCGATATGCAAATGCTTGGTATTCATTCTATGTGATCAAGGAATTGGGTATAGAAGGAATACCAAAGGGTTTTCTTTAAAGGAATTTTGGAAAACTATTGTAATAAGGCGGTAATGATTTAGTTGCAGTGATATTTTAACGATGATAAACAATTAGTCATTATAAGAATTTCTCATACACCTTCCCTAACATAATTCTCATATTTGTCATCCTTAGTAGTTTCATATATTTTATATTTACAAGTCTTTTGAGAAAATCTAAACAAACCCTTAGAAACTTTTGTTCAACTTGAAATAGTAAAAAAAAACTTAATTTGATACGCAGTCCTCGAGATCGATATTCGGGGAATTTCCCTTAAGATTACTACAGTGGGCAAAAATAGTACACTTGCTATTTTCCCATCAACTTTGAATCGACCATTGTAGTTTGGAGTCCATTTGCCCCTGTGGTCTGTATGAGGAGGAAGAAGTCTTTTCAGCACAAGATCTCTCACTTGGTATTCCCAAAGCCTGACTTTCTGATCGAAGGCTTTCTTCATCCTTTTCTGATATAGCTGCCCATGACAGATTGCAGCTAATCTCTTTTCTTCGATCAGATTCAATTGATTGTACCGAGACCAGACCCATTCCGCTTCGTCTAGCTTCACATCCATCATTACCCGTAAGGAGGGTAGCTTAACTTCAACAGGTAGGACTGCCTCCATACCATATACAAGCTGATAAGGTGTTGCCCTAGTAGACGTTCTGATTGAGGTTCGGTACCCATGTAAAGCAAATGGTAGCATCTCATGCCAGTCTTTATAAGTAACCACCATCTTTTGTACAATCTTCTTAATGTTTTTGTTAGCTGCCTCAACCGCGCCATTCATCTTTGGCCTGTAAGGAGAAGAGTTATGATGTTAAATTTTGAAGTCCCGACATAGTTATTCCATCATTTTGTTGTTCAAATTGGAACCATTATCAGTAATGATTCGCTCGGGTACTCCATATCGACAGATGATGTCCCTTTTCAGGAATCTGGCTACCACTTGTCTGGTAACGTTTGCATACGAATCTGCTTCAACCCACTTGGTGAAGTAATCAATGGCCACCAGGATGAATCTGTGCCCATTTGAAGCAGTCGGTTCGATCTTTCCAATCATGTAAATGCCCCACATGGCAAAGGACCAAGGTGAAGACATCACGTTTAAAGGATTTGAAGGCACATGCACTTTGTCTGCGTAGATCTTGCATTTGTGGAACTTTCTGGCATAGGCACAATAGTCTGCATCCATTGTGATCTAGTAGTAACCTGATCTTAATAATTTCTTAGCAATTGCATGTCCTCCAGCATGGGTAACGAAAGATCCTTCATGCACCTCGTGCATTAGCAAGTCTGCTTCTTTCTTATCAACACATCTGAGCAGAACCATATCAAAGTTTCGCTTGTATAATGAACCATCGACATTAAGGAAGAAACTACCGGCCAACCTTCTTAATGTCTTCTTATCATTGGATGATGACCCAGGTGGGTATGTCTGATCCTCTAAGAAGCTTTTGATGTCATGGAACCAAGGCTTGTCATCTTTAGCAATGTCCACAGAGAATACGTATGTTGGTCGGTCCAGTCTAGATAATGAAATCTGAGGCACATAATTGGCAGTTTGAACCTTGATCATGGAGGAAATGGTTTCCAAAGCATCTGCAAACTGATTTTTGTCTCGAGGGATGTACTCAAGTTTGACTGTTGTGAAGAAAGTCAATAATCTCCTCGTATAGTCACGGTATGGAATCAGATGCTCTTGGTGAGTGTACCATTTGTCGTTGGTCTGATTGATTACTAAAGCCGAATCTCCGAATATAGTTAATGTCTTGATCCTGAGGTCAATGGCTTCCTCAAGACCCATGATACAGGCTTCGTATTCAGCTTCATTGTTAGTGCAGGAAAAAGTGAGTTTTGCTGAGAAAGGCATATGAACTCCTTTAGGTGTAATGATCACGGCACCAACTCCACGACCATTCATATTGACAGCCCCATCAAACATCATTGTCCACTCTTTTTATGGGTCAGGCCCTTTAGTGTGAACAGGCTCTTCATGATCTTTTGCTTTTAGGAACATGATATCTTCATCAGGGAAGTCAAATCTCATTGGTTGGTAATCATCAATGGGTTGATCAGCTAGATAGTCAGACAGTACACTGCCCTTGATGGCCTTTTGAGATGTGTACTGAATGTCATACTCTGTCAGAATCATTTTCCATCTCGCAACCCTTTCGGTAAGTGCTGGTTTCTCGAATATGTACTTGACGGGGTCCATTTTGGAGATCAATAAGGTAGTGTGAGTCAACATATACTGTCTTAGTCGGCGAGCAGCCCACGCTAAAGCACAACAAGTTTTCTCGAGCAGTGAATAATGTTGTTCACAGTAGGTAAACTTTTTGCTTAGGTAGTATATTGCATACTCTTTTCGACCAGACTCGTCATGCTGGCCCAATACACACCCCATTGATCCTTCTAATACTGTCAGGTACATTATTAGAGGTCTTCCTTCAACTGGAGGAATAAGAGTTGGAGGTTCTTGTAGGTACTCCTTGATTTTGTCAAAAGCCTTCTGACAATCTTCGTTCCACCTAACCGTTTGTTCCTTCCTTAACAGTTTGAACAAGGGCTCACAGGTTGTAGTGAGATGAGATATGAACCTTGATATGTAGTTCAATCTACCTAGGAACCCCCGAACTTCCTTTTCAGTACTAGGTGCAGTCATCTCCTGAATGGCTTTGACTTTGTCAGGATCAACTTCAATTCCCTTTTCACTTACGATGAATCCCAACAGTTTACCGGACCGTACCCCGAATGTGCATTTTTGGGGTTTAGCTTCAACTGATACTTTCTCAGACGCTTGAACAACTTCAGCAGATTTACCAGATGATCTTCTTCAGTAAGGGACTTGGCAATCATGTCATCCACATAGCATTCAATTTCTTTGTGGATCATGTCATGGAATAACGTTACCATAGCCCATTGATAAGTTACACCGGCATTCTTCAATCCAAAAGGCATCACCTTGTAACAAAATGTGCCCCAAGGTGTGATGAAGGTAGTCTTCTCCATGTCTTCGGGTGACATTCTGATCTGATTATACCCAAAAAATCCATCCATGAAGGAAAACACCGAGAACTGAGTTGTGTTGTCGACCAATACATTAATGTGAGGTAATGGGAAATCATCCTTCGGGCTAGCTCTGTTCAGGTCCCGGTAATCCAAACACATCCGTACTTTGCCATCTTTCTTAGGCACTAGTACAATATTAGCGATCCACGGAGGATAACTAGTCATAGCAAGGAAACCGGCGTCCCACTGTTTTTGTACTTCTTCCTTAATCTTCATGGCCATATCTGGACGAGTACGACGTAGCTTTCGCTTCACTGGAGGGAAATCTTCTTTCAAAGGCAGCTTGTGCATAACAATATCCGTATATATACCTGGCATGTCTTGATAGGACCAAGCAAAGACGTCGACATATTCTCGGAGCATGTCAATGAGCTGTTCTTTTACTGAAGCTTGCAGACCGACCCCAATCTTTAATTCTTTCAAATCCTCTTCGGTACCAAGATTAACTGTTTCCACCTCCTCCTGATGAGGAGTAATCACTTTCTCTTCTTGCCTCAACAACCTGGCTAACTCTTCAGGTAACTCACAGTTTTCATCAACCCCTTCACCTGCTTGATTAATTGGATTGTCGAAGTCGTACAAGGTCATAACAGTGTTGTTGTCGGTGCAATCTGGAGGGTAATCTCTGCAAGGTTTGAGATTTGTTCGTTTTAGTGATCAATTTTAAGCTTGTTTAGAAAAGTGTGAAAAATGAAGTTATTATTTTGAAAACATTGCCATTTTATTGTTTTGTACAAAAGTGAAAAATGAAAAGACAGTGGACGAAAAGAGACTTGTTTGCAAAAGATGTCCGATATTCATTGATAATTCATTTGCACAAAATTACAATATGGCCCTATTACAAAATAAATCCTGACACCTTGGGCAAGATGCAGGACTTGATGCATGCTAAAGAAAGCAGGAAATAATAATTACTCTGCAGGAGTAACCCTTATAATTTCCTAGGAAGACCAGTTAAGGACTTGGTGACCCGGGATCTTTGGACGTTTCCAGCTCTCCAGGTTGAGGTCGCTTTCTGCCTTGTATTTCAGGTTGTTAACAGCATCTGGGGTGCGCATCCCCCCATTGATGAACTTGGGCTCTTTAGCAGCCTCTACTTGATCTTGTCGGAATGGTTTGTAACCCAAACCGAATTTGTCCTCCTTCTTCTCCACCAGCAGCAGCTTGCCCCAGCCTTGGGCATTTCCATCTTCAACAACCTTTCGGGCTTGCTGATAGGAGACAATTGAAGTACCCATCCTATCCTCCTGGGATGTAGCAAATACTTCAGTCGTCGCCTCATTGACATTCAGGGCCTCGAACCCTTGGCTCATAGTTTCATGGATTTCACCATCCATCTCAATGTATTTGTATGTAGCCAGATGGCTAACAAAGATGTCCTCTTCACCACAGATGGTGATAATTTGTCCTTCCCACTCATACTTCAATTTCTGGTGAAGGGTCGACGTAACTGCGCCAGCGGCGTGAATCCATGGTCGACCCAACAAACAGCTGTAGGTCGGCTGTATGTCCATCACATAGAAAGTAGTCTGAAAGATCTGCGGACCGATTATCACAGGCGGCTCCACCTCTCCAAGAACAGACCTCTTGGAGCCATCAAAAGCCCTGACCACCAGATTGCTTGGTCGGAGAGCTATTCCATCATATTCGAGCTTGACTAGAGCTTTCTTCGGCAAGACATTGAGTGAGGACCCAGTGTCTACAAGAACATGAGATAGTACAACTCCTTTGCATTCCAGGGTTATGTGCAAAGCTTTGTTGTGGTGACGTCCTTCTGTTGTCAAATCAGCAATGGGGAAACCTAGCCCATGGTTAGTATTGACATTAGACACCACTGTTTCAAGTTGATTCACTGTGATCTCTTCTGGCACGTAGGCAGCATGCAAAACTTTGAGTAGTGCATCCCGATGAGCCTCGGAACACAACATCAGGGATAATATAGAGATCTTAAAAGGCATCTGGTGGAGCTGATCCACAACTTTGTAGTCACTTCTTTTAATTATCCTCATAAATTCATCTACATCCTGGTCAAAGGATGATTTATAAGTCTCTTTTGGCACAGGTTCTTCAGGTACCACACTTTTTCCTTTGGCTTTGGCAGCAGCCTCTGCCTCAGTATTAGCTCTTGGAGCTTGTGACGCGAAGAGACGTCCGCTTCGGGTGAAGCCTCCGCCTCCCCTGACATTATCCACTTGGGGAGTAGGAACTGAAGAATCAAGAAGGACTTTTTCTCCGTTGCAGTAAAGGTCAGCACCATAATGCCATGGTACATCACTGTCTTTATCATATGGAATTGACCATGGTACCGTGATGGTAACTGGGCTTACTGCAGCAGAGGTTGGAATCATTATTATCTGTGGATCATAGAAGATGGTGACAGGACTTCTCGTGGATGTTGGAGGTGATGAATTGAAGCTTGGTTGTTGCTTAAACTGTTGCTGAGATTGTTGAAAGTTCCTGGAACTTGGGACCGTTGTCGGGTCATAATAAATAGTAACTATGGAGACGTCGTTGTTGGTGTTTCCTGAAGTTGTAGATGGAGATGACATGGAACTGTTGTTTTTTGAAGTGAAGGAAGAAACGGTTGCTGAAGTTGCAGATGAATCGGTTGGAACAATTGTTGTTGCAGTTGTAGGAGAATCACTTGTTGTTGATAAAGAAGTCGCTGGTGTTGTGGAAGCTGTTGTGGTTATTTGCAGAATGCCTTCCTTAATCAAATCATTGATTCCATTCCTCAAGCTTGCACACCCATTCACGGAAATCTTACAAGATTCACAACAGGCCTCACAACCTGGAAACACTTGGCATTTCAAAAGCTGAGCTTTAACCTCTGCCAGAGGTGTCTGAATTCTTGCAGCATCTTCAATGGGAATCATGGGCGAGCCTTCCTCTATATCATTAATCCTTGGTCCACTGTGGCTTGGCATAGGATTTTTCATGACATTGGGAGGCGGTGCAAAGTTCAGGGCCTTTGAATCTACCAGATCCTGGACCTTCATATGCAGAGCCCTTCATTTTTTTGTGGAGTGACCAGGTGCATTAGAATGAAAAGCACACCTAGCGTTGACATCGTAATTTCTCGGAAGGTTATGCGGATCAGGTGGAGCCAATGTCCTCAACTCAACAAGATTGAGCTTCAGGAGTTGTGGCATATGGCATTGGAATAGGGTCAATCACCTGTTGATCTGAGATGACCGCTGTTGAAAAGGGCGTTTTTGTTGATTGTTGTTATTGTTTTTGTAGGATCTCTGTTGCGGAAACTGTGGTGGTTGAGGAAAGTGTTGTGGTTGTTGAGTGTATTGAGGAGGTGGAGCAGGAATAGTGACGGAGGCAACTGATCTTGGCAAATATTGGGGTCTCCCTCTCCCCATATGTACATAATTTTTTTCACCAGATCTACGGGGCCCAGCAAATGGCTTCCTTGCACTACTTGAACTGACACCGTTGTCGGAGATCTTTCCCATCTTCAGCAAGCTCTCAATTCTCTCCCCATCTATCACCATATCTACAAAGCTGGTGGAAGAAAACGTAGCTAATCTGTCAATATAGGTACCCTGGAGAGTATTCATGAACATATCTGCCATCTCCCTCTCTGACATCGGGGGTTGAACAGCAACAACTAGTTGCCTCCACCTTTGGGCATATTCTCTAAAGCTTTCACGGGAAGATTGTGACATTCCCATCAGAAGTGTACTGTTTGGAGTCATGTCCAGATTATACTGATATTGACGGATGGAAGCTTCAGCCAAGTCTTTCAAATTTCTTACTGTGGCTCTGGTCAAGTGAGAATATCATTCCCGGGATGCCCCTGTCAAGCTATCCTCGGAGTAAAACATCCACAGCTTCTCGTCCATGGTGTAGGCTTTCAATCTCTCCAGGAAAGTCTGAAGGTGGGTACGTGGGCAGGATGTGCCATTATATCTTTCAAAACAAGGGGGTTTGAACTTGTGAGGAATTCTCACCCCTTCCACCAATCCCATGTCCATGACGTCAAAACCTAGAGAGTTTTGGGATTCAAGAGATCTTAGCTTCTCTGCAATTTCATTCAATCGACGGTCGTAAACTTCGTCTTCAGCCCCAACCACAGTAAACTGCTCTTCTTGAGGGTCCTCCTGCAAGGCCCTTCCTCCAGTAGTGTTACCTTGGGTGTTTCTTATGGAATTGATGTATGGGTTCATATGAGGTCCAAACTCTAGAGGATCAGTGCGAGGCTGCACGTGATCGTTGTTACTGGTACCCCCTGTACCTGGATGGTGTTCCTCAGGAGTTTGTCGCTCAACTAACTCCCTCAGTCTCTCCTGGCTCTGAGCCAAACCAGTCATCACTGTCATAAATTGATTCATTTGGGCCCTCATCTCTGTCCTTTCATTGGCCATTTGGGCCCTCACTTTAGTCAAGTCTTGTTGAACCTGATCCATTTGTAATCCCGGAAGGTTGTTTCTTGTCGGATACCGGTGCACTCTATTGACAGGGAACACTCTTCTGCGAGCAATGTTTCCTGAAATCACAACAAAGTGAGAAACAACAAAAAAACAAAACCCTACAAAACAAAGAGAAAATGTTAGTATGCAATGCAGGATGCCTATTTGTCTTCCAAGGGTATCTGGTTTGGTTATTTGGTTTTGACCTTTCCAGACCTCAAGGAAATGCTGATGTTGAAGAGAGATTAAGCCCACAAAAATAATACAAACCATATATTACAAGAGAGTGAAGATACATAGTTTTGATTACAATAAAATCCCCATGGTGGGTCAAAATACAACAACAACAGAAATAAAATCAAAATGAAGTACAAACAAAAAAAGTCAAACATCCAATCCAAAGTCATCTTCTCTGACTTCCTTTAGGAGAGCCTCGGTCACTAGACCTACTGGGTGTTCTGTGATAGTCCTGATGAGGAGGTTCCTGGTGGCAATGGCACTGGTCAACCTCTTATGCTTATCCTGGTCCTTTGATCTCTTCAACCCCACCCGGAGTTTCAACTCAGAGATCTCCTTTTGTGCTGCAAACAAAGCTGCCTGATGCTTCTTCTCACTAGCCTCCAACTGCTCTATCTTAGCTTGAGTTCTTTGATCTTCTTGTGCACGAGCCTCAATGATCCTGATCCACCTAGCCTGGATCTCCTCTAAGTAATGCTCTGTCCTAGCCTTCGGAGTCTTTGCTTCCTTGCAAGAATTCTTCAACACTAACTCTCCTGCTCTAGCCTTTCCGATGTAGTCGTCCGTTTTCTCAATCTTGGTTAAATGCTCAATTTGGAGCTTCTCTAACCTCTCATTATCTAAACGACTGTCATTCCTCTCCCAGAGGGTCTTTTTCAAGGCTTCAGAGAGTTGAGTATTCCTTTCCTTCAGTTTCTCAAACTCCTCCAAACTGACAGTGGATGCAGGCTGCACTGCTGAAGGTCCAGGTACATCCTCTAAGGTGAATGGCATCTGGGTGATTTGTGCCCTGGTACGAGACCAATCAAGATACTGAGCTGAGGCTATATTATTGCACTTACCCAGAATAGTTGTCCCCTTAGTCTGGATATTGTCCTAAGCCCAGGCTGCTTGTTTGACAATAGCGGAGTTCTGCTGAATGTCACAATAGAGGGTCTCTGTCAAGTCTTGCCCTCTTGGGGGATGAACCAAAGCATACCCTAATTTCCTCTTAAAAACTAAGGGGTTGTAGTTGATGCAACCTTTTACTCCAATCAAAGGTACATTGGGATACTGCCCGCAGTTGGTAATGATGTCTTTGCCCTTGGTGCTCTGAGTACACCATTTGATGTCTTCTGATGTAAGGACAATCAATCTCTTAAACCAGTTCCTTGGCTGATGAGGGTTCAGGAAAGTGTCTGACTTTGGCAAGTGTCTTAACAACCAACAGTAATAAAGGGGTGCACAGCATCTGACCAATCTTCCTCTTTGCTTTTCATTCCTCTGGTGCACTGAATAGTAGAAGTCTCCAAGCAAGGTGGGAACTGGGTTCCTCAGTAAGAACAGGTGAATAGCATTCTTGCTTACAAACTTTGGCTCGTCTTCAAACAAGATAACTCCATATATGTTGAGGGCCAAGAGTGCACAAATAGCATCCTACTTCCCTGCTGCAGCATGCATGGTGGCTTGAGAGATCAAGAAGTCTAAGTGAAGGCCTGGAATCCCAGCTTTGGTGGTCATGTTTTGATCAATGAGAGTAGGCTCCAAGTGCAAGGCCTTAGCTATATCTTCATTCTTAGGAGCAACCATCTCAAGGTTGAAAGGAATCCCTCTCCTGATAGGGACCCCTAACAACATGGAGAACTCTTCCAGCAAAGGTCCCAACTGAAAATCAGGGAATGTGAAGCATCTAAGAGGAGGGTCATAAAACTGCAAGCAAGTGTGGATCATGCTCCTCTGGGATGCATCCAGGTCCATGATCATGTCCAATATGCCTCCATAATGTTCCCTGAATAATGGGACATGATCAGGAGTGATGAGAGACTGGATCTGTCTAATGTCGGTCAAAGTGGGCTCGAAGAAGTGGTATATGATGTTGCTCTTCCTAGAAGTGTCCATGCTGACAATGGATGCTGGTGAAGAAAACTGAGGGTAACTGCTGATGAAGGTCACTGAAGAAGATGTTGAAGATGAGTCTCTAATGAAGACAACTGATGGAGAGAACTGTGAAGGATCTCTAGTGAAAATGCTGGTGGGGAGTCTCTGATGAAGATTAAAATGATGCAGGTGCTGAAGAAGGAACTCTGGTGAAGGCAACTGATGAAGACGCTGGTGCAGATAACTGAAGAAGTCTGAGAAGCAGAACAGGTCAAAACCAAACCAAAGATAATAAGGTGGATGCCCTGTAAAAAAAATAGGCAAATGTTAAATGATGCAAAATGATGTATGTAGAATGATATGCAAATGGTTTGTGATCAAGTGTTGGATCTGTTATCTGCCTTGATAGGGTCCATGGGTGTTCATAAGTCCGGATGGAGGCTTAAAAAACCAGCAACCAGGTGGAGGACTCAAATAAAGAGTCATAAGTCCAGGGTTTCACAAGAACTGTCCAAAAATACAACCTTAAACAACTCAAGTAACAAGGGTATGATGAGGCCAAGGGTTCCTATAAACCTGTAAACATCTCAACCCCCTCACATGCATTGTTCTAGAACAACAATCCTCAGACTTGGATCAGTTATGAGAAGTGTAAACACTTCTAACTCGGAGGTACAGTGTTTACAATAACCATAAAAGATCCTCCTCTAATTCACCTCAGATGCTGAAGGTCATAAAAAGGTCATCCAGACTTAGCAGGCTTCCCAGATAGCCCTAGTACTACAGGAAATTCGTAGCACAGAGTTCTCAAGAAGAAACCCATGTCTGAACCGTGTTTCATATTCCCGCACCAGACCGAAATGGAATGGGAAAGAATATGAAGCCACTCTATCCTATGTGTCACTCAGGCTCCAGCTATGGAACCTTAGTCACTCAAAAATCCCTCCCACCAAGGTAAACATAGATCCAACACCAATGATATGATAATAACAATATGAAATGCATAAAATTGTAAATGAAAAGCAATAAATAATAGAAAGCAATAAATAAAGCAATAAACAAAAAGCTCAAGTAGAACATAACACCCCCGTAAACACAAATCAAACAAGCGCTAGGAGGAACCCACAAAAAAAACCAGAAGCCCTAGTTGCAATATAAGGCTCCCCAGCAGAGTCGCCAAGCTGTCGCTCCCAAAGATTTTCATCCCTGTACAAGCGCGAACGGTCGGCGAAAAGAGAGAATGAAGGTGAAGATGAATAGAGTCGTCAACTAGGCATTTTTATCCCGTAGGAAAGGTAATGTTGCATAAACCTAGAAAAAGATGGATAAGACGGTTGTGAACCAGAGAAACTGAGAAAGGGGGTTGGTTACAACCTGGGAAGGTATTAGCACCCAGATTTTCCGTCGTACTCGACGGGATCCACGCTTAAAAGTTTTGTGTTTAAAAGGGGTAGTGTATGTGCTATCTGTGTGCAAAAGCTGGAAAAGAATATACAAGTGTTAGTGCAAAAAGAAGTGAAATGTTCAGGAACTGAGGCTTTAGAAAGAATGCTGAAAAAGGGGGAAGACACATGGACTTTTGTTCGATAACTGTTAAGTTATGCCTACGTATCCTCTCGTGCAATGAGGAAGTCAGATCACCATAGTTCGACTCAAAGAGACTGAAAAATGAATTGACTGTGAACTGCTTACTTGTCTATGCTCAAGTGTATGACTCGTCTGGCTCGAGTGCTAACTATCTTGCATTAGACAGAAGAAGCAAGTTCTCACTTGTGAATGAGTATGATGAGAAAAGAATCCCGAAGGAGACGATTATTGTTTGTTTTTGTGTTTTCAATTTTTTATTGTTTTTGGTGTTTTACATAAGTTAATGAGCTTAAGCCTAAATCAAAGGTTGTAAACTCATTATATCTTCCCTGATTAGGGATAATGAGTCTGCTTAAGTATGAGATAAGCATCTCAATCTTAATTACCATGATGATGTAGGATTAAGATCATTAACCTACTTGTGATTATTTAGATGTTTTTGGGTTTTTGCTTAGTGTTAAGTAATGAGTTTAATCTCTAATCACAGATTAGTGGACTCATTACACCATCCTAATAGAAGGATGATAGATGAGAGGGGTTGACTGCGCGCGCAGATGGAGGGTCCAGATCACTCATAGTTAATTAATCTGATTTAAATTAATTAATCACATTTAGGGTTTAATGACCTAATCTTGGCCGTACACTCACTAACCCTAATCTCAATCCTACAGCCCACATTCAAACTAGGGAGATTAGCCCTAATTAAACTCAGGTGACCGGAGGTCCCGTCTCAAGCTCTCTCTTCGCGACAAGTTATTTTTGTGGGTTTATTTTCGTTTTCGGATTTGTGGAGGTTTCACGGTTGGGTCGATGGTGGTTGTCGGCGGTGAAGGGTGGTTTCGGAAGGTGGTTTTGGATCCAAATTGCAAATAGTTTTTCCTGAAAAAGAGACAACCTTTGAAGCCTGAACAATATAACCAACATCATCATACAGCGGACCTACCACAAATGAGCCATCAGTGCTAGTAGTCATTTCAAGTATTAGTTCCCCATTTTAAGTCTAGTGACATTGCTATCTTCAGAAGTGAAAATCCTGATATGAACACCAGAAAGAGGAGGCGGGATTGTTCCCTCAATATATAAACCCAGTCGACAAGAAAATGTAGGAAGATATGCTTGACAATTATCATCTGTCACTGATACCTGAGGAAATGGATTTAACAAATGAATCTTCAGTGATTGTCCAAGAAAAGCATTACTAAACAAACTAGTCCTTTGAGTGAATGAGCATTTTTACCAAGGACATCTTCCTGTGCATCAAAAGTGTTATACTTATGGTGAAATTGGGGGACGAGTCAACCAAAGTGATTGCATATTCAATCATCAAACAAGACATGTTCTATGATTTTGAAAAAAATATTACATATCAATTTTGCTATGATTTTGTAAAATATATTACATATCAAATTATTGACGTTAAGAATTGTTTTGATAAATAGCACTTAATGGCGCCGCAAAGCGGGTGGTATGGAGGAGAAACATTCAAATTACTATGTTTTTTTAATTGAGTTGTCAATCAAGTTAATCATAAACCATGTCACACTATTTTGGAAGCTCAAGCTAATGAGATCCAAAATATATCCTTTGACGCCCTCATAAAAGCCTGTTAAATGAAGCAATCAAGGAAAATAAGAATCAGTTCTTTGTTCAGTGGGCCTCTTCATTAAATTATAACACATAATATTCAACAAAGGATCCAATAATATAATCCTTCCGCAAAGATTACTTGTCCAACAACAGAACAATTGATAAAGTATCATCGATCACTCCATTTCCAAAGCCCAATTTCATATGCAAGGAGAACATGATCAACAAATTAAAAGCACACAACTTAGTCATATTTTCCTGCACCTTGGCAGTAATGTAAAGGCAACAATAAATGAATTTTAAAAGTAAATCATATTGACTACACAATAGAAGTCGAAAACGCGTGACAAAATGGTATCAACAAGTGTCAATACTAATACAATTATTCACCATTTTTACGTTAAAATCAAATTATAGTTAATTCACACCGTGACGACCGCAATCAATATCGCGCACATGTACCAATCAAAACCACGAAAACCTTTATGCCACCGTATTTCATGATTCTTATTTTTCTTATATGCAAGAAGATTCATCTTACTTTCTCTATGAACGATAACAACTACAATTATTACATAAGGGTCGCAATCTATGTGTCGTAAATTGATTAATTTCTTGTAGTGAATGACTCAAAAACTACAGTAGAGTAGAAAATATCCAATGAAAAATATCAACTCAAGGGGTCTTTGTCTCTATTATATATTAAACAGTGAATCTAGAAAAACTAAAGATAGCTTACAATTTTTCAATATAAATCAGAAACAGGGCATCCAAACTGTGGTGGTAAGAGATATGCATGAAGTGAGGCCAAGCTGCTGAGTGCTTGACAAATTATTCAAACAACACATTATCATCAAATCGCAAGAATTGTGCAACTGAGATTATTATAGTAAAAGCAAAAAAAAATAAAAAATACCAAGATAACTACTCCAACCTTAAAACTAATCATGGCATTTCCTATTGGAAGCACAATTTATTTACAGCTCTCTGCACTAGCTCCCCATTTCCCCAAGTGCAATCCCAATCACTTTCAATTGAATTATAGCTCAAAATATTCATGCTAACGGGTAAAAATTGAAGTGTATGCATACAAAAATTGAAGTGTATGTACCCAAAATATTTTTTCTTTTCAATGAGCATACACAAAGATAGTACTTTTTTTCCATCTCACGCTACTAATTTCTAACTAATAAACCATCAATTTAGTCTCAAACTACCACATTCACTTTAATTTAATCACTACACCATGATCAATGAAGAGTTAGAACTAAATTATCAGACTTTCATATGATAAGAGTAAATTGATGAACTTTCATATGAATTAAGAATTAAATTGAGCTTCTATTCAATTTCTAACCTTACTAACAAAATTTAGGAATAGAAAACTCATAATCAGAGTCTCACACATATAGATAAAGATTGATAATACAAACAAATTGTACCTTTTTGGCATTCATTCCAATTCAGGTTAGAACAAACAACCCAATCCTGTGAATTAATTTGGAAAAAATTCAGTCATGAATAGTTTTTTTTAGGGGTTTAGGGTTTTGGGAAGATGAAGAAGAGAATGAGATTGACCTGCATCAAGAGATAGAGAGAAGAACATTCATCAACCTGTTTGACGTTATCGTCTTTGTCGTCTAGATCGGTCGTGAGAAGTGGCTCATGTGCCGCTAATGGTTTCACGTCGCTCGTGTGAAGTGGCTCCGGTGCCTTTAATGGTTCGACGTCGCTTGTGTTCAACGGTTGTTGCTCCATCTTAACATGGGTCCGAAAAATGTTCAAAGGCCCTTTCAATTAATTAGAAATTTGGTGTTAGTCAATTAATTTAGGAAATTAGTTCTCCTACTCGTAGCTACGGAGAACACCCTATAAAATTTTAAAATTATTTTTTTAATATTAAATATACGTATTTAAAAAAACATTTTCTAAATGAAACATATCCTTCGAGAATTTGGAAAATGAGAGTTTGGAAAATTTTCCTCCTCCTGTTTGATTCTAGGATTTGAGAGAAAATAATGGAGAGGTTGAAGAAAAGGGGATTTAGGTTAAGTGAAAACATGATTTGTAGAGGGAAGAAGGTGGAAGACAATTAAAAAAAATGTGAAGTAATAAAAAGGTTGAAGACAAGAAATTGAGAAAAATAAATTGCAACAAGTGTCAAAAATATATTTTAAAAAAACAGCATTAACAAAACGAAGGAGAATGAAAAAAAAATAGGAAAAAAATAATAATAAAAAAGTATAAAAATGAAAGAGTGAAAGAGAGAAAAAAGTGAAAGAATAAAAATAAATAAATAAATATGTTAAAGTGGCGACAGTTCATCCTAACGGTCGCAGGTATGAAAAGATGACGGTTTTTGGTAACTGTCACAATTATGTTATTCAACATGTTTAGAAAATTTGCGACGGTTAGTTCTAACTGTCGTGACAACCAACGCAATTCAGGAATAATGACGGTTTTGTAGGAACTGTCGGAACTCATGTGTCGTAAATCACTTTTTGACTTTGCGGGCTTTTTTTCCATCATATTTTATATCATTTTTTAAAAAGACTGTCTGGCTTAATGATTACATTGAACCATCATTGACTTTTGAATTAAAAGATATCTTTGACACTTCTTGATGTGCGTGAAGGAAAGCTTGAGATTGCAACCTTTATTGTAAGGTGCCTTGAATGATTCTCTTGTATTTGAATGTACATTCGAATTAATTAAGAACTACCCATCCCAAGGTTAAAATTGCAGTTTTTTTTTATAGAAAGAAACTTCAACTTCAAGTCTCAAAGGGGTAGACAAGGGATTAACTTCCTTATTTCTCCAGTGTTTGGGAGTTGAAACAATGCATGTATATCATCAGTTAAGTTTCAATTGAAAGCATACCAACAACAATTATGTATATTTCATCGTCATCATCCTCCCTCTAATCATTGTATGAACAAAAGCTTGATAAAGAAAAATGAACTAGAAATATAAAGCATAAAGATGCACATGGTAAATGAATCAAAACATTTTAATGCTCATTTCATTAAAATAAACATGAAAGTACAAACAAAGTTTAAAAGCAAATAAGTCAATACAATTTAATAAAATTGCAAACAGAAAGAAACATGGTCTAGTAATCAACCAATAACACGAATGAGCTGTCATGTCTGAAAATATTGGCCTTGAAGATAATCTGACTGTTGAAGTTGTAACGCCCCGAAAATCTAAATTTAATTAATTTAGAAAATTTGGAGAGTTTGGATTATTTTGAGAATTTTGGAGAAAATGAGTATTTTTATATAATAAGGATAAATAGTGTTTTATTATGCTATTTTATTATTATTATTAAAAATATATTAAAGAAAAAGGGTAAGGTGGTCTTTTGTGAAATTATGAGGGTAATATGGGAAAAGGCTAAACTGGGATATTATAGCCAAAGAAGAGAATACGACCAGTTTCTCATTTGGTTGTTTCTATCGTGTTTTGGAAGCACTCTGAAGAAAGAGGAACTCAGAGTCAGGAGGCTGTGGAGAACCCAAGAGAAGCGTGTAAAGCGGCGAAATTCTCTAAGGTATGGGGAGTTTTCATAATCTATGATAAATGTATAGGAATTAGAATATGGATGGATTAGGATGGTATGAATTTTAGGAGTTTTGGGGTTTTGAGTTAGGTTGAGTTTTAGGAGAAATCTTGATGAATTAGAGTGATTAGAATGAGTTGTAATCGTATATTTGTCTGTATAATTGTTGTCTGAATGTTGTTGAGGTTTAATTGGTGTTTTTGAATGGTTTTTGGGTGTCATGATGTGAAATCCGTAATGGGGTTTGGGAAAATTGGAATTTGGAACAATCTGCATTTGTGTAGCAGAAGACTGCTGAAACGCGTGCGTTAACCGGTTAACGCTTTGGTTAACCGGTTAACCATTGGAAATTTTGGGGCATTTTCTGAAAATCCGCAGGCGTTAACCGGTTAACGCTTTGGTTAACCGGTTAACACTGTTGGAACAACAATTTTTATTTCTTTAAAAATTCATATCTTTTGAACCGTAAGTCCGATTCGCATTCCGTTTGAAGCGTCGGAACGAGTACAAGCTGAACTTTATTTTGATGAATAGAACCGAGAAAAATGCAACAGTTTTTGATAAATGAATTTGTGAAATAACCTTATAATTACCTTATAAATTACCGGGTACGGGTTAATTCTTGAGGTGTTAGAGTGGTTAGGAAACCAGTGTTCAGGGTGTAATGTCATGATGATATATATGACTATTTGATGATTGTTTTGCTGATTGAAATGAATGATGCGATTTATTTTGGTGAATTTTTTTGGTGTAGCGCATCATTGCATTTCATAACATTCACGGTGGGGCTTCGGCCTGTTTATTTGCTTCAATCTCATTGTGTGGATTGAAGTGTCTCGATGATTATGGTGTGCTCCCTTGTGGAGGGTTGATGGTCATGTATCCATCTTATGGTGAAATTGGTACCACATGCATATTACATATCAGGATGTAGAATTGCATATTCTGGATGAATTTCATGATTGTGTTCATGTTGATTGATTTCATGATAACGTTGTTGTTGCTGCTGAAATTTTGTAATTGACGATGTCATGATATGTGTGCTAGTTTATTTATGATTCTATATTCTTGTAAGTTTATGATTGATTATTATTACTCACCCTTCCTGCTTGGAAATGTTGCCTCTTTCGTGGGTAACTTGCAGATGTCGAAGAATAGTCCTGCAGTGCAATAAGAGTAATGCATGAGTCTCGGAGCGTGCTTTAGTGTTCCTTAGGAGTGGTTATGGTTTAAGTGTCCTGCTCTGTGTCATGTAACACTGGGATGGGTTTTATTCTGTTAACTGTTTCATTTATGTTACATTTGGATAAATTTTTTCTTATTTATATGATGTTAAATTCAGGATGGTGAAAATTATACTTATGAGGTTGTGAATTTTGAAGTTAAATTCCGCTGTGAAATGTTTATGATATTTTGATGTTGTTTAACCCGTGTTACGGGACAGGACACTGTTGTGTATTTTTGATGAAAATGTGATACCCTTTGTGATGATTACTCTGATATTATTTCAATATTACGTTTGGGGTAGAAGGGTGTTACATTAGTGGTATCAGAGCAGGTCGGTCTGTCCGGCCAAGTCTTGTTGTTGTCAGTCAGTTGTCAAGTCGTTATTTATTTAACGATTATTCTCTTCTGATGTGGTAAGTGTTGTGCAGAATGGCTGGAAACAACTCGCGTGCTCTCGCTGATGCTATTGCAGCTCTTGCTCAGACTGCTGCTCGTAACAATGCGCATGATGAGTTTCGTGCATTGGAGAAGTTCCAGAGGAATAATCCACCTGTGTTTGAAGGAACTCATGACCCGACGAGCGCACAGAAGTGGCTCAAGGCGATTGAGAAGATTTTCAGAGTGATGGCGTGTGCTGACGCGCAGAAGGTTCAATTCGGAACTCATATGTTGTCTGAGGAAGCTGAAGACTGGTGGGATAATACTCGTCAACGTCTCGAGGATGAGGCTGTTGTGGTGACTTGGACGGTGTTTAAGGCGGAGTTCCTTAAGAAGTATTTTCCGGAAGATGCTCGTGGTAAGTTGGAGATAGAATTCCTTAAGCTGAAGCAAGGAAACTTGACTGTGGCAGAGTATGCTGCCAAATTTGAAAGGCTGGTGAAGTTTTGTCCTCACTACAATAGGGCAGATGCTGAACTTTCCAAGTGCCTTAAGTTTGAGAATGGGCTGAGACCTGAAATTAAGCAGGGAATTGGATGCCAACAAATTCGCAAGTATGCAGAGTTGGTGGATAAGAGCCGTATTTATGATGAGGACAGTCGGGCTCGGTCAGCTCACTATAAACAGCTGAGCGAGAAGAAAGGCAAGAGTCAGTATAGAGGAAAACCTTATGTGACTACTGGTGATAAGGGGAAGCAGAAGGCATATGATGAGAAGAAGCAAAGTAGGGGAGCTGCTAATGTACCTGTTAAGTGTTACAAGTGTGGAGAAGCAGGTCATAAGGCCGATGTGTGTACCACCAGAGTTATGAGATGTTACCGTTGTGGCAAGCTTGGGCATAAGGCGAGTGATTGTCCTAATGAAGGCCCAACCTGTTACAATTATGGTGAACATGGGCATATCAGCACCCAATGCCAGAAACCAAAGAAGAATGCTGCTACTGCTCAGAATGCTGGAAGAGTTTTTGCGTTAGCTGGTTCAGAAGCTCCAAAGAAGGACAACTTGATCAGAGGTACCTGTTTTATTAATAATATTGAGTTGATTGCCATTATTGACACTGGAGCTACACATTCATTTATTTCTCTTGAGTGTGCTAATAGATTGGGTTTAAAGTTGTCTAATATGAATGGTAATATGATAATAGAGACTCCTGCTAATGGTTCTGTGACTACCATGTTTGTCTGTTTGAAATGTCCTTTGACAATTTTCGAGAAGAATTTTGTGATGGATTTGGTGTGCCAACCATTACACCAAATCGATGTTATCCTTGGTATGAACTGGTTGGAATTCAATTATGTTCATATTAACTGTTATAGTAAGATGGTGCAGTTCCCTGATTTGAGCGGGAATGGTGAGTTGATGTTTTTATCTGCTAAGCAAGTGGATGAACTTGTTTTAGATGAAGCTTTGATGTTTGCAGTGTCTACCTCATTGCAAGTTGATGATAAGACTGTCAGTGCAGAGTTGCCTGTGGTTTGTGAATTTCAAGATGTGTTTCCTGGTGATATAAGTGATTTACCACCGGAACGTGAGATTGATTTTTCTGTGGACTTAGTACCGGGTACGAGTCCTGTCTCGATGGCTCCTTATAGAATGTCGGCTTCAGAGTTGAATGAGTTGAAGAAACAATTAGAATAATTATTAGAGAAGAGGTTCATTAGACCCAGTGTTTCTCCTTGGGGTGCTCCGGTGTTGCTTGTTAAGAAGAAGGATGGTAGTATGAGATTGTGTGTCGATTACCGACAGTTGAATAAAGTGACTATCAAGAATAAGTACCCACTTCCAAGGATCGACGATTTGATGGATCAGTTAGTAGGTGCTTGTGTCTTTAGTAAAATTGATCTGAGGTCTGGTTATCATCAGATTCGAGTTTAAAGCTGATGATATTCCGAAGACAGCTTTCAGGACGAGATATGGGCATTATGAGAATACGGTGATGCCGTTTGGGGTTTCTAATGCGCCTGGTGTGTTTATGGAATATATGAATAGAATTTTTCATGAGTATCTGGATAAGTTCGTGGTGGTCTTCATAGATGATATCTTGGTATATTCTAAATCAGAAGAGGAACATGCCGAGCATTTGAGAGTTGTGTTGCAAGTGTTGAGAGAAAAGAAATTGTTTGCTAAATTATCTAAGTGTGAATTTTTGCTAAGGGAAGTGAGTTTCCTCGGCCATGTGTAAACACCCCAAATTTGCCCTCATCCATTCACACCATGGCTTGTGATCATTTCATATGCATAAACTCAATCATAGCATCTCATATCACATTTTTGATTCATTGCATTAGTTCAAAGTCATCTGCATCTAGGGTTTGTGATTTGAGCAATCCAAGAGCTTCTTGAGCCACTACAAAGGCCATCAATCACTTCAAAGGGGTCCATATATGTTCAAACATCATATTATATCCTCTCAAAGTCAAGAATGTCAAAAAAAATCACAAGAACTGAGAATGGCATGGAAGCAGAGCCAGGTTTGACTGCACAGATGACCTAGAATTAGGATTTTGGTTTCAAAGGCCATAACTCCAAATTTTTTGGTCATTCTTGTTTCCATGGGTCTCTATATGGTATAGGGGCTATGCATATCAATTTTCATGAAGAAATTCCATGGGGAAGTCATCTGATCAAGAGTTGACTTTTCAAGCAAGTCAGTGCAAAATCAGGGCATCTGAGGCCCCCAATGACCCAACCAAAGGGTGTTCTTCATCATTTTGATTGTGTATGATCTTTATTTGATCATAGAAGATGTTGGAAGTTCACAAAACTTAAGAATTTCAAGTCTTTTGCAAAGTTGACTTTTTGGGAAAGTTTGACTTTTGATGAAATTGCCATTTTAGGAACCTTTTTCAACCTTTACTTTTTGATTCAAAAATGCTTCAAATGGAAAAAATTTGGTCATGAAAGTTGTAGAATGGATCATTCCCTTTTCAAAAAGTACAAGAACATGACCTAATTCATTTTGGATCAAAAGTTATGGCTTGTCAAAGTTGGCAAAAATCACAAAATTTGAAGTTTTCTACCAAAGAGGCAAAGTTGCAAATTCACTTGTCAAGGCAAATTGAGCTATCAAACAAACTTCTAATATTCACACAAACATGTACCAAGACCTAAAAGTCAGATTGCACCAAAGGATCACTCATTTCTATGGCTTATGGAGCAAGATTTCTCAAAGGAAGCAAAAGTGAGGCAAGTTGCAAAAACTCACTCAAGTGTGAATCCACTTGCTGGCTGACATCAGAACCAATCCTATGGCTCTCCACACATCTTGCTGCGCAGGACACCCCATCTGTCCTTGGCTAGCAAGTAGCCCATGCCTCTCTTACACAAACTTGACATTTTGGCAACTTGAGCCATACCAATCACTAAAGCACACATCAACTCATCTGACCTATCACAATTGTTTATGCAAACAAAAAGCAAGCCAAAGCACATACAACACAAGCCTGAAACACTCTCCAACACAGCTCTCTCATTTTTCACACCATTTTTGCAAAAGTATTCGAAACTGATTGTACAAGCTACAAACATACAAACCAACTTCACAAACATACTCAGCACACTTTCCTGGTCACAAAGCACCCATCACCATTGCCTAAAACTCCCAGAATCACAAACACGATTTCCACCCCACCTTGAACAGAACTTCTGCCATCTCTCAAACCATCCATTATAAACTTCAAACAAGCATTGAAAGCTTCTCAGGAGGTCCAGTGGAGTTGATTGCAAGCAAGAAACCAGCCAGAAAGTGCCAGAAACCAAAGCTTCAGTTCAGGTAGCCATCTCAAACACTTTTTCCAGAAACTCCATTTTAAGTTCTTAAATGCTTCTATGCACTCCCCTGATCATGGGGATGTGATTATTTTTGAAAATGGTTGAGAAACCAGCATGTATGAACTGTCTGAAACTTTTTGCCCTAAATGAGTTTTGCTTCGATTTGGCTGATTGATGAATGAAAAATGATGTTTATTAGGGGGGTTTTGATTCAGTGTTGAATGGGGATGAATTCTGGGCAGTTAGATTTCATTTTTATTGCGTGTAGAGAGAGTTAGAGGTTTGGGCTTGCCGGAGAAGACGACCGGAACAGTGTTTCGGTCGCCTGAAAATCATTAGGGCATGTAATTAGGGTTTAATCATAATTAGGAGATTTTGAATGTCAGCCCTTGGATATGGCGCCAAGTCAATTCGCGCGCGTGTAGGTTTAAATGCTGGCCTTTGATCTTGCTGACTTTTCTATTTTTCAGTTTTATTTCATTTTTATTTCATTTAATTTCATTTGTTTTGTTTAATTTATTTAAAATAGCAAAAATCATTTAAAAATTCTGAAAATTTTTATACAAGCTTTTATTAATTTTCAGAAACCAAAAACATTTTTATTTTTATTTTTTGCATTAAAAAATATTTTTAAATCATTTAAAAGTTTATTTTTAATTAATTAATGAGAATTAATTAATTAAAAATACTTTTAGGTATTTTAAAATCACAAAAAAATTCATGAAACCTTTAAAACCATTTAGAGACATTGTCCAACTTTCAAACCAAATTTCTTTTTTGATCTTGATGTCTTTTGACAATTTTTCATGGAATTAATTTCACTTCAAGGCAATATTTTGATCCAAACTTCCAAAATTCATTTCTGCCTAACCATTGAGAGTTGGACTTTGATTCTTTTTGCATTGTGTCTTGCATATCATGTAGTTTATAGGATTAAATTGACATGAATTGATCTTGCATTTTCAATTTGTTTGACATTTTTCTTGACAAGGCACCTTAAAACCCTAGCATTCTTAAGAAATTCATAATCCTCATTAGGTTAAGAGTTAGAACCCCTCCTTTGGGCAGTGAGTTTGCATAGGTTTAGGGTTCCTTTGAATGCATTTTCAATTTTTTATCTTGATGTTTGCTTCTGGTTTTGGTTTTTGTTTGGTGCATTGATCATAAACCCTAATTTGGGCTTCCTTTTGCATTCATCTTGCATTTGCTTACATACCATGACTTGCCATGACATTTTATGCATCCATTTGATTCATTAGACATCTTAAGACATATTAGAATCATGTTTGATCATTGCATCATCCATTTTCCATGTTGTATGTTATTTGCATTCCATAACTTTTCATGTATGTTCATGGTTCTAAGCATGCTTCTCTTGCATCCATATGTTTGTATGATCATCCCCATTCCTTGTTTCATGTGTGCATCACATCATAGCATCATTATCATCATGCTTATGCTTCTGGTTTTGGTTTGCATCATGTCATTTCATCTCATCTTGCATTACATTGCATTTCTCTCACTAACTTTTCAGGTGGTAAGTCACTTTGAGAAGTGAATTTGCCTTCACTTCTCACAACTTCTTTTCATCCCTCTTATGCATCATTGCTGCATTTTGTCTTGTGTTTGAGATTGAGCTTGCTCTTTCTTCTTCTTCTTACCTTCTTTCCTCAAGTGACTTGACTTCTTGAATGAAGCAAGTTACTTTGCTTCTCTTTGCTCCTTTCATCTGCTTCCTGGTGGTTCCTCTGAAGATTTCTCTTGTAAACTTCACAAACCTTAGGAACAACCAAGCATGACAATAATTAGGGTTTGATTAGTCCCCCATTAGTCTTACCTTTGTGTCATCTTTTGTGTCTCTCTTCTCATCTCATAATCAGGGACTAAACCCTAAAGGCTTTAAGGCTTTGTGGTTAAGCTTATGCCCGCATCCTTCTATTAGGATGGAGTGCATAACTTTAATCCTAAGTGTTAAACCCTTAATGTGTTTAAATCCTCTAATCAATTCACATAATAATCACCAAGACATCAAGCTTGTAACTTGGGCCTTGCATTAGGGTTCTAATTCTTCCTTAATTGGTTAAGAAGGACTAACCCTAGTGTTAATGGACAAGTCCCCCTCAAGTTGTCTTACAAACCCTAAAACTCACTTCATCATCTTATCATTAACTAAAATCCACTTAATAAAGGCTTTGTTTTTGTCATGAGTTTAATCCCTAATCATGGATTAAGTTGAGGAGTTTTCCTCAGCTTAAACATTCTCATCTATTATCCTTCTATTAGGATGGTGTAATGAGCCTGTTTAATCCTTGATTATGGCTTAATCTCATTACTTAACACCAAACAAAAACACCAAAAAAACATCTAAATAATCACAAGTAGGTTAATGATCTTAATCCTACATCTTGGTAATTAAGTGTGAGATGCTGACTTCACACTTAAGGTATTCTCATTACCCCTAATCAGAGGGAAGATGTGATGAGTTTACTAAATCCATTGGTTTAGGCTTAAGCTCATTAACTTATGAAAAACTTCCAAAAGCAATAAAAGATTGAAAACTCAAAAACAAACAATAATCGTCTCCTCCGGGATTCTTTTCTCATCTCATTCATTCGCAAACGAGAACTTGCTTCTTTTGTCTAATGCAAGACAATTTGCACCTGAGCCAGACTGGTCATACACTTGAGCATAGGCAAGCAAGCAGTTCACAAGTCAATTTATCTTTCAGTCTCTTTGGGCCGAACTACGGTGTTCTGACTTCCTCATTGCACGAGAGGATACGTAGGCATAACTTAACAGTTATCTAACAAAAGTCTCTGTATACTCCCCCTCCTACCAGCATCATTCTTTTAGCCTCATGATCTTGAGCATTTTATCCTTGTTCTCACACTGACACTGTACATTTACACACCTCACATTCTTCTTACACTGACACCTGTACATCCTTTTCCAGCTCTTTTATACACAGATTGCACTGACACTACCCCTTTTTAAACACAAATCTTTTAAGCGTGGATCCCGTCGAGTACGACGGACAATCTGGGTGCTAATACCTTCCCAGGTTGTAACCAACCCCCTTTCTCAGTCTCTCTGGTTCGCGACTGTCTTATCCATATCTTTTCTTAGGTTTATGCAGCATTACCTTTCCTTCGGGATAAAAATGCCTAGCTGGCGACTCTATTCATTCCCTGTGAGTTCACTCCTGTGTGTTCTCACATCCTCCTTTCGCCGACCGTTCGCGTCTGTACCTTTATTTGGGCGATTCCCATTTATCGGGAGCGACAGCTTGGCGACTCTGCTGGGGACTCCTTATACTGTAACCAGGGCTTCTGGTTCTTTTGTGGGTTCCTCCTAGCGCTTGTTTGATTTGTGTTTACTGGGGTGTTATGTGCTATCTGTGTTTGTATATTTTGTTTTGTTTATTGCTTTATGTACAGTTTGTTTACTGCTTTCTTTACGGCTTTATATACATCATACTGTCATACTGTTCCGGCTGGATCTGGTTTTGTTGCTTTGGTGGGTGGGGTTCTATTGAGAGTTGAGGTCATATACCTGGGACCTGAGTGACACCTAGGCTAGAGTGGTTCATGTTCTTTCCCATTCCATTTCGGTCTGGTGCGGGAATATGAAACACGGTTCAGATATGGGTTTCTTCTTGAGAACTCTGTGCTACAGATTTCCTGTAGTGCTAGGGCTATCTGGGAAGCCTGCTAAGTCTGGATGACCTTTATTATGACCTTCAGAAACTGAGGTGAATTAGAGGAGGATCCTTTATGGTTATTGTCAACACTGTACCTCCGGGTTAGAAGTGTTTACACTTCTCATAACTGATCCAAGTCTGAGGATCTTTGTTTTAGAACATCACCTGTGAGGGGGTTGGGCTGTTTACAGGTTTGCAGGTACCCTTGACCTCAACATACCCTGTTACTTTGTTTTGATTAAGAGTACTCCATTTTGGAACAGTTCTTGTGATTTTAACCCTGGACATGTGACTCTTTATTTGGGTCCCCCACCTTGGTTACTGGACTTATGAACCTCCATCTGGATTTCTTGAACATACATGGACCTATATTAAGGCATTTAATCAGATCCAGCTTGATCACAAACCCTTGCATATCATTGGCATACATCATCATTGCATCATTTGACATTTGCTTATTTGTTTTTCAGGGTATCCATACTGTATTTTGGCTTGGTTTTGACCCCTTCATCTGCATAGACCTATCTTCACCAGTATCTGCTTCAGCTATTCCTCATCAGCTACTTACTTCATTCACCTGCATCACCAGTCTCAGCCTGTCAGTGGCCCATCTTCTAGTATCAGTCATCATCATCAGCACCTGTTCTTCAGCAACATGGCACCTAAGAAGAGCAACATCTCCTATCATTTCTTTGAGCCTGAGCTAGCTGGCATCAGGAAGGTCCAGGCCCTGATTACTCCAGACCATATACCACTATTCAGAGAACATTATGGAGGCATCCTTGATGTGGTTATAGATTTGGACCCTTCCCAGAGGAGCTTGATTCATACTTGCCTGCAGTTCTATGATCCCCCTCTGAGGTGCTTCACCTTCCAGAATTTTCAGTTGGGACCCTTGTTGGAAGAGTATTCATCACTGATTGGTGTACCTATCAGGGGTGGAGTCCCCTTCAACCCTGAGATGGCTTTCCCTAGTAATGAAGAGGTGGCAAAGGCATTGTATCTGGAACCAGTTCTGATTGGGCAGAACATGACAGCAAAGGCTGGAATCTCTGGTCTCCACTTGGATTTCTTGACCTCTCAGGCTATTCTGAAGGCCTCCTTGGGGGAGTGGAAGGCAGTCTGTGCATTATTAGCCCTTAGCATATACGGGGTTATATTATTTGCAGATGAGCCTAAGTTTATTAGCAAGAATGCAATCCATCTTTTCATTCTGAGGAACCCAGTGCCCACCTTACTGGGAGATTTCTACTACTCTGTTCACCAAAGGAATGAAAAGCAAAGGGGAAGATTGGTGAGATGCTGTGCTCCTTTGTTCCATACCTGGTTACTCAAACACCTGCCCAAGACTGATGCATTCTTGAACCCTCATCAACAAAAGAATTGGGCAAGGAGGCTTGTTGCTCTAACCTCAGATGACATCAGGTGGTGCACCCAGAGCACCAAGGGCAGGGATATCATTACTAGTTGTGGGCAATTTCCCAATGTACCTCTGATAGGGGTGAAGGGTTGCATCAACTACAACCCTCTGCTATTCAAAAGACAACTGGGCTATGCATTGGTCCACCCTCCTAGAGCACAAGATCTAGCTGAGACCCTTTATTGTGAGATCAAGCCTAATCTGGCTATTGTCAGGCAAGTATCCTGGGCTTGGGACAATGTCCAGACTAAAGGGATGGCCATTCTTGGGAGATGCAACAATGTGGCCTCAGCTCAGTATTATGAGTGGTCACATGCCAGGGCTCAAATTTCTGGGATGCCCTTCACCATTGAAGATGTACCTGGGCCATCCACAGCATCCCCTCCAGCCACTGTCAGCTTGGAAGAGTTTGAGAAACTGAAAGAGAGGAATGAGAATTTGACTCAAGCTCTGCAGAAGACCCTCTGGGAGAGGAGTGATGGTCGTCTGGACATTGAGAGGTTAGAAAAGCTAAAGGTGGAGCATCTAGCCAGGATTGAGAAGTCAGAGGACTACATCAAGAAGTCAAGGGTTGGAGAACAGATTTTGAAGAATGCCTGTAAGGAGGCCCAGTTCCAGAAAGCTAGGACTGATCTCTATCTGAAGGAGAGCCAAGCTAGGTGGGTCAGGATCACTGAAGCTCGCACTCAGGAAGATAAAAGAACTCAAGACAAGATTGAGCAGTTGGAGGCTAATGCAAAGGAGCAACAGGAAGCTCTGCTAGCAGCCCAAAAGGAAATCTCAGAATTGAAGCTTAGGGCTGGTGTAAAGAGGTCAAAGGACCAGGGCAGACACAAGAAGCTAACTACAGCTATTGCTACCAAGAATCTTCTCTTCAGGAATCTCACAGAGCATCCAGCTGACCCTGTGACTGAAGCACTTCTGAAGGAAGTTCAGGAGGATGAGTTTGGCCTTGATGTCTGACTTTTGCTTGTTGTTGCTTTCATTTTCATGTACTTTTCTTTTTCTTATGTTGTATTTTGACCCCTCAGAGGGCATGTATTGTAAAAAACAAACTATGTATCATTCACTCTTTTTTTGTAATATATTCATTAGTTTGTTTCATTTGGATCTCTCTCTCCTAAGCAACATCAAAACAGCATCTTCCTCGGGGTCTGGAAAGGTCAAAACCAAATGCCAAGCCGGATACCTTGGAAACAAATAAGCATACTGCATTGCATACTAACCTTTTGTTTTGTTTTGTAGGTTTTGTTTTGTTTTTGATACTAACTCTATTGTGATTCAGGAACTATTGCTCGACGTCGGGTGTTCCCACTCAACCGTCCACACAGATATCCCACCCGCAACAACCTTCCGGGCATACAAATGGACCAAGTACAGCAGGACCTTACAGAGGTCAGGACTCAAATGGCCAACGAGAGACTGGAAATGAGAAATCAGATGACCCAGTTTATGGAGGTGATGAATGGATTGGCACAGAGCCAAGAGAGATTAAGGGCACTAGTAGAAAGGCAGACCCAGGAGGAACCCCATCTAGGGACTGGGGGAACGAGCAACAATGAGAGAGTTCAGCCTCATGTTAACCCACCTGTGTATGGCCCTCACCTTCATCCAGAGATCAACATCCCTGTTAATGTGCAAGGGAATGCCACTGCAGGCAGAGTATTACAGGAAGACCCTCAGGAAGATCAATTTACTGTGATGGGAGCTGGGGATGAAGCCTATGACAGAAGGCTAGATGAAATTGCTGAAAAATTGAGATCCCTGGAGTCTCAGAATTCCTTGGGCTTTGATGTTATGGACATGGGTCTAGTGGACGGGGTAAGGATTCCCCACAAGTTTAAACCTCCGTGCTTTGAGAAGTACAACGGAACTTCCTGTCCACGAACCCACTTACAATCCTTTTTGGGGAGGCTGAAGGCATATACCATGGATGAAAAGCTATGGATGTTTTATTTTGAAGATAGCTTAACAGGAGCTTCAAGGGAATGGTACTCTCACTTGACTAGAGCAACCATTAGATGCTGGAAGGACCTGGCTGAGGCCTTTATCAGACAATACCAGTATAACTTGGATATGGCTCCTAACAGGACCCTCCTGATGGGAATGTCTCAATCATCTAGGGAGAGCTTCCGGGAGTACGCCCAGAGGTGGAGACAGCTTGCTGCTGCTGTCCAGCCACCCATGTCGGAAAGGGAAATGGCCGACATGTTTATGAACACCCTCCAAGGGACATACATTGACAGGCTAGCTGCCTTTTCTTCCACTAGCTTCGCTGACGTAGTCATAGCTGGGGAAAGAATTGAGAGCCTATTAAAGATGGGCAAGATTTCTGACAATGGTGCGAGCTCGTCCAGCAACCCCAGAAAACCTTTTGTAGGTCCAAGAAGAACTGGTGAGACCAATGCTATCCAGGCCAGCAGGGGCAGACCACAATATGTTCATAGGTCAGTGGCAGCAGTCACCATTCCCTCTCCAATGCCTCAGCAACCAGCATATCAACCACAACAACAACCCCATTACCAACAACAAACTCAGTATCCTCCTCAGAGAAACTACAACAACAACAACAACAGTCAGCAAAGACCATTTCAACAGAGACCATCTCAGGCCAATAGGGTGATCGATCCGATCCCTATGCCTTATGCCGCTTTACTGCCACAGCTCCTGAAGCTCAACCTGGTTGAGTTAAGGACGTTGGCACCACCAGATCCTTCCAGTTTGCCAAGAAATTACGACGCCAACGCCAGATGCGCTTTTCATTCTAACGCACCTGGCCACAGTACAGAGAAGTGTAGAGCTTTACAGATGAAAGTACAAGACTTGGTAGATTCTAAAGCTTTAAACTTTGCACCCCCGCCAAATGTTAACAAGAACCCTATGCCCAACCATGGAGGGCCCAGAATTAATGCTATTGAGGAAGATATGCCGTCTTTCTTAATAACCAGTGTTGGGCAGATCCGGACACCCCTGGTAGAGATTAAAGCTCAACTCCTTGAATGCCAGATATTCCCTGGGTGTGAACTTGGGTGCGGTTATTGCAACATTTCGGTAAATGGATGTGACGATTTGAGAAGCGGCATAGACAGTCTTATCCAGAATGGTCTACTTCAAATCACAACATCAATACCTTCAAATCCAGTAATCTCTCCAACAACAGTTCCAGAGTCTCCTACAACTGCAACAACAATTATTCCAAACAATTCTTCAGTTTCATCAACAAATGCTTCAAATATCACTTCAACAAGTCAGACATCAGTAAACATCTCTTCTACAACGTCAGCACCCCTCTATTCAGAATTTTCTCCTACAACACCAGCAAATATCTCCGCAGTCACTATTTATTATGATCCGTCAAGTATTCCTCCGAACAGCAATTTTCAACAGCAAGCAGTGGCATCTCCTGACATATCACCGGTCACTATCTACTATGATCCACATACTATTGCAACACCCTCTTCTGCTGCAGTCAGCCCGGTTACCATCACGGTACTTGGGCCTGTTCCTTATGAAAGCAGTAATGCCATCCCTTGGCATTACGGCTCAGATCTATACTGCGAAGGGCAGAAAATCACTCTTGAATCATCAACTTCTTCACCACAAATAGACAATGTGGGAGGAGGCGGAGGCTTCACTCGAAGCGGACGTCTTTTTGCCCCACAAATTCCAAGACCCATTGCTGAAGTAGAAGTTGCTGCCAAGGCAAAAGGGAAGAGCATGGTGCAAGAAGAACAAGTTGCTAAAGAAGCTCTAAAGACCCCTTTTGATCAAGAGGTTGATGAATTCATGAGAATCATCAAGAAAAGTGATTACAAGATAGTGGACCAGCTTCACCAGACACCTTCCAAGATCTCCATTTTATCATTGCTAATGTGCTCCGAGGCTCATCGGAACGCACTATTAAAAGTCTTGCACGCAGATTATGTGCCAGAGGAGATTACCATCAATCATTTGGAAGTTGTAGTTGGAAATGTTAACGCTAGTCATGGACTAGGATTTACCAACACTGATTTGACAACGGAGGGCCGCAATCACAACAAGGCTTTGCACATTACCTTGGAGTGTAAGGGTGCAGTTCTTTCTCATGTATTGGTGGACACAAGGTCATCCCTCAATGTCCTACCTAAGAAAGCCCTTGTGAAGCTGGAGTATGAAGGATTGGCATTACGCCCCAGCAACTTGGTAGTAAGAGCCTTTGACGGTTCTAAGAGATCAGTTCTGGGAGAAATTGAGTTGCCTATAACGATTGGTCCACAGACTTTCAAAACGACCTTCTTCGTGATGGATATACAGCCTGCCTACAGCTGTCTATTGGGTAGACCATGGATACACGCCGCTGGCGCCGTGACCTCAACCCTTCACTAGAAGTTAAAATTCGAGTGGGAGGGCCAAGTCGTTACTATTTGTGGAGAATAGGACATTTTTGTTAGCCACCTGGCTACATACAAATACATTGAGATGGACGGGGAGATCCACGAAACCATGAGTCAGGGATTCGAAGCCCTAAACATCAATGAAGCATCTGCTGTACTTGGGACTTCCATAACATCTTATCAGCAAGCCCGGAAGGTTGTTGAAGAAGGGACTGCCCAAGGCTGGGGCAAGTTGCTGCCTGTGGAGAAGAAAGAGGATAAATTTGGGTTGGGTTACAAACCAACTCAACAAGATCAACCAGAGGCTTCTAAGAAGCCCAGTTTTGTTAGTGGGGGGATGCTCACCCCTGATGCTGTAAACAACTTGGAAGATGAGTCGGAAGATGAGCGCAACCTGGAGAGCTGGATACGTCCAAGGATCCCGGGGAGCAGTATCTCAAACTGGTCTTCCCAGGAAATCATAAGGGTTACTCCTGCAGAGTAATTATTATTTCCTGTATATTTTAAGCATGCATCAAGTCTTGCATCTTGCCCAAGATGACAAGACTCATTTTGTAATCGGGCCATCTGTAATTTTGTGCAAACAGATCAATCAATGATAATCAGACATCTTTTGCAAATGAGTCTTTTTTTTTCTCTTCCGCTCACTGTTTCTCCATTTTTCTTTTTGTACAAAAATAAATGGCAATGTTTTCAAAATGATAAACTTCATTTCACTTTTTCTAAACAAGATTAAAATCAATCACTAAAATAAACAATCTAAACCCTTGCAGAGAGTGCCTTTCAGACTGCACCGACAACAGCACAACTATGGCTTCGTATGACTTTGACAATCCAATCAATCAAGCTGATGAAGGGGTTGAAGAAGATTATGAGCTTCCTGAAGAGCTAGCCAGGTTGTTAAGGCAAGAGGAGAAGGTTATCACTCCTCATCAGGAGGAGATTGAAATAGTTAATCTTGGTACGGATGAAGACGTGAAAGAAGTTAAGATCGGGGCCTGCCTACAAAACTCAGTGAAAGAACAACTAATTGATCTGCTTCGGGAGTATGCGAATGTGTTTGCTTGGTCTTACCAAGACATGCCAGGGTTGGACACTGATATCGTCATGCACAAGCTTCCATTAAAAGAAGACTGCCCACCAGTAAAACAGAAGCTGCGCCGTACTCGCCCGGATATGGCAATGAAGATAAAAGAAGAAGTATAAAAGCAGTGGGACGCCGGGTTCCTTGCTGTGACTAGCTATCCGCCATGGGTTGCTAATATTGTGCCTGTTCCAAAGAATGACGGCAAGGTAAGGATGTGTGTTGACTACCGGGATCTGAACAGAGCCAGCCCGAAAGATGATTTCCCGTTACCTCACATTGACGTATTGGTTGATAATACGGCTCAGTTCTCGGTGTTCTCCTTCATGGACGGATTTTCCGGGTACAATCAGATCAAAATGTCACCTGAAGACATGGAGAAGACAACCTTCATCACACCCTGGGGCACGTTCTGTTACAAGGTGATGCCATTCGGACTGAAGAATGCAGGTGCAACATATCAACGGGCTATGGTAACATTATTCTACGATATGATCCATAAGGAAATCGAGTGTTATGTGGATGACATGATTGCCAAGTCCCTCACAGAAGAAGACCACCTGGTAAATCTGCTGAAGCTATTCAAGCGTCTGAGGAAATACCAACTGAAATTGAACCCCAACAAGTGCACATTCGGGGTGCGATCGGGTAAGCTGCTGGGTTTTATCGTAAGTGAGAAAGGGATTGAGGTTGACCCTGATAAAGTCAAAGCCATTCAAGAAATGCCTGCACCAAAGTCTTAAAAAGAAGTTCGAGGGTTTCTAGGTAGATTGAACTACATTTCAAGGTTCATATCTCACCTTACAGCAACCTGTGAACCCTTGTTCAAACTGTTAAGAAAAGAACAGACGGTCAGGTGGAACGAAGACTGACAGAGGGCTTTTGACAAGATCAAAGAATACCTGCAAGAACCACCAATCCTTATGCCTCCAGTTGAAGGAAGACCTCTGATAATGTACTTGACGGTATTAGAAGAGTCAATGGGGTGTGTGCTGGGCCAGCATGACGAGTCTGGTCGAAAAGAGTATGCAATATACTACCTGAGCAAAAAGTTTACCGACTGTGAACAACGTTATTCACTGCTCGAGAAAACTTGCTGTGCTTTAGCGTGGGCTGCTCGCCGACTGAGACAGTATATGTTGACCCACACTACTTTATTGATATCCAAAATGGACCCAGTCAAGTACATTTTCGAGAAGCCAGCTCTTACCGGACGGGTTGCAAGATGGCAGATGATCCTCACAGAATATGACATCCAGTATACATCTCAGAAAGCCATCAAGGGCAGTGTATTGTCTGATTATCTTGCTGAGCAACCTATTGATGATTACCAGCCTATGAGATTTGACTTCCCTGATGAAGACATCATGTTCATAAAAGCAAAAGATCATGAAGAGCCTATTCACACTGAAGGGCCTGACCCAGAAGAAGAATGGACTATGATGTTTGATGGAGCTGTTAATATGAATGGTCGTGGTGTTGGTGCAGTACTCATTACACCTAAGGGAGTTCACATGCCTTTCTCAGCAAAACTCACCTTTAACTGCACTAACAACGAAGCTGAATACGAAGCTTGCATTATGGGTCTTGAGGAAGCCATTGACCTCAGGATCAAGACTTTGACTGTATTCGGAGATTCAGCTCTAGTAGTTAATCAAACCAACGGCAAATGGTACACCCACCAGGATCATCTAATACCTTATCGGGATTATACAAGGAGGTTATTGACTTTTTCACGGCGGTCAAGCTTGAGTATATCCCTCGGAACGAAAATCAGTTTGCAGATGCTTTGGCTACCATTTCATCCATGATCAAAGTTCAAGCTGCCAACTTTGTGCCTCGGATTTCAGTGTCCAGACTTGACAGGCCAGCATATGTGTTTGCAGCAGACGTTGTCAAAGATGATAAGCCTTGGTTCCATGATATCAAATGCTTCTTGGAGGATCAAACATACCCACCTGGGGCATCTTCCAATGATAAGAAGACCTTGAGAAGGCTTGCTGGTAGTTTCTTCCTGAACACTGATGGTTATTTGTATAAGAGAAACTTTGATATGGTACTCCTCAGATGCGTCGATAGAACAGAAACAGACTTGTTAATGCACGAAGTGCACGAAGGATCTGTCGCTCCCGATAAGTGACACAGGGTCAGATAAGGGTACAGACGCGAACGGTCGGCGAGAGGGACAATGAGAACACACAGCCGTGAACTCATTGGAGATGAATAGAGTCGCCAGCTAGGCATTTTTATCCCGGAGGAAAGGCAATGCTGCATAGACCTAGAAAAAAAAGATGGATAAGACGGTCGCGAACCAGAGAGACTGAGAAAGGGGGTTGGTTACAACCTGGGAAGGTATTAGCACCCAGATTGTCCGCCGTACTCGACGGGATCCACGCTTAGAAGATTTGTGTTTTAAAGGGGTAGTGTCAGTGCAATTTGTGTATAAAATAGCTGGAAAAGAATGTACAGGTGTCAGTGTAAAAGGAGTGAAGTGTGATATATACATTGTCAGTGTGAGAACTGGAATAAGATGCTCAAGATCATGAGGCTAAAGAATAAGGCTAGAAGAGGGGGAATGTACAGAGACTTTTGTTCGATAACTGTTAAGTTATGCCTACGTATCCTCTCGTGCAATGAGGAAGTCAGAACACCGTAGTTCGACCCAAAGAGACTGAAAGATGAATTGACTTGTGAACTGCTTGCTTGTCTATGCTCAAGTGTATGATCTGTCTGGCACAGATGCAAACTGTCTTGCATTAGACGGAAGAAGCGAGTTCTCGTTTGTGAATGAAGGTGATGAGAAAAGAATCCCGGAGGAGACGATTATTGTTTGTTTTTTTGAGTTTTCAGTCTTTTATTGCTTGTGAAAGTTTGTCATAAGTTAATGAGCTTAAGCCTAAACCAATGGATTTAGTAAACTCATCACATCTTCCCTCTGATTAGGGGTAATGAGAATACCTTAAGTGTGAAGTCAGATTCTCACACTTAATCACCTTTGGTGTAGGGTTAAGATCATTGACCTACTTGTGATTATTTAGATGTTTTTGGTGTTTTTGTTTAGTGTTAAGTAATGAGGTTAAGCCATAATCAGGGATTAAACAGACTCATTACACCATCCTAATAGAAGGATGATAGATGAGAATGTTTAAGCTGAGGAAAGCTCCTCAACTTAATCCATGATTAGGGATTAAACCCATGACAAAACAAGCCTTTGATTAAGTGGATTTTATTTAATGATATGGTGATGAAGTGATTTTTATGATTTGTAAGACAACTTGAGGGGGACTTGTCCATTAACACTAGGGTTAGTCCTTCTTAACCACTTAAGGAAGAATTAGAACCCTAATGCAAGGCCCAAGTTACAAGTGTGATGTCTTGATATTTATTAAGTGAATTGATTAAGAGATGTAAACACATTAAGGGTTTAACACTTAGGATTAAAGTCATACACTCCATCCTAAGAGAAGGATGCAGGCATAAGCTTAATCACAAAGCCTTAAAGCCTTTAGGGTTTAGTCCCTGATTATGAGATGAGAAGAGAAGACTCAAAGAGAGACACAAAGGTAAAACTATGGGGGGAGACTAATCAAAACCCTAATTCATTGTCATGCTTGGTTGATCCTAAGGTTTGTGAGGTTTTCAAGAACAATCTTCAGAAGAACCACCAGGAAGCAGATGAACAAGATCAAGAGAAGCAAAGTGGCTTGCTTCATTCAAGAAGTCAAGTCACTTGAAGAAAGAAAGTGGGAGGAGGAATGAGCAAGCTCAATCTCAAACACAAATAGAAATGCAGCAATGGATGCAAGAGAGATGAAAAGAAAAGTTATGAGAAGTGAAGGCAAATTCACTTCTCAAGTTTACCTACCACCTGAAATGTTAGAAAGAAATGCAATGCAATGCTAAATGAAATGAAATGACATGATGCTAGACCAAACCAGAAGCATGTTGATGATGATTATGATGTTATGGGGTGCTGCAAACATGAGGCAAGACATGGATATGTTCATACAAGATCATGGATGCAGATGATGCAGGTTAAGGAGCATGAACAATCATGGAAAGTTATGAAGCATACAAGACAAATGGCATGACAAATATGCAATGCAATGATCAAACATGCTTTCTATATGTCTTGAGATGTCAAATGGATCACAAGAATGCACAAAATGCAAAGGCAAGTCATGTTATGCAAGAGAATGCAAGAGGGATGCAAGGGAAAGCCCAAATTAGGGTTTATGAATCAAACAACAAACAAAAACCCAAAACAGAAGCAAACCCTAAGATAAAAAATGGAAAATGCCACTCAAAGAAACCCTAAACCTATACTAAACCAAGGTCCAAAGGGGAGGTCTCAACTCTCAACCAATCTCAAGATATGATTTTTCTAAGTTATTAGGGTTTTTAGGGTTCCTAAACAAAAGAAATGCCAAACAATTGGAAAATACAAGATCAAATCATGGCCATTTTACCCTAGAAACTACATGCCAAACACAAAACAATGCAATAAGAATCAATGTCTCAACCTTCTCCAATAGGCAGAGATGAATTTTTAAACTTATGATCAAATTAATGCATAAAAAATGATTTAATTCAATGAAAAATTCTTAAAATGCATCAAGATCAAAAAAGAAATTTGGTTTGAAGGTTGGACAATGTTTCTAAATGTCTTTGAACATTTCATGAATTTTTTTGTAATTTTTAAATACCTAAAAGTATTTTTAATTAATTAATTTCCATTAATCAATTAAAAATAATCTTTTAAATATTTAAAAATACTTTTTTAATGATAAAAAATAAAATAAAAAATGTTTTTGGTTCTTAAAAATTAAATAAACTTTTAGGAAAAAGTTTCATAATTTTTAAGAATTTTTAACTATTTTAAAATAATTATGCAAGTTTAATGAAATAAAATGAATTAAAAATCAAATAAAATAAAAGTAAACAGAATGAGAGGCTGAGATGCAATCTGGGGAGGGGACCATTGACTTGGCGCGTGATCTTGTGGCTCACATTCAAACTGGGTTAATCTTAATTAATTAAATAAATTAAACCTAATTAAAACTAATGACATGATCTGGACCACACATATGCGCGCGGGAAGCCAGATCCAAGGGCCCAAATTTGAACTTTGCCCTAACCCTAATTAACTCACTAATCACTTTCAGGCTGCCGGAGAAGACCTCCGGTCGTCTTCTCCGGCCAGCATCTCACCTGAGAAACCTCCAAACCCCTCAAATCGTAACGAAAATGAAAACTAAACACACCAAAATGATCCCCATGATCCCCTGAACTAAAACCCTAAGTCCAAACAAATTTCTTCTTCCTCAAAACCATGAATCGAACAGAACAAGTTCTAGGGCACACAGGTTTCAGAGACAAATTAAATACTCAAATCAAAGCCATTTTCGAAACCAATGACATCAGGATGATCAGTGAATCACATAGAACAAGTTTATAACAAGAAAAATGATTTCTGGAAAAAATAATTTCGAGCTACCTGAGATTTGGAGCTTTCAACTTGAGGACTTTCAGGCCACTTCTCCTTGTGCAATCCACTCCACTTGATCCCCAGAAGATGTTTGAATGCTCAATGAGAGTTTAAGTTGGCTGGATAGCGAGATTCGACAGCTTCTGCTCAAGCTTGATCAGAAATGGCAATGGTGTTTCAAGCACTTTCAGGTCATGGTGAGGGGTTGTTTGTGATCCTGAGGGTGAATGGAGAAGCTTTGCAAGGTTTGTTTTGATGTTTGCAAGCTGTGGTGAGAGTTTCGAAGAGAAATGCAGGCTGAGGGTGAGAAATGGCTATGGAGTATTCTGGTTGTTTCAGGCTTGGGTTCTTGGTGCTTTGTGGTCTATGGAGCAAGGTGAGTTGAGTGGTGAAGATGGTTTGAGTGTTTGCAAGCTGTGGAGGCAGATTCGAAGCAACTTGCAATGTGGTGTGTTTTTGTGTATGTGATGAATGAGGATGTTTCAGCCTTGCCTTGTGTTATGTCTAGCTTGCAAATTGTCCACATAACTCTCTCTCATTGGTCAGTTGACAAGACATGCCCTTTATTGATTGGTAAGTTACCTTTTGCAAAAAGTCAAATAATGTGTAAGAGAGGTATGGCTCATGATCTAGGCAAGTACATGGGCTGGTTCTGGTGCAGCAAGGTGAGGTGAGAGGCTAGCAAAGCTCAGCATCCAAGGCTGCAAGTAGGAGGAAGCATGATCATGAGTTTTGCAACTTGTGACTTTTTGTTCACATGTGACCTTTTTTGTCCAACCAAACATAAAACCATGGGCATTCTTAGTTCATTTCTGATTTTTAGGACTTAGAGAAAGTTTATGTGCTGGTTTGAAATGAATTAGAGGCTGCAATATGCATTGGTCCAAGATTTTGCAAAATTCTCACTTAGGGCATGCCTTGAAAATCAATGATTTTAGCCAACTTTGCATTGCCATAACTTTTGATTCAAGAAGAGTTTGATCATGTTCTTGTACTTTTTGAAAAGGGAAAAATGAGGTCTACAACTTTCATGACCAAAGTTTTTCCATTTGAAGCATTTTTGGATCAAGAATCATGGCTTGAAAAATGACCTAAAATGATGCATTCTTGAAAAGTCAACTATGCCCAAAAAGTCAACATTTGCAAAAACCCTAAATTCTTGATTTCTATGAACTTCAACCTTCTTATATGATCAAATAAAGATCATATACACTCAAAATGATGAAGATCACCCATTGGTTGGGTCATTGGGGGCCTCAGATGCCCTGATTTTGCACTGACTTGTCTGAAAAGTCAACCCTTGATCAGATGACTTCCCCATGGAATTTCTTCATGAAAATTGATATGCATACTCCCTATACCATATAGAGACCAATGGAAACAATAATGACCAAAAAATTTGGAGTTATGGCCTCTGAAACCAAAACCCTAATTTTAGGTCAACTGTGCAGTTCATCCTGGCTCTGCATCCACTCAAACCCTAGTTCTTGTGATTCCTCTGCAATTTTGGCTTTGAGGAGATGGAATATGACATAAGAACACACATGGACCCCTTTGAGTTGATTAGTGGCCTTTGGAGTGGCTCAAGATGCCCTGAGGTTGCTCAGATCACAAACCCTAGATGCAAATGACTCAGAACCAATGCAGTGAATCAAAAATGAGATATGAGATGATATTATTGTGCTTATGCATATGAGGATGATCACAAGCCATGGTGTGAATGGGTGAGGGAAAATTTGGGGTGCTTACAGCTGCCCCTATTCAAACATGAGTTAGCTGTGCAGGTTGTAAGCGACGGCTTAACAGGCAAACAAGATAACTTGTGGTTGAATACCAAAGACAGTCCAAAATTTGCACTCACGGAATGAAGAAGAAAAGGGATATAGATTGTAAAAGGAAAACAAAGTATATTGTAAAGTGGGCGACGGAGGACGACCGTCGAGCAGAGGACGACTGCTGGGTAAAGAGCAATGACGGGGACGGCCGACATGCTGGGGATAAAAGGTAAAGCCAAGACGGGGACGGCCGACTAGCTGGGGAAAATAAAATCGTGATGGAGACGGCCATCGAGATAAAGCTGTAAAATTCTCTGGAAATTAATGAAACATGACGGGGACGGCCATCAAGTTCATAAAGGTAAAGTAACTAACGATGGGGACGGCCATCGGGCTAAAAGGAAAAGGGACCACGACGGGGACGGCCATCGGGTTAAAGAATAAATGAAATAAACAGATGATGGGGTACGGCCATCAAAGGTGAAGGACGATCACCTAGCAGGGGACGGCTGCTCTGTTGGGGATAAAAGGAATATGATGGGGACGGCCATCAAAGGTGGAGGACGACCACCTGGCAGGGTACGGCTGCCGAAGATATCAACGATGGGGACGGCCATCGGATAGAAAAGGTCAACGATGGGGACGGCCATCGGACGAGCATGATGGAGGACGACCATCAAGAAGTGGAGGACGACCACTCAGCAGGGTACGGCTGCTCTCGAGGTTTCTCATGACATAGGACGAATGCCAGATAACCAAAATCAACAATGGGGACGGCCATTGGATAAAATGATGAAGGACGATCATCAAAAGGTGGAGGACGACCACCTAGCAGGGGACGACTGCTAAAAACAACGATGGGGACGACCATCGGATGAGCATGATGGAGGACGACCATCAAGAAGTGGAGGACGACCACTCAGCAGGGTACGGCTGCTCTCAGGGTTATCATGACACAGGACGAGTGTCAGATAAAAGAAAATGCTTTGTTGGTGATCTACTGGGGATATAGTGAACACGAACGAGCGTTCACAACCAAGAAAAGAAAGTATAAGCGTTTGGTATTGTATAGATTAAAGATGCGGACGAGCATCCTTAAGGCTATGATACGGGCGGGTATCATGTAGAAACAAATTGACACATGTTCAGAGATGATGATACGGACGAGTATCAACGGGTTAACAAGGAACACGGACGAGTGTTGAATCTGAAGGGACTCTTCTGGGGAATAGTAGACACAGACGAGTATCTATGTTCAAGAAGACACAAGTGTTTGACACAGTGTATGGATTAAAGATGCGGACGAGCATCCTTAAGACTTATGATACGGACGAGCATCATGTAGAAACAAACATTAGACGCAATGTTCTGAGATGATGATACGGACGAGTACCAACTGGTTAACAAAGAACAAGGACTATTGTTGAATCTGTGGGGTTATGAGTGGTGTATACAAGATACGGATGAGTATCTGTATAAGTGTACCAATGAGTAGTGAGTATATATATAAGTGTTTATCTGCTGGGGAGAGTGACACAGACGAGTGTCAAAAGAGAAAAGTAGCATTATCAAGTATATGGGTGGTAAAGGTGTAAGCGACTGCGCTGGGGATATGACACGGACGGGTGTCGAGAAAGTGTATATATAAGTATATGTGAGTGCCAAGAGGATGTCTTTGGCTTTCTGCTGGTGATTTGACACGGACGGGTGTCAGGAAGTATCTGTAGTACGGGTGATTTTGTTTGTAAAGTGTATTCAGGCAACCTGTTTGGGGAAGTGATGACACGGACGGGTGTCAGAAATATATACTGGTGTTTGGTGATTGGAGAGGCAACTGCTTTTGCTGGGACTCTGGTGGGGATTTTTGTATAATGATGATGAACGGTTTGTTATTCACAAGTGTTTCTTCAGAACATGGCTTATGATTATGCTATGTATTTGATTTTTTGCCGTAATGCTCCGTATTAGACGGAATGCTACGCTCTGAGGGGATAATATGATGCGAATGCTATGATTATGCAAGGAGGCACAGATCCGGGATTCGGATCCCGTCGCTGTGAAGATCTCTGGTCGATCTGCCGAAGTGGACCTCCTAGCTGGGATGAGATCAGTGATAGATCTGATGACGTATCTGCTTGGGGATATAGGTCACCGATTGACATATCCTTATAATATGGGATCCAGCTGGGGTTTGTAGAAGCTTTCTTCACTCTGTTGTGATCTTCTACGCGCTGCTCTTCTGGATAGAGGCTGGAACTCTGTGGGGAGATGGTTCCCTGACTCCTGTACTCAACTGAGGATGAAATGGCAACTCGGCTGGGGAATTGTGAGAGGCAACTCGGCTGGGGATAGCAACAAGAGGCAACTCAGCTGGGGAAGTGGGCACCTTTCAGTGCCACGTGGAAGATAGACCGAGTTGATAATGATTCGCCAACTTGCTGAGACGTAACTTGCATGCCCCAGGTTGCGTTCTGGATACCTGCAATCCTGCAAAGATAAGGAGACGCACAAAAGGTCCCGAGGTATCCTTTACTGGATTCCGTCATAGGAGTCAAGCATTCTCAAGAGTAAGTATATTCCCTGCAAGCATGTGTTTCTATTTTTAGTGACAATCATCTGTACTCTCATGCAATCAGTTTTTTTTTTTTTTTTTTTTTTTTTTTTTTTTTTTTTTTTTAAGATATCAGACATTCTTTGCAAAAAAAAAATGAAAAATGTACAAAACGAAACATGACTGAGAAATCTGATTTTATTAATTCATATGCCCTGAATTGGCGAGGTACAGTCAAAGAAACATATCTCCTGAAATGAGGAGATTGTTATAAATTGAGAAGCAAAATACTGGCGGTGTTGACGACGCTTTAAGGAGCTTCCTCTTCTGCTATGACTCGTATGACAATGACGTTCTTCTCGTCTTGCTTTCTGGAGAAAGTTGATTCTGATTGAAGCTTGACCCTTTTGAAGCTTTCCAAGTTGCAAGTGATACAGACGAATTCAGAATGCAGTTGTTCGCTTATTCCCTTATTTTGCATGGATCGCCCTTTCGGGTTTTCAATCCATCGGGATACCCATTTTTGCCTGAGTTGTCCAATGCGGCTTTTCAACTCAGCGGGTGTACATTTTTCATTTATTTCCCTTATTTTTGCCCGAGTCTTTTATTCTGTTTTTGACTCGCCGGGATGCCCTATTTTTGCCTGGACTTACATTCTGTTTTTATGTCCAGCGGGTCATTTTATGCGAAGTATTTTTTAACTGCATCTGAATTCACAGGGGACGGGAAATCTTCACCATCCATGGTGCTGAGCATCAGCGCTCCACCAGAGAAAACTTTCTTTACAACGAATGGTCCTTCATAATTTGGAGTCCATTTGCCCCTGTGGTCTGTATGAGGAGGGAGGATTCTTTTCAACACAAGATCCCCTACTTGGTACTCTCGATGCCTGACTTTCTGATCAAAGGCTTTCTTCATTCTCTTCTGATATAACTGCCCATGACAAATTGCAGCCAATCTTTTCTCTTCAATCAGACTCAGTTGTTCGAATCGGGACCGAACCCATTCTGCTTCACTCAGTTTAACATCCATTAATACCCGTAACGAGGGTAGTTCAACTTCAACAGGTAGGACTGCTTCCATACCATATACAAGCTGATACGGTGTTGCCCCAGTGGATGTTCTGATTGACGTGCGGTACCCATGCAAGGCAAATGGTAGCATTTCATGCCAGTCTTTGTATGTGATTACCATCTTCTGCACAATCTTCTTAATATTCTTATTCGCTGCCTCAACAGCGCCATTCATCTTTGGCCTGTAAGGAGAAGAATTGTGATGTTGGATCTTGAAGTCCCGGCACAGCTCTGCCATCATTTTGTTGTTCAAGTTGGAACCATTGTCAGTAATGATTCGCTCGGGCATTCCATACCGACAGATGATATCTCTCTTCAGAAATCGGGCTACCACTTGTCTTGTAACATTTGCGTATGAGGCTGCTTCAACCCACTTGGTGAAATAGTCAATGGCAACCAGGATGAATCTGTGGCCGTTTGAAGCAGTTGGCTCAATCTTGCCAATCATATCAATACCCCACATAGCAAAGGGCCATGGTGAAGACATGATGTTCAAAGGATTGGGAGGCACATGCACCTTATCTGCATAGATCTGGCATTTGTGGCATTTTCTGGCGTAGGCACAACAGTCTGCATCCATTGTGATCCAGTAATAGCCTGATCTTAATAGATTTTTAGCCATGGCATGCCCTCCGGCATGAGTACCAAAAGATCCTTCGTGTACTTCGCGCATTAACAGGTCTGCCTCTGTCTTGTCAACACATCTGAGGAGTACCATATCAAAGTTCCTTTTGTATAAAGACCCATCAGTGTTCAGAAAGAAACTACCAGCAAGCCTTCTCAAAGTCTTCTTATCATTGGAAGATGCCCCAGGTGGGTATGTCTGATCCTCCAAGAAGCACTTAATGTCATGGAACCAAGGCTTATCATCTTTTACAACATCCGCTGCAAATACATATGCCGGTCTATCAAGTCTAGACACTGAAATCTGGGGTACAAAGTTAGCAGCTTGAACTTTGATCATGGATGAAATGGTAGCAAGAGCATCTGCAAACTGATTCTCGTCCCGAGGGATATACTCAAGTTTGACTGTTGTGAAGAAAGTCAATAACCTCCTTGTATAATCCCTGTAAGGTATCAGATGATCTTGGTGGGTGTACCATTTGCCGTTGGTTTGATTGACTACCAAAGCTGAATCTCCGAATACGGTCAATGTCTTGATCCTGAGGTCAATGGCTTCCTCAAGACCCATAATGCAAGCTTCGTATTCAGCTTCGTTGTTAGTGCAGTTGAAAGTGAGTTTTGCCGAGAAAGGCATGTGAACCCCCTTAGGTGTAATGAGTATTGCACCAACACCGCGACCATTCATATTAACGGCCCCATCAAACATCATAGTCCATTCTTCCTCTGGGTCAGGCCCTTCAGTGTGAATGGGCTCTTCATGATCTTTCGCTTTAATGAACATGATGTCTTCATCAGGGAAGTCAAACCTCATAGGCTGGTAGTCATCAATGGGTTGCTCAGCAAGATATTCAGATAGTACACTGCCCTTGATGGCTTTCTGAGATGTGTACTGTATGTCGTATTCTGTGAGAATCATTTGCCATCTTGCAACCCGTCCGGTAAGAGCTGGCTTCTCGAAAATGTACTTAACTGGGTCCACTTTTAAGATTAATAAGGTAGTGTGGGTCAACATATACTGTCTCAGTCGGCGAGCAGCCCACGCTAAAGCACAACAAGTTTTCTCGAGCAGTGAATAACGTTGTTCACAGTCGGTAAACTTTTTGCTTAGGTAGTATATTGCATACTCTTTTCGACCAGACTCGTCATGCTGGCCCAGCACACACCCCATCGACTCTTCTAACACTGTCAAGTACATAATCAGAGGTCTTCCTTCTACTGGAGGCATGAGGATTGGAGGTTCTTGTAAGTACTCTTTGATCTTGTCAAAAGCCTTCTGGCAATCTTCGTTCCACCTGACCGTTTGTTCTTTTCTTAACAACTTAAGCAAAGGTTCACAGGTTGCTGTAAGGTGAGATATGAACCGTGAGATGTAGTTCAATCGACCTAAGAACCCTCGAACTTCTTTCTCTGTTTTAGGTGCAGGCATTTCTTGAATAGCCTTGACTTTATCAGGGTCAACCTCAATCCCTTTCTCGCTTACAATAAAGCCCAGCAATTTACCGGATCGCACCCCGAATGTGCATTTGTTGGGGTTCAACTTTAATTGATACTTCCTCAGGCGCTTGAACAACTTCAGTAGATTCACCAGGTGATCTTCCTCTGTAAGGGACTTGGCGATCATATCATCCACATAACATTCTATTTCTTTGTGGATCATATCGTGGAATAATGTCACCATAGCCCGTTGATATGTCGCACCAACATTCTTCAGTCCGAATGGCATCACTTTGTAACAGAACGTGCCCCAAGGTGTGATGAATGTTGTCTTCTCCATGTCTTCAGGCGACATCTTGATCTGATTATATCCTGAAAATCCGTCCATGAAGGAGAATACCGAGAACTGAGCCGTGTTATCCACCAATACATCAATGTGAGGTAATGGGAAATCATCTTTCGGGCTGGCTCTGTTCAGATCCCGGTAGTCAACACACATTCTTACTTTGCCGTCTTTCTTAGGCACATGTACTATGTTAGCAACCCACGGCGGATAGCTAGTTACAGCAAGGAACCCGGCGTCCCACTGCTTTTGTACCTCTTCTTTGATTTTCATAGCCATGTCTGGGCGAGTTCGGCGCAGCTTCTGTTTAACTGGTGGGCATTCTTCCCTCAAAGGCAGCTTGTGCATAACAATGTCGGTATCCAACACTGGCATGTCTTGATACGACCAAGCAAACACATCAACATACTCTTGAAGCAGATCTATCAGTTGTCTCTTCACTGAGTCTTGCAGGCAGGCCCCGATTTTAACCTCTTTCACGTCTTCCTCCGTACCAAGGTTGATCACTTCAATCTCCTCCTGGTGAGGAGTAATGACCTTTTCCTCCTGTCTCAACAACCTAGCTAGCTCTTCAGGAAGCTCATATTCTTCTTCAACCCCTTCATCAGCTTGATTGATCGGATTGTCAAAGTCATACGATGTCATAGCCGTGCTGTTGTCGGTGCTGTCTGGAAGGCACACTCTGCAAGGGTTAAGTTTGTTCATTTTAGTGATTGATTTTAATCTTGCCTTAGAAAAAAGTGAAATGAAGTTATCATTTTGAAAACACCGCCATTTATTTTTGTACAAAAAGAAAAATGGAAAAACAGTGAGCAGAAAAGAAAAGACTCGTTTGCAAAAAGATGTCTGATATTTCATTAATTTAATCTTGTTTGCACAAAAGTACAGATGGCCCTGATTACAAAATGTGTCTTGTCATCTTGGGCAAGATGCAAGACTTGGATGCATGCTATAAAAATACAGGAAATAATAATTACTCTGCATGAGTAACTCTTATAATTTCCTGGGAAGACCAGTTCGAGACTCTGCTCCCCGGGATCTTTGGACGAATCCAATTCTCCAGATTGCGCTCCTCTTCCAGCTCGTCTTCCAGGCAGTTGATAGCATCAGGGGTAAGCATTCCCCCACTGACAAAACCTGGCTCTGCAGCAGCCTTTGCTTGATGTTGAGTTGGTCTGTAACCCAACCCAAACTTGTCCTTCTTCTCCTCCACAGCTAAAACCTTGCCCCAGCCTAGGGCAGTTCCTTCTTCAACAACCTTCTGGGCTTATTGGTAAGACGACATGGAGATACCCGACACAGCAGATGCTTCATTGACATTCAAGGCTTCAAAACCTTGGCTCATTGTTTCATGGATCTCTCCATCCATCTCAATGTATTTGTAAGTAGCCAGATGGCTAACGAAAATGTCCTCTTCCCCACAGATTGTGACAACTTGACCTTCCCACTCAAATTTTAACTTTTGGTGAAGGGTAGACGTTATTGCGCCGGCGGCGTGAATCCAGGGTCTACCCAACAAACAGCTGTAGGCGGGCTGAATGTCCATCACATAAAAGATAGTTTTAAAGGTCTGCGGGCCAATTGTCACGGGCAGCTCGATCTCTCCCAGAACCGATCTCTTCGAACCATCAAAGGCTCTCACCACCAGGTTGCTGGGTCTCAATGCCAATCCATCGTATTCTAGCTTCACCAGAGCCTTCTTTGGTAAAACATTCAGGGAAGAACCTGTGTCCACCAGCACATGAGAAAGGACAGCTCCTTTGCATTCCATGGTTATGTGCAAGGCTTTGTTGTGGTTGCGGCCATCCACTGTCAGGTCAGAATTGGTAAACCCTAGCCCATTGCTAGCAGTAACATTTCCAACCACGGTTTCCAATTGGTTGACAGTAATCTCCTCGGGCACGTAAGCTGCGTGCAGGACTTTAAGTAGTGCATTCCGATGGGCTTCGGAGCACATAAGCAGTGAGAGGATAGAGATTTTGGATGGCGTCTGGTGAAGCTGATCCACAACTTTATAATCACTCTTTTTGATGATTCGCATAAACTCATCAACTTCCTGATCGAACGGTGTCTTCAGGGTTTCTTTGGCAGCTGGATCCTCCTGCACCGGGCCTTTTCCCTTTGCCTTGGCAGCAGCTTCTGCTTCGGCTGTAGGTCTTTGAACTTGTGAAGCAAAGAGACGTCCGCTTCGAGTGAAGCCTCCGCCTCCCCCCACATTATCTACTTGTGGTGCAGGTGTTGATGTTTCAAGAGTGATTCTTTTCCCTTCACAGTACACGTCAGAGCCATAGTGCCAAGGGATGGCCCTATTGCTTTCATATGGTACTGGTCCCGGCACCGTGACAGTGACTAGACTGATTGCTGCTGCTGAAGGGGCTATAATTGTTTGTGGATCATAAAAGATTGTAACTGGTGCTCTGGAGGGAGCAGCACCTTCTGAATGGTAGGCGGAATTATTTTCAGGATCGTAGAAAATGGTAACAGTAGAGACATCTTCATGATTGATTGCTGGGGTTGTAGGAGGTGTTGTTGGAAGGACTGATGTTGTTGTCGCTGGAGATTCGAAATGGAATGAAGCTGAAGTTGTAGCAGGAGAAACTGTTGAAAACTGATCATTTGGGAGGACAGATGAAGTACTTGTTGATGTTGCTGGTGAATTGTCGGGAACAATAGTTGCTGCAGTTGTAGGAGGTTCTGGAACCGTTGTTGATGAAGTTGCCGGATTTGTCGGAAACGATGTGGTGATCTGGAGCAGGCCACTCTGAATAAGGCTGTCAATGCCATTCCTCAGGTCCTCACACCCATTCCATGAAATATTGCAGTAGGGGCACCCTAGTTCACATCCCGGAAATATTTGGTTTTCGCGGAGTTGAGCTTTGATTTCCACCAATGGTGTCCTGATCTGATCCACACTGGTTATTAAATAAGACGGTCTGTCTTCTTCAATAGCGTTAATTCGAGGACCACCATGGTTTGGCATTGGGTTTTTATTGACATTGGGCGGCGGTGCAAAATTCAGAGCCTTGGAGTCTACCAAGTCTTGTACCTTCATATGCAGAGCCCTGCATTTTTCTGTACTGTGACCAGGTGCGTTTGAATGAAAAGCACACCTAGCATTAGAGTCATAGTTTCTTGGTAGGCTATTGGGATCCGGGGGTGCCAACGTTCTTAGCTCAACTAGGTTGAGTTTCAGAAGCTGTGGCAACAAGGCAGCATACGGCATTGGGATCGGGTCGATCACTCGGTTAGCTTGGGATGGCCTCTGTTGGAATGGCCTTTGTTGATTGTTGTTGTTGGTGTTGTTGCTGTTGTAGTTTCTTGGAGGATATTGATTCTGCTGATACTGAGGTTGTTGTTGGAAGTTTTGTTGCGGAGGTTGATAGACTGGCTGTGGATGAGCTGGAGCAGGAATGGTGACTGCTGCTATTGTCCTTTGAACATATTGGGGCCTACCCCTGTTGGTGTGAATGGCATTGGTCTCGCCAGTTCTTCTCGGGCCTGCAAAAGGCTTTCTTGTACTGCTGGACGAACTGGCACCATTATCGGAAATTTTGCCCATTTTCAACAGGCTTTCAATTCTCTCCCCAGCTATGACAACATCTGCGAAGCTAGTGGAAGAGAAAGCAGCCAACCTGTCAATATACGTTCCCTGGAGAGTGTTCATAAACATGTCTGCCATTTCTCTCTCAGACATTGGTGGTTGAACGGCAGCAGCCAATTGCCTCCATCTCTGGGCATATTCTCGGAAACTTTCCCTTGACGACTGTGACATTCCCATTAGGAGAGTCCTGTTGGGCGCCATGTCTAAGTTGTATTGATACTGTCGGATGAAGGCCTCTGCCAGGTCCTTCCAGCATCTTACAGTTGCCCTTGTCAAATGGGAATACCATTCCCTTGATGCTCCAGTCAAGCTGTCTTCGAAGTAGAACATCCAGAGCTTCTCATCCATTGTATAAGCCTTCAGCCTTCCCAGAAATGATTGCAAATGAGTCCGGGGGCATGAAGTCCCATTATACTTTTCGAAACAAGGAGGCTTGAACTTATGGGGGATCCTGACCCCGTCTACCAAACCCATGTCCATGACGTCGAAACCCAAGGAATTTTGAGATTCTAAGGACCTCAACTTCTCGGCTATCTCTTCCAACCGTCTATCGTAAGCTTCTTCTCCAGCACCCATTACTGTAAATTGATCCTCTTGAGGGTCTTCTTGCAATACCCTGGCTGCAGTGGCGGTTCCTTGAATGTTTGCAGGAATATTGATCTCAGGATGTAGATGTGGGCCAAACACAGGGGGGTTAACATGTGGTTTCACCCTTTCATTGTTACTTGTGCCAGCAGTCCCCACATGGGGCTCCTCTGGATTCCTCCCTTCTACCAAAGCTCTGAGCCTCTCCTGGCTTTGAGCTAAGTTGTTCATCACTTCCATGAACTGCGTTATCTGAGTTCTCATCTCCAGCCTTTCGTTGGCCATCTGGTTTCTGACCTCCGTGAGGTCTTGCTGCATCTGGTCCATTTGAATTCCCGGAAGGTTGTTTCTAGTGGGGTACCTGTGTGGCCTGTTGAGAGGAAATACCCGGCGACGAGCAATAATTCCTGGATATCGCAACAGAGGTTAGTAACAACAAAACAAAACCCTACAAAACAAAAAAGGTTAGCATGCAATGCAGTTATGCTTCTTTGCTCTCAAGGTATCCGGTTTGGCCTTCAGTTTTGACCCTTCCAGACCCTTGAAGATGATGCTGTTGAAGTTGCTTTTGAAGTAACCCAGATGGAAACTAACACCAATATACTACAAAAGGTGAAGTAATACAATTTGTTCTTTTTTACAACACAAGCCCTCAAAGGGGTCAAAATACATCACAACAAGCAAAAGTACATGAAAAGGAATAACAACAAGCAAATGATCAAACCCCAAGGCCAAACTCATCCTCACGAACTTCCTTAAGAAGTGCTTCGGTCACAGGATCAGCCGGACGCTCCGTGAGACCTCTGATGAGAAGGTTTCTTGTTGCAACAGCTGCAGTCAACTTCTTGTTCTGACTTTGGTCCTTAGACCTCTTCACTCCAGCTCTGATTTCTAGCTCTGATATTTCCTTCTGGGCTGCTGCCAGGGCTTTTTCTATCTGCTCCATCTTGTCCTGAACTCTCTTGTCTTCTAGAGTACGGGCCTCAGTGATCCGGACCCACCTGGCCTGACTCTCTTTCAAATACAAGTCTGTCCTTGCTCTTTGGAACTGGGCTTCTTTGCAAGCGTTCTTCAGAATCTGCTCACCAGCTTTAGACTTGTTGATATAATCTCCAGACTTCTCAATTTTAGTCAAGTGTTCCACCCTCAACTTCTCCAATCTTTCAATCTCCCTCACACCTTCACTCCTCTCCCGGAGGGTCTTCTGCAAAGCCTGGGTTAGCTTCTCATTTCTTTCCTTCAAGCTCTCAAACTCCTCCAAACTGATAGTGGCAGGGGGTGGTGCTGAAGATGACTCAGGCATGTCTTCTATGGTGAAGGGCATTCCAGAGAATTGGGCCCTGGCATGGGACCACTCATAATATTGTGCTGATGCCACATTATTGCACTTCCCCAGAATGGTGACTCCCTTGGTTTGAACATTATCCCAGGCCCAGGCAGCCTGCCTAACAACAGCCAAACTAATCTTGTTCTCACAATAGAGAGTCTCCACCAAGTCCTGTGCCTTAGGAGCATGGACCAGTGCATAGCCTAGTTGCCTTCTGAACAGCAGAGGATTGTAATTAATACTGCCCTTAACTCCTATCAAAGGCACATTAGGAAAATGTCCACAGCTGGTGATGATATCCCTGCCTTTGGTGCTTTGAGTACACCATCTGATATCTGCTGAAGTTAGGGTAGTGAGCCTCTTAGCCCAGTTGCTCTGCTGATGAGGATTGAGAAATGCATCTGTCTTGGGTAGATGCTTTAGAAGCCAAGCATGGAATAATGGAGCACAACACCTCACTAGCCTTCCCCTCTGCTTCTCATTCTTCTGATGTACTGAGTAATAGAGATCTCCTAGCAAAGTTGGCACTGGGTTCTTCAGGATGAACAAATGGATTGCATTCTTGCTGATGAATCGAGGCTCATCTGCAAACAACACAATTCCATATACACTTAAGGCCAACAGAGCACAAACAGCTCTCCACTCCCCCAGGGAGGCCTTCAGACTAGCTTGGGAAATCAGGAAGTCAAGATGAAAACCAGGGATCCCAGCTTTAGAGGTCATATGCTGCTCAATCAAAGCAGGTTCCAGGTGCAGAGCTTTTGCCACCTCTCCATTGCTGGGAAAGACCATTTCAGGGTTGAAAGGGATTTCCCTCTTGATAGGCAAACCAATCAAAGATGAGTATTCTTCTAAAAGAGGCCCCAACTGAAAGTCTTGAAAGGTGAAACATCTCAATGGGGGGTCATAAAACTGAATGCAGGTGTGGATCAAACTCCTCTGGGATGGGTCCAGATCCATGACCAAGTCAAGTATATCCCCATAATGCTCCCTGAACAAAGGTATGTGATCTGGAGTGATCAGGGTTTGGATCCTCCTGATGTCTGATAAGTCTGGTTGGAAGAAATGATAGGTGATGTTGCTTTTCTTTGGAGCCATGATGCTGAAGACTGAGTAGAGTGCTGATGAAGATGCTGAGGAGTGGGCCACTGGCTGGCTAGTGCAAGTATTTGAAGTATATGGCTGACAAGCTGAAGCTAGTGCTGGTGGAGATAGGTCAGTAATGCAGATGGGGTCAAAACCAAAACCAGATGAAAATGGATACCCTGAAACACAAATAAGCAAATGTTAATATGATGCAATGGTTATGTATGCAAATGATATGCAAAGGGTTTGTGACTGAGCTGGATCTGATCAAAATGCCCTGATATAAGTCCATGTGTGTTCAAGAATCCCAGATGGAGGTCTAAAAATCCAGTAACCAGGGTGGGGGACTCAAATAAAGAGCCACAAGTCCAAGGTTTTAGAATCACAAGAACTGTCCAACATGGAGTATTCTTAACAAAGTCAAAGTAACAGGGTATTCTGAGGTCAAGGTACCTGCAAACCTGTAAACAGCCCAACCCCCTCACAGGTGATGATCTAGAACAAGGATCCTCAGACTTGGATCAATTATGAGAAGTGTAAACACTTCTAACCCGGAGGTACAGTGTTTACAATAACCATAACAATTCCTCCTCTAATTCACCTCAGTTTCTGAAGGTCAATACTAAAAGGTCATCCAGACTTAGCAGGCTTCCCAGATAGCCCTAGCATTGCAGGAAATCTGCAACACAGAGTTCTCAAGAAGAAACCCATATCTGAACCGTGTTTCATATTCCCGCACCAGACCGAAATGGAATGGGAAAGAATATGATTCACTCTAGCCTAGGTGTCACTCAGGTCCCAGGTATAGGACCTTAACTCTCAATGAATCACCCACCCACCAAGGCAAACAACCAGATCCAGCCAGCAGCAATGACAGTATGATATAAATAAATGCAATAAAGAAAGCAGTAAAGTAACTGTACATAAAGCAATAAACAAAAATAAATACAAGCACATAACACCCCAGTAAACACAAATCAAACAAGCGCTAGGAGGAACCCACAAAAAGAACCAGAAGCCCTGGTTGCAGTATAAGGTTCCCCAGCAGAGTCGCCAAGCTGTCGCTCCCGATAAGTGACACAGGGTCAGATAAGGGTACAGACGCGAACGGTCGGCGAGAGGGACAATGAGAACACACAGCCGTGAACTCATTGGAGATGAATAGAGTCGCCAGCTAGGCATTTTTATCCCGGAGGAAAGGCAATGCTGCATAGACCTAGAAAAAAAAGATGGATAAGACGGTCGCGAACCAGAGAGACTGAGAAAGGGGGTTGGTTACAACCTGGGAAGGTATTAGCACCCAGATTGTCCGCCGTACTCGACGGGATCCACGCTTAGAAGATTTGTGTTTTAAAGGGGTAGTGTCAGTGCAATTTGTGTATAAAATAGCTGGAAAAGAATGTACAGGTGTCAGTGTAAAAGGAGTGAAGTGTGATATATACATTGTCAGTGTGAGAACTGGAATAAGATGCTCAAGATCATGAGGCTAAAGAATAAGGCTAGAAGAGGGGGAATGTACAGAGACTTTTGTTCGATAACTGTTAAGTTATGCCTACGTATCCTCTCGTGCAATGAGGAAGTCAGAACACCGTAGTTCGACCCAAAGAGACTGAAAGATGAATTGACTTGTGAACTGCTTGCTTGTCTATGCTCAAGTGTATGATCTGTCTGGCATAGATGCAAACTGTCTTGCATTAGACGGAAGAAGCGAGTTCTCGTTTGTGAATGAAGGTGATGAGAAAAGAATCCCGGAGGAGACGATTATTGTTTGTTTTTTTGAGTTTTCAGTCTTTTATTGCTTGTGAAAGTTTGTCATAAGTTAATGAGCTTAAGCCTAAACCAATGGATTTAGTAAACTCATCACATCTTCCCTCTGATTAGGGGTAATGAGAATACCTTAAGTGTGAAGTCAGATTCTCACACTTAATCACCTTTGGTGTAGGGTTAAGATCATTGACCTACTTGTGATTATTTAGATGTTTTTGGTGTTTTTGTTTAGTGTTAAGTAATGAGGTTAAGCCATAATCAGGGATTAAACAGACTCATTACACCATCCTAATAGAAGGATGATAGATGAGAATGTTTAAGCTGAGGAAAGCTCCTCAACTTAATCCATGATTAGGGATTAAACCCATGACAAAACAAGCCTTTGATTAAGTGGATTTTATTTAATGATATGGTGATGAAGTGATTTTTATGATTTGTAAGACAACTTGAGGGGGACTTGTCCATTAACACTAGGGTTAGTCCTTCTTAACCACTTAAGGAAGAATTAGAACCCTAATGCAAGGCCCAAGTTACAAGTGTGATGTCTTGATATTTATTAAGTGAATTGATTAAGAGATGTAAACACATTAAGGGTTTAACACTTAGGATTAAAGTCATACACTCCATCCTAAGAGAAGGATGCAGGCATAAGCTTAATCACAAAGCCTTAAAGCCTTTAGGGTTTAGTCCCTGATTATGAGATGAGAAGAGAAGACTCAAAGAGAGACACAAAGGTAAAACTATGGGGGGAGACTAATCAAAACCCTAATTCATTGTCATGCTTGGTTGATCCTAAGGTTTGTGAGGTTTTCAAGAACAATCTTCAGAAGAACCACCAGGAAGCAGATGAACAAGATCAAGAGAAGCAAAGTGGCTTGCTTCATTCAAGAAGTCAAGTCACTTGAAGAAAGAAAGTGGGAGGAGGAATGAGCAAGCTCAATCTCAAACACAAATAGAAATGCAGCAATGGATGCAAGAGAGATGAAAAGAAAAGTTATGAGAAGTGAAGGCAAATTCACTTCTCAAGTTTACCTACCACCTGAAATGTTAGAAAGAAATGCAATGCAATGCTAAATGAAATGAAATGACATGATGCTAGACCAAACCAGAAGCATGTTGATGATGATTATGATGTTATGGGGTGCTGCAAACATGAGGCAAGACATGGATATGTTCATACAAGATCATGGATGCAGATGATGCAGGTTAAGGAGCATGAACAATCATGGAAAGTTATGAAGCATACAAGACAAATGGCATGACAAATATGCAATGCAATGATCAAACATGCTTTCTATATGTCTTGAGATGTCAAATGGATCACAATAATGCACAAAATGCAAAGGCAAGTCATGTTATGCAAGAGAATGCAAGAGGGATGCAAGGGAAAACCCAAATTAGGGTTTATGAATCAAACAACAAACAAAAACCCAAAACAGAAGCAAACCCTAAGATAAAAAATGGAAAATGCCACTCAAAGAAACCCTAAACCTATACTAAACCAAGGTCCAAAGGGGAGGTCTCAACTCTCAACCAATCTCAAGATATGATTTTTCTAAGTTATTAGGGTTTTTAGGGTTCCTAAACAAAAGAAATGCCAAACAATTGGAAAATACAAGATCAAATCATGGCCATTTTACCCTAGAAACTACATGCCAAACACAAAACAATGCAAGAAGAATCAATGTCTCAACCTTCTCCAATAGGCAGAGATGAATTTTTAAACTTATGATCAAATTAATGCATAAAAAATGATTTAATTCAATGAAAAATTCTTAAAATGCATCAAGATCAAAAAAGAAATTTGGTTTGAAGGTTGGACAATGTTTCTAAATGTCTTTGAACATTTCATGAATTTTTTTGTAATTTTTAAATACCTAAAAGTATTTTTAATTAATTAATTTCCATTAATCAATTAAAAATAATCTTTTAAATATTTAAAAATACTTTTTTAATGATAAAAAATAAAATAAAAAATGTTTTTGGATCTTAAAAATTAAATAAACTTTTAGGAAAAAGTTTCATAATTTTTAAGAATTTTTAACTATTTTAAAATAATTATGCAAGTTTAATGAAATAAAATGAATTAAAAATCAAATAAAATAAAAGTAAACAGAATGAGAGGCTGAGATGCAATCTGGGGAAGGGACCATTGACTTGGCGCGTGATCTTGTGGCTCACATTCAAACTGGGTTAATCTTAATTAATTAAATTAATTAAAACTAATGACATGATCTGGACCACACATATGCGCGCGGGAAGCCAGATCCAAGGGCCCAAATTTGAACTTTGCCCTAACCCTAATTAACTCACTAATCACTTTCAGGCTGCCGGAGAAGACCTCCGGTCGTCTTCTCCGGCCAGCATCTCACCTGAGAAACCTCCAAACCCCTCAAATCGTAACGAAAATGAAAACTAAACACACCAAAATGATCCCCATGATCCCCTGAACTAAAACCCTAAGTCCAAACAAATTTCTTCTTCCTCAAAACCATGAATCGAACAGAACAAGTTCTAGGGCACGCAGGTTTCAGAGACAAATTAAATACTCAAATCAAAGCCATTTTCGAAACCAATGACATCAGGATGATCAGTGAATCACATAGAACAAGTTTATAACAAGAAAAATGATTTCTGGAAAAAATAATTTCGAGCTACCTGAGATTTGGAGCTTTCAACTTGAGGACTTTCAGGCCACTTCTCCTTGTGCAATCCACTCCACTTGATCCCCAGAAGATGTTTGAATGCTCAATGAGAGTTTAAGTTGGCTGGATAGCGAGATTCGACAGCTTCTGCTCAAGCTTGATCAGAAATGGCAATGGTGTTTCAAGCACTTTCAGGTCATGGTGAGGGGTTGTTTGTGATCCTGAGGGTGAATGGAGAAGCTTTGCAAGGTTTGTTTTGATGTTTGCAAGCTGTGGTGAGAGTTTCGAAGAGAAATGCAGGCTGAGGGTGAGAAATGGCTATGGAGTATTCTGGTTGTTTCAGGCTTGGGTTCTTGGTGCTTTGTGGTCTATGGAGCAAGGTGAGTTGAGTGGTGAAGATGGTTTGAGTGTTTGCAAGCTGTGGAGGCAGATTCGAAGCAACTTGCAATGTGGTGTGTTTTTGTGTATGTGATGAATGAGGATGTTTCAGCCTTGCCTTGTGTTATGTCTAGCTTGCAAATTGTCCACATAACTCTCTCTCATTGGTCAGTTGACAAGACATGCCCTTTATTGATTGGTAAGTTACCTTTTGCAAAAAGTCAAATAATGTGTAAGAGAGGTATGGCTCATGATCTAGGCAAGTACATGGGCTGGTTCTGGTGCAGCAAGGTGAGGTGAGAGGCTAGCAAAGCTCAGCATCCAAGGCTGCAAGTAGGAGGAAGCATGATCATGAGTTTTGCAACTTGTGACTTTTTGTTCACATGTGACCTTTTTTGTCCAACCAAACATAAAACCATGGGCATTCTTAGTTCATTTCTGATTTTTAGGACTTAGAGAAAGTTTATGTGCTGGTTTGAAATGAATTAGAGGCTGCAATATGCATTGGTCCAAGATTTTGCAAAATTCTCACTTAGGGCATGCCTTGAAAATCAATGATTTTAGCCAACTTTGCATTGCCATAACTTTTGATTCAAGAAGAGTTTGATCATGTTCTTGTACTTTTTGAAAAGGGAAAAATGAGGTCTACAACTTTCATGACCAAAGTTTTTCCATTTGAAGCATTTTTGGATCAAGAATCATGGCTTGAAAAATGACCTAAAATGATGCATTCTTGAAAAGTCAACTATGCCCAAAAAGTCAACATTTGCAAAAACCCTAAATTCTTGATTTCTATGAACTTCAACCTTCTTATATGATCAAATAAAGATCATATACACTCAAAATGATGAAGATCACCCATTGGTTGGGTCATTGGGGGCCTCAGATGCCCTGATTTTGCACTGACTTGTCTGAAAAGTCAACCCTTGATCAGATGACTTCCCCATGGAATTTCTTCATGAAAATTGATATGCATACTACCTATACCATATAGAGACCAATGGAAACAAGAATGACCAAAAAATTTGGAGTTATGGCCTCTGAAACCAAAACCCTAATTTTAGGTCAACTGTGCAGTTCATCCTGGCTCTGCATCCACTCAAACCCTAGTTCTTGTGATTCCTCTGCAATTTTGGCTTTGAGGAGATGGAATATGACATAAGAACACACATGGACCCCTTTGAGTTGATTAGTGGCCTTTGGAGTGGCTCAAGATGCCCTGAGGTTGCTCAGATCACAAACCCTAGATGCAAATGACTCAGAACCAATGCAGTGAATCAAAAATGAGATATGAGATGATATTATTGTGCTTATGCATATGAGGATGATCACAAGCCATGGTGTGAATGGGTGAGGGCAAATTTGGGGTGCTTACAGGATCCTTTGGTACCCATGCAGGAGGGCATGCCATGGCTAAAAAGTTGCTAAGATCAGGCTATTACTGGATCACAATGGATGCTGACTGTTGTGCCTATGCAAGAAAATGCCATAAATGCCAGATCTATGCGGATAAGGTGCATGTGCCTCCCAATCCTCTGAACGTGATGTCTTCACCCTGGCCCTTTGCTATGTGGGGCATTGACATGATTAGCAAGATTGAGCCGACTGCTTCGAATGGACACAGATTCATCTTGGTAGCCATTGACTATTTTACCAAGTGGGTTGAAGCAGCTTCCTATGCAAATGTTACAAGGCAAGTGGTAGCCCGATTTCTGAAGAGAGATATCATCTGTCGATACGGAGTTCCCGAGCGAATCATTACTGATAATGGTTCCAACTTAAACAACAAAATGATGGCAGAGCTATGCCGGGACTTCAAGATCCAACACCACAATTCTTCTCCTTACAGGCCAAAGATGAATGGCGCTGTTGAGGCGGCTAACAAGAATATCAAGAAGATTGTGCAGAAGATGGTAGTCACCTACAAAGACTGGCATGAAATGCTACCATTTGCCTTGCATGGGTACCGCACGTCAATCAGAACATCCACTGGGGCAACACCGTATCAGCTTGTGTATGGTATGGAAGCAGTCCTACCGGTTGAAGTCGAACTACCCTCCCTACGGGTACTGATGGATGTTAAGCTAAACGAAGCAGAATGGGTCCGATCCCGATACGAACAACTGAGTCTGATTGAAGAGAAAAGATTGGCTGCAATCTGTCATGGGCAGTTGTATCAGAAAAGGATGAAGAAAGCCTTCGATCAGAAAGTCAGGCTCCGAGAGTACCAAGTAGGAGATCTTGTGCTGAAAAGACTCCTCCCTCCTCACACAGACCACAGGGGCAAGTGGACTCCGAACTATGAAGGACCATTCGTAGTAAAGAAAGTTTTCTCTGGTGGAGCACTCATGCTCAGTACTATGGATGGTGAAGATTTCCCATCCCCTGTGAATTCAGATGCAGTTAAAAAATACTTCGCATAAAAATGACCCGCTGGACACAAAAAACAGAATGTAAGTCCAGGCAAAAATAGGGCATCCCGGCGAGTCAAAAACAGAATAAAAGACTCGGGCAAAAATAAGGGAAAATAAACAAAAAAATGTACACCCGCTGAGTTGAAAAGCCGCATTGGACAGCTCAGGCAAAAAATGGGTATCCCGATGGATTGAAAACCCGAAAGGGCGATCCATGCAAAATAAGGGAATAAGCGAACAACTTCAATCTGAATTCGTCTGTATCACCTACAATTTGGTAAACCTCGAAGGGATCAAGCTTATATCAGAATCAGCCTTCTTCAGAAAGCAAGACGAGAAGAACGTCAAAAGTCATACGAGTCATAACGAAGGGAAGCTCCTTGAAGCGTCGTCAACATTGCCAGCATTTTGTTTCTCAATTTGTAACAATCTCCTCTTTTCAGGGGATATGTTTCTTTGACTGTATCTTGCCAATTCAGGGCATACGAATTAATAAAATCAGATTTTCAGTCATGTCTCGTCTCGTACATTTTATTTTCATTTGCAAAATGTCTGATGTCTATAAGATACTGATTACATAAATGCAGATGCTTCTTTTAAATACGTGCTTGCAGGAAATATGTTTACCCCAGGGAGTGTCTAAACTCCTATGATGGGATCCGGGAAGGGATACCTTGGGATTACTTGTACGTTTCTATCTTTGCAGGATTGCAGGTATCCAAAACACGACATGGGGCATGAAAGCTTCACTCCTAGCAGGCTGACAAATCAACACTCACTAAGTCTTAGCACCCAAGTGTTTGCTCCCCAGCTTAGTTGCCACTTGTTGTTTCTCCCCAGCCGAGGTGCCAATCATTCTTTCTCCTTAGCCAAATATGAAAGCCAGGGAACCATCTCCCCACAGAGTTTCAGCCTCTATCCAGAAGAGCAACGCACGAAAGGATCACAACAGAGTGACAAAGACTTCTACAAACCCCCAGCTGGGTCCCTCATTACCAAGAATAGGACTATCAGTGACCTATTTCCCCAAGCGGAGTCATATGTACAAGATCTACCAACGATCTTATCCCCAGCTGGGATGCTCATTTCAAACAGATCGACCAGAGATCTTCACAACAACAGGATCCGAATCCCGGATTGGTATCTTTGCATAATCATAGCATTCGCATCATATTCACCCCACAAAGCGTAGCATTCTGTCTAATACGGAGCATTACGGCAAAAATCAAACATGTTGCATAATCATAAGCCATTTTCTGAATCAAACACTTGTGAATAATGACAATCCATCAACAATATACAAAATGCTCCCCAGACTCCCCAATAGAGAGCTAAAGCTAAAGCAGTTGCCTTACATTCACAAACATCAGTACATACTCCTTGTGACACCCGTCCGTGTCATATCCCCAATAGAAAGCCAAAGCGTCCCCTTTGCACTCACAGATACTTATATATAACTTTCTTGACACCCGTCCGTGTCACCACCCCCAGCATATTTACCTAAACACTTTGTAAAGCATATACTTGTTTATAATATACCTCTTGACACTCGTCTGTGTCACTCTCCCCAGCAGGTTAAACACTCAAACATACACTACTCATACTGTTTACTCTTATTTTACTTATACAGATACCCGTCCGTATCTTGTATACACCACTTATGTCCCATCAGATTCGACGCTCGTCCGTGTTCTTTGTTAACCAGTTGGTACTCGTCTGTACCATCATCTCAGAGCATGCGTCAAGCGTTTGTTTCTACCTGATACTCGTCCGTATCATAGTCTTAAGGATGATCGTCCGCATCTTTAATCCATACACTGTGTCAAACACTTTTCGTCTTCTTGAAATTAGACATTCGTCTGTGTCTACCTTTCCCCAGAAGAGCCCCCTCAGATTCAACACTTGTTCGTGTTCCTTGTTAACCAGTTGATACTCGTCCGTATCATCATCTCTGAACACGTGTCAGTATTTGTTTCTACCTGATACTCGTCCGTATCATAGTCTTAAGGATGCTCGTCCGCATCTTTAATCTATACACAACACCAAACACTTATACCTTTTATTTCTTGGATATAAACACTCGTCCGTGTTTACTATTCCCCATTAGATCGCCAACAAAGCAAAACTTCTTTTGTTATCTGACATTCGTCCTATGTCATGATAAACCTTGAGAGCAGCCGTACCCTGCTAGGTGATCGTCCTTCACCTCTTGATGATCGTCCTTCATCATGCTCATCCGATGGCCGTCCCCATCGTTGACCTTTTCTATCCGACATTCGTCCTATATCGTGATATTTAGCAGCCGTCCCCTGCTAGGTGATCGTCCTTCACCTTTTGATGATCGTCCTTCATCATTTTATCCGATGGCCGTCCCCATCGTGGACCTTTTTTACCTGACATTCGTCCTATGTCATAGTAAACTTTGAGAGCAGCCGTACCCTGCTAGGTGATCGTCCTTCACCTCTTGATGATCGTCCTTCATCATGCTCGTCCGATGGCCGTCCCCATCGATGACCTTTTATCCGGCATTCGTCCTATGTCGCGATACTTTCGGTAGCCGTACCCAGCCAGGTGATCGTCCTTCACCTTAGATGACCGTCCCTCATCTTATCCACAACAGAGCAGCCGTCCCCTGCTAGGTGATCGTCCTTCACCTTTGATGACCGTCCCTCATCATTATTTCATTTATTCTTTAACCCGATGGCCGTCCCCGTCGTGGTCCCTTTTCCTTTTCCTGATGATCGTCCTTCATCAGTTTAGCCCGATGGCCGTCCCCATCGTTGGTTACTTTACTTTATGAACTTGATGGCCGTCCCCATCATTTTTCACTAATCCCCAGAGAATCTTACAGCTTTACTTGATGGCCGTCCCCATCATAATCCCTTTTATCCCCAGCATGTCGTCCGTCCCCGTCATCGCTTTATTTCCCGCACTTTTCCCAGCGTGTCGGTCGTCCCCGTCATTGCTATTTCCCCAACAGTCGTCCTCTGCTCAACGGTCGTCCTCCGTCGCCCGTGCTTTATATTATACTTTATTTACTTTTACAATCTATATCCCTTTCCTTCTTCATTCTGTGAGTGCAAATTTTGGACTGTCTTTGGTATTCAACCACAAGTTATCTTGTTTGCCTGATAAACCGTCGCTTACATCCTGCACAGCTAACTCATGTTTGAATAGGGGCAGCTGTAAACACCCCAAATTTGCCCTCATCCATTCACACCATGGCTTGTGATCATTTCATATGCATAAACTCAATCATAGCATCTCATATCACATTTTTGATTCATTGCATTAGTTCAAAGTCATCTGCATCTAGGGTTTGTGATTTGAGCAATCCAAGAGCTTCTTGAGCCACTCCAAAGGCCATCAATCACTTCAAAGGGGTCCATATATGTTCAAACATCATATTATATCCTCTCAAAGTCAAGAATGTCAAAAAAATCACAAGAACTGAGAATGGCATGGAAGCAGAGCCAGGTTTGACTGCACAGATGACCTAGAATTAGGGTTTTGGTTTCAAAGGCCATAACTCCAAATATTTTGGTCATTCTTGTTTCCATGGGTCTCTATATGGTATAGGGGGTATGCATATCAATTTTCATGAAGAAATTCCACGGGGAAGTCATCTGATCAAGAGTTGACTTTTCAAGCAAGTCAGTGCAAAATCAGGGCATCTGAGGCCCCCAATGACCCAACCAAAGGGTGTTCTTCATCATTTTGATTGTGTATGATCTTTATTTGATCATAGAAGATGTTGGAAGTTCACAAAATTGAAGAATTTCAAGTCTTTTGCAAAGTTGACTTTTTGGGAAAGTTTGACTTTTGATGAAATTGCCATTTTAGGAACCTTTTTCAACCTTTACTTTTTGATTCAAAAATGCTTCAAATGGAAAAACTTTGGTCATGAAAGTTGTAGAATGGATCATTCCCTTTTCAAAAAGTACAAGAACATGACCTAATTCATTTAGGATCAAAAGTTATGGCTTGTCAAAGTTGGCAAAAATCACAAAATTTGAAGTTTTCTACCAAAGAGGCAAAGTTGCAAATTCACTTGTCAAGGCAAATTGAGCTATCAAACAAACTTCTAATCTTCACACAAACATGTACCAAGACCTAAAAGTCAGATTGCACCAAAGGATCACTCATTTCTATGGCTTATGGAGCAAGATTTCTCAAAGGAAGCAAAAGTGAGGCAAGTTGCAAAAACTCACTCAAGTGTGAATCCACTTGCTGGCTGACATCAGAACCAATCCTATGGCTCTCCACACATCTTGCTGCGCAGGACACCCCATCTGTCCTTGGCTAGCAAGTAGCCCAGGCCTCTCTTACACAAACTTGACATTTTGGCAACTTGAGCCATACCAATCACTAAAGCACACATCAACTCATCTGACCTATCACAATTGTTTATGCAAACAAAAAGCAAGCCAAAGCACATACAACACAAGCCTGAAACACTCTCCAACACAGCTCTCTCATTTTTCACACCATTTTTGCAAAAGCATTCGAAACTGATTGTACAAGCTACAAACATACAAACCAACTTCACAAACATACTCAACACACTTTCCTGGTCACAAAGCACCCATCACCATTGCCTAAAACTCCCAGAATCACAAACACGATTTCCACCCCAACTTGAACAGAACTTCTGCCATCTCTCAAACCATCCATTATAAACTTCAAACAAGCATTGAAAGCTTCTCAGGAGGTCCAGTGGAGTTGATTGCAAGCAAGAAACCAGCCAGAAAGTGCCAGAAACCAAAGCTTCAGTTCAGGTAGACATCTCAAACTTTTTTTCCAGAAACTCCATTTTAAGTTCTTAAATGCTTCTATGCACTCCCCTGATCATGGGGATGTGATTATTTTTGAAAATGGTTGAGAAACCAGCATGTATGAACTGTCTGAAACTTTTTGCCCTAAATGAGTTTTGCTTCGATTTGGCTGATTGATGAATGAAAAATGATGTTTATTAGGGGGTTTTGATTCAGTGTTGAATGAGGATGAATTCTGGGCAGTTAGATTTCATTTTTATTGCGTGTAGAGAGAGTTAGAGGTTTGGGCTTGCCGGAGAAGACGACCGGAACAGTGTTCCGGTCGCCTGAAAATCATTAGGGCATGTAATTAGGGTTTAATCATAATTAGGAGATTTTGAATGTCAGCCCTTGGATATGGCGCCAAGTCAATTCACGCGCGTGTAGGTTTAAATGCTGGCCTTTGATCTTGCTGACTTTTCTATTTTTCAGTTTTATTTCATTTTTATTTCATTTAATTTCATTTGTTTTGTTTAATTTATTTAAAATAGCAAAAATCATTTAAAAATTCTGAAAATTTTTATACAAGCTTTTATTAGTTTTCAGAAACCAAAAACATTTTTATTTTTATTTTTTGCATTAAAAAATATTTTTAAATCATTTAAAAGTTTATTTTTAATTAATTAATGAGAATTAATTAATTAAAAATACTTTTAGGTATTTTAAAATCACAAAAAAATTCATGAAACCTTTAAAACCATTTAGAGACATTGTCCAACTTTCAAACCAAATTACTTTTTTGATCTTGATGTCTTTTGACAATTTTTCATGGAATTAATTTCATTTCAAGGCAATATTTTGATCCAAACTTCCAAAATTCATTTCTGCCTAACCATTGAGAGATGGACTTTGATTCTTTTTGCATTGTGTCTTGCATATCATGTAGTTTATAGGATTAAATTGACATGAATTGATCTTGCATTTTCAATTTGTTTGACATTTTTCTTGACAAGGCACCTTAAAACCCTAGCATTCTTAAGAAATTCATAATCCTCATTAGGTTAAGAGTTAGAACCCCTCCTTTGGGCAGTGAGTTTGCATAGGTTTAGGGTTCCTTTGAATGCATTTTCAATTTTTTATCTTGATGTTTGCTTCTGGTTTTGGTTTTTGTTTGGTGCATTGATCATAAACCCTAATTTGGGCTTCCTTTTGCATTCATCTTGCATTTGCTTACATACCATGGCTTGCCATGACATTTTATGCATCCATTTGATTCATTAGACATCTTAAGACATATTAGAATCATGTTTGATCATTGCATCATCCATTTGACATGTTGTATGTTATTTGCATTCCATAACTTTTCATGTATGTTCATGGTTCTAAGCATGCTTCTCTTGCATCCATATGTTTGTATGATCATCCCCATTCCTTGTTTCATGTGTGAATCACATCATAGCATCATTATCATCATGCTTATGCTTCTGGTTTTGGTTTGCATCATGTCATTTCATCTCATCTTGCATTACATTGCATTTCTCTCACTAACTTTTCAGGTGGTAAGTCACTTTGAGAAGTGAATTTGCCTTCACTTCTCACAACTTCTTTTCATCCCTCTTATGCATCATTTCTGCATTTTGTCTTGTGTTTGAGATTTAGCTTGCTCTTTCTTCTTCTTCTTACCTTCTTTCCTCAAGTGACTTGACTTCTTGAATGAAGCAAGTTACTTTGCTTCTCTTTGCTCCTTTCATCTGCTTCCTGGTGGTTCCTCTGAAGATTTCTCTTGTAAACTTCACAAACCTTAGGAACAACCAAGCATGACAATAATTAGGGTTTGATTAGTCCCCCATTAGTCTTACCTTTGTGTCATCTTTTGTGTCTCTCTTCTCATCTCATAATCAGGGACTAAACCCTAAAGGCTTTAAGGCTTTGTGGTTAAGCTTATGCCCGCATCCTTCTATTAGGATGGAGTGCATAACTTTAATCCTAAGTGTTAAACCCTTAATGTGTTTAAATCCTCCAATCAATTCACATAATAATCACCAAGACATCAAGCTTGTAACTTGGGCCTTGCATTAGGGTTCTAATTCTTCCTTAATTGGTTAAGAAGGACTAACCCTAGTGTTAATGGACAAGTCCCCCTCAAGTTGTCTTACAAACCCTAAAACTCACTTCATAATCTTATCATTAACTAAAATCCACTTAATAAAGGCTTTGTTTTTGTCATGAGTTTAATCCCTAATCATGGATTAAGTTGAGGAGTTTTCCTCAGCTTAAACATTCTCATCTATTATCCTTCTATTAGGATGGTGTAATGAGCCTGTTTAATCCTTGATTATGGCTTAATCTCATTACTTAACACCAAACAAAAACACCAAAAAAACATCTAAATAATCACAAGTAGGTTAATGATCTTAATCCTACATCTTGGTAATTAAGTGTGAGATGTTGACTTCACACTTAAGGTATTCTCATTACCCCTAATCAGAGGGAAGATGTGATGAGTTTACTAAATCCATTGGTTTAGGCTTAAGCTCATTAACTTATGACAAACTTCCAAAAGCAATAAAAGATTGAAAACTCAAAAACAAACAATAATCGTCTCCTCCGGGATTCTTTTCTCATCTCATTCATTCGCAAACGAGAACTTGCTTCTTCTGTCTAATGCAAGACAGTTTGCACCTGAGCCAGACAGGTCATACACTTGAGCATAGGCAAGCAAGCAGTTCACAAGTCAATTTATCTTTCAGTCTCTTTGGGTCGAACTACGGTGTTCTGACTTCCTCATTGCACGAGAGGATACGTAGGCATAACTTAACAGTTATCGAACAAAAGTCTCTGTATACTCCCCCTCCTCCCAGCATCATTCTTTTAGCCTCATGATCTTGAGCATTTTATCCTTGTTCTCACACTGACACTGTACATTTACACACCTCACATTCTTCTTACACTGACACCTGTACATCCTTTTCCAGCTCTTTTATACACAGATTGCACTGACACTACCCCTTTTTAAACACAAATCTTTTAAGCGTGGATCCCGTCGAGTACGACGGACAATCTGGGTGCTAATACCTTCCCAGGTTGTAACCAACCCCCTTTCTCAGTCTCTCTGGTTCGCGACCGTCTTATCCATATCTTTTCTTAGGTTTATGCAGCATTACCTTTCCTTCGGGATAAAAATGCCTAGCTGGCGACTCTATTCATTCCCTGTGAGTTCACTCCTAAGTGTTCTCACATCCTCCTATCGCCGACCGTTCGCGTCTATACCTTTATTTGGGCGATTCCCATTTATCGGGAGCGACACCATGTAATTTCAAGTGGTGGAATTTCGGTGGATCCTTCAAAGATTGATGCGGTATTGCATTGGGAGACTCCGAAATCAGCTACAAAAATTCGTAGTTTTCTTGGGTTGTCTGGTTACTATCGTAAGTTCATTGAAGGTTTTTCTAAGATAGCTTTACCGTTGACGCAATTGACTAGGAAGGGCCAAGCGTATGTGTGGGATGTTGCTTGTGAAGAGAGTTTCATGGAACTGAAGAAAAGATTAACGACCGCGCCAGTGTTGGTCTTACCAAAACCAGATGAGTCCTTTGTAGTTTATTGTGATGCTTCCAAGATGGGTCTTGGTGGAGTTTTGATGCAGGATAATAAGGTGGTTGCTTATGCTTCTAGACAATTAAGAGTTAATGAGAGGAACTATCCTACTCACGACTTAGAGTTAGCAGCTATGGTGTTTGTGCTTAAGATTTGGAGGCACTACTTGTTTGGTTCGAAATTTGAAGTATTCAGTGATCACAAAAGTTTAAGGTACTTGTTTGATCAGAAAGAGTTAAATATGAGACAGAGGCGGTGGCTTGAATTATTAAAAGATTTTGATTTTGATTTGAATTACCATCCGGGTAAGGCAAATGTTGTGGCTGATGCTTTGAGTAGGAAGTCGTTACATATTTCAATGCTTATGGTGAAAGAATTAGAAATGATTGAGCAATTCAGAGATATGAGCTTGTTGTGTGAAACTACTGCTAATAGTGTGAAGTTAGGAATGTTAAAGCTGACCAGTGAGATTTTGGAAGAGATTCGTAAAGGTCAGAAATCTGATTTGAAATTAGTTGACCAATTGATGTTGGTTGATCAAGGTAATGTAGGTGACTTTCGAGTTGATGAAGATGGAGTTTTAAGATTCCGAGATAGAGTATGTGTGCCAGATATTGCAGGAATTAAAAAGAGTATTTTAGAAGAGGGGCACAAGAGTCGACTGAGTATTCATCCTGGTGCTGCGAAGATGTATCAGGATTTACGCAGGATGTTTTGGTGGCCGGGTATGAAAAGAGACATTGCTGAATTTGTATATGCTTGTTTGACATGTCAGAAGTCAAAGATAGAACACCAGAGACCTTCAGGTATGATGCAACCATTGAATGTTCCTGAGTGGAAATGGGATAGCATTTCTATGGATTTCGTGACTGGGTTACCTAAGACTGCTAGAGGTAATGATTCGATTTGGGTAATTGTTGATCGGTTAACTAAGTCGGCACATTTCTTTCCAATGAGGATTAACCATTCCATGCAAAGGTTAGCTGAGATTTATATTGAGGAAATTGTGAAGTTGCATGGTGTACCTTCAAGCATTGTATCAGATAGAGATCCGCGGTTTACATCGAGGTTTTGGAAGAGTTTGCAGGATGCTTTGGGTACTAAGTTGAGGATGAGTTCTGCTTATCACCCGCAAACGGATGGTCAGACGGAGAGAACAATCCAATCTTTAGAAGATCTGCTGAGAGCTTGTGTATTAGATCAAGGAGGGTCTTGGGATAGTCATTTTCCATTGGTCGAGTTTACGTACAATAACAGTTTTCATGCTAGTATCGGGATGGCTCCATATGAGGCATTGTATGGTAGACGTTGTTGTACTCCATTATGTTGGTATGAGTCAAGAGAGAATTTGGTGCTTGGGCCAGAGATTGTCCAAGAAACAACTGAAAAGATAAAAATGATTCAGGAAAGGATGAAAACGTCGCAGAGTCGTCAAAAGAGTTACCACGATAAGAGAAGGAAATCACTTGAGTTCCAAGAGGGAGATCATGTGTTCTTAAGAGTTACTCCTATGACTGGTGTGGGAAGAGCTTTGAAGTCTAGAAAGCTCACTCCACGTTTCGTCGGTCCGTATCAGATTATGCAGAGGATAGGGGAAGTGGCCTATCGGGTGGCTTTACCTCCCTCTCTTGCGAATTTACATGATGTATTCCATGTATCACAGTTGAGGAAGTACATTCCAGATCCGTCGCATGTAATTCAGATAGATGATGTTCAAGTGAGAGATAATCTGATGGTTGAAGCTTTACCAGTGAGGATTGATGGTAGAGAATTGAAGCGACTTCGAGGTAAGGAAATTGCTTTAGTGAAGGTATTGTGGGGAGGACCAGCTGGAGAAAGTTGGACTTGGGAGCGCGAAGATCAGATAAGGGAGTCGTATCCGACTCTATTTACTTCAGGTAATTTTCGAGGACGAAAATTCTTTAAGTAGGGGAGAGTTGTAACGCCCAGAAAATCTAAATTTAATTATTTAATTATTTATTTAATTAATTTAGAAAATTTGGAGAGTTTGGATTATTTTGAGAATTTTGGAGAAAATGAGTATTTTTATATAATAAGGATAAATAGTGTTTTATTATGCTATTTTATTATTATTATTAAAAATATATTAAAGAAAAAGGGTAAGGTGGTCTTTTGTGAAATTATGAGGGTAATATGGGAAAAGGCTAAACTGGGATATTATAGCCAAAGAAGAGAATACGATCAGTTTCTCATTTGGTTGTTTCTATCGTGTTTTGGAAGCGCTCTGAAGAAAGAGGAACTCAGAGTCAGGAGAATGTGGAGAACCCAAGAGAAGCGTGTAAAGCGGCGAAATTCTCTAAGGTATGGGGAGTTTTCATAATCTATGATAAATGTATAGGAATTAGAATATGGATGGATTAGGATGGTATGAATTTTAGGAGTTTTGGGGTTTTGAGTTAGGTTGAGTTTTAGGAGAAATCTTGATGAATTAGAGTGATTAGAATGAGTTGTAATCGTATATTTGTCTGTATAATTGTTGTCTGGATGTTGTTGAGGTTTAATTGGTGTTTTTGAATGGTTTTTGAGTGTCATGATGTGAAATCCGTAATGGGGTTTGGGAAAATTGGAATTTGGAACAATCTGCATTTGTGTAGCAGAAGACTGCTGAAACGCGTGCGTTAACCGGTTAACGCTTTGGTTAACCGGTTAACCATTAGAAATTTTGGGGCATTTTCTGAAAATCCGCAGGCGTTAACCGGTTAACGCTTTGGTTAACCGGTTAACACTGTTGGAACAACAATTTTTATTTCTTTAAAAATTCATATCTTTTGAACCGTAAGTCCGATTCGCATTCCGTTTGAAGCGTCGGAACGAGTACAAGCTGAACTTTATTTTGATGAATAGAACCGAGAAAAATGCAACAATTTTTGATAAATGAATTTGTGAAATAACCTTATAATTACCTTATAAATTACCGGGTACGGGTTAATTCTTGAGGTGTTAGTGGTTAGGAAACCAGTGTTCAGGGTGTAATGTCATGATGATATATATGACTATTTGATGATTGTTTTGCTGATTGAAATGAATGATGCAATTTATTTTGGTGAATTTTTTTGGTGTAGCGCATCATTGCATTTCATAACATTCACGGCGGGGCTTCAGCCTATTTATTTGCTTCAATCCCATTGTGTGGATTGAAGTGTCTCGATGATTATGGTGTGCTCCCTTGTGGAGGGTTGATGGTCATGTATCCATCTTATGGTGAAATTGGTACCACATGCATATTGCATATCAGGATGTAGAATTGCATATTCTGGATGAATTTCATGACTGTGTTCATGTTGATTGATTTCATGATAACGTTGTTGTTGCTGCTGAAATTTTGTAATTGACGATGTCATGATATGTGTGCTAGTTTATTTATGATTCTATATTCTTGTAAGTTTATGATTGATTATGATTACTCACCCTGCCTGCTTGGAAATGTTGCCTCTTTCGTGGGTAACTTGCAGATGTCGAAGAATGGTCCTGCAGTGCAATAGGAGTAATGCATGAGTCTCGGAGCGTGCTTTAGTGTTCCTTAGGAGTGGTTATGGTTTAAGTGTCCTGCTCTGTGTCATGTAACACTGGGATGGGTTTTATTCTGTTAACTGTTTCATTTATGTTACAATTGGATAAATGTTTTCTTATTTATATGATGTTAAATTCAGGATGGTGAAAATTATACTTATGAGGTTGTGAATTTTGAAGTTAAATTCCGCTGTGAGATGTTTATGATATTTTGATGTTGCTTAACCCGTGTTACGGGACAGGACACTGTTGTATATTTTTGATGAAAATGTGATACCCTTTGGGATGATTACTCTGATATTATTTCAATATTACGTTTGGGGTAGAAGGGTGTTACAGAAGTCGTCTGGAAGATTCACTCCCATGATTCGGCAGAGGATTGTTGACAACATTGGGATTAATATCCTCACCTTTGAGGATCCTATTTCTGACAAGCTCTTGCACTATGACCTTTAATGCAAAACAATGTTCCAAGTCATGACCAGTTCCACCTTGATGAAACTCATAGTGAAGATCAACCATGTAGCTAGTTGGAAGAGGATCTGGAATAGAAGGTGCATGCCTAGTACTAATCCAACCGATCTGGACCAAGTAAGGATATAACTTAGTATAAGTCATCCAGATAGGATCATAATGAGTTATACTCCTAGCATTATGATTCTGGTTCTGGCCAGCATTCCTTTGAATTGGTGAAACATTAATCATAGGAGAAACTGCAGCAGGGTATGGCTGATTATAGTATTATTGTCTGCGACGAGGTCTCTCAACAACACTTGTTTCACTTTTCCTCTTCACTTGAAAGTTCTCAGGGGCTTTTCTAGTACCACTAGAGGATTCGACATCAAAATCAATGATTTGATTCATGACAATTCCCTGGGGTTGAGTTTCCCTAGTGGTTAAAGCCTGTAACATCTCCATGATCTTGCTCGCGTTGCTTTTTAGCTCATTAAGGTCTTCCCTAACTCTCTTGTTATGTTGAACTTGATTTTCCATTCTCGATCTGACAGCAACTCTAGTTCCATATTTATGATGAGGAAACGGCTTGATGGATGACAGACAACTGAAGAAGGAAACAACCGGAATGAGTTCCTCGAACAACTCGAATGAATGCAGATGTATGTAGAGATGCAATGACATGCAATGTTCACTTCCATTTTAAATGAATCAACTCAATTATTACAAACATGGGCGACATCGAGAACATAATCATTATAAATCTTGACAAAAGTCAATATTTACTTTGTCCATATTTGGAATAATTTGAATTGTTTTCCTTGAAAATGGTTGAGATGATGTTCATGATGAATGCATGGATGCAACAACCACAAACAAAGTTGGTTTGAGTTGAATGAATTAATTGAGTTGATTTAAGTTGTGGAAAATAATATTGAATATTTTACGTATATGGTTGAATATGTTGATTGGGTTGTTTGTACAATTTATTTGATAGTCGGTAATTAGTCGATTTAGTTGGGAAAAATAATATTAGAATTAATATTATGGAATTATAAGAGTGTTTTATTTAAGTGGGCTTTGTCGTCGCATTGGTAGTAGTAATAGTGTGGGGTGCTGATTAGTAATCCCAACTGAGATTATAAATATAATAATAATTATAATAAAAAAATAGAAAGTGGAAGTTAGATTTTGGGGGAGTATCAGTAAGAAAGAAGAGAAAGAATGTGAGAAAAGAAGAACGAGGAAAAGTTGGAGAATGAGGTTACGAGAATTGTCGTCGGAGCCAAGCCGGAAAAGTCGATCAGAAAACAAGCGACCATTAATTTAAGGTAAGGGTGGGGTTCGAATTCTATAATTGGGTTATAATGATCGATACGTAGGAATTGGGATCAGATAGTTTTTATGTCGTTGTTGATTTCTTTGATTTTTCTATTATGATGTTGCGAAATTTGTTGCTGGATTGATTTTATGAATGTTGCCGTGAAATTGTTGATTTTGGAAAAAAAATAGTTAGGACGAAAACCCATTTTTAAAGATGCACAGGGGGCGCAGCCCACCCACCACTCACATAATGGTGGCGCAGGCCACCCAAAATAAAAGAAATTTCTCAAGGTGGGAGCCACATTGGAGGTGGCAGGAGAAACCTTGCTCCAATATAAACATGGCGCAAGCCATGAGGGACAATACAAAGGATGGCGCAAGCCACCCATGTAATTAAGGGATTACTTTTGTTTTTAATACTTTAATAAGATGCAGACCCTTTATACAACTCTTATTAATATTTTAGTTAAAGTAAGAATAAACTAATATGTAATTTACACTTTCTAAATAAACTTGAATTTACTATATAGGATTTATAGTGTTAAGGAATTTGGACTGCACAGAACACAAATTTTTACCAGTTTTTGAATAGTAGGTTTTGGTTTTGAAAACAAATAGAATAAATTTTTGACAGAAAAATGAACGAGTCTGTACCCATGATAGTAGGTGATGTTTAATAGTAGGTGTGTATCAGGAAATATGAAAACTGACAGAATTTTGTTAAAAGTTTTTATTAATCGCAGAATGTTAAAATAATGTTGATTTAGTCAATTTAGCCGAATTAGGCGAAAATTTTAGTTGTCCGGAATTTAATGAAAATTGTCAAGGTAGTTAGTAATAATTAGTAGGTGAATTTAGTCGGTTTATTTTGTTGAATTCGTTTTGAAATGTGTGGGTTTCGCGTGTCGTCGAGTATGTTGTTTTGTTCTGATTTATGGATGTTTTAACTTGTAGGTCGAAGGACCAACGTTGATTATCTAAGTTGTAGGTCGAATGACAAGTGTTGATATTAAAGTTGAATCGTGTGGAATTAAAGTTGCTAAGTTGTTTGTTTAATGTTGTTTTGAGTTGGTCGTTGTTATGTGTTGTGTCGTTTGTATCATGGCATACATTGCATTTCTAAGTTGGAGAGGATGTTCACCATGTTGGCCTGGATTGTCAAAATTATTAAGTCGAAGGCTTATGCCTTGCATACACCTCGATAACGTTGTATATTTTAAATTGGGAGTTTTACTCCGATGGTACCACATGCATATGCATAGTCGAGTTGCATCTTGTGTTGCATTGTTTATGTTGCTTAACATGATGAGGTCGTTTATGTTGCTTGAGTTGAAGAAGCTGTATGTGTTGATTAAGATAATGAAGTTGTTTATGTTTCTTAAGTTGAAGAAGTGGTTTGTGTTGATTAAGTTGATGAAGTTGTTTATGTTGTTCAAGTTGATTAAGTTGTTCTTGTTGATTAAGTTGATGAAGTGTTTACATTGATTAAGTTGATTAAGTTGTTTATGTGGGTTATGTCGATGAAGTTGATTATGTTTCTTAAGTGGATTATGTGTTTATATTAAATAGGCCGTGAAGTAGATTAAGTTGATTATGTTGCTTAAGTGGATTATGTGTTTATATTGAATAGGTCGTGAAGTAGATTAAGTTGATTATGTGATCATGTTGATAAAGTTTCTTATATGATTATGTTGATGAAGTTGATTATATGGTTATGATGATAAAGTTGTTGTATTAGTTATATTGTTTATGATGATTATGTTTGTTGAAGTTGTTAAGTTGATTATGTTGATTATGTAGTAAATGTTAATATGTGTAATAAGTTGATAAAGTATGTTGATAGATTGTGGATGATTGTTAAGTTGTTGTTGTTGGATAGTAGTGAAATTGTATGATTCTATCTAATGATTAATTATCATACTCCTGTTTATATTGTTTGATATTTCACCCCTTCTGTTTGAATGTTACCCATATGTTGGTAACATGCAGGTTAGCTTGAAGGAAGATTGTTATCTGTGTTAGTCCGAGTCGGTGTCGATGCTCTGATACGTAACACTTGGGGGGATGAACGCTTAGTTGTTTTGTTGTTGTTTTAAGTTGTTTCAGTTAAAATATGTTGTTACTAAGTTGTTTAAATTGAACAAAATGTTATACAATGTTTAGTTGAATATTTGAGAAACCGTTGCGTGGTTGTGAAAGTTGTCTTGGTTTCAAGGAATGAATAAAAGTTGTTATTATAGTTCATCCAAATTAAAAGTGTTATGTATCGATGTATTACTTGATTAAATGAAAAAGTGTTTGAAAGTTGAAATGTGACATCCTAATTATTTTATTAAGTTGACTTTTATTACTCTGATTTTATTGATTATTGTCAGGTAGAAATGGGGTGTTACATTAGTCGTATCATAGCAGGTCGATTCGTCCAACCAATGTTGTTTAATGCCGTTTATTCCTTAGTGCACGACATGTGTGTGAAACACTGTCGGTACTTGCTTGTTGGTTTCTAGTCGTTGTCTGCGGGTGTTGGTTTGGATTAAGTGTGGGAGAAGCTTGTCTCCCGGACGTGTTGTTGGTATGTAGAAGTGGTTCAAGTTGATGTTGATTGCAAGAGTGCAATGTTGTTGAAGCAATGTTATTGCGTACCAGAGAGAGTTCAGACTCATGATTTCGTATAGGTCGAGTTTGAGAAGTACATAGAACATGGACGAGGAATTGATTGAGAATAAGGAATTATTCTAATGGAAATGATTAGTTGATGGATCAAGTCGGTAGATTAATATGCCTTGAGTATAGTTGGATTAAAGTCGAGTAATTTTAGATTTGGATGAAAAGAAAGGATGTTGGTGAATTTGTGAATCAAAAGAGAGATAGAGAGAGAGAGAGGGAGATGGAACTTATGTTCATCAATCTCAATTCTGACTTTTAGAATTTTGGAGCAGCTGCCAGTAAAAGAGGCATAACTTCTTACTCTTGATTCTGATTGAAGCGATTCTAGACTTTTTGGAAGGCTTACAAAATTCCCTACAGTTTGTATATAATATTTTCCTTCAAGAAGTTTGTGAAAAGGGAGATAAGTGTGTTTTAATATTTGGGTCTGATGCTGAATTTTGGAAAATTCTGCATTAGAAAATTCTGAACTAGTCCCGTTGTGAGGATGATAACTTTTTACTCGTAACTCGGATTCAAGCGATTCTTGAAGTTATCAAATATGCACAAAATTATCTTCATTTTGGAATATAATTATATGTTTGGGAGGTATGTATTGAAATAGATAAATGTGTTCGAAGTTGAGCTACTATTGCTGAAAATTGAGAAAGATAAAGACGAGTGCGAAATATTGATAAGGAATAAAATGTTGGTATTAGAAAGAATGCGACGGTATTGGAGAATGCATATACTTGTGATTTATGTTGAATGATAATGATTATAGTAACGATGTTATGTGACGGTAATATAAAAAGAAGGATGAATTCAAGAAAGACGAATGTTGATTAGTGTTGTCAAAATTTTTAACTTGGATGAAAGTTGTAATTGGAGTGAACCGAATTGGATAATACTTGATGTAGTAGCGATTCCGATGTGGGAAAGATATTTAAAAATTGTGTTGTGCTACGAGCATGTATAAGAGATTATGTATTGGATTTTGGACGTTTTGGTATAATTGGCGAAGTCAGAATTAAGGAGACTAAGAAGACGTTGGTAAGCCTTAGAGAGTTTGCGGAGCATTATGCATACAGACTTTGGGCACAAGTTGAAGTATGTTATTGTGTTGGGTAATGATGATTTATGCTACTGTTATGGTTGTCGGCTGTCTATTGACAAATTGAAGAACTGATCAACCTTAATCTATTATTGATAGTATACAAAATCATAATTAATGGATAGATATGTCATCCCAACTAGTATAATATATACATTGAATTAGTTGAAGTCAAGCTGAGCACTTGAGGATTGTTTCTTTTGTCGATGCAAGTTCATATATAAGAATGTTAGTGGAGTTGAGGGTGATAGCTTGAAGTTGCGATTTGATCGATGAGTAAACTCGCAGTTGAGTTTTGGGTAAATTGAGAATTGATTACAAGTAAAAAAATAAGTGAAATTATAAGTTGAATTGTAAAAGTGGAATTTCTGGTTGGTAAAGACGAGTTACTTGGTTGTGTTAATTTAGATAAGAATTTATGAAGAATTGTGTCAGTATAAGTAGAAATCGATGATTCGGTATGTTGATTTGGTTGGAAGTGAAAAGGATGAGTTATCTTGTCGGAATTAGTTGGACCCATGTACCATATGTGGTTGTGATGTTTTTACGTGTTTAAGAAAATTTTGGAGAATGTTTTATTAAAAGATGGTAAAGTTGTAGTTATGTTTTATGATAATTCATGGAAATATATGAATATTTTATCCAAGATTTGGAAGTAGTCGTAGTTGTAATTGTGTTGAATGTTCAGAGGTGTTGTCTTACGGATCTAAGTTGAAGTACTCGGTAACTACGAGAGCGTTGAATACCTGTTGGAAAGGAATTTCCGAAGAGTTAAGTCGAAGTCTTTCATTATGTTGGTTTTGGTGATTATAAGTTGGAAGTAAACTTGGTAGGTTTGATATTTTGCAAGTTATCAGAGAGCATAATGAACGCGTGGTGTGCAATTGTTCATATGTGAATAACAAAGATGTTGGTAGTTGGTTGCGTTAATGTTGGGTTTAAGTTGTGTGTTCTTATGTTGTTGTGTTCTAGTTCTTAAACCAGTGAATTCTTAAGTTGGTTACTCTTTATGTTGTGATGTTAGTTGTCAAGTATATTATTGGAGTAGTAGTCGTGTTGTTGTCTTCGTTGATGTTATGAATTATTGTTTGTAATATATGTGGAGTTGCCTTTCTAGGACTAGAGTTGATTAGTCAGATGGAATAAGTAGTTGGAGTAGTTGAATCGGATAAATTTTCGAGGACGAAAATATCTTAAGTATGTGAGAGTTGTAATGCCCATTTATTTAATTAATTATTTAATTAAATATATTAGTAGTATGATGTGTCGATTTGCGTTGGTTTGTGCTAATTGTGTTGATTTAAGTTGATTTCCGAAATATCGAAATATTATGTTGATGTTTCTAAGTTGGTTTGAGTTGAATGAATTAATTGAGTTATTTAAGTTGTGGAAAATAATATTGAATATTTTCCGTTTATGGTTGAATATGTTGATTGGGTTGTTTGGACGATTTATTTGGTAGTTGGTAATTAGTCGATTTAGTCGGGAAAAATAATATTAGAATTAATATTATGGAATTATAAGAGTGTTTTATTTAAGTGGGCTTTGTCATCGCATTGATAGTAGTAATCGTGGGGGTGCTGATTAGTAAGCCCAAATGAGATTATAAATATAATAATAATTATAATAAAAAGAAATAATAGATAGTGGAAGTTAGGTTTTGGGGAGTATCAATAAGAAAGAAGAGAAAGAACATGACAAAAGAAGAACGAGGAAAAGTTAGAGAAAATGGTTACGAGAATTGTCGTCAGATCCAAGTAGGAAAAGTCGATCGGAAATTCGAGCGGTCATTAATTTAAGGTAAGGGTGGGGTTCAAATTCTATAGTCGGGTTATGATGATCGATACGTATGAATTGGGATCGGGTAGTTTTTATGTCGTTGTTGTTGATTTGTTTGATTTTGCTATTATGATGTTGTTTATGTGAAATTACTGATTAATCGATGTTGTGAAATTTGTTGCTGGATTGATTTTATGAATGTTGCCATTAAATTGTTGATTCTAGAAAAAAATTGGTTGGGACGATAACCCATTTTTAAAGGTGCATGGGTGGCGCATGCCACCCACCACTCACATAGGGGTCCCACAGGCCACCCAAAACAAAAGAAATTGCCCAAAGTGGGAGCCACACTGGTGGTGGAGGGAGCCACCTTGCTCCAATACAAACATGGTGCAAGCCATGAGGGACAATACAAAGGGTGGCGCAAGCCACTCATGTAATTAAGGGATTACTTTTGTTTTTTTATACTTTAATAAGATGCAGATCCTTTATACAACTCTTATTAATATTTTAGTTAAAGTAAGAATAAACTAATATGTAATTTACACTTTCGGAATAAAGTTGAATTTACTAAATAATATTTATAGTGTTAAGGAATTTGGATTGCACATAGCACAAATGTTTACCAGTCTGTGAATAGCATGTTTTGGTTTTGAAAACAAACAGAATTAATTTTTGACAGAAAAATGAACGAGTCTTTACCCATGACAGTAGGTGATGTTTAGTAGTAGGTGTGTATCAGGAAACATGAAAACAAACAGAATTTTGTAAAATGTTTGTATTAATCACAGAATATTAAAACAATGTTGATTTAGCCGGTTTAGCCGAATTAGGCGAAAAATTTAGTTGTTCGGAATTAAACAGAAATTTTTGAGGTAGTTAGTAATAATTAGTAGGTAATTTTAGTCGGTTTATTTTATTGAATTCATATTGAAATATATGGGTTTCGTGTCCCGTCGAGTATGTTGTTTTGTTTCGATTTATGGATGTTTTAAGGTGTAGGTCGAAGGACCAAAGTTGATTATTTAAGTTGTAGGTCGAATGACCAATGTTGATATTAAATTTGTAGTTCGTATGACCAACGTTGATGTACATAAGTTGTAAGCCTCTGGCCAAAGTTGAATCGTGTGGAATTAAAGTTGTTATGTTGTTTATTGTATGTTGTTCTAGGTAGGTCGTTGTTATGTGTTATGTCGTTTGTATCATGACATACATTGCATTTCTCAGTTGGAGCGGATGCTCACCATGTTCTCCTGGATTGGTAAAATTATTAAGTTAAAGGCTTATGCCTTGCAGATACCTCGATAACCTGGTATATTTTAAGTTGGGGATTTTACTCCGATGGTACCACATGCATATGCATAGTCGAGTTGTATCTTGTGTTATATTATTTATGTTGTTTATGTTACTTAAGTTTATAAAATTGTTTATGTTGCTTGAGTTGAAGAAGTTGTATGTGTTGATTAAGTTGTTGAAGTTTTTTAAGTTGTTTAAGTTGAAGAAGTGGTTTGTGTTGATTAAGTTGATTAAGTTGATGAAGTTGTTTATTTTGTTCAATTTGATTAAGTTGTTCATGTTGATTAAGTTAATGAAGTGTTTACGTTGATTAAGTTGATTATGTGGGTTATGTTGATGAAGTTGATTATGTTGCTTAAATGGATTATGTGTTTATATTGAATAGGCCGTGAAGTAGATTAAGTTGATTATGTTGCTTAAATGGATTATGTGTTTATATTGAATAGGTTGTGAAGTAGATTAAGTTGATTATGTGATCATGTTGATGAAGTTGCTTATATGATTATGTTGATGAAGTTGCTTATATGGTTATTATGATAAAGTTGTCGTATTAGTTATATTTTTTATGATGATTATGTTTGTTGAAGTTATTAAGTTGATTATGTAGTAAATGTTGATATGTGTGATAAGTTGATAAAGTATGTTGATAGATTGTGGGTGATTGTTAAGTTATTGTTGTTGGATAGTAGTGAAATTGTATGATTCTATCTAACGTATTAATTATCACACTCATGTTTATATTGTTCGATATCTCACCCCTTTTGTTTTAATGTTACCCCTATGTTGGTAACATGCAGGTTAGCTTGAAGGAATATTGTTATCTTCATTAATTCGAGTCGGTGTCGATGCCCTGATACGTAGCACTCGAGGGGATGAATGCTTAGTTGTTTTGTTGTTGTTTTAAGTTGTTTCAGTTAAAATATGTTGTTACTAAGTTGTTTAAATTGAAAAAAATGTTATACCATATTTAGTTGAATATTTGAGAATCTGCTGCATGGTTGTGAAAGTTGTCATCAGAATTAAAAGTGTTATGTATTGATGTATTACTTGATTAAATGAAAAAGTGTTTTAAATTGGAATTGTGACATCCTAATTGTTTTATTAAGTTGAATTTTATTACTCTGATTTTATCGATTATTGTCAGGTAGAAATGGGGTGTTACAATCTATCTCACTCACAGAGGATTAGCAAACCAGAACATAACAAGTAATAACAAACAAGTCAAACCAAAGCAATAAATGTTTTTGTGTTTGACGAGACTTTCATCTCATGCCTACATACCCATAATGTGCAATGTAAGATCAAAACCTCGTAGTTCGTGGTACAAATAATGAAAATTGGTTGATTTTGATTGATTTTAATTAGTGAAGACAATTTTTCATTTTCAAGTGGATAGCCTCACAAATCTACCATGAGAAAGAGGGCATGAACTCATACATCATTATGGGGAGGGCGCAAACTCGGATAAAATCGACGAGTATGCCACTAAACCCCCACGAATGATAAGAGACTCAATTACATCAAACTACAACCATAGAGATTGAGAGACTTGCACCCGACTAGAAAAAATTACTCATAGCCTAAACTTGTAAAGAAAACAAAAGAGGTGCACAAAGGCACAAAACAACTTGAATGAGTTTGGTTCTTTTTATTTTTGAATTGAAGTCAAAATGATTAATTTCATTGACATTTATTAAAATAAAATAAGAAGTAAAAGCCACTTGACAAAAATTTAAGGTTTGAATTATTAAATGGTGCAAGATGAAAAGTAAAATAGTAATATAGTAGTAATAATAATAATATGTCCATAATAATGGTATGGTGAACTTAATCATCCATAACCAAAAGAGTAACAAGGCATCTATTGCCAATTCCAAAGAGGCGACCGATTCCGCTTAGTATCTTACACTATAGTGATTAACCGATGTAATTAGACCCAAATTCGATGAAGACTTGAAAGAAGATTGGAACACCCAAAGCAACTATGCATAAAGCTTCAAAAGTCGTGGATGTAACACAAATGATTAACCAACATTGTGGTGGTGCGACCAATTTAGGTCCGGTATATGAAAGTGCAAGTATCCAATTGGATTTTTATTCCAAAATAGGGACACATTTAGGTCTATGTTAAGCAATCTTCGAGTAATTTACGAAGTAATTACCCTACAAATGAAGCCGACCAATATATTGTGTGTGCTAATGCATGCGAGATGAACGATATGTAAATCGTCATCCGAACGCAATGCCGCACATAAATAAAGATGAATACCAAATTGAGTTACACTTATAGTATTATTTCATATTTAAGTTCAATCACACATTTTGGTGGATTCAAGCATGAAAATATATCACTAATTTAAAGCACCTAAAGAGAATTAAATAATTCACTTAAAGATAGATTTGAACTAATGAATATTATCTCCTCTAATCTACACCAAAAGTCCATTGAAATTAAAGAGAAATTAGTCCTAAAAATGTCACCTAAGGTAAAAATAAGAAAGGAGGGGAAGAAGCAAGAAGAAACAACCAAAACATCCCAAAAACAAGACAAAAAATCAGTTTCAGGCTTGTGCAAATCGATTGCACATGGAAAAATCAACAAAAAATATGAAGAAAAAAGGAAATGAAAATCAATTTCTACAAGATTCAAATCGATTGCACACTATTTAGTTTTCAAAAATCAGAATTAAAATGGCAAAATCCACTTTCAGTTATTCCTTCAAACACCATATGATCATGGATTTAATTGAACATGAATTTTCCTCTAAATCAATAGCAAATAACACCAATAAGAACACAATTGCATGATCCAAAGATCAAACAACAAGAATCAACCAAGATCTACATTATTGATGGGGAAGATGAAGGTGTAACAATGGTGTGATATGAATTACCGCTTCAAGGATTAGAAAAAATCTAAATTACTCCACAAGATAGCTTGATCTACTAAAATTGATGAAGAAAAATGAAAAGGATGAAGGTTTAGCTCAAAGTTAATCAAGATTTCAATGTGAATTCTTGATAACTTTCAAAAGAAGAAATTGAGCTTTAGTGAATTTTGTGGTTTGAGGAGATATTTTGCAAGAGATTTTTTTGGCTCTCTAAATATTGAGAAATGAGTGAAATGATGGCTCTATTTAAAGAGTTTAGGTTTGGGAATTTGGTGGAATGGAGCTTGCTTTGGGAGATCAAAATTAGGCTTGGAAATCAAATTTGGAGGGACATTATCAAAAGAGTGGTGATTAATGAAGGTACATGGTTGGAATTAATTTTAATAATGTAGGGGAATTAAATGGAGATGGTCTAGAATTTTATCAAATGATAAAATTGGTGCCAAATGCTTCAAAACTTAAAAAACGCTGATTTTTGCCAAATTCGCCCTCGTGTAGTCGATTTGCACATTGGTGCAATCGATTGCAATGTTGAAAATTTCAATATTTGGGAAAAATACACAGGGTGCAATCAATTGGACTAATGGTGCAATTGATTGCACAGGAAAAAATTGCAAGGTGCAAACAATTGGACAATTAGTGCAATTAATTGCAAAGTGTAAAATTTTGAAAAATGCCCTGTTGACAGGATTGTGTTGTCTTTGAGCTCGATTCTTTTGCTTGTCAAAGAAGGCATGTAAATAAACACATGAACCTTAGAATTCCTTGAATAATAATCAATAAAACTTTGGATTTCTTGATCAGATGAATTTGAATTATTTGCAGATCAACTTTGACTTTGTTCAGATGAAATTCATTTGAGCTGAGGAACTATTTTGATGTTCTTGCTTTTTCCTGAAAAGTTAGTAAAAGATGGAAAACGATATATTTTTGGATTTTTATTAAAGGTTAGTAAACATAAGCAAATAAAAGATACACAAAAGCAATGGTGATATCCTATGAGGCATAAACCTACAATCGAGAAGGATAGAAGAACCAATGTGTGATCTTTTTTGTATGCAAAAATGCAAATGAAATTATGGAAAATCTAAGGGTAAGCAATTAGGGTGCTACAATTATAATTCTCCCCTTAACTTAAAAATTATTTTAGGTTCATAATGTAATACTTATCATCTAAGTAAACTTTTGGATGTGTTATGATTATTCAATTACTCCAATATAGTACTGTAGCGGTAAAAATCATGAGTGTAAGTTATTGGTTAACTTAACTCAAAGTAAACAGAGTCGCCACCGTACTTTTATTTTATTCCAAGTGGGAAAGGAAAAAAGAGTGAATAAATACTAATGAATCTAAAAGAAAAAGGCAAAAGAAACAAACAAAGAACCGGGTAAGGGGATAGGTTACAAAATGGGAAGGTTTTACGCACCCAAAATGTCTGTGGTACTCCACGGGAACCCTTTGAAAAATTTATTGCTTTTGGTTTGAAAATGTTTGTAAAAAGAGAGTGGAGGGATGAGAGAAGAATTAATTTTAATATTTTTGTGTTTGGAGAGGTTTACCACCTCATGCATACGTACCCACAAAGTGCAATGCGAGATCAAAATGTTGTAGTTCGTGGTACAAATAGTGAAAAATTAGTGTGTTGGATTGATTTTAAAATGTAAAGATAAGTCGTCCTTATTTAGCGATTAATTCCGCTATAAATAATGAATCATATCTAAACATGTAAAGAAAATGTTAAAAGGAAAAGTGCACAAAGGCACAAAAATATTTGATGAGTTTTGTATTTTTTATGGTCTTTTGAAAAATGTTTTAATATATTTATATGGTTTAACATTTATTTAGAAAATAAAAGAAAAGGTAAAAAATCACTTGACATAAGTCAAGGTTTGATTATGAAAGCGGTTTTAAGTTTAAGAACAAAGAAGTTTTTGAAAAGAGGGAGACGTTTTGAAAATTTAAGAAGGGGAGGAGATGAAGAGACTATCCTAAAAGGAAAATAAAAGAGATAAAGGAGGAAATATCTAACCAAATTTGATGATGCTTCATATTTTATGATCATAAGAGTTCCATCCTTATAAGCTAGCAAATGGCCAAATAAAGGCAAACTACCAAGTCCATGAAGATCAAAGCAAAGGGAAGGTGTCCTAGAATCTAAGTCCAAAATTTCAATTCCAATGCAAAGGATAGTAACCAATAGTTCAAGATCAAGATCACAATTTTTTTAGAGGTTTAATCCTTTATTAATATTTTTGTGTCCAAATGGACAAAAGAAAAATCAACGCAATAATAATAACAAGAATATAAACATGATAATGGATGATAAAGCAATATAAAACATAATAAAAATAAAGGAAATACATGTGCAAGAAAGAAATTAAAATGTTAGTATAGTAATAGTAATAATAATATACATAATATTAGTATGGTGAACTTAATCATCCACAACCAAAAGAGTAACCAAGGTACTTAGTACCAAACATCGAAAAGGCAACCGATTCCGCTTAGTATATTACACTATAGTGATTAATCAAGGCTATTAGATCCAAATTCAATAAAATTTGAAAGAAGATTAGGAGACCCAAAGCAACTACGCATTAAACTTCACAAGTCTTGGATCTTAGCGCAAAAAGATTAATCACTTTGAGATTACGCGACCAACACGAGGTCCAGTCCATGAAAGTGAAAGTATCCAATTGGATTTTTATTCCAAATTCGAAACACATTTAAGTCTATGTTAAGAAATCGCAAAGTAATTTACGAAGTAATTACCCTACAAATGTGGCCGACCAACACCAATTAAGGTGAACGATGTATGTGCTAATGCATGTGATGTGCGATCGACCTAACGTCTAACAGTATCTTAACTGCAAGTGCACAACCTATCGCGTAGTAATAAAAAGATGTCGAACCCACAAGGACTTTGTAGTTACTCTAGTGCTAAAAGGTTTGCTAAGTTTAGCTAAGGCGAAAGTTATCACGAATTTGGTTTCTAAAGGTAAATTAAAAGGGGAAATTAATTGGCTTAAGATTATATTAATAAGGCGGTCGGGATGTAATTTAGTAGACATATGCGAATTAAATCGAACCTAAGCGTATTGAAATATTTCACTTTAGTGCTTCTGTAGAAGTTATTAGTTTAAAAACTCCCAACTCACACTCTCGTGGTCTTGTCTTAGATTGTACTCTTAAAGCCATATGCCTGCTCTCGCTAGTCCATAAGTGTTTAGAAAATACTCTTTGAAAACTTAATAAAGTCTAATTCATTTTAAAGTGCTCTCGCTGTGTTTAAAACAAATGCCTAAATTTAGCTTTCTGGTTAAAACCTCACACTCTCATGGTCTTGATCCTAACCTTTCTACTCTTTTTACTCTCGTAACAAAAAGTTTGATTTTAATAATAAAAAGTCACAACCAAAATTAAAGTTAATTAGATTTTTTTTAGCTTATAATTGATTTAACCCATTTGGTTACTTTTATCACATACCGACACTACTTAAATTAGTTAGATATAAAAATTAAAACGGAAAAACAATAATAATTAAAATAATAAAAAGCAAGCATAATGAAATAACAATGATTAATAAACAAAACAATTATAATTAAATATTTTTTGAAACCTAATACAAAGAAATTATTCCTCGTAGCTCCCTCTTCCATAGATGTCGGCAAGATTGAAACTTCTCGGAATTGGAATACAAAGTCTGAAGCTTGAAACAATAAACCTAAACTATTGTAATAGATTCCTAATGTTGGAAACTATTACTTATAGGGAATTGGAATTGGAAAGAAATAAAACAATGAAAGCAATGAAGAACAAAAATAATACGGTTGAAAATTGGCAGAGCTTCGGTAAAATAAGTGCAGCAAAACTCCCCTTTCTCCCTCCGTTGATGTTGCTATTTATAGGCTTGGAAAATACACGGAAGTTGGAGAAATAACAAGTCCTTTTTGCAGCCCACTCCTTGAGGGAAAGTAGGAGTACTTGGTTGCTTCGTTCAATTGAAGTTGAGAAAAGTCAGGAAAGTGGACGAGAAAATCTCCTTCGGTTTCATAGCAGTTCTGCATTTTATAAACACGTTAAGCGTAATGGGCTGTGACGAGCGTCTTGGGCCATTTTACCCGCGTTACGATCGTAACGGTAGTGTGACGATCATCACACGCCAAATGATGCCTGACGATCGTAATGCTTGTGTGACGACCGTCACTACTGCAAATTATGCAGAATCTTGTGCTATGCTTGTTTCTATGATATGTTTCATGTTTATTTGCTTCATATCTCCATTTTGCACCCTTTGTGACTTGAGAAACATTATACCTGAAAAAGTGCAAAAACTTGGGAAAAGTCGGGAGTTAAATATATCAAAATGCGATGAAAACGGACTAGAAACGTGATAAATATATGATACAATTTCTCGTTATCAAACTCTCCCATACTTAAACCTTTGCTTATCCTCAAGCAAAAATTCAATAGGTGAATCGGACAAGCTGTATCAAACGCACATGCATAACATATCTTTGGTTTTTAAAACAATTACGGAAAATCATTAGTTAGTTTGACCGATACTTAAACGAAACACTAACGATACATTAATGTCACAAGCAACAAGCTATGTCGTGAACTTCCTATTTTAAATAAGTTGTCCAATATTTCCGTTATAACTTTACCTAGAGTCTTTGTACCTATTTCACCTGGTTTCGTTCTCGCACAATCACATTAAGCCCTTTGCCTTTTCACGCACGTGGTGGAGTAGCCGGTTAGTGACTTTGATCCTTTTTAGCACAGGGTCTGGTACACGAATGTGGCAACCTTTTATATCTAATCCAGTTTGGAGGTTGTGGGGGATTGAACAATAACACACCTTACCGAGTTCAGAACCAGATACCTCTGAACCAACCAACAATGGATTCCTTCATTATTTGTTCATCTCTTAAATGCGATCGTATAATTTGGTGCAAATGTTTCATTTTTTTGGCATCGAGATAAGAAGGATTATTATGATGAGGAATCAAACACTTATATTCATTGGCTCCCACTTGGTTTGTGTCAAGACGGTGCTGACTGCTAGTATAAACTACTAGGGGTTACTCAAGAACTAAAACTTAAGATATATGTATAACAGTAAATGAAACGGATTTTGCTTAAGTAGGAAGTCCAAAGTGTCAGAACTGTATTGATCTTGTTAAATATTTCACGGCTTCCTGTCGCTCCCGGGATTTTCATCCTAGTACAAACACGAAAGTGGCACGGAAAAGGTAGAGTTGCCAGCTAGGCATTTTTATCCCGAAGGAACGGGAAAGGTAATGCTGCACAAACCTGAGGAAGAAGGAAAGGACAAGGTCCTGCGAACTAAAGATCTGGGTTCGGGAGTCGGTTACGACCTTGGAAGGTATTAGCACCCCAGACCGTCCGCCGTACCCGACGGGATCCACGCTTGCTTGTTTGTTTCAAAGGGTGAGAAAATATAACTGATGCTGAATAAATCTGCTGACTAGAATGGGAATGGAAATAAAAATGGGAATTTGGAAAAAGAAAAGGAAAGAAAGAGGGAAATGTCGGGAAAATAAAGAATGTGATCGAACGGGCCCTACCCCGCTGCCTACGTACCTCATCGGGAAAATGAGGATCAGAGTCGACGTAGTTCACCTAGCTAAGGCAGGAACTATTTGTTTGTGTTTTTTATGGCTGGAACTGCGTATGTCTATGCTCATGTGTTGTAGGCTTGTTTGGTACGAGTGCGTTTACCGTCTTGCATGTGAGACAAGTCGTCGCAAGTTCGTGTTATGAGTGAATGAGATGAGAGGAGAAGTTCCCGCAGGAAAGCCACTTATTGTTTGTTTTTGCTTTTTAAGAGTTTTCTATGAATTTGGGACAAGGAAGTGAATTCAAACTCTTTTCCATGGAATGTATACTTGCCACTACATTCCAAGATGGAATAATAGAACAAGCACACCAAGCAAGGAGAATTTATCCAAGACTTGTTTCCACAGATTAGGGTCTAAGTTTACTAGCTTGTTGAACTTTATTAAGTGTTTTTGTAGCTTTTGTGAAGAAGTTTCTTTTATGTTTTCTTAGTGAAACAACCCCTTGATGAGACTTGTACATCATGCTAGACAAGCCTACACTATTCCAAGATGGAATGAATGTAAGTGCCCCATGGAATAAGGCTATACACAAGGGATCCTTTCATACATTTATTAAGTCTTTTTGAATTTTGTTTGAAGATGAGAAATAAGATTCAAATCGGGAAAGGACAAAAATTAAGGGGAACTAAGACATAACACTAAGTTATTTATTAAAATGGTGGTCCTAATGGTGAGTGAGGTTTTTCTATTCCTAAAGAGCAAAAGGAAGAGAGAGAAGAAAAATGATGCATCTTACTTCCTAAGGAAGATAAGTTGGTCCTAACAAAGGGGAATCCTACCAACAACAAATATGGAGGGAAAAAGGTGAATTAAATGCATAAAGGAAATGCATAAAAAATAAAAGGATAAGGTGTAAGGAAACATACTTTTCCCTCCCTACAAAACAAAGATTAGTGTTGCATTTTATTAAAAATAATAAAGCAAACTCACACCAATTAAATCCTAATAACTCTAGGACTCTATCTAAACTCTATCTTAATTCTAGAGGAACTAAAAAATATGCTAAAACAAAATACAACACCTATTACATCCCCTAAAGTAGCAACAACTACCAAAACAATGCATAACACAAGGCAACCTTTTACAGCCAGCTGTAAACATCCCAAATTTTCCCTCAGTTGTTATCACACCATGGCTTGTGATCTTTCATTTTTTTTTAACATAAGCATTACAACTCATATTGCATGTTTGCTTCACTGCATAGTTCAATTTCATTTGCATATAGGATTTGTGATATGAGCAATCCAAGAATTCAATCTGAGCCATCTCAAAGGTCTTAAAGCTTTCAAAAAGGGTCCATGTGTGTTCTATTATCATATTATGCTCCCCAAAGTTCATGAAAGTCAAGGGATCACAAGGATTAGCCAAGGCTTGGAAGCAGAGCTAGGGTTTTCACTACACAGATGACCAAAATTAGGGTTTTGGTTTCAGAGGCCTTAACTCCAAAGTTTTTGACATTCTTGTTTCTAATGTTCTTAAAATGTTATAAGGATCATGTGTACCAAGTTTTATGAAGAAATTCATTGTGGAAATCATCTGATCATTGGGTAACTTCTAGAGCAAGTTAAGTCAAAATCAGGGCATCTGAGGCCCCCAACAATGGAACCAAAGGGTCATTTTCATCAAATTGAAGTTAAATGATCTTTATTTGATCTTATAAGTGGTTGTAAGTTCACAAGATTGAAGAATTTTGAGCCAATTGCAAACTTGCCATTTTTGGAAATGACTTGAAATGCAAACTTTCCATTTTGGGAAAGATTTCCAACCTCCTTTTTCATGACCAAAAATGCTTCAAATGAAAATTTCTTGGGCATGAAAGTTGTATATTAGGTCTTTCCCTTTTCAAAAAGTACAAGAAAATGTTTTGATTCATCCTAGAACTCAAGATATGGCCTTTCAAAGTTGGCAAAAATCACATAATTTTCATGTTTATGTCAAAGAGGGAATTTTGCAATTTCACTTGCAAAGCATTCTAATGACCTCTAATCAACTTCTATGAATCATAACATGTCAAAACAACTTCTAAACATCAGAATTGGCCCAAGTTTGCACTGTTTTCATGACTTGATCTTCAAGAAATCTCAAAAGGGGCAAAAGTCTCAAAATTGGCAAAATGCCTTGGATCCTTCCATCCACTTGTGCCAGCTGCATCAAACTCGTTCTATGGCTCTCCATGAATCTTGATGAGGCCAGACACCCCAAAAGCCAGCTCTGCCATGGCCCATACCTCCAAGTACACAAATTTGACTTTTGAGCAAAACCTCTCATACCAATCAAGCTGAGCCACAACCACTCTTCTAACCAATCAAGACTTCAAATACATGCCTCATAGACCCCATTTCATAACATCTTGGAGCCTGAATCATCCCACAACTCAGAATTCAAAAAATCCATCAAAACCTTCCTCTCTTCGAATCTCAAAAACCAGCCATCAAACTTCAAAACAAACTTCACCAATCATCTTCAAATCACTCAAAGAACACAAACCACCCACTGAAAAGCCCTAAAACATAGCCAAACCAAAACACGATTCTTGGTGCAGAGGAACTGAAACTCACAAACCAGGCCACACAAACTTGTTCTAAGAAGTGCAACATCATCAGGAGGTTCAGTGGAGATGTTTTGAACCAAGAAAGAGGCCAGAAAGCTCAGGAATCGAAAGCTTCATCTCAGGTAACCATGAAGAACAATTTTTCCAAAACTCTTATTTTAAGTTCTTAAATGCTTCTACATGATGCACTGATCATCCTGGTATGTTTACTTTTGAAAATGGTTAAGAATCAAGCATGTGTTGAACTTCTGAAAGTTTTGAATGTTTTTCCGTTTTGCTTCGAATCATGATTTTCTTGAGTGATAAATGTTGTTTGATGTTGGATTCTTGCTTAGGGTTGTTAGAGGATCATTTCTGGAGAGTTAGAGGGTTTAATTTGATCTAGGGAAGAAGTTAGGGTGAATGGCCTGCCGGAGAAGATGACCGGAGCTTGCTCCGGTCACCTGAATGTCATTATGGTTTGATTAAGGTTTAATCTTGCCAATTTAAATGTGGGTTGTAGGATTAGGTTTAGCGCGTGAATGAAAGGCTAGGACCAGTTCACTTAAAACCCTAATTTTTAATTAGTTTTAATTAATTAAGATTAATTTCAAAATGCCAGATTCAATCCCATCCACCCATTAGCACCCGCAGTCTTTCCTCCTTTGAATCTCACCCCTCGGATCAGTTGACTTCCATTTTTATTCATTTCATTTTATTTTATTTTCATTTCTGTTGCATATTTATTTTAAAATACCAAAACTCATCACAAAAATATGAAACTTTGCATTCTGATGTTAAATATATTTCTCAACCTGAAAATGATTTTTATTTTATTTTTTGCATATAAAAAGTATTTTTAAAATATTTAAATGTTATTTTTAATTAATTAAAGTATTTTAATTAATTAAAAATGCATTTAGGTTTCTAAATATCACTAAAAAAATCATGAACCATCCCAATACATTTAGAAACATTTTCAAACTCTTCATACAAATTTCTTTTTAGGTTTGATCATAGTTTCCCAATTTTCTTTGAATTAGGGTTCATTAAAATCACAATTTTAAACCCTAACTTTGAAAAATCATTTCTGCCTAACCAAGAAGAGGTTGAACTTGATTCTTTTTTCATTGTTTCACATATTGAATGTAGTTTCTAGGTTATTTTCCTCATGAATTTATCTTGCATTTTCAATTTGATTTGCATTTTTTCTTTTGAATCACCCAAAAACCTAGCAAACTTAAGAAAATCATAACTTTCAATAGGTTTGGCTTCTGACCTTCTCCTTTAGGGTTTGACCTAATATGGGATTAGAGTTTTTTTTAGCTTGATTTAAAATTTTTGTCATGTTGTATGCTTCTGTTTTATCCATTTGCATCTCATGTGTTCATAAAACCCTAATTCTCATTATCGTTTGCATTCACCTTGCATATTTATCATCACATGAACTTTCCATGACATCTCAAGCCTTCATATGTCATTTTAGACATCTTAGGACATGTTAGAACCTTGCTTGATCATTTCTTCATTCATTTTCCATATGTTGCATTCATTTCATTTCATAAACATCCATGTATTTTCAAACTTCTAAGTATGCTTTCATGACATCTCATCTTTGTATGATCATTCATATGCACATTGTATGACATTGAATCATCTCATATTCCATTTGCATTGTATAAACACTTCCGACTTTGGTCATTTCATCTCATTTCAACTCATTTCTTCATGCTTTATGTCTTATGCATTCATACTAACTTTTCAGGAGCTTTTGGTAAGTAATTGTGGGAGGTGGATTTTCCTTCACCTCTCACTTCTTCTTATCTCTTTCATATGCATCTTAATTGTATTTGAAGTGAATCAATTCACTTATGTTCCATCTCTCTCACTTTCTTCCTTTAGGTTACTTGTCTTCTTAGGAAGTAAGTAACTTATTCTTCTGCTTCCTCCTCCTTTCATCTGCTTCCTTGAAGATTCTTTTCTCCTAAGCCTAGCAAACCATATGATATCCAAGCATGATAATGTTTAGGGTTGTGTTTAGTTCCCCCTTTAGCTTTTTTACCTTTGAGTCTCCTGGAGTCTCTCTTATCACCTTAATAATTAGAGACTAAACTCTTAAAGTTTTAGGACTTTAGAATAAGGGTTATGCCTGCATCCTTCTCTTAGGATGGAGTGTATAACTTTAATCCTAAGTGTTAAAACTTTAATTTGTTTAAACCTCTTAATAAAATCACATTAATAATCATTAAGGCTTTATCTTGTAACTTGGGCCTTACATTAGGGTTCTAACTCTTCCTTATGGTTAAAAGGGACTAACCCTAGTGTTTAATGGACAAGTCCCCCTCAAGGTGTCTTACAAACATAAAATTCACTTCTTAATCTTATCCCTTAATTAAAATCCATTTAATAAAGGTTTGTTATATAATGAATTTAATCCCTAACCATGGATTAAGTTGAGGTATCTTCCTCAGCTTAAGTGTTCTTATCTATTATCCTTCTATTAGGATGGTGTAATGAGTTCACTAATCTGCGATTAGAGATTAAACTCATTACTTAACACTAAAAAAAAACCCAAAAACATCTAATTAATCACAAGTAGGTTAATGATCTTAATCCTACATCATCATGGTACTTAATTTGAGATGCTTATCTCATACTTAAGTAGGCTCATTATCCCTAATCAGGGAGGATATAATGAGTTTACAAGCCTTTGATTTAGGCTTAAGCTCATTAACTTATGCAAAACACCAAAAACAATAACAAAACTGAAAACACAAAAACAAACAATAATCGTTTCCTTTGGGAGTCTTTTCTCATCACACTCACAAACGAGAACTTGCTTCTTCCGTCTAATGCGAGACATTTAGTACTCGAGACAGACGAGTCATACACTTGAGCATAGGCAAGTAAGCAGTTCACAGTCAATTTATTTTCAGTCTCTTTGAGTCGAACTACGGTGTTCTGACTTCCTCATTGCACGAGAGGATACATAGGCATAACTTAAATGTTATCGAACAAAAGTCTCTTTGTCATCCCCCTCTTTCAGCATTCTTTTCTAAGCCTCAGTCCTGAGCAATTCACTTCTTGTTGCATTGACACCTGTACATTCATTATTTAGGTTTTGCACACATATAGCACATACATCTACTCCTTTTTAAACACAATCTCATAAGCGTGGATCCCGTCGAGTAAGGCGGATAATCTGGGTGCTAATACCTTCCCAGGTTGTAACCAACCCCCTTTCTCAGTCTCTCTGGTTCGCAACCGTCTTATCCATCTTTTTTCTAGGTTTATGCTGCATTACCTTTCCTTCGGGATACAAATGCCTAGCTGGTGACTCTATTCAGTTCATTTTCATTTTCTCTTTTCGCTGACCGTTCGCGTCTGTACCCTGGGACCCTGGTGTCTTTTCGGGGGAGCGACAACTTGGCAACTCTGCCGGGGAGCCTTATCTTGCAACCAGGGCTTCTAGTTTCTTTTTGTGGGTTTCTCCTAGCGTTTGTTTGATTTGTGTTTTTGGGGGTGTTATGTGCTATATGTGCTTTTGTTTATTGCTTTATTTATTGCTTTCTGTACAGCTTTATTTATTGCTTTCCTTTACTGTTTTTATGCATTTCATATTACTGTCATCATATCATGTGTTGGATTTGTTGTTTGTCTTGGTGGGAAGGATACTCAGTGAGTAAGGTTCCATACCGGGAGCCTGAGTGACACATAGGATATAGTGGCTTCATATTCTTTCCCATTCCATTTCGGTCTGGTGCGGGAATATGAAACACGGTTCAAACATGGGTTTCTTCTTGAGAACTCTGTACTACGGATTTCCTGTAGTACTAGGGCTATCTGGGAAGCCTGCTAAGTCTGGATGACCTTTTTATGACCTTCAGCATCTGAGGTGAATTAGAGGAGGATCCTTTATGATTGTTGTAAACACTATACCTCCGGGTTAGAAGTGTTTACACTTCTCATAACTGATCCAAATCTGAGGATCCTTATTTTAGAACAATACATGTGAGGGGGTTGGGATGTTTACAGGTTTGCAGGAACCCTTGGCCTCATCATACCTTGTTACCAGATTTGTTTTAAGGTTACATCATTTTGGACTATTCTTGTGAAACCCTGGACTTGTGACTCTTTATTTGAGTCCCCCACCTAGTTACTGGTTCTCTAAGCCTTCATCTGGACTTATGAACACACATGGACCTTATCAAGGCAGATAACAAATCCATCACTTGATCACAAACCCTTGCATATCATTTTGCATACATCATTCTACATCATTTTAACATTTGTCTATTTGTTTTACAGGGTATCCACATCTTATCTTTGGTTTGGTTTTGACCGTTCTTCTGCTCAGACATCTTCATCAGAGACTTTCTTCAGCATCTTCATCAGTTGTCTTCATCAGCAGTTCTCCTCAGTTGTTTCCTTCAGCATCCATTATCAGTATGGACACATCCAGGAAGAGCAACATCACATACCATTTCTTTGAGCCCTCCCTAGCAGGCATCAGGCAGATTCAGAGACTCATCACTCCTGATCATGTCCCTTTATTCAGGGAACATTATGGTGGTATCATGGACATGATCATGGATTTGGATGCATCACAAAGGAGTATGATCCACACTTGCCTTCAGTTCTATGACCCTCCACTCAGATGTTTTACCTTTCCAGACTTTCAACTATGCCCTTTGTTAGAGGAGTTTTCCATGTTGTTGGGGGTCCCCATCAGGAGAGGGATTCCTTTCAACCTTGAGATGACTACTCCCAGGAATGAAGATATAGCTAAGGCACTGTACTTGGAATCCACCATCATTGATCTGAATATGACACCAAGGCTGGAATCCCAGGCCTCCATTTGGACTTATTGGTTACTCTGGCCACCATTCATGCTGCAGCAGGGAAATGGGACACTGTTTGTGCTCTCTTGGTCCTTAGCATATATGGTATCATCTTGTTTGCAGACGAGCCAAAGTTTGTAAGAAAGAGTGCTATCCATCTCTTCCTGTTGAAGAATCTAGTCCCTACCTTGCTTGGGGACTTTTATTACTAGTGCATCAAAGGAATGAGAAGCAGAGGGGAAGATTAGTCAGATGTTGTGCACCTCTCTTCTACTGCTGGTTGTTGAGACACTTGCCAAAATCAGAAGCTTTCTTGAATCCTCATCAGTCAAGAAACTGGGCTAAGAGAATGATTGCCCTTACATCAGAAGACATCAGATGGTGCACTCAGAGCACCAAGGGTAGAGACATAATCACCAGCTGTGGGCAGTATCCCAATGTACCTCTTATTGGAGTGAAGGGTTGCATCAACTACAATCCTTTGCTGTTCAAAAGGCAATTAGGGTATGCATTGGTACATCCACCAAGAGAGCCAGACTTATCAGAAACCCTTTACTGTGATATTCAACATAACCATGCCATTTCCCGACAAGCAGCTTGGGCTTGGGACAACATTCAGACAAAAGGGACTGTCATTCTCGGCAAGTGCAATAACATAGCTTCAGCTCAGTATCTTGATTGGTCTCATATCAGAGGATAAATCACCCGCATGCCGTTCACCTTAGAGGATGTGCCTGGACCATCAACAGTAGAGCCTATAGCTACAATTAATTTAGAGGAGTTTGAGAAGTTGAAGGAAAGGAATACTCAGCTTTCTGAAGCTCTGAAGAAGACCCTCCGGGAGAGGAATAATAGTCGTCAGAACAATGAGAGGTTAGAGACGCTCCGGATCGAGCACATGACCAAGATTGAGAGGACAAATGATTACATCAGAAGGGCTAGAGCAAGGGAGTTAGTGTTGAAGAATGCTTGCACGGAAGCCAAGATTCAGAAGGCCAGAGCTAAGCACTACTTGGAAGAGAGTCAAGCTAGATGGATCAGAATCACTAAGGCTCGTTCACAGGAAGATCAGAAGACCCAGGCCAAGATAGAGCAGCTAGAAGCTAATGAGAAGAAGAATTAGGAAGCCTTGTTAGCAGCACAGAAGGAAATCTCTGAATTGAAACTCCGGGCGGGGTTGAAGAGATCAAAAGACCAAGACAAGTATAAAATGTTGACAAATTCTATTTCCACCATGAACCTTCTTATCAGGACCATCACAGAGAATCCAGTTGGCCCAGTGACTGATGCTCTCCTGAAGGAAGTCAGAGAGGATGATTATGGGCTAGATGTTTGATTTCTTTGTATTTGTACTTCATTTTGTTTGTACTTTTGTTTTTGTTGTTGTATTTTGACCCACCATGGGGATTTGTTGTAATCAAAACTATGTATCTTTACATTTTGTAATATATGCTTTGTGTTATCTTTCGGGCTTCATTTCTCTTCAACATCATCATTCCTCGAGGTCTGGAAGGTCAAAACCAAAGAACCAAACCGGATACCCTTGGAAGACAAATAGACATCCTGCATTGCATGCTAACCTCATTTCTTTGTTTTGTAGGCTTTTGTTTGTTGTTTTCTCACTTTGTTGTGGTTTCAGGAAACATTGCTCGTAGGGGAGTCTTCCCCATCAACAGAGTCCACTGATACCCGACAAGAAACAACCTTCTGAGCTTACATATGGACCAAGTTCAGCAAGATCTGACTGACGTGAGAACCCAAATGGCTAATGAAAGAACTGAGATGAGGGCTCAAATGAACCAGTTCATGGCAGTAATGACTGGGTTGGCCCAAAACCAAGAAAGACTAAGAGAGTTGGTCGAGCGACAAACTCCTAAAGAAAACCACCCAGGTACAGGGGATACCAGCAACAATGATCATGTGCAACCTCGTACTGATCCCCCAACGTTTGGACCTCACCTTAACCTTGACATTAATGCTATCAGGAATACCAAGGGTAATATTGGAGGGTGTGCCTTGCAAGAGGACCCTCAGGAGGAACAATTCACTGTATTTGGGGCAGGAGATGAAGTCTATGATCATCGACTGGATGAGATAGCAGAAAAGTTGAGGTCTCTGGAGTCTCAAAACTCCTTAGGGTTTGATGTCATGGATATGGGTCTAGTGGAGGGAGTTAGAATTCCTCACAAATTCAAACCTCCTTGCTTTGAAAGATATAATGGAACATCTTGCCCTCGCACATCTTTAATCTTTCCTGGGAAGATTAAAGGCCTACACTATGGATGAAAAGCTATGGATGTTTTATTTTGAGGATAGCTTGATAGGGGCATCCCGTGAGTGGTACTCTCATCTGACTAGGGAAACAATTAGAAATTGGAAAGATTTGGCCGAGGTTTTCATTCGCCAATACTAATACAATCTAGACATAGCTCCTAACAGAACTCTTCTAATGGGTATGTCACAATCCTCCAGAGAAAGCTTCAGAGAGTATGCTCAGAGATAGAGACAATTAGTTGCTGCCGTTCAACCTCCGATGTCGGAAAGAGAAATGGCAAATATGTTTATGAACACCTTACAGGGAACATACATTGATAGGTTGGCTGCTTTCTCTTCCACTAGCTTCGTAGATGTGGTCATAGTTGGAGAAATGATTGAGAGTTTGTTAAAAATGGGTAAGATTTCTGATAACGACGCCAACTCTAGCAGCACAAGGAAACCATTTGCAGGGCCCCGCAGGTCGGGTGAAACAAACTTAATACACATGGGCAGAGGAAGACCCCAGTATATGCCAAGATCAATTGCCGTTGTCACAATTCCTACTCCACCTCCTCAACAGCAATACACTCCGAAACCACAACAGTTCCCTCAACAACATTTTCCTCAACAAAGGTCCTATAACAACAACAACAACCAACATCAGCGTCCTTTCCAGCAAAGGCCATCTCAAGTCAACAGGGTAATTGAGCCTATACCAATGCCCTATGCCACTTTGTTACCACAACTTCTGAAGCTTAATCTTGTCGAATTAAGGACTCTGGCTCCACCAGATCCTCAGAACCTTCCGAGAAATTACGACGTTAATTTCAGATGTGCCTTCCATTCTAATGCACCTGGCCATACCACAGAAAAGTGCAGAGCTTTGCACATGAAGGTCCAGGATTTAGTTGATTCAAAGGCTTTAAATTTTGCACCACCTCCCAACGTCACAAAGAATCCTATTCCTAGCAACAGTGGGCCAAGGATAAATGCAATTGAGGAGGATCAACCCATGAATTTAATTGAAGATACTGCAAGCATTCAAACACCTCTGGCAGAGGTTAAAGCTCAACTTTTAAAATGCCAGGTGTTCCCAGGTTGTGAGGCCTGCTGTGAATCTTGCAAAGTTTTCGTCAATGGGTGTGCAAGCTTGAGAAATGGCATCAATGGCCTTATCAGAGAAGGTATCCTGCAGATAACATCAACGATTTCTACAACATCAGCAACTCCTTTTACTGCAACAACAAACACTCCTCCTACAACTTCAAAGACAATTGTTCCGAAAGACTCGTCTACAAAGTCAACAATCATATCTTCCATCACTTCAACAAATACTAGTTCAATCGCATCCTCTTCTATAACTACAACAACCATTAACAACGACGTCTTTACAATCACCATATACTACGACCCAATAATGGTCCATGATTCCAACAATTTTCAGCAACAATCTTAGCAACAACCCAGCTTCAGTCATTCACCACCATCACCAGTCAGAAATCCTGTCACCATATATTATGATCCACAGACAATCACAATTCCTACCTCCGTTGCAGTTAGTCCAATCACCATCATGGTACCTGGACCCATTCCATATGAAAAAGATAATGATGTACCATGGCACTATGGTTCAGACCTCTACTGCAACGGGGAGAGAGTCCTTCTTGATTCTTCAGCTCATACACCACAGGTGGATAATGTCGGGGGAGGCGGAGGATTCACCCGAAGCGGACGCCTCTTCGCGTCACAAGTCCCAAGAGTTAATACGGAGGCAGTGGCTACTGCCAAAGTTAAGGGAAAAAATGTGGTGCCGGAAGAACCAGTTTTGAAAGAAGCCCATAAAACATCCTTTCATCAAAATGTGGATGAATTTATGAGGATAATCAAGAGAAGCGACTACAAGGTTGTGGATCAGCTCCACCAGACTCCTTCTAAGATCTCCATCTTATCCTTGTTGTTGTGTTCCGAAGCCCATCGGGATGCATTACTTAAAGTCCTGCACGCAGCCTACGTGCCTGAGGAGATCACAGTAAATCAGCTCGAGACAGTGGTGTCTAATGTTAATACTAGCCACGGGCTAGGCTTCACCAATGCTGATTTGACAACGGATGGTCGTCATCACAACAAAGCTTTACACATCACTCTGGAGTGTAAAGGGGTTGTGCTTTCACATGTTCTAGTCGACACTGGGTCTTCACTCAATGTCTTTCCAAAAAAAGCCCTTGTCAAGCTTGAATATGATGGAATTGCTCTCCGACCAAGCAATCTGGTAGTCAGAGCTTTTGATGGTTCCAAGAGGTCTGTTCTTGGAGAAGTGGAGCTTCCTGTGATAATTGGCCCGCAGGTCTTTCAAACTACTTTCTACGTGATGGACATTCAGCTGGCCTACAGCTGTCTGTTGGGTCGACCATGGATTCACGCCGCCAGTGCAGTTACGTCGACCCTTCACCAGAAATTGAAATATGAGTGAGAAGGGCAGATTATCACGATCTGTGATGAAGAGGATATTTTTGCTAGCCATCTGGCCACCTACAAATACATTGAGATGGATGGTGAAATCCACGAAACCATGAGCCAAGGTTTCGAAGCACTGAACGTCAATGAAGTGACAACTGAAGTATTTGTTGCATCCCAGGAGGATAGGATGGGTACTTCAATTGTCTCCTATCAACAAGCTCGGAAGGTTGTTGAAGATGGAAACGCCCAAGGTTGAGGCAAGCTGCTACCAGTGGAGAAGAAGGAGGACAAAGGTGGAAAGCGACCTCAACCTGGAGAGCTGGATTCGTCCAAGGATCCCAGGCCAACAAGTCCTTAACTGGTCTTCCCAGGAAATTATAAGAGTTACTCCTGCAAAGTAATTATTATTTCCTGCTTTTTTTAGCATGCATCAAGTCCTGCATCTTGCCCAAGGTGTCAGGACTCATTTTGTAATAGGGCCATATTTGTATTTTGTGCAAATGGAATATCAATGAACAATGGATATCTTTTGCAAACAATTTTCTCTTCCGCTCAATGTCTTTTCATTTTTGTTATTTTTCGCACAAAACAATAAAATGGCAACGTTTTCAAAATAAATAAACTTCATTTTTTCTGAACAAGATTAAAATTGATCGCTAAAAAGAACAAATCTCAACCCTTGCAGAGATAATCCTCCAGATTGCACCGACAACAACACTGCTATGACCTTGTATGACTTCGACAATCCAATTAATCAAGCAGATGAAGGGGTTGATGAAGACTATGAGTTGCCTGAAGAGTTAGCCAGGTTGTTGAGGCAAGAAGAGAAAGTGATTACTCCTCATCAGGAGGAAATTGAAACTGTTAATCTTGGTACTGAGGAGGATTTGAAACAAGTAAAGATCAGGGCCATTCTGCAAGCTCCTGTAAAAGAGCATCTTATCAACATGCTTCGGGAATACGTCGACGTCTTTGCTTGGTCCTATCAAGACATGCCAGGTCTAGATACAGATATTGCCATGCACATGCTACCATTGAAAGAAGATTGCCCACCGGTTAAACAAAAGCTACGCCGTACTCGCCCAGATATGGCCATGAAGATTAAGGAAGAAGTACAAAAATAGTGGGACGCCGTTTTCCTTGCTGTAACCAGTTACCCGCCGTGGGTTGCTAACATTGTACCCGTGCCTAAAAAGGATGGCAAGGTGCGTATGTGTGTGGATTACCAGGATATGAACAGAGCTAGCCCGAAGGATGATTTCCCATTACCTCACATTGATGTATTGGTCGACAACACAACCCGTTCTCGATATTTTCTTTCATGGATGGATTTTCTGGGTATAATCAGATCAAGATGTCACCCGAAGACATGGAGAAAACAACCTTCATCACACCGTGGGGCATATTTTGTTACAAGGTATTGTCGTTTGGACTGAAGAACGCCGGTGCCACTTATCAACGGGCTATGGTAACATTATTCCACGATATGATCCACAAAGAAATTGAATGCTATGTGGATGACATAATTGCCAAGTCCCTTACTAAAGAAGACCATTTGGTAAATCTGCTGAAGTTGTTCAAGCGTCTGAGGAAATATCAGCTGAAGTTGAACCCCAACAAATGCACATTCGGGGTACGTTCTGGTAAGTTGCTGGGATTTATCGTAAGTGAAAAGGGAATTGAGGTTGATCTCGACAAACTCAAAGCCATTCAGGAAATTCCTGCACCTAGGACTGAAAAAGAAGTTCGGGGATTCTTGGGTAGATTGAACTACATCTTAAGGTTCATATCTAACCTCACTGCAACCTGTGAACCCCTATTCAAGCTATTAAGAAAGGAACAAACAGTCAGGTGGAACGACAATTGTCAGAAAGCTTTTGACAAGATCAAGGAGTACCTGCAAGAACCTCCAATTCTCATGCCTCCAATTGAAGGAAGACCTCTGATAATGTACCTGACAGTATTAGAAGGGTCAATGGGGTGTGTGTTGGGCCAGCATGACGAGTCTGGTCGAAAAGAGTATGCAATATACTACCTAAGCAAAAATTTTACCGACTGTGAACAACGTTATTCACTGCTTGAGAAAACTTGCTGTGCTTTAGCGTGGGCTGCTCGCCGACTAAGACAATATATGCTAACTCACACTACTTTGTTGATCTCAAAAATGGACCCCGTCAAGTACATATTTGAGAAGCCAGCACTTACCGGAAGGGTTGTAAGATGGCGAATGATTCTGACAGAGTATGACATTCAATACACCACCCAAAAAGCCATCAAGGGCAGTGTATTGTTTGACTATCTGGCTGAGCAACCCATTGATGATTACCAGCCCGTGAGATTTGACTTCCCTGATGAAGATATCATGTACTTAAAAGAAAAAGATTGTGAAGAGCCAGTTCACACTAAAGGGCCTGACCCAGAAGAAGAATGGACTATGATGTTTGACGGGGCTGTCAATATGAATGGTCGTGGTGTTGGTGCAGTGCTCATTACACCTAAAGGAGTTCATATGCCTTTCTCGGCAAAACTAACCTTTGCCTGCACTAACAATGAAGTGGAATACGAAGCCTGTATCATGGGTCTTGAGGAAGCCATTGACCTCAGGATCAAAACATTGAATGTATTTGGAGATTCAACTTTGGTAATCAATCAGACCAACGACAAATGGTACACCCATTAGGAGCATTTGATTCCATACTGTGACTATACGAGGAGATTATTAACTTTCTTCACAACAGTCAAACTTGAGTACATCCCTCGAGATGAGAATCAGTTTGTGGACGCTTTGGCTACCATTTCCTCCATGATCAAGGTTCAAGCTGCCAATTATGTGCCTCGGATTTTGGTATCCAGACTAGACCGACCGACATATGTTTTCTCTGTGGACACTGCTAATGATTACAAGCCTTGGTTCCATGACATCAAATGCTTCTTGGAGAATCAGATATACCCACCTGGGGAATTATCCAATGATAAAAAGACATTAAGAAGACTGGCCGACAATTTCTTCCTCAATGCTGATGGTTCATTATACAAGCGAAACTTCGACATGGTCCTGCTCAGATGTGTTGACAAGAAGGAAGCAGACCTGCTGATGCACGAAGTACATGAAGGTTCCTTTGGTACCCATGCCGGAGGACATGCAATGACAAAGAAGTTGTTAAGATCAGGTTACTAATGGATCACAATGGATGCAGACTCTCCTGCCTATGCCAAAAAATGCCACAAGTGCCAGATCTACGCAGATAAAGTGCATGTGCCTCCGAATCCTTTGAACGTGATGTCTTCACCTTGGCCCTTTGCCATGTGGGGCATTGACATGATTGGAAAGATTGAACCGACTGCTTCAAATGGTCACCGATTCATCCTGGTAGCCATTGATTACTTCACCAAATGGGTCGAAGCAGCTTCGTATGCAAACATCACTAGAAAAGTGGTAGCCAGATTTATGAAAAGAGACATCATCTGTCGATATGGAGTTCCCGAGCGAATAATTACTGATAATGGTTCCAATTTGAACAACAAGATGATGGCAGAACTGTGCCGGGACTTCAAAATCCAACATCACAACTCTTCTCCTTACAGGCCAAAGATGAATGACGCTGTTGAGGCGGCTAACAAGAACAATCAAGAAGATTGTGCAGAAGATGGTAGTTACCTATAAAGATTTGCATGAGATGCTACCATTTTCTTTGCATGGGTACCGAACCTCAATCAGGACGTCCACTGGGGTAACGCCTTATCAGCATGTGTACGGTATGGTAGCTGTCCTACCTGTTGAAGTTGAGCTACCCTCCTCACGGGTAATGATGGATGTGAAGCTGGATGAAGCAGAATGGGTCCGGTATCGGTATAATCAACTGAATCTGATTGAAGAGAAAAGGCTAGCTGCCATATGTCATGGGCAGTTATATCAGAAGCGGATGAAGAAAGCCTTCGATCAGAAAGTCAGACCTCGGGAATAGCAAGTGGGAGAACTTGTTCTGAAGAGACTCCTTCCTCCTCATAGACCACAAGGGCAAATGGACACCAAATTATGAAGGTCCCTATGTCATAACCAAAGTCTTCTCAGGTGGAGCACTGATGCTCGCAACCATGGATGGTGAAGACTTCCCGTCTCCTGTGAATTCAGATGCAGTTAAAAAATACTTTGCATAAAATGACCCGCTAGAGATAAAAACAGAATGTGAGTCCAGGCAAAAATAGGGCATCTCGGCGATTCAAAAACAGAATAAAAGACTCGGGCAAAAATAAGGGAAAAAATCAAAAAAAATGTACACCCGTTGAGTTGAAAAGCCGCATTGGACAACTCAGGCAAAAATGGGTATCCCGGTAGATTGAAAACCCAAAAGGGCGATCCATGCAAAATCAGGGAATAAGCGAACGACTGCATTCTGAATTCGTCTGTATCATTCACAACATGGCAAGCTTCGAAAGGACAAAGCATCGGTCATAATCAACCTTCTTCAAAAGCAAGATACGAAGAACGTCAAGGTCATACAGGTCATAGCAAAGGAAGTTCAATGGAGCGTCGTCGTCAACATTGCCAACACCTTTATTTTCTCAGTTTACAGTAATCTCCTCATTTCAGGAGATTCGCTTCTTTTGACTGTACTTGCCAATTCAAGGCACACGAATTAATAAAATCAGAGTTTCCAGTTACAATTTGTTTTGTACATTTTTGTTTCATTTGCAAAATGTCCAATGTTCATAATACAACACTTGCATAAAACGTGTGAGCCATTTTTATGAAATGCTTGCAGGAAATATATTACTTTCAGGTAAATCTAACTCCTATGATGGAATCCGGTTAAGGATACCTCAGGACACTTGTGCGTTTTCCTTTGTCTTAACAGGTTGCAAGCAATCAGTACAAACAATCTTTCACAACATGGGGCATGTCAAGCAGTGAATCCCCAACATACTACTTCCCAGAAGTTATCTCTTCCCCGAGCGGGAACTCCCGAGCAATGCCTGACAGCCTCTTCCACAACAAGGTAGTCAAGAACTTCCTATTCCCCAATAGAGATGCCAGATTTCTCTCACCCTTAGCAGAGTTGGTGGAATTGATTCCCCACGGGATTGCCTCCCCAGAAGAGCAATACCTGAAACACATCCCCAACTGAGTGGCTAGAACTTCCTCATCCCCATTAAGGAGTTCTCCCTCCAAGTAGATCTACCAATGATCTATTCCCCCAAGCAGAGTTCTCCCTCCGGACAGGACTATCAATGATCTCTTCCCCCAGCTGGGTTATTCCTCCAAGCAGATCAGCCAGAGATCTTTATCCCCGTAGGATCCAAATCTCGAATCGAGCTTCTCACTTGCATAATCATATCATTCACATCATATTCACCAAAATAAGCGTAGCATTCCGTCTAATACGGATCATTACGGCAAAAAAACAAACATCTGCATGATCATAAGCCAGGTTCGAGCCAATCACCTGCAAATACCATCATCACTCCATCCCCAATACACAAAAACTCATATCCCTTACAGATAAAAGCCAAAGCATCCCCTTTGCACTCTCAAAACAGATGCATGTTCATATTTATACATATTTGACACTCGTCCGTGTCATACTTCCCCAACAAGTCAAACACTTGTCCGTGTCTTGTGCATACCAATACAGAGGTCCTTTGAGACTCGTCCGTGTCATTGTATATATCACTCCTCAGCAGATTCAACACTCGTCTGTGTTCCTTGCTTAACCGATTGATACTCCTCCGTATCATTGTCCTTTAACACATGTCAGCGTTTGTTTCTACCGATACTCGTCCGTATCATGGTCCTAAGGATGCTCGTTCGCATATTTATTCTATACACACTGTCAAACACTTATACCTTTTATTTTTGAGATGAAAGCACTCGTCCGTGTTTATCATTCCCCAGTAAATTATCAACAAAACAACTTTTTTCTATCTGACATTCGTCCTATGTCGTGATACTTTCGGCAGCCGCCCCCTGCCAGGTGATCGTCCTTCACCTTCGGATGATCGTCCTTCATCCTTTTCCACAGTGGAATCTTCATTATTGGAACCTTCTATCCGACATTCGTCCTATGTCGTGATATTTTTTGGCAGTCGTCCCCTGCTAGGTGATTGTCCTTCACCTTTTGATGACAGTCCCTCATTATTTATCTGATGACCGTCCCCATCGTTGATCTTTGTTATCCGGCATTCATCCTATGTCGAGATAATCCCCAAGAGCAGCCGTACCCTGCTAGGTGATCGCCGTTCACCTCTTGATGATCGTCCTTCATCATGCTTACCCAATGGCAGTCCCCATTGTTAACCATTTCTATCCGACATTCGACCTATGTCGTGATAAAGAGCAGTCGTCCCCTGCTAGGTGATCGTCCTTCACCTTTGATGACCGTCCCTCATCATTATTTCATTTATTCTTTAACCCGATGGCCGTCCCCATCGTTGTTTACTTTACTTTCCAAGCCCGATGGCCGTTCCCATCATTGCTTTTCTCATTACTTTAATCCCCAGAGAATCTTACTTCCTTACCTGATGGTCGTCCCCATCATGATCTCATTATCTCCCCAGCTTGTCGGCCGTCCCCGTCATTGCTTTACTTACCACTTTTTCCCTAGCAGTCGTCCTCTGCTCGATGGTCGTCCTCCATCGTCTTTATTTGATAATCATGCTACACTACCTTTTACAATTTATATCCCTTTTCTTCTTCTATCCAACGAGTGCAAATTTTGGATTGTCTTTGGTATTCAACCACAAGTTATCTTGTTTGTCTGTTAAGCCAGACGCTTACACCCTGCACAGCTAACTCGTGCTTGAATAGGGGCAGCTGTAAACACCCCAAAGTTTCCCTCACTTTTGCTTCACTGCATTTCATTTTTGTTTTAACATAAGCATTACATCTCATATTGCATGTTTGCTTCACTACATAGTTCAATTTCATCTACATCTAGGGTTTGTGATCTGAGCAATCCAAGAATCAATCTGAGCCATCCCAAAGGTCTTAAAGATTTCCAAAAAGGTCCATGTGTGTTCTATGATCATATTATGCTCCCCAAAGTTCATGAAAGTCAAGGGATCACAAGGATTGGCAAAGGCTTGGAAGCAGAGCTAGGGTTTTCACTACACAGATGACTAAAATTAGGGTTTTGGTTTTAGAGGCCTTAACTCCAATCTTTTTGGTCATTCTTGTTTCTGTTGTTCTTAACATGTTATAAGGATCATGTGTACCAAGTTTGATGAAGAAATTCATTGTGGAAGTCATCTGATCATTAGGTAACTTCTTGAGCGAGTTAAGTCAAAATCAGGGAATCTGAGGCCCCCAACAATGGAACCAAAGGGTCATTTTCATCAAATTAAAGTTAAATGATCTTTATTTGATCTTATAAGTGGTTGTAAGTTCACAATATAGAAGAATTTTGAGCCAATTGCAAACTTGCCATTTTTGGAAATGACTTGAAATGCAAACTTTCCATTTTGGGAAAGATTTTCAACCTCCTCTTTCATGACAAAAAATGCTTCAAATGAAAACTTATTGGGCATGAAAGTTGTAGATTAGGTCTTTCCCTTTTCAAAAAGTACAAGAACATGTTTTGATTCAATCGTAGAACTCAAGATATGGCCTTTCAAAGTTGGTAAAAATCACATAACTTTCATGTTTATGTCAAAGAGGGAATTTTGCAATTTCACTTGCAAAGCATTCTAATGACCTCTAATCAACTTTTATGCATCATAACATGTCAAAAAAACTTCTAAACATCAGAATTGGCCCAAGTTTGCATTGTTTTCATGACTTGATCTTCAAGAAATCTCAAAAGGGGCAAAACTCTCAAAATTTGCAAAATGCCTTGGATCCTTCCATCCACTTGTGCCAGCTGCATCAAACTCGTTCTATGGCTCTCCATGAATCTTGCTGAGGTCAGACACCCCAAAATGCTAGCTCTGCCATGGCCCATACCTCCAAGTACACAAATTTGACTTTTGAGCAAAACCTCCATACCAATCAAGCTGAGCCACAACCACTTTTCTGACCAATCAAGACTTCACATACATAACTCATAGACCCCATTTCATAACATCTTGGAGCCTGAATCATCCCACAATTCATAATTCACAAAATCCATCAAAACCTTCCTCTCTTCGAATCTCAAAAACCAGCCATCAAACTTCAAAACAAACTTCACCAATCATCTTCAAATCACTCATAGAACACAAACCACCCACTGAAAAGCCCTAAAACATAGCCAAACCAAAACACGATTCTTGGTGCAGAGGAACTGAAACTCACAAACTAGGCCACACAAACTTGTTCTAAGCATTGCAACATCATCAGGAGGTTCAGTGGAGATGTTTTGAACCAAGAAAGAGGCCAGAAAGCTCAGGAATCGAAAGCTTCATCTCAGGTAACCATGAAGAACAATTTTTCCAGAACTCTTATTTTAAGTTCTTAAATGCTTCTACATGATGCACTGATCATCCTGATATGTTTACTTTTGAAAATGGTTAAGAATCAAGCATGTATTGAACTTCTAAAATTTTTGAATGTTTTTCCGTTTTGCGTTTTGCTTCGAATCATGATTTTCTTGAGTGATAAATGTTGTTTGATGCTGGATTCTTGCTTAGGGTGTTTAGAGGATCATTTCTGGAGAGTTAGAGAGTTTAATTTGATCTAGGGAAGAAGTTAGGGTGAATGGCCTGCCGGAGAAGATGACCGGAGCTTGTTCCGGTCACCTGAATGTCATTAGGGTTTGATTAAGGTTTAATCTTGTCAGTTTAAATGTGGGCTGTATGATTAGGTTTAGCGCATGAATGAAAGGCTAGGATCAGTTCACTTAAAACCCTAATTTTTAATTAGTTTTAATTAATTAAGATTAATTTCAAAATGCCAGATTCAATCCCATCCACCCATTAGCGCGCGCAGTCTTCTCTCCTTTGAATCTTACCCCTCAGATCAATTGACTTCCATTTTTATTCATTTTATTTTATTTTATTTTCATTTCTTTTGCATATTTATTTTAAAATACCAAAACTCATCACAAAAATATGAAACTTTGCATTCTGATGTTAAATATATTTCTCAACCTGAAAATGATTTTTATTTTATTTTTTGCATATAAAAAGTATTTTTAAAATATTTAAATGTTATTTTTAATTAATTAAAGTAGTTTAATTAATTAAAAATGCATTTAGGTTTCTAAAAATCACCAAAAAAATCATGAACCATCCCAATACATTTAGAAACATTTTCATACTCTTCATACAAATTTCTTTTTAGGTTTGATCATAGTTTCCCAATTTTATTTGAATTATGGCTCATTAAAATCACAATTTTAAACCCTAACTTTGAAAAATCATTTCTGCCTAACCAAGAAGGGTTTGAACTTGATTCTTTTTGCATTTTTTCACATATTGCATTTAGTTTCAAGGTTACTTTCCTCATGAATTTATCTTGCATATTCAATTTGATTTGCATTTTTCCTTTTGAATCACCCAAAAATCCTAGCAAACTTAGGAAAATCATAACTTTCAATAGGTTAGGCTTCTGACCTTCTCCTTTGGGGTTTGACCTAATATGGGATTAGGGTTTTTTTGAGCTTGATTTCAAATTTTTGTCATGTTGTATGCTTCTGTTTTATCCATTTGCATCTCATGTGTTCATAAAACCCTAATTTCTCATGTTCATTTGCATTCACCTTGCATATTTATCATCATATGAACTTGCCATGACATCTCAAGCCTTCATATGTCATCTTAGACATCTTAGGACATGTTAGAACCTTTCTTGATCATTTATTCATTCATTTTCCATATGTTGCATTCATTTCATTTCATAAACATCCATGTGTTTTCAAACTTCTAAGTATGCTTTCATGACATCTCATCTTTGTATGATCATTTATATGCACATTGTATGACATTTCATCATCTGATATTCCATTTGCATTGCATAAACACTTCCGAATTTGTTCATTTCATCTTATTTCAACTCATTTCTTCATGCTTTATGTCTTATGCATTCATACTAACTTTTCAGGAGCTTTTGGTAAGTAATTGTGGGAGGTGGATTTGCCTTCACCTCTCACTTCTTCTTATCTCTTTCATATGCATCTTAATTGTCTTTGAAGTGAATCAATTCACTTATGTTCCATCTCTCTCACTTTCTTCCTTTAGGTTACTTATCTTCTTAGGAAGTAAGTAACTTATTCTTCTGCTTCCTCCTCCTTTCATCTGCTTCCTTGAAGATTCTTTTCTCCTAAGTCTAGCAAACCATAGGATATCCAAGCATGATAATGTTTAGGGTTGTGTTTAGTTCCCCCTTTAGCTTTTTTACCTTTGAGTCTCGTTGAGTCTCTCTTCTCATCTTAATAATCAGAGACTAAACTCTTAAAGTTTTAGGACTTTGGAATTAGGGTTATGTCTGCATCCTTCTCTTAGGATGGAGTGTATAACTTTAATCCTAAGTGTTAAAACTTTTATTTGTTTAAACCTCTTAATCAAATCACATTAATAATCATTAAGGCTTTATCTTGTAACTTGGGCCTTACATTAGGGTTCTAACTCTTCCTTATGGTTAAGAGGGACTAACCCTAGTGTTTAATGGACAAGTCCCCCTCAAGTTGTCTTACAAACATAAAATTCACTTCTTAATCTCATCCCTTAATTAAAATCCATTTAATAAAGGTTTTTTATATAATGAATTTAATCCCTAACCATGGATTAAGTTGAGGTATCTTCCTCAGCTTAAGTGTTCTTATCTATTATCCTTCTATTAGGATGGTGTAATGAGTTCACTAATCTGTGATTAGAGATTAAAATCATTACTTAACACTAAACAAAAACCCAAAAACATCTAATTAATCACAAGTAGGTTAATGATCTTAATCCTACATCATCATGGTACTTAAGTTGAGATGCTTATCTCATACTTAAGTAGGCTCATTATCCCTAATCAGGGAGGATATAATGAGTTTACAAGCCTTTGATATGGGCTTAAGCTCATTAACTTATGCAAAACACCAAAAACAATAACAAAATTGAAAACAAAAAAACAAACAATAATCATTTCCTTCGGGATTCTTTTCTCATCACACTCACTCACAAACGAGAACTTGCTTCTTCCGTCTAATGCGAGACATTTAGTACTCGAGCCAGACGAGTCATACACTTGAGCATAGGCAAGTAAGTGGTTCACATTCAATTTATTTTCAGTCTCTTTGAGTCGAACTACGGTGTTCTGACTTCCTCATTGCACGAGAGGATACATAGGCATAAATTAACTGTTATCGAACAAAAGTGTTTTTGTCATCCCCCTATTTCAGCTTTCTTTTCTAAGCCTCAGTTCCGAGCATTTCACTTCTTGTTGCACTGACACCTGTACATTCATTCTTTAGGTTTTGCACACAGATAGCACATACACCTACCCCTTTTTAAACACAATCTCATAAGCGTGGATCCCGTCGAGTACGGAAGACAATCTGGGTGCTAATACCTTCCCAGGTTTTAACCAACCCCCTTTCTCAGTCTCTCTGGTTCGCAACCGTCTTATCCATCTTTTTTCTAGGTTTATGCAGCATTACCTTTCCTTCGGGATAAAAATGCCTAGCTGGCGACTCTATTCAGTTCATTTTCATTTTCTCTTTTCGCCGAACGTTTGTGTTTGTACCCTGGGACCCTGGTGTCTTTTCGGGGGAGCGACACCAGCCTACAACATGTAAAAAATGGGTGTAAAAAGTCACATAAAGCATGCAAACATAACAAACAGCATGTATTTTACAACACCTATATGCAAAGTCAGCTATGAAATGTAAAATACAGATTTGATTATTTTCATTTTTTAATGCACAAACTTAATGAAAAATGTACCAATTAATCATGAATATGCATTTGAGCATAGATCAACATACACAAATGAGTGACATAATTATTTTGGGAGGATTATGAAATAATATACCACATGATTGATTATGCAACAAGTATGCAAAATATGGCACATGAACATGGCATATGAACATAATGAGCATTGATCATGAATATGCAACATGATAGATCAACACGAATGCCAAGATCAATGCAAAATTCAGAATTAAATTGATGTGAATGATATGATCAAACATGTAACCAAATGCAACTAAATGCACATACATACATGGTTATGTGAAATGCAACATATATATAGATACAATGAAATGCAAATAAGTTAACGAATTGTGCAAAAGATGCAAAAACATAATGCAACATGATTATTTACATGCCAAATGATGCATAGACATAGCGACAAAATGCAATGAGTCAAATTATACACAAATGAAAACATAAACGCATAATATGCAACATGAATGGAAACGCGTCGAAACGACTCGAAATAGGGGAATGAGATGTCGAAACCAACCTAGAAAATTCCCTAAAATTAGTACCTAAACATGTATGAACATTAGAAGGACAAAGAAGCAAGAATAAGCAAGCAAATAAGCAAAAATTCTGAATTTCTACAGTGTTAACCGGTTAACCAAATGGTTAACCGGTTAACGGACCCCAAACATCACTAATTTGTGGCCAAAATGCATGCGTTAACCGGTTAACCAAATGGTTAACCGGTTAACACTGAACAGAAGGTGAAAAAAAGTTTAGAAATAAGTGCTTTTGGCCACAAACTTACGTATAATGATCTCCAACACACCTAGGAACATGTTAACACAAATTTCTACTCAATTATGACTTATTAACACATGTTAGAACCTATAACAAGCTACAACCTACTTCTAATCCATTAAAAATCACAAACTGCAAGCAACACATAACGAAAACGTAATCGATCACAAGCAATACGAAAAGCACTTAAAGAATGCCAAAATAGCGAGATGAAGAGAATAACTTAAATCTAGCATGGTTTTAGATTACCAACCTACAAAGCGGAGAAGTGCTTCGGTAAATGTTGCAAGAATCGGAGCTTGATCAAAGAGAAAACCAAGAAAACCGCAAATCCGCAAAATAAATGCGTTCTTGATGCTTGAGCCTTCTTACACTTCCGATAAGTCGAAATCTTCACAAAAATCAGTAGCTTCTTCTTCTACAATCCACAATTCAATGGAGGTTGGAGGCCAAGCTTTAAGATCTTCAAGTTTCAATGTGAAACTTGAAGAGCTTCTTCAAAAAATCTTTGGTGAAAAGGGAAATGGAGGAAAACTGAGAGAGAAAAAGTGATTCTAGAAATTGTGAGAGAGTGAAAGAATTGGGAACCTTTTGCATTGAAGTGATTAATGATTATATAGGGGCTAGGCTTGGAGCTAGGTTTGGGAATGGAGTTAGGTTTAGGAATGAAGTTAGGTTTGTAGTTAGTTAAGGTTAGGGTTGGAGAAGGAATATTCCTTGGAATATTCCTTACTAGAAGGTTGTGGAACATGGTAGAAGCATCCAAAGGAAATGAAGTGGAATTGAAGTGGAAAAACAAGAGGGAAAGAATGAAAGGAAATGTGGAAGGAAAGTGGAAAGAAAAGTGGAGGGAAAAGTGAAATTAACCACTTTTCAAATGATTTTTTTTCTTGATTTTTTTTATGATTCCTCCATCATTTCTTGACCAAAATTGAACCATAGGATCATTGTAACCCTAATTTCATGATTTTGATCTTAAAAGTCAGGAGTCGACCTTTTTTACCTAGCTCGGTTGCCTTTTCCCTGATTCTTCGATTTTCAGTCATCTGGCAAATTGATCCTCTTCCAAAATGATTTTGTGGATGAAATTTGAACCCTAGGAACTTGCCATCATATATAAGACAGGAGAGTCCACTTTGAATTAAAACTTCATGGAGAAGCCCCGTAGAGGTGAAACCCTAATTTGGCATTTTTCATCAGGAGATGTTGCACTGCTTGCCTTCTTTGATTAAACCAAATCTTTCCATGGCTTGTGGCTTCAAATGAAGACTTGTAGGATGTTATGAATCCTTTGCACAAGGTTGAGAAGCTTTGTGGCCCTTTGGTTGCCTTTATAATTCCTTCAGTTGCTCCAATCATTGATCACGTACCTATGCCTCAGCCATGCTACACATGATGCAATTTTTTGGTTATTTTATGAACTATGTATGCAAAATGTTGAGGGAATGAGAGGGAAATTTTTGAGGTATTACAGCTGCCCCTATTCAATTATCTGCAGGCCTGAACGAATAATTGCAAGAGCTTTTAGACGTTCAAGGTATGGAGTGATTGAATACTAGAATAAAACCTGGAAATTTGAACTCAGTGGATAGTAGAAATGCCATCTGCATTTTTTATGTTTTTTTTTTGTTTTGACCTCTGAATAAGTAGCGGGAAAAGAACAAGGTGGAACGGGATCGTTGTACATAAACGAGAGCCCAGGCAAACAAGATCGTTGTAAAAAACGATAACCTGCAACGTGTCTGCTAAGCGAATCAAGCCATGAAAAAGGAAGGGCCTGTTGCACAAAACATGGCTTTGGAACGAGACCATTGTACAAAATGGAACTCGGAAATGTGACTGTTGAGTGAATCAAGCCACGGAAGGGGCCTGTTGGCGAAACAGGGCTTAACGAGACCGTTAGCGAAACAGAACTCGACAATGTGACTGCTGGGCGGACCAAGTTACAAAGAAAAACACGCGACTTCTGGGCGGACCAAGCCACGAAAGGTGCCTGTTGGCGAAACAGGGCTTAACGAGACCGTTAGCGGAACAGAACTCGACAATGTGACTGCTGGGCGGACCAAGTCACAAAGAAAAACATGCGAATGCTGGGCGGACCAAGCCACGGAAGGTGCATGTTGGCGAAACAGGGCTTAACGAGTCCGTTAGCGGAACATAACTCGACAATGTGACTGCTGGGCAAACCAAGACACAAAGAAAAACACGTGACTGATGTGCGGACCAAGCCACGAAAGGTGCCTGTTGGCGAAATAGGGCTTAACGAGACCGTTAGCGGAACAAAACTCGACAATGTGACTGCTGGGCGGACCAAGCCACAAAGAAAAAAAACTGCTTGGAAAGACAAAGATGCCTGGAAAATGGTATAAGTATCTTCTGTGGAGAATATCTCAGGTTGAGAAGATGTTACAGGTCGTATGTAATATTCCTCAAAACTGACCCATGCTGGTATGCATATGTTTAGATTTTATGGCATAATGCTCCATAATGATGGAAATGCTACGCTTTGGAGGATGCAAATGTAATGATGATTACTAAATGCAAATGCAAAGAGATCTCCTGATAAGGAGACTGCAAGTATCCCAGGTGGCTTGACTGGGGAGAACTGATGATCACTGCATTGATCTGGTTAATCCTGGTGAGGAGGAAACAACTCTGTGGGGACAACTGTTAACGATACACCAGCTTTGACCTGCCGTCATTGCCAAAAATAAATTGGAATTTAAGATTGGAGAGCCAAGACCCTGCTGGAGATGGACTCTTATCGCATTGTGGTGGGGAAGTAAAGACCTCCTGACTTGGCCGGGAACCAGAGGTATGGCTCTGCTGAGGAAGCAAACTGCTGGGGAGGAAAGGAACTCCTTGTACTGCTGGGAATTGCCCCTGTATTGAAGGGAAGTCTCTGCTTGAGGAGGACACCAACCTTCTGCTGCCTTGCTGGGGGAGATTTCAACTTCCCACTCTATTGGGGATGACTGGAGACACCCAGGAAAACACCTGTTCTTGTTCAAGTATAATGAAATGTTCCTCCTGGAAATCTGCTTTAGCTCTGTTAGCAACACCTATACATGTACCTGCGTAAACACAATCGATAGTGCCTGTAATACGGAGAGTTAGTTTGGGCCTATATGCCCCAGGCTCATAACATGAATCATTATCTAGGCATCTTGACACCCTTTTAGAGTTGTATTAAATGTTTTTGTCCTCCTGCATGAGTAAGAAAGCATTCAAATGTTCACAACACAATATAAATCGCAATTCGTTGGACGTTTCCGCAATCAATCGATGCTAGATGAAAAACAAAAACAAGAATCAGATAGTCACAAGTTGACTGAATTTGAATTTTTATTGATTTGGAAAAATGGCCATGAATAGGCATTACAAAGGAAGCAATTCACTGGAAAGAGGAAATAGCCAAAAAGGAAAACAAACTATCCTATTGGCAATGTGAGAAGTGGATCTCATCAAGTCTCAACCCGACTATGACTCGTATATCATCAAGACTACCCGCTTGCTCTGCCCCTTGAGAAAGGTGATTGAACTGGTCTTCAACCCTTAGAATAACCTCAGTTGCAGATGGGTTACGAATTTCGCAGATCGCAGTCGTTCGTGTTAGTCCCTCTTTTGTGTGGATCGCCCTTTCGGGTTTTCAAACCACCGGGATACCCTTTTTTGCCTGAGCTGTCCGATGTGGCTTTTCAACTCAGCGGGTGTACATTTTTTTTCAAGATTTCCCTATTTTTTTCCCGAGCCTTTTATTCTGTTTTTGGCTCGCCGGGATGCCCATTTTTGCTTGGATCTTCATTCTGTTTTTATCCAGCGGGTCCTTTTTTACACGAAGTATTTTCTTACCGCGTCTGCGTTGATAGGGGTTGGAAGTATTCTCCATCCATGGTTGTTAGCATCAAGGCTCCACTTGAGAAAACCTTTTTAACCACGAATGGCCCTTCATAATTAGGTGTACATTTGCCCCTGTGATCGTTAAGAGGAGGAAAAATCCTTTTCAGCAGCAGGTCACCTGGTGTGTACCTTTGTGGTCGTACCTTCTTGTCAAAAGCCTGCTTCATCCTCCGCTGATACAACTGTCCATGGCATACAACTGTTAGGCGTTTTTCTTCAATGAGGCTCAGTTGATTATATCTGGATTGGAGCCACTCAGCTTCATCTAGCTTAATGTCCATCATTAACCTCAACGAGGGGATTTCCACTTCAATTGGTAAGACTGCCTCCATACCATATACCAGTGAGAACGAGGTTGCCCCCGTTGAGGTGCGCATCGACGTTCTGTACCCGTGTAAAGCAAATGGTAGCATCTCATGCCAGTCTTTGTATGTCACAATCATCTTCTGCACCATCTTCTTGATGTTTTTGTTGGCCTCCTCGACGGTGCCATTCATCTTCAGGCGATATGGAGAAGAGTTGTGATGTTCCATTTTGAAATCCCGACACAAGTCGGCCATCATCTTGTTGTTGAGATTAGAACCATTATCAGTAATGATTCTTTCGGGAATTCCGTACCGGCAAATGATGTCTCTTTTAATAAACCGGGCTACCACTTGTTTAGTAACATTGGCATAAGACGCCGCTTCGACCCATTTCGTGAAGTAGTCTATAGCAACCAGGATGAAGCGGTGACAGTTGGAAGCTGTCAGCTCGATCTTGCCAATCATATCAATGCCCCACATGGTGAACAACCATGGTGAAGACATGACACTCAATGGATTCGAAGGCATATGGACCTTATCGGCATAAACTTGACACTTGTGACATTTACGGGAGTATTTACAGTAATCGGATTCCATGGTGATCCAATAGTATCCCGATCTCAACAATTTCTTGGCCATAGCATGTCCTCCAGCATGGGTACCAAATGAGCCTTCATGAACCTCTTGCATCAACATGTCTGCTTTGTGTCTATCCATGCATCTGAGCAGAACCATGTCGAAGTTTCGCTTGTATAGCACACCATCTTGATTCAAGAAGAAACCACATGCTAGTCTTCTGAGGGTCTTCTTGTCTTTATTGGATGTCCCAACAAGGTATTCTTGAGTCTTCAAGAATTGCTTGATATCATGATACCAAGGTTTGTTATCTTTACCACTGTCAACTGCAAAGACATAGTCAGGTCTTTCAAGATGGGAGACCATGATTCGAGGCACGAAATTCTCTTGACAAACATTAATCATAGACGACAAAGTTGCTATAGCATCAGTGAACTGGTTTTCGTCTCGGGGAATATAACTCAACTTGACCTTGGTGAAGAAGGTTAACAACCTCCTAGTATAATCCCTGTAAGGAACCAAGTGAGGTTGATGAACTAACCATTTTCCATTGACTTGGTTCACTACCAGAGCGGAATCTCCGAAGATCTCGAGGTTCTTGACTCGCAAGTTGATTGCTTCTTCAACCCCCATGATGCAAGCTTCGTACTCCGCCTCGTTGTTAGTGCATTCAAAAGTCAACCGAGCAGCTAAAGGTGTATGGACCCCTTCTGGTGAGATGATAACAGCACCTACTCCGCTTCCGTTCATGTTCACAGCCCCGTCAAACATCAACTTCCATCTGGATTCAGGGTCTGGCCCCTCCTCCGAAAGTGGTTCTTCACAGTCTTTCAACTTGAGGAACATGATGTCCTCATCCGGAAACTCGAATTTCATGGGTTGATAATCGTCAATTGGCTACTGAGCTAGGTATTCTGACAGTACACTTCCTTTGATTGCCTTTTGAAAAGTGTAATAGATATCATATTCTATTAGTATCATCTGCCATCGGGCTACCCTTCCTGTTAGAGTCGGCTTCTCGAAAATGTATTTCATAGGATCCATCTTGGAAATTAAGAGGGTGGTGTGAGTCAACATGTACTGTCTTAGTTGGCGAGCAGCCCATGCCAAAGCGCAACAAGTTTTCTCAAGTAGTGAGTAGCGTGTCTCACAATCGGTAAACTTTTTGTTAAGATAATAAATAGTATGCTCTTTTCGACCAGACTCGTCATGTTGACCCAACACATATCCCATAGATCCTTCGAGCACAGTAAGATACATGATCAAGGGTCTCCCTGGCACTGGAGGCATGAGAATTTGAGGTTCTAACAGGTATTCATTGATTCGGTCAAAGGCTTGCTGAAAGTCTTCATTCCATTTAATGGCCTGATTTTTCCTCAGAAGCTTAAAGATGGGCTCACACGTGGCCATTAGGTGAGAGATAAACTGTGCAATGTAATTTAGTCTCCCTAAGAAACCACGCACTTGCTTTTAATTCTTTGGCTCAGGCATCTCCTGGATGGCTTTTACTTTGGCTGGATCAACCTCAATTCCTCGCTCACTAACAATGAAGCCAATTAGTTTGCCGGAACGGACCCCGAAGGTGCACTTGTTCGGATTCAACCTCAATCTAAACTTCCGAAGTCTGTCAAACAACTTTGCTAGATTAACCAAGTGCTCTTCTTTTGTTTGGGATTTTGCTATCATATCATCAACATAAACCTCAATTTCATGATGAATCTTGTCGTGAAAGAGCGTTACCATCTCCCGTTGGTAAGTGGCCCCAGGATTCTTCAGACCAAACGACATAACCTTGTAACAGAAAGTGCCCCAAAGCGTGATGAAGGTAGTCTTTTCCATATCATCGGGAGACATCTTAATCTGGTTATAACCAGAAAACCCGTCCATGAAAGAGAACACAAAAAACTGAGCAGTATTATCAACAAGTACATCTATGTGAGGCAGAGGGAAATCATCTTTAGGGCTGGCCCTGTTCAAATCCCTGTAGTCTACACACATCCTGACCTTACCGTCTTTTTTAGGGACCGACACAATATTGGCAACCCACGGAGGGTAACTGGTCACGTCCAAGAAACCAACATCAAATTGCTTTTGTACTTCCTCTTTTATTTTAATTGCCATATCAGGGCGTGTGCGCCTCAACTTCTGCTTCACCGGCGGGCAGTCTTCTTTCAGAGGCAGCTTGTGTACCACAATGTCAGTGTCTAAACCAGGCATATCTTGGTAGGACCATGCAAAGACATCAACATACTCTCGAAGTATAGCAGTTAGACGAGTCTTGATATATTCTTCAAATGAGGCCCCGATCTTAACTTCTTTCTTGTCTTCTTCGGTACCTAGGTTTATCACTTCGACATCCTCTTCATGCGGCTAAATCATCTTCTCCTCCTGTTTAAGCAGTCTGGCTAACTCTTCAGGTAGTTCGCAATCTTCTTCACCTTCCTCATTGGCTTGATAAATTGGATTGTCAAAGTCATACTTAGCCATAACAGGGTCGTCATTGATAAGATCCGGTGACGAGCACCTGCATGAATGGTGATTCATGCAAGGCTTTAGAAAAAGCTTGAGAAAATGAGAAACATTGCCATTTTAAAACTTTTCTTTCTTTTTGAAAAACAAAAGAAAAAATGAAAGACAAAGAACAATATGGATGATTGTGAAATGTCAGCTTTATTTATGATTATGAATTATGTTAGGAACAAAAGAACCCTTACAAAAAGCTACTATGCCCCGGGCAAGACATAGTGCTTGAGTACAGAAAAGACAGCAACCAAGATTATTACTCTTCGAAGGAAGTGACTGAGATAAGCCTTTCAGACGACCAGTTGCTAATTTGTGTCCCTGGAACAACAGGCCTGATCCACTCATCTAAGTCACAGTCACTATCAACTGCGTCGTCTTGCACGACACTGATGCTTCCATCATTCACCACTCCCGCACTCGTGAAAGTAATCGGGCCTTGACGACCTCTAGCACTCGGTCCAGATGATGACTGCCCAGGATGGTAGCCAACCCCAAACATATCTTTCTTTTCTGGAACTTCTACTGGACTTCCCCAGCCGTCTCGCCTCCCCGACTCTACCACCTCAAGAGCTTATTTATAAGAGGCTATGGAAACCCCCTTCTTTGGTTCTTCAGAAGAAGATGCCAATGCAGATGCTTGTTCAGTTTTTAGGGGCTCAAAAGCCTGACATGGAGTCTTAACTATCTCGCCATCCATCTCCACATACTTGAATGAAGCTAGATGACTAACAAAGATGTCTTCTTCGCCACTGACTGTTACAATTTGGCCTTCCTAGATGAATTTCAGCTTTTGATGAAGTGTGGATGATACTGCTCCTGCTGAATGTATCCAAGGCCTTCCCAGCAAACAACTATATGCAGGCTGTATATCCATCACATAGAATATGGTATTGAATATTTGTGGGCCTACTTTAATTGGTAAATCCACCTCTCTGAACACTGACCTTCTCGACCCATCAAATGCTCTAACTACCAAGTCGCTGGTGTCGCTCCCCAGGATTTCCATCCTGGTACAAACGCGAAAGTGGCGCGGAAAAGAATAGAGCGCCAGCCAGGCATTTTTATCCCAAAGAAACGGGAATGGTAATGCTGCACGAACTAGAAGAAAAGAAAAGGAAGGACAAAGGTCCTGCGAACCAAAGAATCTAAGATCGGGAGTCGGTTATGACCTGGGAAGGTATTAGTACCCCAGATCATCTACCATACCTGACGGGAGCCACGCTTGCAAAGAAATATGTTTCAAAGGGTGAGGGGATGAAAGCTACTGCAAAACTGAAACTGGAACTAGAATGAGAAAAGAAATAAAAAGAAAACAAAGAGGAAAAATGTAGGGAAAATAAAGATTGTGCTCGAACGGGCCCTACCCCGCTGCCTACGTACCTCATCTGGACAATGAGGATCAGAGTCTCCGTAGTTCCCCTAACTAGGGGTGGAAAAGATTGATTGTGAATTAAGGCTTGAACTGCCTATGTCAATGCTCAGGTGTTGCAAGCTCGGACGACGAGTGTGTAACCGTCTTGCAAAATGACAAGAAGAAGCAAGTTCGCGGATGGAGCGAAGGAGATGAGAAAAGAATTCTCTAAGGAAAGACGGTCATTGTTTGTTTGTGCTTTTTAGAGCTTTTTATTGGTGTGGCACAAGAGAATGAACTCAAGCTCTTTTCTATGGAATGTGTACTTGCTACTACATTCCAAGATGGAATAATAAAACAAGCACACCAAGCAAGGAGAACTTATCCAAGACTTGTTTCCAAAGGCAAGGGCCTAATTTCATTGACTTGTTGAATTTATTAGGTGTTTTAGTAATTAAAAATGAAGAAGTGTTTTTTAGGGTTTTTGCTTTGATGAAGATGACTTCATGATCCGACTTGTGCATCATGCTAGACAAATGCACTATTCCAAGATGGAATGAATACATATGCCCCATGGAATAAGGCTATTACACAAGAAGTCATTTCTTTCTTTATTAATGTTTTTTTTAGTTTTGTTTTGAGATGAGAAGAGAAAGAAACCAAAGGAGCAAAAAGGTAAAAGTCTAAAATGGGGGAAGACTAAACCTAAAGTTGTCATGCAAAAGAGTGGTCCTAAGGTTAGTGAGGTTTCAACTATCCTAACAGAAAAGAAGAACCAAAGAGGAGCAAGAAGAAGAGGAAGCAAAAGCTAGCAAGCAACTTACTCCTCTAAAGGAGATAAGTTGCTCCTAAAGGGGGAGGAAAAGAGTTGCAACACATGATGGCATAAGGCACATCAAAACACAAAGAGAAAGCAGCTTAAAAAGAGAGAAGGATGAAGAGTTGAAATGTGGATAAACATCCACACTTCTCTTACCATAAGCCCCTGCAAGTGTTAGCAAAATCCAGCACATGTTCATCAATAAAATCATGGAATTAGCATGCTCAAAGTTCACTCCAACCAAGATCAAGTAATCATGCCAAACATAGCACACACAAGCATTTATGTGCTGAGAACACGGAGGCATGCATCAATCAGCACGAAAATCAACCAAACAATCATATTCAATGATCATACAATGATCCATGGCATTTAAAACAAGTAAGGGGATCAAACATGCTTAAAATAGCCCAAAAATGGATCACTGCATCAGTGTTAACCGGTTAACCAAAGCGTTAACCGGTTAACCAATCAAAACCTGTAGAAAAACAGCACAGAAAAAGGTACGTTACCCGGTTAACCAATCCCTTAACCGGTTAACACTGAAGAAACAACAACAATTCCTGCAGAAAATTAGCTCACAACCAGCTTATTCAAATAATCTTTCACCAGACCAGCAAGAAATTGAGCATGAAAATAGTGTATCAATTCACATTAAATGGCATCATCAAGCTCATGAATATTAATACATAGATCCGGTTACCAATCAATCAATCAATTCAAGCAACACAAGCAAATACACAAGCACATGGCGGATCTAAAGCGCAAGCATGCAAAATAAGCTAAAACAGAGCTAGATCTGAAGTTAACCAACCTACAAAGTCGAGGTATGCTTTGGTAATTGTTGATCAAGCTGAAAACGATAGATCTCATAGAGAACTTTGAAGATCCGGTGCTAAGCTTCACACTCCATGCAAAATAAATGCAAGAACAAGGTCTTGATGTAGAATTTTGGATCCAAAAGCACTTCTAGATCCCAAACCAGATCTGAATCACCAATTAAACCCACAAAAAGATGCAATGAAGCTAAGGATGGAGGTCTAGTTCCAAGATCCACACACCTTAGGGAAGGGTTATGTGATCTCCAAAGAGGAACTTTGAGTGATTTGGAAAATTGGGAAAGAAAAGTGAGAGAATTGTGAGTGAGAAGAGTGAAAATTCAGAATGAGAGTGAAAAATGAGAGAGAGCTCCTCTTGGTTTGGATGAAAATGGATTAAATATGGTTTAGGTTTGGGGCCCAAAAATTAGGCTTGGGATCCAAAATTATGGTTTGGCAAAGAGATTCGGATTTTGCAATGGGATTAGGCTTGGACAAGTGCTCTAGATCCTTCTTTTTAATTCAAATAAATAAAAATCAGAAAATTAGAAATTGGAACCAAATCACACATGCTGAATTTGCTGCTGGAAATTCAAAATTTGTAGCCGTTAACCGGTTAACCAATCCGTTAACCGGTTAACGCCAGTGAATTTTGAATTTTCCATCCTTTTGGTGGGAAACCTCAGGAATCACCCGACGCCAACCGTTTTGATATGATTTTGATCCTCAATCCTTTCTAAAGGCTTTGACCCTGATGTCAACCTTGTAACCTGCCTTGTGAGCTTTGAATTTCCCTAATGATTGATCATATGCCTTATGCTGGAACATGCAAGTGCTATGCTTCATTTTTCTATGCAAAAATGGTAAAGACATGATATGCTGATGATGATTATGATATGATGATGATGCTAAACAGGAGAGGGCAAATTTGGGGTATTACAACTGCCCCAATTCAAGCAACTGTTAATCTGAAAAGGACGGTAGCACGACTATCGACCGTTCAAGATGAACTGTGGTTAAATACCAAAATAACCTCGAAATTTGAACTCTGCTAGAGAATGCAAGAAATGAAAAATAAACCCAACCAAATGACGTTTTGGCGACTGAAGTGGGGAGAAAGCAGACGAGCTCCTTCCAAGTTGAATTGTTACTTTGGATAGAAAAACCTAGACAGACGAGTCTTCCTCGAACAAACCTGTTACGCCAGGTGCTGGACATACGAGCCCTCTTCAAACAAAACTTGTTACGTCAGGTACTAGACATACGAGCCCTCTCCATACATTTTGCAATATATGACCTGAGATAGACGGACCTCCTTTGAATAAACCTGTTACGCCAGGACCGGTGATGCACTTAAGTCTGTGGGATAGACATGCATACTCAAGATAGACGCACCCTCTTCATATGTTATATGTGGACATATGGTCTAAGATAGATGAGTCTTCTCTGAGCAAACCTGTTACTCCAGGTGCGACATTAGGATTTGACGAACCCTCTTCACAAATCTTGCATAGATAAATGGTCTCTAAGACAGACGAACCTCCTTCGGATAAACCTGTTACGCCAAGACTGGTAACCATTTTGACGTTTAATCCCATCGTTAGGACTTCAAATCTCTTCAACACAGACGAGCATCAGACGATCATCAAGAGAACACAGACGAGTTCCATAAGTCAATGATACAAACGAATATTAGATGATGATCTAAGAAACACAAACGAGCGCTTCAAGTAATGATATAGACGAATATCAGCCACTGATACAGACAAATATCAGAGATCCAATACAGACGATCATCGGGAGTAGAAAAACAAATGAGTATCGAAAATCCAACACAGACGAGCATCTGGAGTAGCGATACAGACGAGTACCGGAAATCCAACACAAACGAGCATCTGGAGTAGCGATACAGACGAGTACCAGAGCAATTACCAAATCAGCATTCATACGGATATAAGTCAACACAGACAAGTGTGGGGGGACGATACAGACGAGTATCCAACGAGCTTCAAATAGATAACAAACACAGACGAGTGCTGGGGATTGCAAACGAGCAACAAGAAAATATCAAACACAGACGAGCGTTGAGCATCAAACGGATGTTACACACAGACGAGTGCTGAGAAGTGCGGACGGGCATTAACATCTACCAACCATGGGCGACTGCTGGGGAAGGTAAACGAGCAATGATGTGAACACAAATGAGTACTGGGAAGTGCGAAAGAGCAACGACAAAGCGTGAACACAGACGAGCATTAGGAAGTGCGGACGAGCAACGACAAAGCATGAACACAGACGAACGTTGGGAAGTGCGGACGAGCAACGACAAAGCGTGAACACAGACGAGCGTTGTACATTGTAGATGAGCACCGACAAAGCGTGAACACAAACGAGCGTTGTACATTACAGACGAGCACCAAATGCCTGATAAGAAACACAAATCTACCGGGGAGAATATTTTACAAACGAGCGAGTGCTGGGAATGCAGACGAGCAACCAGTAGATATCAAAACACAAACGAGTGCTGAGGTATGCAGACGAACAACTATCAGATATCAAAAACACAAACGAGTGCTGAGGTATATAGACGAGCAACTATCAGATATCAAAACACAAACAAGTGCTGAGAGATGCAGACGAACACAAAACGGATACCCAACACAGACGAGTGCCAGGAGATACAGACGAGCACAAAACGAATACCCAACACAGACGAGTTCCAGGAGATGCAGACGAGCACAAAACGGATTTCCCTGGCCGGAAACAGTAATCCAAACTCTGCAGGGGAACCTGTTCAAGAGGCTTTGATGATGCCTAAATCTGGCTGGGGAGATGAATGACGGTTTGTCTCATCACATGGCCAAAATAGATTGGCGACTTCTCTGGGGAATACTCCAATGATAGGAGTGAATCCTGATCATGAACTCTGTGGGGATATCCATCTTCAAGCTCGACTGAGGAAGAGGCTTGGTCAGACCCTAGTTGGGGATAAAATTCTGAAAATTCTAACTCTGTGGGGAAATCAGGATTTTAGTTGCTTGCTGGGGAGAGCCTTATTGTTGACTCCGCTTGGGGAAAAGACCGCTCTATTAACCTTAGAATGCCACTGGGGGAAATAATCATGGTCTTCCGGCAACACTTGGCTGATGAACAAATGTCTGCAGTACTCTGTCACACCGGCCAAAAATAAATTGGCGGACTTGCTGGGGATATTTCAATGATGGTTGCGTACCACTCATGAAATCCGAGGAAAAGACGACCTCCCGACCCGTCTGGGGGAATATCCAGTCAAATTATCTTCGCTAGGGGAAGATTTCTGACCGCTACAACTCTCTTGGGCTTAAAACTCCGATGAGGATCCCGCTTGCTCTAGCTCAACTGAGGATGATTCCATTTGGATTCTACTGGGGAAACCACGTCTTTATTGTGAAGAAACAACCGCCACTTAGGGAGGGCACTATCTTTGATTAGTTTTGAAAACCCATTAGGGATTCCAATTTCCATAGCTCTGCTGGGAAGCACTCTTTGACTGGGGAAGTGCAACATTGCCTTGCAAAACCTGCAACAATAGTATACACACATGTGCCCCAAAGACTTGCATGGTATGATCTATTCATCCATTGTCATCCGACACTCAAAGATTTTTTAATTGTTTCCCTGCTATGTCAATTTTTCAGGAAAATCAACATGTTTCAAATGCAATGCTCTTCTTTGCCAGAAACTCAGGACATTTTGTAAACACCCCAAATTTGCCCTCACTCATTTCACACCATGGCTTGTGACCTTTCATATTTGCATTAGTTTAAGCATATCATCTCATATTAAATTTTTGTTTCATCTGCATAGTTCAAATTCATCTGCACCTATGGTTTGTGATATGAGCAATCCAGGGATCCATCTGAGCTACTCCAAAGGCCTCCAATCATTCCAAGAGGGTCCATGTATGTTCTATCATTATTTTACATCCCTCAAAGATCAAAGAAGTCAAGAAATCACAAGAACTTAGAAAGCATGGAAGTAGAGCTAGGGTTTCACTACAAAGATGACCTGAAATAAGGGTTTTGGTTTCAGAGGCCATAACTCCAAATTTTTTGGTCATTCTTGTTTCTAATGATCTCAATATGTTATAAGGATCATGTGTACCAAGTTTGATGAAGAAATTCATTGTGGAAGTCATCTGTTCACTGGGTAACTTCTTGAGCAAGTCAGAGCAAAATCAGGGCATCTGAGGCCCCCAACAATGGAATCCAAGGGGTATTTTCATCAAATTGAAGTTATATGATCTTTATTTGATCATTGAAGTGTTTGTAAGTTCACAAAATTAAAGAAATTTGAGCTAAACCAAAAGTTGCCAAAAATGGAAATGACTTGTAATGGAAACTTTCCATTTTGGGAAAGTTCTTCAACCTCCTCTTTCTCAACCAAAAATGCTTCAAATGAAAAATTGTTGGTCATGAAAGTTGTAGATTGGTCATTCCCTTTTAAAAAGTACAAGAACATGTCCTAATTAATTATGGAACTCAAGGTATGGCCTTGCAAAGTTGGCAAAAATCCTATAATTTTCACTTTCACACCAAAAAGGATTTTTTGCAATTTCACATACCAAGTCATTTTGTGATCTCTAATAAACCTCTAAGCATCATAACAACACAAAGCAACTTCCAAAGACCAGAATTGCCCAAGGGATCACAAGTTTCTATGGCTTGCATCACAAGATTTCTCAAAAGGGGCAAATTGCATAACACTTGCAAAACCTATGAAAGCCATGCCTCTAAGCCATCCAGCTGCATAAAATGAATCCCATGGCTCTCCTTGAACCAAGCTGACTCGAGCCATTCCTTGAAACAACCACTGAACCAGCCCATACCTCAAGTACAAGTTATGTTGACATTTTGGCAACTTGCCCATACCAATCACCATAGGCCACAACAACCCCTCTGACATATCAAAGCTTGTTATGTGGATCCAAAGCAACTCATAACATACATCACACAAGGCTGAAACCTCAGAATCACCAATTTCCTCAAAATCACCTTAAAAGAAAAAGCTTTCGAAACTCATATCACACACACTCAAACTCAAAACTTCTTTCATCAATCAACTCAGCATCACAAGAGGATCATTTCCCACCCTTCATTACAGCCTAAAACCAAACTAAACTGAAATACGATTTCTGACCAGTTGAAGAACAACCACTCAAACCAGCCATTATAAACTCCTTCCAAGCATCAAAGCATCACTAGGAGGATCATTGAAGTCATTCTACACCAAAGAGGAGGCCAGATAGCTCAGATTGAGAAAGCCTCACTTCAGGTATCCTCAAGAACAAATTTTCCAGAAATGTAATTTCTTGTTATAGAAATATTCTTTATGCTTTGTGTAAACACCCCAAATTTTCCCTCACCCATTCACACCATGGCTTGTGATCATTTCATATGCATAAACACAATCATACCATCTCATACCACAATTTTGATTCACTGCATAGATTCTAAGTCATCTGCATCTAGGGTTTGTGATCTGAGCAACCCAAGAGCTTCTTGACCCACTCCAAAGGCCATCAATCACTTCAAAGGGGTCCATGTATGTTCAAGCATCATATTATATCCTCTCAAAGTCAAGAATGCCAAAGAATCACAAGAACTGGGATTGGTATGGAAGCAGAGCCAGGCTAGACTGCACAGTTGACCTAAAATTAGGGTTTTGGTTTCAGAGGCCATAACTCCAATTTTTTTGGTCATTATTGTTTCTATTGGTCTCTATATGGTATAGGGAGTATGCATATCAATTTTCATGAAGAAATTCCATGGGGAAGTCATCTGATCAAGAGTTGACTTTTTGGACAAGTCAGTGCAAAATTAGGGCATCTGAGGCCCCCAATGACCCAACCAAGGGGTGATCTTCATCATTTTGAGTGTATTTGATCTTTATTTGATCATGGAAGAAGGTTGAAGTTCACAAAATTCAATAATTACAAGTTTTTGCAAAGTTGACTTTTTGGGGCAAGTTTGACTTTTAAGGAATTTGTCATTTTAGGCAACTTTTCAATCCTTACTTTTTGATCCAAAAATGCTTCAAATGAAAAAACTTTGGTCATGAAAGTTGTAGAATAGATCTTTCCCTTTTCAAAAAGTACAAGAATATGACCTAATTCATTTTGGATCAAAAGTTATGGTGCATCAAAGTTGGCAAAAATCACTAAAATTCAAGTTATGCACCAAATGGAAAACTTGCAAATTCATGTACCAAGTGTTCTAAAGCTATCAAATGGACTTCTAACTCACATAACATGATCATGTGACATCTAAAGTTCAGATTGGACCAAAGAATTACATGTTTGTATGGTGTTTTGAACAAGATCTTTTCATGAGAACCAAAGGGAACCAAGTTGCAAAAACCATCATAACATCTCATCCACTTGCTGCCTTGGTTGCTGAACCACCCTAGCCCTCTCCTCACCTCATGCTGCGCAAGACAAGCCCCTTGTACCAAGCTAGCAAAGTAGCCCATGCCCTTCTTACACAAAGTTGACATTTTGGCAAAAGCAACCATACCTATCACAAAAGGACATGTCATGTCATCTGACCAATAGGATTAGTTTATACAAACAAAATGCAAGCTGAACATCACAACACACAAGCCTGAAACCAGCAAGAACAACACATTCTCATTTTCCATCCTTAGAGCAAAAGCATTCGAAACTCTCCATACAAGCCACAAACACTTAAACAAACTTCACAGACCTTCTCAACTCATCATCCTGATCACAAAGCACCCCTCACCCTTGCCTTAAACTGCCTGAATCCAAAACACGATTCTCACCTGAGCTTGAGCAGAACCTGTTCAAACTCTTAAACCAGCCAACATAAACTCTTTCTAAGCATCCAGACATCATCAAGGGACCAAGAGGAGTGGATTGCATCAAGAGAAGAGGCCAGAAAGTTGCAAAACTGAAAGCTTCAAAACTCAGGTAGCTCAAGAACATTTTTTCCAGAAACATGTTTTTAAGTTTTAAATAGATTCTATATGTTCCTCTGATCACTCTGATGTCTTTGGTTTTGAAAATGGTGGAGAAATGAGAGTTTAATCGTGTTCTGAAAGTCTTGCCCTAAAATCTGTTTTGTTTCGATTCATGAGATTGATGAAATATAAATGATGTTTGTGTTAGGGTTTTGATTCAGTGAAGTGTGGGAAGGATTTCTGTTTGCTTAGATTTCATTTTAGTTGCGTTTTGAGGATTTTAGAAATTTTCAGGTGGGGTTCCCACCGGAGAAGACGACCGGAGGTCTTCTCCGGCCACCTGAAAATAATTAGGATTTAATCCCTGTCATTAATGAAGTTTGAATCCTGGGCGTTGGATGAGTTGACTTAGTCCACTCCCGCGCGTGTTCAATGGCTCAGATCATCCACTTAACCCTAATCTTAATTAATTAAGTTAATTAATTCATTTTAGCCAGTTTGAATGCCAGCGTAGGATAGCGCGCGAAGTCTTTCCCTCCTTCTCCAGTTTGAATACAGGCCATTGGATGCGCTGACTTTCCATTTAATCTCATTTTCATTTTATTTAATTTCATTTGATTTCTCCATTTATTTAAAAATAGCAAAACTTATTCAAAAATTCTGAAATTTTTTATACAAGTTATTATTTAATTTCAGAACACAAAAATATTTTTATTTTTATTTTTAGCATTAAAAAAGTATTTTTAAATATTTAAAAGTTTCTTTTTAATTAATTAATGAGAATTAATTAATTAAAAATACTTTTAGGTATTTAAAAATCACCAAAAAATTCATGAAACATTTAAAAATATTTAGAAACATTGTCCAACCCTCAAACCAAATTTCTTTTTTGATCTTGATGCATTTTGAGAATTTTCCATGGAATAAAAATCATTTTGATGCATTATTTTGATCCAAACTTTCAAAAATCATTTCTGCCTAACCCCAAAGAGTTGGACTTTGATTCTTTTTGCATTGCATTGTGTTTAGCATGTAGTTTGTGAGATTAAATGGCCATGATTTGATCTTTCATTTTCCATTTGTTAGGCATTTTTCTTGTTAAGGAACCCTAAAACCCTAGAAAACTTAGGAAAATCATAACTTGAAATAGGTTAAGAGTTGGAACTTCTCCTTTGGGCAGTGAGTTAGTATAGGATTAGGGATCCTTTGAGTGCATTTTCAATTTTTTATATTGATGTTTGCTTCTGATTTTGGTTTTTGTTTGATGCTTTGCTCATAAACCCTAATTTGGGCTTCCATATGCATCCATCTTGCATTTGCATTCATGCCTTGACTTGCCATGACATTTTATGCCTCCATGTGATTCATTTAACATCATAAGACATATTGAAAGCATGTTTGATCATTTCATCTTGTATTTGCCATGTTGTATGCCATTTGCATGTCATAACTTTTCATGTATGTTCATGTGTCTTAACTTGTTTCATCTGCATCCATGAGCTTGTATGATCATCTCCATGTGTTGTCTCATGTTTGCATCATCTCATAGCATCATTATCATCCCATATATGCTTCTGGTTTTGTCTCTCATCATGCCATTCCATCCCATTTTGCATTGCATTGCATTTCTTTTCTAACTTTTCAGGTGGTAAGTGGATTTGAGAAGTGAATTTGCCTTCACTTCTCATAACTTTCTCTTCATCTATTTTAAGCATTCCATGCTGCATTTTGATATGTGTTTGAGTTTGAGCTTGCTCATTCTTCTTCTTCTTACTTTCTTTCTTCAAGTGACTTGACTTCTTGAATGAAGCAAGTTACTTTGCTTCTCCTGATCTTTTCATCTGCTTCCTGGTGGTTCCATTGAAGACTTCTCTTGTAAACCTCACAAACCTTAGGAACAACCAAGCATGACAATGATTAGGGTCTTGATTAGTCCCCCATTTAGTTTTACCTTTGTGTCTCTTTTGAGTCTTCTCTTCTCATCTCATAATCAGGGACTAAACCCTAAAGGCTTTAAGGCTTTGTGATTAAGCTTATGCCTGCATCCTTCTATTAGGATGGAGTGTATAACTTTAATCCTAAGTGTTAAACCCTTAATGTGTTTAAATCTCTTAATCAATCCACTTAATAATCATCAAGACATCATACTTGTAACTTGGTCCTTGCATTAGGGTTCTAATTCTTCCTTAATTGGTCAAGAAGGACTAACCCTAGTGTTAATGGACAAGTCCCCCTCAAGTTGTCTTACAAACCCTAAAAAACACTTCATCATCATACCATTAATAAAAATCCACTTAATAAAGGCTTTGTTTTGTCATGAGTTTAATCCCTAATCATGGATTAAGTTGAGGAGCTTTCCTCAGCTTAAACATTCTCATCTATTATCCTTCTATTAGGATGGTGTAATGAGTCTGTTTAATCCTTGATTATGGCTTAATCTCATTACTTAACACTAAACAAAAACACCAAAAACATCTAAATAATCACAAGTAGGTGAATGATCTTAATCCTACACCAAAGGTGATTAAGTGTGAGAAGCTGACTTCACACTTAAGGTATTCTCATTACCCCTAAGCAGAGGGAAGATGTGATGAGTTTACTAGCCCATTGGTTTAGGCTTAAGCTCATAACTTATGACGAATTTCCAAAAGCAATAAAAGACTGAAAACTAAAAAACAAACAATACTCGTCTCCTTCGGGATTCTTTTCTCATCTCATTCACTCATAACCGAGAACTTGCTTCTTCCGTCTAATGCAAGACAGTTTGCACCTGAGCCAGACAGGTCATACACTTGAGCATAGACAAGTAAGCAGTTCATAAGTCAATTCATCTTCCAGTCTCTTTGGGTCGAACTACGGTGTTCTGACTTCCTCATTGCACGAGAGGATACGTAGGCATAACTTAACAGTTATCGAACAAAAGTCTCTGTATATTCCCCCTCCTTCTAGACTTATTCTTTAGCCTCATTATCTTGAGCATTTCATCTTTGTTCTTACACTGACACTTCATTTACACACTTCACTTCTCTTACACTGACACCTGTACATCCTTTTTCCAGCTCTTTAATACACAGATTGCACTGACACTACCCCTTTAAAACACAAATCTTTTAAGCGTGGATCCCGTCGAGTACGACGGACAATCTGGGTGCTAATACCTTCCCAGGTTGTAACCAACCCCCTTTCTCAGTCTCTCTGGTTCGCAACCGTCTTATCCATATCTTTCTAGGTTTATGCAGCATTACCTTTCCTCCGGGATAAAAATGCCTAGCTGGCGACTCTATTCATCTCCAGTGAGTTCACGGCTGTGTGTTCTCATTGTTCTTTCCGCCGACCGTTCGCGTCTGTACCTTTATCTGGGCCAATTCCCATTTATCGGGAGCGACACTTTGCTGATCATCATGATGTATTTTGTTTTGAAAATGAGTGAGAAACAAGCATGTATGAAGCTTCTGAAATTTTTGCGTGTTTTTCGTTTGCCTTTGATTCATGATCTTGAGTGAAAATAAATGAATTTGGCTGGTTGATTCTTGTTTGGAGTGATGTGAGGATCATTTCTGGAGAGTTTGATGAGTTTATTTTACGTTTTGAGTGAGATAGCACGTTTGGTTGGCCGGAGAAGATGACCAGAGATTAGCTCCGGTAACCTGAAAGTAATTAGGGTTAATGACGTGATTAGGGCTAAGTTTGAATAGTGGTCGTAGGATTTGTTTTACCCGCGTGCGTGGATGGCTGAGATTGAGTCATTAAACCCTAAACTGAATTAATTAAATTAATTAGGATTTATTAGCCAGGAGTGATCTGGACCACACAATCACGCGCGCAGTCAACCCTTTCCCTATGAGTTTGAATCTCAGCCCTCAGATGCGTTTACCAGACCTTTAATTCATAATTTATTTTCATTTTATCCATTTATTTTGTCTAATTTATTTAAAATACTTAGAAAATTCCAAAAATATTTTTCTTCTGCATTTTCATTTCAAATATTTTTCTTCACCCAAAAACATTTTTATTTTTATTTTTTGCATTAAAAAATCATTTTAAAAATATTTAAATGTTTATTTTAATTAATTAATGGAAATTAAATAATTAAAATACCATTTAGGTTTCTGAAAATTCCAAAAAAAATCGCATTGCATCTTAGGACATTTAGAAACATTGTCAAACCATTCATACAAATTTATTTTTGGTTTTGATCCAATTTTGACATTTTTCTTGAATTTAGGGTTCATAAAAATCCCTTTTTAGAACCCTAACTTTGAAATTTATTTTCTGCCTAATTTTGAATGGTTTGACATTGGTTCTTTTTTCATTGTTCTTCATATAGCATGTAGTATCTAAAATATGTTTTTCACAAATTTATCATGCATTTTCCATTTGATTTGCATTTTTCCTATTAAGGTACCCAAAAACCCTAGTTAACTTAGAAAAATCACAACTTTCTTTAGGTTAAGAGTTAGACCTTCTCCTTTGGGATGTGATATCATATGGGGTTAGGGTTACTTTGAGTCCATTTGCAATTTTTTATCTTATGATTTGCTTCTGTTTTTGACTTTTGCATCTCATCCTTTCATGAAACCCTAATCTTGTATCCATACTTGCATCTTACATTGCATTGCATGAACATGTGAACTTGCCATGACATTCTAAGCATTTTTATGCCATCTTAGACATCTTAAGACATTTTTTGAACATTGCTTGGTCATTTCTTCATACATTTGCTATGCTTTGGATCCATTTCATTTCATAAGCATCCATGTGTTTTCATGCTTCCTACATGCTTCATTTGCATTCCATCTCTTGTATGAATATTCATAGCACTTGACATGCTTTTGCATCATCTCATAGCATCATTTGCATCATGTGTTTGCTTCTGGTTTTGGTTTTGCCTTTGCATATGCCTCATTTTCATTTCATTTCCTTCCTTTATGCCAACCTTTTCAGGTGGTAAGTAATTTGAGAAGTGAATTTGCCTTCACTTCTCGTTTCTCTTCTCATTCTTCTTATGCATCATTGCTGCATTTTTCTTTGCTTTAGAGTGATCTTGCTCATTCATGTTCATCATTCACTTTCTTTCTCCAAGTTACTTATCTCCTTCAGTGAAGTAAGTAACTTGTTTCTTCTGCTTCTCTTCCTTTCATCTGCTTCTTCCATTGGTGGCTTCTCTGAAGATCTCTTGCAAGCCTTACAAACCATAGGAACATCCAAGCATGAAAATAATTAGGGTTGTGATTAGTCCCCCTTTAGCTTTTTCCTTTTATGTCTTCTTTGTGTCTCTCTTCTCGCCTCATCATTAGAGACTAAACCTTTAAGGTTTTAAGATTTTGTGATTAGGGTTATGCCTGCATCCTTCTCTTAGGATGGAGTGTATAACTTTAATCCTAAGTGTTAAAACCTTAATTTATTTAAACCTCTTAATCAATCCATCTTAATAATCACTAAGACAATAGCTTGTAACTTGGGCCTTGCATTAGGGTTCTAATTCTTCTTTTATTGGTTAAGAAGGACTAACCCTAGTGTTAATGGATAAGTCCCCCTCAAGTTGTCTTACAAACCATAAAATTCACTTCTTAATCTCTTAAGATAGAGTTTAGATAGAGTCCTAGAGTTGTTAGGATTTAATTGGTGTGAGTTTGCTTTATTATTTTTAATAAAATACACACTAATCTTTGTTTTGTAGGGAGGGAAAGGTATGTTTACTTACACCTTATCCTTTTATTTTTTTATGCATTTTCTTTATGCATTTAATTCACCTTTTACTTCCATATTTGTGATTGGTAGGATTTCCCCTTTTGTTAGGACCAACTTATCTTCCTTAGGAAGTAAGTTGCATCCTTTTTCTTCTCTCTTTTACTTTTGCTCTTTAGGATTAGAAAAGCCTCACTCACCATTAGGACCACCATTTTAATAAATAACTTAGGGTTGTGTCTTAGTCCCCCTTAATTTTTTTCCTTTTCTAATTTGAGTCTTCTTTCTCATCTCCAAATGAAATCCAAAAAGACTTAATAAATGTATGAAAGGATCCCTTGTGTATTAGCCTTATTCCATGGGGTACTTGCATTCATTCCATCTTGGAGTTGTGTAGGCTTGTCTAGCATGATGTACAAGTCTTATTAAGGGGTTGTTTCACAAAGAAAAATCTAAAAGATACTTCTTCACAAAGGCTACAAAAACACTTAATAAAATTCAACAAGCTAGTGAACTTAGATCCTAATCCTTGGAAACAAGTCTTGAATAAATTCTCCTTACTGGGTGTGCTTGTTTTATTATTCCATCTTAGAATGTAGTAGAAAGTACACATTCCATGGAAAAGAGTTTGAATTCACTTCCTTGTGCCAAATTCATACAAAACTCTTAAAAAAGAAAACAACAAAGAATAAGCGACTTTCCTGTGGGAATTCTCTTCTCATCTCATTCATTCTCAACGCAAACTCGCGATGACTTATCTCACATGCAAGACAATAAACGCAGTTCCAGCTATAAAAAACACAAACAAATAGTTCCCGCCTGGTTAGGCGAACTACGTCGACTCTAATCCTCATTTTCCCGATGAGGTACGTAGGTAGTGGGGTAGGGCCCATTCGAGCACATTTTTTATTTTTTCCCCTACATTTCCCCCTTTCTTTCCGTTTTCCTTTCCAATTCCCCTTTCTCATTTCCATTCCCATTATAGTTAGCAGTTCATTTGTTCATCAGCTTTATTCTTTCACACCCTTTGAAACAAACAAGCAAGCGTGGATCCTGTCGGGTACGGCGAACGGTCTGGGGTGCTAATACCTTCCCAGGTCGTAACTGACTCCCGAACCCATATCTTTGGTTCGCATGACCTTGTCCTTTCCTTCTTCCTCAGGTTTGTGCAACATTACCTTTCCCATTCTTTCGGGATAAAAATGCCTGGCTGGAAACTCTACCTTTTCCGCGCCACTTTCGTTTTTGTACTAGGATGAAAATCCCGGGAGCGACAGCTGGCGACTCTGCTGTGGATCAAACCCAAAATCTATGGTTTCCCTTGTAGAGTCAATCCTAGCGCCTGTTTGTTTTTTTTCTTTGGGTGTTTACATGTGTGTGCTATTGTGCTTATTTACTGTTTTCGTTTACAGTTTACTTTACAACTTTATTTACTGCTTTCAGTATTTATTTTCACATGCATCATATACTGGACTGTGTTGGTTTCATTTTTCTGTGGGATGGGCTTTGTTACGGTGAGATAAGCCAAATACCCGGCTTGAGTGCACCTAGGATTTAGAGTGGTTCCACTTTGGCTTCATGGAATCTTGCAATGTTGGTATTAGTGAGTTCCACGCCTTAACTTGCGACCTTCTCGGGAATGTATTGATGCCGGAATCTTTCCGGGGCAATACACTACTGTAGATGTTTAGAATTGGCAGAATTTTTGATCAACAAGAAGTGTTGAACTTAGTTCAGGATGTCATACCAGATGTTGTGACATTATCAAACAGAGTATAAGTTAATGAACTTAGTTCAGGATGTCACACCAGATGTTGTGACATTGTATAAGTTAATGAATTAAGTTCAGACATCAGGATGTCACACCAGATGTTGTGACATCTCAAACCTGCTACCAGAATTAAATGATGCATAATAGAACTGAGTAAATTCAGGGAATTTATCTGGAATTAATTGTGAATGGATAAACAATACAAGGCGCATCTGTAGGGAGCTTAGTTATCTGATTTCAGTATAACAGAATAACTACCTCACCTAGAATCAAGGAAGTAACAAACCCTAATTCAAGGTGATGACAGCATGCGTATCAGGACTGGATAATCTACAGAAAGCCCAAAATCCAAGCATCTATTTAAGGAACATAAACTCTCAGAATAGAGTACGGAAATTAAGAAGACTAAATAGGGTGTTTGTATTTAATAGTAGGTTTTAGTTGTGTATCACTTTATGAGCTTTTAAGCAAAAAGTGTATTGTGTCTTGATTGAAACTGTGAAGTAAAATCAAGCTGTTGTGTTTGAAGTGTGACTTCAATTTTATTAAACATTGTAACATATCACTGTGTGATTGAGGGGGAGTGAGTTGGTACTCATATCTAAGTTGTGTCTTAGGTAGAAATTGCCTTGGGTAGATATTAAGTGAAGGATTAAACTGAGTGGTTTAAGTCCAGAATTAATATTACTTATATTGGATTTCCTTCCTGGCTTGGTAGCCCCCAGATGTAAGTGTGGAGATACACTGAACTGGGTTAACAATTTCCTGTGTTATTTATTTTACCTGCACTTTAAGTTTTTGTTTAAGTCTTCAAGTGTTTAAATATCTCATTCGACATCACGTACCTGATCCCAGAATTTCAATTGGCATCAGAGCAGGCACCCTGCCTGTTTATCTGGGTGAGATCTAGGGACTGCAAATTTTGGGAACATGGACAGAGATGTAGGATCTTTGAATAGACCACCTATATTGGATGGATCCAACTATGACTACTGGAAGCCAAGAATGGTAGCATTCTTAAAATCACTTGATAGTAGGGCTTGGAAAGCAGTCAACAAAGGATGGGAGCACCCTGTCCAAGACAACAAGGATGGGGCAAAGGTGTTGAAGCCTGAAGAAGAATGGAGCAAGGAGGAAGAAGATTCAACACTTGGAAATTCCAAAGCCTTAAATGCCTTATTCAATGGCATTGATAGGAAGATATTCAGACTTGTGCATCACTATGAGCTGGCCAAAGATGTTTGGGACACTCTCAAAACCACTCATGAAGGAACATCAAAGGTGAAGATGTCAAGACTTCAACTTCTCACCACCAAGTTTGAAAACTTGAGAATGAAGGAAGATGAGACAATTCATGAGTTTTACATGAACATCTTGGAAATAGCTAATACTTCTGGTGCTTTGGGAGAGAAGATGAGTGATGAAAAGCTGGTAAGAAAGATTCTCAGATCTTTACCAAAAAGATTTGACATGAAGGTTACTGCAATAGAAGAAGCTCAGGACATATGCACAATGAAGGTCGAAGAGCTCATTGGTTCCCTTCAAACATTTGAGATGGGAATGAATGATACAATTGTGAAGAAAAACAAAAGCATAACCTTGGTTTCAAATACTGATAAAGAAGAAGAAACTCATGAAGTAGGCCCTGAAGAAAATTTATCAGAAACAATTGCTATGCTTGGAAGACAATTCAACAAGATTCTCAGAAGAATGGATAGCAGGTCCAGACCAAGTGGAAGAAACTCAAACTCTTCTGAGAATAAAAGACCTTATGATGCTAATAGAAGGTAAAATTATGATGAGAAGACCAACCAAGGAAAAGGGATTCAATGTCATGGATGTGAAGGATATGGACACATCAGAAATGAATGCCCTACCTATCTAAGGAGGCAGAAGAAAGGTCTCTCTGTGACTTGGTCAGATGAAGACTCAGGATGTGAATCAAAAGAAGAATATGCAAAGCACATCACTGCTCTAGCTGGAGTATGTGAATCTGAAGGGGGGTCCAGTGATGAGGAGTTGGCTTTTGAAGAGCTTGAAGAATCATACAAGATGTTGTGTAAAAGGAGCACTGAAGTATGCATGGAGAATATAAAGCAGAAGAAGCAGATTGAGGCATTAAAGGTTGAAAAGACAAGTAATCTAGAGATCATTGACACCTTGAAAAGTGAAGTAAGCCTTCTCAACTCCAAGTTGGAGCATATGTCCAAATCTGTCAGAATGCTAAACAGTAGCTCAAACACATTGGATGTCATTCTCAACAACAACAAGCACTCAGGGGATAAAACTGGGCTGGGATTTAATAAAGCTCAGAAGTTTGAAGCTAGCTCCAGCAAAACAACTTCAAATCCCATAAAGTCAGACAAGATGTCCCAACAGATGTCCCAACATCATGAAAAGAACATGATGAAAAAAGTATCAAAGATGGAGATGCCATCATTGTGGAAGGTTTGGTCACATCAAACCTTTTTGCTTCAAGCTGCATGGATATCCAAATCAGAGGTATCAGCAACCCCCTAAGCAGAAGACAGAGGTTACCAAGAAAATGCTGCATGGACATCAAAATCAAAGATATCAACAACCTCCTAAGCAGAAGACAAAGGTCATCAAGAAAATATGGGTACCTAAAGCTAGTCTTCATGCTGATCAAAGCTACAAATACATGCCCAAGAACAAGTTCAACAAACAACCTTGGAGCTCTAAAGATAGACACTACACATGGCAGAGGCATCAAAGGAAACCACACAACAGGCAAAAATGGTCAAAGAAGGTTGTTGCCTATATAGCTCATACATCTCTCAGAGTATCAGCTAAGGAAGACTGGTACTTTGACAGTGGATGCTCAAGGCAAATGACTGGATTAAAGAATCTACTGGTAGACTTAAAGTCACACTCATCCAGATATGTAACCTTTGGAGATGGAGCTAAAGGAGAAATCAAGGGAGTTGGGACTTTGGACTGCCCAGATGTACCAAGACTAGATGATGTGCTGCTGGTAAAAGGATTGCTAACTTGATCAGCATAAGTCAATTATGTGATCAAGGTTACAGTCTAAACTTTACCAAAACTGAATACATAGTGTCTGATAAAGAACAAAAGGTTGTCATGAGAGGAGCCAGATCTAAAGACAACTGTTATATGTGGGAACCTCAAGATTTCAGTCTCACTTCAACTTGCTCCTTAGCCAAAGAAGAAGAAGTGAAGCTATGGCACCAAAGACTGGGTCATCTTCATCTCAGAGGAATAAAGAAAATCATATCTATGGAGGCTGTAAGAGGTATTCCAAGACTGAAGATTGATGAAGGCAAAGTATGTGGTGAATGTCAAATAGGCAAGCAAACCAAGATGTCACATCCAAAGCTCCAACATCTGACAACTTCCAAAGTTTTGGAATTATTGCATATGGATCTTATGGGACCAATGCATGTTGAGAGCGTTGGTGGTAAAAGGTATGCCTATGTGGTTGTTGATGACTTTTCAAGATATACTTGGATAAATTTCATCAAAGAAAAGTCTGATGTGTTTGATGTATTCAAAGATTTGTGCCAAAGAATACAAAGAGAAAAAGCAAGCTGTGTGGTCAGAATAAGAAGTGACCATGGAAAGGAGTTTGAGAATAAAAAATTCTCAGATTTTTGTTCTTCAGAAGGAATCAATCATGAGTATTCTTCTCCTATCACCCCTCAACAGAATGGGATTGTTGAGAGGAAGAACAGAACTATCCAAGAGTTTGCAAGAGCTATGATTCATGCTAAAAAGTTACCATTGTACTTCTGGGCTGAAGCTATGAACACAGCTTGTTACATTCACAATAGAGTCACTCTAAGAAAAGGAACCTTGTCCACCATCTATGAAGTCTGGAAGGGCAGAAAGCCTACAGTCAAGTACTTCCATGTGTTTGGAAGTAATTGTTACACTCTGGCTGATAGGGATCAAAGAAGAAAGATGGATCCTAAAAGTGATGATGGGATTTTCCTTGGATACTCCATAAATAGCAGAGCCTATAGAGTATTTAACTCTAGAACCAAGGTTATAATGGAGTCAATAAATGTGATCATTGATGATGCCCCTGCAGATGTAGCTGATGATATTGGAACATCTGCTGACAGTCAGACTGAAGTTGAAATAAAGAGTGATAATCCTGACTTCACTCTAACTGAGGCAATGACAGAATAATCCAGCAAACCTCCCTCCATCAGAATCCAGAAGGATCATCCTAAAGATCTGATAATTGGTGATCCCAACAGAGGTGTAATCAATAGATCAAGAGAGATGATTTCAGGTTCTTGTTTTGTTTCAAAGATAGAACCTAAAAACATCAAGGAAGCTCTGAATGATGAGTACTGGATTTCTGCTATGCAAGAAGACCTAGGCCAGCTTACAAGGAATGAAGTGTGGGATCTTGTTCCTAGGCCTGATGACATAAATGTGATTGGCACTAAATGGGTGTACAAGAACAAGTCAAATGAGCAGGGAGTTGTTACAAAGAACAAGGCTAGACTTGTAGCTCAAGGATACACACAAATTGAAGGAGTAGACTATGATGAAACCTTTGCACCAGTAGCAAGGCTTGAATCAATCAGACTACTTTTAGGAATTGCTTGTATCCTGAAGTTCAAGTTATTTCAAATGGATGTTAAAAGTGCCTTTCTAAATGGGTATCTTAATGAGGAGGTATATATGGAGCAACCTAAGGGATTTGTTGATCCAAGCTGTCCAGATCATGTATACAAACTAAGGAAGGCTCTTTATGGTCTGAAGCAAGCCCCAAGAGCATGGTATGAAAGATTGACCACTTTTATCATAAAACAAGGGTACAGGAAAGGTGGAATAGACAAAACCTTGTTTGTGAAGGATGAAGAAGGAAATGTCATGATTGCTCAAATATATGTAGATGACATAGTCTTTGGTGGGATGTCAGACAGGATGGTTAAACATTTTGTTACTCAAATGGAATCTGAGTTTGAGATGAGCCTAGTAGGAGAACTAACCTACTTTCTTGGACTACAAATCAAGCAGATGGAAAACTCCATGTTCATATCCCAAAGCAAGTATGCAAAGAACATTGTCAAGAAGTTTGGGATGGACAATGCTAGTCATAAAAGAACACCTGCCCCCACTCATTTAAAGTTGACAAAGGATGACAAGGGTGAGAATGTAGACCAAAGCTTATACATAAGCATGATTGGAAGCCTATTATATCTGACTGCTAGCAGACCAGATATAGCTTTTGCAGTAGGTGTATGTGCAAGATATCAAGCTGAGCCAAAAGTAAGTCATCTAAACCAGGTTAAGAGGATTTTGAAATATGTCAATGGTACTTGTGACTATGGAATAATGTATTCTCATGGATGTGAACCAATTCTTACTGGCTTCTGTGATGCTGACTGGGCTGGAAGTGCTGATGATAGAAAGAGCACATCAGGAGGATGCTTCTTTCTAGGAAACAATTTGATTTCTTTCTTCAGTAAGAAACAAAATTGTGTATCCTTATCCACTGCTGAAGCTGAATATATTGCAGCTGGTAGCAGTTGTTCACAGTTGGTTTGGATGAAGCAAATGCTCACAGAATACAATGTCCCACAAGATGTCATGACATTGTACTGTGACAATTTAAGTGCTATTAACATATCAAAGAATCCTATCCAACACAGTAAGACCAAACACATTGATATCAGGCATCATTTCATCAGAGATCTTGTGGAAGAGAAGGTGATCTCATTAGAACATGTAGCCACAGACCTGCAATTGGCTGATATATTTACTAAAGCTTTGGATGCTACCCAATTTGAAAACCTAAGGGGTAAATTGGGAATCTGTTTATGTGAAATATAGAAGTTATGGAGAAGTGCCAACATGTCCTATGAAATCGTGTGCCATGATCACCAGATGGCAACACCAGTCTGTTCAGTAACTCTGTATATTCCACTTTTTAGAATTCCACCAGTAACGGATTTTATAAAAGCTCAAGCTTGCTCTCAGCTCTTCATCTCCTCACTATCTCCTCAAAACCATTTGCATGCTAAAGCTGATTTTCTGAGCTCATCAAAATAAATAAAACAAAACTCTTCTTCCACCACATTCGAAAATGTCTCAACATCAAAACTCTAACTTCATGGATGAGAACCTCAACCAAGAAGATGTGGTGCATGCAACCCCAATCTCTATGGTACCAATGGATACTACTCCCATAGACGAAATCAGAGGAAGTGTTCCTTTTGCTCAAAAACCTAGAACTCCAAATGTGAGAAGAGCAAAGGAACCTGTGTTCAGCAAAAGCAAAGGGATTCCTTCATCCTCAAACACCACCCCCAAAGCCTCTAAATATGTGGATGCATCCATCAAGCATCTTGTGAATAGGATTTTATCTGAACAACGAATAGTGCATGGGGTATCTGTTCCCCTGAACACCATGCCTGCTCCACAAGAAAAACAAAGCAATCAGGCTGAAGAGGACACTCCTGCTCAACAGGATGTCCCAATAGATGTTGAAACATCTGAGGACCAGAACAAGGCCTCAACTGATGATGATGATGAAGCCACTGATGACCAAGCTTTTGTTGATCCACCTGCTGAAAAGGAGGCTTCCCAACCTCCTCCTGCTGAAACCATAGATGATGACTCTGACACAGAGATCATTGCATCTGTTAACCCTAGCATAGCCAAAAGGCTTAGGGCTAGGAAGGAGAAGAAGACTGCTGGACATGCAACTCCTGAAAAGAAACAGCCTACTCCAAAGAAAGACAAGGCCAAAGTTGTATTTTGAACCACTAAACAATGGAGCAAGGTGAGTACCCAAAAGAGGAAAGCTGTAACTCCACCTGATTCAGATGTTGAAGAGGATGTCCCAACATCCCCACCAAGGAAGAAACCAGCACCTTCAAGGTCTACCTCTGCTGTTCCAGAAGCTCCTCTGGACAATGTGTCCTTTTATCATGTGTCAAGTGTGAGCAAATGGAAATATGTCTACCAAAGAAGGGTGGCACTGGAAAGAGAGCTGGGCAGCAATGCACTGGAGTGTACTGAGGTAATAGACCTAATATCCTCTGCTGGTTTATTCAAGACAATTTCAAATTTTTCACCCTGCTATGAGCTGCTGGTCAAGGAGTTCATTGTCAACCTGCAAGAAGATTGTGCTGATGGAAAGCCAAAAGAATTCATAAAGGTTTATGTAAGAGGGAGATGTGTGGAATTCTCTCTTAAGGTTATAAATCATTACCTAGGGAGAGAATCTGATGGGCCTAATTAATTGGGGAAGACTGACAACCATGTTTGCAAGGTCATCACTGCCAACCAGGTCAAAACATGGCCAGTCAAGGGCAAACTTTCTGTTAGCTTGCTAACAAGGAAGTATGCAATGCTGCATAGAATTGGTACTGTCAACTGGGTCCCTACCAACCATACTTCTTCAATAGCTACTGGATTGGGAAGATTCATTTATGCTGTGGGCACCCAAACAAAGTTGGACTTTGGGGCTTACATATTTGATCAAACCCTAAAGCATGCAGGAACATCAACAACAAAGCTTCCCATTGCTTTTCCATCTCTGCTATGTGGAATCATCCTCAACCAGTATCCAGGCATTCTCACTGAGAAGGATTCAGTCTGCAAGAGAGAAAGTCCTCTGGCCTTCCACTACAAACTATTCTTGAGCCATCATGCTGCTGATGTTGAAGCTCCCAGTGGGACATCTGCTGGACCTTCAAGAGCAAAGACTCCCATATCCAAAGCAGCCTTGATTGCAGAACTGAAGAACACTTGCAAAGAGCTGGATGCCAGGAAGCAAAAGCTTGAGGAAATTATTCAAAGGCTGGAGATGGAAGAGGGTGCTCAGAATGCTGCTAAATATGATGATGACTCTAATGATGAATCTGAAGAGGAAGAAGATACTGAATATGAAGAATCTGAGTGAAAATGTGTGAGGAAAGTGTAATGTCTGTTTCAGCATTGTAGTTTTGGCTTTGTAATTTTGTTTTTATCTCTGCTTATGTAAAATTTGGCCCCAATTTCTGTCTAACAAGGGGGAGAAGAGAAGTGTAATGATCAACAACAATGTCTGCTGTAGTTTTCCTGATTAATGAACAATGTTGTTTGTCTGTTTAATGTCTGCTTCTGAACTAAGTTTTTTTTAATAGAAAATTTTGTTGAACAAGTCAGAATACATACAGGTTTGAGGGGGAGTAAATTATTATAAACTCTCACATGATTCAACAGAAAAGAACTGTTGCACTCTGATAAATAAAACTCTGCTGCACTCTGATAAAACCAAAAGATTGTGTTAGCCAAAAATTAGCCAAAGGGGGAGTTTGTAGATGTTTAGAATTGGCAGAATTTTTGATCAACAAGAAGTGTTGAACTTAGTTCAGGATGTCACACCAGATGTTGTGACATTATCAAACAGAGTATAAGTTAATGAACTTAGTTCAGGATGTCACACCAGATGTTGTGACATTGTATAAGTTAATGAATTAAGTTCAGACATCAGGATGTCACACCAGATGTTGTGACATCTCAAACCTGCTACCAGACATAAATGATGCATAACAGAACTGAGTAAATTCAGGGAATTTATCTGGAATTAATTGTGAATGGATAAACAATACAAGGCGCATCTGTAGGGAGCTTAGTTATCTGATTTTAGTATAACAGAATAACTACCTCACCTAGAATCAAGGAAGTAACAAACCCTAATTCAAGGTGATGACAGCATGCGTATCAGGACTGGATAATCTACAGAAAGCCCAAAATCCAAGCATCTATTTAAGGAACATAAACTCTCAGAATAGAGTACGAAAATTAAGAAGACTAAATAGGGTGTTTGTATTTAATAGTAGGTTTTAGTTGTGTATCACTTTATGAGCTTTTAAGCAAAAAGTGTATTGTGTCTTGATTGAAACTGTGAAGTAAAATCAAGCTGTTGTGTTTGAAGTGTGACTTCAATTTTATTAAACATTGTAACATATCACTGTGTGATTGAGGGGGAGTGAGTTGGTACTCATATCTAAGCTATGTCTTAGGTAGAAATTGCCTTGGGTAGATATTAAGTGAAGGATTAAACTGAGTGGTTTAAGTCCAGAATTAATATTACTTATATTGGATTTCCTTCCTGGCTTGGTAGCCCCCAGATGTAAGTGTGGAGATACACTGAACTGGGTTAACAATTTCCTGTGTTATTTATTTTACCTACACTTTAAGTTTTTGTTTAAGTCTTCAAGTGTTTAAACATCTCATTCGACATCACGTACCTGATCCCAGAATTTCAACTACCTTGACAGTTATGTGCAGTCAAGGGACCGATCATTGAGAACCTTTGTGGAAACATCCCTCTCCAGTGACGATAGTGGCAGACCACGTTTGTTGGCAAACCCACTTGCATCCGAGGGCCCACTAGGAACTCGCATAGGATGGCCTGGTTCTCTCATAAGAATCCAGTTAAGGCAAACTGTTCATATGACGATAGTATTGTACTCTTCAGGATGAATGTACTATTTTTTCTCGATTCAGTGCTTGAAGCTGAGGACTTATGAGGGATGCTTGTTTCTTTGGACTCAGCTGAGACTTCCCTGAGTAGTACATAATGCCAAACCGATTCCCTGATTTGGTCATGAGCCATTTCTCAGAAATTGTGAACGTATTATTGCTATTCGGCTTTGAGAGTCTGTGATGTTTGACCCGAGTAGCACACCCGTGAGATGGGGAGGGATTTACAGGTTTGCAGGAACCCTAAAACTTCAACATACCCATCATTCCAGTATGCTTCAGTGATATGATCTTGTTCTATTAATTATGGATTCTGAAATCATGAACTCCTGATCAAAAAGATACTTGTGATGATGTTGTGGCCTTGCACAAACATTTGATTACCTGATTCACTACATATACACATCACTGATCACATGCCTTTCCTTTCATAACATCATTAAATCATTAATCATTTGTGTTATTTTTATTCTCAGGGTTCATTACCTCCTATTACTGGTCATATTTACTGCTTCAACATGGAGATTCCAAGGAAGAGAAATGTCCATTATACTTTCCCACATCCATAAACAGATGGTATTCAGAAGGTAATTAGCTTGATGGGTGACAAAGTGCTTGATGATTTCAGAAAAGAGTTTAGAAAAATCCTAGACTATGTGAATAAGCCAACCATTGACCATAGAGATAGCTTGCATTCTCTACTGCAGTTATATGATCCACAACTGAGGGTCTTGGTTTTCCCTGACTACATCTTGACTCCCACATTAGAAGAGATATCCAACATCCTCAGAATTCCCATAAAAATGTTGCTCCTTACTATGGCTTAGAGAAGATACCTTCATCCAAAGATATAGCTGACTCCTTTCTTTTGGACTTATCCAAGGTTAGCAGAGGACTGGATGCCACCAAAGGTAAATGACTTTTCTTGGATTTTCTTATCAATGAAGCTTAGGATTTGGCATCTGAAAACAAGTGGGGTAAATTCAGCACCTTGCTTGCTTTGATAGTGTATGGGATCCGTTTGTTTCCAGGAGAAAAGGGTTTAATCAGCATGGAAGCCATCACTATATTTGCCCGAAGAAATCCAGTGCCTACTTTGCTAGGTGACTTTTACTATGGAGTCCACCACAAGAATGAAAAGAGGAAGGGACATGTAAATTGATGTGCTCCCCTATTTGCTGATTGGTTTGTAAGGCAATTCCCTAAATCAGGGCCTTTCCAGGATTTGAAACAATCTTGGAAGTGGTCCAAGAGATTAATGGGATTAACCTCAGTTCACATTGCTTGGGGATGCAACATGGATCTTGTGGGCAAATAAATCTTGTTCAGTTGTGGTAACTTCCCAAATGTGCCCTTGATAGGAAGGAAAGGTGGGATTAGCTACAATCCTATCTTGTCCAGGAAACAATTTGGTTACCCCTTAAGAGTTGTACCTTTGATTGAGGAAATGAGTGAGTATTTATACTTTCCAGCAGAGGGAAATCTCAGGATGAGTATACTAGAATCCCAGGCTTGGGAGGTTAGAGTGATGAAGGGGAAGAAAGACTTTGGGAGAGTAGATCCCAAGACTTATGATCCTTTTGCCACCTGGATGGAAAATCGTGTGGAGACTTTGTTGCTCCCATTCTCTGAGGAACCACTTCTTTACCCTAAGGAGGTAACTCCCACAACTTCAATGCCTCTTCAGGAATATCAAAAATTGGAAGCCTTGGTTCAGCATTTCAGGTTGGAGAATCAAGAAGCCTACAATTCATGCCAGAAGTTGAAAATGAAAAACCAGAAAATTGGAAGAAAGGGCTCACAAAGCTGAAGAAATGGTCAGGCTCAAGCAGCAAGACTTTCAAGAGAGAGCTCTACTTCAAGAAAAGGGGATTAGCTGAAACTCACAAGGCGGCCCAACGCCGGAAAGAGAAGAAATAGTTGAATGAAGCTAATTAAGCTATCACCTTATGGCAAGAGAAGTGGGAAGACAATATGAAGAAGCAGAAAGAGCTGGAAGTCAAGCACAAGCTAGAAATCAAGAGTCTTCAAGATTCTTTGGATGGACAGAGATAGCTCCTTCAGAAGGCTTATCATCAAGAGAAGAGTCGTCTCCAAGGTCTAGCAGAAAGTCAACAAGCAGTAAAGGAAGCTCAGAAAGAAATAGAAGAGTTGAAATTGAAAGCTGATGTCAAGAGAACCAAGAATGATTCCACTACAAGCCAGGAAAGTGAAAAGGTGTTCCTACAATAGATTGAGGAATTACATGCCTCCTTTGACCTTAGGGATATCTTGATTCAGAAGCTTGTGCGGGAACCTACACATCCAGATATAGCTCAGCTGTTGCAAGGTGTCAAGCACCTTAGTTGGAGGTTACTAGATGTAGATTTTCCTAAGCTTTAGTCTTGTATGACTTGGATTACCCACATGCTTGTTGTGGGAGTTCTCTCTCTGTTGATGTATATTTTGATGTATGAACTTGTACCCATTGAGGGTTTTTGCTATTATAGTTTCCTTTGGATTCACCTGAAGTCTCTAATTGTTTATCTGTCGCACGAACACAAGATACTGAATGCCGCTACTGCAGATCTGGATGTCACACAATGTCTTCTTTTTCTCAACACCAGAATGGGAAAGTAAACAAAACCTTAAGGATAAAAGGAACACACTTCATTGCATGCACATCAATTTCATTTTTCTTTGTTTTTGCAGGTTTCTCCGGGTTTCTTAACTTATCTGCATTTCAGGCAAAGATTGCGAGAGCTTCCAAGAACCGACATCTCTGACAAAGTATCCCGCATCGTTACGCAACACACAACAACCAGAGGACCGTCATGGATGCTATGAAAACTGATCTTAATGTGTTCCACACCAGAATGGGGGAATTCATGGTCATGATGCAAGGGATGTCCCAAGGACAACAAGATTTGAGGGCTGCAATCCAGGGACTCAACCCTCCTCATACTGATCCTCCTGTAGTCACTCTAGAAGTACAAGTGAATCCTCCCAACACAAACAACGACACAGGTGGACCTCCAGTTTCAGAGCCTGGCACAACCTTCATCCCTGGGCAAGACAGACAATAGGATCGATTTCCTTCCTTTAATAATGATATGGGATTTGGTGCGGAAGGAAATTTCCAGGAATTTTTGCTGCTAGCTGAGAAGGTCAAAGCCCTTGAGTGTAAAGACACTCTTGGGATAGATGTATCTGACATGAGCCTAGTCCCAGGGGTGGACATTCCTCACAAGTTCAGGCCACCTACTTTTGACAAGTATAACAGTAACTCCTGCCCCAAAACGCATCTGCAGGCGTTCTACCGAAAGATTGATGTCCATACCAGGGACAAGAAGCTCTGGATGTACTATTTCCAGGATAGTCTCTCCGGAGGATCCTTGGAATGGTATATAAAGTTGGAAAGAAGCTCTGTGAGAAGCTGGAAGGAATTGGGAGAAGCATTCCTTAAACAATATCAGTATAACATTGACATGGCGTCCAGTCGCACTCAGCTCCAAAGTTTGACTCAGAAAGACTTGGAGAGCTTCAAAGATTACGCACGGAGATGGCTTGAGGTGGCCGCCAGGGTGCAACCACCGCTGCTAGAAAGAGAAATGGTGGACCTTTTCATGGACACCCTTCCTGGACATTTTATGGAAAGGTTGGCTGAATGTTCCTCAAGCGGATTTTCAGATATTATCTTGACCGGCAAAAGGATAGAGAGCTAGATCAAGCAAGGGAAGATTCAGAATGGGGGTGCTTCAACTTCTGGTATCAAGAAACCCTTACTGAAGAGAAGAGAAGGAGAGACCGGGGTAGTATACGCACAAAGAGGCGGAGGTAACAGAGGTGTTTATCAGCAAGTGGCCCCTGTCACTATCTCAGCTCGGCCTGTTCAACAACAAGTCCAACAACCGCAGCAACAATGCCAACAGGGGTATCAACAAAGAGCTCCTTGTCCATATTATCCCCAGAAGACCAGAAAAAGATAGTTTGAAACTCCGCCTATGTCCTATTCTTAGCTTTTGAAGAATTTCCTCCAACTCCAGATGGTTCAGCTCAGAACTTTGCAACCCCCGAAGCCGAGACAACTCCCTGAAGGTTATGATATGAATGCCAGATGCAAATTTCATTCCGGAACTCCCTGACATACGAACGTAATACAAAACCTCATGCCTCCTCACGGGGGTACAGTTGGGGAAATTGACGATGGAGATAATCTAAATTTGGTGTGTGATGTCAGTGAACTGCAAACTCCGTTGAGTGCTGTCAAAGCCTGCTTGGCCCAGATGGGTGTTTTTCCAGGTGATTGTCCAGGGTGTGCTGAAGCTCCATATGGTTGTGAGCAGTTGAAAAAGGGGATACAAAGCATGGTTAATGAAGGGGTCTTGCAGTTTGACAAAATTTTAAAGGAAAATGAAGTTTCTACAGTAACTATTTTCTATGACCCATCTCAAATTCATCCACAGGCCAGAGTAGCACCAATAACTATCACTACTGCAAGGCCGGTAATGTATTAAAGTGATAAGGCCATTCCTTGGCATTATGGTGGTGAAGTATATTGTAACGGCCAAAAGCAAGAATTGGCCATTTCTAGTACGTCTCCAGCTCAAGTAGAAAATGTTGGGGTAGGAGGCTTTACTAGGAGTGGGAGGTTGTTCGCGCCAGAAACACTGAGAAACAGCGTGATACCACCCCGAGACACTGCAGAAGCCCAAGCTAAAGCCAGAGGGAAATAACCAGTATCTGCTAATGAGCCCACACCTGTGGCTGACCCAGACATTACATTTGATAAAGAGGCTGAGGAGTTCTTGAGAATCATCAAAAAGAGTGATTACAAGATTGTGGACCATTTGCAACAAACTCCATCCAAGATCTCTATTTGGTCCTTGTTAATGTGTTCTAACTCCCACCGAAAGGCTCTCTTGAACATCCTGAATAAAGCTTATGTACCTCAGGATATCTCGGTGAACCAATTGGAGACGGTGGTATCTAGTGTCAATGCCAGTCATGGATTGAGCTTTACAAAAATGGATCTAACCTCTGAGGGTCGGGCTCACAATCGAACATTGCATATTTCCTTAGAATGTAAAGGTGCAATGTTGTCTCATGTGTTGGTGGATACCGGATCATCCCTGAATGTTCTTCCCAAGAAGGAATTGATGAAGATGGATTATGACGGAGTGATTTTAAAGCCTAGTGACCTGGTAGTTCGAGCTTTCGATGGATCGAGAAGGTTAGTGTTTGGGATTTAGAATTGCCAATCAAAGTGGGTCCACAAACCTTCAACGCAACATTTTATGTAATGGACATACAACATGCATATAGTTTTTTGCTGGGAAGGCCCTGGATACATTCGGCAGGGGCAGTATCGTCCACACTCCATCAGAAACTGAAGTTCATCTGGGAAGGACAAATTGTAACAGTCTGTGGGGAAGAGGATATCTTCATCAGTCATCCGGCTTCATTCAAATATGTCGAGATGGATGATGAGATAGTATAGACTCCGTGTCAGGATTTTGAGCCCCTGAAGACTGATTTGGCATCTTCATTAGTAGCTTCTTTTGAGGAATCAAAGAAGGGGGTTTTCATAACTTCTTATAAGCAAGCTTTGAAGGTAGTGGAATCAGGAATACGAGAAGGTTGGGGAAGTCCAGTAGAAGTGTCAGAAAAGAAGGATATGTCTGGTGTTGGCTACCATCCTAGGCAGTCATCATCTGAACAGAGCGCTAGAGGTCGTCAAGGCCCGATTACCTTCACGAGTGCGGGAATGGTGGATTATGGAAGCATCAGTGTCGTGTAAGACGACACGACTGATATTGATTGTGACCTAGATGAGTGGATCAGACCTTGTGCTCTAGAGACTCATCTCAGCAATTGGTCATCTGAAAGGCTTATCTCAGTCACCTCCTTTGAAGAGTAATGATTTTTGCTTTTGTCTTTCCTGTACTCAAGCACTATGTCTTGCCCGGGGCATAATAGCTTATTGTAAGGGTTCTTTTGTTCCTAACACAATTAATAATCATTAATTAAGCTGACGTTTTGCATTCATCCATGTTGTTCCTTGTCTTTCATTTTTGCTTTTGTTTTTCAAAAAGAAAGAAAAGTTTTAAAGTGGCAATGTTTCTCGTTTTCTCAAACTCCTTCTAAAGCCTTGCATGAATCATCATTCATGCAGGTGCTCTCCACATGACCTTATCAATGACGACCCTGCTATGGCTGAGTATGACTTTAACAATCCGATTTATCAAGCCGAAGAGGAAGGTGAAGAAGATTGTGAACTACCCGAAGAGTTAGCCAGAATGCTTAAACAGGAGGAAAAAGATGATTCAGCCGCATGAAGAGGCCATCAAAGTGATAAACCTGGGTACCGAAGAAGAAAAGAAAAAAGTTAAGATTCATTAGAAGAATCTATCAAGAACGTCTAATTTCCATGCTTCGAGAATATGTTTATGTCTTCACCTGGTCTTACCAGGACATGCCTGGTTTAGACACTGACATCGTGGTACACAAGTTGCCTTTGAGAGAAGGCTACCCACCAGTGATGCAAACGTTGACGTGCACACACCCTGATATGGCAATTCGATGCTGGTTTCTGGGCTGTGACTAGTTACCCTCCATGGGTTGCTAATATTATGCTGGTCCCTAAAAAGACGGTAAAGTCTGAATGTGTATAGACTACAGGGATTTAAACAGGGCCAGCCCTAAAGATGATTTCCCTCTGCCTCAGATAGATGTGCTTGTTGATAATACTGCTCAGTTTTCTGTGTTCTCTTTCATGGACGGGTTCTTAGGTTATAACCAGATTAGGATGTCTCCCGATGATATGGAAAAGACTACCTTCATCATGCCTTGGGGCACATTTTGTTACAAGGTCATGTCGTTTGGTCTTAAGAATGTTGGGGCCACTTACCAACGGGTAATGGTGACGCTATTTCATGACATGATTCATCATTAAATTGAGGTTTATGTTGATGATATGATAGCAAAATCCCAAATAGAAGAAGAACACTTGGTCAATCTAGCAAAGTTGTTTGACAGACTCCGGAAGTTCAGATTGAGGTTGAATCCGAACAAGTGCACCTTTGGGGTCCGTTCCGGCAAGCTACTGGGCATTTTTATTAGCGAGCGGGGAATTGAGGTTGATCCAGCCAAAGTAAAAGCCATCCAAGAAATTCCCTAGCCAAAGACTGAAAAGCAACTGTGTGGTTTCTTAGGGAGACTAAAATACATTGCACGGTTTATCTCTCACCTAACAGCCACGTGTGAGCCCATATTTAAGGTTCTAAGGAAGAATCAGGCTATCAAATGGAATGAAGACTGCCAGCAAACATTCGATCGAATCATGGAGTACTTGCTGGAACCACCAATTCTACTGCCTCTAGTGCCAGGGAGACCCTTAATCATGTATCTTGTTATGCTCGAAGGATCGATGGGGTGTGTGCTAGGTCATAAGGACGAGTCTGGTCGAAAAGAGCATGCCATTTATTACCTTAGCAAAAAGTTTACCGATTGTGAGACACGATATTCACTACTCGAGAAAACTTGTTGCGCTTTGGCATGGGCTACTCGCCGACTAAGACAGTACATGCTAACTCACACCACATTCCTAATTTCTAAGATGGATCCTGTAAAATATATCTTCGAGAAGCCGGCTCTAACGGGAAGGGTAGCCCGATGGCATATGATTCTAACAGAATACGATATCCATTACACTTCGCAAAAAGCAATCAAAGGGATTGTATTGTCAGAATACCTGACTCAACAACCAATTAACGATTTTCAACCCATTAAATTCGAGTTCCCGGATGAGGACATCATGTTACTCAAGTTGAAAGACTTTGAAGAACCACTTCCGGAGGAGGGGCCAGACCCTAAATCCAAATGGAAGTTGATGTTTGATGGAGCTGTGAACATGAACGGAAGCGGAGTAAGTGCTATTATCATCTCACCAGAAGGGGTCCATACACCTTTAGCCGCTCGGTTGACTTTCGAATGCACTAACAATGAGGCAGAGTACGAGGCTTGCATCATGGGGATTGAATAGGCAATTAACTTGTGAGTCAAGAACCTCGAGATATTCGGAGATTCCGCTCTGGTGGTGAACCAAGTCAATGGCAAATGGTTAGTTCATCAACCTCACCTGGTTCCTTACAGGGATTATACCAGGAGGTTGCTAACCTTCTTCACTAAGGTCAAATTGAGTTATGTTCCTCGAGATGAAAATCAGTTCGCTGATGCTCTAGCAACTTTGTCATCTATGATTAAAGTTTGTCAAGAGAATTTCGTGCCTCGAATCATGGTCTCCCGTCTTGAAAGACCTGCCTATGTCTTTGCAGTCGACAGTGGTGGAGATAACAAACCTTGGTATCATGATATCAAGCGCTTCTTGAAGACTCAAGAGTCCCCGACTGGGGCATCTAGTAAAGACAAGAAGACCCTCAGAAGACTAGAAGGTGGTTTCTTCTTAAATCAAGATGGTGTGATGTATAAGTGAAACTTCGACATGGTTCTGCTCAGATGCGTGGATAGACACGAAGCGGACCTGTTGATGCAAGAGGTTCATGAAGGCTACTTCGGTACCCATGCTGGAGGACATGCTATGGCCAAGAAATTGTTGATATCGGGATATTATTGGATCACCATGGAATCCGATTGCTGTAAATACTCCAGTAAATGTCACAAGTGCCAGATTTATGCTGATAAGGTCCATGTACCTATGAATCCCTTGAGTGTTATGTCTTCACCATGGCCGTTCACCATGTGGGGCATTGATATGATTGGCAAGATTGAACCAACAACTTCCAACGGTCACCGCTTCATCCTGGTTGCTATAGACTATTTCAAGAAGTGGGTCGAAGCGGCTTCTTATGCCAACGTTACAAAACAAGTGGTAGCCCGGTTTATTAAAAGAGACATCATTTGCTGGTATGGAATCCCCGAAAGAATCATTATTGATAATGGTTCTAACCTCAACAACAAGATGATGGATGACTTGTGTCGGGATTTCAAAATAGAGCATCACAACTCTTCTCCATATCGCCTGAAGATGAACAACGCCGTCGAGGCGGCCAACAAGAACATCAAGAAAATTATGCAGAAGATGGTTGTGACATACAAAGACTGGCATGCGATGCTACCATTTGCGTTACATGGGCACCGAACATCTGTGTGCACCTCAACAGGGGCAACCCCGTTCTCATTGGTATATGGTATGGAGGCAGTCCTACCAATCGAAGTAGAGATCCCCTCTTGAGGTTAATGATGGACATTAAGCTAGATGAAGCTGAATGGCTCTGATCCAGATACAATCAATTGAGCCTCATTGAAGAAAAACGCCTAATAGCTGTACGCCATGGACAATTGTATCAACGACACATGAAACAGGCTTTCGACAAGAAAGTACGACCTCAAAGGTATATACCAGGTTACCTGGTGCTGAAGAGGATTCTTCCTCCTCTTAACGATCACAGAGGCAAATGGACACCCAATTATGAAGGACCATTCGTGGTTAAAAATGTTTTCTCAGGTGGAGCCTTAATGCTAACAACCTTGGATGGAGAAGACTTCCATTCCCCTGTCAACGACACAGTAAGAAAATACTTAGTGTAAAAAGACCCGCTGGATAAAAATAAAATAAAGATCCAACCAAAAATGGGCATCCTGGCGAGCCAAAAACAGAATAAAAGGCTCGGGCAAAAATTAGGGAAATCTTGAAGAAAAAGTACACCCGCTGAGTTGAAAAGGCACATCGGACAACTCAGGCAAAAAAGGGTATCCTGGTGGATTGAAAACCCGAAAGGGCGATCCACACAAAAGAGGGACCAACACGAACGACTGTGATCTGCGAAATTCGTAATCCATCTGCAACTAAGGTTATTCTAAGGGTTAAAGACCATTCCAATTACCTTTCTCAAGGGGCAGAGCGAGCGGATGGTCTCGCAGATTCACAAGTCATTGTCGGGTCAAAACATGATGAGATTCACTTCTCACATTGCCAATAGGATAGTTTGTTTTCCTTTTTGGCTATTTCCTCTTTCCAGGGAATTGCTTCCTATTGTAATTCCTATTCATGGCCATGTTCCAAATCAATAAAAATCCAATTTCAGTCAGCTTGTGACTATTTGCTTCTTGTTTTTGTTTTTCATCTAGCATTGTTTGATTGCAAAAACGTCCAGCCAATTTTGATTTATATTGTGTTGTGAACATTTGAATGCTTTCTAACTCATGCAGGAGGACATAAACATTTAATACAACTCTAAAAAAGGTGTTAAGAGGCCAGGATGATGATTCATGCTATGAGTCTGGGGCATACAGGTCCAAACTAATTCTCCTTTTTGCAGGCACTATATGTTGTGTTTACACAGGTACAGATGTATGTGTTGCTAACAGAGCTAAAGCAGATTTCCAAGAGGAATATTTCAACAGCATACTTGAGCAAGAACATGTGCCTTCCCGTGTGTCTCTTGTTATCCAACAACATAAGTGAAGTTGAAATTCTTCCCCAGCAGTAATGACAAAAGATGTTTGTCCTCCCTAAGCAGAGGTTTCCCTTTAATGCAGGGGCAATCCCTATTAGTACAAGGAATTTCTTTCTCCCCGGAAGGTTGCTTCCTTAGCAGTACCATACATCTGGCTTCCTCAGCCAAGTCAGAAGTGTCTTCACTTCCCCATCAGAGTGCAAGAAGGGTCCATCTCCAGTAGGGTTTTGGCTCTCCAATCTCAAAGTCCAATTTATTTTTGGCAATGGCGGCAGTTCAGAGCCGGTGTATCATTAACAACATTCCTGCAGAGTTGTTTCCTCCTAACCAGGATTAATCAGATCAATGCAGTGATCATCAGTTCTCCCTAGTCAAGCCATCTGGGATACTTGCAGTCTACTTCCGGGAGATCGTTTGCATTTGTATAAGCATAATCATCATTGCATTTGCATCCTCCAAAGCGTAGCATTTCCATCATCATGGAGCATTACGCCATAAATTCAAACATGTGCATACCGGCATGGGCCAGTTTTGAGGTATATTACATACAACCTACAACATCTTCTCAATCAGATACTCCCTACAGATGATACTTATACCATTTTATAGGCATCTTTGTCTTTCCAAGTCAATGTTTGTCATTTTTTTCCGTGGCTTGATTCGCTCAGCAGTCATGTGTTAAGCCCTGTTTTGCCAACAAGCACCCTTTCTTTGTGGCTTGATTCGCTCAGCAGTCACATTGTCGAGTCCCATTTCGCTAATGGTCTCGTTTTCAAGCCCTGTTTCGCCAATAGGCAGCCTTTCTTTGTGGCTTGATTCGCTCAGCAGTCACATTGTCGAGTCCTATTTCGCTAATGGTCTCATTTTCAAGCCCTGTTTCGCCGATAAGCACCTTTCTTTGTGGCTTGATTCGCTCAACAGTCACATTGTCGAGTCCCATTCCGCTAATGGTCTTATTAAGCCCTGTTTCGCCAATAGGCACCTTTTCTTTGTGGCTTGATTCGCTCAATAGTCACATTGTCGAGTCCCATTCCGCTAATGGTCTCGTTAAGCCTTGTTTCGCCAACAGGCACTCTCTGTGGCTTGATTCGCTCAGCAGTCGCGTGTTTTCTTTGTGGCTTGATTCGCTCATCAGTCACATTGTTGAGTTCTGTTTTGCTAACGGTCTCGTTAAGCCCTGTTTTGCCAACAAGCACCTTTCTTTGTGGCTTGATTCACTAAGTAGTCACATTGTTGAATTTTGTTTCGCTAATGGTCTCGCTAAGCCCTGTTTCGCCAAAATGCATCCTTTTTGTGGCTTGATTCGCTTAGCAGTCGCATTGCAGGTTATTGAAATAATTCTATTCCACCTTGTTCTCTTCCCGCTACCTATTCAGAGGTCGAAAAAAAATAAAAATAAAAGGCAGATGGCATTTCTATTATCCACCGAGTTCAAATTTCCAGGTTTTATTCGAGTATTCAATCACTCCATACCTTGAACGTCTAAAAGCTCTTGCGATTATTCGTTCAGGTCTGCAGATGATTAAATAGGGGCAGCTGTAATACCTCAAAAATTTCCCTCTCATTTCCCAAACATTTTTTGCATAGCATTTTGCATACATAAGTTCATGAAATAACCAACAACATTGTATCATATTCATCATGGCTAAGGCATAGGTATTTGATCAACGATTTGAGCAGCTGAAGGCTATACAAAGGCAATCAAAGGGCCATAAAGCTTCTCAACATTGTGTAAAGGGTTCACAACATCCCACAAGTCTTCATTGGAAGCCACAAGCCATGGAAATATTTGATTTGATCAAAGGAGGCAAGCAGTGCAACATATCCTGATGAAAAGGGCCAAATTAGGGTTTCACTTCTACTGGGCTTCTCAGTGATATTTTGATTCAAAGTGGATTCCTTTGTCTTATATATGATGTCAAGTGCCTAGGGCTCAAATTTCATCCACGGAATCATTTTGGAAGAGGTTCAATTGGCCAGATGATTGAAAATCAAGGAATCAGGGAAAAGTCAACCGAGCTAGGTAAAAAAAGGTCAACTGCTGACTTTTAAGATCAAAATCATGATATTAGGGTTACAAGGATCTTACGGTTCAAATTTGATCAAGAAATGATGGAGTAATCATAAAAAATCAAGGGAAAAAAGATCATTTGAAAAATGGTTGATTTCACTTTTCCTTCCACTTTCCTTCCACATTTCCTTTCATTCTTTCCCCTCTTGTTTTTCCGTTTCAATTCCACTCCATTTCCTTTGGATGCTTCTACCATGTTCCACAACCTTCTAGAGTATTCCATGGAATATTCCAAGGAATATTCCTTCTCCAACCCTAACTAACTACAAACCTGACTCCATTCCTAAACCTAACTCCATTCCCAAACCTAGCCCCTATATAATCATTAATCACTTCAATGCAAAAGGTTCCCAATTTTTCACTCTCTCACAATTTCTAGAATCACTTTTTCTCTCTCACTTTTCCTCCATTTCCCGTTTTCACCAAAGCTTTTTTGAAGAAGTTCTTCAAGTTTCACATTGAAACTTGAAGATCTTAAAGCTTAGCCTTCAACCTCCATTGAATTGTGGATTGTAGAAGAAGAAGCTACTGATTTTTGTGAAGATTTTGACTTATCAGAAGTGCAAGAAGGCTCAAGCATCAAGAACGCATTTATTTTGCGGATTCGCGGTTTTCTTGGTGTTCTCTTCGATCAAGATCCGATTCTTGCAACATTTACCGAAGCACTTCTCCGCTTCATAGGTTGGTAATCTAAAACCATGCTAGCTTTAAGTTATTCTCTCCATCTCGCCATATTGGCATTCTTTAAGTGCTTTTCGTATTTCTTGTGATCGATTACGTTTTCGTTACATTTTGCTTGCGATTTGTGGTTTTTAATGGATTAGAAATTAGGTTGTAGCTTGTTATAGGTTCTAGCATGTGTTAATAAGCCCTAATTGAGTAAAAATTTGTGTTAACATGATTAGATGGGTGTTAGGGTTGTTTAAAAGTAAGATTGTGGCCAAAATCACTTATTTCAAAACAATTTTTCACTTTCTGTTCAGCGTTATCCGGTTAACGCATTTGGTTAACCGGTTAACGCGTGCGTTTTTGGCCAAAATGTTGTATTTTTCTGTCCGTTAACGGGTTAACCAATTTGGTTAACTGGTTAACGCTGTTAGTTTTTGGTTTTTTAACTTATGTGCTTGCTTGTTATGGCTTCCTAGTGCTTCTAAGGTTCATGTATGTTTAGGTATTGATTTTAGGGAATTTTTTAGTCTATTTCCAGTAGCCGATTCCATGGTTTCGAGTCGTTTCGACATGATTCCGTTCACTTTTCCTTGTTTTTGTGTTAAATATGCATATGTGTTATGATTAATTCTTGATATGTTTGTGTCGCTCCCCAGATTTTCATCCCGGTGCAAACGTGAACCGTCAGTGAAAGAGAAATAAGGTTGAATTGAATAGAGTCGCCAGCTAGGCATTTTTATACCGAAGGAAAGGTAATGCTGCATAAACCTGGAAAGAGATGGATAAGACGGTTGCAAACTAGAGAAACTGAGAAAGTGGGTTGGTTACTACCTGGGAAGGTATTAGCACCCAGATCGTCCGTCGTACTCAACGGGATCCACGCTTACGAGATTGTGTTTAAAAGGGGTAGGTGTATGTGATTTCTGTGTGCAAAAGCTAAGGAAAAAAAGTACAGGTGTGAGTGTAAAAAGGAGTGAATTGCTCAGGAACTGAGGCTTTAGAAAGAATGCTGAAAGAGGGGTGTAAACACCCCAAATTTGCCCTCACCCATTTACACCATGGCTTGTGATCATTTCATATGCATGAGCTCAGTCATAACATCTCATACCACATTTTTGATTCACTGCATTGGTTCTAAGTCATCTGCACCTAGGGTTTGTGATCTGAGCAATCCAAGAGCTTCTTGAGCCACTCCAAAGGTCATCAATCACTTCAAAGGGATCCATGTGTGTTCAAGTATCATATTATATCCTCTCAAAGTCAAGAATGCCAAAGAATCACAAGAACTGGGATTGGTGTGGAAGCAGAGCCAGGTTTGACTGCACAGATGACCTAAAATTAGGGTTTTGGTTTCAGAGGCCATAACCCCAATTTTTTTGGTCATTCTTGTTTCTATTGGTCTCTATATGGTATAGGGAGTATGCATATCAATTTTCATGAAGAAATTCCATGGGGAAGTCATCTGATCAAGAGTTGACTTTTCAAGCAAGTCAGTGCAAAATCAGGGCATCTGAGGCCCCCAATGACCCAACCAAAGGGTGTTCTTCATCATTTTGATTGTGTATGATCTTTATTTGATCATAGAAGAGGTTGGAAGATCACAAAATTCAAGAATTTCAAGTCTTTTGCAAAGTTGACTTTTTGGGCAAGTTTGACTTTTAATGAAAATGTCATTTTATGCAACTTTTTCAACCCTTACTTTTTGATTCAAGAAAGCTTCAAATGAAAAAATTTTGGTCATGAAAGTTGTAGGATAGATCTTTCCCTTTTCAAAAAGTACAAGAACATGACCTAATTCATTTTGGATCAAAAGTTATGGCTCATCAAAGTTGGCAAAAATCACTAAAATTCAAGTTATGCACCAAATGGGAAACTTACAAAAACTTGTACCAAGGCAATTTGTGACTTCTAATTGATGTCAAACCATTACACAAACATCACACAAGTCCTAAAAATCAGAATGGGCCAAGGGATCACATGATTTATGGCCTATGGAGCAAGTTTCTTTCATGAAAACCAAAAGCAAGCCAAGTTGCAAAAACTCATGATAGCATTCCATCCACTTGCTAGCTACTTTGCTGATCAACCCTAGCCTTTTCCCTCACCATGCTGCACAACACACATCCCTTGTACTTGGCTAGAACATGACCCATGCTTCTCTTACACAAAAGTTGACAATTTGCAAAAGCAACCATACCTATCACAAAAGGACATGTCACATCCTCTGACCAATGGGCATTGTTTATACAAATCAATTGCAAGCCAAACCACACAATACACAAGCCTGAAACCAGCCATAGAACCACATTCTCATTTTCACTCTCAAAAGCAAAAGATTTCGAAACTCAGCATACAAGCCACAAACTCATAAACAAACTTCATAAACCTTCTCAACACCTCTCCCTGATCACAAAGCACCCATCATCCTTGCCTTAAACTGCCAGAATCACAAACACGATTCTCACCTGAGCTTGAACAGAACTTGTTCAAACTTCCAAACCAGCCAACACAAACTCTTTCTAAGCATCAAGGCTTCATCAGGGAGGTCACAGGAGTGGGTTTGCACAAGAGAGGAAGTCAGAAAGTGCCAGACTGAAAAGCTTCAAACTCAGGTAGCTTCATGAACATTTTTTCCAGAAATGATTTTTAAAGTTCCCAAGTTGTTCTTCATGATTCACTGATCACTCTGATGTTGTTGGTTTTGAAAATGGTGAAGAGATGAGAGTTTAATCGTGTTCTGAAACTTTTTGCCCTAAAACTATTTTGATTCGATTCAGCCAATTTAGGAATGATAAATGATGTTTGAGTGAGGGATTTGATTCGTTTTTGGATGGGGATGATTTCTTGATAGTTAGTTTTCATTTTCATTGCGTGTAGAGTGATTTAGCATTTGGGCTCGCCGGAGAAGATGACCGGAACCACTGTTCCGGTCATCTGAAAGTCATTAGGGCTGGATTAGGGCTAATTAATTAGGGTTAGTGAGTTTGAATGTAGGCCGTCCAGATGCGCGCCTAGTCAACTCCCGCGCGTGTGAGTTTGAATACTGGCCTTAGGATCTGTTGACTTCTTCATTAATTCATTTAATTTCATTTTATTTTCATTTAAATACATTTGTTTTCTATATTTTATTTAAAATAGCAAAACTTATTCAAAAATTCTGAAATTTTTTATGTAAACTTTTATTTAATTTCAGAACACAAAAATATTTTTATTTTTATTTTTTGCATTAAAAAAGTATTTTTAAATATTTAAAAGTTTATCTTTAATTAATTAATGAGAATTAATTAATTAAAAATGCTTTTAGGTATTTAAAAATCACCAAAAAATTCATGAAACCTTTAAAAACATTTAGAAACATTGTCCAACCCTCAAATCAAATTTCTTTTTTGATCTTGATGCATTTTGAGAATTTTTCATGGAATTAAAATCATTTTTAATGCATTATTTTGATCCAAACTTCCAAAAATCATTTCTGCCTAACCATTGAGGGTGGGACCTTGATTCTTTTTGCATTGCATTGTGTTTAGCATGTAGTTTGTGAGATTAAATGACCATGATTTGATCTTTCATTTTCAATTTGTTTGGCAATTTTCTTGTTAAGGAACCCTAAAACCCTAGAAAACTTAGGAAAATCATAACTTGAATTAGGTTAAGAGTTGGAACTTCTCCTTTGGGCAGTGAGTTAGTATAGAATTAGGGATCCTTTGAGTGCATTTTCAATTTTTTATATTGATGTTTGCTTCTGATTTTGGTTTTTGTTTGTTGCTTTGATCATAAACCCTAATTTGGGCTTCCATATGCATCCATCTTGCATTTGCATTCATACCTTGACTTGCCATAGCATTTTGTGCATCCATTTGATTCATTTGACATCTTAAGACATATTGTGAGCATGTTTGATCATTGCATCTTGCATTTTCCATGTTGTATGCCATTTGCACTTCATAACTTTTCATGTATGATCATGGTTCCAAACTTGTTTCATCTGCATCCATAAGCTTGTATGATCATCCCCATGTCTTGATCCATGTTTGCATCATCCCATGACATCATTATCATCATGTACATGCTTCTGGTTTTGGTTTTCATCATGCCATTTCATCTCATTGTGCATTGCATTTCATTCCTTTCACTAACTTTCCAGGTGGTAAGTTATCTTGAGAAGTGAATTTGCCTTCACTTCTCACAACTTCTTTTCATCTCTTTTATGTATCCATGCTGCATTTTATTATGTGTTTGGGATTGAGCTTGCTCATCCTCCTTCTTCTTACTTTCTTTTCTCAAGTGACTTGTCTTCTTCAATAAAGCAAGTTACTTTGCTTCTTCTGATCCTTTCATCTGCTTCCTGGTGGTTCCATTGAAGATTTCTCTTGTAACCTCACAAACCTTAGGAGCAACCAAGCATGACAATGATTAGGATTTTAAGTAGTCCCCCACTTAGTTTTTTACCTTTGTGTCTCTTCGAGTCATCTCTTCTCACCTCATAATCAAGGACTAAACCCTAAAGGTTTTAAGGCTTTGTGATTAAGCTTATGCCTGCATCCTTCTATTAGGATGGAGTGTATAACTTTAATCCTAAGTGTTAAACCCTTAATGTGTTTAACTCCATTAATCAATCCACTTAATAATCATCAAGACATCACACTTGTAACTTGGGCCTTGCATTAGGGTTCTAATTCTTCCTTAAATGGTTAAGAAGGACTAACCCTAGTGTTAATGGACAAGTCCCCCTCAAGTTGTCTTACAAATCATAAAATTCACTTCATCATCTCACCATTGAATAAAATCCACTTAATCAAAGGCTTGTTTTGTCATGAGTTTAATCCCTAATCATGGATTAAGTTGAGGAGCATTCCTCAGCTTAAACACCCTCATCTATTATCCTTCTATTAGGATGGTGTAATGAGTCTGTTTAATCCTTGATTATGGCTTAATCTCATTACTTAACACTAAACAAAAACACCAAAAACATCTAACTAATCACAAATAGGTTAATGATCTTAATCCTACATCAAAGGTGATTAAGTGTGAGAAGCTGACTTCACACTTAAGGTATTCTCATTACCCCTAATCAGAGGGAAGATGTGATGAGTTTACTAAATCCATTGGTTTAGGCCTAAGCTCATTAACTTATGACAAACTTTCAAAAAGCAATAAAAGACTGAAAACTCAAAAACAAACAATAATCGTCTCCTCCGGGATTCTTTTCTCATCTCATTCACTCATAAACGAGAACTTGCTTCTTCCGTCTAATGCAAGACAGTTTGCACCTGAGCCAGACAGGTCATACACTTGAGCATAGGCAAATGAGCAGTTCACAAGTCAATTCATCTTTCAGTCTCTTTGGGTCGAACTACGGTGTTCTGACTTCCTCATTGCACGAGAGGATACGTAGGCATAACTTAACAGTTATCGAACAAAAGTCTCTGTATATTCCCCCTCTTTCAGCATCATTCTCTTAGCCTCATGATCATGAGCATACTCTCATCCTTACACTAACACTGTATATATCACACTTCACTTCTTTTACACTGACACCTGTACATTCTTTTCCAGCTCTTTATGCACAAATTGCACTGACACTACCCCTTTAAACACAAATCTTTTAAGCGTGGATCCCGTCGAGTACGACGGACAATCTGGGTGCTAATACCTTCCCAGGTTGTAACCAACCCCCTTTCTCAGTCTCTTTGGTTCGCAACCGTCTTATCTATGTCTTTCTAGGTCTATGCAGCATTGCCTTTCCTTCGGGATAAAAATGCCTAGCTGGCGACTCTTTTCATTTCCTGTGAGTTCACTCCTGTGTGTTCTCACACCCTCCTTCACCGACCGTTCGCGTCTGTATCTTTATCTGGGCCATTTCCCATTTATCGGGAGCGACAGCTTGGCGACTCTGCTGGGGAACCTTATACTGTAACCAGGGCTTCTGGTTCTTTTTGTGGTTTCCTCCTAGCGCTTGATTGATTTGTGTTTACTGGGGTGTTATGTGCTATCTGTGTTTGTATATTTGTTTTATTTACTGCTTTATGTACAGTTGTTTATCTGCTTTCTTTTTAGCTTTACATATATATCATACTGTCATACTGTGCTGGCTGGATCTGTTTTGTTGTTTTGGTGGGTGGGTGTTCTAATGAGAGTTGAGGTCCTATACCTGGGACCTGAGTGACACCTAGGCTAGAATGGTTCATATTCTTTCCCATTCCATTTCGGTCTGGTGCGGGAATATGAAACACGGTTCAGATATGGGTTTCTTCTTGAGAACTCTGTGCTGCAGATTTCCTGTAGTACTAGGGCTATCTGGGAAGCCTGCTAAGTCTGGATGACCTTTAGTATTGACCTTCAGAAACTGAGGTGAATTAGAGGAGGATCTTTTATGGTTATTGTAAACACTGTACCTCCGGGTTAGAAGTGTTTACACTTCTCATAACTGATCCAAGTCTGAGGATCCTTGTTTTAGAACATCACCTGTGAGGGGGTTGGGCTGTTTACAGGTTTGCAGGTACCCTTGACCTCAGCATACCCTGTTACTTTGTTTTGATTAAGAGTACCCCACTTTGGAACAGTTCTTGTGATTTTTAACCCAGGACATGTGACTCTTTATTTGAGTCCCCCACCTTGGTTACTGGACTTATGAACCTCCATCTGGATTTCTTGAACATATGTGGACTCATATCAGAGCAGTTAATCAGATCCAGCTCAGTCACAAACCTTTGCATATCATTTGCATACATCCTCATTGCATCATTTTAACATGTGTTTATTTGTTTTTCAGGGTATCCATCCTATCATTTTGGCTTGGTTTTGACCCTTTATTCAGCATAGACCTGTCTTCATCAACACTTACTCCAGCTATCAGCTACCTGCTTCAGTCACCTGCATCACCAGTCTCAGCCTGCCAGAGGCCTATCTTCAGTGTTATTCTCAGCATCTGACTCAACTCTTCTTCAACAATATGGAACCTAAGAAAAGTAACATCTCCTATCATTTCTTTGAGCCTGAGTTGGCTAGCATCAGGAAGATTCAGACCCTGATTACTCCAGACCATATACCACTTTTTAGAGAACATTATGGAGGAATCCTTGATGTGGTTATGGATTTGGACCCTTCACAGAGGAGCTTGATTCATACTTGCTTGCAGTTCTATGATCCCCCTCTGAGGTGCTTCACCTTCCAGAATTTTCAGTTGGGACCCTTGTTGGAAGAATATTCATCATTGGTTGGTGTGCCTATCAAGGGTGGAATTCCCTTCAACCCTGAGATGGTTTTCCCTAGTAATGAGGAGATAACAAAAGCATTATATCTGGAACCAGTTCTGATTGGGCAGAATTTGACAGCTAAAGCTGGAGTCTCTGGTTTTCATCTGGATTTCTTGACTTCTCAGGCTACTCTGAAGGCCTCCTTGGGGGAGTGGAAGGCAGTCTATGCTCTGTTGGCCCTTAGCATATATGGGGTCATACTTTTTGCAGATGAGCCTAGGTTTGTTAGCAAGAATGCAATCCATCTTTTCATCCTGAGAAACCCAGTGCCCACCTTACTGGGAGATCTTTACTACTCTGTTCATCAAAGGAATGAAAAGCAAAGGGGAAGATTAGTGAGATGCTGTGCTCCTTTGTTCCATACTTGGCTGCTCAAGCATTTGCCAAAGACTGATGCATTCTTGAACCCTCACCAGCAGAAGAACTGGGCTAGGAGGCTTGTTGCTCTAACCTCAGATGACATCAGGTGGTGCACTCAGAGCACCAAGGGCAGAGACATCATTACTAGTTGTGGGCAATTTCCCAATGTACCTCTGATTGGAGTGAAGGGTTGCATCAACTACAACCCTCTGCTATTCAAAAGACAACTGGGCTATGCATTAGTCCACCCTCCCAGGGCACAGGATCTGACTGAGACCCTTTATTGTGAAATCAAGCCTAATCCGGCTGTTGTCAGGCAGGCATCCTGGGCCTGGGACAATGTGCAGACTAAGGGGGTAACCATTCTTGGGAGATGCAATAATGTGGCCTCAGCCCAATACTATGAGTGGTCTCATGCCAGAGCTCAAATTACTGGAATGCCCTTCACTATTGAAGATATGCCTGGACCTTCCACAACACCACCTCCAGCAACTGTCAGCTTAGAAGAGTTTGAGAAATTGAAAGAGAGAAATGAGAAGCTGACTCAAGCTCTACAGAAGACCCTCTGGGAGAGGAGTGATGGTCGTTTGGACATTGAAAGGCTAGAAAAGCTAAGGGTGGAGCATCTAGCCATAATTGAGAAGTCAGAGGATTACATTAAGAAGTCTAGGGCTGGAGAACAGATCTTGAAGAATGCTTGCAAAGAAGCCCAATTCCAGAGAGCTAGGACTGATTTGTATCTGAAGGAGAGTCAGGCTAGGTGGGTCAGGATCACCGAAGCCCGTACTCAGGAGGATAAAAGGACTCAGGATAAGATTGAGCAGCTGGAGGCTAGTGCAAAAGAGCAACAGGAAGCCCTGGCAGCAGCCCAGAGAGAGATCTCAGAATTGAAGATTAGAGCTGGTGTAAAGAGGTCAAAATACCAGAGTCAACACAGGAAGCTAACTGCAGCTGTTACTACAAGGAATCTTCTCATCAAGAATCTTACAGAGCGTCCAGCTGATCCTGTGACTGAAGCACTTCTCAAGGAAGTTCAGGAGGATGAGTTTGGTCTTAGTGTCTGACCTTTTGCTTGTTGTTGCTTTCATTTTATGTACTTTTCTTTATGTTGTATTTTTTGACCCCTCAGAGGGCATGCATTGTAAACAAACTATGTATCATTTACTTTTTGTAATATATGTGTGGGTTTTGTTCATCTGATTTCTTCCAAAGCAACATCACAAGCATCTTTCTCAAAGGTCTGGAAAGGTCAAAACCAAGTGCCAAGCCGGATACCTTGGATGCAAATAAACATACTGCATTGCATGCTGACCTTTTGTTTTGTTTTGTAGGTTTTTGTTTTATTGTTACTAACTCTGTTGTGAACTCAGGAACTATTGCTCGACGTCGAGGGTTTCCACTCAACCGTCCACACAGATACCCCACCCGCAACAATCTTCCGGGCATACAGATGGACCAAGTACAGCAGGACCTTACAGAGGTCAGAACTCAAATGGCCAACGAGAGGTTGGAAATGAGGAATCAAATGACACAATTTATGGAGGTGATGAATAATATGGCTCAAAGCCAAGAGAGGTTAAGAGCACTGGTAGAGGGGAGGAATCAGGAAGACCATCATCCAGGGACTGCTGGGACAAGCAACAATGAGAGAGTCCATCCTCATGTTAATCCCCCAGTCTTTGGACCCCACCTGCATCCAGAGATCAACATCCCTGCTAATGTGCAAGGGACTGCCACTGCAGGTAGAGTGCTGCAAGAATACCCTCAGGAAGATCAGTTCACAGTGATGGGAGCTGGGGAGGAAGCCTATGACAGAAGGCTAGAAGAGATTGCTGAGAAACTGAGATCTTTGGAGTCCCAGAATTCTTTGGGATTTGATGTTATGGACATGGGCCTAGTGGACGGGGTCAGGATTCCCCACAAATTTAAACCAGCATGCTTTGAGAAGTATAACGGGACTTCCTGCCCCCGGACCCATTTACAATCCTTTCTGGGGAGGCTGAAGGCCTATACCATGGACGAAAAGCTATGGATGTTTTATTTTGAGGATAGCTTAACTGGAGCTTCGAGGGAATGGTACTCTCATCTGACCAGAGCAACCATTAGATGCTGGAAGGACCTGGCAGAGGCCTTTATCAGACAGTATCAGTACAACTTAGATATGGCTCCCAACAGGACCCTCTTGATGGGGATGTCACAATCATCCAGGGAAAGCTTCCAGGAGTACGCTCAAAGGTGGAGACAGCTTGCTGCTGCTGTCCAGCCACCTATGTCAGAGAGGGCGATGGCAGATATGTTTATGAACACCCTCCAAGGAACATACATTGACAGGTTGGCTGCCTTTTCTTCCACTAGCTTTGCTGATGTAGTCATAGCCGGGGAAAGGATTGAAAGCCTATTAAAGATGGGTAAGATTTCTGACAACGGTGCCAGCTCATCCAGCAACCCAAGAAAGCCTTTTGTAGGCCTAAGAAGAACTGGTGAGACCAATGCTATCCATACCAGCAGGGGCATACCCCAATATGTTCATAGGTCTGTGGCAGCAGTCACCATTCCCGCTCCAATTCATCCTCAACCAGCTTATCAACCTCAGCAACAAAATCATCAGCAACAAACTCAGTATCCTCCTCAAAGAAATTACAACAATAGCAACACCAACAACAACAATCAGCAGAGACCATACTAACAGAGGCCCTCTCAAGCCAATAGGGTGATCGATTTGATCCCTATGCCATATGCCACATTACTGCCACAACTCCTGAAACTCAACCTAGTTGAGCTAAGGACATTGGCTCCTCCAGATCCTGCCAGTCTGCCCAGAAATTACGACGCCAGCGCCAGATGTGCTTTTCACTCAAATGCACCTGGTCATAGTACGGAAAAGTGCAGAGCTTTGCACATGAAAGTGCAGGATCTAGTGGATTCACAGGCTTTAAACTTTGCACCACCACCAAATGTCAACAAGAACCCTATGCCACATCATGGTGGTCCCCGAATCAATGCTATTGAAGAAGACAAGCCGTCTTACTTAATAACCAGTGTGGGTCAGATTCGGACACCCTTGGTGGAGATTAAAGCTCAACTCCTTGAATGTCAAGTATTCCCAGGATGTGAGCTAGGATGTGCTTATTGCAACATTTCAGTGAATGGATGTGATAACTTGAGGGATGGCATAGATGGTCTTATCCATAATGGCCTGCTTCAAATCACAACATCAATACCTACCAACCCAGCAATCTCCTTAACAACAGCTCCAGAATCTCCTACAACTGCAACAACCATTGTTCCAAACAACTTTTCAGTTTCATCAACAAATGTTTCATCTGTTACTTCAACGGACCAGATATCAGCAAACGTCCCTTCTACAACTTCAGCACCCCTTCATTCGGAAACTCCTACAACAACAACACCCATTCTTCCAGCAATGTCTCCTACAACATCAGCAACAAACGGTGCAAGCGTCTCAACAGTTACAATTTATTATGATCCTGCCAATGATTCTGCCTACAATTCACAAAATGCCACTCCTACCAGAGCACCATATATTATGATCCACAGACTATCACAGTCCCTTCTGCGGCTGCCATCAGTCCAGTCACTATCACAGTGCCTGGGCCAGTACCTTATGAAAGCAGTAATGCCATTCCTTGGCATTACGGCTCTGATTTATACTGCGAAGGACAGAAGATCACTTTCGAATCATCAACTTCTTCACCACAAATAGACAATGTGGGTGGAGGCGGAGGCTTCACTCGAAGCGGACGTCTCTTTGCCCCGCAAATTCAAAGACCCACTGCTGAGGCAGAAGCTGCTGCTAAGGCAAAAGGGAAGAGCATGGTGCAAGAAGATCAGATTATTAAAGAAGCTTTGAAAACACCTTTTGATCAAGAAGTTGATGAGTTCATGAGAATCATCAAGAAAAGTGATTACAAGATAGTGGACCAGCTTCACCAGACGCCTTCCAAGATCTCCATTCTATCATTGCTTATGTGCTCCGAGGCTCACCGGAATGCACTACTCAAAGTCTTGCACGCAGCTTATGTGCCAGAAGAGATCACCGTCAATCAGTTAGAAGCCGTGGTTGGAAATGTTAATGCTAGTAATGGACTAGGATTCACCAACACTGATTTGACTACGGAAGGCCGCAATCATAACAAGGCTTTGCACATTACCATGGAATGTAAAGGTGCAGTTCTTTCCCATGTGCTGGTAGACACAGGGTCATCCCTCAATGTCTTACCTAAAAAAGCCCTTGTGAAGCTGGAATATGAAGGATTGGCATTACGTCCCAGCAACTTAGTGGTGAGAGCCTTTGACGGCTCTAAGAGATCAGTTCTGGGGGAAATTGAGTTGCCTATAACGATTGGCCCACAAACTTTCAAAACGACCTTCTACGTGATGGACATTCAGCCTGCCTACAGCTATTTGTTGGGTAGACCATGGATTCATGCCGCTGGCGCAGTGATGTCTACCCTTCACCAGAAGTTAAAATTTGAGTGGGAAGGCCAAGTCGTTACTATTTGTGGAGAGGAGGATATTTTTGTTAGCCATCTGGCTACTTATAAATACATTGAGATGGATGGGGAGATCCACGAGACGATGAGTCAAGGGTTTGAGGCCCTAAATGTTAATGAAACCTCTGCTGTACTTGGGACTTCCATGACATCCTACCAGCAGGCCCGGAAGGTGGTGGAAGAAGGAAACGCTCAAGGCTGGGGCAAATTGTTGCCTGTGGAGAAGAAAGAAGATAGATTTGGGTTGGGTTACAAACCAACTCAACAAGATCAAGCAGAGGCTGCTAAGAAGCCCAACTTTGTTAGTGGGGGGATGCTCACCCCCGATGCTATCAACAACTTGGAAGATGAGTCGGAAGATGAACGCAACCTGGAAAGCTGGATTCGTCCAAGGATCCCGGGGAGCCGTATCTCAAACTGGTCTTCCCAGGAAATTATAAGAGTTACTCCTGCAGAGTAATTATTATTTCCTGTATATTTTAAGCATGCATCAAGTCTTGCATCTTGCCCAAGATGACAAGACTCATTTTGTAATCGGGCCATCTGTAATTTTTGTGCAACAAGATTAATCAATGAAATATCAGACATCTTTTGCAAACAAGTCTTTTTCTTTTCCGCTCACTGTTTTTCCATTTTTCTTTTTGTACAAAAAAATAAATGGCAATGTTTTCAAAATGACAACTTTATTTCACTTTTCTAAACAAGATTAAAATCAATCACTAAAATGAGCAAACTGAACCCTTGCAGAGAGTGCCTTCCAGACCGCACCGACAACAACACGGCTATGACTTCGTATGACTTTGACAATCCGATCAATCAAGCTGATGAAGGGGTTGAAGAAGATTACGAGCTTCCTGAAGAGCTAGCTAGGTTGTTGAGACAAGAGGAGAAGTTTATCACTCCTCATCAGGAGGAGGTGGAAACGATTAATCTTGGTACAGATGAAGAGATAAAAGAAGTTAAAATCGGGGCCTGCTTACAAGACTCAGTGAAGAAGCAACTGATTGAACTGCTTCAAGAATATGTGGATGTGTTTTCTTGGTCTTATCAAGATATGACGGGGTTGGACACCGACATTGTTACGCACAAGCTGCCTTTAAGAGAAGAATGCCCACCGGTCAAACAGAAACTGCGCCGTACTCGTCCAGACATGGCAATGAAGATCAAGGAAGAGGTACAAAAGCAGTGGGACGCCGGTTTCCTTGCTGTAACTAGCTATCCGCCGTGGGTTGCTAATATAGTGCCTGTGCCTAAGAAAGACGGCAAAGTAAGGATGTGTGTTGACTACCGGGATCTGAACAGAGCCAGCCCGAAGGATGATTTCCCATTACCTCACATTGATGTATTGGTTGATAATACGGCTCAGTTCTCGGTGTTCTCCTTCATGGATGGATTTTCAGGATACAATCAGATCAAAATGTCACCTGAAGACATGGAGAAGACAACCTTTATCACACCCTGGGGCACGTTCTGTTACAAGGTGATGCCATTCGGGTTGAAGAACGCTGGTGCAACATATCAACGGGCTATGGTAACATTATTCCACGATATGATCCATAAAGAAATCGAGTGTTATGTGGATGACATGATTTCCATGTCCCTTACAGAAGAAGACCACCTGGTGAATCTACTGAAACTATTCAAGCGTCTGAGGAAGTACCAACTGAAGTTGAACCCCAACAAATGCACATTCGGGGTGCGATCCGGTAAGCTGCTGGGCTTTATTGTAAGCGAGAAAGGGATTGAGGTTGACCCTGATAAAGTCAAAGCCATTCAAGAGATGCCTGCACCGAAGTCTGAAAAAGAAGTTCGAGGGTTTCTAGGTAGATTGAACTACATCTCAAGGTTCATATCTCACCTTACGGCAACCTGTGAACCCCTGTTCAAGCTGTTAAGAAAAGAACAAACGGTCAGGTGGAATGAAGACTGCCAGAGGGCTTTTGACAAGATCAAGGAATACTTACAAGAACCACCAATCCTTATGCCTCCAGTTGAAGGAAGACCTCTGATAATGTACTTGACAGTATTAGAAGAGTCAATGGGGTGTGTGCTGGGCCAGCATGACGAGTCTGGTCGAAAAGAGTACGCAATATACTACCTGAGCAAAAAGTTTACCGACTGTGAACAACGTTATTCACTGCTCGAGAAAACTTGTTGTGCTTTAGCGTGGGCTGCTCGCCGACTGAGACAGTATATGTTGACCCACACTACTTTATTGATATCCAAAATGGACCCAGTCAAGTACATTTTCGAGAAGCCAGCTCTTACCGGACGGGTTGCAAGATGGCAAATGATTCTCACAGAATATGATATTCAATACACTTCTCAGAAAGCCATCAAGGGCAGCGTATTGTCTGAATATCTTGCTGAGCAACCTATTGATGACTATCAGCCTATGAGATTTGACTTCCCTGATGAGGACATCATGTTCATAAAAGCAAAAGATCATGAAGAGCCTATTCACACTGAAGGGCCTGACCCAGAGGAAGAATGGACTATGATGTTTGATGGGGATGTTAATATGAATGGTCGGGGTGTTGGTGCAGTACTCATTACACCATAGGGAGTTCACATGCCTTTCTCGGCAAAACTCACTTTCAACTGCACTAACAACGAAGCTGAATACGAAGCCTGCATTATGGGACTTGAGGAAGCCATTGACCTCAGGATCAAGACATTGACTGTATTCGGAGATTCAGCTCTGGTAGTTAATCAAACCAACGGCAAATGGTACACACACCAGGATCATCTGATACCTTACAGGGATTATACAAGGAGGTTATTGACTTTCTTCACAACGGTCAAGCTCGAGTATATTCCCCGGGACGAGAATCAGTTTGCAGATGCCTTGGCTATCATTTCATCTATGATCAAAGTTCAAGCAGCCAACTTTGTGCCGCAGATTTCAGTGTCCAGACTCGACAGACCAGCATATGTGTTCGCAGCAGATGCTGTCAAAGACGATAAGCCTTGGTTCCATGACATTAAGTGCTTCTTGGAGGATTAAACATACCCATCAGGGGCATCTTCCAATGATAAGAAGACTTTGAGAAGGCTTGCTGGTAGTTTCTTTCTGAACACTGATGGTTCCCTGTACAAGAGAAACTTTGATATGGTACTCCTCAGATGCGTTGATAGAACAGAAGCAGACTTGTTGATGCACGAGGTGCACGAAGGATCCTTTGGTACCCATGCTGGAGGGCATGCCATGGCTAAGAAATTGCTAAGATCAAGTTATTACTGGATCACAATGGATGCAGACTGTTGTGCCTACGCCAGAAAATGCCATAAATGTCAGATCTATGCGGATAAAGTACATGTACCTCCGAATCCTTTGAATATAATGTCTTCACCCTGGCCCTTTGCCATGTGGGGCATTGATATGATCGGCAAGATTGAGCCAACTGCTTCAAATGGCCACAGGTTCATCCTGGTTGCCATTGACTATTTCACCAAGTGGGTTGAAGCAGCCTCATATGCAAATGTTACAAGACAAGTGGTAGCTAGATTTCTGAAGAGAGATATCATCTGTCGATACGGAGTCCCCGAGCGAATCATTACTGATAATGGTTCCAACTTAAACAACAAAATGATGGCAGAGCTGTGCCGGGACTTCAAGATCCAACACCACAATTTTTCTCCTTACAGGCCAAAGATGAACGACGCTGTTGAGGCAGCTAAGAAAAACATTAAGAAGATTGTGCAGAAGATGGTAGTCACGTACAAAGACTGGCATGAGATGCTACCACTTGCCTTGCATGGGTACCGCACGTCAATCAGGACATCCACTGGGGCAACACCGTATCAGCTTGTGTATGGTATGGAGGCAGTCCTACCTGTTGAAGTCGAACTACCCTCTCTACGGGTATTGATGGATGTTAAGCTGAACGAAGCAGAATGGGTTCGGTCCCGATACGAACAACTGAGTCTGATTGAAGAGAAAAGATTGGCTGCAATCTGTCATGGGCAGTTGTATCAGAAAAGAATGAAAAGAGCCTTTGATCAGAAGGTCAGGCACCGAGAGTACCAAGTGGGAGATCTTGTGCTGAAAAGAATCCTCCCTCCTCATACAGACCACAGGGGCAAATGGACTCCAAACTATGAAGGACCATTCGTGGTAAAGAAAGTTTTCTCTGGTGGAGCACTGATGCTCAGCACCATGGATGGTGAAGACTTCCCGTCCCCTGTGAATTCAGATGCAGTTAAAAAATACTTCGCATAAAAATGACCCGCTGGACATAAAAACAGAATGTAAGTCCAGGCAAAAATAGGGCATCCCGGCGAGTCAAAAACAGAATAAAAGACTCGGGCAAAAATAAAGGAAAATAAACAAAAAAATGTACACCCGCTGAGTTGAAAAGCCGCATTGGACAGCTCAGGCAAAAATGGGTATCCCGATGGATTGAAAACCCGAAAGGGCGATCCATGCAAAATAAGGGAATAAGCGAACAATTGCATTCTGAATTCGTCTGTATCACCTGCAACTTGGTAAACCTCGAAAGGATCAAGCTTCTGTCAGAATCAGCCTTCTTCAGAAAGCAAGACGAGAAGAACGTCAAAAGTCATACGAGTCATAGCAAAAGAGGAAGCTCCTTAAAGCGCCATCAACATTGCCAGCATTTTGCTTCTCAATTTGTAACAATTTCCTCATTTCAGGAGATATGTTTCTTTGACTGTATCTTTCCAATTCAGGGCACTTGAATTAATAAAAACAGATTTTCAGTCAAGTTTCACCTCAAACACTTCACTTTATTTGCAAAGAATGTCTGATATCTTTGAAATACTGATTGCATGAATACAGATGCTAGATCTTTTAAAAAAAAATAATAATAAAAAAATAAAACACATGCTTACAGGGAATATATTTACTCTCAGAAGTGTCTCACTCCTATGACGGAACCCCGTAAGGGATGCCTCGGGATTACTTGTACGTTTCTCTGTCTTTGCAGGATTGCAGGTATTCAAAAGCGCAACATGGGGCATGAAAGCTTCATCCCAGCAAGCTGGCAAATCAACACTCACTCAGTCTTAGCACTCAAGGTGTTTTCTCCCCAACTGAGTTGTCACTTGTTGTTTCTCCCAACCAAGTTGCCAATCATTCTTCCCCAGCCAAGTACAAAAGCCAGGGAACCATCTCCCCACAGAGTTTCAGCCTCTATCCGGAAGAGCAACGCACGAAAGAATCACAACAGAGTGGAGAAAGCTTCTACAGACCCCAGCTGGGTCCCTCATTTGCAAGAATAAGTCTATCAATGACCCATTTCCCCAAGCGGAATCATTCCATCAGATCTACCAATGATCTCATCCCCAGCTGGGATGTTCACTTCAAGTGAGATCGATCAAAGATCTTCACAGCAATGGGATCCGAATCCCGGATTGGTATCCTTTGCATAATCATAGCATTCGCATCATATTCACCAAACAAAGCGTAGCATTCCGTATAATACGGAGCATTACGGCAAAAATCAAACATGTTGCATAATCATAAGTCATGATCTGAATCAAACACTTGTGAATATTATCAACTCATCAACAATATGCAGAATCCCTCCCGGATTCCCCAGCAAAAGCAGTTGCCTCACATTCACCAATACAAATACATACTTCTTGTGGCACTCGCCCGTGTCATATCCCCAGCAGAAAGCCAAAGACATCCCCTTTGCACTCACAAATACTTGTATATATATAGCTTTCTTGACATCCATCCATGTCATTTTCCCAGCACAGTAACATAAATACTTTGTATACCAAATATTTGTTTATACTACACTCTTCTCCTTTTGACACTCCTCTGTGTCACTCTCCCCAGCAGGCGGAACACTTAAATTTACACCAATCATACTTATACAGATACTCGTCCGTGTCTTGTATACACCATTTATACCCCGCAGATTCGACACTCGTCCGTGTTCTTTGTTAACCAGTTGGTACTCGTCCGTATCATCATCTCAGAACATGCGTCAAGCGTTTGTTTCTACATGATACTCGTCCGTATCATAGTCTTAAGGATGCTCGTCCGCATCTTTAATCCATACAATGCGTCAAACACTTGTGTCTTCTTGAATATAGATACTCGTCTGTGTCTACTATTCCCCAGAAGAGTCCCCCAGATTCAACACTCGTCCGTGTTCTCTGTTAACCAGTTGATACTCGTCCGTATCATCATCTCCGAACATGTGCCAGTACTTGTTTCTACCTGATACTCGTCCGCATCTTTAATCTATACACAATACCAAACACTTATACCTTCTATTTCTTGGATTATAAACACTCGTCCGTGTTTACTATTTCCCCAGTAAACAATTTTCTTTTTATCTGACATTCGTCCTATGTCATGATAAACCCTGAGAGCAGCAGTACCCTGCTAGGTGGTCGTCCTCCGCCTCTTGATGGTCGTCCTCCATCATGCTCGTCCGATGGCCGTCCCCATCGTTAACCTTTCTATCCGACATTCGTCCTATGTCGCGATATTTAGCAGCCGTCCCCTGCTAGGTGGTTGTCCTCCACCCTTTGATGATTTTCCTTCATCATTTTATCCAATGGCCGTCCCCATTGTTGATTTTGGTTATCTGGCATTCGTCCTATGTCATGATAAACCTTGAGAGCAGCCGTCCCCTGCTAGGTGGTCGTCCTCCACCTCTTGATGGTCGTCCTCCATCATGCTCCTCCGATGGCCGTCCCCATCGTTGACCTTTTATCCGGCATTCGTCCTATGTCGTGATATCTTCGGCAGCCATACCCTGCCAGGTGGTCGTCCTCCACCTTAGATGACCGTCCCTCATCTTATCCCCAATAGAGCAGCCGTCCCCTGCTAGGTGATCGTCCTTCACCTTTGATGACCGTACCTCATCATCTGTTTATTTCATTTATTCTTTAACCCGATGGCCGTCCCCGTCGTGGTCCCTTTTCTTTTTTAGCCCGATGGCCGTCCCCATCGTTGTTTGCATTACTTTATGAACTTGATGGCCGTCCCCGTCATGTTTCATTTAATCCCCAGAGAATCTTACAACTTTATCTTGATGGCCGTCCCCATCATAATTCTTTTATCCCCAGCATGATGGCCGTCCCCGTCATCGCTTTATTTCCCGCACTCTCCCCAGCATGTCGGTCGTCCCCGTCATTGCTCTTTACCCAGCAGTCGTCCTCTGCTCGAAGGTCGTCCTCCGTCGCCCATACTTTATAATATACTTTATTTTCTTTTACAATCTATATCCCTTTTCTTCTTCATTCTGTGAGTGCAAATTTTGGACTGTCTTTGGTATTCAACCACGAGTTATCTTGTTTGCCTGTTAAGCCGTCGCTTACATCCTGCACAGCTAACCCATGTTTAAATAGGGGCAGCTGTAAACACCCCAAATTTGCCCTCACCCATTTACACCATGGCTTGTGATCATTTCATATGCATGAGCTCAGTCATAACATCTCATACCACATTTTTGATTCACTGCATTGGTTCTAAGTCATCTGCACCTAGGGTTTGTGATCTGAGCAATCCAAGAGCTTCTTGAGCCACTCCAAAGGTCATCAATCACTTCAAAGGGATCCATGTGTGTTCAAGTATCATATTATATCCTCTCAAAGTCAAGAATGCCAAAGAATCACAAGAACTGGGATTGGTGTGGAAGCAGAGCCAGGTTTGACTGCACAGATGACCTAAAATTAGGGTTTTGGTTTCAGAGGCCATAACCCCAATTTTTTTGGTCATTCTTGTTTCTATTGGTCTCTATATGGTATAGGGAGTATGCATATCAATTTTCATGAAGGAATTCCATGGGGAAGTCATCTGATCAAGAGTTGACTTTTCAAGCAAGTCAGTGCAAAATCAGGGCATCTGAGGCCCCCAATGACCCAACCAAAGGGTGTTCTTCATCATTTTGATTTTGTATGATCTTTATTTGATCATAGAAGAGGTTGGAAGATCACAAAATTCAAGAATTTCAAGTCTTTTGCAAAGTTGACTTTTTGGGCAAGTTTGACTTTTAATGAAAATGTCATTTTATGCAACTTTTTCAACCCTTACTTTTTGATTCAAGAAAGCTTCAAATGAAAAAACTTTGGTCATGAAAGTTGTAGGATAGATCTTTCCCTTTTCAAAAAGTACAAGAACGTGACCTAATTCATTTTGGATCAAAAGTTATGGCTCATCAAAGTTGGCAAAAATCACTAAAATTCAAGTTATGCACCAAATGGGAAACTTACAAAAACTTGTACCAAGGCAATTTGTGACTTCTAATTGATGTCAAACCATTACACAAACATCACACAAGTCCTAAAAATCAGAATGGGCCAAGGGATCACATGATTTATGGCCTATGGAGCAAGTTTCTTTCATGAAAACCAAAAGCAAGCCAAGTTGCAAAAACTCATGATAGCATTCCATCCACTTGCTAGCTACTTTGCTGATCAACCCTAGCCTTTTCCCTCACCATGCTGCGCAGCACACATCCCTTGTACTTGGCTAGAACATGACCCATGCTTCTCTTACACAAAAGTTGACAATTTGCAAAAGCAACCATACCTATCACAAAAGGACATGTCACATCCTCTGACCAATGGGCATTGTTTATACAAATCAATTGCAAGCCAAACCACACAATACACAAGCCTGAAACCAGCCATAGAACCACATTCTCATTTTCACTCTCAAAAGCAAAAGCTTTCGAAACTCAGCATACAAGCCACAAACTCATAAACAAACTTCATAAACCTTTTCAACACCTCTCCCTGATCACAAAGCACCCATCATCCTTGCCTTAAACTGCCAGAATCACAAACACGATTCTCACCTGAGCTTGAACAGAACTTGTTCAAACTTCCAAACCAGCCAACACAAACTCTTTCTAAGCATCAAGGCTTCATCAGGGAGGTCACAGGAGTGGGTTTGCACAAGAGAGGAAGTCAGAAAGTGCCAGACTGAAAAGCTTCAAACTCAGGTAGCTTCATGAACATTTTTTCCAGAAATGATTTTTAAAGTTCCCAAGTTGTTCTTCATGATTCACTGATCACTCTGATGTTGTTGGTTTTGAAAATGGTGAAGAGATGAGAGTTTAATCGTGTTCTGAAACTTTTTGCCCTAAAACTATTTTGATTCGATTCAGCCAATTTAGGAATGATAAATGATGTTTGAGTGAGGGGTTTGATTCGTTTTTGGATGGGGATGATTTCTGGATAGTTAGTTTTCATTTTCATTGCGTGTAGAGTGATTTAGCATTTGGGCTCGCCGGAGAAGATGACCGGAACCACTGTTCCGGTCATCTGAAAGTCATTAGGGCTGGATTAGGGCTAATTAATTAGGGTTAGTGAGTTTGAATGTAGGCCGTCCAGATGCGCGCCTAGTCAACTCCCGCGCGTGTGAGTTTGAATACTGGCCTTAGGATCTGTTGACTTCTTCATTAATTCATTTAATTTCATTTTATTTTCATTTAAATACATTTGTTTTCTATATTTTATTTAAAATAGCAAAACTTATTCAAAAATTCTGAAATTTTTTATGTAAACTTTTATTTAATTTCAGAACACAAAAATATTTTTATTTTTATTTTTTGCATTAAAAAAGTATTTTTAAATATTTAAAAGTTTATCTTTAATTAATTAATGAGAATTAATTAATTAAAAATGCTTTTAGGTATTTAAAAATCACCAAAAAATTCATGAAACCTTTAAAAACATTTAGAAACATTGTCCAACCCTCAAATCAAATTTCTTTTTTGATCTTGATGCATTTTGAGAATTTTTCATGGAATTAAAATCATTTTTAATGCATTATTTTGATCCAAACTTCCAAAAATCATTTCTGCCTAACCATTGAGGGTGGGACCTTGATTCTTTTTGCATTGCATTGTGTTTAGCATGTAGTTTGTGAGATTAAATGACCATGATTTGATCTTTCATTTTCAATTTGTTTGGAAATTTTCTTGTTAAGGAACCCTAAAACCCTAGAAAACATAGGAAAATCATAACTTGAATTAGGTTAAGAGTTGGAACTTCTTCTTTGGGCAGTGAGTTAGTATAGAATTAGGGATCCTTTGAGTGCATTTTCAATTTTTTATATTGATGTTTGCTTCTGATTTTGGTTTTTGTTTGTTGCTTTGATCATAATACCTAATTTGGGCTTCCATATGCATCCATCTTGCATTTGCATTCATACCTTGACTTGCCATAGCATTTTGTGCATCCATTTGATTCATTTGACATCTTAAGACATATTGTGAGCATGTTTGATCATTTCATCTTGCATTTGCCATGTTGTATGCCATTTGCACTTCATAACTTTTCATGTATGATCATGGTTCCAAACTTGTTTCATCTGCATCCATAAGCTTGTATGATCATCCCCATGTCTTGATCCATGTTTGCATCATCCCATGACATCATTATCATCATGTACATGCTTCTGGTTTTGGTTTTCATCATGCCATTTCATCTCATTTTGCATTGCATTTCATTCCTTTCACTAACTTTTCAGGTGGTAAGTTATCTTGAGAAGTGAATTTGCCTTCACTTCTCACAACTTCTTTTCATCTCTTTTATGCATCCATGCTGCATTTTATTATGTGTTTGGGATTGAGCTTTATCATCCTCCTTATTCTTACTTTCTTTTCTCAAGTGACTTGTCTTCTTCAATGAAGCAAGTTACTTTGCTTCTTCTGATCCTTTCATCTGCTTCCTGGTGGTTCCATTGAAGATTTCTCTTGTAACCTCACAAACCTTAGGAGCAACCAAGCATGACAATGATTAGGATTTTAAGTAGTCCCCCACTTAGTTTTTTACCTTTGTGTCTCTTTGAGTCATCTCTTCTCACCTCATAATCAAGGACTAAACCCTAAAGGTTTTAAGGCTTTGTGATTAAGCTTATGCCTGCATCCTTCTATTAGGATGGAGTGTATAACTTTAATCCTAAGTGTTAAACCCTTAATGTGTTTAACTCCTTTAATCAATCCACTTAATAATCATCAAGACATCACACTTGTAACTTGGGCCTTGCATTAGGGTTCTAATTCTTCCTTAAATGGTTAAGAAGGACTAACCCTAGTGTTAATGGACAAGTCCCCCTCAAGTTGTCTTACAAATCATAAAATTCACTTCATCATCTCACCATTGAATAAAATCCACTTAATCAAAGGCTTGTTTTGTCATGAGTTTAATCCCTAATCATGGATTAAGTTGAGGAGCATTCCTCAGCTTAAACACCCTCATCTATTATCCTTCTATTAGGATGGTGTAATGAGTCTGTTTAATCTTTGATTATGGCTTAATATCATTACTTAACACTAAACAAAAACACCAAAAACATCTAACTAATCACAAATAGGTTAATGATCTTAATCCTACATCAAAGGTGATTAAGTGTGAGAAGCTGACTTCACACTTAAGGTATTCTCATTACCCCTAATCAGAGGGAAGATGTGATGAGTTTACTAAATCCATTGGTTTAGGCCTAAGCTCATTAACTTATGACAAACTTTCAAAAAGCAATAAAAGACTGAAAACTCAAAAACAAACAATAATCGTCTCCTCCGGGATTCTTTTCTCATCTCATTCACTCATAAACGAGAACTTGCTTCTTCCGTCTAATGCAAGACAGTTTGCACCTGAGCCAGACAGGTCATACACTTGAGCATAGGCAAATGAGCAGTTCACAAGTCAATTCATCTTTCAGTCTCTTTGGGTCGAACTACGGTGTTCTGACTTCCTCATTGCACGAGAGGATACGTAGGCATAACTTAACAGTTATCGAACAAAAGTCTCTGTATATTCCCCCTCTTTCAGCATCATTCTCTTAGCCTCATGATCATGAGCATACTCTCATCCTTACACTGACACTGTATATATCACACTTCACTTCTTTTACACTGACACCTGTACATTCTTTTCCAGCTCTTTATGCACAAATTGCACTGACACTACCCCTTTAAACACAAATCTTTTAAGCGTGGATCCCGTCGAGTACGACGGACAATCTGGGTGCTAATACCTTCCCAGGTTGTAACCAACCCCCTTTCTCAGTCTCTTTGGTTCGCAACCGTCTTATCTATGTCTTTCTAGGTCTATGCAGCATTGCCTTTCCTTCGGGATAAAAATGCCTAGCTGGCGACTCTTTTCATTCCCTGTGTGTTCTCACACCCTCCTTCGCCGACCGTTCGCGTCTGTATCTTTATCTGGGCCATTTCCCATTTATCGGGAGCGACAAGGGGGAAGACACAGAGACTTTTGTTCGATAACTGTTAAGTTATGCCTACGTATCCTCTCGTGCAATGAGGAAGTTAGAATATCGTAGTTCGACTCAAAGAGACTGGAAAATAAATTGACTGTGAACTGCTTACTTGTCTATGCTCAAGTGTATGACTCGTATGGCTCGAGTGCTAACTGTCTTGTAGTAGACGGAAGAAGCGAGTTCTCGTTTGTGAATGTGTGTGATGAGAAAAGAATCCCGAAGGAGACGATTATTGTTTGTTTTTGATGTTTTCAGTTTTTTATTGTTTTTGGTGTTTTGCATAGGATTATGAGCTTAAGCCTAAATCAAGGGCTTGCAAACTCATTATATCCTCCCTGATTAGGGATAATGAGCCTACTTAAGTATGAGATAAGCATCTCAACTTAATTACCATGATTATGTAGGATTAAGATCATTAACCTACTTGTGATTATTAAGATGTTTTTGGGTTTTTCTTAGCGTTAAGTAATGAGTTTAATCTCTAATCACAAATTAGTGAACTCATTACACCATCCTAATAGAAGGATGATAGATGAGAACACTTAAGTTGGGGAAGATACCTCAACATAATCCATGGTTAGGGATTCAATTCATTATATAACAAACCTTTATTAAGTGGATTTTAATGAAAATATGAGATTAAGAAATGAATTTTATGGTTTGTAAGACAACTTGAGGGGGACTTGTCCATTAAACACTAGGGTTAGTCCCTCTTAACCATAAGGAAGAGATAGAACCCTAATATAAGGCCCAAGTCACAAGATAAAGTCTTAGTGATTATTAATGTGTTTTGATTAAGAGGTGTAAAAAAATTAAAGGTTTAACACTAAGGATTAAAGTTATACACTCCATCCTAAGATAAGGATGCAGGCATAACCCTAATTCAAAGTCCTAAAGCTGTAAGAGTTTAGCCTCTGATTATTGAGATGAGAAGAGAGATTCAAGGAGACTCAAAGTTAAAAATTTAGGCGAGACTATAAACAACCCTAAAATTTATCATGCTTGGATATCCTATGATTTGTGAGGCTTAAGAGAAAAGATCTTCAAGGCCACCAATGGGAGAAGTAGATGAAAAGAGAAAGAGGAAGAAGAACAAGTTACTTAATTCCTGAAGAAGATAAGTGACTTGAAAGAAAGAAAGTAAGAAGGAGGGAGAATAAGTGACATAAGTTCACTTCAAGAACAAATAAATATGCAAATGAGAGGAAGGAAAAGGTGGGAGGTGAAGGCAAATCCACCTCCCAGATAACTTACCAAAATCTCCTGAAATGTTAGCATGAATGCATAAGGAATGAAATGATAAGAAATAAGACAAATGAAGGTGCAAAGACCAAAGTCAGAAGTGAATATGCAATGTAAATGTAATATGAGATGATGTAAAGTCATACAAGATGCATATGAATGTTCATGGATGTTCATGAGATGTAATGGAAGCATGTTTAGAAGCATGAAAACACATGGATGTTCATGAGATGTAATGGATGTAAAGCATAGAAAATGAATGAAGAAATGATTAAGCAATGTTCAAGCATGTCTTAATATGTCTAAGATGTCATAAAAATGCTTGAAATGTCATGGCAAGTTCATATTAAGATGATATGAAAAGGAGAATGCAAATGAAGATGCAAAATTAGGGTTTTAAGACAACATGAGATGCATATGATCAAAACATAAGCAATCACCATGATAAAAAAAATGAAATTGAGCTCAAACAAACCCAAAACCTATACAAGATCATACCCCAAAGGAAAAGGTCAGAAGCTTAACCTAGTGAAAGTTATGAAATTTCTAAGTTACGTAGGGGTTTTGGGTGCTTCTAAAGGGAAAATGCAAATCAAATTGAAAATGCAAGATAAAATCATGAGATAAATAACATATAAAGCATATGAAATATGTGAAACAATGAAAAAAGAACCAAGTTCAAACTCATCATGGTTAGCCATAAAAGAATTTTTCAAGTTAGGGTTAGAAAATGTGATTTTTAAGAACCCTAATTCAAAGAAAATTGTGAAAATGGGATCAAACCTAAAAAGAAATTTGTATGGAGAGTTTGCAAAAGTTTCTAAATGTATTGGAATGCTTCATGAATTTTTTGGTGATTTTTAGAAACCTAAATGCATATTTAATTAATCAAAATCAATTAATTAATTAAATAAAACATTTAAATATTTTAAAACTACTTTTTTAATGCAAAAATTAAAATAAAAAATGTTTCCAGGTTAAGAGAAATATATGAAACAAAAATGCAAAGTTTGAGAATTGTTTGATGGTTTTTGCTATTTTTAATAAAATGAACAAAGAAATGAAATTAAATTGAAAATAATGGAAAGTATGAGGATCTGATGGCTGAGATTCAAACTGGGAAAGGGAGGGTTGACTGCGTGCGTAATCCTAAGGCTGAGATTCAAACTGGCTTTTTATTTAATTAATCCTAATTAATTAATTTAATTAAAAGATTAGAGTTTAAGTGGATGCATCCCGGCCCTCCAAACGCGCGGTAAACACAATCTAATGGCCTACATTCAAACTGGGAGGATTAGCCCTAATCACAAACCCTAAGCATTTTCAGGTGACCGGAGCTTGCTCCGGTCATCTTCTTCGGTCACTCTTCCACTCCAACTCCCTCAAAACCCCATAAAAACGCATCAAACTCTCCAGAAATGATCAATGAACAACACCAAACATGAATCCAGCAACAAACAACATTTATATTTCAAGAATAACATGAATTGAAGCAAAACGGAAAAATACACAAAACTTTTAGAAGTTAAATACATGCTTGATTCTTAACCATTTTGAAAACTAAACACATCACCATGATCAGAGAGACATATAGAATCATTTAAGAACTTAAAATGGAAGTTCTGGAAAAATTGTTCTTGATGGTTACCTGAGATGAAGCTTTCTCAATCTGAGCTTTTTGGACCTCTCCTTGGTGCAAATCAACTCCAATGGACCCCATGAGGATGTTGTGATGCTTAGAACAAGTTTATGGTGGATGGTTTTAGTGTTTCAGTTCTGAATGTGCAGAAATCGTGTTTGTGTTTGGGCTTATTTCAGGCCATGGCAAGGGGTGGGAAATGATCCTTAGGTTATGTGGAGTTGAATGGTGAAAGAAATTTTGAGTTTGAGTGAATGAGGAGTGAGTTTCGAAGAGAGGAAGGTTTATGGAATTTTTGGGCAATCTGACTTGTAGAATGTTTCAGGCTCCAAGATCATATGAAATGAGGTCCATGATGCTTGTATGTGATATCTTGATTGGTCAGAAGGTTGGTGGTGGCATAGTGTGATTGGTATGGGCAAGTTGCAAAAAAGTCAAAAGTTTTGTACCACAAGCATGGGCCATGGCAGAAGCTGTTTCAAGGGGTGTCTGGCCTCAGCTTGATTCATGGATGGCCCTAGGATGAAGTTTATGCAGCTGGCACAAGTGGATGAAGACTTTCAATAGGTTTTGCAAATTTCCAACTTTGAGAATTTTGTGAAAATGGCTTAATGAAACTTGTTATTCAAGGCACAATTATGGTCCAAATGCATTGCACTATGTTTGTATGATGTTTAAAAATCAATTAGAGGTCAGGAAATGGCTTGAAACTTGAATTTGCAAAAAATCCTCTTTGGTGCACACTTGAAAATTATAGATTTTTGCCAACTTTGAAAGGCCATATCTTGAGTTCTAGGATGAATCAATACATGTTCTTGTACTTTTTGAAAATGGGAAGACATAATCTACAACTTTCATGCCCAATAATTTTTCATTTGAAGCATTTTTGGTCATGAAAGAATAGGTTGAATATCTTTCCCAAAATGGAAAGTTTCCATTACAAGTCATTTCCAAAAATAGTAAGTTTGCATTTGGCTTGAAATTCTTCAAATTTGTGAACTTACAAAAAATTCTAAGATCAAATAAATATCATAGAGACTAAAAATGATGATGATGACCCTTTGGTGCCCTTGATAGAGGCCTCAGATGCCCTGATTTTGACTTTACTTGCTCAAGAAGTTACCCAATGATAAGATGACTTCCACAGTGAATTTCCTCATCAGATTTGATACAAATGATCCTTATAACATATTAAGACCATTAGAAACAAGAATGACCAAAAAAATTGGGATTAAGGCCTCTGAAACCAAAACCCTAATTTTAGGTCATCTATGCAGGAAATCTTTAGTCTGCCTCTATGCCTTTGCCATTCTTTGTGATCTCTTGACTTTTATGAACTTTGGGGAGCATATTATGATCATGGAACACACATGGACCCTCTTGGAAAGCTTCAAGACCTTTGGGATGGCTCAGATCACTTCTTGGATTGCTCAGATCACAAACCCTAGATGCAGATGAAATGGAACTATGCAGTGGGAGATGATATGCTTATGCTTATGCAAAAATGAAAGATCACAAGCCATGGTGTGAGAAAAAGTGAGGGAAAATTTGGGGTGTTTACAGCTGCCCCTATTCAAGCATGAGTTAGGTGTGCAGGATGTAAGCGCCTGGCTTAACAAATAAACAAGATAACTTGTGGTTGAATACCAAAGACAGTCCAAAATTTGCACTCACTGGGGAGAATAAGAAAATGGATATAAATTGTATAAGATAGTATAGTATGTGTATCAAATGAAAGCGATGGAGGACGACCATCAGGCAGAAGATGACTGTTGGGGGTAAAACAGTAAGCAAAGCAATGACGGGGCCGCCCATCACGCTGGGAAATAAAGAAACCGCGACGAGGACGGCCATCGAGTAAGGAAATAAAATTCTCTGGGGATCAAAGGAAAGAAATGATGGGGATGGCCATCAGGTTTGAAAAAATAAAGTAAACAACGATGGGGATGGCCATCAGGCTAAACCGATGACAGACGATCATAAGGAAAAGGAAAAGGGACCACGACGGGGACGACCATTGGGTTAAAGAATAAATGAAATATTTGATGAGGGACGGTCATCAAAGGTGAAGGATGATCACCTAGAAGGGGATGGCTGCTCTTCATCTCGACATAGGATAAATGCCGGATAGAAAAGATCCACGATGGGGACGACCATCGGATAAGCATGATGAAGAACGATCATCAAGAGGTAAAGGACGATCACCTAGCAGGGTACGACTGCTCTTGGGGATTATCGCGACATAGGATGAATGTCGGATAGAAAGTTCCAACAATGGGGATTCCACTAGGGAAAAGGATGAGGGACGGTCATCCAAAGGTGAAGGACGATCACCTGGCAGGGGATGACTGCCGAAAATATCACGACATAGGACGAATGCCGGATAAGAGGGTCAACGATGGAGACGGCCATCGAATAAATGATGAGAGACGGTCATCAAAAGGTGAAGGACGATCACCTGGCAGGGGACGGTTGCCGAAAATATCACGACATAGGATGAATGCCGGATAGAAAAGCTGTTTTGTTGGTGACTTACTAGGGAATGGTAAACACGGACGAGTGCTTATGTCTTAAAAAATAAAAGGTATAAGTGTCTGACAGTGTGTATAAACTAAAGATGCGGACGAGTATCCTTAGAACCACAATACGAACGAGTATCTATAGAAACAATATGTTGACACGTGTTTAGGGATGATGATACAGACGAGTGTCAATCGGTTAAGCAAGGAACACGAACGAGTGTTTAATCTGCTGAGGGATGATATATACAAGATATGGACAAGATTCAAAGACTTCTGTATAATTATGTACAAGTATAATCTGCTGGTGAAGTACGTTCAAGACACGGATGAGTGTCAAAAGATTGAGCAAGGGACACGGACGAGTGGTTTGACTTGCTGGGGAAGTATGACACGGATGAGTACCAAAAAGAATTTGTACAAGTATGAAGTGTTTTGAGAATGCCGAAAGTATTATGGCAACTTTACTAGGGAAGGATGACACAGACGAGTGTCAAAAAGAGCATGTATAAATATGAACAGGCATCTGTATTGAGAGTGCCAAGGGGATGCTTTGTCTTTTATCTGCAGGGGATATAAGTTTTACATATGGCTGGTGAAGTGATTTGGTATTTGCAGGTGACTGGCTCGAACCTGGCTTATGATCATGCAAATGTTTGATTTTTGCCGTAATGCTCCGTTTTAGACGGAACGCTACGCTTATTTTGGTGAATATGATGTGAATGCTATGATTATGCAAATGAGAAAACCCGATCCGAGATCCGGATCCTGCGGGGATAAAGATCTATGGGCGAACGGCCTAGAGGGAGAACTCAGTTGGGGAAAGAGATCATTGGCTGATCTGTCCGGAGGGAGTACTCCGTTGGGGATGAGGAAGTTTTAGCAACTCCGCTGGGGATGTATTTCAGGAATTGCTCTACTAGGGAGAGAATGGAAACTTTGTGGGGAAGCAATTCCACCGACTCTGCTGAGGATGAGGAAAATCCTGACAACTCTGATGAGGAATAGAAAGTTCCTGACTACTTTGCTGGGAAAAGCCGTCAGGAATTGCTCGGGAGATCCAGCTTGGGGAGGAGATAACTCTTGGGAAGTAATATGTTGGAGATTGACGAATTCCTCAAGGGACCTTCTGGGAGGATAAAAACTTTGCGAGGAAATACTTCTTGCCAAGGAGTCCTGTTGATGATGTGATTGCTGGCTTGGCTGGGGAATAATGCTTGATATGCCCCATGCTGTGAAATATTGTCTGCCTTGAGTATCTGCAACCTGTTAAATAAAGGAAACGCACAAGTGTCCCGAGGTATCCTCAACCGGATTCCTTCATAGGAGTTATATTTGTCTGAGAGCAACATACTTCCTGCATGCATTTATTAAAATGGTTCATATGTTTTCATGCAAGTGTTGTATTATGAACTTTGTACATTTTGCAAACAAAACAAAAATGTACAAAACAAAGTATGACTGAAAATTCAAATTTTATTGATTGGTGTTCCCTGAATAGGCAAGTACAGTCAAATAAGAGAATCCCCTGAAAGGAGGAGATTGCTGAAAACTAAGAAAATAAAAGTATTGGCAATGTTGAAGGTGACGCTCTAGTGAGCTTCCTTTGCTATGACATGTATGACCTTGATGTTCTTATTATCTTGCTTTTTGAAGAAGGTTGGTTCTGAATGATGTTTTATCCTTTCGAAGCTTGCCATGTTGTTAGTGATACAGACGAATTCAGAATGCAGTTGTTCTCCTTTTCCCTGATTTTGCGTGGATCGCCCTTTCGGGTTTTCAATCCGCCGGGATACCCATTTTTGCCTGAGCTGTCCGATGTGGCTTTTCAACTCAGCGGGTGTACATTTTTTTCTAATTTTCCCTAATTTTTGCCCGAGTCTTTTATTCTGTTTTTGACTCGCCGGGAAGCCCTATTTTTGCCTGGACTTACATTCTGTTTTTATGCCCAGCGGGTCATTTTATGCGAAGTATTTTTTAACTGAATCTGAATTCACAGGAGATAAGAAATCCTCGCCATCCATAGTAGTGAGCATTAGTGCTCCACCAGAGAAAACTTTCTTTACTATGAATGGGCCTTCGTAGTTTGTCATCCATTTGCCCCTGTGGTCTGTATGAGGAGGAAGAAGTCTTTTCAGAACAAGCTCTCCCACTTGGTATTCCCGAGGTCTGACTTTCTGATCGAAGGCTTTCTTCATTCGCTTCTAATATAACTTCCCATGACAGATGGCTGCTAATCTCTTCTCTTCGATCAGATTCAATTGATTGTATCGAGACCAGACCCATTCTGCTTCATCTAGTTTCACATCCATCATTACCCATAAGGAGGGTAATTCAACTTCGATAGGTAGGACAACTTCCATACAATACACAAGCTAATAAGGTGTTGCCCAGTAGATGTTCTGATAGAGGTTCGGTACCCATGCAAGAAAAATGGTAGCATCTCATGCTAGTCTTTGTAGGTGACTACCATATTTTGCACAATCTTATTGATATTCTTGTTAGCTGCCTCAATAGAGCCATTCATCTTTGGCCTGTAAGGAGAAGAGTTGTGGTGTTGAATTTTTAAGTCCCGGCTAAGTTCTTCCATCATCTTGTTGTTGAGGTTTGAACCATTATCAATGATGATTCGCTCGGGAACTCCATATTGACAGATGATATCTTTTTTCAGAAATCGTGCTACCACTTACCTGGTGACATTTGCATACGAAGCCGCTTCAACCCATTTGGTGAAGTAATCAATGGCTACCAGGATGAATCTGTGAACATTTATAGCAGTCGGTTCAATCTTTCCAATCATATCAATGCCCCACATGGCGAAGGGCCAAGATGAAGACATTATGTTCAAAGGATTCGGAGGCACATGCACTTTATCTGCGTAAATCTGGCACTTGTGGCATTTTCAGGCATAGGCACAACAGTCTGCATCCATTGTGATCCAATAGTAACCCGATCTTAACAACTTCTTTGCCATAGCATGTCCTCCGACATGGGTACCAAAAGAACCTTCACATACTTCGTGCATCAGTAGGTCTGCTTCCTTCTTGTCAACACATCTGAGCAAGACCATGTCGAAGTTTCACTTGTACAAAGAGCCATCAGTATTGAGGAAGAAGTTACCGGCTAGTCTTCTTAATGTCTTCTTATCATTTGACGATGCCCCAGGTGGGTACATCTGAGTTTCCGAGAAGCATTTGATGTCATGATACCAAGGTTTGTTGTCAGTGACAGTGTCCACAGAGAATACATATACCGATCTGTCTAGTCTGGATACCAAAATCCGAGGCATATAAAAGGCAGCTTGTACTTTGATCATGGATGAAATGGTAGCCAAAGTGTCTGCAAACTGATTCTCATCTCGAGGGATGTATTCAAGCTTAACTGTTGTGAAGAAGGTTAACAATCTCCTCGTATAGTCATGGTAGGGAATCAGATGCTCCTGATGAGCGTACCATTTGCCGTTGGTCTGATTGATTACTAAAGATGAATCTCCGAATACATCCAAGGTTTTGATCCTGAGGTCAATGGCTTCCTCAAGTCCCATGATACAAGCTTTGTATTCTACTTCGTTGTTAGTGCAGGCAAATGTTAGTTTTGCTGAGAAAGGCATATGGACTCCCTTAGGTGTGACAAGGACTACACCAACCCCACGACCGTTGAAATTAACCGTCCCGTCAAACATCATAGTCCATGCTTCTTCTGGATCAGGCCCCTCAGTGTGCACAGGCTCTTCATAATCTTTTCCTTTCAAGAACATGATTTTTTCATCAGGGAAGTCAAATCTCATAGGATGGTAATCATCAATGGGTTGCTCAGCTAGATAGTCAGACAATACACTGCCTTTGATGGCCTTTTGAGAGTAGTACTGAATGTCATACTCTGTTAGAATCATTTTCCATTTTGCAACCCTTCTGGTAAGTGTTGGCTTCTCAAATATGTACTTGACTAGATCCATCTTTGAGATCAATAAGGTAGTATGAGTCAACATATATTGTCTTAGTCGGCGAGCAGCCCACGCTAAAGCACATCAAGTTTTCTCGAGCAGTGAATAACACTGTTCTCTGTTGAGGAAATTGTTGTTGCGGTGGAATGTGTTGTGGTTGTGAAGGATATTATTGTTGAGGTGTTGGAGCTGTAATGGTGACATCAGCTACTGATCTTGGCATGTATTGAGGCCTACCTCTGCCCATATGCACTGAGTTGGTCTCACCCATCCTATGAGGTCCTGCGAAAGGTTTTCTTGTATTGCTGGAACTAGCACCGTTGTCTGAAATTTTGCCCATCTTTAGCAGACTCTCAATTCTCTCACCAGCTATAACTACATCAACAAAACTAGTGGAGGAGAAAGCAGCAAGTCTGTCATTGTAAGTTCCTTGCAACGTGTTCATGAACATCTCATCCATTTCTCTCTCAGACATTGGAGTTTGTCGCTCGACCAACTCTCTTAATCTTTCTTGGCTTTGGGCCAACCTAGTCATTACTGCCATGAACTGGTTCATCTGAGCCCTCATCTCAGTCCTCTCATTAGCCATCTGAGTTCTCACGTCAGTCAAATCTTGTTGAACTTGGTCCATCTGTAAGCTCGGAAGGTTGTTTCTTGTAGGATACCGGTGAACTCTATTGATGGGGAAAACCCTCCTACGAGCAATGTTCCCTGAAACAACAGCAAAGTGAGAAAACAACAACAAAAACACCTACAAAACAAAGAATGAGGTTAGTATGCAATGCAGTATGTCTATTTGTCTTCTAAGGGTATCCGATTTTGATTCTTTGGTTTTGACCTTCCAGACCTCTAGGAATGATGATGTTGAAGAGAGATGAAACCCAAAATATAGTCCAGGTAACACATAAACCATATATTACAAAAGCAAAAGATACATAGCTTATGATTACAACAATTTCCCATGGTGGGTCAAAATATAACAAAATCATCAAAAAGTACAATAAAAAATAAAGTACAAGTACACAGAAATCAAACATCCAGCCCAAAGTCATCCTCCTTGACTTCCTTCAGGAGACCATTAGTCACTGGTCCAGTTTGATGCTCTGTGATGGTCCTTATAAGAATGATCCTGGTGGCAATAACACTTGTCAACTTCTGGTACTTGTCTTTGTCTTTTGATCTCTTCAACCCCGTCCGGAGTTTCAACTTGGAGATTTCCTTCTATGCTGCTAACAAGGCTTCCTGACTCTTCTTCTCATTAGCTTCCAGCTGCTCTATCCTAGCCCGTGTCTTCTGATCTTTTTACGAACGAGCCTCAGTGATCCTGATCCATCTAGCCTGACTCTCTTCCAAGTAGTGCTCAGCTCTGGCCTTCTGAATCTTAGCTTCTTTTCAAGCATTCTTCAATACCAACTCCCCTGCCCGGGCTTTTCTGATGTAATCATCTATCTTCTCAATCTTAGTCATATGCTCGATACGGAGCTTCTCTAACCTCTCATTGTCCAGACGACTATCATTCCTCTCCCAGAAGGTCTTCTTTAGAGCTTCAGAAAGCTGAGCATTCCTCTCTTTCAGCTTCTCAAACTCGTCCAAATTAACTGTAGTTATAGGCTCTACTGTTGATGGCCCTGGCACATCTTCCAGGGTGAATGGCATGCGAGTGATCTGTCCTCTGATGTGAGATCAATAAATGTACTGAGCTGAAGCTATGTTGTTGCACTTGCCAAGAATAATAGTCCTTTTTGTCTGTATGTTATCCCAAGCCCAGGCTGCTTGTCGGATGATGGCATGATTATTCTGAACATCACAATAAAGGGTCTCTGCTAAATCCTTCTCTCTTGGCGGATGTATTAAGGCATACCCTAGCTGTCTTTTGAAAAGCAAAGGATTGTAGTTGATGCAACCCTTCACTCCAATAAGAGGTACATTGGGATATTGCCCACAACTGGTAATTTAGTCCCTGACTTTGGTGCTCGGAGTACACCACCTGATGTCTTCTGAAGTGAGAGCAATCATTCTTTTATCCCAATTTCTTGACTGATGAGGATTTAGGAAAGCGTCTGTCTTTGGCATGTGTCTCAATAACCAACAGTAGAAGAGAGGTGCACAACATCTGACTAGTCTTCCCCTCTGCTTCTCATTCCTTTGATGCACTGAGTATTAGAAATCCCCTAGCAAGGTAGGAACTGGATTCTTCAGCAAGAAGATATGAATAGCATTCTTGCTTACAAACTTAGGCTCGTCTGCAAACAAGATGATTCCATATACACTAAGAGCTAGGAGAGCACAAACAGTTTCCCACTTCTCTACTGCAGCATGACTGGTGGCCTGAGTGATCAAGAAGTCCAAGTGGAGGCCTGGGATTCCAGCCTTGGTGGTCATATGCTGATCAATGATGGTGGCTTCCAAGTGCAGAGCCTTAGATATGTCTTAATTCCTAGGAGCAGTTATCAAAGGGTTGAAAGGAATTCCCCTCCTGACAGGGAAACCCAACAACATGGAAAACTCTTCTAACAAAGGACCCATCTGAAAGTCTGGAAAAGTGAAACATCTGAGATGAGGGTCATAGAACTGAAGGCAAGTGTGAATCATGCTCCTCTGTGATGCATCCAAGTCCATGATCATGTCCATAATACCACTATAATGTTCCCTGAATAAAGGGACATGATCAGGAGTGATAAGTGCATGAATCTGTCTGATGCCTGCTAGGGAGGGCTCTAAGAAATGATAAGTAATGTTGCCCTTCCTGGATGAATCCATACTGATAATGGGTGCTGATGAAGAAAACTGAGGAGAAAATACTGATGAAGACAACTGGAGAAGATATCAGCCGTAGAAGATCTCTGATGAAGGTAACTGATGAAGATGGCTGAGCAGAAGAACAATCAAAACCAAACCAAATATGATGAGGATACCCTGTAAAACAAATAGACAAATGTTAAAATGATGCAAAATGATGTATGCAGAATGTTATGCAAGGGTTTGTGATCAGGTGTTGGATCTGTCATTTGCTTTGATAGGGTCCATGAGTGTTCAGAAATCCAGATGAAGGCTAGAGAACCAGTAACTAGGTGGGGGGCTCAAATAAAGAGTCACAAGTCCAGGGCTTCATAGAATCAGTCCAAAATAGTGTAACCTTAAAACAATATTAGTAACAGGGTATGTTGAGGCCAAGGGTTCCTGCAAACCTATAAACATCCCAACCCCCTCACAGGTATTGTTCTAGAACAAGGATCCTAAGACTTGGATCTATTATGAGAAGTGTAAACACTTCTAACCCAGAGGTACAGTGTTTAAATTAATCATAAAGGACCCTCCTCTAATTCACCTCAGATGCTGAAGGTCATCTATAAAGGCCATCCAGACTTAACAAGATTCCCTGATAGCCCTAGTACTACAGGAAATCCGTAGCACAGAGTTCTCAAGAAAAAACCCATGTCTGAACCGTGTTTCATATTCCCGCACCAGACCGAAATGGAATGGGAAAGAATATGAAGCCACTCTAATCCTATGTGTCACTCAGGCTCCCAGTATGGAACCTTACTCACTGAAATATCCCTCCCAACAAGGCAAACCAACAAATCCAACACATGTGATATGATGATTATAAAATGAAATGCATAAAACAGTAAATGAAAGCGATAAATAAATGCAGTAAATAAAGTTGTACAGAAAGCAATAAATAAAGCAATAAACAAAAAGCACACAACACCCCCATAAACACAAATCAAACAAGCGCTAGGAGAAACCCACAAAAAAAAGAACCAGAAGCCCTGGTTACAAGATAAGGGTCCCCGGCAGAGTCGCCAAGCCGTCGCTCCCCGGATTTTCATCCCGGTATAAACGTGAACCGTCAGCGAAAGAGAAATGAGGTTGAATTGAATAGAGTCTCCATCTAGGCATTTTTATCCCGAAGGAAAGGTAATGCTGCATAAACCTGGAAAGATATGGATAAGACGGTTGCGAACTAGAGAAACTGAGAAAGGGGGTTGGTTACGACCTAGGAAGGTGTCATACCCCAAATTTGTCCCACTTTTTCGAATTCACATGATATTTGGTAGATTGGTGAAAATGTTGCTTTAAATCATCATTTGTTCTCTAACCATAATATTCAAATCATGAAGTTCTTGTTGGTGCTAAGGTAAAATGCAAATTGTGTAAAAATTGATCATACATGGTTATTGGTTAAAAATGGGTGTTGTCCCTTTGAAAAGTTGAAGATGTTTAAGATGATATGAAGCTTGAAAAACATGACGGACATTTGAACTCATTGACTCATTCATACAAAGAGCTCAAATGGAAAAGGTTAATGTGTAGGCAAAGCTTGTCTATGAATCATCACTCTTTTGGAAGTTAAAGAGTATGGGTTGCAAGAATAAAAATTGGTCCTTTTGTTGAATATGTCTTTGACTATGTTTCTTTGAAATTCAATTTTCTCCTTACACTCAATCCATAAATGGTTGGCTAATCCATTATCATTATTGGTTGATTAATTCATTGAGTCTATTACCACATGTGTTTGTTCTTGAAACTCAAGATGTGTTGGAATCAATGGCGTTTGTTTTTGTAGCTCAAGTTATAATCACTCATTTGCTAAACTTCGCTCATTTTCAAGTAATATTTTAAGTTTGGTTCTAACTATCATTTACATTTGGTTTAAGCCTTGGGATCAAATTAGCCAATGCCATTGTTTTTTTTATAGTTAATAGTATTTAATTGCAAGTCATGGGTAGAAGTGTCAAGCCGCGTTCGGATTTGGATCAAGATGTGTTTGGAAATTACAATTTGTTTCAAGTCATAGTTGAAGAAATTGTGAGATCAATTTGTGAGACCAATTTGTACGGAGACTGATTTTCATATGCGATAGTAATAAAGCCATGATGCTGAGTTGCAATCCAATCAACACACAGCAGAATTACAACCCTTGTGTTCATGATCAAAACAACAGCTGAATTTAAACATAAAAAATACATGGAAAATTTGTTTATTTGGCCTGCAGGAGACCGGTGTTAACTAGTTGAAAAAGGCTATACAAACATCAGTAGGTACAAATTTGAAAGAAGCAGATCAGTACAAGCATATACTAATCAGGGTGATCTTACTCCAAGAGTATCCTACCACCAACGTCCATCATACTAACCCAAGGCAGTCAACATGTTTGCACTGTCAAGAAACAGGGCACTCTTCTAATGATTGTCCTTCACGGACTCGACGCTCCAGGAATGCCCAACATCCTGAAACTAACCAACATAGTGGATGGCAAATTTATGGTTGGATGCTTGGGTTATCCTCAGTGTAGAAATGTTGTTTGGCTCACTGGATCAATATCAGAAGCGGTTGTGACCACCAATACTTGCAACAATTGCACTCCTGGTCCTGTTTTCTTAATTCAATCAAGTTTCGGCAGCTGGAAATACCACCAAGCTACAAGTTGTTGGCTGTGACGAGATTCTTACACAGTTGACGGAAATATGTGGCACTGGCCCTCGCATGCCAGCAAGAGCTCAAGGACCTACTCCAGCAACCCGCTACGCTCCATGCCTTCATCTATGTAGTAGCTGGTTATCTTCTTCAGTGAGCCCCAACTAAAAAGAAGATTGAATTGTTTCCATCAAAATTAACAAAATCCAGACAGAAGCTTCATTGTGCCCATCTCACAAACTATACTACCACCTTTCCAAGACCTGCAGAATAATAATCAAATAATCAAACAGAGAGCAGTAACCTTATCAACAAAGCAAGCAATACCAACAATGGACAATCAGTTTTGAAAAAAGCAATGAATACAAGGTCTGCGTTGCATCCAGCTAGACCTCTCTCCATCATCTTGTTTTGCTAAAAGCACAAAACAAAGATCATGCCATAAATACACTTACCCTCCATTAAGCTTCATAGCAAGACGACTTTTGATGTCTTCTTCGGGACGAATTTACCCGAGTCCGATTGTGACCACTCTTCAGGCCAAACCATCATAGCTAAGTGTTATCCATGTTACTCTTTTGATTGAGCAAGGCCTGCAAAAGCCATTACACAAAGAATGAGAACTGCACAAATCTCAAACACATTCTACCTAAGTTCAGGAAGATTGTTACCACAAGGAATTGATCTTGTTCATATTTGTGACAAGAACATTACATCCAACTCAACTGATCTTCTCCGTGTACAGAAACTTCTACAAGTTCTGAGATACCTGCGGAATACGAAAACTGAGTTAGTATTCATCTCGACCATCTCATAAACAAGTATCACCAAGCATACCTTCAATATGCTTTCCAGGCTGCGCAACAAAAGCCTGCTTTGGGAATTCGTTCGCGACAACATCCTAAGATGGGAATGTTAAACCCTACATCTGTAAAGGATCAGGAAATGCGCATGGGAAATCTGAGAATACAAGATATAATGGCAATGCATGCAATAAATCAAGCTCAAGGATCGTCTTCTAGGAATTCATTTGAACACAACGTCCGTGGAGAAAAGCAGATGGAGCAAGGGCAGCATATAAGACTCATTCAAACACCCGAAGTACAACATAGCATCCAAAATGTTATGAACAGCCAGATTACAGCAGCTCATATGGAAAACATAGGTAGCAGGCCAATATATCAGAATTTCCCTCATTCTCAATGGCATCGAATTTCCATAATACATCTGCAAGACAAAATGATCATGTCAAAAAGAAAAAAAGCACCATGAGCTTATACTTCATACAAAAATTTAAAAGGAGGATAGATCAGCAACTCAAAGTGATTGGCATTGTTCCAGGCTCCATGGTCACCTGAAATGCAATAATAAGAAAATGAGAACACTAGTATAATACTATGTGAAGTTTTGACAGAAATTGACTTAGTCTTAAAGCTACCTTTTCAGTCAACTAAACTCAAGTTTTGAACCTGTTCTTCATTATTTGTCCATCATCAATACACCAAAGACCGTCTCCTTCTAATCCAATATTGAGTAAGGGACCATCTCCCATGAGCACACTATCATCAAAGTAAAGAGCGTTGCAGGGAAATGCTTTCTTCAATCAAAGCTTCCTCCTTTCATCAAATACCCGCATAGGCCTGTAAAATTGAAAACGATGAAATGTAATCATACCTCACTCAACATGTGAAAATGAAAGAGCAAACACCACAAGAAAAACAACAATAAAATTGGTCCTACTCTTTCACTCGAATTCAACAGCAATGAATAGTTATGTAGCAGTAAAAAGTCATAACTCAGTGGAAACAATGAATTACCATTTGTTTTTCACAGTAGTAAAATTATAAGCAAACATCAGCAAGGGACCACACCTTCTCTCCTCACTACAGACAAAAACAAACCTGTGACTCACCAATTATGGTCCCCACGCTATTCCACAAAATCAGGGCAAGAGAATTCTCTCTAACGGATTTTTGAGGCTCTCACACGCATCACTCATGGATTCCTCACACAATGCATAAATCCCACACGTACCAAATATTCACTGAATACACTATATAAGCCAATCATTGGCACAGACACAGGGAGGACACTTGAAGAAAAAACCCTAGCATATGAAAAATCTCCAATTGTTACTCTATGAAAATACCCAGAAACCCTAAATCACTCTAAAGCTCAAGAAAAAAATCTTTTCATAATTTTACATCAAAATTATGAACAAGACAAGCTGAACCCTGTCCATTCATCGCATTCAAATTCAAACAGACAACAATACTCAAAGGAAGAAGCAAAATCCAGGAGAAGAAGATTGAAGTCGAAAGGAAGAGAAATCATACCTTCGAGCAAACTCCTAATACGCCTCTTTGACTGAGGTAGTCTTTCTTGTCTCTGAATCGCTCGAATCTGCCTTATATTCATGAAAATACCAACTGAATGTAGTGAATAGGGGTTAGGGATCCGAAAAGGGGTTCAGGGTTTGTGATTTTGAATCAATGTTTTGTTGTGGTTTCACGATGATGTGCGATGAAGGCAGCTTCTCACCCGAGAAGGTTTTGACCTAGCACGAGTGATTTTTGTTAAAGAAACATAGAATGATGATGGTGATGGCTTTGGCTTCATTGAGTTCATGAAAGAGACGGTATATTCATTTTGCGAAATACCATAGGAAAGAATGTGTTTCCACCGTCTCTTTGTTTGTTTTTTGTTGCTTTTAAGATATTCAATTTCTGTTTATTCCCAAGCATGACCTTTCATTTGCCCAATGATCCACCATTACTCCATGTGTCGGCAACCCTTTTGTTACTTTGACCCGAAATTCAAGGGGATAGGATTTTCAAATATGGATCCAGTGTGGGTCAGTTCATTATAGGGATTTGTTCGTCACCATTGATTAAGACCTTTATTTTGACCTTGTTTAGATCTAATGCCTCATAATTTTTCCTAGAGTCAACTCTGTTGACCGATTTCCATATGGTGCACCTCATTTTCGCTGGGCTTAGTTCTGTTGGGCCTGGGCGGATTTCTGAAATTCCCCCCTATTTTCCGATGCAAACTCAGCCCATTTATTTTCTTTTTATCATTTTAATTTTGTTTTGTTTATTTGTATAAAACATTTATAAAAAAAAACATTTTTATTAATTAATTAATTTTCAAATATTCTTATTTAATATTATTCATTAATTTATTAATTAATTTTATTAAATAATTTTATTTTATTTAGTTAATTAATTAATTCCTTTCTTTTTGACATGAAAAAAAACTCAAAAATATTTTCAAATCTTAATTTCTTTATTTTCATTTGATTAATTCATTTTCAATATAAAAATACCAAAAACATTTTTGTAGATGTTTAGAATTGGCAGAATTGTTGACCAACAAGAAATATTGAATTCAGTTCAGAATGTCCTATCAGATGTTGGGACATTATCAAACAGAGTATTAGAACTTAATTCAAGATGTCACACCAGAAGTTGGGACATTGTGTAAATGACTTAAGTTCAGTTTTTCAGGATGTCCCAACAGATGTTGAGACATCTCAAACCTGCTACCAGAATTAATTAATGACTAACTGATCTGAGATATTTAAGGAGAGTTATCTGGAATTAATTATGGATGGATAAAAACAGAACAAGGCGCATCTGTAGGAAGTTTTATTATGAGGTTTCAGATTAATCAGAAGAACTAAATCACCTAGAATCTAGGAAGTAACAAACCCTAATTCTAGGTGGAAGCTGCTGTGTTTTAGGACTGGATTAACCTACAGAAAGCCCAAATTACAAACACCTATTTAATCAACAGAAATTCACAGAATTGAGTACGAATTCCAGAAGACCAAATAGTGTGTTTATTGTTTTAATAGCAGGTTGTTTTTTAATTGTACCACTTGATGAGCTTTTAAGCATAAGTGCATTTGTGACTTGATTGAAACTGTGAAGTAAGATCAAGCTGTTTTGTTTGAAGAATGTCTTCAATTTTATTAAACTTGTAAACAAGATCACTGTGTGATTGAGGGGGAGTGAGTTGGTACTCATATCTAAGTTGTGTCTTAGGTAGAAATTGCATTGGGTAGATATTAAGTGAAAGATTAAACTGGGTTGTTTAAGTCTAGAATTAATATTACTTATAGTGGATTTCCTCCTGGCTTGGTAGCCTCCAGATGTAAGTGTGGTTATACACTGAACTGGGTTAACAAAGTACTGTGTTGTTTAATTTTCTTGCACTTTAAGTTTTGGTTAAATTTGTCAAGTGTTGGGACATCTCATAGGACATCTCATACCTGATCACAGAATTTCAATTGGCATCAGAGCAGGCACCCTGCCTATTTATACTGGGTGAGATCTAGGGAATACAAATTCTGGAAACATGGACAGAGATATAGGATCAGTAAATAGACCACCTATACTGGATGGATCTAATTATGACTACTGGAAACCAAGAATGATTGCATTCTTAAGATCACTTGACAACAGGGCCTGGAGAGCAGTCAACATTGGATGGGAACATCCTATCCAAGACACCAAAGATGGATCAAAAGTGTTGAAACCTGAAGAAGAATGGAGTAAGGAGGAAGAAGATTCAGCACTAGGCAACTCCAAGGCCTTAAATGCTCTATTCAATGGCATTGATAGGAACATCTTTAGACTCGTGCATCACTGTGAGCTAGCCAAAGATGTGTGGGATACTCTCAAAACAACTCATGAAGGAACATCAAAGGTAAAGATGTCAAGACTTCAACTTCTCACCACCAAGTTTGAAAACTTGAGAATGAAGGAAGATGAGACAATTCATGAATTCTACATGAACATCTTAGAAGTAGCTAATACTTCTGGAGCTTTGGGAGAAAAGATGACTGATGAAAAGCTTGTAAGAAAGATCCTCAGATCTTTGCCAAAAAGATTTGACATGAAAGTCACAGCAATAGAAGAAGCTCAAGACATATGCACTATGAAAGTTGAAGAACTCATTGGTTCCCTTCAAACATTTGAGATGGGAATGAATGACACAAATGTTAAGAAGAACAAAAGCATAGCCTTGGTGACAAATACTGATGAAGAAGAAGATGATGAATCAGAAACTGGTAAAAGCTTATCAGACAACATTGCTATGCTTGGAAGACAATTCAAAAAGATTCTCAGAGGGATGGAAGGCAAATCCAAACCCAGTGAAAGATACACAAACTCTTCTGAGAACAAGAGGCCTTATGATGCTAACAGAAGGTCAAATTATGATGAAAAGACCAGTCAAGAAAAAGGAATCAAATGCCATGGATGTGAAGGATATGGACACATCAGGAATGAATGTCCTACCTACTTAAAAAGGCAAAAGAAAGGACTCTCTGTAACCTGGTCTGATGAAGACTCAGGAGGTGATTCAGAAGAAGAATCAGCTAAGCATATCACTGCTTTAGCTGGATTATGTGAATCTGAAAGTGATTCCAGTGATGGGGAGCTTACTTTTGAAGAACTTGAGCAAGCCTACAAAGATCTATACAAAAGAAGCACTGAAAAATGCAGTGAGGTTATAAAGCTAAAGAAGCAGAATGAGGCACTAGAAGATGAAAAAGCAAGTGATCAAGAGATCATTGACACCTTGAAAAGTGAAGTAAGTCTTCTCAACTCCAAGTTCGAACACATGTCCAAATATGTTAGAATGCTGAACAGCAGTTCAAGTACACTGGATGTTATTCTCAACAACAATAAGCATTCAGGGGATAAAAGTGGACTGGGATTTAACAGAGTACATAAAGATGAAGCTAGCTCTAGCAAAACTACTTCAAAATCCATACAGTCAAACAAGATGTCCCAACAGATGCTTCAACATCAAGAAAAGAACACAAAGCCAAACATAATGTTCCAACAGATGTCTCAACATTCTGAAAAGAACAAAATGAAGAAGAAGTATCAAAGATGGAGATGCCATCATTGTGGAAGATTTGGACATATCAAACCTCATTGTTATAAGCTGCATGGATATCCAAATCAGATGTATCAGCAACCTTCTAAGCAGAAAATAGAAGTTATCAAGAAAGTGCTGCATAGACATCAAAGAAATCAGCAACCTCCTAAGCAGAAAACAGAGGTCATCAAGAAGATATGGAAACCAAAAGCTAGCATTCAGGCTGATCAAAGCTACATAACCAAGAACAAGATCAACAATCAATCTTGGAGATCTACTGATGAACAATACACAGGGCAGAGGCATCAAAAGAAATCTCAACTTAAATGGTCAAAGAAAAGTGTTGCATATATAGCATATACATCACTAAGAGTATCAGCTAAAGAAGACTGGTACTTTGACAGTGGATGTTCAAGACACATGACTGGATTGAAGAATCTGCTAGTAAACTTAAAGTCACATTCATCCAGATATGTAACCTTTGGAGATGGAGCTAAAGGAGAAATCAAGGGAGTTGGGACCTTGGATTGTCAAGATGTTCCAAGACTAGATAATGTGCTGCTAGTTAAAGGTTTAACTGCTAACCTGATCAGCATAAGTCAATTATGTGATCAAGGGTACATTGTAAACTTTACCAAAACTGAATGCATAGTGACTAACAAAGAACAAGAGGTTGTCATGAAAGGAGCCAGATCTAAAGACAACTGTTATATGTGGGAATCTCAAGACTTCAGTCTCACTTCAACTTGCTCTTTAGCTAAAGAAGAAGAAGTGAAACTATGGCACCAAAGACTAGGTCATCTTCATTTCAGAGGCATAAAGAAGATAATATCTATGGATGCTGTAAGAGGTATTCCTAAACTGAAGATTGATGATGGCAAAATATGTGGTGAATGTCAAATAGGCAAGCAAACCAAGATGTCCCATCCAAAGCTCCAACATCTGACAACTTCCAAAGTTTTGGAACTATTGCATATGGATCTTATGGGACCTATGCAGGTTGAAAGCCTTGGTGGCAAGAGGTATGCCTATGTGGTGGTTGATGACTTTTCAAGGTATACATGGATAAATTTTATCAAAGAAAAGTCTGATGTATTTGATGTATTCAAAGACTTATGCCAAAGAATACAAAGGGAAAAAGCCAGCTGTGTGATCAGAATAAGAAGTGATCATGGAAAAGAATTTGAGAACCAAAAGTTCTTAGATTTCTGCTCTTCAGAAGGAATCAATCATGAATATTCTTCACCAATCACTCCTCAACAGAATGGGATTGTTGAGAGGAAGAATAGAACTATTCAAGAATCAGCAAGAGCTATGATCCATGCTAAAAAGTTACCTTTGTACTTCTGGGCTGAAGCTATGAACACAGCTTGTTACATCCATAACAGAGTTACTCTAAGGAAAGGAACTTTGTCCACAATATATGAAGTCCGGAAGGGCAGAAAACCCACAGTTAAGTACTTCCATGTATTTGGAAGTAACTGTTATATTCTGGCAGATAGGGAGCAAATAAGAAAAATGGATCCTAAAAGTGATGAAGGGATTTTTCTTGGATACTCTATAAACAGCAGAGCATATAGAGTATTTAATTCTAGAACCAAGGTTATCATGGAGTCCATAAATGTAATAATTGATGATGCTCCTACAGATGTCCCAGAAGATGTTGGAACATCTGCTGATATCAAGATTGAAGCTGAAGAAAAGAGTGATCATTATGACTTCACTCAAACTGATGCAAGGACAGAACAATCCAGCAAACCTCCCTCCATCAGAATACAGAAGGATCATCCCAAAGATTTGATAATTGGTGATCCCAACAGAGGTGTAAGCACTAGATCAAGAGAAGTGATTTCAGGTTCCTGTTTTGTTTCTAAAATAGAACCTAAAAACATCAAGGAAGCTCTTACTGATGAATACTGGATTTGTGCTATGCAAGAGGAATTAGGTCAATTCACAAGGAATGAAGTGTGGAATCTTGTTCCTAGACCTGATGACATAAATGTGATTGGAACAAAATGGGTGTATAAGAACAAGTCAAATGAACAAGGAGTTGTTACAAAGAACAAAGCTAGACTTGTAGCTCAAGGATACACACAAATTGAAGGAGTAGACTTTGATGAAACCTTTGCACCAGTAGCAAGGCTTGAATCAATCAGACTACTTTTGGGAATTGCTTGTATCTTAAAGTTCAAGCTATTTCAAATGGATGTGAAAAGTGCCTTTTTAAATGGCTATCTTAATGAAGAAGTATATGTAGAACAGCCTAAAGGATTTGTTGATCCAAGTTGTCCAAATCATGTATACAAACTAAAGAAGGCTCTTTATGGTCTGAAGCAAGCTCCAAGAGCATGGTATGAAAGACTAACTACTTTTCTTATCAAGCAAGGGTACAGAAAAGGTGGAATTGACAAAACCTTATTTGTTAAAGATGAAGAAGGAAATGTCATGATTGCTCAAATATATGTAGATGACATTGTCTTTGGTGGGATGTCTGATAGGATGGTCAAACATTTTGTCAACCAAATGGAATCTGAATTTGAAATGAGCCTAGTAGGAGAATTAACCTACTTTCTTGGACTGCAAATAAAACAAATGGAGGACTCCATGTTCATTTCCCAAAGCAAGTATGCTAAGAACATAGTCAAGAAATTTGGAATGGACAGTGCTACTCATAAGAGAACTCCTGCCCCCACACATTTAAAGCTGACTAAAGATGAAAAGGGTGAGAATGTAGATCAAAGCATGTACAGAAGTATGATTGGAAGCTTGTTATACCTGACTGCTAGCAGACCAGACATAGCATTTGCAGTAGGTGTATGTGCAAGATATCAAGCTGATCCAAAAGTCAGTCATCTTAATCAAGTAAAGATAATTCTGAAATATGTTAATGGTACTTGTGACTATGGCATAATGTACTTTCATGGATGTAAACCAATTCTCACTGGCTTCTGTGATGCTGATTGGGCTGGAAGTGCTGATGACAGAAAAAGCACTTCAGGAGGATGCTTCTTTCTAGGAAACAATTTGATTTCTTGGTTCAGTAAGAAACAAAATTGTGTATCCTTATCTACAGTTGAAGCTGAATATATAGCAGCTGGAAGCAGTTGTTCTCAGTTGGTTTGGATGAAGCAAATGCTCACTGAGTACAATGTCCCACAAGATGTCATGACATTGTACTATGACAACTTAAGTGCAATTAACATATCAAAGAATCCTATCCAACATAGCAGGACCAAGCATATTGATATCAGACATCATTTCATCAGAGATCTTGTAGAAGAAAAAGTGATTTCATTGGAACATGTAGCTACAAATCTGCAGTTGGCTGATATCTTTACCAAAGCATTGGATGCTACACAATTTGAGAACTTAAGGGGCAAATTGGGAATCTGCTTATGTGAGATTTAGCAGTTATGGAGATGTGCCAACATGTCATATGTCATTGTGTGGCATAAGCACCAGATGGCAACACCAGTCTGGTCAAGAACCTTGGGTATTCCATTCCTAATAATTTTCAATGTAACGGCTACTTATATAATAACAGCTTATAATCAGCTATCCATATTCTCATCATACTATCAAAAGAGAATTGCATTATCTAGCTGTTCTTCAGAAATCATCAACCCTAAAACTCTTCATCCATCTTCTTTGAAAATGTCTCAAAACCCTAACATTCCTGAAGAAATTCTCAACAAAGAAGATGTGGTTCATGCAACCCCTATTTCTGTGGTACCCATGGAGTCAACCCCATTGGACGAAATAAGAGGAAGTGTTCCTCATGCTAAAAAGCCAAGAACTCCAAAAAGAGCAAAAGATCAAGTCTGCAGCAAATCCAAAGGCATTCCTTCACCAGCAAACATGCCTCAAAAATCTTCTGAATATGTGGATGCTTCCATAAAGGAGTTGGTTACCAAGATCCTATCTGAACAAAGAGTGGTAAGTGGCATTTCTATCCCTCTGAACACCATGCCTGCCCCTCAAGAAGATCAACAAACTCAAGCTGCAAAGGACACTCCTGCTCAACAGGATGTCCCAATAGATGTTGAAACATCTGAGGATGAGCAAAAGGCCTCATCTGATGCTGATGTTGAAACAACTGAGGACCAGAAAAAGGCCTCAAATGATAGTGATGAAGAAGCTTCTGAGGACCAAACTAAGGCCTTTACTGAAGAGCACATCTCTGCTGATCCACCAGCTGAAGAGGAGACTGCTCAATCTCCTCCTGTGGTGAACCTAGAGCATGATTCTGATACAGAAATCATTGCCTCTGTAAAGCCTAGCATAGCCAAAAGGCTCAGGACTAGGAAAGAAAAGATGCAAGCAGGACGTGCAATTCCTGAGAAGAAACAAGCTACCCCAAAGAAAGATAAAGCCAAAACTGTCTTTGGTCCTACAAAACAATGGAGCAAAGTTCAAACACAAAAGAGGAAAGCTGTCACTCCATCAGACTCAGATGTTGAAGCAGATGTCCCAACATCTCCTCCAAAGAAGAAACCAGCACCCTCTAGGGCATCAACTGCTGTTCCAGAAGCTCCCTTGGACAACATCTCATTTCATCATGTTTCAAGTGTAAACAGATGGAAGTTTGTGTACCAAAGAAGGGTAGCACTTGAAAGAGAGCTGAGCAGTAATGCACTTGAGTGCACTGAATTAATTGATCTCATATCTGCTGCTGGTCTCTTCAAAACAGTCTCCAACCTCTCTCCCTGCTATGAGCTACTTGTCAAAGAATTCATAGTCAATCTTCAGGAAGATTGTGCCAATGGTAAGTCTGCTGAATTTAGAAAAGTCTTTGTTAGAGGCAGGTGTGTAGAGTTCTCTCCTCAGATCATCAACCAATTCCTTGGAAGAGAATCTGATGGACCAAATGAGCTAGGGAAGACTGATAACCAAGTCTGCAAGGTTATCACTGCAAACCAGGTCAAGGCTTGGCCAGTTAAAGGAAAGCTCTCAGTGAGCATGCTGACAAGAAAATATGCCATGCTAAACAGGATTGGTACAACAAATTGGGTACCTACCAATCATACATCATCAATATCCACTGGCCTGGGCAGGTTCATTTATGCAGTGGGCACCCAAACTAAGCTGGATTATGGTGCCTACATCTTTGATCAGACCTTGAAACATGCTAGCTCATCTGCAACAAAGCTGCCAATAGCTTTCCCTTCCTTGCTGTGTGGAGTAGTGCTGAGTCAGTACCCTGGAATCCTCACTGAGAAGGACACAGTCTGCAAAAGAGAAAGCCCTCTGGCCTTTCACTACAAACTGTTCCTGAGTCATCATGCAGCAGATGTTGAAGCACCCTCTGGGACATCTGCAGGCCCTTCAAGTGCAAAGACTCCAATCTCCAAGGCTGCATTGATTGCTGAACTGAAGAGCACCTGTAATGAACTTGAAGCTAGGAAGCAGAAGCTTGAGGAAATTATCCAAAGGCTGGAGATTGAAGGTGATCAGAAAGCTGCTTCTGATGAAGAAACTGAGGAAGATGAAGAAACTGAATGTGATGAATCTGAGTGATCATTGTATGTGAGGAAAAATGTATGACAGCTGCATTGTAATTTAGAATTAATGACTTTGGCCCCAAATTTGTGTCTAACAAGGGGGAGAACAACAACAACAACAATGTGTAATGCTGTTTGATTATGAATGGAAAAAAAAAATCTGTTTGTGTCTGAACTGAATCAGGGTGTTTTTAATAAAAATTTCTGTTGCAACAAATCTGAATACATGTATGTTTGAGGGGGAGTAAACTCACACATGAATTAACAGAAAAGGAAAGCTACACTCTGATAGAAAGAACTTCTGCTGCACTCTGATAACCAGAAAAGATGTTAGCCAAAAATTAGCCAAAGGGGGAGTTTGTAAATGTTTAGAATTGGCAGAATTTTTGACCAACAAGAAATATTGAATTCAGTTCAGAATGTCCTATCAGATGTTGGGACATTATCAAACAGAGTATTAGAACTTAATTCAAGATGTCACACCAGATGTTGGGACATTGTGTAAATGACTTAAGTTCAGTTTTTCAGGATGTCCCAACAGATGTTGAGACATCTCAAACCTGCTACCAGAATTAATTAATGACTAACTGATCTGAGATATTTAAGGAGAGTTATCTGGAATTAATTATGGATGGATAAAAACAGAACAAGGCGCATCTGTAGGAAGTTTTATTATGAGGTTTCAGATTAATCAGAAGAACTAAATCACCTAGAATCTAGGAAGTAACAAACCCTAATTCTAGGTGGAAGCTGCTGTGTTTTAGGACTGGATTAACCTACAGAAAGCCCAAATTACAAACACCTATTTAATCAACAGAAATTCACAGAATTGAGTACGAATTCCAGAAGACCAAATAGTGTGTTTATTGTTTTAATAGCAGGTTGTTTTTTAATTGTACCACTTGATGAGCTTTTAAGCATAAGTGCATTTGTGACTTGATTGAAACTGTGAAGTAAGATCAAGCTGTTTTGTTTGAAGAATGTCTTCAATTTTATTAAACTTGTAAACAAGATCACTGTGTGATTGAGGGGGAGTGAGTTGGTACTCATATCTAAGTTGTGTCTTAGGTAGAAATTGCATTGGGTAGATATTAAGTGAAAGATTAAACTGGGTTGTTTAAGTCTAGAATTAATATTACTTATAGTGGATTTCCTCCTGGCTTGGTAGCCTCCAGATGTAAGTGTGGTTATACACTGAACTGGGTTAACAAACTACTGTGTTGTTTAATTTTCTTGCACTTTAAGTTTTGGTTAAATCTGTCAAGTGTTGGGACATCTCATAGGACATCTCATACCTGATCACAGAATTTCAATTTTAATAGATTAATTTAATTAACTGTTTTATTTAATTAGATTAATTAATTTGATAATTAATCTAATTAAATATTTCTATTTTATTTTATTAATTAATTTTTCACCTTTGCCCGATATTATGCGTGTGATGAATGTTTGCGTATGCTCGGTCCTCCTTGCTTGTGATATGATGATATGACTGCTTGTGTGATTACTATTACATTTTTGACGATAAATTTCTAAGTAAAAAAAACGAACGCACACTAAGACTAATCATTTCAAAGATAAACAAAATCTTTGGTCCAACGCCAAGTAAATATCCATACGCACTTCACTTCATACACTTATGTAAGTCGATCATTCCTTGATTGCCATCTGCACTACTTTGCACCTTACACTTTTCTCAACATTTTTTTAACGAATCAACGCATCGCGCTTGTTTTCCATAGCTAGTATTTAGTTTAGTTCCTCAATTTTGCGAGCCGAACGCATTGTGCCTCGCTAATAAACCAACAAATAAACTTCCATTCGCATTCACCTCAAACTTCAAAAACCGAAACGATACTTTTTAGATCCAAACCCTTGATCCAACATCAAGCGGTCTTAGGAAATAAAATACTTCAATAATACGAGGAAAATTTCACGCCATGAGCCTTAAGCGGTAGAAAGGAGGATAACGAGCTCTCGTTACTCGCTCTGATTATTTCGACGCAAGACGCTTGTCTTGTTGGATGAAGTAAACTATCCATAGTCTTTAGTGCAATTTGACTCCTAAACTCTTTCATCGAAGAAAGGTAATAAAATCAATAACCATCAACCGTATCAGGCCGAACTATGAAGCTCTGACTTTCCCATTGCACAAGGGAATACGTAGGCACGAGGTTCTCAATCCTTGCCAAGCCCCTAGGATCAATAAACCGATTAGTTTAGCAAATAATTCATAAGCATAGACATCCCTTCGCGCGTGACAACTTAGATGGTTCCCATCGAGAACGATGGATGTAGGAGGTGCTAATACCTTCCTCCTACATAACCGACTTCCGAACCCCGACAATGGTTTGCGATGACCTTGTTTTATCCCTTCCTTGTGGTTTTATCTATATTTAACATTTCCCTCTTTGGGAATAAATAAAATTAGGTGACGATTCTCATGTCAGCCCAGCCGCGACCGCGTTCGCGAGGATCGTATTTTTCGAGGTACGACAGCTGGCGGCTATGCTGGGGACTGGTTCACCCCTATGCAAGTCAAGCCTAGTCTTGGTTTCCACGCTTGTTTGGATGTTTGCTTATGTGTTACTTGTTTATCGCTTTCTTTATCGCTTTACATTTTATATCCTTATTGTGGATCGTTGGTACTGGAATGATACTTTGATCAAAACAACTTGAGGGAAAGGCTCTATACCCGGGTCTATGAGTGTAAACATAAGTTAGCGAGGTTGCGTAGTATATGCTCCCGAGGGAACCTCTCTCATGGGTTGTCGATACGAAAACCTCACTCGGAGTAGATTTTAATGGAAATACTGACAACCGTCAAGCTCTTGGCGTGTGTGCTCAGTTGTTTTCATTAGAGTCATCGACTCTGAGGACCTTTAGAACCTTTTTGGTTAAAACATCGATTGATGGTTGCGTAGTATGGGGCACCAGGGTTCGCCCTCGCGTGGCTCGATACGAAGACCTCACTTGGAATAGACTTACTCAACAGAGTTGATTGACTATCAAGAAATTGACATGTGCATCAAACAATTGAGAAAGTTCCATAACTCCAGGACTTTGTTTTAAACCTCATGCCGATGATCGCGTAGTATGGGGCACCGATAGATTTCTCTCTCACGTGGCTCGATATGAAGATCTCACCCAAAATTGATTCATATGGTGGAGTCAATTAACCGTCATGTTGATGGCGTGTGTGATGAACATCCATATGAATTATTAACTTTGGGGTCCCTAAAACTGTAGAGGTCACCCAGTGAGGTCCTTGTGAGGAGAGTAATCAAAGTATCTTCCATCCGTACCTTTTTGCTTCCGGAACATTGCATTTTGGGTTTACCCATTCATTATTGCATATATTCATTCATAAAAATGATACAGAGCTCTCAGTTTCTTATATTTATTGCAGATTTGAAGTATTTGTCAAAGCAATCAAGATGAATCAAATTTCCAAGAAAAGCACGTACAGTTTCAAGTTCTTGGAACCAAAGATTGACACACTACTGGCCTTGAGAGCTAAGATCACGCCTATCAAACACAACAACTTTCAGGCTCGCTTCGAAAAAATCCTGAGTATACTGGATGAGGCAGCTAATCTTGATGCTCTTAGTGCTCTTGTCCAATATTACGACATTCAACTTCGGTGCTTCACTTTCCCGGACTTCCAGATTGCTCCTACTTTGGAAGAGTTCGAGTTGCTTGTGGGCCTTCGTATTAGGGACCGCAATCCTTTCACAAAGCTAGAAGAAGAAGTCACTATGACTAAGTTGGCTGCTGTGTTGGGACTTCCTGCAAGTTTGTTAGTGGATAACAAGTCAGACAAAGAAGGATTCACGAGACTGTTCTTAGAAAAGCAAGCCTGGCAATGTGCTGAAAAAGGAAACTGGTCCTCCTGCAGAGCCATCCTAGCTCTTCTTGTGTATGGGATTGTGTTGTTCCCGAAGTCAGATAAGTTTGTCGACCGTTCTGCTATAGAGATTTTCATGACAGGAAACCCAGTTTCGTTCTTTGTTGCGCTCCGCTGTTGCACATGTGGATAAAAATGCACATGCCTAAGGAGGGTTACTTTGTGTCCAGGCATTTATCGTGGCCTTACAGAATTGTTTCGCTTAGGGAAAATGACATCACATGGTACTTAAGAGACTAGAAGATTGGGGGTGTCGTGCTTAGATGTGGAAACTTCCTTAATGTCCCTCTGATAGGAAATCATGGTTGCATAAATTACAAGCCGGTGCTGCTCAAGAGACAACTTGGGCTCCCTATGGAAGCTCCTCCCGAGGAAAGGCATTTGATACATTTTGTTGTTGATAACCCATCTAAAGAAGAGTTAAAGAAATTCAAGGCGGCTTGGAAGAAGATCGTTACGAGTGACCCTAGTGTCCGCAAGAATATCGCTGTGAAAGAACCTTATGTCTTGTGGGTGAAAGAAAGAGCTCGTGTCGTTAAGATCCCTTTCTTCCTCGATCCATTATCTCTCCCACCTCTTCCTGAGAAAGCACCATTATTACCTGAAGATGTAGAGGAGCTCAACAAAAGGATCAAAGGTTTAGAATTGGAGAACGAACGCATGCGGATCAAACTCCTTCGAACCAAAGGAAAACAAGAAGTCTGGGAGGAGAAAAGTTAAAAGATGACGGAAAGAGTGGAAAGCAGTAACAAAATATTCAGAATAGAAGAAGATAAGAGAGAGCATTGTCTGGGTGCTCTTTATGGAGCTAGCATGGATCTAGATTATCGTAATGAGCAATTAAGAAGGGCTGAAGTTCGAATTTCAGTTTACAGAAAGACATGGAAGTGTGTCTTAAGAACAAGAAGGAGGATTGAATCACCTTGGAAGCGAAGATCAAGAGTTTAGAGGATTCTCTCAAGAAAGAAGAAGACAAGCTAGCAGCTGAAAAGTTGGAAAAGGAGAGTTATCAGCGAAAGTACGACCGTGAGAAATTTCAACATGAGCAAGCCATGGAACAAATTAACTACCTGAGATCTCAGAAAGCTTATCAAGACATGGAGGATACTTGCATCCAATGGATGAACAAGTGTCAGGATGCTGAAGCGGCCATAGGCGGAAGAGATGTTGCAATTGCAAATCTCCAAGTTCTGTACGAAGAGTGGAAGCAGAAGTTTGTCAACCTGGCTAGCATGCTGAACCTGGCAAGTCAAGACCTCCCAGAGAAGCTTGAAGATGCTGATCGAGTTATGTGCCCAGAAAACACACCTGAAGAAGTCTACAGGTGTGTGAAGGTTTGCAAAAGAACCATCAAGGAGCTTATCACAAATCTAGTAGCAGTCCGCAAAGCTCAAGGGGTCATTTTCAGGGTTGCACCATAGTTTATGTTCAAGAAAGTTGTTGTTATCTTTTGCATTGTAATATGAAAACTCGTGGAATCTCTAATGTACTTGTTTGAATCAAATGAATGAAAATTGTTGCTTTTGGATTTTAAATCTTGTCTTGTTTGCAATGATAAATACGTTAAATATCTTTGGTAATAAATTGATAAGACGGCTGAGAGCTTTGTAATCAAACATATGCATTCATACGCTCATTTTCACAACCAAACAAAAACAAAAAACTCATACACTTTACATTCCCTCCACAGAAAAACTGACTTTCCGGATTTTCCGACGGAGGTACGAGACTAGAAAGATTTACAAAATGACTTTGGAGCAAATCCAAGAGGAGCAGAACGCTATGAGGTCTAATATTGATTCGCTCAAAGGAAAGCTGGACCAAATCCTCGAGGTCATCATTATGGCTAAGAGAGAAGAAGAAGCTGAGAAACTTGTCAGACAAGCCGACACTTCGGGGACTGCCAAAGAGAACTTCAATCTTATTGGGGTGAATCCACCCAACTTACCATCTTTAGCAGCTCATCATGGGTCATTTAAGGACATGGATGAGCAGTCTGATGTCTTTTATGCAGACCCACCGGTTCACCGTACTGAAGCTCTTCTCGAGCCAATAGTAGAGAGGTTGCGCTCAATGGAGGAAAAGCTTAAGGCAATGGATATTAAGACCATTTCGGGTCTAGATGCTGAGGAGATGTGTCTTGTGCCAGGATTAGTAATCCCACATAAGTTCAAGGCTCCGGACTTTCCCGATAAGTATAAAGGGAACAGTTGTCCTCACACTCATCTTCGGGCTTACTGCAGAAAGATGGCTTTGTATGCTAGGAAAGACCAGCTCCTAATTCATTATTTCCAGGATAGCCTGTCCGGGGCATCATTGGAGTGGTATGTCAAGTTGGAAAGAGGCCAAGTCAAAACGTGGAATGACCTCTCCTGTGCATTCCTTGAACATTACCAGTACAATGTTGATCTTGCACCCAATCGTACTCAACTGCAAGACATGACGCAACGTAAAAACGAGTCGTTCAAAGAATACGCACAAAGATGGAGAGAACTCGCTGCACGGGTTCAGCCGCCATTGCTTCCTAAAGAATTAACAGACATGTTGTTAAATACACTAGAGGACAAGTATATGGACCAGATGATGGGAGCTAGTTTTCCTAGCTTCTCCGAAATCGTGTCTGTAGGAGAAAGGATTGAGAGCCATCTGAAAAAGGGAAAAGGTCTACAAATGTCGGCAAGAAACCTTATCCTAATTTCCAAAAGAAGAGGGAAGGAAAAGCCAACGCTATTATGAGAGGAAGAGCCAGCTTGCCGTATAACATGTCTTATGGGCACGTGGCTAATATTGCACCAGCTCCATATCAACCACAGGCTCAACAACACCAACAATATCAGCAGGCTCCTGCACAACAGCCCAATCAGCAATACAGACGAAGTGGTCCAGTGCAAAGGCAGCCTAGACCAAGAAGGCACATTGATTCAGTCCCCATGCCTTACAGAGATATCTTTAATCAGCTGAACCAACGCGGACAACTGACTCTGAGGGATTTAAGACCAGCCACCTTCCCTTATGCTCCAAATTACGATGCTAATGCCACCTGCGAATTCCACAAAGGTGCGCCGGGACACACTATAGACAAATGTTATGCATTTCAAAATCACGTGCAGGATTTGGTGGAGTCGAAGGATCTAACTTTTACTCCAAGAGGCCCAAATGTCAAAAATAACCCCATGGCACCTCATGGAGGAGCGGCTGTTAATACCGTGGAGGAGGAAGACGAGTGTGAGTTAATTCTTAAGGCAGAAGACGTTCAAACTCCAATGGCTAAGATTGGGGAACAATTGGAAAAATCAGGATTGATGTTGGTAAAAGATGAAGGGGTTGATCATTCCGAGGAAGATATCAGGGAGTGTCTGCAAGGACTCCTCAATCAAAGTTTGATATAGATCGAAAGACGAAGAAAGAAGAAGAGCAGGATGGTGGCTGCAACAGAGGTGTATTATGATGCACCTCAGACTCCAAACAATGTCACTCCTATAGTTCTGGAATATTCAGTTCCCTACACTGGGGAGAATAACCATGTTGTACCTTGGAGTTATGAACCGGTGAACGCTAGACGAGGCCAGAGGAGGCAGCCCATCAATATTGAATTTCCTGTTGTCACATCCATTGTCAGACCAAGTGGGATGACTCGTAGTGGACGAGTGTTTGCACCAAGACCAGTAGAGTCGTCATCCAATCAAAAACAAAAGACCATTGTTGCACCAGTTGTCACTCCTGTTCCTCAAGGGGCACCAGTAGATCTGTCATCGCTAAAAGCTACATTCACTCAGAAGGATGCAAAAAAGTTCTTAAGGATTATCAAGAAAAGCGACTACAAGGTAGTCGATCAGATGAATCAGACTCCCGCCGAAATATCTATGCTAGCTTTATTACTCAGTTCTGAAGCACATAGATCATCTTTGCTGAAAGTGCTAAGTGCGGCCCACATTACCAAAGACATTACAGTAGCCCAATTCGATGACGTCATAGCCAGTGTTACCACTGGTAACTTCCTCGAATTTAATGATGAAGAACTCATTGCTGATAAGAAAAACCATAATAAGGCCTTGCACATATCCATAAGATGTGAAGATACGTTGTTGTCAAGGGTGTTGGTGGATATTGGTTCCTCCTTAAATGTGATGCCAAAGACGACGTTGGAAAGAATGCCCGTGCAAGGAGTGGTGATGAAACCGAGTGCATTGATAGTAAAAGCCTTCGATGGTTCCAGGCGTGCGGTTATAGGAGAGGTGGATCTCCCGATCAAGATAGGACCTGCATTTTTCACCATTACTTTCCAAGTAATGGATATCCATCCTGGGTATAGCTGTCTCTTGGGAAGACCATGGATTCATAACGCAGGGGCCGTTACGTCTACTCTTCATCAAAAACTGAAGTTCCCTATGCAGACCCGAATAGTGGTGATTGGAGGCGAAGAAGATATACTGGTGAGTCATTTGACCTTATTCCGGTATATTGATGTAGAAGGCGAAACCGTTGAGACACCGTTTCAATCTTTTGAAATAGTGAGTATGTTGGCAGTACAATGAGAGTCTGAGTGCCCACAACCATCAATGTCAATGGCATCCCTGAAGGAAGCTTTGGTTGTCCTGGAAACTGGAAACACACAGGGCTGGGGCAAAGTTGTTAAGGTGCAAGATAAAAGAGACATGTATGGCATTGGCTATCAACCATCTTCTAGCGCAACAATGGTCTCTGCATATGAACAGCATGGTCAATTTCCTCGGGTGAGTGATACATTTACAAGTGCCGGATACATCTTTGAAGATCACGCTGCAATTATCTCGGGCGAAGACTATCATGAAGCGACTTGTAATTGGATTCGTCAAGCCAATCCAGGGGAGGAATTAGAGAATTGGAGGACTGTCGAGATTCCTCAATTTATTTACCCTAAAAAGTAATTCTGCTTCTTTTTCAAAACCATATGCTCTGCCCAAGGCATATTGGAATGTTGTCGGGCCACCAATGTTTTAAAAACTTTGATGATCAATATAATAAATAGACAATTTGAATTCAATATTTGTTCTCTTTCTTTTGTTTTTTCTTTCATAATAAAATGGCAATGTTTTAATGCACACACTTTCTAAAATAAATGCATAAATCATAAACATGCAGAGACACCATCGAGGTCCTTGATGACGACGCTGCTATGGTCCTATATGACTTTGATTGTCCGATCAACCAAGCGGAAGAAGAAGACGAGGAAGATTGTGAACTCCCTGAGGAGTTAGCCCGACTACTCAAATAGGAAGAGAAGGTCATCCAGCCGCACCAAGAGGACATTGAAGTTATCAACCTGGGATCAGAGGAGGATAAACGAGAAGTGAAGATAGGTGCTTCATGAGTATGCTGACGTGTTCGCATGGTCATATCAGGATATGCCTGGGCTGAATACTGATATTGTCGTACACAAGTTGCCACTCAAAGAAGAATGTCAAGCAGTCAAGCAGAAGTTGAGAAGAACTCATCCAGACATGGCCCTCAAGATTCGGGAAGAAGTAAGAAAGCAATTTGACGCTGGATTTCTAGCAGTAGCTAAATACCCACAGTGGATCGCCAACATCGTACCAATTCCAAAGAAAGATGGAAAGGTCTGCATGTGTGTTGATTACAGAGACCTGAACAGAGCTAGTCCTAAAGACGATTTCCCACTACCTCACATCGATGTATTGGTAGATAATACAACTCAATTTTCAGTTTTCTCCTTTATGGACGGTTTATCCGGATATTATCATATCAAAATGGATCCAGAAGACATGGAGAAGACAACGTTCATCACACTGTGGGGAACTTTTTGCTACAAAGTGATGTCATTCAGACTCAAAAATGCTGGAGCAACATATCAACGTGCCATGGTAACACTCTTTCATGATATGATTCATAAAGAGATTGAAGTATACGTTGACGATATGATTTCTAAATCCCAAACAGAGGAGGAACACATTGTTAATCTGCAAAAGTTGTTTGTACGATTAAGAGAGTTCAAGCTCAGACTCAACCTGAATAAGTGCACATTTGGGGTTCGATCCGGAAAGTTGGTAGGATTCATTGTGAGTCAGAAGGGGATTGAGGTTGATCCTGACAAAGTCAGAGCCATTCAGAGCATGCCTGCACCAAGAACTGAAAATGAAATCAGAGGTTTCCTTGGAAGATTGAACTACATTTCCAGATTTATTTCGCATCTTACTGCTACTTGCAAACCGATCTTCAAGCTCTTAAGGAAGGATCAAGCAATTGAATGGTATAATGAATGTCAAATAGCCTTTGAAGAGTTAAGGAATATTTGCAAGAACCACCAATCTTGATACCTCCCGTTCCAGGAAGGCCTCTCATCATGTATATGACAGTTCTTGACGAATCCATGGGTTGTGTGTTGGGGCAACAAGACGAGACTGGCAAGAAGGAGCATGCCATCTACTACTTAAGCAAGAATAGGGCATCCCGGCGAGTCAGAAACAGAATAAAAGACTCGGGCAAAAATAAGGGAAAATGAATAAAAAAAATGTGTACACCCGCTGAGTTGAAAAGCCGCATTGGACAACTCAGGCAAAAATGGGTATCCCGGTGGATCGAAAACCCGAAAGGGTGATCCACGCAAAATAAGGGGATAAGCGAACAACTGTAATCCGAATTCATCTGTATCACTTACAACTTGGAAAGCTTCTAAAGGATCAAGCCTCTTTCAGAATCAGCCTCCTTCAGAAAGCAAGACGAGAAGAACGGTAAATGTCATACGAGTCATAGCAAAGGGGAGCTCCCTGAAGCGTCATCAACATTGCCAACATCTTTTTTCTCAATTTATAACAATCTCCTCATTTTAGGGGACTTGTTTCTTTGACTGTATCTTGCCAATTTAGGGCATACAAATTAATAAAATCATATTTTCAGTCATGTTTCGTCTCGTACATTTTATTTTTGTTTGCAAAGAATGTCCGATGTCTTTAAGATACTGATTGCATAAATACAGATGCTTTTCTTCTAAAATACGTGCTTGCAGGAAATATACTTACTCCCGGGAGTGTCTAAACTCTTAGGATTAGATCCGATAAAGGATACCTCGGGATTACTTGTGCGTTTCTCTGTCTTTTCAGGATTGCAGGTATTCAAAGCACAACATGGGGCATGAAAGCTTCATCCCAACAAACTGGCAAATCATTATCTACTCAGTCGCAGCACCGGAGGTGTTTTCTCCCCAGCTGAGTTGCCATTTGTCATTTCCTCCTCAGCCAAGTGCCAACCAAGGAACCATCTCCCCGCAGAATGTCAACCTCTACCCGGAAGAGCAACGCGTGAAGAAATCACAACAGAGTGAAGAAGGCTTCTACAAACCCCAGCTGGGTCCCTCATTAATGAGATGGGTTTATCAGTGACCTATTCCCCCAAGCAGAGCCATACATGACAGATCTACCAATGATCTTATCCCCAGCTGGGATGTCCACTTCAAGCAGATCGGTCAGAGATCTTCACAGCAACGGGATCCGAATCCCGGATCGGTATCTTTGCATAATCATTGCATTCGCATCATATCCTCCCCCACAGAGCGTAGCATTCCGTCTAATATGGAGCATTACAGCAAAAGTCAAACATATTGCATAATCATAAGCCATGTTCTGAATCAAACACTTGTAAATACTAGCTTACCATCAACAATATACAAATACGCCCCAAAATTCCCCGGCAGAGAGCCCGAACATTTCTCTTACAAATACAGATACTTCCTGACACCCGTCCGTGTCATATCCCCAACAGAAAGTCAAAGCGCCTCCTTTGCACTCACCGTGCGAACATATACACTTTTTCTGAAACTCGTCTGTGTCACACCCTCCCCAGAAAGATAAACACTCGTCCGTGTTTCACTCATACTTGTTACTCATCATCTTTTTACTCATACAGATGCTCGTCCGTATCTTATATATACCACCTAAATCCCCTCAGATCCGACACTCGTCCGTGTTCTTTGATTAACCAGTTGGTACTCGTCCGTATCATCATCTCTGAACATGCGTCAAGCGTTTGTTTCTACCTGATACTCGTCCGTATCATAGTCTTAAGAATGCTCGTCCGCATCTTTAATCTATACACCGTGTCAAACACTTATGTCTTCTTGAATTTAGACACTCATCTGTGTCTACTATTCCCCAGAAGAGTCCCTGCAGAATCGACACTCGTCTGTGTTCTTTGTTAACCAGTTGATACTCGTCCGTATCATCATCTCTGAACAAGTGTCAGTGTTTGTTTCTACCCAATACTCGTCCGTATCATGGTCTTAAGGATGCTCGTCCGCATCTTTAATCTATACACAGTACCCGAACACTTATACCTCCCATTTCTTGGATATAAACACTCGTCCGTGTTTACTATTCCCTAGCAAGGTCCCCAACAAAGCTTGTTGAACTACCTTCTTATCCGACATTCGTCCTATGTCGTGATATTTTTAGCAGTCGTCCTCTGCTAGGTGATCGTCCTTCCCCCTTTTTTGATGATCGTCCTTCATCATTCCCAGTGGAGTCTCTATTCATTAGAACCCCTTTTCTATCCGACATTCGTCCTATGTCGTGATGTTTTCAGCAGCCGTCCCCTGCTAGGTGATCGTCCTCCACCTCTTGATGATCGTCCTTCATCATGGTTATCCGATGGCCGTCCCCATCGTCGACCTTTTTATCCGACATTCGTCCTATGTCGTGATACTTTCGGCAGCCGTACCCTGCCAGGTGATCGTCCTTCACCTCAGATGACCGTCCCTCATCTTATCCCCAACAGAGCAGTCGTCCCCTGCCAGGTGATTGTCCTTCACCTTTGATGACCGTACCTCATCATTTATTTCATTTACCTATAATCCCCAGAGGGTCTTATATCTTTACCTGATGGTCGTCCCCATCATAATCTCTCATACCCCCAGCTTGTCGGTCGTCCCCGTCATTGCTGTATTTCCCGCATCCTCCCTAGCATGTCGGTCGTCCCCGTCATCGCTTTATCCCCAGCAGTCGTCCTCTGCTCGACGGTTGTCCTCTGTCGCCCGCACTTTATATATATTTTATTTTCCTTTACAATCTATATCCCTTTTCTTCTTCATTCTGTGAGTGCAAATTTTGGACTGTCTTTGGTATTCAACCACAAGTTATCTTGTTTGCCTGTTAAGCCGTTGCTTACATTCTACACAGCTAACTCATGCTTGAATAGGGGCAGCTGTAAACACCCCAAAATTTCCCTCACCCATTCACACCATGGCTTGTGATCTCTTCACATGCATAAGTTCAATCATAGTATCTCATACCACATCTTTAATTCACTACATTGGTTCTAAGTCATCTGCATCTAGGGTTTGTGATCTGAGCAATCCAAGAGCCATTTGAGCCACTCCAAAGGGCTTCAATCATTTCAAAGGGGTCTATGTATGTTCAAGCATCATATTGTATCTTCACAAAGTCAAGAAAGTCAAAGAATCACAAGAACTGAGAAAGGCATGGGAGCAGAGCCAGACTTAACTGCACAGATGACCTAAAATTAGGGTTTTGGTTTCAGAGGCCATAACTCCAATTTTTTTGGTCATTCTTGTTTCTATTGGTCTCTATATGGTATAGGGATCATGCATATCAATTTTCATGAAGAAATTCAATGGGGAAGGCATCTGATCAAGGGTTGACTTCTTGAGCAAGTCAGTGCAAAATCAGGGCATCTGAGGCCCCCAATGACCCAACCAAAGGGTGTTCTTCATCATTTTGAATGTATATGATCTTTATTTGATCATGGAAGATGTTAGAAGTTCACAAAATTGAATAATTTCAAGCCATTTGCAAAGTTGCCTTTTTGAGAAAATGACTTGTAATGGAAACTTGCCATTTTGGGAAACTTTTTCAACCCTTACTTTTTGATTCAAAAATGCCTCAAATGAGAAAACTTTGGTCATGAAAGTTGTAGAATGGATCATTCCCTTTTCAAAAAGTACAAGAACTCATTCTAATTCATTTTGGATCAAAAGTTATGGCTTGCCAAAGTTGGGAAAAATCACATAATTTCAAGTTATGTACCAAAGAGGCAAAGTTGCAAAATCCCTTGCCAAGGTGAAATGAGACCTCAAAGTGACTTCTAATCCTTGCACAAACATAAACCAATGCTTAAAAGTCAGAATGCATCAAAGTTTTGCCCATTTTCATGACTTATGGATCATGAAACTTCAAAAGGGGCAAAAGGTCACAAAGTTGCAAAACATCATACAAACCCTAATCCACTTGCTAATTGGCTTCAAGACTGATCCCATGGCCCTCCTCATTCCTTGCTGCGCAGGACACCCCTATTGTCCTTAGCCTACCATTGACCCATACCTCTCTAACACAAAACTTGACTTTTTGCATAAAGACCCATACCAATCACAATAGGGCACAACCACTCCACAGACCTATCACAAGTTGATATGTGGATCAAACCCAAGCCATAACACACAACAACACAAGCTGAAACCTCAGATTGCCATAGTTATCAAAAATCCTCCAACTTGCAAAATCTTTCGAATCTCTCAGCTCACTCAACCAATCTTCAAACCAACCTCACCATTGATCTCAAGATGACTCACTGACCACAAACCAACCATTGAAACAGCTAAACACCTCACATAAACAAAACACGATTTCTGACCAGTTGGCTTGCAAACTCCCAAATCAGCCAAAAGAAATTCCTTCCAAGCATCAAAACTTCATCAGGGGTTCAAGAGGAGTGGATTGCACAAAGAGAGAGAGCCTGAAAGTCCAGAAATGAGAAAGCTCAAGCTCAGGTACCTCCTTGAAACATTTTTCCAGAACTCTTATTTTTTTGTTTCAAAATGATTAAGCATGCTTCACTGATCACACTGAACTTGGAATTATTGAAAATGGTTGAGAAATGAGACTGTATTGCTTGTCTGAAATTTTTTCCATATTCATGTTCTTCTTCGAATCATGGGATTGAGTGAAAAGAAATGAGTTTTGATGGTGGATTCGGGTTCAGGGGGATGAGGGGAGTTGATCTGGAGCTTTAGAGCTCCAGAAATAACCTAGGGAGTGAGTTTGAGATTTTCAGGGAAGGGGGCCACCGGAGAAGACGACCGGAGCTCGTCTCCGGTGACCTGAAAGTAATTAGGGTTTGTTAATTAGGGTTAGCCAGGTTTAAATGTGGGGCGTTGGATCTGGGCTTCCCGCGCGTGTTAGATGGCCAGGATGATTTCATTAATCCCTAATTGTAATTAATTAAAATTAATTAATTAGGTTTAGTTTAAATATGCCAGCTTGAATCTGGACCATGGGATCTAGCGCCAGTCAATTCGCGCGTTTCTTGTTTGAATATCAGCCTTTAGATTTGCATACTTTTCATTTTATTTGATTTTATTTTATTTTCTTGTCATTTATGTTGTGCATTTTATATAAAATAACAAAAATCATTTAAAAATTATGGAAATTTTTATCAAGGGTTTCATGAATTTTCAGAACACAAAAATATTTTTATTTTTATTTTTTGCAATAATAATTATTTTTAAGTTATTTAAATGTTAATTTTTAATTAGTTAATGAAAATTAATTAATTAAAAATACATTTAGGTATTTAAAAATCATAAAAAAACTCACAGCATTTAAAAACATTTAGAAACATTGTCCAACTCTCAAACCAAATTTCTTTTTTGTTCTTGATGCCTTTTGATCATTTTCATTGGAATTAATTTCATTTTAAGGCAATATTTTGGTTCAATCTTTGAAAATCCTTTCTGCCTAACCATTGAGAGTTGGATGATGATTCTTCTTGCATTGCATCTTGCATAGCATGTAGTTTATAGGATAAAATTGGTTTGAATTGATCTTGCATTTTCAAATTGTTTAGGATTTTTCTTGATGAGGTACCTTAAAACCCTAGCAATCTTAGGAAATTCATAATTTTCACTAGGATAAGAGTTGGATCCTCTCCTTTGGGCAGTGAGTTTGTATAGGTTTAGGGTATCCTTGATTGCATTTTCAATTTTTTATCATGTCATATGCTTCTGATTTTGAATTTTGTTTTGTGTGTTGATCATAAACCCTAATTTGTGCCTTCTTTTGCATCCATTTCTCATTTGCTTGCATCCATTGACTTGCCATGACATTTTGAGCATTCTTTTGATTCATAATACATCTTAGGACATATTAGAATCATGTTTGATCATTGCATCTTCCATTTGCCATGTTGTATGTCATTTGTATTTCATAACTTTTCATGTATGTTCATGGTTCAAAACATGCCTCATTTGCATCCTTATGCTTGTATGATCATTCTCATCTCTTGTCATGTGTTTGTATCATCTCTTAGCATCATTAACATCATACTCATGCTTCTGGTTTTGGTTTGCATCATGACATTGCATCTCATTTGCATTACATTTCATTCTCTTATACTAACATTTCAGGTGGTAAGTTGTTTGAGAAGTGAATTTGCCTTCACTTCTCACAATCTCTTTTCATCTCTTTCATACTTCCTTTGCTGAATTTTGTATGTGTATTAGAGTGAACTTGCTCATTCATGTTCATCTCTTACTTTCTTCTTTCAAGCAACTTGTCTTCTTGGGTGAAGCAAGTTGTTTTGCTTCTCTTTGCTCCTTTCATCTGCTTCCCTCCTGGTGGTTTCTCTGAAGATCTTCCTGAAAGCCTCATTAACCCTAGGAATGACCAAGCATGATAATATTTAGGGTTTGATTAGTTCCCCCATTTAGTTTTGCCTTTGTGTCTTCTTTGAGTCTTCTCTTCTCATCTTTTAATCAAGGACTAAACCTTAAAGGTTTTAAGGCTTTGTGATTAAGCTTATGCCTGCATCCTTCTATTAGGATGGAGTGTATAACTTTAATCCTAAGTGTTAAACCCTTAATGTGTTTAAATCCTTTAATCAATCCACCTAATAATCATTAAGACATCAAGCTTGTAACTTGGGCCTTGCATTAGGGTTCTAATTCTTCCTTAATTGGTTAAGAAGGACTAACCCTAGTGTTAATGGACAAGTCCCCCTCAAGTTGTCTTACAAACTATAAAATCCACTTCTTAATCTTATCATTAACTAAAATCCACTTAATAAAGGCTTTGTTTTGTCATGAGGTTAATCCCTAATCACAGATTAAGTTGAGGAATCTTCCTCAGCTTAAATGTTCTCATCTATTATCCTTCTATTAGGATGGTGTAATGAGTCCATTCAATCCTTGATTATGGCTTAATATCATTACTTAACACTAAACAAAAACAACCAAAACATTTAAATAATCACAAGTAGGTTAATGATCTTAATCCTACTTCAGGGTGATTAAGTGTGAGATGCTGACTTCACACTTAAGGTATTCTCATTACCCCTAATCAGAGGGAGAATGTGATGAGTTTACTAACCCATAGGTTTAGGCTTAAGCTCATTAACTTATGACAAACCTCAAAATCAATAAAAGATTGAAAACACACAAAAACAAACAATAATCGTCTCCTCCGGGATTCTTTTCTCATCTTATTCACTCACAAACGAGAACTTGCTTCTTCCGTTTAATGCAAGACAGTTTGCACCTGAGCCAGACAGGTCATACACTTGAGCATAGACAAGCAAGCAGTTCACAAGTCAATTTACTTTTCAGTCTCTTTGGGTCGAACTACGGTGTTCTGACTTCCTCATTGCACGAGAGGATACGTAGGCATAACTTAACAGTTATCGAACACAAGTCTCTGTATATTCCCCCTCCTTCCAGCATTATTCTTTTAGCCTCATTATCTTGAGCATTCCACTTTTGTTCTTACACTGACACTTCTCTTATACACTTCACATTTCTTTTACACTGACACTTGCATTCTTTCCAGCTTTGATACACAGATTGCACTGACACTACCCCTTTAAAACACAAATCTTTTAAGCGTGGATCCCTTCGAGTACGAAGGACAATCTGGGTGCTAATACCTTCCCAGGTTGTAAGCAACACCCTTTCTCAGTATCTCTGGTTCCCAACCGTCTTATCCATCTTTTCTTAGGTTTATGCAACATTAGCTTTCCTTCGGGATAAAAATGCCTAGCTGGCGACTCTTGTCTTTTGAGCTCACCCTTATGTGTTCTCTCTCCTTTCGCCGACCGTTCGCGTCTGTACCCCATATGACTTAGCCTCATTTGGTGGGAGCGACAGCTTGGCGACTCTGCTGGGGACCCTTATACTGTAACCAGGGCTTCTGGTTCTTTTTGTGGGTTCCTCCTAGCACTTGTTTGATTTGTGTTTACTGGAGTGTTATGTGCTAATTGTGTTTGTATATTTGCTTTATTTACTACTTTATGTACAGTTATTTATTGTTTTCTTTACAGCTTTATATATCATACTGTCATATTGTCATCTGGCTGGATCTGGTTTTTGCTTTGGTGGGTGGGGTTCTATTGAGAGTTTAAGGTCCTATACCTGGGACCTGAGTGACACCTAGGCTAGAGTGGTTCATGTTCTTTCCCATTCCATTTCGGTCTGGTGCGGTAACATGAAACACGGTTCAGATGTGGGTTTCTTCTTGAGAACTCTGTGCTACAGATTTCCTGTAGTGCTAGGGCTATCTGGGAAGCCTGCTAAGTCTGGATGACCTTTACTATGACCTTCAGAAACTGAGGTGAATTAGAGGAGGATCCTTTATGGTTATTGTAAACACTATACCTCCGGGTTAGAAGTGTTTACACTTCTCATAACTGATCCAAGTCTGAGGATCCTTGTTCTAGAACACCACCTGTGAGGGGGTTGGGCTGTTTACAGGTTTACAGGTACCTCTAGCCACACCATACCCTGATACTTTGTTTTGATTAAGAGTACTCCATTTTGGGACAGTTCTTGTGATTTAACCCTGGACATGTGACTCTTTATTTAAGTCCCCTACCTTGGTTACTAGACTTTTGAACCTCCATTTGGACTTCCTGAACATACATGTACTTATATCAAGGCAGTAATCAGATCCAGCTTGATCACAAACCCTTGCATATCATTTGCATACTCATCATTTGCATCATTTAACATTTGTTTATTTGTTTTTCAGGGTATCCACATTACATCTGGCTTGGTTTTGACCCCTTCATCTGCATAGACCCCTGTTGCCTGCTTCAGCTACTTCCATTATCAGCCTCAGCGTATCAGTGGCTCATCTCCAGTATCAGTCTTCATCATCGGCACTTGTTTTCAGCTCTTCATCAGCAGTCATGGCACCCAAGAAGAGCAACATTTCATACCATTTCTTTGAGCATGTGCTGACTGACATCAGACAGGTCCAGGAACTTATCACTCCAGACCACATCCCATTATTCAGAGAGAATTATGGAGGCATCCTTAATATGGTTATGGACTTAGACCCTTCTCAGAGGAGTTTGATCCACACCTGCCTACAGTTCTATGATCCTCCTTTGAGATGCTTCACTTTCCAAAACTTTCAGTTGGGACCTCTGTTGGAGGAGTTTTCATCATTGATTGGAGTACCTGTCATGGGTGGTCTCCCTTTCAACCCTGAAATGACTTCTCCCAGCAATGAAGAAGTGGCAAAAGCACTGTACCTGGAACCTATTTTGATTGAGCATAACATGTCAACAAAGCCTGGGATCCCTGGCCTGCACCTAGACTTTCTGACTTCTCAGGCCATCCTGAAGGCCTCCTTGGGAGAATGGAGGGCAGTTTGTGCATTGTTAGCCCTCAGTATATATGGGGTTATACTATTTGCAGATGAGCCCAGGTTTATCAGCAAGAATGCCATTCATCTTTTCCTTCTGAGGAACCCAGTGCCCACATTGCTGGGAGATTTCTATTATTCTGCTCACCAAAGAAATGAGAAGCAAAGAGGGAGGTTGGTGAGGTGCTGTGCTCCTTTGTTTCATACCTGGCTGCTCAAACACTTACCCAAGACTGATGCCTTCCTGAATCCTCACCAACAGAAAAATTGGGCTAAGAGACTTATTGCTTTGACTTCAGATGACATCAGATGGTGCAACCAAAGCACCAAAGGCAGGGACATAATTACTAGCTGTGGACAGTTCCCCAATGAACCTCTAATAGGAGTGAAGGGTTGCATCAACTACAATCCTTTGCTGTTTAAAAGACAGTTGGGATATGCTTTGGTTCACCCTCCTAGAGTGAAAGACTTGGTTGAAACCCTGTATTGTGAGATAAAACCTAATCTAGCTGTTGTCAGACAAGCATCCTGGGCTTGGGACAACATCCAAACCAAAGGGATGGCCATTCTTGGGAGATGCAATAATGTGGCTTCAGCTCAGTATTATGAATGGTCTCATGCTAGGGCTCAGATTTCTGGGATGCCTTTCACCATTGAGGATGCACCTGGACCATCCACCGTACCACCTCCAGCCACAATCAGCCTGGAAGAATTTGAGAAACTGAAGGAGAGGAATGAGAATCTGTCTCAAGCTCTAAAGAAGACCCTCTGGGAGAGGAGTGATGGTCGTCTAGACATTGAGAGGTTAGAAAAGCTTAAGGTGGAGAATCTAGCCAAGATTGAGAAAGCAGAGAACTACATCAAGAAATCAAGAGCTGGAGAGCAAATACTGAAGAATGCCTGTAAAGAGGACCAGTTTCAGAAGGCTAGGACTGATCTTTATCTGAAAGAAAGTCAAGCTTGGTGGGTCAGGATCACTGAAGCTCGTACTCAAGAAGATAAGAGATCTCAAGCCATGATCGAACAGTTAGAGGCCAATGAAAGGAAGCAACAGGAGGCTCTGCTAGCAGCCCAGAAAGAGATTTCAGAATTGAAGCTTAGGGCTGGTGTGAAGAGGTCAAAGGACCAAGACAGGCACAAGAAGCTGACCACTGCTATTGCCACCAGAAACCTTCTTATCAGAAACATTACATAGCATCCGGCTGGTCCTGTAACTGAAGCACTTCTGAAGGAGGTTAAGGAGGATGAGTTTGGATTAGATGTTTGACTTCTTTGCTTGTTGTTATTTCCATTTCATGTACTTTTCTTTTTATGTTGTATTTTGACCCCTCAGGGGCATGTGTTGTAAAAAAAACAAACTAGGTATGATCCACCATTTGTAATGTATTTGTCAGTTTGTTTCATTTGAGTTTCTTTTCTCAAGCAACATCAAAGCATCTTCCTCAAGGTCTGGAAAGGTCAAAACCAAGAGCCAAGTCGGATACCTTGGAAAAAAAATAAGCATACTGCATTGCATACTAACTCTTGTTTTGTTTTGTAGGATTTTGTTTTGTTTGTTACTAACTCTGTTTTGATTCAGGAATTATTGCTCGCCGTCGGGTGTTCCCTCTCAACCGTCCGCACAGGTATCCTACTCGCAAGAATCTTCCTGGTATCCAAATGGACCAAGTACAGCAAGATCTGACAGAGGTCAGAACCCAGATGGCTAATGAAAGGCTGGAGATGAGAAACCAAATGACCCAATTCATGGAAGTAATGAATGGCTTGGCCCAAAGTCAAGAAAGGTTGAGGGCATTGGTAGAAAGACAAACCCCGGAAGAACCCCACCTGGGAACTGGAGGAACAAGTAACAATGAGAGGGGTCAACCTCATGTTAATCCACCAGTATATGGGCCTCATCTACATCCGGAAGTCAACATCCCGGGTAATGTGCAAGGAAATACTACTGCAGGCAGGATCTTGCAAGAAGATCCTCAAGAGGAGCAGTTTACTGTAATGGGAGCTGGGGATGAAGTCTATGATAGGAGGTTTGATGAAATTGCTGAGAAGTTGAGATCTCTGGAGTCTCAAAATTCCCTGGGTTTTGATGTCATGGATATGGGGTTAGTGGATGGGGTAAGGATTCCCCATAAGTTTAAACCCCCTTGCTTCGAGAAGTACAATGGAACTTCCTGTCCACGAACTCACTTGTAGTCCTTTCTGGGAAGACTTAAAGCATACACAATGGATGAAAAACTGTGGATGTTTTACTTTGAAGACAGTTTGACTGGGGCTTCAAGGGAGTGGTATTCACACTTGACCAGAGCTACAATCAGATGCTGGAAGGACCTAGCTGAGGCCTTCATCAAGAAGTACCAATACAATCTGGACATGGCTCCTAACAGGACCCTTTTGATGGGAATGTCTCAGTCCTCCAGAGAAAGCTTCAGGGAATATGCCCAGAGGTGGAGACAGCTTGCTGCTGCTATCCAACCACCCATGTCGGAAAGAGAAATGGCCGACATGTTTATGAATACTCTACAAGGAACATATATTGATAGGCTAGCTGCCTTTTCTTCCACCAGCTTCGCTGACGTAGTTATAGCTGGAGAAAGAATTGAGAGCCTTCTAAAAATGGGCAAGATTTCTGATAATGGTGCGAGTTCGTCTAGTAACCCCAGGAAGCCTTTTGTGGGACCTAGAAGAACTGGTGAGACAAATGCCATTCATGCCAGCAGGGGCAGACCTCAGTATGTTCACAGGTCAGTGGCAGCTGTCACTATTCTAGCTCCGATTCCTCAGCAACCAGCATATCAACCACAACAGCCCCACTATCAACAGCAAGTTCAGTATCCTCCACAAAGGACCTACAACAACAATAACAACAATCAACAGCAAAGACCTTTTTAGCAAAGACCATCACAGGCAAATAGGGTAATTGACCCTATCCCTATGCCTTATGCTGCCTTATTGCCACAACTCCTGAAACTCAACTTGGTTGAATTAAGGACGTTGGCACCAGCAGATCCCTCTAATCTCCCAAGAAATTATGATGTCAACGCCATATGTGTTTTCCATTCCAATGCACCTGGCCACAATATTGAGAAATGCAGGGCTTTACAAATGAAGGTACAAGATCTGGTAGATTCTAAAGCCCTCAACTTTGCACCCCCTCCAAGTGTCACCAAGAATCCCATGCCCAATCATGGAGGACCAAGAATTAATGCCATTGAGGAAGACAAACCATCTTTCTTAATCACCAGTGTTGGACAGATTCGGACACCTCTGGTAGAAATTAAAGCTCAGCTCCTAGAGTGCCAGATGTTCCCCGGGTGTGAGCTCGGTTGTGGGTACTGCAATATTTCGGTCAACGGGTGTGATAACTTGAGAAGCGGCATAGATGGTCTCATCAAAAGTGGTATACTTTAGATCACAACAACGGCGCCTACAAATCCAGCAAATCCTTTGACAACAATTCTCGACTCTTCTACAAATGCAACAACAATCATTCCGAACAATTCATCAATATCATCAACAATGGCTTCATCCATCACTTCAACAAACCAGATGTCAACAACCATTTCTTCTACAACATCAGCATCCATTTATTCAGCAGAATCTTCTACAACGCCAACAGAAATTAATGAAGATATCTCAGCAGTCACCATTTACTATGATCCGTCAAGTGTTCCTCCAAACAACAACTTTCAACAACAAACAGTGGCACCTCCTGCCAGGTCACCAGTCACCATTTACTACGATCCGCACACCATTTCAGTACCCTCCTCTACAGCAGTCAGTCCAGTTACCATCACGGTGCCTGGACCAGTTCCGTATGAGAGCAGTAATGCCATACCTTGGCATTATGGCTCTGATCTTTACTGCAACGGGGAGAAAATCACTTTGGATTCTTCAACCTCTTCTCCACAAATTGATAATGTTGGGGGAGGCGGAGGCTTCACCAGAAGCGGACGCCTTTTTGCCTCACAAATACAAAGACCTAATGCTGAAGCAGAAGCTGCTGCCAAAGCAAAAGGGAAGAGTGTGATATCTGAAGAACCAATTCTCAAGGAAACTCAGAAGACATCTTTTGAACAAGATGTAGACGAGTTTATGAGGATTATAAAGAGAAGTGATTACAAAGTGGTGGATCAGCTTCACCAAACTCCCTCAAAGATCTCTTTATTATCCCTGTTGATGTGTTCTGAAGCTCACAGGAATGCATTACTGAAAGTTCTGCACGCAGCATACGTGTCAGAAGAGATCACTTTTAATCAGCTAGAAACTGTGGTGGCAAATGTCAACACCAGTCATGGACTGGGCTTTACCAATGCTGACTTAACATCTGAGGGACGTAACCACAACAAGGCTTTACACATCACTCTAGAATGCAAGGGTGCTTTCTATCCCATGTACTGGTGGACACTGGGTCTTCACTCAATGTTCTACCAAAGAAAGCCTTGGTGAAGCTGGAGTACGATGGCTTGGCATTGCGGCCAAGTAATTTGGTGGTGAGAGCATTTGATGGCCCGCAGACTTTTAAAATTACCTTCTATGTGTTGGACATTCAGCCGGCCTATAGCTATTTGTTGGGTAGACCCTGGATCCATGCCGCTGGCGCTGTTACGTCTACCCTTCACCAGAAGCTGAAATTCTAGTGGGAAGGCCAGATCATCACCATCTGTGGTGAAGAAGACATCTTTGTTAGCCATTTGGCTACGTATAAGTATATTGAGATGGATGGAGAGATCCATGAAACCATGAGCCAGGCGTTTGAGGCCTTGAACATTAATGAAGCATCTGCTGTACTGGGAACCTCCGTGACATCTTATCAGCAAGCCAGGAAGGTTGTTGAAGAGGGTACTGCCCAAGGCTGGGGCAAGCTGCTGCCCATGGAAAAGAAGGAGGACAGATTTGGGTTGGGTTACAAACCAACTCAACAAGATCAATTAGAGGCTGCTAAGAAGCCCAGTTTTGTCAGTGGGGGAATGCTCACCCCTGATGCAGTGAACAACTTGGAAGACGAGGAAGAAAGCGACCGCAACCTGGAGAGATGGATACGTCCAAGGATCCCGGGGAGCCAAGTCCTTAACTGGTCTTCCCAGGAAATTATAAGGGTTACTCCTGCAGAGTAATTATTATTTCCTGTATTTTTAAGCATGCATCAAGTCTTGCATCTTGCCCAAGATGACAAGACTCATTTTGTAATTGGGCCATCTTGTAATTTTGTGCAAATAGATCAATCAATGAATATCAGACATCTTTTGCAAATGAGTCTTTTTCTTTTCCGCTCACTGTTTTTCATTTTTTCTTTTTGTACAAAAATAAAATGGCAATGTTTTCCAAAATGAAAACTTCATCTCACTTTTTTCTAAAACAAGATTAAAAAAGATCACTAAGATAAACAATCTAAACCCTTGCAGAGAGTGCCTTTCAGACTGCATCGACAACAACACTACTACGACTTCGTATGACTTTGACAATCCAATCAATCAAGCCGATGAAGGGGTTGAAGAAGATTATGAGCTTCCTGAAGAGCTAGCCAGGTTGTTAAGGCAAGAGGAGAAGGTTATCACTCCTCATCAGGAGGAGGTCGAAACGGTTAATCTTGGTACGGAAGAAGATGTGAAAGAAGTTAAGATCGGGGCCTGCCTACAAGACTCAGTGAAAGAACAACTGATTGATATGCTTCGAGAGTATGTGGATGTTTTCGCTTGGTCTTATCAGGATATGCCAGGGTTGGACATCGATATTGTTATGCACAAGCTGCCTTTAAAAGAAGACTGCCCGCCAGTAAAACAGAAGTTGCGCCGTACTCGCCCAGATATGGCAATGAGGATTAAAGAAGAGGTACAAAAGCAGTGGGACGCCGGATTCCTTGCTGTGACTAGCTATCCACCGTGGGTTGCTAATATTGTACCCGTACCTAAGAAAGACGGCAAGGTGAGAATGTGTGTGGATTATGGGGATCTGAACAGGGCCAGCCCGAAAGATGACTTCCCATTACCTCACATTGATGTATTGGTTGATAATACGGCTTAGTTCTCGGTGTTCTCCTTCATGGACGGATTTTCAGGATATAATCAGATCAAGATGTCACCTGAAGACATGAAGTTGACCCTGATAAAGTCAAAGCCATTCAAGAAATGCCTGCGCCGAAGACTGAGAAAGAAGTTCGAGGGTTCCTAGGTAGATTGAACTACATTTCACGGCTCATATCTCATCTTACAGCAGCCTGTGAACCTTTGTTCAAGCTGTTAAGAAAAGAACAAACGGTCAGGTGGAACGAAGACTGCCAGAGGGCTTTTGACAAAATCAAGGAATACTTGCAAGAGCCTCCAATCCTTATGCCTCCAGTTGAAGGAAGACCTCTAATCATGTACTTGACAGTATTAGAAGAGTCAATGGGGTGTGTGCTGGGCCAGCATGACGAGTCTGGTCGAAAAGAGTATGCAATATACTACCTAAGCAAAAAGTGTACCGACTGTGAACAACGTTATTCACTGCTCGAGAAAACTTGCTGTGCTTTAGCGTGGGCTGCTCGCCGGCTAAGGCAATATATGTTGATCCACACTACTTTATTGATATCAAAGATGGACCCAGTTAAGTACATTTTTAAGAAGCCAGCACTTACCGGACGGGTTGCAAGATGGCAAATGATCCTCACGGAATATGACATTCAGTACACATCTCAGAAAGCCATCAAGGGCAGTGTATTGTCTGATTATCTTGCTGAGCAACCTATTGACGATTAGCAGCCTATGAGATTTGACTTCCCTGATGAGGACATCATGTTCATAAAAGCAAAAGATCATGAAGAGCCTGTTCACACCGAAGGGCCCGACCCAGAAGAAGAATGGACTATGATGTTTGATGGGGCTGTTAACATGAATGGTCGTGGTGTTGGTGCAGTACTCATTACACCTAAGGGAGTTCACATGCCTTTCTCGACAAAACTCACCTTCAACTGCACTAACAACGAAGCTGAATACGAAGCTTGTATTATGGGTCTTGAGGAAGCCATTGACCTCAGGATCAAGACTTTGACTATATTCGGAGATTCAGCTCTGGTAATTAATCAAACCAACGGCAAATGGTACACACACCAAGATCACCTGATACCTTATCGGGATTATACAAGAAGGTTATTGACTTTCTTTACAACGGTCAAGCTTGAGTATATCCCTCGGGACGAGAATCAATTTGTAGATGCTCTGGCTACCATTTGATCCATGATCAAAGTTCAAGCTGCCATCTTTGTACCTCGGATTTCAGTGTCCAGACTTGACAGACCAGCATATGAATTTATAGCAGACGTTGTAAAAGATGATAAGCCTTGGTTCCATGACATTAAGTGGTTCTTGGAGGATCAAACATACCCACCTGGGGCATCTTCCAATGATAAGAAGACATTGAGAAGGCTAGCTGGTAGTTTCTTCCTGAATACTGACGGTTCCCTGTACAAGAGAAACTTTGATATGGTACTCCTCAGATGCGTTGATAAGACAGAAGCAGGCTTGTTAATGCATGAAGTGCATGAAGGATCCTTTGGTACCCATGCAGGAGGGCATGCCATGGCTAAAAAGTTGCTAAGATTAGGATATTACTGGATCACAATGGATGCAGACTGTTGTGCCTATGCCAGAAAATGCCATAAATGCCAGATTTATGCAGATAAAGTGCATGTGCCTCCAAATCCTTTGAACGTGATGTCTTCAACTTGGCCCTTTGCCATGTGGGGCATTGATATGATTGGAAAGATTGAACCGACCGCTTCGAATGGCCACAGATTTATCCTGGTTGCCATTGACTATTTTACCAAGTGGGTTGAAGCAGCTTCCTATGCAAATGTTACGAGGCAAGTGGTAGCCCGATTTCTGAAGAGAGATATCATCTGCCGGTATGGAGTGCCCGAGCGAATCATTACTGATAATGGTTCCAACTTGAACAACAAAATGATGGCAGAGCTATGCCGGGACTTCAAGATCTAACACCACAATTCTTCTCCTTACAGGCCAAAGATGAATGGCGCTGTTGAGGCAGCTAACAAGAATATCAAGAAGATTGTACAAAAAATGGTGGTCACCTACAAAGACTGGCATGAAATGCTACCGTTTGCTTTGCATGGGTACCGTACATCAATCAGAACATCTACTGGGGCAACACCTTATCAACTTGTGTATGGTATGGAGGCAGTCCTACCTGTTGAAGTTGAATTACCCTCCCTACGGGTACTAATGGATGTTAAGCTGAACGAAGCAGAATGGGTCCGATCCCGATACGAACAACTGAATCTGATTGAAGAAAAGAGATTAGCTGCAATTTGTCATGGGCAGCTGTATCAGAAAAGAATGAAGAAAGCATTCGATCAGAAAGTCAGGCTCCGAGAGTACCAAGTAGGAGATCTTGTGCTGAAAAGACTCCTCCCTCCTCATACAGACCACATGGGCAAGTGGACTCCGAACTATGAAGGACCATTCATAGTAAAGAAAGTTTTCTCCGGTGGAGCACTGATGCTCAGTACTATGGATGGTGAAGACTTCCTGTCCCCTGTGAATTCAGATGCAGTTAAAAAATACTTCGCATAAAATGACCCGCTGGACATAAAAACAGAATGTAAGTCTAGGAAAAAATAGGGCATCCTGGCGAGTCAGAAACAGAATAAAAGACTCGGGCAAAAATAAGGGAAAATGAATAAAAAAAATATGTACACCCGCTGAGTTGAAAAGCCGCATTGGACAACTCAGGCAAAAATGAGTATCCCGGTGGATCGAAAACCCGAAAGGGCGATCCACGAAAAATAAGGGGATAAGCGAACAACTGTAATCTGAATTCATCTGTATCACTTACAACTTGGAAAGCTTCGAAAGGATCAAGCCTCTTTCAGAATCAGCCTCCTTCAGAAAGCAAGACGAGAAGAACGGTAAATGTCATATGAGTCATAGCAAAGGGGAGCTCCCTGAAGCGTCATCAACATTGCCAACATCTTTTTTCTCAATTTATAACAATCTCCTCATTCTAGGGGACTTGTTTCTTTGACTGTATCTTGCCAATTCAGGGCATACAAATTAATAAAATCAGATTTTCAGTCATGTTTCGTCTCGTACATTTTATTTTTGTTTGCAAAGAATGTCCGATGTCTTTAAGATACTGATTGCATAAATACAAATGCTTTTCTTCTAAAATACGTGCTTGCAGGAAATATACTTACTCCCGGGAGTGTCTAAACTCTTAGGATGGGATCCGATAAAGGATACCTCGGGATTACTTGTGCGTTTCTCTGTCTTTTCAGGATTGCAGGTATTCAAAGCACAACATGGGGCATGAAAGCTTCATCCCAACAAACTGACAAATTATTATCTACTTAGTCGCAGCACCAGAGGTGTTTTCTCCCCAGCTGAGTTGCCATTTGTCATTTCCTCCTCAGCCAAGTGCCAACCAAGGAACCATCTCCCCGCAGAATGTCAACCTCTACCCGGAAGAGCAACGCGTGAAGAAATCACAACAGAGTGAAGAAGGCTTCTACAAACCCCAGCTGGGTCCCTCATTAATGAGATGGGTTTATCAGTGACCTATTCCCCCAAGCAGAGCCATACATGACAGATCTACCAATGATCTTATCCCCAGCTGGGATGTCCACTTCAAGCAGATCGGTCAGAGATCTTCACAGCAACGGGATCTGAATCCCGGATCGGTATCTTTGCATAATCATAGCATTTGCATCATATCCTCCCCCACAGAGCGTAGCATTCCGTCTAATATGGAGCATTACGGCAAAAGTCAAACATATTGCATAATCATAAGCCATGTTCTGAATCAAACACTTGTAAATACTAGCTTACCATCAACAATATACAAATACGCCCCAAAATTCCCCGGCAGAGAGCCCAGACATTTCTCTTACAAATACAGATACTTCCTGACACCCGTCCGTGTCATATCCCCAACAGAAAGTCAAAGCGTCCCCTTTGCACTCACCGTGCGAACATATACACTTTTTCCGACACTCGTCCGTGTCACACCCTCCCCAGCAAGATAAACACTCGTCCGTGTTTCACTCATACTTGTTACTCATCATCTTTTTACTCATACAGATGCTCGTCCGTATCTTATATATACCACCTAAATCCCCTCAGATCCGACACTTGTCCGTGTTCTTTGATTAACCAGTTGGTACCCGTCCGTATCATCATCTCTGAACATGCGTCAAGCGTTTGTTTCTACCTGATACTCGTCCGTATCATAGTCTTAAGGATGCTCGTCCGCATCTTTAATCTATACACCGTGTCAAACACTTATGTCTTCTTGAATTTAGACACTCGTCTGTGTCTACTATTCCCCAGAAGAGTCCCCGCAGAATCGACACTTGTCTGTGTTCTTTGTTAACCAGTTGATACTCGTCCGTATCATCATCTCTGAACAGGTGTCAGTGTTTGTTTCTACCCAATACTCGTCTGTATCATGGTCTTAAGGATGCTCGTTCGCATCTTTAATCTATACACAGTACCCGAACACTTATACCTCCTATTTCTTGGATATAAACACTCGTCCGTGTTTACTATTCCCTAGCAAGGTCCCCAACAAAGCTTGTTGAACTACCTTCTTATCTGACATTCGTCCTATGTCGTGATATTTTTAGCAGTCGTCCTCTGCTAGGTGATCGTCCTTCACCCCTTTTTTGATGATCGTCCTTCATCATTCCCAGTGGAGTCTCTATTCATTAGAACCCCTTTTCTATCCGACATTCGTCCTATGTCGTGATGTTTTCAGCAGCCGTCCCCTGCTAGGTGATCGTCCTTCACCTCTTGATGATCGTCCTTCATCATGCTTATCCGATGTCCGTCCCCATCGTCAACCTTTTTATCCGACATTCGTCCTATGTCGTGATACTTTCGGCAGTCGTACCCTGCCAGGTGATCGTCCTTCACCTCAGATGATCATCCCTCATCTTATCCCCAACAGAGCAGCCATCCCCTGCCAGGTGATCGTCCTTCACCTTTGATGACCGTACCTCATCATTTATTTCATTTACCTATAATCCCCAGAGGGTCTTATATCTTTACCTGATGGTCGTCCCCATCATAATCTCTCATACCCCCAGCTTGTCGGCCGTCCCCGTCACTGATGTATTTCCCGCATCCTCCCCAGCATGTCGGTCGTCCCCGTCATTGCTTTATCCCCAGCAGTCGTCCTCTGCTCGACGGTCTTCCTCTGTCGCCCGCACTTTATATATATTTTATTTTCCTTTACAATCTATATCCCTTTTCTTCTTCATTCTGTGAGTGCAAATTTTGGACTGTCTTTGGTATTCAACCACAAGTTATCTTATTTGCCTGTTAAGTCGTTGCTTACATTCTACACAGCTAACTCATGCTTGAATAGGGGCAGCTGTAAACACCCCAAATTTTCCCTCACCCATTCACACCATGGCTTGTGATCTCTTCACATGCATAAGTTCAATCATAGTATCTCATACCACATCTTTAATTCACTGCATTGGTTCTAAGTCATCTGCATCTAGGGTTTGTGATCTGAGCAATCCAAGAGCCATTTGAGCCACTCCAAAGGGCTTCAATCATTTCAAAGGGGTCCATGTATGTTCAAGCATCATATTGTATCTTCACAAAGTCAAGAAAGTCAAAGAATCACAAGAACTGAGAAAGGCATGGGAGCAGAGCCAGGCTTAACTGCACAGATGACCTAAAATTAGGGTTTTGGTTTCAGAGGTCATAACTCCAATTTTTTTGGTCATTCTTGTTTCTATTGGTCTCTATATGGTATAGGGATCATGCATATCAATTTTCATGAAGAAATTCAATGGGGAAGGCATCTGATCAAGGGTTGACTTCTTGAGCAAGTTAGTGCAAAATCAGGGCATCTGAGGCCCCCAATGACCCAACCAAAGGGTGTTCTTCATCATTTTGAATGTATATGATCTTTATTTGATCACGGAAGATGTTAGAAGTTCACAAAATTGAAGAATTTCAAGCCATTTGCAAAGTTTCCTTTTTGGGAAAATGACTTGAAATGGAAACTTGCCATTTTGGGAAACTTTTTCAACCCTTACTTTTTGATTCAAAAATGCCTCAAATGAGAAAACTTTGGTCATGAAAGTTTTAGAATGGATCATTACCTTTTCAAAAAGTACAAGAACTCATTCTAATTCATTTTGGATCAAAAGTTATGGCTTGCCAAAGTTGGGAAAAATCACATAATTTCAAGTTATGTACCAAAGAGGCAAAGTTGCAAAATCCCTTGCCAAGGTGAAATGAGACCTCAAAGTGACTTCTAATCCTTGCATAAAACAATGCTTAAAAGTCAGAATGCATCAAAGTTTTGCCCATTTTCATGACTTATGGATCAAGAAACTTCAAAAGGGGCAAAAGGTCACAAAGTTGCAAAACATCATACAAACCCTAATCCACTTGCTAATTGGCTTCAAGACTGATCCCATGGCCCTCCTCATTCCTTGCTGCGCAGGACACCCCTATTGTCCTTGGCCTACCATTGACCCATACCTCTCTAACACAAAACTTGACTTTTTGCATAAAGACCCATACCAATCACAATAGGGCACAACCACTCCACAGACCTATCACAAGTTGATATGTGGATCAAACCCAAGCCATAACACACAACAACACAAGCTGAAACCTCAGATTGCCATAGTTATCAAAAATCCTCCAACTTGCAAAATCTTTCGAATCTCTCAGCTCACTCAACCAATCTTCAAACCAACTTCACCATTGATATCAAGATGACTCACTGACCACAAACCAACCATTGAAACAGCCAAACACCTCACATAAACAAAACACGATTTCTAACCAGTTGGCTTGCAAACTCCCAAATCAGCCAAAAGAAATTCCTTCCAAGCATCAAAACTTCATCAGGGGTTCAAGAGGAGTGGATTGCACAAAGAGAGAGAGCCTGAAAGTCCAGAACTGAGAAAGCTCAAGCTCAGGTACCTCCTTGAAACATTTTTCCAGAACTCTTATTTTTTGTTTCAAAATGATTAAGCATGCTTCACTGATCACACTGAACTTGGAATTATTAAAAATGGTTGAGAAATGAGACTGTATTGCTTGTCTGAAATTTTTTCCATATTCATGTTCTTCTTCGAATCATGGGATTGAGTGAAAAGAAATGAGTTTTGATGGTGGATTCGGGTTCAGGGGGATGAGGGGAGTTGATCTGGAGCTTTAGAGCTCCAGAAATAACCTAGGGAGTGAGTTTGAGATTTTCAGGGAAGGGGGCCACCGGAGAAGACGACCGGAGCTCGTCTCCGGTGACCTGAAAGTAATTAGGGTTTGTTAATTAGGGTTAGCCAGGTTTAAATGTGGGGCGTTGGATCTGGGCTTCCCGCGCGTGTTAGATGGCCAGGATGATTTCATTAAGCCCTAATTGTAATTAATTAAAATTAATTAATTAGGTTTAGTTTAAATATGCCAGCTTGAATCTGGACCATGGGATCTGGCGCCAGTCAATTCGCGCGTTTCTTGTTTGAATGTCAGCCTTTAGATTTGCATACTTTTCATTTTATTTGATTTTATTTTATTTTCTTGTCATTTATTTTGTGCATTTTATTTAAAATAGCAAAAATCATTTAAAAATTATGGAAATTTTTGTCAAGGGTTTCATGAATTTTCAAAACACAAAAATATTTTTATTTTTATTTTTTGCATTAAAAATTATTTTTAAATTATTTAAATGTTTATTTTTAATTAGTTAATGAAAATTAATTAATTAAAAATACATTTAGGTATTTAAAAATCATAAAAAAACTCACATAGCATTTAAAAACATTTAGAAACATTGTCCAACTCTCAAACCAAATTTATTTTTTGTTCTTGATGCCTTTTGATCATTTTCATTGGAATTAATTTCATTTTAAGGCAATATTTTGGTTCAATCTTTGAAAAATTCTTTCTGCCTAACCATTGAGAGTTGGATGATGATTCTTCTTGCATTGCATCTTGCATAGCATGTAGTTTATAGGATAAAATTGGTTTGAATTGATCTTGCATTTTCAAATTGTTTAGGATTTTTCTTGATGAGGTACCTTAAAACCCTAGCAATCTTAGGAAATTCATAATTTTCACTAGGATAAGAGTTGGATCCTCTCCTTAGGGCAGTGAGTTTGTATAGGTTTAGGGTATCCTTGATTGCATTTTCAATTTTTTATCATGTCATATGCTTCTGATTTTGAATTTTGTTTTGTGTGTTGATCATAAACCCTAATTTGTGCCTTCTTTTGCATCCATTTCTCATTTGCTTGCATCCATTGACTTGCCATGACATTTTGGGAATTCTTTTGATTCATAATACATCTTAGGACATATTAGAATCATGTTTGATCATTGCATCTTCCATTTGCCATGTTGTATGTCATTTGTATTTCATAACTTTTCATGTATGTTCATGGTTCAAAACATGCCTCATTTGCATCCTTATACTTGTATGATCATTCTCATCTCTTGTCATGTGTTTGTATCATCTCTTAGCATCATTAACATCATACTCATGCTTCTGGTTTTGGTTTGCATCATGACATTGCATCTCATTTGCATTACATTTCATTCTCTTATACTAACATTTCAGGTGGTAAGTTTTTTGAGAAGTGAATTTGCCTTCACTTCTCACAATCTCTTTTCATCTCTTTCATACTTCCTTTGCTGCATTTTGTATGTGTATTAGAGTGAGCTTGCTCATTCATGTTCATCTCTTAATTTCTTCCTTCAAGGAACTTGTCTTCTTGGGTGAAGCAAGTTGTTTTGCTTCTCTTTGCTCCTTTCATCTGCTTCCCTCTTGGTGGTTTCTCTGAAGATCTTCCTGAAAGCCTCATTAACCCTAGGAATGACCAAGCATGATAATTTTTAGGGTTTGATTAGTTCCCCCATTTAGTTTTGCCTTTGTGTCTTCTTTGAGTCTTCTCTTCTCATCTTTTAATCAAGGACTAAACCTTAAAGGTTTTAAGGCTTTGTGATTAAGCTTATGCCTGCATCCTTCTATTAGGATGGAGTGTATAACTTTAATCCTAAGTGTTAAACCCTTAATGTGTTTAAATCCTTTAATCAATCCACCTAATAATCATTAAGACATCAAGCTTGTAACTTGGGCCTTGCATTAGGGTTCTAATTCTTCCTTAATTGGTTAAGAAGGACTAACCCTAGTGTTAATGGACAAGTCCCCCTCAAGTTGTCTTACAAACTATAAAATCCACTTCTTAATCTTATCATTAACTAAAATCCACTTAATAAAGGCTTTGTTTTGTCATGAGGTTAATCCCTAATCACGAATTAAGTTGAGGAATCTTCCTCATCTTAAATGTTCTCATCTATTATCCTTCTATTAGGATGGTGTAATGAGTCCATTCAATCCTTGATTATGGCTTAATCTCATTACTTAACACTAAACAAAAACAACCAAAACATTTAAATAATCACAAGTAGGTTAATGATCTTAATCCTACTTCAGGGTGATTAAGTGTGAGATGCAGACTTCAAACTTAAGGTATTCTCATTACCCCTAATCAGAGGGAGGATGTGATGAGTTTACTAACCCATTGGTTTAGGCTTAAGCTCATTAACTTATGACAAACCTCAAAATCAATAAAAGATTGAAAACACACAAAAACAAACTATAATCGTCTCCTCCGGGATTCTTTTCTCATCTTATTCACTCACAAACGAGAACTTGCTTCTTCCGTCTAATGCAAGACAGTTTGCACCTGAGCCAGACAGGTCATACACTTGAGCATAGACAAGCAAGCAGTTCACAAGTCAATTTACTTTTCAGTCTCTTTGGGTCGAACTACGGTGTTCTGACTTCCTCATTGCACGAGAGGATACGTAGGCATAACTTAACAGTTATCGAACAAAAGTCTCTGTATATTCCCCATCCTTCCAGCATTATTCTTTTAGCCTCATTATCTTGAGCATTCCACTTTTGTTCTTACACTGACACTTCTCTTATACACTTCACATTTCTTTTACACTGACACTTGCATTCTTTCCAGCTTTGATACACATATTGCACTGACACTACCCCTTTAAAACACAAATCTTTTAAGCGTGGATCCCGTCGAGTACGACGGACAATCTGGGTGCTAATACCTTCCCAGGTTGTAACCAACACCCTTTCTTAGTATCTCTGGTTCGCAACCGTCTTATCCATCTTTTCTTAGGTTTATGTAGCATTACCTTTCCTTCGGGATAAAAATGCCTAGCTGGCGACTCTTGTCTTTTGAGCTCACCCTTGTGTGTTCTCTCTCCTTTCACCGACCGTTCGCGTCTGTACCCCATCTGACTTAGCCTCATTTGGTGGGAGCGACAGCTTGGCGACTCTGCTGGGGACCCTTATACTGTAACCAGGGCTTCTGGTTCTTTTTGTGAGTTCCTCCTAGCGCTTGTTTGATTTGTGTTTACTGGAGTGTTATGTGCTAATTGTGTTTGTATATTTGCTTTATTTACTACTTTATGTACAATTATTTATTGCTTTCTATACAACTTTATATATCATACTGTCATATTGTCATCTGGCTGGATCTGGTTTTTGCTTTGGTGGGTGGGGTTCTATTGAGAGTTTAAGGTCCTATACCTGGGACCTGAGTGACACCTAGGCTAGAGTGGTTCATGTTCTTTCCCATTCCATTTCGGTCTGGTGCGGTAACATGAAACACGGTTCAAATGTGGGTTTCTTCTTGAGAACTCTGTGCTACAGATTTCCTGTAGTGCTAGGGCTATCTGGGAAGCCTGCTAAGTCTGGATGACCTTTACTATGACCTTCAAAAACTGAGGTGAATTAGAGGAGGATCCTTTATGGTTATTGTAAACACTATACCTTCGGGTTAGAAGTGTTTACACTTCTCATAACTGATCCAAGTCTGAGGATCCTTGTTCTAGAACACCACCTGTGAGGGGGTTGGGCTGTTTACAGGTTTGCAGGTACCTCTAGCCACACCATACCCTGATACTTTGTTTTGATTAAGAGTACTCCATTTTGGGACAGTTCTTGTGATTTAACCCTGGACATGTGACTCTTTATTTGAGTCCCCCACTTTGGTTACTGGACTTTTGAACCTCCATTTGGACTTCCTGAACATACATGGACTTATATCAAGGAAGTAATCAGATCCAGCTTGATCACAAACCCTTGCATATCATTTGCATACTCATCATTTGCATCATTTAAAATTTGTTTATTTGTTTTTCAGGGTATCCACATTACATCTGGCTTGGTTTTGACCCCTTCATCTGCATAGACCCCTGTTGCCTGCTTCAGCTACTTCCATCATCAGCCTCAGCGTATCAGTGGCTCATCTCCAGTATCAGTCTTCATCATCGGCACTTGTTTTCAGCTCTTCATCAGCAGTCATGGCACCCAACAAGAGCAACATTTCATACCATTTCTTTGAGCAACATTTCATACCATTTCTTTGATCCACACCTGCCTACAGTTCTATGATCCTCCTTTGAGATGCTTCACTTTCCAAAACTTTCAGTTGGGACCTATGTTGGAGGAGTTTTCATCATTGATTGGATTACCTGTCAGGGGTGGTCTCCCTTTCAACCCTGAAATGACTTCTCCCAGCAATGAAGAAGTGGCAAAAGCACTGTACCTGGAACCTATTTTGATTGAGCAGAACATGTGAACAAAGGCTGGGATCCCTGGCCTGCACCTAGACTTTCTGACTTCTCAGGCCATCCTGAAGGCCTCCTTGGGAGAATGGAGGGCAGTTTGTGCATTGTTAGCCCTCTGTATATATGGGGTTATACTATTTGCAGATGAGCCCAGGTTTATCAGCAAGAATGCCATTCATCTTTTCCTTCTGAGGAACCTAGTGCCCACATTGCTGGGAGATTTCTATTATTCTGTTCACCAAAGAAATGAGAAGCAAAGAGGGAGGTTGGTGAGGTGTTGTGCTCCTTTGTTTCATACCTGGCTGCTCAAACACTTACCCAAGACTGATGCCTTCCTGAATCCTCACCAACAGAAGAATTGGGCTAAGATACTTATTGTTTGACTTCAGATGACATCAGATGGTGCACCCAAAGCACCAAAGGCAGGGACATAATTACTAGCTGTGAACAGTTCCCCAATGTACCTCTAATAGGAGTGAAGGGTTGCATCAACTACAATCCTTTACTGTTTAAAAGACAGTTGGGCTATGCTTTGGTTCACCCTCTTAGAGTGCAAGACTCGGCTGAAACCCTGTATTGTGAGATAAAACCTAATCTAGCTGTTGTCAGACAAGCATCCTGGGCTTGGGACAACATCCAAACCAAAGGGATGGCCATTCTTGGGAGATGCAATAATGTGGCTTCAGCTCAGTATTATGAATGGTCTCATGCTAGGGCTCAGATTTCTGGGATGCCTTTCACCATTGAGGATGCACCTGGACCATCCACCGTACCACCTCCAGCAACTGTCAGCCTGGAAGAATTTGAGAAACTGAAGGAGAGGAATGAGAATCTATCTCAAGCTCTAAAGAAGACCCTCTGGGAGAGGAGTGATGGTCGTCTAGACATTGAGAGGTTGGAAAAGCTTAAGGTGGAGCATCTAGCCAAGATTGAGAAAGCAGAGAACTACATCAAGAAATCAAGAGCTGGAGAGCAAATACTGAAGAATGCCTGTAAAGAGGCCCAGTTTCAGAAGGCTAGGACTGATCTTTATCTGAAAGAAAGTCAAGCTAGGTGGGTCAGGATCACTGAAGCTCGTACTCAAGAAGATAAGAGAACTCAAGCCAGGATCGAACAGTTAGAGGCCAATGAAAGGAAGCAACAGGAGGCTCTGCTAGCAGCCCAAAAAGAGATTTCAGAATTGAAGCTTAGGGCTGGTGTGAAGAGGTCAAAGGACCAAGACAGGCACAAGAAGCTGACCACTGCTATTGCCACCAGAAACCTTCTTATCAGAAACATTACATAGCATCCGGCTGGTCCTGTAACTGAATCACTTCTGAAGGAGGTTAAGGAGGATGAGTTTGGATTAGATGTTTGACTTCTTTGCTTGTTGTTATTTCCATTTCATGTACTTTTCTTTTTATGTTGTATTTTGACCCCTCAGGGGCATGTGTTGTAAAAAAAAAAAACTATGTATGATCCACCATTTGTAATGTATTTGTCAGTTTGTTTCATTTGAGTTTCTTTTCTCAAGCAACATCAAAGCATCTTCCTCAGGGTCTGGAAAGGTCAAAACCAAGAGCCAAGCCGGATACCTTGGAAAACAAATAAGCATACTGCATTGCATACTAACTCTTGTTTTGTTTTGTAGGATTTTGTTTTGTTTGTTACTAACTCTGTTGTGATTCAGGAATTATTGCTCGCCGTCGGGTGTTCCCTCTCAACCGTCCGCACAGGTATCCTACTCGCAACAATCTTCCTGGTATCCAAATGGACCAAGTACAGCAAGATCTGACAGAGGTCAGAACCCAGATGGCTAATTTAAGGCTGGAGATGAGAAACCAAATGACCCAATTCATGGAAGTAATGAATGGCTTGGCCCAAAGTCAAGAAAGGTTGAGGGCATTGGTAGAAAGACAAACCCCAGAAGAACCCCACCTGGGAACTGGAGGAACAAGTAACAATGAGAGGGGTCAGCCTCATGTTAATCCACCAGTATATGGGCCTCATCTACATCCGGAATTCAACATCCCGGGTAATGTGCAAGGAAATACTACTGCAGGCAGGATCTTGCAAGAAGATCCTCAAGAGGGGTAGTTTACTGTAATGGGAGCTGGGGATAAAGTCTATGATAGGAGGTTTGATGAAATTGCTGAGAAGTTGAGATCTCTGGAGTCTCAAAATTCCCTGGGTTTTGATGTCATGGATATGGGGTTAGTGGATGGGGTAAGGATTCCCCATAAGTTTAAACCCCCTTGCTTCGAGAAGTACAATGGAACTTCCTGTCCACGAACTCACTTGCAGTCCTTTCTGGGAAGACTTAAAGCATACACAATGGATGAAAAACTGTGGATGTTTTACTTTGAAGACAGTTTGACTGGGGCTTCAAGGGAGTGGTATTCACACTTGACCAGAGCTACAATCAGATGCTGGAAGGACCTAGCTGAGGCCTTCATCAGGAAGTACCAATACAATCTGGACATGGCTCCTAACAGGACCCTTTTGATGGGAATGTCTCAGTCCTCTAGAGAAAGCTTCAGGGAATATGCCCAGAGGTGGAGATAGCTTGTTGCTGCTGTCCAACCACCCATGTCGGAAAGAGAAATGGCCGACATGTTTATGAATACTCTGCAAGGAACAGATATTGATAGGCTAGCTGCCTTTTCTTCCACCAGCTTTGCTGACGTAGTTATAGCTGGAGAAAGAATTGAGAGCCTTCTAAAAATGGGCAAGATTTATGATAATGGTGCGAGTTCGTCTAGTAACCCCAGGAAGCCTTTTGTGGGACCTAGAAGAACTGGTGAGACAAATGCCATTCATGCCAGCAGAGGCAGACCTCAGTATGTTCACAGGTCAGTGGCAGCTGTCACTATTCCAACTCCGATTCCTCAGCAACCAGCATATCAACCACAACAGCCCCACTATCAACAGCAAGTTCAGTATCCTCCACAAAGGACCTACAACAACAATAACAACAATCAACAGCAAATACCTTTTCAGCAAAGACCATCACAGGCAAATAGGGTAATTGACCCTATCCCTATGCCTTATGCTGCCTTATTGCCATAACTCCTGAAACTCAACTTGGTTGAATTAAGGACGTTGGCACCACCAGATCCCTCTAATCTCCCAAGAAATTATGATGTCAACGCCATATGTGTTTTCCATTCCAATGCACCTGGCCACAATACTGAGAAATGCAGGGCTTTACAAATGAAGGTACAAGATCTGGTAGATTCTAAAGCCCTCAACTTTGCACCCCCTCCAAGTGTCACCAAGAATCCCATGCCCAATCATGGAGGACCAAGAATTAATGCCATTGAGGAAGACAAACCATCTTTCTTAATCACCAGTGTTGGACAGATTCGGACACCTCTGGTAGAAATTAAAGCTCAGCTCCTAGAGTGCCAGATGTTCCCCGGGTGTGATCTCGGTTGTGGGTACTGCAACATTTCGGTCAACGGGTGTGATAACTTGAGAAGCGGCATAGATGGTCTCATCAAAAGTGGTATACTTCAGATCACAACAACGGCGCCTACAAATCCAGCAAATCCTTTGACAACAATTCTCGACTCTTCTACAAATGCAACAACAATCATTCCGAACAATTCATCAATATCATCAACAATGGCTTCATCCATCACTTCAACAAACCAGATGTCAACAACCATTTCTTCTACAACATCAGCATCCATTTATTCAGCAGAATCTTCTACAACGCCAACAGAAATTAATGAAGATATCTCAGCAGTCACCATTTACTATGATCCGTCAAGTGTTCCTCCAAACAACAACTTTCAACAACAAACAGTGGCACCTCCTGCCAGGTCACCAGTCACCATTTACTATGATCCGCACACTATTTCAGTACCCTCCTCTGCAGCAGTCAGTCCAGTTACCATCACGGTGCCTGGACCAGTTCCGTATGAGAGCAGTAATGCCATACCTTGGCATTATGGATCTGATCTTTGTAGATCAGAGAATGCCTAAGAGGGGGGGTGAATTAGGACTTGAAATCTTTTTCCGGTTTTTCTGATTCTTAAAATATTTTGGTTGGTGTTTATGGTTATGAAAGCGGTAAAAATAAAGAGACGATGAACACCAGGATTTATAGTGGTTCCCCCCACAATCCGAGGGTACTCCACTCCCCTTTCACACGAAAGAGATTTTCACTATTGTTTTGATCAGTACACCCTAACACACCATCAACCGGTGAGGACTACTATCAAACATAACAAGTGTACAAGAACAATCCTCTTGTAAACACTTTCACCCTTGTATCCAACAATCCTGGATTACAAGTCAATTCCAAATAACATAAAGAACTATTTTGTGAGTAATTTTGTGATATCAATAATAATATTGATCTTCTCCTTTTGATCACAATCCACTTCTAAAATTAATACAAGTGTTCAATGTAGAATATGAAAATATGAACAAGATGAACACTTTGAAAATATTTGTAGAAAAGTGAATTTGATTCTTTTTGATGATCTTGAAAATGTAGAAAGTGTAGGAGGATATTTGTAATTTGAAAGTTTCTGAATTTATATGATGTATAACACCATTTCAGAAAGGGTATAACAAAGTGCCAATTAATGGTTGAAAAGATATAACATTTGAAAATCATTTGATCTTTAAAATAAATAATTTTTCAGAAAACGTCCAGTGTTAATCGGTTAACCCATATGGTTAATCGGTTAACACATGTACGTTGGCCCAGAATATTCAAACTTTTAGGGCGTTAACCGGTTAACCTATATGGTTAATCGGTTAACACTGAAGAAATTTCCAAAAATGCTTAATAAAAAAGTGTTATACCAAAACCAATTATTTTCAAAAAGATTTAATGCAGCATGTAAAAATATTTTATGCAATTGAACACTTGTAAAAATTATTTAGAGAGGTAGATTATGATATACCATCTTTGTGTCCAATTCTTGAAAATTCATTTCCATGAGTGCTTGTCTTGATTAAAATCTTGACTTGATCTTTGTGAAACTTTGAAAGGCTTGTCTTTTTGCAATCAAGTGTTGACATCATCAAAACTTTTGATTGAAGCTTGCTTCTACATTCTCCCCCTTTTTGATGATGGCAATTGAAAATTGTTGTGCAATACTTCTTGGTTCTTGATATGTGATGCTCCCCCTATGTTTAGCAACTCCCCCTATCTTGAGAGACTTTCAAACATCTGCACACATAGATCAAAAGACAGAACCAAGCTCTTCTCCCCCTTTGACATCAGCAAAAAGGAAGAGCTTTCAAAGAGCCAACATAAAATGCAGCAGCATATAATAAACATACATTGCAAGAACACATATTATAAGGAAAAACAAATAAAATGCAGCAAAGCAAGAATTGTTCTTAATACATAAACCATAGTGCAAAGAAACTAAAACTAGAATTCAATAAAAATAACATAAAAGCAGCATCATCATAATCTCAAAGGTCCTCGTCCTCCATATCCGCATCATCCTCGTTTCCTTCGTCTTCATCACTTTCCAATTCTTCAATTTCCTCTTCAACAACCCGTGTATTAGAATGGGAATGGGAATGGGAAGGATTAAGCATAAGGCTCCGAAGGGAGGCAATCGCTCTAGAGGTCTCTCTATGCATGTTCATTGATTCCCTATGTTGATTCATCATTGTGGTATAGAGAAATTCATTAGAGATACCTCCTTCTGGAATGGGATAGGCGGGTTGAGCAGGGCCTTCATCAGCATACCGATAAGTACCATCAGCCGCTCGGAGGATGCCGGTGTTCTTCACAATGTTGGTTTCATTTATTTCATTGGTTGCTGATTTCATTTTGAGTGATGGTTCCCTATTTAGGTCAAGTTCGGTAAGTTCCAAAATCCGTGATATCAACCGAGCATATGGCAGCCGGGTAATGCAGTGGAGCTGTTGTTGCAGATGATACATAATTGTTAGAATCCAATTAACCTTAATGCGATTCTTGATAGCAAACAGCAACTGCATTTCCAAATCATTTATCTGCGAGTGATTTGAGTCCTTTGGAATGAGGACGTAGCAGATGATATAGTGCAGCATACGATCAGACACGGTTAAATTCTTCGCATAGCACAACATTCGAGCCGTGCGAGAATTTGCAATGACCACTTCTTTAGGAAACCTGCAGATCTGATAGTAATATTCCATTTTATCATAGTGCGCCCAAAGACCATCAACATGATTAACACCTTTGCGCAGAAAGCAACCTCTTGATGGAATTGAAAGAGCTCTAGACAATGTAGACAAATTTTCAACAAATTCATTGTCTCTAATTGTTGAACTAACCATTTGGTTTCCATCAACATCCAAGTAAACAGTTAACTTATGCATAAAAGCTTTGACAAGGTCAGGATAAATGATACCAGAGTCGGTGACGAAGTTGTCAATCCTTTGAAATTTCAGCAGTGCAGGGAAGTCGAAGGAAGATGCAGGAAAAGCCTGTAGGTTGACATACTTGACCGGCAGCAACTGACGAACCCGAACCTTGAAGTCCATTCTTCTTTTCTTTGTGGTTTCCATGGGGATGCTATCATTATCTGAGTCGGATGCATGCTCTGGAAGTTTGCCCTTTCCTCTGTGAGTGGAAGCCATTGAAGGAACTTTGGAGAGGTTTGGAAAGTTAGGGTTTTTGCTAGGAAATTTTCTAGGGTTTGAGAAAGTGGGTCAAGGAAGTGGAGGAGATTTAGGATTAGAAGTTGGAGGGATTGAGAATATGTGCCAACAAATAAAATAAATAAAACAAAACAAGTTTTTCAAAAATGAAATGTAATTTTCGTATTCTGTTTTTGCTGATTTTAACAGTGTTAATCGGTTAACCGTATGGGTTAATCGGTTAACACATTTAAAAAATTAATTTATTTTTAAAAAGTTTCAGTGTTAATCGGTTAACCATATGGGTTAATCGGTTAACACTGACGAAAGTGTGAAAAACAGTGACAAAAAAAAAAAAAAAAAAAAAACAGAAAGCAAACATTGAGCATACATACACAACTTATGCACATATATCAAAGACAAAGTTTAGATGTCACCTTCATCAAGAATTCCAAGTTCTCTTCGAATCTTGTAGAATAGTTCTTTTGCCAAAGGTTTGGTGAATATGTCGGCGAGTTGATTATGTGTGTCAACGAACGTAACATCGACATCTCCATCCATAACGTGATCTCGAAGGAAGTGATGCCGGATATCAATATGCTTTGTTCTGGAATGCATCACCGGATTCTTCGTGATGTTTATGGCACTGGTATTGTCACAGCGTAGTGGAATGCACCCGAGATCAACACCGTAATCCAGAAGTTGTTGCTTTAGCCATAAGATCTGTGCACAACAACTTCCTGCGGCAATATATTCTGCTTCGGCGGTGCTGAGAGCTACACACGCTTGCTTCTTGCAGGCCCATGATACTAGAGCATTTCCAAGAATATGACAAGTACCACTTGTACTTTTTCTATTGGTTTTGCATCCTGCATAGTCAGCGTCAGAATAACCAACTAAAGAACAAGTACTACCTTTAGGATACCATAATCCGACGTTTATCGTTCCTTTGAGATACTTGATGATCCTCTTTACAGCAGTGAGATGTGATTCCTTCGGATTTGCTTGGAAACGAGCACATAAACACACACTAAACATAATGTCAGGACGGCTTGCCGTCAAATATAATAAAGAGCCGATCATACCTCGATATTTGGAAATATCAATTGGAGTGCCGGATTCATCTTGATCAACATACATCCCGGATCCCATAGGTGTAGACATCATTTTGCAACTATCCATATCAAATTTCTTTATTAATTCCTTACAATACTTGGATTGGTTGAGAAAGATTCCATCCTTGGTTTGCTTGATTTGTAGTCCAAGAAAATAATTTAACTTTCCCATCATGGACATCTCAAATTCTCCTTGCATCATTAGTGAGAATTCTTCACACATCTCTTTGTTTGTTGATCCGAATATGATGTCGTCAACATAGACTTGTACTAGCAAAGTATTACCCTTGATTTTCTTTATAAACAGAGTCTTGTCAATCTTTCCTTTTGTAAATCCCTTTTCACTTAGAAAATTGCTGAGGCGATCATACCACGCTCGTGGTGCTTGCTTTAAGCCATATAGAGCCTTCTTTAATTTGAAAACATGTGAGGGATTTCTAAAGTCTTCAAAACCCGGAGGCTGTTTTACGAAGACTTCTTCATTTATGTAGCCATTCAGGAAAGCACTCTTGACGTCCATTTGGAACAACTGAAAATTCATAGAACAGGCATAAGCAAGTAATAATCTAATTGCTTCTAACCTTGCTACGGGAGCGAATGTTTCATCAAAATCGATTCCTTCCTCCTGGTTGTATCCTTGTGCGACCAATCTTGCCTTGTTACGAACTATAATCCCATTTTCATCAAGTTTGTTCTTGAACACCCATCTGGTTCCTATGATGTGCTTATTATCTGGTCTTGGTACGAGAGTCCAAACTTGATTCCTTTCGAATTGATTTAGTTCTTCTTGCATTGCTACAATCCATTGGTCATCGCCTAATGCTTCATCGATCTTTGATGGTTCAATTTGTGATACAAAGGCCATATTGAGGCAAGCATCCTTCAAATTTAGTCGAGTTGCAACGCCTTGACTAATATCACCAATAACTCTGTCAATTGGATGGTCTCTGTGAGTTCTCCATTCTTTCGGAAGATCTTGATTTTCTTGAGTAACATCTTCTTGTAATAATGTTTGATCATTTGAAATATTTTCCTCATTTTGTGGAGTATCTATAAAGTCATCATCATCATCCAAAGTAATTTTATCCTCTTTCGAGGGGTTAGTCTCATCAAAAGATACATGAATAGATTCTTCAATAGTAAGAGTTCTTTTATTAAAAATTCTAAATGCTTTACTAGAAAGAGAATAACCAAGAAATATACCTTCGTCGGACTTTTCATCAAACTTACCGAGATTGTCCTTGTTGTTGTTGAGAACAAAGCACTTGCAACCAAATATGTGAAAGAATAATATATTTGGTTTCCTTCCCTTGAACAACTCATATGGAGTCTTTTTGAGTAACGGTCGAATATTTACGCGGTTACTTACGAAACATGCCGTGCTTACTGCTTCTGCCCAGAAATATTTTGGAAGATTTGTATCACTGAGCATTGTTCTGGCAAGTTCCACTAGTGATCGATTTTTCCGTTCTACGACGCCGTTTTGTTGAGGAGTTCTTGGTGCGGAAAAATTATGAGAAATTCCATGTTCTTCGCAAAATTCCTCAAAATCTGAATTCTGAAATTCTCCACCATGGTCGCTTCTTATGGAGGTTATAGTGAGTGACTTCTCATTTTGAATTTGTTTTGCATACTTTTTGAATGCTTTAAAAGCATCATTTTTCTGCACTAAAAACATTGTCCAGGTATATCGAGAAAAATCATCAACAATTACTAAAGCATAAATACTACCTCCAAAGCTCTTTGTTCTGGATGGACCAAACAGATCCATGTGTAACAATTGCAGTGGTCTTGATGTAGAGATCACTTGCTTGGATTTGAAAGTTGTCTTGGTCTGTTTTCCCTTTTGACATGCATCACACAATTTATCCTTGATGAATTTTATCTTCGGAAGCCCAACAACCAGATCATGTTTTATTAATTTGTTTAGATGCTCCATGTGAATGTGAGCAAATCTTTTATGCCATAACCATGCCTCATTGTTGTTTGCCATAAGGCATTTTACCTTCAAAGAAACATTGTCAAGAGAAATCATAAAAATATTATTGATTCTATTACCTTTTAACATAACCTCATGAGTGACTTCGTCTACAATCAAGCATTCATCTTTATTGAAGTTGATCTTGAATCCTTTGTCACAAAGTTGGCTAATGCTAAGAAGATTGTGCTTGAGTCCTTCGACATAGAGTACATCTTCTATAGTTGTAAAAGGTGGTGAACCAATGGTGCCAAAGCCAAGAATCTTTCCTTTGTTATTGTCACCATAAGTGACATAACCCTTGGCCTTAAGCCTTAGATTTGAAAATTTGTTTACATCTCCCGTCATATGCTTTGAACAACCACTGTCAAGATACCATTGGTTTGTGGTTGTCTTCAAGCATTCCTACAAAACAAAATTAGGTAGTGTTAGGTACCCAAGTTGCTTTGGGTCCTTGATAGTTAGTGCCTTTTTCAACCCACACATAATGCCCTTTTGCAACTCCAATATTACGAACATAACATGCATTAGGTGTGTGCCCTTTGATTCCACAATAAAAGCAAGTAGGTTGAAAATTACTTTTATATCTAGGAACATAAGTTTTAGCAATTTTCTTCTTATGATGTTGATGCTGAATTTTAGAAGTGTTTATCTCTTCTTTAACAATTTGTTCACTTGCTTTTACGAAAATGGTCTTATTGGTACTTGGTTTTGAAAATTTTGAATATCCTAATCCACTTTTATCATTAGGATACCTTTGATGTTTAAGAATTTCTTCCAAGCCAATTTGACCCTTTTCGTATCTTTCCAAAACTCTTTTAAGTTGAACAATTTGAAAAGACAAAGATTCACAATTCTTGCATACAAGACTTTGTTTTTCATCCATCACTTTTTGTTCTTCAATATTTTTCATGAAATCAGAATTTTGTTTTTCTAAAAGTAAAATTTTTTTCTTTTGTGATGAGATGTCTTTGTACAAAGTCTTGCACTCTTTTAGAAGTTCATCAATAACTTCTTGCACATCATTATCATAAACAGAAAAATTACTACTAACCTCATTTTCTTCATCGGATTGGTGAGAAGCCATTAAAGCCATATTTGCACGTTCTTCCCAAGCAACATATGCCTTCTTGTTTTTGTAGTCCTTCTTGCCTTTGAATCCTCCTTTCTTTTGAAGCTTTGGACAATCCGGTTTGATATGTCCTTGCTTCCCACATTCATAGCATGTAACATCTTGACTTGGTGTGGATCCTTCTCTTTTTCTGAAATGTCTAAACTTTTTAGTAAAAAGAGATTTATCATTTTTAAACAACTTACCGAGTTTTTTCACAAGTAACACGAAGTCTTCATCTTCCGATGTGTCCTCATCTTTATTTTGTTTGGTTTCGACTTTCAAGGCAATTCCTTTAGACTTCTTCTCTTGATTCTCATGTCTTTCTAACCTTCCAAGTTCCAATTCATGTTCTTGGAGTTTTCCAAACAAGGATGCGGATGTCATCGTTGAGAGACTCTTTTTCTCGGAAATAGCCGTCACTTTCGGTTGCCATTCTCTTGTTAAGGATCTTAGGACTTTAAGATTGAGATCATCATTTGTAAATGTTTTTCCAAGAGCAATCAAATGATTTGTAAGATGAACAAATCTCTTTTGCATTTCTACAATGGATTCTCCGGGCTGCATTCGGAACATTTCGTATTCTTGACTTAGGGTGTTTAGCCTTGATCTCTTTACTTCGGTGGTTCCTTCATGTGTTTCTACCAAGGTGTCCCAAATTTCCTTTGCCGATTTACATTGAGATATGCGAAAGAACTCATCCATACTAAGAGCGCTTTGGAGTATGTTGATTGCCTTTTTCTCATTTAGAATCCTTTTCTTATCATCTTCATCAAAAGTGTTTTTCAACTTCGCGGTTCCAACGCCATTGATAACATTCATCGGAATATGTGGACCATCTTCAACGGTTTCCCATATGCCTTCTCCTTGAGCCTCCAAATGTGCTTTCATACGGAGTTTCCAAAAATCAAAGTATTCTCCAGAAAAGAGTGGTGGCTTATTGCTACTTCCACCATCCTTAAAAACCGGGTTAGTACTAGCGGAAGCCATAGGATCGATAGGAACAGGTTACCTTAACCTGCTCTGATACCAATTGTAGATTCAGAGTACGCCTAAGAGGGGCGTGAATTAGGTGTTATAAAATTTTCTCGATTATTTTCTTGATGGATGGATTTTTCTCTTTTACTTGTGTATGATAAGAAAGTGATAAATCAGGAAATAAAAGAGACACAGCAATTATCCTGGTTTCCTTCACAATTCGAAGGTACATCCAGTCTCTTTTCCAAACCGAAAGAGATTTCCACTATTGTTAGATCTTTGTACAAACCTAATCCCAAGACTTATCCTACAATCTTCTAACAACAACCCACCAAGAAAAACCTCTTGGATTTTACAAATTTAAAGTCCAATTGAGAACAAATCTCACAATGGACCTCTTGTATCCACAATCCGGATAACAAGGAAAACCACCCAAGTAGAACAAGAAAACAATCATTTCCTTTCTACTCTCTTGTTTCCAACAATCCTGAAAACAAGGAATAATAATAATTCTGAATTTTGTAAGTGTATGGAAGATGGAGCTTTAAATATTTTATCAATATAAATATTGATCTTCTCCTTGGAACAAGTATCACTCAACAATAAATATACAAGTGTTCTTGAATAAATGAGATAAAACTAGAATGATGTTCTTGAAAATTTATGAAAAGTTTCTCTCAAAAAGTTTGAATATGAACACTTAAAAATATTTGAAACATGAAGAATATGAGTGATTTTTGATTATGAAAATTATTGGAGAGTAGTGTAAAAACTGAAAATAATTTGTTTAACCTCTTAGGCATTCTCTGATCTTTACTGCAACGGGGAAAAAATCACTTTGGATTCTTCAACCTCTTCTCCACAAATTGATAATGTTGGGGGACGCGGAGGCTTCACCAGAAGCGGACGCCTTTTTGCCTCACAAATGCAAAGACCTAATGCTGAAGCAGAAGCTGCTGCCAAAGCCAAAAGGAAGAGTGTGATATCTGAAGAACCAATTCTCAAGGAAACTCAGAAGACATCTTTTGAACAAGATGTAGACGAGTTTATGAGGATTATAAAGAGAAGTGATTACAAAGTGGTGGATCAGCTTCACCAAACTCCCTCAAAGATCTATATATTATCCCCGTTGATGTGTTCTGAAGCTCACAGGAATGCATTACTGAAAGTTTTGCACGCAGCATACGTGCCAGAAGAGATCACTGTTAATCAGCTAGAAACTGTGGTGGCAAATGTCAACACCAGTCATGGACTGGGCTTTACCAATGCTGACTTAACATCTGAGGGACGTAACCACAACAGGGCTTTACACATCACTCTAGAATGCAAGGGTGTTGTTCTATCCCATGTACTGGTGGACACTGGGTCTTCACTCAATGTTCTACCAAAGAAAGCCTTGGTGAAGCTGGAGTACGATGGCTTGGCATTGCGTCCAAGTAATTTGGTGGTGAGAGCATTTGATGGCTCTAAAAGATCAGTACTTGGGGAGATTGATCTGCCTGTGATGATTGGCCCGCAGACTTTTAAAATTACCTTCTATGTGATGGACATTCAGCCGGCCTACAACTGTTTGTTGGGTAGACCCTGGATCCATGCCGTTGGCGCTGTTACGTCTACCCTTCACCAGAAGCTGAAATTCGAGTGGGAATGCCAGATCATCACCATTTGTGGTGAAGAAGACATCTTTGTTAGCCATCTGGCTACGTATAAGTATATTGAGATGGATGGAGAGATCCATGAAACCATGAGCCAGGGGTTTGAGGCCTTGAACATTAATGAAGCATCTGCTGTACTAGGAACCTCCATGACATCTTATCAGCAAGCCAGGAAGGTTGTTGAAGAGGGTATTGCCCAAGGCTGGGGCAAGCTGCTGCCCGTGGAAAAGAAGGAGGACAGATTTGGGTTGGGTTACAAACCAACTCAACAAGATCAATTAGAGGCTGCCAAGAAGCCCAGTTTTGTCAGTGGGGGAATGCTTACCCCTGATGCAGTGAACAACTTGGAAGACGAGGAAGAAAGCGACCGCAACCTGGAGAGATGGATACGTCCAAGGATCCCGGGGAGCCAAGTCCTTAACTGGTCTTCCCAGGAAATTATAAGGGTTACTCCTGTAGAGTAATTATTATTTCCTGTATTTTTAAGCATGCATCAAGTCTTGCATCTTGCCCAAGATGACAAGACTCATTTTGTAATTGGGCCATCTTGTAATTTTGTGCAAACAGATCAATCAATGAATATCAGACATCTTTTGCAAATGAGTCTTTTTCTTTTCCGCTCACTGTTTTTCATTTTTTCTTTTTGTACAAAAATAAAATGGCAATGTTTTCCAAAATGAAAACTTCATCTCACTTTTTTCTAAAACAAGATTAAAAATGATCACTAAAATAAACAATCTAAACCCTTGCAGAGAGTGCCTTTCAGACTGCACCGACAACAACACTGCTACGACTTCGTATGACTTTGACAATCCAATCAATCAAGCCGATGAAGGGGTTGAAGAATATTATGAGCTTCCTGAAGAGCTAGCCAGGTTGTTAAGGCAAGAGGAGAAGGTTATCACTCCTCATCAGGAGGAGGTCGAAACGGTTAATCTTGATACGGAAGAAGATGTGAAAGAAGTTAAGATCGGGGCCTGCCTACAAGACTCAGTGAAAGAACAACTGATTGATATGCTTCGAGAGTATGTGGATGTTTTCGCTTGGTCTTATCAGGATATGCCAGGGTTGGACACCGATATTGTTATGCACAAGCTGCCTTTAAAAGAAGACTGCCCGCCAGTAAAACAGAAGTTGCGCCGTACTCGCCCAGATATGGCAATGAGGATTAAAGAAGAGGTACAAAAGCAGTGGGACGCCGGATTCCTTGCTGTGACTAGCTATCCACCGTGGGTTGCTAATATTGTACCCGTACCTAAGAAAGACGGCAAGGTGAGAATGTGTGTGGATTATCGGGATCTGAACAGGGCCAGCCCGAAAGATGACTTCCCATTACCTCACATTGATGTATTGGTTGATAATACGGCTCAGTTCTCGGTGTTCTCCTTCATGGACGGATTTTCAGGATATAATCAGATCAAGATGTCACCTGAAGACATGGAGAAGACAACTTTCATCACGCCCTGGGGCACGTTCTGTTATAAGGTGATGCCATTCGGACTGAAGAATGCTGGTGCAACTTATCAACGGGCTATGGTAACATTATTCCATGACATGATCCATAAAGATATTGAGTGTTATGTGGATGACATGATTGCCAAGTCCCTCACAGAAGAAGACCACCTGGTAAATCTGTTAAAGTTATTCAAGCGTCTGAGGAAGTACCAGTTGAAGTTAAACCCCAACAAATGCACATTCGGGGTGCGATCTGGTAAGTTGCTGGGATTTATTGTAAGTGAGAAAGGGATTGAAGTTGACCCTGATAAAGTCAAAGCCATTCAAGAAATGCCTGCGCCGAAGATTGAGAAAGATGTTCGAGGGTTCCTAGGTAGATTGAACTACATTTCACGGTTCATATCTCATCTTACAGCAGCCTGTGAACCTTTGTTCAAGCTGTTAAGAAAAGAACAAACGGTCAGGTGGAACGAAGACTGCCAGAGGGCTTTTGACAAAATCAAGGAATACTTGCAAGAGCCTCCAATCCTTATGCCTCCAGTTGAAGGAAGACCTCTAATTATGTACTTGACAGTATTAGAAGAGTCAATGGGGTGTGTGCTGGGCCAGCATGACGAGTCTGGTCGAAAAGAGTATGCAATATACTACCTAAGCAAAAAGTTTACCGACTGTGAACAACGTTATTCACTGCTCGAGAAAACTTGTTGTGCTTTAGCGTGGGCTGCTCGCCGGCTAAGGCAGTATATGTTGACCCACACTACTTTATTGATATCAAAGATGGACACAGTTAAGTACATTTTTGAGAAGCCAGCACTTACCGGACGGGTTGCAAGATGGCAAATGATCCTCACGGAATATGACATTCAGTACACATCTCAGAAAGCCATCAAGGGCAGTGTATTGTCTGATTATCTTGCTGAGCAACCTATTGACGATTACCAGCCTATGAGATTTGACTTCCCTGATGAGGACATCATGTTCATAAAAGCAAAAGATCATGAAGAGCCTGTTCACACCGAAGGGCCCGACCAAGAAGAAGAATGGACTATGATGTTTGATGGGGCTGTTAACATGAATGGTCGTGGTGTTGGTGCAGTACTCATTACACCTAAGGGAGTTCACATGCCTTTCTCGGCAAAACTCACCTTCAACTGCACTAACAATGAAGCTGAATACGAAGCTTGTATTATGGGTCTTGAGGAAGTCATTGACCTCAGGATCAAGACTTTGACTATATTCGGAGATTCAGCTCTGGTAATTAATCAAACCAACGGCAAATGGTACACACACCAAGATCACCTGATACCTTATCGGGATTATACAAGAGGGTTATTGACTTTCTTTACAACGGTCAAGCTTGAGTATATCCCTCGGGACGAGAATCAATTTGCAGATGCTCTGGCTACCATTTCATCCATGATCAAAGTTCAAGCTGCCAACTTTGTACCTCGGATTTCAGTGTCCAGACTCGACAGACCAGCATATGTATTTACAGCAGACGTTGTAAAAGATGATAAGCCTTGGTTCCATGACATTAAGTGCTTCTTGGAGGATCAAACATACCCACCTGGGGCATCTTCCAATGATAAGAAGACATTGAGAAGGCTAGCTGGTAGTTTCTTCCTGAATACTGACGGTTCCCTGTACAAGAGAAACTTTGATATGGTACTCCTCAGATGCGTTGATAAGACAGAAGCAGGCTTGTTAATGCACGAAGTGCATGAAGGATCCTTTGGTACCCATGCAGGAGGGCATGCCATGGCTAAAAAGTTGCTAAGATCAGGATATTACTGGATCACAATGGATGCGGACTGTTGTGCCTATGCCAGAAAATGCCATAAATGCCAGATTTATGCAGATAAAGTGCATGTGCCTCCAAACCCTTTGAACGTGATGTCTTCACCTTGGCCCTTTGCCATGTGGGGCATTGATATGATTGGCAAGATTGAACCGACCGCTTCGAATGGCCACAGATTTATCCTGGTTGCCATTGACTATTTTACCAAGTGGGTTGAAGCAGCTTCCTATGCAAATGTTACGAGGCAAGTGGTAGCCCGATTTCTGAAGAGAGATATCATCTGCCGGTATGGAGTGCCCGAGCGAATCATTACTAATAATGGTTCCAACTTGAACAACAAAATGATGGCAGAGCTATGCCGGGACTTCAAGATCCAACACCACAATTCTTCTCCTTACAGGCCAAAGATGAATGGCGCTGTTGAGGCAGCTAACAAGAATATCAAGAAGATTGTACAGAAAATGGTGGTCACCTACAAAGACTGGCATGAAATGCTACCGTTTGCTTTGCATGGGTACCGTACATCAATCAGAACATCTACTGGGGCAACACCGTATCAACTTGTGTATGGTATGGAGGCAGTCCTACCTGTTGAAGTTGAATTACCCTCCCTACGGGTACTAATGGATGTTAAGCTAAACGAAGCAGAATGGGTCTAATCCCGATACGAACAACTGAATCTGATTTAAGAAAAGAGATTAGCTGCAATTTGTCATGGGCAGCTATATCAGAAAAGAATGAAGAAAGCATTCGATCAGAAAGTCAGGCTCCGAGAGTACCAAGTAGGAGATCTTGTGCTGAAAAGACTCCTCCCTCCTCATACAGACCACAGGGGCAAGTGGACTCCGAACTATGAAGGACCATTCATAGTAAAGAAAGTTTTCTCCGGTGGAGCACTGATGCTCAGTACTATGGATGGTGAAGACTTCCTGTCCCCTGTGAATTCAGATGCAGTTAAAAAATACTTCGCATAAAATGACCCGCTGGACATAAAAACAGAATGTAAGTCCAGGCAAAAATAGGGCATCCCGGCGAGTCAGAAACAGAATAAAAGACTCGGGCAAAAATAAGGGAAAATGAATAAAAAAAATGTGTACATCCGCTGAGTTGAAAAGCCGCATTGGACAACTCAGGCAAAAATGGGTATCCCGGTGGATCGAAAACCCGAAAGGGCGATCCACGCAAAATAAGGGGATAAGCGAACAACTGTAATATGAATTCATCTGTATCACTTACAACTTGGAAAGCTTCGAAAGGAGCAAGCCTCTTTCAAAATCAGCCTACTTCAGAAAGCAAGACAAGAAGAACGGTAAATGTCATACGAGTCATAGCAAAGGGGAGCTCCCTGAAGCGTCATCAACATTGCCAACATCTTTTTTCTCAATTTATAACAATCTCCTCATTCTAGGGGACTTGTTTCTTTGACTGTATCTTGCCAATTCAGGGCATACAAATTAATAAAATCATATTTTCAGTCATGTTTTGTCTCGTACATTTTATTTTTGTTTGCAAAGAATGTCCGATGTCTTTAAGATACTGATTGCATAAATACAGATGCTTTTCTTCTAAAATACGTGCTTGCAGGAAATATACTTACTCCCGGGAGTGTCTAAACTCTTAGGATGGGATCCGATAAAGGATACCTCGGGATTACTTGTGCGTTTCTCTTTCTTTTCAGGATTGCAGGTATTCAAAGCACAACATGGGGCATGAAAGCTTCATCCCAACAAACTGGCAAATAATTATCTACTCAGTCGCAGCACCAGAGGTGTTTTCTCCCCAGCTGAGTTGCCATTTGTCATTTCCTCCTCATCCAAGTGCCAACCAAGGAACCATCTCCCCGCAGAATGTCAACCTCTACCCGGAAGAGCAACGCGTGAAGAAATCACAACAGAGTGAAGAAGGCTTCTACAAACCCCAGTTGGGTCCCTCATTAATGAGATGGGTTTATCAGTGACCTATTCCCCTAAGCAGAGCCATACATGACAGATCTACCAATGATCTTATCCCCAGCTGGGATGTCCACTTCAAGCAGATCGGTCAGAGATCTTCACAGCAACGGGATCCGAATCCCGGATCGGTATCTTTACATAATCATAGCATTCGCATCATATCCTCCCCCACAGAGCGTAGCATTCCGTCTAATATGGAGCATTACGGTAAAAGTCAAACATATTGCATAATCATAAGCCATGTTCTGAATCAAACACTTGTAAATACTAGCTTACCATCAACAATATACAAATACGCCCCAAAATTCCCCGGCAGAGAGCCCAGACATTTCTCTTACAAATACAGATACTTCCTGACACCCGTCCGTGTCATATCCCCAGCAGAAAGTCAAAGCGTCCCCTTTGCACTCACCGTGCAAACATATACACTTTTTACGACACTCGTCCGTGTCACACCCTCCCCAGCAAGATAAACACTCGTCCGTGTTTCACTCATACTTGTTACTCATCATCTTTTTACTCATACAGATGCTCGTCCGTATCTTATATATACCACCTAAATCCCCTCAGATCCGACACTCGTCCGTGTTCTTTGATTAACCAATTGGTACCCGTCCGTATCATCATCTCTGAACATGTGTCAAGCGTTTGTTTCTACCTGATACTCATCCGTATCATAGTCTTAAGGATGCTCATCCGCATCTTTAATCTATACACCGTGTCAAACACTTATGTCTTCTTGAATTTAGACACTTGTCTGTGTCTACTATTCCCCAGAAGAGTTCCCGCAGAATCGACACTCGTCTGTGTTCTTTGTTAACCAGTTGATACTCGTCCGTATCATCATCTCTGAATAGGTGTCAGTGTTTGTTTCTACCCAATACTCGTTCGTATCATGGTCTTAAGGATGCTCGTCCGCATCTTTAATCTATACACAGTACCCGAACACTTATACCTCCCATTTCTTGGATATAAACACTCGTCCGTGTTTACTATTCCCTAGCAAGGTCCCCAACAAAGCTTGTTGAACTACCTTCTTATCTGACATTCGTCCTATGTCATGATATTTTTAGCAGTCGTCCTCTGCTAGGTGATCGTCCTTCACCCCTTTTTTGATGATCGTCCTTCATCATTCCCAGTGGAGTCTCTATTCATTAGAACCCCTTCTCTATCCGACATTCGTCCTATGTCGTGATGTTTTCAGCAGCCGTCCCCTGCTAGGTGATCGTCCTTCACCTTTTGATGATCGTCCTTCATCATGCTTATCCGATGGCCGTCCCCATCGTCGACCTTTTTATCCGACATTCGTCCTATGTCGTGATACTTTCGGCAGCCGTACCCTGCCAGGTGATCGTCCTTCACCTCAGATGACCGTCCCTCATCTTATCCCCAACAGAGCAGCCGTCCCCTGCCAGGTGATCGTCCAGCTTGTCGGCCGTCCCCGTCACTGCTGTATATCCCGCATCCTCCCCAGCATGTCGGTCGTCCCCGTCATCGCTTTATCCCCATAAGTCGTCCTCTGCTCGACGGTCGTCCTCTGTCGCCCGCACTTTATATATATTTTATTTTCCTTTACAATCTATATCCCTTTTCTTCTTCATTCTGTGAGTGCAAATTTTGGACTGTCTTTGGTATTCAACCACAAGTTATCTTGTTTGCCTGTTAAGCCGTTGCTTACATTCTACACAACTAACTCATGCTTGAATAGGGGCAGATGTAAACACCTCAAATTTGCCCTCACCCATTCACACCATGGCTTGTGATCTCTTCACATGCATAAGTTCAATCATAGTATCTCATACCACATCTTTAATTCACTGCATTGGTTCTAAGTCATCTGCATCTAGGGTTTGTGATATGAGCAATCCAAGAGCCATTTGAGCCACTCCAAAGGGCTTCAATCATTTCAAAGGGGTCCATGTATGTTCAAGCATCATATTGTATCTTCACAAAGTCAAGAAAGTCAAAGAATCACAAGAACTGAGAAAGGCATGGGAGCAGAGCCAGGCTTAACTGCACAGATGACCTAAAATTAGGGTTTTGGTTTCAGAGGCCATAACTCCAATTTTTTTGGTCATTCTTGTTTCTATTGGTCTCTATATGGTATAGGGATCATGCATATCAATTTTCATGAAGAAATTCAATGGGGAAGGCATCTGATCAAGGGTTGACTTCTTGAGCAAGTCAGTGCAAAATCAGGGCATCTGAGGCCCCCAATGACCCAACCAAAGGGTGTTCTTTATCATTTTGAATGTATATGATCTTTATTTGATCATGGAAGATGTTAGAAGTTCACAAAATTGAAGAATTTCAAGCCATTTGCAAAGTTGCCTTTTTGGGAAAATGACTTGTAATGGAAACTTGCCATTTTGGGAAACTTTTTCAACCCTTACTTTTTGATTCAAAAATGCCTCAAATGAGAAAACTTTGGTCCTGAAAGTTGTAGAATGGATCATTCCCTTTTCAAAAAGTACAAGAACTCATTCTAATTCATTTTGGATCAAAAGTTATGGCTTGCCAAAGTTGGGAAAAATCACATAATTTCAAGTTATGTACCAAAGAGGCAAAGTTGCAAAATCCCTTGCCAAGGTGAAATGAGACCTCAAAGTGACTTCTAATCCTTGCACAAACATAAACCAATGCTTAAAAGTCAAAATGCATCGAAGGTTTGCCCATTTTCATGACTTATGGATCAAGAAACTTCAAAAGGGGCAAAAGGTCACAAAGTTGCAAAACATCATACAAACCCTAATCCACTTGCTAATTGGCTTCAAGACTGATCCCATGGCCCTCCTCATTCTTTGCTGCGCAGGACACCCCTATTGTCCTTGGCCTACCATTGACCCATACCTCTCTTACACAAAACTTGACTTTTTGCATAAAGACCCATACCAATCACAATAGGGCACAACCACTCCACAGACCTATCACAAGTTGATATGTGGATCAAACCCAAGCCATAACACACAACAACACAAGCTGAAACCTCAGATTGCCATAGTTATCAAAAATCCTCCAACTTGCAAAATCTTTCGAATCTCTAAGCTCACTCAACCAATCTTCAAACCAACTTCACCATTGATCTCAAGATGACTCACTGACCACAAACCAACCATTGAAACAACCAAACACCTCACATAAACAAAACACGATTTCTGACCAGTTGGCTTGCAAACTCCCAAATCAGCCAAAAGAAATTCCTTCCAAGCATCAAAACTTCATCAGGGGTTCAAGAGGAGTGGATTGCACAAAGAGAGAGAGCCTGAAAGTCCAGAACTGAGAAAGCTCAAGCTCAGGTACCTCCTTGAAACATTTTTCCAGAACTCTTATTTTTTGTTTCAAAATGATTAAGCATGCTTCACTGATCACACTGAACTTGGAATTATTGAAAATGGTTGAGAAATGAGACTGTATTGCTTGTCTGAAATTTTTTCCATATTCATGTTCTTCTTCGAATCATGGGATTGAGTGAAAAGAAATGAGTTTTGATGGTGGATTAGGGTTCAGGGGGATGAGGGGAGTTGATCTGGAGCTTTAGAGCTCCAGAAATAACCTAGGGAGTGAGTTTGAGATTTTCAGGGAAAGGGGCCACCGGAGAAGACGACCGGAGCTCGTCTCCGGTGACCTGAAAGTAATTAGGGTTTGTTAATTAGGGTTAGCCAGGTTTAAATGTGGGGCATTGGATCTGGGCTTCCCGCGCGTGTTAGATGGCCAGGATGATTTCATTAAGCCCTATTTGTAATTAATTAAAATTAATTAATTAGGTTTAGTTTAAATATGCCAGCTTGAATCTAGACCATGGGATCTGGCGCCAGTCAATTCGCGCGTTTCTTGTTTGAATGTCAGCCTTTAGATTTGCATACTTTTCATTTTATTTGATTTTATTTTATTTTCTTGTCATTTATTTTGTGCATTTTATTTAAAATAGAAAAAATCATTTAAAAATTATGGAAATTTTTGTCAAGGGTTTCATGAATTTTCAGAACACAAAAATATTTTTATTTTTATTTTTTGCATTAAAAATTATTTTTAAATTATTTAAATGTTTATTTTTAATTAGTTAATGAAAATTAATTAATTAAAAATACATTTAGGTATTTAAAAATCATAAAAAAACCCACATAGCATTTAAAAACATTTAGAAACATTGTCCAACTCTCAAACCAAATTTCTTTTTTGTTCTTGATGCCTTTTGATCATTTTGATTGGAATTAATTTCATTTTAAGGCAATATTTTGGTTCAATCTTTGAAAAATCCTTTCTGCCTAACCATTGAGAGTTGGATGATGATTCTTCTTGCATTGCATCTTTCATAGCATGTAGTTTATAGGATAAAATTTGTTTGAATTGATCTTGCATTTTCAAATTGTTTAGGATTTTTCTTGATGAGGTACCTTAAAACCCTAGCAATCTTAGGAAATTCATAATTTTCACTAGGATAAGAGTTGGATCCTCTCCTTTGGGCAGTGAGTTTGTATAGGTTTAGGGTATCCTTGATTGCATTTTCAATTTTTTATCATGTCATATGCTTCTGATTTTGAATTTTGTTTTGTGTGTTGATCATAAACCCTAATTTGTGCCTTCTTTTGCATCCATTTCTCATTTGCTTGCATCCATTGACTTGCCATGACATTTTGAGCATTCTTTTGATTCATAATACATCTTAGGACATATTAGAATCATGTTTGATCATTGCATCTTCCATTTGCCATGTTGTATGTCATTTGTATTTCATAACTTTTCATGTATGTTCATGGTTCAAAACATGCCTCATTTGCATCCTTATGCTTGTATGATCATTCTCATCTCTTGTCATGTGTTTGTATCATCTCTTAGCATCATTAACATCATACTCATGCTTCTGGTTTTGGTTTGCATCATGACATTGCATCTCATTTGCATTACATTTCATTCTCTTATACTAACATTTCAGGTGGTAAGTTGTTTGAGAAGTGAATTTGCCTTCACTTCTCACAATCTCTTTTCATCTCTTTCATACTTCCTTTGCTGCATTTTGTATGTGTATTAGAGTGAGCTTTCTCATTCATGTTCATCTCTTACTTTCTTCCTTCAAGCAACTTGTCTTCTTGGGTGAAGCAAGTTGTTTTGCTTCTCTTTGCTCCTTTCATCTGCTTCCCTCCTAGTGGTTTCTCTAAAGATCTTCCTGAAAGCCTCATTAACCCTAGGAATTACCAAGCATGATAATATTTAGGGTTTGATTAGTTCCACCATTTAGTTTTTCCTTTGTGTCTTCTTTGAGTCTTCTCTTCTCATCTTTTAATCAAGGACTAAACCTTAAAGGTTTTAAGGCTTTGTGATTAAGCTTATGCCTGCATCCTTCTATTATGATGGAGTGTATAACTTTAATCCTAAGTGTTAAACCCTTAATGTGTTTAAATCCTTTAATTAATCCACCTAATAATCATTAAGACATCAAGCTTGTAACTTGGGCCTTGCATTAGGGTTCTAATTCTTCCTTAATTGGTTAAGAAGGACTAACCCTAGTGTTAATGGACAAGTCCCCCTCAAGTTGTCTTACAAACTATAAAATCCACTTCTTAATCTTATCATTAACTAAAATCCACTTAATAAAGGCTTTGTTTTGTCATGAGGTTAATCCCTAATCACGGATTTAGTTGAGGAATCTTCCTCAGCTTAAATGTTCTCATCTATTATCCTTCTATTAGGATGGTGTAATGAGTCCATTCAATCCTTGATTATGGCTTAATCTCATTACTTAACACTAAACAAAAACAACCAAAACATTTAAATAATCACAAGTAGGTTAATGATCTTAATCCTACTTCAGGGTGATTAAGTGTGAGATGCTGACTTCACACTTAAGGTATTCTCATTACCCCTAATCAGAGGGAGGATGTGATGAGTTTACTAACCCATTGGTTTAGGCTTAAGCTCATTAACTTATGACAAACCTCAAAATCAATAAAAGATTGAAAACACACAAAAACAAACAATAATCGTCTCCTCCGGGATTCGTTTCTCATCTTATTCACTCACAAACGAGAACTTGCTTCTTCCGTCTAATGCAAGACAGTTTGCACCTGAGCCAGACAGGTCATACACTTGAGCATAGACAAGCAAGCAGTTCACAAGTCAATTTACTTTTCAGTCTCTTTGGGTCGAACTACGGTGTTCTGACTTCCTCATTGCACGAGAGGATACGTAGGCATAACTTAACAGTTATTGAACAAAAGTCTCTGTATATTCCCCCTCCTTCTAGCATTATTCTTTTAGCCTCATTATCTTGAGCATTCCACTTTTGTTCTTACACTGACACTTCTCTTATACACTTCACATTTCTTTTACACTGACACTTGCATTCTTTCCAGCTTTGATACACAGATTGCACTGACACTACCACTTTAAAACACAAATCTTTTAAACATGGATCCCGTCGAGTACGACGGACAATCTGGGTGCTAATACCTTCCCAGGTTTAACCAACACCCATTTCTCAGTATCTCTGGTTCGCAACCGTCTTGTCCATCTTTTCTTAGGTTTATGCAGCATTACCTTTCCTTCGGGATAAAAATGCCTAGCTGGCGACTCTTGTCTTTTGAGCTCACCCTTGTGTGTTCTCTCTCCTTTCGCCGACCGTTCACATCTGTACCCCATCTGACTTAGCCTCATTTGGTGGGAGCGACAACATCCCCTAAGGATTTTCATGTATCTTTTACAGCTAAGCTTTATTTTCCGTGCACGAACAATATGGCTGAATATGAAACATGCATTATGGGACTAGAAGAAGCCAATAATCTGAGGATTAAAACACTCGATGTATATGGTGACTCAGCTCTAGTGATATATCAAACTATAGGAGATTGGGAAGTAAAATGTGATCATCTGATTCCGTATCGGGATTATATGTTGAAGTAACTCCCCAGGTTTAATAATATTACTTTCACCCATGTGCCTCGTAGTGCAAACCAAATGGCTGACGCTCTGGAAACACTGGCATCTATGTACCAACTAATTTGGCCTAATCATCAGCCTTCCATTGATCTCAAGCGTTTTGAAGAACCTGCTCATTGTCTGACTGCCGAAGAAGAATCAAGTGTCAAGCCTTGGTTCTATGATATCAAGCGCTACTTGGAGAAGAAAGAATACCCAGAAGGTTCTTTGAGTATGGATAAAAGAACGCTAAGAAGATTGGCCTCAAATATCTTTCTGAATGGGGAGGTCTTGTACAAGAGAAATCATGACATGATCCTACTCCGATGTGTAGATGAACAGGAGACAGAGCAAATCATAAAGGAGATGCATGAAGGGTTGTTTGGTACCCATATGATTGGGCATACCATGGCAAAGAAGATCCTTAGAGCATGATACTATTGGCTAACGATGGAGGTTGATTGTTATGCTCATGTCCGAACATGCCACAAATGCCAAATCTATGCTGACAGGGTACACGTACCTCCCACTCTGTTGAACGTCTTGACTTTGCCATGGCCTTTATCCATGTGGGGAATAGATATGATTGGGATGATTGAACCAAAGGCCTCAAACGGGCATAGGTTTATACTTGTTGCCATATACTACTTCACTAAGTGGGTCGAAGTTGCCTCTTACGCTAATGTTACCAAGCAAGTGGTTGCTCGCTTCTTGAAGAATAACATCATATGTAGATACGGGGTTCCTCACCGGATCATTACTGACAATGGGTCAAATCTCAATAACAAGACAATAGAGGAGTTATATGCTAGTTTCAAAATTGAGCATCATAATTCAACCCCGTACAGACCCAAGATGAACAGAGCTGTCGAAGCTGCAAACAAGAATATCAAGAAAATCATTCAGAAAATGGTGGTCACGTATAAGGATTGGCATGAGATGCTACCTTTCGCGTTGCACGGTTACCGTACCTCAGTACGCACTTCGACAGGGGCAACTCCTTATTCTTTGGTTTATGGCATGGAGGTTTTCCTCCCAATAGAAGTTGAAATCCCCTCAATGAGAGTTTTGATGGAAGCTAAATTAGACGAAGCAGAATGGGTCCGAACAAGGTTTGATGAGCTCAATATTATTGAAGAAAAGCGTATGACGGCATTGTGCCATGGACAACTTTACCAGTGGCGTATGAAGAAAGCTTTTGAAAAGAAAGTGCGTCCTCAGACCTACCAGGAAGGTGATTTGGTGCTCAAACGAATCACTACCATGCACAGAGAACCCAGGGGCAAGTGGGCGCATAATTATGAAGGTCCGTTTGTGATGGTGAGAGCTTTCTCCTGAGGTGCCTTGATTCTTGCGAGTATGGACGGCGAAGAACTATCTACCCCCGTGAACGCAGATGCAGTCAAGAGATATTATGCCTAAAAAAAAAGTGGAATAAAAATCCGCTAAGTCGAAAACCTGAAAGGGAGACTTAGGCAAAAATGGCTATCCCGGTGGACTGAAAACCCGAAAGCGCGGTCCAGGAAAAAATTAGGGATAAAAATAAAAATATTAGCCCGCTGAGTTGAAAACCCGAAAGGGCGGCTCAGGCAAAAAAGGGCGTCCCGGTGGATTGAAAACCCGAAAGAGCGATCCAGGAAAAAGTTAGGGACTAATTCCAAGGCAAATACTGTATTTTGTACACCCACTTGACTCTGGGGAGCTACGAAAGGAAAGATCAATTCAATCGTCTTCCTACAAAGTTTTAACTGATGAGATTTTCAGAGATATAGGGACCATAGCAGTGTTGAAACTCACTGGAACCTCATTTATTTTCGTTGCCATTGTACTTTCCTTGCACAACAATTACCTCATTAAGGAATTGCATATGTATGTACATTCTTACCCTTCTTTGGTTTTAGCAATGAAAAGAGAAATTTCTTGTCAAAATTGTGCTCAATCATTTTTACTTTATTTGTTTGTTTGCAAAATGTTTTTATCATTGGTAAACTTTGTTTTAAAATTTTGGTAAAAATAATAACAATGTTTGAAAGGTAACACGGTTATCTTTTTTTGGTTGATAAGAGGAACTTGACAGTTTTCCCATTGGCTAACATCAATATCATTGCCAGTCACCATGATTGTTATAGTCCAGACAACATACCCCATTGACGAATGTTAAACATCAGTCGAAATTTTGCCAAGGGCACTCATGTCTCTCTTCTTGTTGCTTATAGCTTTATCAGGATCTCGTGTACCAAGTGTTGGAAAATCTAATACCCTCCACCACCTCCCAAAGTCCAATATTCATTGGCAACCACCAAAAGGCTAGAAGTCCACCGCGTTGGCATCCTTCATAAAACCTAAAAGCCCAATTATGGTGGCAACTACCAGTATAAAGCCAAAAGTCCAACCATGATCGGTACACCTCTCCAAAGTCCACTTTATTGGCAACCACAAAAAGCTAAAAGTCCACCACGTTGGCATTCATCTCACCAAAGTCTAATATCCTTAGCAGCTACCGAAAAACGTATCTCCAACATATACAATCATTTGCATTGTCACAAGCATGGCATGCATAACATTCTTGTCCAAAAACAAGAATGTCATAAACACATTCATATTAATCATTAGCATTTAAGAAAGCATTTGCATTAGAATCATTAATCATTGCATTCTCATATGAATCATGGTGCATCATGCAATGTACGAGGTCACATCGTGATAGCATAGCAAGATCCAAGACGTGCATCCAGGGCCTTTCTCTCTCAAAGTGACAGGTATTCCTCTGAAAGGAGCTAATATCCCGCATGTGCTTGCGGATTTTTATCCCCCAGCAAATTATTCTTCGGCTTCATAGTTGATAGTGATGATGTCCACCATCTTCATTTTTGTTGCTCTCCAAGCAGAGAGTATCCTGAAAGATTGATCGAGATACTGCTTTGGCATCCTCCGAGGAGCCTTGAATAGAAAAGGTACTGCTTCGCAAGACCCAAAGAATCTCATGTTGTGGTAAAGGATATTGTTCTAGTATCACCGAAGAGCCTTAATTGTAAGGAACTGCTTCGCATGACCTAGAAAGTCTTATACCATTGGGTAGAGATACTGCTCTAAATATCCCCAAAGAGTCTTTATTGTTAAGGTACTTCTTTTCTTGGATTAGAGAATCTCATTTGATTGAGATACTGCTTTGGCTTTCTCCGAAGAACATTAATAAAAAAGGTACTGCTTCGCAAGACCCGAAGGATCTCATGTTCGGTAAAGATACTGTTCTAGTATCACTAAAGATCCTTGAATATAAGGAACTACTTCGTATGATCTGGAAAATCTTATACCATTTTGTTCGAGTTACTGCTTTGGCATTCTTCGAAGAACCTTAATCAAAAAGGTACTGCTTCGCAAGACCCGAAGGATCTCATGTTCGGTAAAGATACTGTTCTAGTATCACTGAAGATCCTTGAATATAAGGAACTGCTTCGTATGATCTGGAAAATCTTATACCATTTTGTTCGAGTTACTGCTTTGGCATTCTCTGAAGAACCTTAATCAAAAAGGTACTGCTTCGCAAGACCCGGAGAATCTCATGTTCGGTAAAGATATTGTTCTAGTATCACTGAAGATCCTTGAATGTAAAGGAACTGCTTCGCATGATCTAGAAAATCTTGCACTATTTATTCGAGATATTGTTCTAACATCCACAAAGAGCCTTCATAATAAAGTACTTCTTTGCTTGGATTAGAGAATATAATTGTTCGAGTTACTGCTTTGGAATTCTCCGAAGGACCATTAAATCAAAAAGGTACTGCTTCACCAGACCCGAAGAATCTCATGTTTGTTAAGACATTGTTTAGATTCACCGAAGAGCCTTGACCGAAAGGAACTGCTTCGCATGATCTAGAAAATATCGTGTCATTGTTTGAGATGTTGCTCTAAATATCAACGGAGAGCCTTGAGTGTGAGGAACTGCTTTGTTGGACCAGAGAACATCATTATTTAAGATACCAATTTGGGCATTCCCCGAAGAGCCTTTATTGTTAAGGAAATGCTTCGCATGACCCAAGGAATCACACGTTTTGTTAATATCTTGTCCCTGAAGAAACCCTAATTCATAAGGGACTGCCTTGTACAATTTGGAGAAGTTTATTCATCAAATTGGGATAGTGCTTTGTTAGTACGAAGAATCTCGAACATTTTGTATAATTTGCCAAGCTTATCCTCATATCCTTTTCAGCGGTGTCACATTTTCTCTTGTCGGGCAAATTTCGGGGTCTGTTTATATCTAATCGACTTCTACCCTAAAAAGATTGAACTCCAGGCAGTAGTTCATTCCTTTGGGTTCAAGGCAATTAGATAGGGGCATCTGTCATACCCCAAATTCGTCCCACTTTTTTGAATTCTCATGATATTTGGTAGATTGGTGAAAATGTTGCTTTAAATCATCATTTGTTCTCTAACCATAATATTCAAATCATGAAGTTCTTGTTGGTGCTAAGGTAAAATGCAAATTGTGTAAAAATTGATCATACATGGTTATTGGTTAAAAATGGGTGTTGTCCCTTTGAAAAGTTGAAGATGTTTAAGATGGTATGAAGCTTGAAAGACATGATGGACATTTGAACTCATTCTCATTCATACAAAGAGCTCAAATGGCAAAGGTTAATATGTAGGCAAAGCTTGTCTATGAATCATCACTCTTTTGGAAGTTAAAGAGTATGGGTTGCAAGAATAAAAATTGGTCCTTTTGTTGAATATGTCTTTGACTATGTTTCTTTGACATTCAATTTTCTCCTTACACTCAATCCTTAAATGGTTGGCTAATCCATTATCATTATTGGTTGATTAATTCATTGAGTCTATTACCACATGCGTTTGTTCTTGAAACTCAAGATGTGTTGGAATCAATGGCGTTTGTTGTTGTAGCTCAAGTTATAATCACTCATTTGCTAAACTTCGCTCATTTTCAAGTAATATTTTGAGTTTGGTTCTAACTATCATTTACATTTGGTTTAAGCCTTGGGATCAAATTAGCCAATGTCATTGTTTTTTTTATAGTCAATAGTATTTAATTGCAAGTCATGGGTAGAAGTGTCAAGCCGCGTTTGAATTTGGTTCAAGATGTGTTTGGAAATTACAATTTGTTTCAAGTCATAGTTGAAGAAATTGTGAGATCAATTTGTGAGACCAATTTGTACGGAGACTGATTTTCATATGCGATAGTAATAAAGCCATGATGCTGAGTTGCAATCCAATTAACATCATGGCCTGCAGGAGATCAGTGTTAACTAGTTGAAAAAGGCTATACAAACATCAGTAGGTACAAATTTGAAAGAAGCAGATCAGTACAAGCCTATACTAATCAGGGTGATCTTACTCTAAGAGTATCCTACCACCAACGCCCATCATACTAACCCAAGGCAATCAGCTTATTTGCACTGTCAAGAAACAGGGCAATCTTCTAATGATTGTCCTTCACGGACTCGACGCTCCAGGAATGCCCAACATCCTGAAACTAACCAACATAATGGATGGCAAATTTATAGTTGGATGCTTGGGTTATCCTCAGTGTATAAATGTTGTCTGGCTTCCTGGATCAATATCAGAAGTGGTTGTGACCACCGATACTTGCAACAATTGCACTCCTGGTCCTGTTTTCTTAATTCAATTCAAGTTTCGACAGCTGGAAATACCACCAAGCTACAATGTCAACCATTTGGGTTGCATTGGTGGCTGTGACGAGATTCTTACACAGTTGACAGAAATATGTGGCCCTGACCCTCGCATGCCAGCAAGAGCTCGAGGACCTACTCCAGAAACCAACAACGATCCATGCCTTCATCTATGCAGTAGCTGGTTATCTTCATCAGTGAGCCCCAACCAAAAGAAGATTGAAGTGTTTCCATCAAAATTAACAAAAGCCAGACAGAAGCTTCATTGTGCCCATCTCATAAACTATATTACCACCTTTCCAAGACCTGCAGAATAATAATCAAATAATCAAATAATCAAATAGAGAGCAGTAACCTTATCAACAAAGCAAGCAATACCAACAATGGACAATCAGTTTTGAAAAAAGCAATGAATACAAGGTCTGCGTTGCATCCAGCTAGACCTCTCTCCATCGTCTTGTTTTCCTAAAAGCACAAAACAAAGATCATGCCATCAATACACTTACCCTCCATTGAGCTTCATAGCAAGACGAATTTTGATGTCTTCTTCGGGACGAATTTACCCGAGTCCGATCGTGACCAATCTTCAGGCCAGACCATCATAGCTAAGTGTTATCCATGTTACTCTTTTGATTGAGCAAGGTCTGCAAAAGCCATTACACAAAGAATGATAACTGCACAAATCTCAAACACATTCTACCTTTGTTCAGGAAGGTTGTTACCACAAGGAATTGATCTTGTTCATCTTTGTGACAAGAACATTACATCCAACTCAGCTGATCTTCTCCGTGTACAGAAACTTCTACAAATTCTGAGATACCTGCGAAATACGAAAACTGAGTTAGTATTCATCTCGACCATCTCATAAACAAGTATCACCAAGCATACCTTCAATATGCTTTCCAGGATGTGCAACAAAAGCCTGCTTTGGGAATTCGTTCGCAACAGGATCCTAAGATGGGAATATTAAACCCTGCATCTGTAAAGGATCAGGAAATGCGCATGGGAAATCTGAGAATGCAAGATATAATGGCAATGCAGGCAATAAATCAAGCTCAAGGATTGTCTTCTAGGAATTCATTTGAACACAGCGTCCGTGGAGAAAAGCAGATGGAGCAAGGGCAGCAGATAAGACTCATTCAAACACCCGAAGTACAGCATAACATCCAAAATGTTATGAACATCTAGATTACAGCAGCTCATATGGAAAACATAGGTAGCAGGCCAATATATCAGAATTTCCCTCATTCTCCATGGCATCGAATTTCCATAATACACCTGCAAGACAAAATGATCATGTCAAAAAGAAAAAAAGCACCATGAGCTTATACTTCATACAGAAATTTAAAAGGAGGATAGATCAGCACCTCAAAGTGATTGGCATTGTTTCATGCTCCATGGTCACCTGAAGTGCAATAATAAGAAAATTAGAACACTGGTATAATACTATGTGAAGTTTTGACAAAAATTGACTTAGTGTTAAAGCTACCTTTTCAGTCAACTAAAATCAAGTTTTGAACCTGTTCTTCATTATTTGTCCATCATCAATACACCAAAGACCGTCTCCTTCTAATCCAATATTCAGTAAGGGACCATCTCCCATGAGCACACTATCATCAAAGTAAAGAGCGATGCAGGGCAATGCTTTCTTCAATCAAAGCTTCCTCCTTTCATCAAATACCTGCATAGGCCTGTAAAATTGAAAACGATGAAATGTCATCATACCTCACTCAACATGTGAAAATGCAAGAGCAAACACCACAAGAAAAACAACAATAAAATTGGGCCTACTCTTTCACTCGAATTCAACAACAATGAATAGTTATGTAGCAGTAAAAAGTCATAACTCAGTGGAAACAATGAATTACCATTTGTTTTTCACAGTAGTAAAATTATAAGCAAACATCAGCAAGGGACCACACATTCTCTCCTCATTACAGACAAAAACAAACCTGTGACTCACCAATTATGGTCCCTACGCTATTCCACAAAATCAGGGCAAGAGAATTCTCTCTAACGGATTTTTGAGGCTCTCACACGCATCACTCATGGATTCCTCAAACAATGCATAAATCCCACACGTACCAAATATTCACAGAATACACTATATAAGCCAATCATTGGCACAGACACAGGGAGGACACCTGAAGAAAAAACCCTAGCATACGAAAAATCTCCAATTGTTACTCTGTGAAAATACCCAGAAACCCTAAATCACTCTAAAGCTCAAGAAAAAAATCTTTTCATAATTTTACATCAAAATTATGAACAAGACGAGTTGAACCCTGTCCATTCAACGCATTCAAATTCAAATAGACAACAATACTCAAAGGAGGAAGCAAAATCCAGGAGAAGAAGATTGAAGTCGAAAGGAAGCGAAATCATACCTTCGAGCAAACTCATAATACACCTCTTCGACTGAGGTAGTTTTTCTTATCTCTGAATCGCTCAAATCTGCCTTATATTCATGAAAATGCCAACTTAATGTAGTGAATGGGGGTTAGGGATCCGAAAAGGGGTTTAGGGTTTGTGATTTTGAAACAATGTTTTGTTGTGGTTTCACGATGATGTGCGATGAAGGCAGCTTCTCACCCGAGAAGGTTTTGACATAGCACGAGTGATTTTTGTTAAAGAAACATATAACGATGATGGTGATGGCTTTGGCTTCATTGAGTTCATGAAAGAGACGGTATATTCATTTTGCGAAATGCCAGAGGAAAGAATGTGTTTCCACCGTCTCTTTGTTTGTTTTTTGTTGCTTTTAAGATATTCAATTTCTGTTTATTCACAAGCATGACCATTCATTTGCCCAATGATCCACCATTATTCCATGTGTCGGCAACCCTTTTGTTGCTTTGACCCGGAATTCAAGGGGATAGGATTTTCAGATATGGATCAAGTGTGGGTCAGTTCATTATAGGGATTCGTTCGTCACCATTGATTAAGACCTTTATTTTGACCTTGTTTAGATCTAATGCCTCAGATTTTTTCCTAGAGTCAACTCTGTTGACCGATTTCCATATGGTGCACCTCATTTTCGCTGGGCTTAGTTCTGTTGGGCCTGGGCGGATTTCTGAAATTCCCCCCTATTTTCTGATGCAAACTCAGCCCATTTATTTTCTTTTTATCATTTTAATTTTGTTTTGTTTATTTGTATAAAACATTTATTAAAAAAAAAACATTTTTATTAATTAATTAATTTTCAAATATTCTTATTTAATATTATTCATTAATTTATTAATAAATTTTATTAAATAATTTAATTTTATTTAGTTAATTAATTAATTCCTTTCTTTTTGACATGAAAAAAAACTCAAAAATATTTTCAAATCTTAATTTCTTTATTTTCATTTGATTAATTCATTTTCAATATAAAAATACCAAAAACATTTTAATAGATTAATTTAATTAAATGTTTTATTTAATTAGATTAATTAATTTGATAATTAATCTAATTAAATATTTCTATTTAATTTTATTAATTAATTTTTCACCTTTGCCCGATATTATGCGTGTGATGAATGTTTGCGTATGCTCGGTCCTCCTTGCTTGTGATATGATGATATGACTGCTTGTGTGATTACTGTTGCATTTTTTACGATAAATTGCTAAGTAAAAAAAATAAACTCACACTAAGACTAATCATTTCAAAGATAAACGAAATCTTTGGTCCAACGCCAAGTAAATATCCATACGCACTTCACTTCATACACACATGTAAGTAGATCATTCCTTGATCGCCATCTGCACTACTTTGCACCTTACACTTTTCTCAACATTTTTTAACGAATCAACGCATCGCGCTTGTTTTCCATAGCTAGTCTTTAGTTTAGTTCCTCAATTTTGCGAGCCGAGCGCATTGTGCCTCGCTAACAAACCAACAAATAAACTTCCATTCGCATTCACCTCAAACTTCAAAAACCGAAACGATACTTTTTAGATCCAAACCCTTGATCCAACATCAAGCGGTCTTAGGAAATAAAATACTTCAATAATACGAGGAAAATTGCACGCCACGAGCCTTAAGCGGTAGAAAGGAGGATAACGAGCTCTCGTTACTCGCTCCGATTATTTCGACGCAAGACACTCATCTTGTTGGATGGAGTAAACTATCCATAGTCTTTAGTGCAATTCAACGAAGAAAGGTAATAAAATCAATAACCATCAACCGTATCAGGCCGAACTACGAAGCTCTGACTTTCCCATTGTACAAGGGAATACGTAGGCACTCAATCCTTGTCGAGCCCCTAGGATCAATAAACCGATTAGTTTAGAAAATAATTCATAAGCATAGACATCCCTTCGCGCATGACAACTTAGATGGTTCCCATCAAGTATGATGGATGTAGGAGGTGCTAATACCTTCTTCCTACATAACCGACTTCCGAACCCCGACAATGGTTTGCGACGACCTTGTTTTATCCCTTCCTGGTGGTTTTATCTATATTTACCATTTCCCTCATTGGGAATAAATAAAATTAGGTGGCGACTCTCATGTCAGCCCAGCCGCGACCGCGTTCGCGAGGATCGTATTTTTTGAGGTACGACAGAAGGTATTAGCACCCAGATCGTCCATCGTACTCAACGGGATCCATACTTACAAGATTGCTTTTAAAAGGGGTAGGTGTATGTGATATCTATGTGAAAAAGCTAAGGAAAGAAAGTACAGGTGTCAGTGCAAATAGGTGTGAATTACTCAGGAACTGAGGCTTTAGAAAGAATGCTGAAAGAGGGGGAAGACAAAGAGACATTTTTTCAATAACTGTTAAGTTATGCCTACGTATCCTCTTGTGAAATGAGGAAGTCAGAACACTATAGTTCGACTCAAAGAAACTGGAAAATAAATTGATTGTGAACTGCTTACTTGTCTATGCTAAAGTGTATGACTCGTCTGGCTCGAGTGCTAACTGTCTTGCAGTAGACGGAAGAAGCGAGTTCTCGTTTGTGAATGAGTGTGATGAGTAAAGAATCCCGAAGGAGACGATTATTGTTTGTTTTTGATGTTTTCAGTTTTTTTTATTGTTTTTGGTGTTTTTCATGGGATTATGAGCTTAAGCCTAAATCAAGGGCTTGCAAACTCATTCTATCCTCCCTGATTAGGGATAATGAGCCTACTTAAGTATGACATAGGCATCTCAACTTAATTACCATGATGATGTAGGATTAAGATCATTAACCTCCTTGTGATTATTAAGATGTTTTTGGGTTTTTATTAGCTTTAAGTAATGAGTTTAATCTCTAATCACAGATTAGTGAACTCATTACACCATCCTAATAGAAGGATGATAGATGAGAACACTTAAGCTGGGGAAGATACCTAAACTAAATCCATGGTTAGGGATTAAATTCATTATACAAAAAACCTTTATTAAGTGGATTTTAATTAAAATATGAGATTAAGAAATGAATTTTATGATTTGTAAGACAACTTGAGGGCGACTTGTCCATTAAACACTAGGGTTAGTCCCTTTTAACCATAAGGAAGAGATAGAACCCTAATATAAGGCCCAAGTTACAAGATAAAGTCTTAGTGATTATTAATGTGTTTTGATTAAGAGGTGTAAACAAATTAAAGGTTTAACACTAAGGATTAAAGTTATACACTCCATCATAAGATAAGGATGCAGGCATAACCCTAATTCAAAGTCCTAAAGCTTTAAGAGTTTAGCCTCTGATTTTTGAGATGAGAAGAGAGAATCAAGGAGACTCAAAGGTAAAAAGGTAGGGGAGACTATAAACAACCCTAAAAGTTATCATGCTTGGATTTCCTATGATTTGTGAGGCTTAAGAGAAAATATCTTCAAGGCCACCAATGGGAGAAGCAGATGAAAAGAGAAAGAGGAAGAAGAACAAGTTACTTACTTCCTGAAGAAGATAAGTGACTTGAAAGAAATAAAGTAAGAAGGAGGGAGCATAAGTGACACAAGTTCACTTCAAGAACAAATAAATATGCAAATGAGAGGAAGGAAAAGGTGGGAGGTGAAGGCAAATCCACCTCCCAGATAACTTACCAAAAGCTCCTGAAATGTTAGCATGAATGCATAAGGAATGAAATGAAAAGAAATAAGACAAATGAAGGTGAAAAGACCAAAGTCATAATTGAATATGCAATTTAAATGGCATATTAGATTATGCAAAGTCATACAAGATGTATATGAATGATCATACAAGGATGAGATGCAATGGAAGCATGTTTAGAAGCATGAAAACACATGTATGTTCATGAGATGTAATGGATGTAAAGCATAGCAAATGAATGAAGAAATGATCAAGAAATGTTCAAGCATGTCTTAAGATGTCTAAGATGTCATACAAATGCTTGAAATGTCATGGAAAGTTCATATGAGGATGATATGGAAAGGATAATGCAAATGAAGATGAACAATTAGGGTTTTAAGACAACATGAGATGCATATGATCAAAACAGAAGCAATCACCATGATAAAATAAATGAAATTGAGCTCAAACAAACCCTAAACCTATACAAGATCATACCCCAAAGGAGAAGGTCAAAAGCTTAACCTAGTGAAAGTTATGAAATTTCTAAATTACCTAGGGTTTTTGGGTGCTTCTAAAGGGAAAATACAAATCAAATTGAAAATGCAAGATAAAATCATGAGATAAATAACCTAGAAACCATATGCAATATTTGAAATAATGCAAAAAGAACCAAGTTCAAACTTGTCGCTCCCGGGATTTTCATCCTAGTACAAACGCGAAAGTGGCGAGGAAAACGTAGAGTCGCCAGCCAGACATTTTTATCCTGAATGAATTGGAATGGTAATGCTGCACAAACTTGAGGAAGAAGGAAAGGACAAGGTCCTACGAACCAAAGATCCGGGGACTTGGGAAGGTATTAGCACCCCAGATCGTCCTCCGTACCCGACGAGATCCACGCTTGCTTGTTTGTTTCAAAGGGTGAGAAAAATATAACTGATGAAATGAACTGCTAACTAGAAACTAGAATGAGAAAAGAAAACTGGAAAAAAGAGAGAAAAAAGAATGAATGGGGAAAATGTAGGGAAAATAAAGAATGTGCTCGAACGGGCCCTACCCCACTGCCTACGTACCTCATTAGGAAAATGAGGATCAGAGTCGACGTAGTTCGCCTAACTAAGGAGGGAACCATTTGTTTGTGTTTTTTACAACTCGAACTACGTATGTCTTTGCTCAGGTGTTGCAGGCTCTTCTGGTATGAGTGCGTTTACCGTCTTGCACGCGAGACAAGTCGTCACAAGTTTGCGTTCAGAATGAATGAGATGAGATGAGAAGTTCCCGCAGGATAGTCGCTTATTGTTTGTTGTTTGCTTTTTAAGAGTTTCGCATGAATTTGGCATAAGGAAGTGAATTCACACTCTTTTCCATGGAATGTGTACTTTCCACTACATTCCAAGATGGGATAATAGAACAAGCACACCAAGCAAGGAGAATTTATCCAAGACTTGTTTCCATGAATTAGGATTTAAGTTCACTAGCTTGTTGAACTTATTACATGTTTTTGTAGCTTTTGTGAAGAAGTATCTTTTAGATTTTCCTTTGTGAAATGACCCCTTGATAAGACTTGTGCATCATGCTAGACAAGCTTACACCAATCCAAGATGGAATGAGTGCAAGTGCCTCATGGAATAAGGCTATACACAAGAGATCCTTTCATGCATTTGTTAAGTCTTTTTGGATTTGTTTGAAGATGAGGAGAGAAGACTCAAAAGGAAAAGGTCAAAGCTAATGGGGGACTAAGACACAACCCTAAGTCATCTTATTATGTACAAGTGTGATCCTATGGTTTATGAGGTTTTCTAACCTAATGAGAAGAAAGAACAAGTTAGAATTCAACTTACTTCCTAAGGAAGTTAAGTTGAATCTAAAGTGAGAAAGAGGGAACCTATGAACAAGGCACAAAGTGCCAAGGCAAGGAAAATAAATGCATAAGAGATAAAGAATGAAGTGATTGCCTCATCTTCCCCCCTACAAAACAAAAGTTAGCATGACAATTCATATTGAAAGCATAAACAAATGGCAAACTTCACATAAGAACTCACACTAACCTAGGAAAGATGTTAATGAAATCATATGGTCAATACCTAAGCCTAAAGAATCTTATAAGGTAACATACCTAAAATGTTAGTAGCTAAACCAATTCAAAGGTTTCTAAAGGAATTAAGTGAATTAAAGTCAAACTATGCCCTAAGGATGAGGTTAGAAAGATAACCTAAGTGATTACTATTGCTAAAATCCCTTAAACTCAAAGGTAAATGAAAAATTCAGAACTTAACACTATAGGGAAGTGAAGGAAATGGATATCAATGTGAGGAGAGATTCAAGTTAAAGGTATTCAAATAGGAAATTGAAAAGTGAGAAGAAAACACATAGAAACATGGTTATGAAGATGAAACAAAAAGACTTAGAAAAATACTCAAAAATAAACAAAGGGACGTGACTTCCCCATACAAAAACCAGGGGCTTGACAAAAAAATAAAATGGAGATTATACTTGGAAAATGTTCACAAATGGTGGGTTAAGAAGTATCTTAAGGCTAGGTGTTCAAATTAGGTTTCTAAGGTCCTTTAAGTGACAAATAAGGTTCAAAAGAGGGCAAAATGGTTCTACAATGATATGAACAAGTATGGATGATCACAAGACACTTATAAGACTCAAAACAATGACAAGATGAAATTAAATCATGTACAAAAGGATTTTGATGTGCTTAAGATGGAAAGATAAGGAAGATTAGGTTAAAATGGGACATGTGTGACTTAGGACTCAAGTAAACTCTAAAAATTAAAGGCAAGGACCCAAGGGTGGCTTTCAATGTTAGAAGACCTATAATATGAATCACAAGAACCAGAAACAATACCTTAGACCAATGACATGAGTGCCTTATGCTAATGGGACAAAAGGAAGGGAACAAAAGGATAAAAAACATGACTTGTGAACCAAACAAATTGAAAAAATACTAAATGACCATAAAAAATTATGAAAGTTGACAACTCAATACAAAATTCAGAGAGTAGCATACATACAAAAGATCTCACAAAAATTCCTATTTTTGAGTGGTATAAGGCTCATTGGAACACCATTAGGGTTTATATGATCAATGTGGAAACCATGGACTCAAAAGACCTAAACAAAGACCTAAAAATTCAGAGAAAAATATTTTGGGGAAGTTTGATGAGCTCTTAAAAGAAGGAAAAAATAATAGGCCATTTATGTTTTATGGTTTGAGAGGAAGAAATTGTACAAGGTGATTGGTCAAAATATGAGAAAAATGGAATTAAATCAAATGAGAAATTAATTTTGATCTCAAAAATGAACAAAAATAAAATATAAAATTATAGAAAATTAAAGAAAAATGTGAGGAATATCCATGAACTAATTGGGTATTTTTAAAGGCTATTTACTATTTTTTAAAATAAGTAACGAAAAATGAATAAAATGATAAAAGGAATTAAAAAGAAGTGAAAAGAAATAAAGGACATTGGGCCTTGGGGGTGCAAGAAACATCAAAACAAACTGAACTGGGTTGAAGCGCACAAGCCAGGGGGTGCCAATAGGAACTGAAGACTTTTTCTGTTGACTTTTACGCACATGCCAGGCACATGCATCATTTAATTGCTGGAAGAATCATGAGCGTTGGATCAGATGGGATCAATGGCTATGTTATGTTCTGAGATAAAACATTAGGGCACTATTCCGATGGCCAGAGCTAGTCTCCAGTCATCTTCTCTGGTCATAGCTCTGCTAGGGCTTTCTCAATTCAACACAAAAATGGAATCTAATGGCATCATCTTGCTCTTCTCTCTTCACTGATCACTAATCCACTCTCACCTTTGGCTTATGGTTCATGAATCATTCAAATCGAAGGCAAACATTAACCAACGTAAAACTGGATCTAAACATCTAATATGTCTATCAACTAGCCATAGATGTCATTGCTTCTATCAAGCTTCAAATGACATGAAAACAATGAAAAATAGTCAATTCGATCAAGCAAGTTTGCAGAGCATACCTGAAATGCAGTGTATTCTAATTGTTGATAGAAGGCCAGAGATGAGGTTCCAGTGATTGCTTGCTCTTGCCTGAATTCAATAGAAGTGAAATAAACACTTTACACTTGATGATTCTTGAGAAACCGAAGAAAATGCAGCGATGTTCAAGATTTTGCAGAACCAACTCCTTGATGATTGAAGGTGATCAAGCCATGAAAATGGAGCTACACCTAATGCTGATGATGAATTGAATAAGCTTGAAGCTGGAGAGATGAGGATTGAGAAGTTTTACTTCAATTTGCAGTGTGAACTCAATGATGCAGTTGATGATTCCAGGGAGCTTCAAGCTATGTTGATCATGGAGGTCATGCTGATGATGATGATGATAATGAATTGTGGCAGATTGAGGTTTGAGATGTGAAGATAAAGGTAGCTCGAAGGAAAATGCAGAGAGAGATTATATGGAGTGAATGTAGTGAAAAAAATGAAGCCACCCCAAAATGCAGTGATGCTATCCATTTATAGGACCATTAACCATGGTTACTTTCTCCTTGAGTTAACTGAGTGAGCCAGGTGAAGTGAGTGAGGCAGTTATGGCAGTTATGCCAGCTGTGTGTTCTAGAACCTTCTTCCATTGGATTCTATCCCATGCTGCATAACTCAAGCTCTTATGGTATGCCTCGAATGCAACTTGCCTTAGGTGTTTAAAACTGAAATGAAATGATCCACTACACTCCTGGACATGGTAATCAATGTATGAGGCATTCTGATGTGGATTGAGGCAAGCACAATGATCATTGTCTTGGATATACAGCATACCTATGGCTTGAATTTGGAGAGGGTGCATGGAAAGTGAGGTGGCCATGCACTCATATGATGATGCCTTCCTCAAATGAGCATATGGACATGAAGTTTGTGATCATAACATGTGAATTGAAGCACATAATTTGAACTGCATTGTGATCCCTTATGCCTTGGCTTGCAAGAAACCATATTGCATATTGTGATCTTCCAGGAGGTGTTTCTTCAAGATCAAGTAATCAAAGCACTGACTTCTTATGATCAAATTGAAGAGAGTGATGCAGTGGACATGTTTGGTGTTTGGTTCAAGATGAAACATGACCTCAAAACATCTCAAACACACCAATGAACATCAGGTTATGAAGCTGCAAAATGGGCCTGCATGGCCTGCAATTGGCCTGGCCAGATGCCCTGCACATTTTCAGTTTGAACACCCTCTCTTTTCCTTCCCATAACTCTCAATCCTTTGATCAAATGAAAAATCTTTGAACATCAAAGCTGTTGGAAACATGGCAATGAACAACTTTGTAGTTCAAAGAAAATTCATTTGAGGCCTCTAAAATGGAGAAAAATGGCTTTCATTGTGACCCACCACCTGTTTGATGAATTGCCAGGCAGGGCATGCGCGCTGGCCTTCAAGCTGCCTCGCCTATGACCTAGTTTTGCCTTGATTTTCCTCAACTTTACATGATCATAACTTTCTCATTTTTTATGCTATGGAAGAGTTCCACCTATGGATTTGAAGCTCAAGATGCCCTCTTTAATTAGCTCCAAGTATAATTTTTATAGCCCTCATATTTTGGGAGAAGGCCTCATTCAAAGTTGCTGCAAAAATAGCCAAAACTTGCCATTTTTGGAAACCCTAATTTTCCAAAAATGGTAAGTTTTGGTTTTCTTGATTTCTCTTGATTCCTCCATCATTTCTTGATCAAATTTGAAACATAGGACTCTTGTAACCCTAATTTCATGATTTTGATCTCAAAAAGTCAGGAGTTGACTTTTTCTTCAGCATGTTTGACTTTTCCCCAAATTCCTGATTTTGAATCATCTGACCAATTGAACCTCTTCCAAAATGAATTTGTGGATGAAATTTGAACCATATACACTTGTTTTCATATAGAACACAATGGAATCCACTTTCGCTCAAAAATTTATGGAGAATCCCTTCACAATTGAAACCCTAATTTGGACCATTTCCTCATGAGAGGTTGCACTGCTTGCCTTCTTTGATCAAACCAAAACTTTCCATGAATTATGGATTCAAATAAGAACTTGTGGGATGCTTTGGACCCTTAGCATGATGTTAATAAGCTTTGTGGCCCTTTGATTGCCTTTGTATAGCCTTCAGTTGCTCCAATCATTGATCACATGCCTATGCCTCAGCTATGCTACACATGATGCAATGTTGTTGGTTATTTGTGAACTTATGTATGTTAAATGATATGCAAACTATTGAGGATATGAGAGGTTAAATTTTGAGGTATTACAGCTGCCCGTATTTAATTATCTGCAAGCTTGAATGAATAATTGCGAAAGCTTTTAGACATTCAAGATATGGAGTAATTGAATACTCGAATAAACCTGGAAATTTGAACTCTGTGTAATAAAATATGTTGGGAAGAATGCCATCCTCAAATGACAATTCTCAAAAGGTCCTCAGATATAACACGAAACCATCCTTGAATGGAGACACAATGGCATACCGGCCTCAGTCGATAACCCGAAACACAAAGAATGATCTCAGACAGACTTTGCAAAATAGACAAACTGACCTCAATCAATAAGCTCAAGATGGTATATCATCTTCCAATGATAGCCACAACAACAAGACCAACCTCAGAAGGACTTGAAGAAAATAATGCCATCCTCGAATGACAACTCACAAAAGATCCTCGGATCTAAAACGAAAGCATCCTCGAATGGAGACACAATGGCATACCGGCCTCAGTCGATAACCCGAAACACAAAGAATGACCTCAGACAGACTTTGCAAAAGAGACAAACTGACCTAATTCAATAAGCTCAAAATGGTCTATCATCCTCGAATGATAGCCACAACAACAAGACCAACCTCAGAAGGACTTGAAGAAAAGAATGCCATCCTCGAATGAAAACTCTCAAAATATCCTCGGATCTAACACGAAACCATCCTCAAATGGAAACTCAATGGTATATCGGCCTCAGTCAATAACCCGAAACACAAAGAATAACCTCAGACAAACTTTGCAAAAGAGACAAACTGACCTCAATCAATAAGCTCAAAATGGTCTATCATCATCGAATGATAGCCATAACAACAAGACCAACCTCAGAAGGACTTGAAGAAAAGAATGACATCCTCGAATGACAACTCTCAAAAGATCCTCAAATCTAACACGAAACCATCCTCGAATGGAAACACAATGGTATATCGGCCTCAGTCGATAACCCGAAACACAAATAATGACCTCAGACAAACTTTGCAAAATAGACAAACTGACCTCAATCAATAAGCTCAAGATGGTATATCATCTTCCAATGATAGCCACAACAACAAGACCAACCTCAGAAGGACTTGAAGAAAATAATGCCATCCTCGAATGACAACTCTCAAAATATCCTCGGATCTAACACGAAACCATCCTCAAATGGAAACTCAATGGTATATCGGCCTCAGTCGATAACCCGAAACACAAAGAATAACCTCAGACAAACTTTGCAAAAGAGACAAACTGACCTCAATCAATAAGCTCAAGATGGTCTATCATCCTCGAATGATAGCCACAACAACAAGACCAACCTCAGAAGGACTCGAAGAAAAGAATGCAGTCCTCGAATGACAATTCACAAAAGATCCTCGGATCTAACACGAAACCATCCTCGAATGGAGACACAATGGCATACCGGCCTCAGTCGATAACCCGAAACACAAAGAATGACCTCAGACAGACTTTGCAAAAGAGACAAACTGACCTAAATCAATAAGCTCAAAATGGTCTATCATCCTCGAATGATAGCCACAACAACAAGACCAACCTCAGAAGGACTTGAAGAAAAGAATGCCATCCTCGAATGACAACTCTCAAAATATCCTCGGATCTAACACGAAACCATCCTAAAATGGAAACTCAATGGTATATCGACCTCAGTCAATAACCCGAAACACAAAGAATAACCTCAGACAAACTTTGCAAAAGAGACAAACTGACCTCAATCAATAAGCTCAAAATGGTCTATCATCATCGAATGATAGCCATAACAACAAGACCAACCTCGGAAGGACTTGAAGAAAAGAATGACATCCTCGAATGACAACTCTCAAAAGATCCTCAAATCTAACACGAAACCATCCTCGAATGGAAACACAATGGTATATCGGCCTCAGTCGATAACCCGAAACACAAAGAATGACCTCAGACAAACTTTGCAAAATAGACAAACTGACCTCAATCAATAAGCTCAAGATGGTATATCATCTTCCAATGAAAGCCACAACAACAAGCCAAACCTCAGAAGGACTTGAAGAAAATAATGCCATCCTCGAATGACAACTCACAAAAGATCCTCGGATCTAACACGAAAGCATCCTCGAATGGAGACACAATGGCATACCGGCCTCAGTCGATAACCCGAAACACAAAGAATGACCTCAGACAGACTTTGCAAAAGAGACAAACTGGCCTAAATCAATAAGCTCAAAATGGTCTATCATCCTCGAATGATAGCCACAACAACAAGACCAACCTCAGAAGGACTTGAAGAAAAGAATGCCATCCTCGAATGACAACTCTCAAAATATCCTCGGATCTAACACGAAACCATCCTCAAATGGAAACTCAATGGTATATCGGCCTCAGTCAATAATCCGAAACACAAAGAATAACCTCAGACAAACTTTGCAAAAGAGACAAACTGACCTCAATCAAAAAGCTCAAAATGGTCTATCATCATCGAATGATAGCCATAACAACAAGACCAACCTCAGAAGGACTTGAAGAAAAGAATGACATCCTCGAATGACAACTCTCAAAAGATCCTCAAATCTAACACGAAACCATCCTCGAATGGAAACACAATGGTATATCGGCCTCAGTCGATAACCCGAAACACAAAGAATGACCTCAGACAAACTTTGCAAAATAGACAAACTGACCTCAATCAATAAGCTCAAGATGGTATATCATCTTCCAATGATAGCCACAACAACAAGACCAACCTCAGAAGGACTTGAAGAAAATAATGCCATCCTCGAATGACAACTCTCAAAAGATCCTCAAATCTAACACGAAACCATCCTCGAATGGAAACACAATGGTATATCGGCCTCAGTCGATAACCCGAAACACAAAGAATGACCTCAGAAAAACTTTGCAAAATAGACAAACTGACCTCAATCAATAAGCTCAAGATGGTATATCATCTTCCAATGAAAGCCACAACAACAAGACCAACCTCAGAAGGACTTGAAGAAAATAATGCCATCCTCGAATGACAACTCACAAAAGATCCTCGGATCTAACACGAAAGCATCCTCGAATGGAGACACAATGGCATACCGGCCTCAGTCGATAACCCGAAACACAAAGAATGACCTCAGACAGACTTTGCAAAAGAGACAAACTGACCTAAATCAATAAGCTCAAAATGGTCTATCATCCTTGAATGATAGCCACAACAACAAGACCAACCTCAGAAGGACTTGAAGAAAAGAATGCCATCCTCGAATGACAACTCTCAAAATATCCTCGGATCTAACACGAAACCATCCTCAAATGGAAACTCAATGGTATATCGGCCTCAGTCAATAACCCGAAACACAAAGAATAACCTCAGACAAACTTTGCAAAAGAGACAAACTGACCTTAATCAATAAGCTCAAAATGGTCTATCATCATCGAATGATAGCCATAACAACAAGACCAACCTCAGAAGGACTTGAAGAAAAGAATGACATCCTCGAATGACAATTCTCAAAAGATCCTCAAATCTAACACGAAACCATCCTCGAATGGAAACACAATGGTATATCGACCTCAGTCGATAACCCGAAACACAAAGAATGACCTCAGACAAACTTTGCAAAATAGACAAACTGACCTCAATCAATAAGCTCAAGATGGTATATCATCTTCCAATGAAAGCCACAACAACAAGACCAACCTCAGAAGGACTTGAAGAAAATAATGCCATCCTCGAATGACAACTCACAAAAGATCCTCGGATCTAACACGAAAGCATCCTCGAATGGAGACACAATGGCATACCGGCCTCAGTCGATAACCCAAAACACAAAGAATGACCTCAGACAGACTTTGCAAAAGAGACAAACTGGCCTAAATCAATAAGCTCAAAATGGTCTATAATCCTCGAATGATAGCCACAACAACAAGACCAACCTCAGAAGGACTTGAAGAAAAGAATGCCATCCTCGAATGACAACTCACAAAATATCCTCGGATCTAACACGAAACCATCCTCGAATGGAGACACAATGGCATACCGGCCTCAGTCGATAACCCGAAACACAAAGAATGACCTCAGACAGACTTTGCAAAAGAGACAAACTGACCTCAATCAATAAGCTCAAAATGGTCTATCATCCTTGAATGATAGCCACAACAACAAGACCAACCTCAGAAGGACTTGAAGAAAAGAATGCCATCCTCGAATGACAACTCTCAAAATATCCTCGGATCTAACACGAAACCATCCTCGAATGGAAACTCAATGGTATATCGGCCTCAGTCAATAACCCGAAACACAAAGAATGACCTCAGACAAACTTTGCAAAAGAGACAAACTGACCTTAATCAATAAGCTCAAAATGGTCTATCATCATCGAATGATAGCCATAACAACAAGACCAACCTCGGAAGGACTTGAAGAAAAGAATGACATCCTCGAATGACAACTCTCAAAAGATCCTCAAATCTAACACGAAACCATCCTCGAATGGAAACACAATGGTATATCGGCCTCAGTCGATAACCCGAAACACAAAGAATGACCTCAGACAAACTTTGCAAAATAGACAAACTGACCTCAATCAATAAGCTCAAGATGGTATATCATCTTCCAATGAAAGCCACAACAACAAGACCAACCTCAGAAGGACTTGAAGAAAATAATGCCATCCTCGAATGACAACTCACAAAAGATCCTCGGATCTAACACGAAAGCATCCTCGAATGGAGACACAATGGCATACCGGCCTCAGTCGATAACCCAAAACACAAAGAATGACCTCAGACAGACTTTGCAAAAGAGACAAACTGGCCTAAATCAATAAGCTCAAAATGGTCTATAATCCTCTAATGATAGCCACAACAACAAGACCAACCTCAGAAGGACTTGAAGAAAAGAATGCCATCCTCGAATGACAACTCTCAAAATATCCTCGGATCTAACACGAAACCATCCTCAAATGGAAACTCAATGGTATATCGGCCTCAGTCAATAACCCGAAACACAAAGAATAACCTCAGACAAACTTTGCAAAAGAGACAAACTGACCTCAATCAATAAGCTCAAAATGGTCTATCATCATCGAATGATAGCCATAACAACAAGACCAACCTCAGAAGGACTTGAAGAAAAGAATGACATCCTCGAATGACAACTCTCAAAAGATCCTCAAATCTAACACGAAACCATCCTCGAATGGAAACACAATGGTATATCGGCCTCAGTCGATAACCCGAAACACAAATAATGACCTCAGACAAACTTTGCAAAATAGACAAACTGACCTCAATCAATAAGCTCAAGATGGTATATCATCTTCCAATGATAGCCACAACAACAAGACCAACCTCAGAAGGACTTGAAGAAAATAATGCCATCCTCGAATGACAACTCACAAAAGATCCTCGGATCTAACACGAAAGCATCCTCGAATGGAGACACAATGGCATACCGGCCTCAGTCGATAACCCAAAACACAAAGAATGACCTCAGACAGACTTTGCAAAAGAGACAAACTGGCCTAAATCAATAAGCTCAAAATGGTCTATAATCCTCGAATGATAGCCACAACAACAAGACCAACCTCAGAAGGACTTGAAGAAAAGAATGCCATCCTCGAATGACAACTCACAAAATATCCTCGGATCTAACACGAAACCATCCTCGAATGGAAACTCAATGGCATACCGGCCTCAGTCGATAACCCGAAACACAAAGAATAACCTCAGACAGACTTTGCAAAAGAGACAAACTGACCTCAATCAATAAGCTCAAAATGGTCTATCATCATCGAATGATAGCCATAACAACAAGACCAACCTCAGAAGGACTTGAAGAAAAGAATGACATCCTCGAATGACAACTCTCAAAAGATCCTCAAATCTAACACGAAACCATCCTCGAATGGAAACACAATGGTATATCGGCCTCAGTCGATAACCCGAAACACAAATAATGACCTCAGACAAACTTTGCAAAATAGACAAACTGACCTCAATCAATAAGCTCAAGATGGTATATCATCTTCCAATGATAGCCACAACAACAAGACCAACCTCAGAAGGACTTGAAGAAAATAATGCCATCCTCGAATGACAACTCACAAAAGATCCTCGGATCTAACACGAAAGCATCCTCGAATGGAGACACAATGGCATACCGGCCTCAGTCGATAACCCAAAACACAAAGAATGACCTCAGACAGACTTTGCAAAAGAGACAAACTGGCCTAAATCAATAAGCTCAAAATGGTCTATAATCCTCGAATGATAGCCACAACAACAAGACCAACCTCAGAAGGACTTGAAGAAAAGAATGCCATCCTCGAATGACAACTCACAAAATATCCTCGGATCTAACACGAAACCATCCTCGAATGGAGACACAATGGCATACCGGCCTCAGTCGATAACCCGAAACACAAAGAATGACCTCAGACAGACTTTGCAAAAGAGACAAACTGACCTCAATCAATAAGCTCAAAATGGTCTATCATCCTTGAATGATAGGCACAACAACAAGACCAACCTCAGAAGGACTTGAAGAAAAGAATGCCATCCTCGAATGACAACTCTCAAAATATCCTCGGATCTAACACGAAACCATCCTCGAATGGAAACTCAATGGTATATCGGCCTCAGTCAATAACCTGAAACACAAAGAATGACCTCAGACAAACTTTGCAAAAGAGACAAACTGACCTTAATCAATAAGCTCAAAATGGTCTATCATCATCGAATGATAGCCATAACAACAAGACCAACCTCGGAAGGACTTGAAGAAAAGAATGACATCCTCGAATGACAACTCTCAAAAGATCCTCAAATCTAACACGAAACCATCCTGGAATGGAAACACAATGGTATATCGGCCTCAGTCGATAACCCGAAACACAAAGAATGACCTCAGACAAACTTTGCAAAATAGACAAACTGACCTCAATCAATAAGCTCAAGATGGTATATCATCTTCCAATGAAAGCCACAACAACAAGACCAACCTCAGAAGGACTTGAAGAAAATAATGCCATCCTCGAATGACAACTCACAAAAGATCCTCAGATCTAACACGAAAGCATCCTCGAATGGAGACACAATGGCATACCGGCCTCAGTCGATAACCCAAAACACAAAGAATGACCTCAGACAGACTTTGCAAAAGAGACAAACTGGCCTAAATCAATAAGCTCAAAATGGTCTATAATCCTCGAATGATAGCCACAACAACAAGACCAACCTCAGAAGGACTTGAAGAAAAGAATGCCATCCTCGAATGACAACTCTCAAAATATCCTCGGATCTAACACGAAACCATCCTCAAATGGAAACTCAATGGTATATCGGCCTCAGTCAATAACCCGAAACACAAAGAATAACCTCAGACAAACTTTGCAAAAGAGACAAACTGACCTCAATCAATAAGCTCAAAATGGTCTATCATCATCGAATGATAGCCATAACAACAAGACCAACCTCAGAAGGACTTGAAGAAAAGAATGACATCCTCGAATGACAACTCTCAAAAGATCCTCAAATCTAACACGAAACCATCCTCGAATGGAAACACAATGGTATATCGGCCTCAGTCGATAACCCGAAACACAAATAATGACCTCAGACAAACTTTGCAAAATAGACAAACTGACCTCAATCAATAAGCTCAAGATGGTATATCATCTTCCAATGATAGCCATAACAACAAGACCAACCTCAGAAGGACTTGAAGAAAATAATGCCATCCTCGAATGACAACTCACAAAAGATCCTCGGATCTAACACGAAAGCATCCTCGAATGGAGACACAATGGCATACCGGCCTCAGTCGATAACCCAAAACACAAAGAATGACCTCAGACAGACTTTGCAAAAGAGACAAACTGGCCTAAATCAATAAGCTCAAAATGGTCTATAATCCTCGAATGATAGCCACAACAACAAGACCAACCTCAGAAGGACTTGAAGAAAAGAATGCCATCCTCGAATGACAACTCACAAAATATCCTCGGATCTAACACGAAACCATCCTCGAATGGAGACACAATGGCATACCGGCCTCAGTCGATAACCCGAAACACAAAGAATGACCTCAGACAGACTTTGCAAAAGAGACAAACTGACCTCAATCAATAAGCTCAAAATGGTCTATCATCCTTGAATGATAGGCACAACAACAAGACCAACCTCAGAAGGACTTGAAGAAAAGAATGCCATCCTCGAATGACAACTCTCAAAATATCCTCGGATCTAACACGAAACCATCCTCGAATGGAAACTCAATGGTATATCGGCCTCAGTCAATAACCCGAAACACAAAGAATGACCTCAGACAAACTTTGCAAAAGAGACAAACTGACCTTAATCAATAAGCTCAAAATGGTCTATCATCATCGAATGATAGCCATAACAACAAGACCAACCTCGGAAGGACTTGAAGAAAAGAATGACATCCTCGAATGACAACTCTCAAAAGATCCTCAAATCTAACACGAAACCATCCTGGAATGGAAACACAATGGTATATCGGCCTCAGTCGATAACCCGAAACACAAAGAATGACCTCAGACAAACTTTGCAAAATAGACAAACTGACCTCAATCAATAAGCTCAAGATGGTATATCATCTTCCAATGAAAGCCACAACAACAAGACCAACCTCAGAAGGACTTGAAGAAAATAATGCCATCCTCGAATGACAACTCACAAAAGATCCTCAGATCTAACACGAAAGCATCCTCGAATGGAGACACAATGGCATACCGGCCTCAGTCGATAACCCAAAACACAAAGAATGACCTCAGACAGACTTTGCAAAAGAGACAAACTGGCCTAAATCAATAAGCTCAAAATGGTCTATAATCCTCGAATGATAGCCACAACAACAAGACCAACCTCAGAAGGACTTGAAGAAAAGAATGCCATCCTCGAATGACAACTCTCAAAATATCCTCGGATCTAACACGAAACCATCCTCAAATGGAAACTCAATGGTATATCGGCCTCAGTCAATAACCCGAAACACAAAGAATAACCTCAGACAAACTTTGCAAAAGAGACAAACTGACCTCAATCAATAAGCTCAAAATGGTCTATCATCATCGAATGATAGCCATAACAACAAGACCAACCTCAGAAGGACTTGAAGAAAAGAATGACATCCTCGAATGACAACTCTCAAAAGATCCTCAAATCTAACACGAAACCATCCTCGAATGGAAACACAATGGTATATCGGCCTCAGTCGATAACCCGAAACACAAATAATGACCTCAGACAAACTTTGCAAAATAGACAAACTGACCTCAATCAATAAGCTCAAGATGGTATATCATCTTCCAATGATAGCCATAACAACAAGACCAACCTCAGAAGGACTTGAAGAAAATAATGCCATCCTCGAATGACAACTCACAAAAGATCCTCGGATCTAACACGAAAGCATCCTCGAATGGAGACACAATGGCATACCGGCCTCAGTCGATAACCCAAAACACAAAGAATGACCTCAGACAGACTTTGCAAAAGAGACAAACTGGCCTAAATCAATAAGCTCAAAATGGTCTATAATCCTCGAATGATAGCCACAACAACAAGACCAACCTCAGAAGGACTTGAAGAAAAGAATGCCATCCTCGAATGACAACTCTCAAAATATCCTCGGATCTAACACGAAACCATCCTCAAATGGAAACTCAATGGTATATCGGCCTCAGTCAATAACCCGAAACACAAAGAATAACCTCAGACAAACTTTGCAAAAGAGACAAACTGACCTCAATCAATAAGCTCAAAATGGTCTATCATCATCGAATGATAGCCATAACAACAAGACCAACCTCAGAAGGACTTGAAGAAAAGAATGACATCCTCGAATGACAACTCTCAAAAGATCCTCAAATCTAACACGAAACCATCCTCGAATGGAAACACAATGGTATATCGGCCTCAGTCGATAACCCGAAACACAAATAATGACCTCAGACAAACTTTGCAAAATAGACAAACTGACCTCAATCAATAAGCTCAAGATGGTATATCATCTTCCAATGATAGCCACAACAACAAGACCAACCTCAGAAGGACTTGAAGAAAATAATGCCATCCTCGAATGACAACTCACAAAATATCCTCGGATCTAACACGAAACCATCCTCAAATGGAAACTCAATGGTATATCGGCCTCAGTCGATAACCCGAAACACAAAGAATAACCTCAGACAAACTTTGCAAAAGAGACAAACTGACCTCAATCAATAAGCTCAAAATGGTCTATCATCATCGAATGATAGCCATAACAACAAGACCAACCTCGGAAGGACTTGAAGAAAAGAATGACATCCTCGAATGACAACTCTCAAAAGATCCTCAAATCTAACACGAAACCATCCTGGAATGGAAACACAATGGTATATCGGCCTCAGTCGATAACCCGAAACACAAAGAATGACCTCAGACAAACTTTGCAAAATAGACAAACTGACCTCAATCAATAAGCTCAAGATGGTATATCATCTTCCAATGAAAGCCACAACAACAAGACCAACCTCAGAAGGACTTGAAGAAAATAATGCCATCCTCGAATGACAACTCACAAAAGATCCTCAGATCTAACACGAAAGCATCCTCGAATGGAGACACAATGGCATACCGGCCTCAGTCGATAACCCAAAACACAAAGAATGACCTCAGACAGACTTTGCAAAAGAGACAAACTGGCCTAAATCAATAAGCTCAAAATGGTCTATAATCCTCGAATGATAGCCACAACAACAAGACCAACCTCAGAAGGACTTGAAGAAAAGAATGCCATCCTCGAATGACAACTCTCAAAATATCCTCGGATCTAACACGAAACCATCCTCAAATGGAAACTCAATGGTATATCGGCCTCAGTCAATAACCCGAAACACAAAGAATAACCTCAGACAAACTTTGCAAAAGAGACAAACTGACCTCAATCAATAAGCTCAAAATGGTCTATCATCATCGAATGATAGCCATAACAACAAGACCAACCTCAGAAGGACTTGAAGAAAAGAATGACATCCTCGAATGACAACTCTCAAAAGATCCTCAAATCTAACACGAAACCATCCTCGAATGGAAACACAATGGTATATCGGCCTCAGTCGATAACCCGAAACACAAATAATGACCTCAGACAAACTTTGCAAAATAGACAAACTGACCTCAATCAATAAGCTCAAGATGGTATATCATCTTCCAATGATAGCCATAACAACAAGACCAACCTCAGAAGGACATGAAGAAAATAATGCCATCCTCGAATGACAACTCACAAAAGATCCTCGGATCTAACACGAAAGCATCCTCGAATGGAGACACAATGGCATACCGGCCTCAGTCGATAACCCAAAACACAAAGAATGACCTCAGACAGACTTTGCAAAAGAGACAAACTGGCCTAAATCAATAAGCTCAAAATGGTCTATAATCCTCGAATGATAGCCACAACAACAAGACCAACCTCAGAAGGACATGAAGAAAAGAATGCCATCCTCGAATGACAACTCTCAAAATATCCTCGGATCTAACACGAAACCATCCTCAAATGGAAACTCAATGGTATATCGGCCTCAGTCAATAACCCGAAACACAAAGAATAACCTCAGACAAACTTTGCAAAAGAGACAAACTGACCTCAATCAATAAGCTCAAAATGGTCTATCATCATCGAATGATAGCCATAACAACAAGACCAACCTCAGAAGGACTTGAAGAAAAGAATGACATCCTCGAATGACAACTCTCAAAAGATCCTCAAATCTAACACGAAACCATCCTCGAATGGAAACACAATGGTATATCGGCCTCAGTCGATAACCCGAAACACAAATAATGACCTCAGACAAACTTTGCAAAATAGACAAACTGACCTCAATCAATAAGCTCAAGATGGTATATCATCTTCCAATGATAGCCACAACAACAAGACCAACCTCAGAAGGACTTGAAGAAAATAATGCCATCCTCGAATGACAACTCACAAAATATCCTCGGATCTAACACGAAACCATCCTCAAATGGAAACTCAATGGTATATCGGCCTCAGTCGATAACCCGAAACACAAAGAATAACCTCAGACAAACTTTGCAAAAGAGACAAACTGACCTCAATCAATAAGCTCAAAATGGTCTATCATCATCGAATGATAGCCATAACAACAAGACCAACCTTAGAAGGACTTGAAGAAAAGAATGACATCCTCGAATGACAACTCTCAAGAGATCCTCAAATCTAACACGAACCCATCCTCGAATGGAAACACAATGGTATATCGGCTTCAGTCGATAACCCGAAACACAAAGAATGACCTCAGACAAACTTTGCAAAATAGACAAACTGTCCTCAATCAATAAGCTCAAGATGGTATATCATCTTCCAATGATAGCCACAACAACAAGACCAACCTCAGAAGGACTTGAAGAAAATAATGCCATCCTCGAATGACAACTCACAAAAGATCCTCGGATCTAACACGAAACCATCCTCGAATGGAGACACAATGGTATACCGGCCTCAATCGATAACCCGAAATACAAAGAATGACCTCAGACATACTTTGCAAAAGAGAAAAACTGACCTTAATCAATAAGCTCAAGATGGTCTATCATCCTCGAATGATAGCCACAACAACAAGACCAACCTTAGAAGGACTTGAAGAAAAGAATTCCATCCTCGAATGACAACTCATTAAAGATCCTCAGATCTAACACGAAACCATCTTGGAATGGAAACGCGATGGTATACCGGCCTTAGTCGATAACCAGAAACACAAAGAAAATAGGACAAGATGAAACAGGACCGTTGTACATAAACGAGAGCCCAGGCAGACAGGACCGTTGTACATAACAAGAACCTGCGACGCAACTGTTGTACCAAACAAGATGCGGAATAAGTGACAAACATTGACATGAAAAGGCAAGGATGCTTGTCAAATGGTATTGGTATCCTCTGCAAGGAGTATTTCAGGTTGAGAAGATGCTCCGGGTCATACGTAATACCTCAAAACTAGCCCATGCTGGCATGCATATGCTTGGATTTATGGCCTAATGCTCCATGAGGATGGAAATGGTACGCTTTGGAGGATGCAAATGCAATGATGATAATGCGTATGCAAATGCAAAGGATCTCCCGGAAAGGAGACTGCAAGTATCCCAGATGGCTTGACTGGGGAGAATATGATGATCACTACACTAATATGATTCATCCTGATGAGGAGGAGACAACTCTGCTGGGAAAGCTGTTAATGATACACTGGCTCTGAACAGTCGCCACTGCCAAAAAAAAATTGGACTTTGAGATTGGGGAGCCAAGACCCTGCTGGAGATGGACCCATCTTGTACTCTGGTGGGGAAGTGAAAATCCTCTGACTAGGCGGGGAACTAGAAGTATGACACTGCTGAGGAAGCAACTTGCTAGGGAGGAAAGACACTCCTTGTACTGTTGGGAATGGCCCCTGTATTGAAGGGAAGTCTTTTCTTGGGGAGGACACCAACCTTCTGCTGCCTTGCTGGAGAAGAAATTCAACTTCACTTCCATTGGGGATAATTGGAGACATCCTAGAAAACACCTGTTCTTGTTTAGGCATAAAGAAATGTTCCTCCTGAAAATCTGCTTTTAGCTCTGTTAGCAACACCTGTACCTGTACCTGCATAAACACAATTGATAGTGCTTTCAATATGGAGAGTTAGTTTGGATATGTATGCCCCAGGCTCATAGCATGAATCATTATCTGGGCATCTCGACACCCTTTCAGAGTTGTATTAAATGTTTTCATCCTTCTGCGTGAGTTAGAAAGCATTCAAATGTTCACAACACAATATAAATCACAATTTGCTGTACATTTTCGCAATCAATCAATGCTAGATGAAAAAAAACATAAGCGAATAGTCACAAGTTGACTGAAATCGATTTTTATTGATTTGGAAAAACGGCCATGAATAGGCATTACAAAGGAAGCAATTCCCTAGAAAGAGGAAATAGCCAAAAAGGAAAACAAACTATCCTATTGGCAATGTAAGAAGTGGATCTCATTAAGTTTCAACCCGGTTATGACTCATATATCTTTAAGATTATCCGCTCACTCTTTCCCTTGAGAAATGTAATTGAACTGGTCTTCAACCCTTAGAATAACCTCAGTTGTGGATAGCTTACGAATTTCGCAGATCACAGTCGTTCGTGTTAGTCCCTCTTTTGCGTGGACCGCCCTTTCGGGTTTTCAATCAACCGGGATACCCCTTTTTGCCTGAGCAGTCCGATGTGGCTTTTCAACTCAGCGGGTGTACATTTTTTTAAAAAATATTTCCCTAATATTTTCCCGAGCCTTTTATTCTGTTTTTGGCTCGCCGGGATGCCCATTTTTTGCCTGGATCTTCATTCTGTTTTTATCCAGCGGGTCCTTTTTTACACGAAGTATTTTCTTACTGCGTCTATGTTGACAGGGGACGAGAAGTCTTCTCCATCCATGGTTGTCAACATCAAGGCTCCACCTGATAAAACCTTTTTAACCACGAACGGTCCTTCATAATTAGGTGTCCATTTTCCCTTGTGATTGTTAAGAGGAGGAATAATCCTTTTCAACACCAAGTCACCTGGTATGTACCTCTATGGTCGTACCTTCTTGTCAAAATCTTGCTTTATCCGCCGCTGATACAACTGTCCATGGTATACAACTGCTAGACGTTTTTCTTCAATGAGGCTCAATTCATTATATCTGGATCGGAGCCACTCAACTTCATCTAGCTTAATGTCCATCATTAACCTCAACGAGGGGATTTCCACTTCAATTGGTAGGATTGCCTCCATACCATACGCCAGTGAGAACGGGGTTTCCCCTGTTGAGGTACGTACTGACGTTTTGTACCCATGTAAAGCGAATGGTAGCATCTCATGCTAGTCTTTGTATGTCACAACCATCTTCTGCACGATCTTCTTAATGTTCTTGTTGGCCGCCTCGACGGCGCCTTTCATCTTCGGGTGATATGGAGAAGAGTTGTGATGTTCTATTTTGAAATCCCGACACAAGTCAGCCATCATCTTGTTGTTGAGATTAGAACCATTATCAGTAATGATTCTTTCGGGAATTCCGTACCGGCAAATGATGTCTCTTTTAATAAACTGGGCTACCACTTGTTTAGTAACATTGGCATAAGATGTCGCTTCGAACCACTTCGTGAAGTAGTCTATAGCAACCAGGATGAAACGGTGAATGTTGGAAATTGTCGACTCGATCTTGCCAATCATATCAATGCCCCACATGGCAAACGACCATGGTATAGACATGACACTCAAAGGATTCGGAGGCACATGGACCTTATCAGCATAAATCTGACACTTGTGACATTTACGGGAGTATTTACAACAATCGGATTCCATGGTGATCCAATAATAACCCGATCTCAACAAATTCTTGGCCATAGCATGTCCTCCAGCATGGGTACCAACGGAGCCTTCATGAACCTCCTGCATCAACAAGTCTGCTTCGTGTCTATCCACGTACCTGAGCAGAACTATATCGAAGTTTCGCTTGTATAGCACAGCATCTTGATTCAAGAAGAAGCCACCTGCTAGTCTTCTGAGGGTCTTCTTGTCTTTACTGGATGTCCCAGCCGGGTATTCTTGAGTCTTCAAGAATTATTTGATATCATGATACCAAGGTTTGTTATCTTCACCACTGTTAACTACAAAGACATAAGCATGTCTTTCAAGACGGGAGACCATGATTCGAGGCACAAAATTTTCTTGACAAACTTTAATCATAGACGACAAAGTTGCTAGAGCATCGGCGAACTGGTTTTCATCTCGAGGAATATAATTCAACTTGACCTTGGTGAATAAAGTTAACAGCCTCCTAACATAATCACTGTAAGGAACCAAGTAAGGTTGATGAACTAACCATTTGCCATTGACTTGGTTCACCACCAGGGCAGAATCTCCGAAGATCTCAAGGTTCTTGACTCGCAAGTTGATTGCCTCTTCAACCCCCATGATGCAAGCTTCATACTCTGCCTCATTGTTAGTGCATTTGAAAGTCAACCGAGAAGCTAAAGGTGTATGACCCCTTCTGGTGAGATGATAACAGCACCTACCCCGCTTCTGTTCATGTTCATAGATCCGTCAAACATCAACTTCCATTTGGATTCAGGGTCTGGCCCTTCCTCCGGAAGTGGCTCTTCACAGTCTTTCAACTTGAGGAACATGATGTCCTCATCCGGAAACTCGAATTTCATGGGTTGATAATCGTCGATTGGATGCTGAGCCAAGTATTCTGACAATACACTTCCTTTAATTGCTTTTTGTGAAGTTTAATGGATATCATACTCTGTTAGTATCATCTGCCATCGGGCTACCCTTCCTGTCAGAGCTGGCTTCTCGAAAATGTATTTCACGGGATCCATCTTGGAAATTAAGAGAGTGGTATGAGTCAACATGTACTGGCTTAGTCGGCGAGCAGCCCATGCCAAAGCGCAGCAAGGTTTCTTGAGTAGTGAGTAGCGTGTTTCACAATCGGTAAACTTTTTGCTAAGGTAATAAATGGCGTGCTCTTTTCGACCAGACTCGTCCTGTTGACCCATCACACATCCCATTGATCCTTCGAGCACAATAAGATACATGATCAAAGGTCTCCCTGGTACTGGAGGCATGAGAATTAGAGATTCTAGCAGATATTCTTTGATTCGTTCAAAGGCTTGCTGACAGTCTTCATTCCACTAAATTGCCTGATTCTTCCTCAAAAGCTTAAAGATAGGCTCACATGTGGCCGTTAGGTGACAGATAAACCGTGCAATGTAATTTAGTCTCCCTAAAAAACCACGCACTTGTTTTTCAGTTTTTGGTTCAGGCATCTCTTGGATGGATTTTACTTTGGCTGCATCAACCTCAATTCCCCGCTCACTAACAATGAAACCAATTAGCTTGCCGGACCGGACCCCGAAGGTGCATTTGTTCGGATTCAACCTTAATCTGAACTTTCGGAGTCTGTCAAACAACTTTTCTAGATTGACCAAATGCTCTTCTTCTGTTTGGGACTTTGCTATCATATCATCAACATAAACCTCAATTTCATGACGAATCATGTCGTGAAATAACGTCACCATTGCCTATTGGTAAGTGGCTCCAGCATTCTTCAGACCAAATGGCATAACCTTGTAACAGAAAGTGCCTTAAGGCGTAATAAAGGTAGTCTTTTCCATATCATCGGGAGACATTTTAATCTGGTTATAACCTGAGAACCCGTCCATGAAAGAGAACACAAAAATCTGAGCAGTATTATCAACAAGCACATCTATGTGAGGCAGAGGGAAATCATCTTTAGGGCTGGCCCTATTCAAATCCATGTAGTCTACACACATCCTGACCTGACTGTCTTTCTTAGGGACCAGCACAATATTGGCAACCCACGGAGGGTAACTAGTCACGTCCAGGAAACCAACATCAAATTGCTTTTGTACTTCCTCTTTTATCTTGATTTCCATATCAGGGCGTGTGCATCTCAACGTTTGCTTCACTGGCTGGCAGTCTTCTTTCAGAGACAGCTTGTGTACAACAATGTCAGTGTCTAAACCAGGCATATCCTGGTAAGACCATGCAAAGACATCAACATACTCTCGAAGCATGGCAATTAGACAAGTCTTGATATATTCTTCTAATGAGGCCCTGATCTTAACTTCTTTCTTGTCTTCTTCGGTACCCAAGTTTATCACTTCGACGGCCTCTTCATGCAGCTGAATCATCTTCTCCTCCTGTTTAAGCAGTCTGGCCAATTCTTCAGGTAGTTCGCAATCTTCTTCAACTTCCTCATCGGCTTGATAAATTGGATTGTCAAAGTCATACTTATCCATAACAGGGTCGTCATTGATAAGATTCGGTGACAAGCACCTGCATGAATGGTGATTCATTCAAGGCTTTAGAAAAAGCTTGAGAAAATGAGAAACATTGCCATTTTAAAAACATTTCTTTCTTTTTGCAAAACAAAAGCAAAAATGAAAGGCAAAGAACAACAAAAAGAACCCTTACAAAAAGCTACTATACCCCGGAAAAGACATAGTGCTTGAGTACAGGAAAGACCAAAAACAAAGATTAGTACTCTTCGAAGGAAGTGACTGAGATAAGCCTTTCAGATGACCAGTTGCTAAGTTGAATCCCTAGAATAGCAGGCCTGATCCACTCATCTAAGTCACAGTCACTATCAACTGTATCGTCCTGCACGGCACTGATGCTTCCGTAATCCACCACTCCTGCACTCGTGAAAGTAATCGGGCCTTGACGACCTCTAGCACTCGGTCCAGATGATGACTGCACAGGATGGTAACCAATCCCAAACATATCTTTCTTTTCTGGCACTTCTACTGGACTGCCCCAGCCTTCTCGTATCACAGATTCTACCACTTCAAGAGCTTTCTTATAAGAGGCTATGGAAACCCCCTTCTTTGATTCTTTAGAAGAAGCTGCCAATGAAGATGCTTGTTCAGTTTTTAGGGGCTCAAAAGCCTGACATGGAGTTTCAACTATTTCTCCATCCATCTCCACATACTTGAATAAATCCAGATGACTAACAAAAATGTCTTCTTCCCCACTAACAGTTACAATTTGGCCTTCCCAGACGAACTTTAGCTTTTGATGAAGTGTGGATGATACTGCTCCCGCTGAATGTATCCAAGGTCTTCCCAGTAAACAAATGTATGCATGTTGTATATCCATTACGTAGAATGTGGTATTGAAGATTTGTGGACCTACTTTAATTGGTAAATCCACCTCCCCGAACACCGATCTCCTCGACCCATCAAATGCTCTAACTACCAGGTCGCTAGGCTTTAGAATCACTCCATCATAATCCAATTTCATCAATGCTTTCTTGGGAAGAACATTCAACGATGATCCAGTATTTACCAACACATGAGAAAGTACTGCACCCTTACATTCTAAAGAGATATGCAGTGCCCGATTATGAGCACGCCCTTCAGATGTTAGATCCATGTCTGTAAAGCCCAATCCGTGACTGGCATTGACACTAGATACCACCACTTCTAACTGATTTACTGAAATGTCCTGAGGCACATAAGCCTTGTTCAGGATATTCATGAGAGCTTTCTTGTTGGATTCAGAACACATTAGCAAAGACAAGATGGAAATCTTCGACGGAGTCTGCTGCAAATGGTCCACAATCTTGTAATCGCTCTTTTTGATAATTCTCAGAAATTCTTCAGCTTCTTTATCAAAGGTGATGTCTGGATCAGTTACTGGTGTGGGCTCATTGACAACCACTGGCTGCTTCCCTCTTGCTTTAGCCTGGGCTTCTGCGGTGTCTCTGGGTGGTATCACACTATTTCTTAGTGTTTCCGGCGCAAATAATCTTCCACTTCTAGTAAAGCCCCCTACTCCAACGTTTTCTACTTGAGTTGGGGTCGTATTAAACGTGGCCAACTCTTGCTTCTGTCTGTTTCAGTATACTTCGCCACCATAATTCCAGGGAATGGCTTTATCTCTCTAATACAATATTGGTCCTGCAGTGGTGATGGTTATCGGTGCCACTCTGGCCCGTGGAGGAACATGAGATGGATCGAAGAAGATGGTTACTGTAGAGACTTCACTTTCTTTTACAACTTTGTCAAACTGTAGAACCCATTCATTAATCATGCTCTGGATCCCCCCTTTCAACTGCTCATAACCACCTGGGGCTTTAGCACACCCCGGACAATCAACTTCACACCCAGGAAAAACACCCCTCTATGACAAGCAAACTTTAACAACACTCAACGGAGTCTGCAGGTCGTTGACATCACGCACTAAGTTTAGATTCTCCCCTTCATCAATTGCCCCAACCGTACCTTCGTGAGGAGGCATGGGGTTCTGTATTACATTAGGCGTAGGAGCGAAATTAATCGCTTTAGAATCCAGTAGGTCCTGAACAACATACTTCAGAGCTTTGCAGTTTTCAGTGGTATTCTCGGGAGCTCCGGAATGAAATTTGCATCTGGCATTTGTATCTTAACCCTCGGGGATTTGGCCCGGCTTCGGGGGTTGTAGAGTTCGGAGTTGAACCATATGGAGTTGTAGGAGATTTTTCAAAAGCTGTGAATAGGACATCGGCGGAGTTTCAAAATGTCTTTCTCTGGTCTTCTGGGGGTAATATGGACGAGGAGCTCTTTGTTGATACCCTTGTTGGCATGGCGGCTGCGGTGGTTGGACTTGTTGTTGAACAGGTTGATCTGATATAGTGACGGGGGCTACTTGCTGATAAAACCCTATGTTGTTTCCTCCCCTCTGCGCGTACACTGCCCCAGTCTCTCCTTCTCTCCTCTTCACGAAGGGCTTCTTGACTCCATAACTCGATGCGCCCCGATTCTGAATCTTCCCTTGCTTGATCAAGCTTTCTACCCTTTCGCCCATCAAGATGATATCTGAGAATCCACTTGAGGAACATCTAGCTAGCCTTTCCATGAAATGCCCAAGGAGGGTATCCAGGAATAGGTCTACCATTTCTCTCTCCAGCAAAGGTGGTTGCACTCTAGCGGCCACTTCGCGCCACCTTTGCGCATAATCTTTGAAGCTCTCGGAGTTCTTTTAAGTCAGACATTGAAGTTGAGTGCGACTGGGCACCATGTCGATATTATATTGATACTGCTTGAGGAATGCTTCTCCCAATTCCTTCCAGCTTCTCACAGAGCTTCTCTCTAGCTTCATATACCATTCCAAGGATCCTCTGGAGAGACTATCCTGGAAGTAGTACATCCATAGCTTTTCGTCCCTAGTATGGGCAACAATCTTCCGGTAGAATGCCTGCAAGTGAGTTTTGGGGCAGGAACTACCGTTATATTTGTCAAAAGTAGGTGGCCTGAATTTGTGAGGAATAACCACCCCGGGGACTAGACCCATGTCAGACACATCTATCCCCAAAGTGTCTCTACACTCGAGGGCTTTGACTTTCTCAGCAAGCATAAAAAAGTCTTGAAGATTTCCTTATCCACCGAACCTCATGTCATTGTTGAAAGAAGGGAACTGATCCTCCTGCCTGTCTTGTACTGGAATGAAAGTTGTTGCGCCCTGTTCTGGAACTTGAGGTCCACCTGGGCCATTGTTGGTGTTAGGAGGAGTCACTTGGACGTCAGGAGTAGTTACAGGGATATTAATATGAGGAGGGTTGAGCCCCTGATTGCATTTCTTAACTCTTGTTGTCCCTGAGCCATCCCTTGCATCATGACCATGAACTCTCCTATTCTGGTGCGAAATTCATTAAGCTCAGTTTGCATAGCATCCATGATTGTCCTCTTGTTGTTGCGAGTTGCGTAACGATGCAGGATATTCTGTCGAGGATGACGGGTCTTGGCGGCCCTCGCAATTTTTTCCTGTAACACAAATAAGTTAAGCAACCTGTAGAAGACCTGCAAAACAAAGAAAAATGCAAATGGTGTGTATTAAATGCAATGTGTTCCTTTTATTCCCAAGGCTTCCACTACTTTCCCATTTTGGAGCTAAGAAAAATATCCCTTGCAAGAAAATCCTGTGTGACATTTAAACTTGAAGTGGTGGCATTTATTTTGTGTCTACGCAACAGATATAACCAGAGACTTCAGGTAAATCGGAAGACAATTGGAATAACAAAGATCCTTACAAGGTACAAATTCTTAGGGAACTGAAGTTGTAGGTGCTACCTCCTTAGGGTAGAGAGGTGTTTCTATAGAAAATGGGAGTAACAGGGTTTTCACACGATCCTCCAACCAGCTAGAAAAAGGCTCATAACTATTGGAATCCACTCTCCCAAAGTCTTTCTTCCCTTTCATCACTCTAACCTCCAAAGCTTGGGATACTAGTATGCTCTCTTGAGATTTTCTTCTACTGGAAAGTATAAAGATTCATTTTCCTCTTCAATCAAAGGCACATCTCTTAATGGATAACCAAATTGCTTCTTGGACAAGATAGGATTGTAACTGATCCCACCTTTCCTTCCTATCAAAGGAACACTTGGGAAACTACCACAACTGACTAGTATTTCTTTTCTCACAAGGTCTTTGTTGCATCCCCATGAAATGTCAGCTGAGGTTAAGCCCATTAATCTTTTGGACCACTTCCAAGATTGTTTCAAATCCTGAAAAAGGCCCTGATTTAGAGAGTTGCCTTACAAACCAATCAGCAAATAGGGGAGCACAACAATTTACATGTCCCTTCCTTTTTGCATTCCTATGGTGAACCCCGTAATAAAAGTCACCTAGCAAAGTGGGTACTGGATTTCTTCTAGAAAATATAATGATAGCTTCCATGTTAATTAAACCCTTCTCTCCTGGAAACAAACTAGTCCCATATACTATCAAAGCCAGCAAGGTGTTGAACTTAGCCCATTTGTTCTCAGAGGCCAGGTCCTGAGCTTCCTTGATAAGAAAATCTAAGAAAAGTCATTTACCTTTGGTGGCATCCACTTCTCTGCTAACTTTGGATAAATCTAGAAGAAAAGACTAAGCTATATCTTTGGATGAAGGCATCTTCTCTAAGCCATAGTAAGGAGCACCACTTTTGATGGGGATTTTGAGGATGCTGGATATCTCTTCTAATGTGGGAGCCAAGATGTAGTCAGGGAAAACAAAAACCCTCAGTTGTGGATCATAGAACTGTAGTAGAGAATGCAAGTCATCCCTCTGATCAATGGTTGGCTTATTCACATAGTTTAGAATCGTTCCAAACTCTTTTCTGAAATCATCAAGCACTTTGTCACCCATCAAGCCAAATAACTTATGAATACAATCTGTCTCTGGATGTTGGAAAGTATAATGGACATTTCTCTTCCTTGGAATCTCCATGTTGAAGCATCAAATATGACCAGAATAGGAGGTAATGAACCCTGAGAGTAAAAAGAACACAAAATGATTAATGATGTTATAATGTTATGCAAGGCAAGGCATGTGATCAGTGATGTGTCTGTGTAGTGAATCAGGTAATCGAGTGTCTGTGCAAGTCCACAATATCATCACAAGTATCTTTCTGATAAGGAGTTCATGATTTCATACTCCATAATTAACAGAACAAGATCATATCACTAAAATGTACTGGCATACATGGGTATGTTGAAGTTTTGGGCTCCTGCAAACCTGTAAACCCCTCCCAATCTCACGGGTGTGCTTCTCGGGTCAAACATCACGGACTCTCAAGGCCGAATAGCACTAATATGTTCACCATTTCTGAAAAATGGCTCATGACCAAATCAGGGAATCGGTTTGGCATTATTGTCGCTCCCCCATATAGACACCATGGTCCCAGTGTGCAGACGCGAACGGTCGGTGCAAAGCGATAATGAGATGAACTGACTAGAGTCACCAGCTAGGCATTTTTATCCCGAAGGAAAGGTAATGCTGCATAAACCTAGAAAAAGATGGATAAGACGGTTGCGAACCAGAGAAACTGAGAAAGGGAGTTGGTTACAACCTGGGAAGGTATTAGCACCCAGATTGTCCGTCGTACTCGACGGGATCCATGCTTACAAGATTGTGTTTAACAGGGGTAGTGTATGTGTTATTTGTGTGCAAAAGCTAATGAATGAATGTACAGGTGTCAGTGCAAAAAGAAGTGAAATGCTCAGGAACTGAGGCTTAAGAAAGAATGCTGAAAGAGGGGGAAGACAAGGAGAATTTTGTTCGATAACTGTTAAGTTATGCCTACGTATCCTCTCGTATAATGAGGAAGTCAGAACACCGTAGTTCGACCCAAAGATACTGAAAGATAAATTGACTATCAACTTCTTACTTGCCTATGCTCAGGTGTATGACTCGTCTGGCTCGAGTGCTAACTGTCTTGCATTAGACGGAAGAAGCGAGTCTTCGTTTATGAATGAGTGTGATGAGAAACGAATCCCGAAGGAGATGATTATTGTTTGTTTTTGTGTTTTCAGTTTTGTTATTGTTTTTTATGTTTTGCATAAGTTAATGAGCTTAAGCCTAAGTCAAAGGTTATAAACTCATTATATCCTCCCTGATTAGGGATAATGAATCTACTTAAGTGTGAAATAAACACCTCAACTGAATTACCATGATGATGTAGGATTAATATCATTAACCTACTTGTGATTATTAAGATGTTTTTGGGTTTTTGTTTAGTGTTAAGTAATGAGTTTAATCTCTAATCACAGATTGGTGAACTCATTATACCATCCTAATAGAAGGATAATATATGAGAACACTTAAGCTGAGGAAGAGACCTCAACTTAATCCATGGTTAGGGATTAAATTCATTATATAACAAGCCTTTATTAAGTGGATTTTAATTAAAGGATGAGATTAAGAAATGGATTTTAAATTTGTAAGACAACTTGAGGGGGACTTGTCCATTAAACACTAAGGTTAGTCCCTCTTAACCATAAGGAAGAGATAGAACCCTAATGTAAGGCCCAAGTTACAAGATAATGTCTTGGTGATTAGTAATGTGATTTGATTAAGAGGTGTAAAAAAATTAAAGATTTAACGCTAAGGATTAAAGTTATACACTCCATCCTAAGAGAAGGATGTAGGCATAACCCTAATTCAAAGTCCTAAAGCTTTAAGAGTTTAGTCTCTGATTATTGAGATGAGAAAAGAGACTCAAGGAGACTCAAAGGTAAAAGATAAAGGGGGACTATACACAACCATAAAAGTTATCATGCTTCAAGGCCAGCAATGGAAGAAGCATATGAAAAGAGAAGGAAGAAGAAGAATAAGTTACTTACTTCTTGAAGAAGATAAGTAACTTAGAAGAAAGAAAGTTAGAAGAATGGAACATAAGTGAAACAAATTCACTTCAAATACAAGTAAATATGCATATGAATGATGAGAAGAGATGGGAAGTGAAGGCAAATCCACCTCCCAAATAACTTACCAAGAGTTCCTGAAAATGTTAGTATGAATGCATAAGACATAAAGCAAAAGGAAATGAATTGAAAAGAGATGTGAAGACCATAGTCAGAAGTGAAAATTCAATGTAAAAGGCATATGAGATGATTCAAAGTCATACAAGATGCATATGAATGATCATACAAAGATGAAATGCAATGAGAGCATGCTTAGAAGCTTGGAAACACATGAATGCTTATGAAATGCAATGGATGCAAAGCATAGAAAATGAATGAAGAAATGATCAAGCAATGTTCAAGCATGTCTTAAGATGTCTAAGATGTCATACAAATGCTTGAAATATCATGGTAAGGTCATATGATGATGATATGCAAAGATGAATGCAAATGAACATGAGAAATTAGGGTTTTATGAATGTATGAGATGCAAATGACCAAAACAGAAGCATACAACATGATAAAAAATTGAAATCAAACTCTATCAAACCCTAATCCCACATAAGGTCACATCCCAAAGGAGAAAGTCAGAAGCTAATCCTATTGAAAGTTATGAATTTTCTAAGTTTGCTAGGGTTTTTGGGTGATTCTCAAGGGAAAATGCAAATCAATTTGAGAATGCAAGATAAATTCATGAGGAAAATAACCTAGAAACTACATGAAATATGTGAAACAAAGCAAAAAGAATCAAGTTCAAACTCTTCATGGTTCGACAGAAATGATTTTTCAAAGTTAGGGTTTAAAAATGTGATTTTAAAGAACCCTAATTCAAAGAAAATTGTGAAATTATGATCAAACCTAAAAAAAAATATTATTAAGAGTTTGAAAATGTTTCTAAATGTATTGGAATGGTTCATGATTTTTTTGGTGATTTTTAGAAACCTAAATGTATTTTTAATTAATTTAAAATAAAATAACATTTAAATATTTTAAAAATAATTTTTTAATACAAAAAATAAAATAAAAATCATTTTTGGGTTGAGAAAAATATTTGGATCAGAAATGCAAAAGGAAATATTTTTATGATGTTTTTAACTATTTTAAATTAAATATGCAAAAGAAATAAAATAAAATGAATTAAAAATGGATTAAATGGGAAGTCAGTGCATCCAAAGGCCCAGATTCAAACAAAATTGGAGGGAGTTGACTAGCGCGTGTTTGGAGGGTCAGGATTCAATCTGGCATTTTTTAAAAATTAATCCTAATTAATAAAAACTAATTAACTAATTAGGGTTAATGAACACATCCTGGACCTTCATACACGCGCGAAATCCAAATCATACGGCCCACTTTTAAACTGGCCCCTAAATCCTAATTAGTGCCCTAATGATTTTCAGGTGACCGGAGCTAGCTCCGGTTATCTTCTCCGGCGAGACACTCAACCCAACTTCTTCCCTAGGTCAAATTAAACCCTCTAAAGCTCCAGAAATGATCCTCTAACCCCCCTAAGAAAGAATCCATCATCAAATAACATTTATATTTCATCAAAAACAAGAATCGAAGCAAACAAGATTTTCGGGAAAACTTTCAGAGAGTTCATACATTCTCAAATCTCAACCATTTTCAAAAGTAAAGATATCAGCATGATCAAGGAAGCATGGAGAACCATTTAAGAACTTAAAATAAAGGTTCTGGAAAAATTGCTCGTGAGGTATACCTGAGTTGAAGCTCTTCAGTTTGGAGCTTTCTGGCCTTTTCTTTGATGCAAACTAACCCCGATGAGCTCCTTGATGATGTTGCAATGCTTAGAACAAGTTTGTGATGGCTATTTTAAAGTGTATGGTTTTGGTTTTGCAGAAATCGTGTTTTTGATTTTGGAGGTTTCAGGCCATTTTGAGGGTTGCTTTGTGTTTATGAGTGATTTGAAGATGATCGGTGAAGTTTGTTTTGAAGTTTGATGGCTGTGTTTTGAGTTTCGAAGAAGGGAAGTTTTTGAAAAAATTTGTGCAATCTAAGTTGTGTGGTGATTCAGGCTTGGTTCTTGTGTCAAATGAGATCCATAATCTTTTTTTGTAATGTCTTGATTGGTCAGAGAGTGGTTAGTGGCACAACTTGATTGGTATGGGAGGTTTTGCAAAAAATTCAAATTTGTATACTTGAGGTATGGGCATGGTGCAGAGCTGCTTCAAGGGGTGTCTTGGCCTCAGCAGTGTTTGTGTATGGCCCTTGGATCAATAGAGTGCAGCTTGAAGGCTTGGATGAAGAGATATCATGTGTTTTGCAAATTTCCAACTTTGCTAATTTTGTGAAAATGAGGTATGGTTTCTTGTGATTCAAGGCACAATTCTGGTTCAAATGCATTGCACTATGTTGGTATGATGTTTAGAAGTCAATTAGAGGTCATGAAATGGCTTAGAACTTGAATTTGCAAAAAACCCTCTTTGGCATGAAACTTGAAATTATGTGATTTTTTCCAACTTTGAAAGGCCATATCTTGAGTTCTAGGATGAATCAAGACATGTTCTAGTACTTTTTGAAAAGGGAAAGACCTAATCTACAACTTTAATGTCCAAGAATTATTCATTTGAAGCATTTTTGGTCATGAAAGAGGAGGTTGAAAATCTTTCCCAAAATGGAAAGTTTCCATTACAAGTCATTTCCAGAAATGGCAAGTTTGCAATTGGCTCAAAATTCTTCAACTTTGTGAACTTACAACCACTTATAAGATCAAATAAAGATCATAGAACCTCAATTTGATGAAAATGATCCTTTGGTACCCTTGTTAGGGGCCTCAGATGCCCTGATTTTGACTTAACTTGCTTAAGAAGTTACCCAATGATCATATGACTTCCACAATGAATTTCTTCATCAAACTTGGTACACATGATCCTTATAACATATTAAGAACATTAGAAACATGAATGACCAAAAAAATAGGAGTTAAGGCCTCTGAAACCAAAACCCTAATTTTGGTCATCTATGCTGGAAAACCCTATCTCTGCTTCCATGCCTTTGCCATTCTTTGTGATCTCTTGACTTTTATGAACTTTGGGGAGCATAATATGATTATAGAACACACATGGACCCTCTTCTAAAGCTTCAAGACCATTGGGATGACTCAGATTGATTCTTGGATTGCTCAGATCACAAACCCTAGATGCAGATGAAATGCAGTGAAACAAATATGCAATATGAGATGTAATGCTTATGTTAAAACAAAAATGAAAGACCACAAGCCATGGTGTGAGAAAAAGTGAGGGCAAATTTGGGGTGTTTACAGCTGCCCTTATTCAAGTATGAGTTAGCTATGCAGGGTGTAAGCACATGGCTTAACAGACAAACAAGATAACTTGTGGTTGAATACCAAAGACAGTCCGAAATTTGCACTCGCTGGGGAGAAGAAGAATATGGATATAAATTGTAAAAGGAAGTATAGTATGATTATCAAATTAAAACGATGGAGGACGACCATCGAGTAGAGGACGAACTGATGGGGATAAAATGGTAAGCAAAGCAATGACGGGGACGACCGACAAGTTGGGGAAATGAAGAAACCACGATGGGGACGACCATCGGGTAATAAAACTCTCTGGGGATATTTGAGGAAAACAATGATAGGGACGACCATCAGGATTGAAAGTAAAGTAAACAATGAGGGGGACGGCCATCGGGTTAAAGAATAAATGAAATAATGATGAGGGACGGTCATCAAAGGTGAAAGACGATCACCTAGCAGGGGACGGCTGCTCTTTATCACGACATATGACGAATGTCAGATAGAAAAGTTCAACGATGGGGACGGCCATCGGATAAGCATGATGAAGGAAGATCATCAAGAGGTGAAGGATGATCACCTAGCAGGGTACGACTGCTCTTGGGGATTATCTTGGCATAGGACGAATGTCAGATAACAAGATCAACGTGGGGACGACCATCGGATAAATGATGAGGGGAAATCATCAAAAGGTGAAGGACAATCACCTAGCAGGGGACGACTGTTAAAAATATATCACAGGATAGGACGAATGCCGGATAGAAGGTTCCAACAATGGAGATTCCACTAGGGAAAAGGATGAGGGACGATCATCCGAAGGTGAAGGATGATCACCTAGCAGGGGACGACTACCGAAAGCATCACGACATAGGACGAATGTCGAATAGAAACAAGTTGTTTTGTTGGCGACTTACTAGGAATGGTAAACACGGACGAGTTCTTGATGGTGTGTATAAACTAAAGATGCGGACGAGCATCCTTAGGACCATGATATAGACGAGTATCGGTAGAAGCAAATGCTGACACGTGTTTGAGGATGATGATACGGACGAGTATCAATCGGTTTAGAAAGGAACATGGGTGAGTGTTGATCTGGTGAGGAGATGATATATACAAGATACGGACGAGTGTCAGCGACTTCTGTATAAGTAAGATACGGACGAGTATCAAAAGGATTGTATATAAGTATGTACAAGTGTTGATCTGTTGGTGAAGTATGTGCAAGACATGGACGAGTGTTGAAAGATTGGGCAAGGGACACGGAAGAGTGTTTGACTTGAAGGGGAAGTATGACACGGACGAGTGCCAAAAGGAATATGTACAAGCTGTGAACAAATATTTGTATTTGAGAGTGCATAAGCTATTCTGGCGACCTGCGTGGGGATATGGTGACACAGACGAGTGTCGAGAAGAGCATGTTAAATATAAATAGGCATCTGTATTTTGAGCATGCAAAGGGGAAGCTTTGGCTTTTATCTGCAAAAGATATGAGTTTTGTATATTTCTGTGATGGTATTTGCAGGCAACTGGCTCGAACCTGGCTTATGATCATGCAAATGTTTGATTTTTGCCGTAATGCTCCGTATTATACGGAATGCTACGCTTATTTCAGTGAATATGATGTGAATGCTATGTTCATGCAAATGAGAGAACTGATCCGAGACTCGGATCCTGCGGGGATAAATATCTCTGGCTGATCTACTTGGAGGGAGAACCTGGATGGGGAAGAGATCATTGATAGATCTACCCGGAGGGAGAACTCTGCTTGGGGAAATATATCATTGGTAGATCTGTCCGGATGGAGAACTATCAATGGGGATGAGGAAGTTTTAGCAACTCCGTTGGGGATATGTTTCAGGTTTTGCTCTACTGGGGAGCCAATTCTGTGGGGAATCAATTCCATCAACCCTGCTGAGGATGAGGGAAATCTGGTATCTCTGGTGGGGAAAGGAAAGTTCTTTGACCACCTTGCTGTGGAAGAGGTTGTCAGGCACTGCTCGGGAGGAGATAACTTCTGGGAAGTAGTGATACTGGTGATTCAATGCTTGATATGCCCCATGTTGCGAAAGATTGTTTGTCTTGAGTACCTGTAACCTGTTAAGACAAAGGTAAAAACGCACAAGTGTCCCGAGGTATCCTTAACCGAATTCCGTCATAGGAATTAGATTTACTGAGAGCAATATATTTCCTGCAAGCATTTATTAAAATGGCTCATATGTTTTATGCAAGTGTTGTATTATGAACATTGGACACTTTGCAAACGAAACAAAAATGTACAAAACAAGGTGTGACTGAAAATTCTGATTTTATTAATTTGTGTGCCCTGAATTGGCAAGTACAGTCAAAGAAGCGAATCCCCAGGAAGGAGGAGATTTCTGTAAATTGAGAAAATAAAAGTGTTGGAAATGTTGAAGATGACGCTCCAGTGAGCTTCCTTTACTATGACCTGTATGACCTTGACTTCTTCTTATCTTGATTTTTGAAGAAGGTTGATTCTGACCGGTGCTTTACCCTTTCGGAGCCTGCCATGTTGTGAGAGATACAGACGAATTCAGAATGCAGTTGTTTGCTTATTCCCGGATTTTGCGTGGATCGTCCTTTAGGGTTTTCAATCCACCAAGATACCCATTTTTTCCTGAGCTGTCCAATGCGGCTTTTCAACTTAGCGGGTGTACATTTTTTTGATTTTACCCTTATTTTTGCCCGAGTCTTTTATTCTGTTTTTGACTCGCTGGGATGCCCTATTTTTGCCTGGACTTACATTCTGTTTTTATGTCTAGCGGGTCTTTTTATGTGAAGTATTTTTTAACTGCATCTGAATTCACAGGAAACGGGAAGTCCTCACCATCCATGGTTGCGAGCATCGGTGCTCCACCTAAGAAGACTTTAGTTATCACATAGGGACCTTCATAGTTTTGCGTCCACTTGCCCCTGTGGTCTGTATGAGGAGGAAGGATTCTCTTCAAAACAAGCTCTCCCACTTGGTATTCCCGAGGTCTGACTTTTTGATCGAAGGCTTTCTTCATTCGCTTCTGATATAACTGCCCATGACAGATGGCAGCTAGCCTTTTCTCTTCAATCAGATTCAGTTGATTGTACCGAGACCAGACCCATTCTGCTTCATACAGTTTCACATCCATCATTACCCGTAAGGAGGGTAGCTCAACTTCAACATGTAGGACAACTTCCATACCATACACAAGCTGATAAGGCGTTGCCCCGGTAGACGTTATGATTGAGGTTCGGTACCCATGCAAAGCAAATGGTAGCATCTCATGCCAGTCCTTATAGGTAACTACCATCTTTTGTACAATCTTCTTGATGTTCTTGTTAGCGGCCTCAACAGCGCCATTCATCTTTGGCCTGTAAGTAGAAGAGTTATGATGTTGAATTTTGAAGTCCCGACAAAGTTCTGCCATCATTTTGTTGTTCAAATTGGAATTATTATCAATAATGATTTGCTCGGGAACTCCATATTGACAGATGATATCTCTTTTCAGAAATCTGGATACCACTTGTCCGGTGACGTTTGCGTATGAAGCTGCTTCGACCCATTTGGTGAAGTAATCAATGGCTTTTTAAAGGATTTGGAGGCACATGCACTTTATCCGCGTAGATCTGGCACTTGTGGCATTTTCTGGCATAGGCACAACAGTCTGCATCCATTGTGATCCAGTAATAACGTGATCTTATCAATTTCTTTGCCATTGCATGTCCCCCGGCATGGGTACCAAAAGAATCTTCATGCACCTCGTGCATCAGGAGGTCTGCTTCCTTCTTGTCAACACATCTGAGTAGGACCATGTCAAAGTTTTGCTTGTATAATGAACCATTAACATTGAGGAAGAAACTACCGGCCAGCCTTCTTAATGTCTTCTTATCATTGGATGATGCCCCAGGTGGGTATGCCTGATCTTATAAGAAGCATTTGATGTCGTGGAACAAAGGTTTGTCATCACTAGCAGTGTCCACAGAGAATACGTATGCCAGTCGGTCCAGTCTGGATACTAAAATCTGAGGCACATAAATGGCAGCTTGAACTGTGATCATGGAGGAAATGGTAGCTAAAGCGTCCGCAAACTGATTCTCATCTCGAGGGATGTATTCAAGTTTGACTATTGTGAAGAAAGTTAATAATCTCCTTGTATAGTCACAGTATGGAATTAGATGCTCCTGATGGGTGTACCATTTGTCGTTGGTCTGATTGATTACCAAAGCCGAATCTCCGAAAACATTCAAAGTTTTGATCCTGAGGTCAATGGCCTCCTCAAGACCCATGATACAGGCTTCGTATTCCGCTTCGTTGTTAGTGCAGGCAAAGGTGAGTTTTCCCGAGAAAGGCATGTGAACTCCTTTAGGTGTAATAAGCACTGCACCAACCCCACGACCATTCATATTGACAGCCCCATCGAACATCATAGTCCATGTTTCTTCTAGATCAGACCCTTCAGTGTGAACTGGCTCTTCACAATAGTTTGCTTTTAAGAACATGATATCTTCATCCGGGAAGTCAAATCTCATAGGCTCGTAATCATTAATGGGTTTCTCAGCCAGATAGTCAGACAATACACTGCCTTTGATGGCCTTTTGAGAGGTGTACTGAATGTCATACTCTGTTAGAATCATTTGCCATCTTACAACCCTTCCGGTAAGTGCTGGCTTCTCAAATATGTACTTGACGGGGTCCATTTTTGAGATCAATAAAGTAGTGTGAGTCAACCTATATTGTCTTAGTCGGCGAGCAGCCCACGCTAAAGCAAAACAAGTTTTCTCGAGCAATGAATAACGTTGTTCACAGTTGTCGCTCCCGAAAATTTGCATCCCGGTACAAGCGCGAACGGTCGGCGAAAGGAGAAAATGAAAGTGAATATGAATAGAGTCGCCAGCTAGGCATTTTTATCCCGAAGGAAAGGTAATGCTGCATAAACCTAGGAAAGAGATGGATAAGACGGTCGCGAACCAGAGAAACTCAGAAAGGTGGTTGGTTAAAACCCGGGAAGGTATTAGCACCTAGATTGTCCATTGTACTCGACGGGATCCACACTTAAAAGATTGTGTTTAAAGAGGTAGGTGTATGTGCTATCTGTGTGCAAAAGCTGGAAAAGAATATACAAGTGTCAGTGCAAAAGGGTGAATGCTGAGAGAGGGGGATGGCAAAGAGACTTTTGTTTGATAACTATTAAGTTATGCCTACGTATCCTCGCGTGCAATGAGGAAGTCAGAACACCGTAGTTTGACTCAAAGAAACTAGGAGATAAATTGACTGTGAACTGCTTGCTTGTCTATGCTCAAGTGTGTGACTTGTCTGGCTCGAGTGCTAACTGTCTTGCATTAGACGGAAGAAGCAAGTTCTCGTTTGTGAATGAATGTGATAAGAAAAGAATCCCGAAGGAGACGATTATTGTTTTTTTTTTGTGTTTTTAGTTTTTTATTGTTTTTGGTGTTTTGCATATGATAATGAGCTTAAGCCTAAATCAAAGGTTTGTAAACTCATTATATCCTCCCTGATTAGGGATAATGAGAATACTTAAGTGTGAGATAAGCATCTAAACTTAATTACCATGATGATATAGGATTAAGATCATTAACCTACTTGTGATTATTAAGTGTATTTGGGTTTTTGTTTAGTGTTAAGTAATGAGTTTAAACTCTAATCACAGATTAGTGGACTCATTACACCATCCTAATAGAATGATAATAGATGAGCACACTTAAGCTGAGGAAGATACCTCAACTTAATCCATGGTTAGGGATTAAATTAATTATATAACAAGCCTTTATTAAGTGGATTTTAATTAAGGATGAGATTAAGAAGTGAGTTTTATGGATTGTGAGACAACTTGAGGGGGACTTGTCCATTAAACACTAGGGTTAGTCCTTCTTAACCATAAAGGAAGAATTAGGACCCTAATGTAAGGCCCGAGTTACAAGATGAAGTCTTAGTGATTATTAAGATGATTTGATTAAAAGGTTTAAACAAATTAAAGGTTTAACACTTTTGATTAAAGTTATACACTACATCCTAAGAGAAGGATGCAGGCATAACCCTAATTTCAAAGTCCTAAAACTTTAAGAGTGTAGTCTCTGATTATGAAGATGAGAAGAGATACTCAAGGAGACTCAAAGGTAAAAACTAAGGGGGACTAATCACAACCCTAATTATTATCATGCTTGGATGTTCCTATGGTTTTTAAGGCTTAAAATAGATCTTCAAGGAAGCCACCAATGGAAGAAGCAGATGAAAGGAGGATGAGAAAGAAGAATAAGTTACTTACTTCATTGAAGAAGATAAGTAACTTAAAGAAAGAAAGTGAGAAAGAATGAACACAAGTGAACACGTTCACTTCAAAGAATAGTAAGAATGAAAATGAAAGAGATAAGAAGAAGTGATAAGTGAAGGCAAATTCACTTCTCAAAGTAACTTACCACCTAAAAATGTTAGCATGAATGCATAAAGTATAAAGCATAAAGAAGTGAAATGAAATGAGATGAGATGAGATGAAATGACCAAAGTCAGAAGTTTTTATGCAATGTTAATGTCATGTGAGATGATGCAAAGGCATAAAAAGTGCATATGAATGATCATACAAAGATGAGATGTCATGTAAGCATGCTTTGAAGTTTGAGAGTTCATGAAAGTTAGTGAAATGAAATGAATGCAAGTCATGGAAAATGAATGAAGAAATGATCAAGAATGATTCTAACATGTCCTAAGATGTCTAATATGACATATGAATGCAAGAAATGTCATGGAAAGTCCATGTATGGATGCATAAGCAAGATGAATGCAAATGAGCATGTAAAATTAGGGTTATATGGAAGTATGAGATGCACATGAACAAAACAGAAGCATATGACATGATAAAAATTTGAAACCAAGCTCAAACAAACCCTAATCCCATACTAGGTCACACCCCAAAGGCGAAGGTTAGAAACCTTACCACTAAAAAGTTATGAATTTCCTAAGTTTTTAGGGTTTTTTGGGTGACCCAAAAGGCAAACATGCAAATCAATTTGAAAATGCAAGATAAATTCATGAGATAAATTACCTATAAACTACATGCTATGCACAAAACAATTCAAAAAGAATCATCTTCAAACTCTTCTTGGTTAGGCAGAAAAGATTTTTTCAAGTTAGGGTTCAAAAATATGATTTAAATGACCCTTAATTCAAAGAAAATTCTCAAGTTTTGGTCAAACCTAAAAATAAATTTGTGTGAAGAGTTTGAAAATGTTTTTAAATGCAAAGGGATGATTCATGATTTTTTTGGTGATTTTTAGAAACCTAAATGTATTTTTAATTAATTAAAAGACTTTAATTAATTAAAAATAACATTTAAATATTTAAAAAATACTTTTTATATGCAAAAAATAAAATAAAATTCATTTTCTGATTAAGAAAAGTATTTAAAACAAAAATGCAAAAGGAAATATGTTTTTGTTGATTTTAACTATTTTAAATAAATTCGTGATATAAAATACAAAGAAAAATAAAATAAAAAGAAAAGTATGCTAAATGAGAGGCTGCGATTGTAAGCTGGATGGATGGGTGGTCAGGATGCAAAGTCACGTGGACTTGTGGTATGATGATCTGAAGACCCACATTAAAACCTAATATTTAAATGAAATCCAAAGGCCACGTTTTAATCTGACTTAATTAAATAAATTAAACTAATTAATTAAGATTTAGGGTTTAATGACTCATCCTGGCCGTCCAAACACGCGCCAAGCACAGATCCAAGGGCCCATATTTAAAAATGGCTAATTAATGAGATTAGGGTTAACTACTCTCAGACGGCCGGAGACGAGCTCCGATCGTCTTCTCCGGTGGGTTCCTCACCCCATCTCCCTCAAAACACCGCAAAAACTCACTAAACTCTCCAGAATCAAATATTGAACATCATTAAACATGAATCAAACAACAAAACTCATTTATATTTCAAGAATAGCATGAATCGAATCAAACATTATTTAGGTCAAAAATTTCAGAAGCACGATACAAGCTCATTTCTCACTCATTTTTGAAACAAATAATATCAGTGTGATCAGGGGAATATAAAGAATCATATTGTAACTTAAAATACAAGTTCTGGAAAAATTGTTTGAAGAAGCTACCTGAGATGAAGCTTTACAGTTTGGTGCTTACTGGCCCTTTTCTTGATGCTAATCCACTCCACTTGATCCCCTTGTGCTTTCGGAAGGTTTGAATGAAGTTTAAATGGCTTGGTTTGGAAGATTCAGTTCTGGTTTTGCAGAATTCGTGTTTTGGTTTGAGTGGCTTTTAGGTCATGGTGAAGGGTGCTTTGTGTTCTATGGATGATTTTGAGATGAATGGTGAAAGATGTTTTGATTTTTAGTGGCTGAGTGATGAGAATCGAAGAGGGAAAGTTCTATGGTGATTTTGTGTAATCTGAGCATGAGCAAGATTCAGGCTTGTGTGATATGTGAAATGAGTTCCTTAGGGTTTGCATAAGAGGTCTTGATTGGTCAGAAAGTTGGTGGTGGCATAGTGTGATTGGTAAGGGAGGAAATGCAAAATTGTCAACTTTGTGTACTTAAGGTATGGGCATGGTGCAGGTCTGACTTTAGGGGTGTCTTGGCCTAAGCTGAGTTCATGGATGGCCCTTTGATCATTTTTATGCAGCTGGATAACTTAGATGAAGAGATACCATAGGTTTTGCAAAATTCCCTCTTTGAAGTTTCTTGTGAATCAAGCTATGAAATGCCTCTTACCATGGGCCAATTATGATGTTTAGAAGTCACATAGGCATGTTATGAAGTGTAGAAGTTGATTAGAGGTCATTAGAATGCTTGAACATGCCATTTTGCAAAATCCCTCTTTGACATGAAACTTAAAATTTTAGGATTTTTGCCAACTTTGAAAGGCCATATCTTGAGCTCTAGGATGAATCAAGACATGATCTTGTACCTTTTGAAAAGGGAAATACCTAATCTACAACTTTCATGACCAAGAATTTTTCATTTGAAGCATTTTTGGTTGAGAAAGAGGAGGTTGAAAAACTTTCCCAAAATGGAAAGTTTCCATTACAAGTCATTGCCATTTTTGGCTAGTTTGAAAATGGCTCAAAATACTTTAATCTTGTGAACTTCCAACCACTTCATTGATCAAATAAAGATCATATAAATTCAATTTGATGAAAATACCCCTTTGGTTCCATTGTTGGGGGCCTCAAATGCCCTGATTTCGACTTAACTTGCTCAAGAAGTTACTCAGTGAACAGATGACTTCCACAATGAGTTTCTTCATCAAACTTGGTACACATGATCCTTATAACATCTTAAGAACATTAGAAACAATAATGGCCCAAAAATTTGGAGTTAAGGCCTCTGAAACCAAAACCCTAATTTTGGTCATTTGTGTAGTGAAAACCCTAGCTCTGCTTCCATGCCTTGCCAGTTCTTGTGATTTCTTGACTTCTATGAACTTTGAGGGACATAATATGATGATAGAACACACATGGACCCTCTTGGAACACTTTGAGTCCTTTGGGATTGCTCAAATGGAATCTTGGATTGTTCAGATCACAAACCCTAGATGCAGATGAATTTGAACTATGCAGATGAAACAAATATGCAATGTGATGTGGTATGCTTGTGCTTATGTAAACATGAAAGATCACAAGCCATGGTATGAAATTAATGAGGGCAAATTTTGGGTGTTTACAACAGTCGGTAAACTTTTTGCTTAGGTAGTATATTGCATACTCTTTTTGACCAGACTCGTCAAGCTGGCCCAATACACACCCCATTGATCCTTCTAATACTGTCTGGTACATTATCAGAGGTCTTCCTTCAATCGGAGGCATGCGAATTGGAGGTTCTTGCAGGTACTCCTTGATCTTGCTAAAAGCTTTTTGACAATCGTCATTCCACCTGACTGTTTGTTCCTTTCTGAACAGCTTGAACAGGGGTTCACAGGTTGCTGTGAGGTGAGATATGAACCTTGAGATGTAGTTCAATCTACCTAAGAATCCTCGGACTTGTTTTTCAGTCTTAGGTGCAACCATCTCCTGAATAACTTTGACTTTATCGGGGTCAACTTCAATTCCGTTTTCACTTATGATAAATCCCAACAGTTTAGCGGAACGTACCCCTAATGTGCATTTGTTGGGGTTCAACTTCAGTTGATATTTCCTCAGACGCTTAAACAACTTCAGAAGATCCACCAAATGGTCTGCTTTAGTATGGGACTTGGCAATCATATCATCCACGTAGAATTCAATTTCTTTGTGGATCATGTCGTGGAATAATGTTACCATACATCGTTGATACGTTGCACCGGCGTTCTTCAGTCCAAACGGCATTACCTTGTAACAAAATGTGCCCCAAGGTGTGATGAAGTTTGTTTTCTCCATGTCTTCGAGTGACATCTTGATCTGATTGTATCCAGAAAATCCGTCCATAAAAGAAAATACTGAGAACTGAGCTGTGTTGTCGACCAAATCATCAATGTGAGGTAAAAGGAAATCATCCTTCGGGCTAGCTCTATTCAGGTCCCGGTAATCCGCACACATACGCACCTTGCCATCCTTCTTAGGAACGTGTACAATGTTATCAACCCACGGTGGGTAACTAGTTACAACAAGGAAATCAACGTCCCACTGCTTTTGTACTTCTTCCTTAATCTTCATGGCCATATTTGGGCGAGTACGGCGTAGCTTCTGTTTGACTAGAGGACAATCTTCTTTCAATGGTAGCCTGTGCATGACAATATCCGTATCTAGACCTGGCATATCTTGATAGGACCAAGCAAAGACATCGACGTATTCCCGAAGCATGCTGATAAGCTGTTCTTTTACTAGAGCTTGCAGACTGGCCCCAATCTTCACTTCTTTTACCTCGTCCTTGGTACCAAGATTAACAGTTTCAATTTCCTCCTGATGAGGAGTAATCACTTTCTCTTCTTTCCTCAACAACCTGGCTAACTCTTCAGGCAACTCATAGTCTTCATCAACCCATTCATCTGCTTGATTAATTGGATTGTCGAAGTCATACAAGGTCATAGCAGTGCTGTTGTCGGTGCAATTTGGAGGATTATCTCTGCCAGGGTTGAGATTTGTTCTTTTTAGTGATAATTTTTAATCTTGTTCAGAAAAAATGGTTATTTATTTTGAAAACATTGCCATTTTATTATTTTGTGAGAAAAATAACAAAAATGAAAAGACAGTGAGCGAAGAAGAAAATTGTTTGCAAAAGATGTCCATTGTTCATTGATATTCCATTTGCACAAATAACAAATATCGCCCTATTACAAAATGAGTCCTGACACCTTGGGCAAGATGCAGGACTTGATGCATGCCAAAATGAGACTAGTTAAGGACTTGTTGACCCGGGATCCTTGGACGAATCCAGCTCTCCAGGTTGAGGTCGCTTTCAGCCTCGTCTTCCACGTTATTGACAGCATCTGGGGTTAGCACCCCCCACTAATGAACCTGGGCTCCTTAGCAGCCTCTGCTTGATCTTGTCAGAATGGTTTGTAACCCAAACCGAATATGTCCTCCTTCTTCTCCACAGGTAACAACTTGCCCTAGCCTCGGGCGTTCCCATCTTCGACAACCTTCCGAGCATGCTGGTAGGAGACAATTGAAGTATCCATCTTATCCTCCTGGGATGCAGCAAATACTTCAGTTGTCGTCTCATTAAAGTTCAGAGCTTCGAAACCTTGGCTCATGGTCTCGTGGATTTCACCATCCATCTCAATATATTTGTAGGTAGCCAGATGGCTAACAAAAATATTCTCTTCACCATAGATTGTGATAATTTGCCCTTCCCACTCATATTTTAATTTCTGGTGAAGGGTCGATGTAATTGCGCCAGCGGTGTGAATCCATGGTCGACCCAACAAACAGTTATAGGCCGGCTGAATGTCCATCACGTAGAAAGTAGTTTGAAAGACCTGCGGGCCAATTATCACAGGCAGCTCCACTTCTCCAAGAATAGACCTCTTGGAACCATCAAAGGCTCTGACCACCAGATTTTGGTCGGAGAGCTATATCATCATATTCAAGCTTAACAAGGCCTTTCTTTGGCAAGACATTGAGTGAAGACCCAATGTCGACTAGAAAATGTGAAAGCACAACCCCTTTACACTCTAGAGTGATGTGCAAAGCTTTATTGTGATGGCATCCTTCCGTAGTCAAATCAGCGTTGGTGAAGCCTAATCAATGACTAGTATTAACATTGGAAACCACTGTCTCTAGCTGATTTACTGTGATCTCCTCAGGCACGTATGCTGCATGCAGGACTTTAAGTAATGCATCCCGATGAGCTTCGGAACACAACAACAATGATAAAATGGAGATCTTGGAAGGAGTCTGGTGGAGCTGATCCACAACCTTATAGTTGCTTCTCTTGATTATCCTCATAAATTCATCCACATCTTGATCAAAGGATGTTTTATGGGTTTCTTTCAAAACTGGTTCTTCAGGCACCACATTTTTTCCTTTAACTTTGGCAGCAGCCTCTGCCTCAGTGTTAACTCTTGGATTTTGTGACACGAAAAGACGTCCGCTTCGAGTGAAGCCTCCGCCTCCCCCGACATTATCGACCTGTGGTGTATGAGTTGAAGAATCAAGAACAACTTTCTCCCTGTTGCAGTAGAGGTCTGAACCATAGTTTCATGGTATAACATTATCTTTTTCATATGAAATGGGTCCACGTACCGTGTGGTAATTGGACTAACTGCAGCAAAAGTAGGAACTGTGATTGTTTGTGGATCGTAATATATGGTGACAGGACTCCTGATTGATGGTGGTGGTGAATGACTGAAGTTGGGTAGTTGCTGAGATTGTTGCTGAAAATTGTTGGAATCGGGGACCATTGTTGGGTCGTAGTATATGGTGATTGTGGAGATGTCGTTATTAATCATTGTTGTAGTTGTAGAAGCGGATGTGGTTGAACTAATGTTTGTTAAAGTGGTGGAAGAGATGATTGTTGATTTTGTAGAAGAGTCTGTTGGAACAATTGTTTTTGAAGTTGTAGGAGGAGTGTTTGTTGTTGCTGTAGTAGGAATTGGTGATGTTGTAGAAATTGTTGATGTTATATGCAAGATACCTTCTTTGATAAGGCCATTGATTCCATTTCTCAAGCTTGCACACCTATTGACGGAAACTTTGCAAGATTCACAGCAGACCTCACAACCTGGGAACACCTAGCACCTTAAAAGATGGGCTTTAACCTATGCCAGAGGTGTTTGAATGCTTGCAGTATCTTCAATTAAGTTCATAGGTTGATCCTCCTCAATTGCATTTATCCTGGGCCCACCATTGTTGGGCATAGGATTCTTTGTGACGTTAGGAGGTGGTGCAAAATTTAAAGCCTTTGAATCAACCAGATCCTAGACCTTCATGTGCAAAGCTCTGCACTTTTCTGTGGTATGGCCAAGTGCATTAGAATGGAAGGAACATCTGGCATTGACATCGTAATTCCGTGGAAGGTTCTAAGGGTCTGGAGGAGCCAGAGTCCTTAATTCAACAAGATTAAGCTTCAGAAGTTGTGGTAGCAAAGTGACATAGGGCATTGGGATAGGCTCAATTACCCTGTTGACTTGAGATGGCCTTTGCTGGAAAGGACGTTGTTGTTGGTTGTTGTTGTTGTAGTAGTACTTTGTTGAGGAAAATGTTGCTGCTGAGGGAAATGTTGTGGTTGCGGAGTGTATTGTTGTTGAGGAGGTGGAGTAGGAATTGTGACAACGACAATTGATGTTGGCATATATTGGGGCCTTCCTCTGCCCATGTGTACTGAATTGGTTTCACCCGACCTGCGAGGACCCACAAAAGGTTTCCTTGTGTTGCTTGAGCTGGCGCCGTTATCAGAAATCTTACCCATTTTTAACAAAATCTCAATCCTTTCTCCTGCTATGACCACATCTGCAAAGCTAGTGGAAGAGAAAGCTGCCAGCCTATCAATGTATGTCCCTTGTAGGGTATTCATAAACATATTTTCCATTTCTCTTTCCGACATTAGAGGTTGAACGGCAGCAGCTAATTGTCTCCACCTCTGAGCATACTCTCTAAAGCTTTCCCTAGAGGACTGTGACATACCCATTAGAAGAGTTCTGTTAGGAGCTATGTCTAGATTGTATTGATACTGGCGAATGAAAGCCTCGGCCAAATATTTCCAATTTCTGATTGTTTCCCTAGTCAGATGAGAGTACCACTCACGGGATGCCCCAATCAAGCTATCCTCAAAATAAAACATCCATAGCTTTTCATCCATAGTGTAAGCCTTCAATCTTCCCAGAAAGGATTGAAGATGGGTGCGAGGGCAAGAGGTTCCATTATATCTTTCAAAGCAGGGAGGTTTGAATTTGTAAGGAATTCTAACTCCCTCCACTAGCCCCATATCCATAACATCAAATCCTAAGGAGTTTTGGGACTCCAGGTATCTCATATTTTCTGCTATCTCGTCCAGGTGACGATCATAGAATTCATCTCCTGCTCCAACTATAGTGAATTGTTCCTCCTGAGGGTCCTCTTGCAAGGCACTCCCTCCAGTATTACCCTGGGTATTCCTGATAGCGTTAATGTCAGGGTTAAGATGAGGTCCAAAATCCGGGGGGGGGGGGGTCAGTACGAGGCTGTACATGATCATTGTTGCTGGTACCCCCTGTACCTGGGTGATTTTCTTCAGGAGTTTGCCGCTCGACCAAGTCTCTTAATCTTTCTTGGCTTTGGGCCAACCTAGTCATTACTGCCATGAACTGGTTCATCTGAGCCCTCATTTCAGTTCTTTAATTAGCCATCTGGGTTCTTACATCAGTCAAATCTTGTTGAACCTGGTCCATCTGTAAGCTCAGAAGGTTGTTTCTTGGAGGATACCGGTGAAGTGTGTTGACGGGGAAGACCCTCATACGAGCAATGTTTCCTGAAACCATAACAAAGTGAGAAACAACAACAAAAATACCTACAAAACAAATAATGAAGTTAGTATGCAATGCAGTATGTCTATTTGTCTTCCAAGGGTATTCGGTTTGGTTCTTTGGTTTTGACCTTCCAGACCTCGAGGAATGATGGTGTTGAAGAGAAATTAAGCCCAAAGGATAACACATAAATCATATATTACAAAATGTAAATATACATAGTTCATGATGTACAACAAGTTCCCATGATGGGTCAAAATACAACAAAATCAACAGAAGTACAAACAAAATGAAGTACAAATACAAAGAAATCAAACATCCAGTCTATAATCATCTTCCCTGACTTCTTTCAGGAGAGCATCAGTCACTGGGCCAACTGGATGCTCTGTGATGGTCCTGATAAGAAGGTTCCTGGTGGCAATAGCATTTGTCGACTTCTTATGCTTGTCTTGGTCTTTTGATCTTTTCAACCCCGCCCGGAGTTTAAACTCAGAGATTTCCTTTTGTGCTGCTAACAAGGCTTCCCGACTCTTCTTCTCATTAGCTTCCAGCTGCTCTATCCTAGCCTGGGTCTTCTGATCTTCATGTGAACGAGCCTCAGTAATTCTGATCCATCTAGCCTAACTCTCTTCCAAGTAGTGCTCAACTCTGGCCTTCTGAATCTTAGCTTCTTTGCAAGCATTCTTCAATACCAACTCCCTTGCTCGGGCTCTTCTGATATAATCATCTGTCTTCTCAATCTTGGTCATATGCTCGATCCAGAGCTTCTCTAACCTCTCATTGTCTAGACGACTATCATTCCTCTCCCAGAGGGTCTTCTTTAGAGCTTTAGAAAGCTGAGTATTCCTTTCTTTCAACTTCTCAAATTCCTCTAAGTTTATTGTAGCTACAGGCTCTACTGCTGATGGTCCTGGCACATCCTCCTGGGTGAATGGCATGCGGGTGATATGTCCTCTGATACGAGACCAATCAATATACTGAGCTGAAGCTATGTTGTTGCACTTTCCAAGAATGGCATTCCCTTTTGTCTGAATATTATCCCAAGCCCAGGCTGTTTGTCGGGCAATGGCATGGTTATGTTGAATGTCACAGTAAAGGGTTTCTGATAAGTCCTGCTCTCTTGGTGGATGTACCAAGGAATACCCTAATTGCCTTTTGAACAACAAAGGATTGTAGTTGATACAAACCTTCACTCCAATCAGAGGTACATTGGGATACTGCCCACAATTGGTGATTATGTCTCTGCCCTTGGTGCTCTGAGTGCACCACCTGATGTCTTCTTAAGTGAGAGCAATCATTCTCTTAGACCAATTTCTTGACTGATGAGGATTCAGGAAAGCTTCTGACTTTGGAAAGTGCCTCAATAACCAACAGTAGAAGAGAGGTGCACAACATCTGACTAATATTCCCCTCTACTTCTCATTCCTTTGATGCACTGAGTAGTAGAAATCCCCAAGCAAGGTAGGAACTGGATTCTTCAACAGGAAGAGGTGGATAGCACTCTTGCTTACAAACTTAGGCTCATCTATAAACAAGATGATACCATATATGCTTAGGGCCAAGAGAGCAAAAACAGTTTCCCACTTCCCTGTTGTAGCATGAATGGTGGCCTGAGTAATCAAGAAGTCCAAATGGAGGCCTGGGATCCCAGCCTTAGTAGTCATGTTCTGATCAATATTTCCAAATGCAGTGCCTTAGCTATGTCTTCATTCCTAGGAGAAGTCATCTCAGGGTTGAAAGTAATCCCTCTCCTGATGGGGACACCCAACAACATGGAAAACTCCTCTAGCAAAGGACCCAATTGAAAGTATGGAAAAGTGAAACACCTAAGAGGAGGGTCATAGAACTGAAGGCAAGTATGGATCATACTCCTCTGTGATGCATCCAAGTCCATGATCATGTCCATGATACCACCATAATGTTTCCTGAATAAAAGGACATGATCAGGAGTGATGAGTGCCTGAATCTGCTTGATGTCTGCCAGAGTAGGCTCAAAGAAATGAAAGGTAATGTTGCTTTTCCTGGATGGGTCCATACTGATAATGGATGCTGAAGGAAACAACTGAGGAGAAACAACTGATGAAGATGCTGAAGAGAATCTCTGATGAAGATGGCTGATGAATATATTTGATGAAGATGGATGATGTAGATAAACAGTCAAAGTTGATGTGGATACCCTGTAAAACAAATAGACAAATGTTAAAATGATGCAAAATGATGTATGCAGAATGATATGCAAGGGTTTGTGATCAAGTGTTGGATCTGTTATCTGCCTTGATTGGGTCCATGTGTGTTCAGAAATCCAGATGAATGCTTAGAGAACCAGTAACCAGGTCGGGGACTCAAATAAAGAATCACAAGTCCAAGGTTTCACAAGAATAGTCCAAAATGATGTAACCTTAAAACAAATCTGATAATAGGGTATGATTAGGTCAAGGGTTCCTGCAAACCTGTAAACATCCCAACCCCCTCGTAGGTATTGTTCTAGAACAAGGATCCTCAGACTTGGATCAGTTATGAGAAGTGTAAACACTTCTAACCCGGAGGTACAATGTTTACATTAATCATAAGGGATCCTCCTCTGATTCACTTCAGATGCTGAAGGTCATCTAAAGGTCATCCAGACTTAGAAGGCTTCCCAGATAGCCCTAGTACTACAGGAAATCTGTAGCATAGAGTTCTCAAGAAGAAACCCATGTTTGAACCGTGTTTCACATTCCCGCACCAAACCGAAATGGAATGGGAAAGAATATGAAGCCACTCTATCCTATGTGTCACTCAGCACATGATATGATGATAATAACATGAAATGCATAAAAATAGTAAATGAAGCAATAAATAAAGTTGTACATAAAGCAATAAAGCAATAAACTAAAAGCACAAGTAGCACATAACACCCCCATAAACACATATCAAACAAGCGCTAGGAGAAACCCACAAAAAGAACCAGAAGCCCAGGTTGCAAGATAAGGGTCCCCAGCAGATTCGCCAAGCTGTCGCTCCCCCGAAAAGACACCAGGGTCCCGGGGTGCAGATGCAAACGGTCGGCGCAAAGAGAGACTGAGATGAACTGAATAGAGTGGCCGGCTAGGCATTTGTATCCCGAAGGAAAGGTAATGCTGCATAAACCTAGAAAAAGATGGATAAGACGGTTGCGAACCAGAGAAACTGAGAAAGGGGGTTGGTTACAACCTGGGAAGGTATTAGCACCCAGATTGTCCGTCGTACTCGACGGGATCCACGCTTACAAGATTGTGTTTAACATGGGTAATGTATGTGCTATCTATGTGCAAAAGCTAAAGTATGAATGTACTGGTGTCAGTGCAAAAAGAAGTGAAATGCTCAGGAACTGAGGCTTAAGAAAGAATGCTGAAAGAGGGGTGAGACACAGAGACTTTCGTTTGATAACTGTTAAGTTATGCCTATGTATCCTCTCGTGCAATGAGGAAGTCAGAACACCGTGGTTCGACTCAAAGAGACTGAAAGATAAATTAACTGTGAACTTCTTACTTGGTTATGCTCAGGTGTATGACTCGTCTGGCTCGAGTGCTAACTGTCTTGCATTAAACGGAAGAAGCGAGTTCTCGTTTATGAATGAGTGTGATGAGAAAAGAATCCCGAAGGAGACCATTATTGTTTGTTTTTGCATTTTCAGTTTTGTTTTTGTTTTTGGTGTTTTGCATAAGTTAATGAGATTAAGCTAAGTCAAAGTTTATAAACTCATTATATCCTCCCTGATTAGGGATAATGAGTCTACTTAAGTGTGAGATAAACACCTCAGCTTAATTACCATGATGATGTAGGATTAAGATCATTAACCTACTTGTGATTTTTAAGATGTTTTTGGTTTTTTTTTTAGTGTTAAGTAATGAGTTTAATCTCTAATCACAGATTGGTGAACTCATTATACCATCCTAATAGAAGGATAATAGATGAGAACACTTAAGCTGAGGAAGATACCTCAACTTAATCCATGGTTAGGGATTAAATTCATTATATAACAAGCCTTTATTAAGTGGATTTTAATTAAAAGATGAGATTAAGAAATGGATTTTAAGTTTGTAAGACAACTTGAGGGGGACTTGTCCATTAAACACTAGGGTTAGTCCCTCTTAAACATAAGGAAGAGATAGAACACTAATGTAAGGCCCAAGTTACAAGATAAAGTCTTGGTGATTAGTAATGTGATTTGATTAAGAGTAGTAAACAAATTAATGATTTAACACTAAGGATTAAAGTTATACACTCCATCCTAAGAGAAGGATGCAAGCATAACCCTAATTCAAAGTCCTAAAGCTTTAAGAGTTTAGTCTCTGATTATTGAGATGAGAAAAGAGACTCAAGGAGACTCAAAGGTAAAAGATAAAGGGGGACTATACACAACCCTAAAAGTTATCATGCTTGAGTATCCTATGGTTTGTTAGGCTTAAGAGAAAGGATCTTCAAGGCCACCAATGGATGAAGCAGATGAAAAGAGAAGGAAGAAGAAGAATAAGTTACTTACTTACTGAAGAAATAAAGTTAGAAGAATGGAACATAAGTGAAACAAGTTCACTTAAAAGACAATTAAATATGCATATGAATGATGACAAGAGATGGGAAGTGAAGGCAAATCCACCTCCCAAATAACTTACCAAAAGTTCCTGAAAATATTAGTATGAATGCATAAGACATAAAGCAAAAGGAAATGAATTGAAAAGAGATGTGAAGACCAAAGTCAGAAGTGAAAATTCAATGTAAAAGGCATATGAGATGATGCAAATTCATACAAGATGCATATGAATGATCATACAAAGATGAAATGCAATGAGAGCATGCTTAGAAGCTTGGAAACACATGAATGCTTATGTAATACAATGTATGCAAAGCATAGCAAATGAGTGAAGAAATGATCAAGCAATGTTCAAGAATGTCTCATGATGTCATGATAAGTTCATATGATGATGATATGCAAAGATGAATGCAAATGAACATGAGAAATTAGGGTTTTATGAATGTATGAGATGTAAATGACTAAAACAGAAGCATACAACATGATACAAAATTGAAATCAAACTCAATGAAACCCTAATCCCACATAAGGTCTCACCTCAAAGGAGAAAGTCAGAAGCTAATCCTATTGAAAGTTATGAATTTTCTAAGTTTGCTAGGGTTTTTGGGTGATTCTCAAGGGAAAATGCAAATCAATTTGAAAATGCAAGATAAATTCATGAGGAAAATAACCTAGAAACTACATGCAATATGTGAAACAATACAAAAAGAATCAGTTCAAACTCTTCATTGTTAGGCAGAAATGATTTTTCAAAGTTAGGGTTTAAAAATGTGATTTTAAAGAACCCTAATTCAAAGCAAATTGAGAAATTATGATCAAACATAAAAAGAAATTTGTATTAAGAGTTTGAAATTTTTTCTAAATGTATTGGAATGGTTCATGATTTTTTTGGTGATTTTTAGAAACTTAATGTATTTTTAATTAATTAAAATCCATTAATTAATTAAAAATAACATTTAAATATTTTACAAATACTTTTTTAATGCAAAAAATAAAATAAAAATTATTTTTGGGTTGAGAAAAATATTTGGATCAGAAATGCAAAAGGAAATATTTTTATGATGTTTTTAACTATTTTAAATTAAATATGCAAAGAAATAAAATAAAATGAATTAAAAATGGATTAAATGGGAAGTCAGCGCATCCAAAGGCCCAGATTCAAACAAAATTGGAGGGAGTTGACTGGCGCGTGTTTGGAGGGTTAGGATTCAATCTAGCATTTTTTAAAAATTAATCCTAATTAATTAAAACTAATTAACTAATTAGGGTTAATGAACATATCCTGACCCTTCATACACGCGCGAAATCCAAATCCTACGGACCACATTTAAACTGGCCTCTTGATCCGCGTGTCGCGCGCGGATCAAAAACGATTTCTTTTGAAAAATGTAGTATATGGTAACGACAACTCGAGTATCGTTCTCAAGGATTCTTGTATTGTTATTAATTGAAGGTAACCGAATTCTGAATTAGGGGGGGTTTGTTTTAAGGTCTATAAAAAAACAGAACAATTAAGCGATTAAAAATAAGGGATTATGCAATTAAGCTAAACGATTTATCTGCTGTTTTGATTTCCCAACTTATCATCGACCCAAATAATTCCCAATTCCTAAGCGGACTCTATTTCCTTTTCGATTATAATAACAATCAAACAAGCGTAATTGATATTATATGATAAATATTCCTAATTTTCGAATTAAGCAAACGGATAAAATATATCAATCGTGAATTAAGCAAACACGATAAACATACGCGAATTAAGAAAACGCGATTAAAGTATAGGAACATGCAATCATCGAAATAAATCAATCTAACCTTAGATAAATCGAATTAAGCAAACAAGATATCAAGATTAGAATTGAAAGGAAATAGATTAATTGGAAAATATAAGAACCTCAAAGTATCGGCGAAAACCGATCACAACAGATTAATCATTGGAATTAGTTCTCCATAATTCGTCTCTTCGAGCGTAAAAAATTAAAATCCTAAAAAGTGAGTACAAGAGCAGATGCGGCTGCTAGGTTAAATAGAAAAACCTAAATGACCCGTTTACAACCCAACTGGGTCAAATACATAACCCATACCCAATTCTAAATGACCCGAAACTAAATAAAACTAATGCAGCAACTTCAAACGAAATTCTGGAAAATATGACTCTGAATCTGACTTCGACTCTAACATAAAAGTTGTAGCTCTCTCTCTTAGCTTTCCATCGACTGGTAGAACGTCTCAATCAGATTCTTGGAACTCCGTTTATGATCATTTCCGTAAAAGCTATTAAAGCTGAAAATTAAGTACGAAAATTAAATTAAGCCAAAAATAAAATAAAATAGAAAAAAATATAAAATATAAAAATAAACAAAGAAAACCATAGAAATACTTAAGTTCAAACATGGTAAAATGTGCATTAAAATGCACCGATCAAATTCCCCCACACTTGAACATTTGCACTCCGAACAAAAATAAACTCAAGACTCAAGAAACACAACATCATTCAGATACTCATTCTAGGCTACAAAATCTTCTTCGATTAAGATAGCATCGATAGGTACTAATCTTACACACTAAGGATATCGTAAGAACACAAATCCGCAATTGTGCGGTCATAAGCCTCCATCATATACAAACCATTTTGAATCATGTTATTATGCCTAAGCCTAACTTACTCATCCTCCCTTTTGCTCTCTTTCATTCTAGTGCAATCACATAAAGCCCGTTATCTATTCATACACATGGTAAATAAGCCTGTTAGTGATTATGATTCATACTTGACAATATTTTAAAGTTACTTTAGTAACAACACGAATTTTTTTTCTTAAGGTCTCACATCCGTTAGGCTAAATGACCGTGTGAGGGTCACCTAACTTATAAGGTGGATTCCTATTCAGATTTCTTTTTAAGCGCAAGATCATTCACTTATATGCCTCAACTTAATTACTTAGTGTTTGATTTCTAGATGGTGTTGACTGCTAGATAAACTACTTAAGAGATATTAAAGGATGAGAACTCAAGGCTATGACATAACAAGTATTCAAAATGATTTCCATATTCAGGAGACTTAAGGTATTAAAGCGATACTGGTCTTGTGAACTTTTCCCAAGTCTCCATAACTAACCTTAAAACAATTTATAGCCTAAAACTTTCAACAACAAAAAAAATGTCTACTGTTTCTAAAACAAAACAAAACAAACAAAAACAAAACAAAAAAAAAGAAAATAAATTATTCCCTCCCCCGCACTTAAAACAAGCATTGTCCTCAATGAAAGGACATAAATATAAAATAAGAGGGAGATAAAGGAAAGAACACGCCCGAGTAGTTAAGGTGGATAAGTGATCACATAAGCAGCATTTCCTAAAGAGAGCTCTTCTACAATCTCTTCTTCCAAAGTGGGGATCTCATAGAGTAACTTTGGGTAGTATCCATTAATCTTGGAGTTTTTATTAGTGCCTTCACCTTTTATTCCAGGATCAAAGAAGAATCTTCGATAAGTAAAAGTGTTGAATGTGCAGGTGATAATGATCTCCTTTTCTACAACTTCAAGAATCAAAGGATTAAGGGGCTGCCTCACTACTTTTGTTCTATCTTCAATTGAGATGCATACTCATGGATGGGATAATATCAAAAGTGTCAACCAAAGTCCATCAAATTCCCTTCTTATGTTCCTGTAATGATCTCTCTTCCTGCACAAATTCAAATAAATTATTAGGAAGTGGATTCAGCTCTAAAGAGGGAGATTTCTCGATAGATGGTTTGTCCCGAGAAGTCGGGGTGTCGAGAGCTTCATTGTCATGAACAACTTCATTTGCAACCTCATTTGCATTAAGAATATCAACTTGCAAGGCAACCTCAACTTCAGCACAAACAGACCATATTTGAGTGTCAGTACAAACATCACAAGAGTAAACATCATTAAAATCAGACAATGATGGAAAATCAGCTGCAAACAAATTAATACAAGTATCATCTCTAAACCCTAATTAGTGCCCTAATGATTTTCAGGTGTCCGGAACTAGCTCCGGTCATCTTCTCCAGCGAGACACTCAACCCAACTTCTTCCCTAGGTCAAATTAAACCCTTTAAAGCTCTAGAAATGATCCTCTAACCCCCCTAAGCAAGAATCCATCATCAAATAACATTTATATTTCATCAAAAACAAGAATCGAAGCAAACAAAATTTTCGGGCAAACTTTCAGAGAGTTCATACATTCTCAAATCTCAACCATTTTCAAACGTAAAGACATCAGCATGATCAGGGAAGCATGTAGAACCATATAAGAACTTAAAAGAAAGGTTCTAGAAAAATTCTTCTTGAGGTATACCTGAGTTGAAGCTTTTTAGTTTGGAGCTTTCTGGCCTTTTCTTTGATGCAAACCAACTCCAATGAGCTCCCTGGTGATGTTGCAATGCTTAGTACAAGTTTGTGATGGCTATTTTGAAGTGTATGGTTCTGGTTTTGCAGAAATCGTGTTTTTGATTTTGGAGGTTTCAGGCCATTTTGAGGGTTGCTTTGTGTTTATGAGTGATTTGAAGATGATTGGTGAAGTTTGTTTTGAAGTTTGATGGCTGTGTTTTGAGTTTTGAAGAAGAGATGTTTTTGACAAATTTTGTGCAATCTGAGTTGTGTGGTGATTCAGGCTTGGTTCTTGTGTCAAATGAGCTTCATAATCTTTGTTTGTAATGTCTTGATTGGTCTGAGAGTGGTAAGTGGCACAGCTTGATTGGTATGGGAGTGTTGCACCCTAATTTTTGCCCTAAGTTTTCTTTGCATTTTTCATATACATCTTGCATGCAAACAAAATCGCACTGGTTGATCGGTTATTCTCGGGATAGGTTTATGCCTCGCAGGGGATCACCGTCGTCTTTAATTACTTTATTTGTTTGTGTTTACTAACCATTAATCAAAATCCAAAAATATTTTGTTTCCTTTTGCTAACCTTTTTCAGGAAGAGGAACCATTGAAAATGCCAAAAAATAGTAATCATGCAGCTCGAGTGAAATTTCGCAGACAAATTCGAAGTTGATCCGCAAATAATTCAAATTTTTATCTGATCAAGGATTTCCCGAGTTAATTGATTCATTCAAAGGATTTCCAAGGACCATGTGTTTACTTCTTCAACGCACAACAAGAATCGGGCCGAAACAACCAAGCAACCATGTTTGAATAAAAAATTCAAATTTTAGCTTGGTTAACCGGTTAACCAGTGCGAAATTTGAATTTTTTTATTCAAATTCAGCACCCTTAGATCATTGATTTAATTGGAATATTCTAGATCCATTGGTTTCTGATTTCTCTACATCACTTTGATCATTTCCTACCATAAACCCTCATTAATCACCTCTCTTTTCCATTTCCCACCTAAATTCCAATTACCAAACCTAAATTCAAATTACCAAAGCAAGCTCCATTCCACCAAATTTCCATACCTAAGGCCTTTAAATAGGACCACAATTTCATTCATTCCACAAGCTTTTGATAGCCACAAAACCTCTTGCAAAATACTTCCCCAACACCAAAATTCTCCAAAGCTCATCTTTCTTTCTTTTGAAGTTATCAAGAATTCACATTGAATTCTTGATTAACTTGAGCTAAACCTTCATCCTTTCATTCTTTCGCTCATCAATTTCAGTAGATCTAAGCTTGTGTTGGTCCAATTTGAAGAAAAGCTTTTGGTAATTCGTCTTCCTCCATAAACCCATATTCACCATCAACATTCAAGATGTAGATCTTTGGTGCTTTTGTTTCTAGATCCTTTGGATCTTTATTTGTTGTTTGATTACAGGGATTCCACTGTATTTTGGTTTTAAAATTCGTGCAAATTCAGATCATGATCATCCAATGTTTGAGAAAAGGTTTCAAAATGGATCATGCTGAATTTTCTGCATTTTTCAGCTTTTGGTACAGCGTTAACTGGTTAACCATCTTCAAAACAACGCAGATTATTCAAAATCTGTTTGCGTTAACCGGTTAACCAATTGGTTAACCGGTTAACACAAGTCAGAATGGTGATTTTAGATTTTTTCAAGCCCTTTTTTGGTTCCTCTTTCTTCTTCTTCTTCCTCCTTTTTATTTTTACCTTTGGAAGCACTTTTGAGAGCGATTTCTCCTTAATTTCAATGAACTTTGGGTGTAGATTAGAGTAGTTAATGTTCATTAATTCAAAACTACCTTTAAGTAGATTATTCAATTCATTTAAGGTACTTTGCATTAGTGATACATTTTCATGTTTGAATCCACCAAGAAGAGTTATTGAACTTAAGGATGGAAGAATACCATAAGTGCGACTCAATTTGGTATTCACCTTGAGTTTTGTGCGGTATCGCGTCCGGATTACGATTTACATATCGTTTATCTCGCATGCATTAGCACTAACATTATGCACCTTAATTGGTGGTGGCCGGTGTCGCTCCCCCGAAAAGACACCAGGTCAGACAAAGTACAGACGCGAACGGTCGACAAAACGAGAAATGAAGTGAAGATGAATAGAGTCGCCAGCTAAGCATTTTTATCCCGAAGGAAAGGTAATGCTGCATATACCTATAAAAAGATGGATAAGACGGTTGTGAACCAGAGAAACTGAGAAAGGGGGTTGGTTACAACCTGTGAAGGTATTAGCACCCAGATTGTCAGTTGTACTCGACGGGATCCACGCTTACAAGATTGTATTTAAAAGGGTAGTGTATGTGCTATCTGTGCAAAAGCTAAGAAAAGAAATATACAGGTGTCAGTGCAAAAGGTGAATTGATCAGGAACTGAGGCTTTAGAAAGAATTTTGAAAGAGGGGGAAGACAAGGAGACTTTTGTTCGATAACAATTAAGTTATGCCTACGTATCCTCTTGTACAATGAGGAACTCAGAACTCCGTAGTTCGACTCAAAGAGACTGAAAGATAAATTGTCTGTGAACTGCCTGTTTGTCTATGCTCAAGTGTAGGACTCGTCTGGCTCGAGTGCTAACTGTCTTGCATTAGACGGAAGAAGCAAGTTCTTGCTTAGGAATGAGTGTGATGAGAAAAGAATCCCGAAGAAGATGATTATTGTTTGTTTTTGTGTTTTTAGTTTTGTTATTGTTTTTGGTGTTTTGCATAAGTTAATGAGCTTAAGCCTAAATCAAAGGCTTGTAAAATCATTATAACCTCCCTGATTAGGGATAATGAGCCTACTTAAGCATGAGATAAACATCTCAACTTAATTACCATGATGATGTAGGATTAAGATCATTAACCTACTTGTGATTATTAAGATGTTTTTGGGTTTTTGTTTAGTGTTAAGTAATGAGTTTAATCTCTAATCACAGATTAATGGGCTCATTACACCATCCTAATAGAAGGATAATAGATGAGTACACTTAAGCTGAGGAAGATACCTCAACTTAATCCATGGTTAGGGATTAAATTCATTATATAACAAAGCCTTTATTAAGTGGATTTTAATTAAAAGATGAGATTAAGAAGTGGATTTTATGGTTTGTAAGACAACTTGAGGGGGACTTGTCCATTAAACACTAGGGTTAGTACCTCTTAACCATAAGGAAGAGTTAGAACCCTAATGTAAGGCCCAAGTTACAAGATAAAGTCTTAGTGATTATTAGATGATTTGACTATGAGTTTTAAACAAATTAAAGGTTTAACACTTAGGATTAAAGTTATACACTCCATCCTAAGAGAAAGATGCAGACATAACCCTAATTCCAAAGTCCTAAAACTTTAAGAGTTTAGTCTTTGATTATTGAGATGAGAAAAGAGACTCAAGGAGACTCAAAGGTAAAATTCTAAGGGGGACTAATTACAACCCTAATCATTATCATGCTTGGATATCCTATGGTTTGTGAGGCTTAATAAAGATCTTCAAGGAAGCCACCAATGGAAGAAGCGGATGAAAGGAAGAGGAAGCAGAAGAAATAAGTTTACTTACTTCACTGAAGAAGATAAGTAACTTAAAGAAAGAAAGTGACAGATGGAACACTAGTGAATCCAATTCACTTCAAAGACAAGTTAAAATGCAAATAAAAGAGATAAGAAGAAGTGAGAGGTGAAGGCAAATTCATCTCCCAAAATGACTTACCAAAACCTGAAAAGTTAGCATGGATGCATAAAGTATAAAGCATAAAGAAAAAAAGTGAAATGAGATGAAAATGAGATAAAATGACAAAATTCAGAAGTTTTTATGCAATGAAAATGTCATGTAATATGATGCAAAGTCATACAAAATGCATATGTGTGATCATACAAAGATGAGATGCAAAAGAAGCATGCTTTGAAGTTTGAAAACACATGAAAGTATATGAAATGAAATGAATGCAAATCATGGCAAATGAATGAAGAAATGATCAAGCAAGGTTCTAACATGTCCTAAGATGTCTAAGATGACATATGAATGCATGAAATGTCATGTCAAGTTCATGTAATGATGCATATGCAAGGTGAATGCAAATGAACATGAGAAATTAGGGTTACATGGAAATGTGAGATGAAAATGGATAAAACAGAAACAAATGACATGATAAAAATTTGCAATCAAGCTCAATCAAACCCTAACCCCATATTAGGTCACACCCCAAAGGAGAAGGTCAGAAGCCTAACCTATCAAAAGTTATGATTTTCCTAAGTTTTCTAGGTTTTATGGGTGGTTCAAAGGAAAAAATGCAAATCAATTTGAAAATGCAAGATAAATTCATGAGGAAAAAGACCTATAAACTACATGCAATATATAACACAATTTAAAAAGAATCAACTTCAAAATCTTCTTTGTTAGGCAGAAATGATTTTTTAAAGTTAGGGTTCAAAAATATGATTTTTATGACCCTTAATTCAAAGAAAATTTGCAAACTATGATCAAACCAAAAAATAAATTTGTGTGAAGAATTTGAAAATGTTTCTAAATGCATTGGGATGATTCATGATTTTTTTGGTGATTTTTAGAAACCTAAATGTATTTTTAATTAATTAAAAATAACATTTAAATATTTTAAAAATACTTTTTTAATGCAAAAAATAAAATAAAAATTATTTTTGGATGAAGAAAAATATTTAAATTCAGAATGCAAAAGAAAATATATTTTGAATGCTTTTTGCTATTTTAAATAAATTATGCAAAAGAAATGAAATTTAAATGAAATAAAAATGATTTAAATGAAAAGTTAGCACATCCAAAGGCCCAGATTCAAACAAAATTGGAGGGAGTTGACTGGCGTGCAATCCTATGATCAAAATTCAAACTGGCTAATTAATTTGATTTTATATTAATTAATCAGTATTATAAACTAATGGCGCATCTGGACCACTTATTGCCTAACCCTAATCAAGATCTAAGGGCTACGAACCAATCTGGGGATTTAATCAGGGTTTAGCACTAATTATTTTCAGGTGACCGGAGCTAAGCTCCGGTCATCTTCTACGGCCATCCAAATTTCCAGAATCTCCTACAAGCCACTAAACCTCAAATTTCTTGCCCATAAATGACCCCCAAACATCATACATCATTTCTCAATCATTTTCAAAACTAAACATATCAGTGTGATTCAGGGGAGCATGAAGATTGATATTTTAACTTATCTGGCCTACCTCTTGGTCCAAATCCACCCCAATGAACTCCCTGATGATGATGAGGAGCTTAGAGCAAGCTTGTGATGGCTATTTTGAAGTGTTTGGTTCTGGTTTTGCAGAAATCGTATTTTGGCTTGAGGGTGTTTTAGGCTATGGTGATGGGTGGGAAATGATCCTGAGGTGTTTTTGAGTTGATTGGTGAAGGAAGTTTGAAGTTTTAGTGGTTGAGCTATGAAATTCGAAGAAGGGAAGTTTTTGATGGATTTTGTGAATCTGAGTGTATGAGAGTGTTCAGACTCTTGTGTGTTATGAAATGTGATCCATGATGTTTGTTTAAGCCAATGGGATTGATCAAAAAGTTGTTGTGGCACAGGTCGATTGGTATGGTGTGTTTTGCAAAAAAAAAGTCAATTTTTGTGTACTTGAGGTATGGGCAATGGAAGGGCTAGCTTTTTGGGGGTGTCTGGCCTCAGCAAGATTCATGGAGAGCCATAGAATCAGTTTGATGCAGCTGGCACAAGTGGATGGATGGATCCAATGCATTTTGCAAATTTTGAGAGTTTTGGCCCTTTTGAGATTTCTTGAAGTTCAAGTCATGGAAAGACTTGGTTCAATGCACAATTATGATTGTTTGAAGTTCATTTGACATATTGTGAAGTGTTTGTGCACATTAGAGGTCATTAGAATGCTCGAATATGCCAAAATGCAAAATCCCTCTTTGACATAAAACTTGAAATTATAGGATTTTTGCCAACTTTGAAAGGACATATCTTGAGTTCAATGATGAATCAAGACATGTTCTTGTAATTTTTGAAAAGGGAAAGACCCAATCTACAACTTTTATGACCAAGAATTTTTCATTTGAAACATTTTTGGTTATGAAAGAGGAGGTTGAAAAACTTTCCCAAAATGGAAAGTTTGCATTTCAAGTCATTTCCAAAAATGGCAAGTTAGCAATTGGCTCAAAATTATTCAATCTTCTGAACTTCCAACCGCTTCTAAGATCAAATAGAGATCATTGAACTTCAATTTGATGAAAATGACCCTTTGGTTCATTTGTTGGGGGCCTCAGATGCCCTAATTTTGACTTAACTTGCTTAAGAAGTTACCTAGTGAACAGATGACTTCCACAATGAGTTTCTTCATCAAACATTGTACACATGATCCTTATGACATATAAAATCCATTAGAAACAAGAATGGCCCAAAAATTTGGAGTTAAGGCCTCTGAAACCAAAACCCTAATTTTGGTCATCTGTGTAGTGAAAACCCTAGCTCTGCTTCCATGCCTTTGCCAGTTCTTGTGATCCCTTGACTTTCATAAACTTTGAAGAGCATAATATGATGATATAACACACATGGACCCCTTTGGAAAGATTTGAGGCCTTTGGGATGGCCCAGATGGATTCTGGGATTGCTCAGATCACAAACCCTAGATGCAGATGAACTTAAACTTATGTAGTGAACCAAATATGCTAAATTATGTTTGATGCTTATGTTAATGCAAACATGAAAGATCATAAGCCATGGTGTGATATGAGTGAGGGAAAATTTAGGGTGTTTACAGCTGCCCCTATTCAAACATGAGTTAGCTGTGCAGGATGTAAGCGCCTGGCTTATCAGACAAACAAGATAACTTGTGGTTGAATACCAAAGACAGTCCGAAATTTGCACTCGCTGGATAGAAGAAGAAAAGGGATATAAATTGTAAAAGGTTGTATAGAATGATTATCAAATGAACACGATGGAGGAGGACCATCGAGAAGAGGATGACTGCTGGGGAAATAAAGAGACCCGGATGGGGACGACCATCGAGTAAAGAAATAAGATTCTCTGGGGATTAAGAAAAGCATTGATGGGGATGGCCATCAGGCTTGAAAAGTAAAATAAACAACGACGGGGACGGCCATCGGCTTAAAGAATAAATGAAATAATGATGAGGGACGATCATCAAAGGTGAAGGACGATCACCTAGCAGGGGACGGCTGCTCTTTATCACGATGAAGGTCGGATAGAAAAAGGTCAACGATGGGGACAACCATCGGGTAAAATGATGAAGGACGATCATCAAGAGGTGAAGGACGATCACCTAGAAGGGTACAACTGCTATTTGGGTTTATCACGACACAGGACGAATGTCGGATATAAAGATCAACGATGGGGACAACCATCAGATGAAATGATGAGGGACGGTCATCAAAAGGTGAAGGACGATCACCTAGCAGGGGACGGCTGCTCTTTATCACGGCATAGGACGAATGTCGGATAGAAAGTTCCAATAATGGGGATTCCATTGGGGAAAGGATGAGGGACGATCATCCAAAGGTGAAGGACGATCACCTAGCAGGGGACGGCTGCCCAAAATATCATGACATAGGACGAATGTCGGATAGGAGGAAGTTGTTTTGTTGGTGACTTATTGGGGAACAGTAAACACTGACGAGTGTTCACACTTAAGAATAAAATGTATAAGTGTTTGATGATGTGTATAGATTAAAGATGTGGACGAGCATCCTAAGAACCATGATACGGACGAGTATCGGTAGAAACAAACGCTGACGCGTGTTTAGAGATGATGATACAGACGAGTACCAACTGGTTAACAAAGAACATGGACGAGTGTCGGATCTATTGAGGAGTGATATAAATAAGATATGGACGAGTACCAACTGGTTAACAAAGAACACGGACGAGTGTCAGATCTGTTGAGGAGTATAAGCAAGATACAGACGAGTATCAAAGACCTTTGTATAAGTATGCACAAGTATTGATTTATTGGTGATGTTGGTGCAAGACACGGACGAGTGCTCGACTTGCTGGGGAATGCATGACACGGACGGATGTCAATAAGTACTATATATAAACAAGCATCTGTTTTGGGAGTGCAAAGGAGATGCTTTGGCTTTCTGTGGGGATAGGGCGACACGGACGGGTGTCGAAAAGAACATGTTATGATTAAGTATTTATTTTTGAAAGTGCAAAGGGGACGCTTTGGCTCTTATGTGCAGGGGTGTATTTTGTATATTTGCCTGATGAAATATTGATGGTAATTGCAGGTGGCTAGCTCGAATGTGGCTTGTGATCATGCAAATGTTTGATTTTTGCCGTAATGCTCCGTATTAGATGGAATGCTACGCTTATTTGGTGAATATGATGCGAAATGCTATGATTATGCAAATGGGAGACTGATCCGAGACTCAGATCCTGATGAAGATCTCTGGCTGATCTGCTTGGAAGAATAACCCGGTTGGGGAAGAGATCACTGATGGATCTGTCAGGAGGGAGAACTTTGATTAGGGGAATGGATCATTGGTAGATCTATCCGTAAGGAGAATTCAACTGGGGAGAAGGAAACTCCCGTCATTCCGCTGGGAAAGTATGCATGCATTGTTCTCCTGGGGAGAGAATGGAGACTCTGTGGGGAAACAGTTCCCATTAACTTTGTTGAGAATGAGAAATCTGGAAATCTGGTGGGGAATATGAGATTCCTTGCTCTCTTTGTTGTGAAACGGTTGTCAGGTACTGCTCGGGGAGGTCCTGCTTCAGGGAAGTAGCATGCTAGGAATTCAATGCTTGGTATGCCCCATGCTGGGTATTGAATACCTGCAACCTGTTAAGACAAAAGAAACGCACAAGTATCCCGAGGTATCCCTTACCGGATTCCGTCATAGGAGTTAGACCTTCCTGAAAGTAATATGTTTCCTGCAAGAATTTATTAAAAATGGCTTATTTGTTTTATGCAAGTGTTGTATCGTGAATACTGGACATTTTGCAAACGAAACAAAAAATGTACAAACGAGGTGTGACTGAAAACTATGATTTTATTAATCTGGGTGCCCTGAATTGGCAAATACAATCAAAGAAACAAATCCCCTGGAATGAGGAGATTGCTATAAACTGAGAAAATAAAAATGTTGGCATTGTTGACGACGACGTTCTAGTGAACTTCCTTTGCTATGACCTGTATGACCTTGACGTTCTTCTCATCTTGCTTTCTGAAGAAGGCCGATTCTGACCGTTGTTTTGTGCTTTCGAAGCTTTCCATGTTGTGAGTGATACAGACGAATTCAGAATGCAGTTGTTCGCTTATTCCCTGATTTTGCGTGGATCGCCCTTTAGGGTTTTCAATCCACCGGGATACCCTTTTTTGCATGAGCTGTCCAATGCGGCTTTTCAACTCAGCGGGTGTACACATTTTTTTATTTTTCCCTTATTTTTTCCCGAGTCTTTTATTATGTTTTTGACTCGCCGGGATGCCCTATTTTTTCGTGGACGTACAGTCTGTTTTTATGTCCAGCGGGTCATTTTATGCGAAGTATTTTTTACTTGCATCTGAATTCACAGGGGATAAGAAATCTTCACCATCCATAGTGGTGAGCATCAGTGCTCCACCAGAGAAAACCTTCTTTACTATGAATGGACCATCGTAGTTTGGAGTCCATTTTCCCCTGTGGTCTGTATGAGGAGGAAGAAGTCTTTTTAGCACAAGATCTCCCACTTGGAATTCCCGAAGCCTAACTTTCTGATCGAAGGCTTTCTTCATCCGCTTTTGATATAACTGCCCATGACAGATGGCAACTAGCCTTTTCTCTTCGATCAAATTCAGTTGGTTGTACCGAGACCGGACCCATTCTGCTTCGTCCAGCTTTACATCCATCATTACCCATAAGGAGGGTAGCTCAACTTCAACTGGTAGGACAACTTCCATACCGTACACAAGTTGATAAGGCGTTGCCCCAGTAGATGTTCTGATTGAGGTTCGGTACCCATACAAAGAAAATGGTAGCATCTCATGCCAGTCCTTATAAGTAACCACCATCTTTTGCACAATCTCCTTGATGTTCTTGTTACCTGCCTCAACAACGCCATTCATCTTTGGCCTGTAAGGAAAAGAGTTGTGATGTTGGATTTTGAAGTCTCGACACAGTTCTGCCATCATTTTTTGTTCAAATTGGAACCATTATCAGTAATGATTCGCTCGGGAACTCCATATCGACAGATGATGTCTCTTTTCAGGAATCTGGCTACCACTTGTCTGGTGACGTTTGCATATGAAGCTGCTTCAACCCATATGGTGAAGTAATCAATGGCTACCAGGATGAATCTGTGGCCATTTGAAGCAGTTGGTTCGATCTTTCCAATCATGTCAATGCCCCACATGGCAAAGGGCCAAGGTGAAGACATCACGTTCAAAGGATTCGGAGGCACATGCACTTTGTCTGCATAGATCTAGCACTTGTGACATTTCCTGGCATAGGCACAACAGTCTGCATCCATTGTGATCCAGTAGTAACCTGATCTTAACAATTTCTTTGCCATTTCATGTCCTCCGGCATGGGTACCGAAGAACCTTCATACACCTCGTGCATCAGCAAGACTGCTTCTTTCTTATCAACACACCTGAGTAGCACCATGTCAAAGTTTCGCTTGTATAATGAACCATCGGCATTGAGGAAGAAACTGTCAGCCAGCATTCTCAGTGTCTTCTTATCATTGGATGATGCCCCAGGTGGGTATGTCTGATCCTCTAAGAAGCATTTGATATCATGGAACCAAGGCTTGTCATCTTTAGCAATGTCCATAGAGAAAACGTATGTTGGCCGGTCCAATCTGGATACCAAAATCCGAGGCACATAATTTGCAGTTTGAACCTTGATCATGGAGGAAATGGTAGCTAAAGCATCTGCGAACTGATTTTCGTCTCGAGGGATGTACTCAAGTTTGACTGTTGTGAAGAAAGTCAATAATCTCCTCGTATAGTCACGATATGGGATCAAATGCTCTTGGTGGGTGTACCATTTGTCGTTGGTCTGATTGATTACCAAAGCTGAATCTCCGAATACATTTAATGTCTTGATCATGAGGTCAATGGCTTCCTCAAGACCCATGATACATGCTTTGTATTCTGCTTCGTTGTTAGTGCAGGCAAAGGTGAGTTCTGCTTCGTTAGGCGTAATGAGCAATGCACCAACTCCACGACCATTCATATTGACAGCCCCATCAAACATCATAGTCCATTCTTCTTCTGGATCAGATCCTTCAGTGTGAATAGGCTCTTCATGATCTTTTGCTTTTAAGTACATGATGTCTTCATCAGGGAAGTCAAATCTCATGGGCTGGTAATCATCAATGGGTTGCTCAGCTAGATAGTCAGATAGTACATTGCCCTTGATGGACTTTTGAGATGTGTATTGAATGTCATACTCTGTCAGAATCAGTTTCCATCTTGAAACCCTTCCAGTGAGTGCTGGCTTCTCAAATATGTACTTGACGGGGTCCATTTTTGAGATCAACAGAGTAGTGTGAGTCAGCATATACTGTCTTAGTCGGCGAGCATCCCACGCTAAAGCACAACAAGTTTTCTCGAGCAGTGAATAACGTTGTTCATAGTCGGTAAACTTTTTGCTTAGGTAGTATATTGCATACTCTTTTCGACCAGACTCGTCATGCTGGCCCAACACACACCCCATTGATCCTTCTAATACTGTCAGGTACATTATTAGAGGTCTTCCTTCAACTGGAGGCATAAGAATCGAAGGTTCTTGCAGGTACTCCTTGATCTTGTCAAAAGCCTTCTGAAAATCTTCGTTCCACCTGACCATTTGTTCCTTTCTTAACAGTTTGTACAAGGGTTCACAGGTTGCAGTAAGATGAGATATGAACCTCGATATGCAGTTCAATCTACCTAAGAATCCCTGAACTTCCTTTTCAGTCCTAGGTGCAGGCATCTCCTGAATGGCTTTGACTTTGTCGGGATCAACCTCAATTCCCTTTTCACTTACGATAAATCCCAGCAACTTACCGGAACGTACCCCGAATGTGTATTTGTTGGGGTTTAACTTCAATTGATACTTTCTCAGACGCTTGAACAACTTTAGCAGATTTACCAGATGGTCTTCTTCAGTAAGGGACTTGGCAATCATATCATCCACGTAGCATTTAATTTCTTTGTGGATCATATCATGGAATAACGTTACCATAGCCCATTGATACGTCGCATCGGCGTTCTTTAGTCCAAATGGAATTACCTTGTAACAAAATGTTCCCCAAGGTGTGATGAAGGTTGTTTTCTCCAAGTCTTCGGGTGACATCCTGATCTAATTATACCCATAAAAACCATCCATGAAAGAAAACACTGAGAACTGAGTTATGTTGTCGACCAATACATCAATGTGAGGTAATGGGAAATCATCATTTGGGCTAGCTCTGTTCAGATCTCGGTAATCTACACACATATGTACTTTGCCATCCTTCTTAGGCACTGGTACAATGTTAGCGACCCACGGCGGGTAACTAGTTACAGCAAGGAAACCAACGTCCCACTGTTTTTGTACTTCTTCCTTATTCTTCATGGCCATATCTGGACGAGTACGGCATAGATTTTGCTTCATTGGAGGGAAATCTTCTTTCAATGGTAGCTTGTGCATGACAATATTCGTATCTAGACCTGGCATGTCTTGATAGGACCAAGAAAAGACGTCGACGTATTCTCGAAGCATGTCAATAAGTTGTTCCTTTACTGAAGCTTGCAGACTGGCCCCGACCTTCACTTCTTTTAAATCCTCCTCGGTACAAAGATTAACTGTCTCAACCTCCTCCTGATGAGGAGTAATCACTTTCTCTTCTTGCCTCAACAACCTGGCTAACTCTTCAGGCAACTCATAGTCTTCTTCGACCCCTTCATCGACTTGATTAATTGGATTGTCGAAGTCATACAAGGTCATAGCAGTGTTGTTGTCGGTGCAATCAGGAGGATAATCTCTGCAAGGGTTGATATTTGTTCGTTTTAGTGATCAATTTTAATCTTGTTTAAAAAGTGTAAAATGAAGTTATTATTTTGAAAACATTGTCATTTTATTGTATTGTACAAAAGTGAAAAATGAAAAGACAGTGAGCGAAAGAGAGAATTGTTTGGAAAAGAAGTCTGATATTCATTGATATTCCATTTGCACAAAATTACAAATATGGTCCTATTACAAAATGAGTCTTGACACCTTGGGCAAGATGCAGGACTTGATGCAGGCTGAAAAACGCAGGAAATACTAATTACTCTGCAGGAGTAACCCTTATAATTTCCTGGGAAGACCAGTTAAGGACTTGGTGACCCAGGATCCTTGGACGTATCCAGCTCTCCAGGTTGAGGTCGCTTTCCGCCTCGTCTTCCACGTTATTGACAGCATCTGGGGTGAGCATCCCCCCACTGATGAACTTGGGCTCTTTAGCAGCATCTGCTTGATCTTGTCAGAATGGTTTGTAACCCAAACTAAATCTCTCCATTTTCTTCTCCACCGGTAGCAGCTTGCCCCAGCCTTGGGCATTTCCATCTTCAAAAACCTTTCGGGCTTGCTTATAGGAGACAATTGAAGTACCCATCCTATCCTCCTGGGATGCAGCAAATACTTCAGTCGTCGCCTCATTGGCGTTCAGTGCTTCGAACCATTGGCTCATGGTTTCATGGATTTCACCATCCATCTCAATGTATTTGTATGTAGCCAGATGGCTAACAAAGATATCCTCTTCACCACAGATGGTGATAATCTGTCCTTCCCACTCATATTTCAATTTATGGTGAATGGTTGACGTAACTGCGCTAGCGGCGTGAATCCATGGTCGACCCAACAAACAAATGTAGGCCGGCTGAATGTCCATCACATAGAAAGTAGTCTGAAAGACCTGCAGACCGATTATCACAGGAAGCTCCACCTCTCCAAGAACAGACCTCTTGGAGCCATCAAAAGCTCTAACCACAAGATTGCTTGGTCGGAGAGCTATTCTATCATATTCGAGCTTGACAAGAGCCTTCTTTGGAAAGACATTGAGTGAAGACCCAGTGTCAACAAGAACATGCGAGAGCACAACCCCTTTACATTCCAAAGTGATGTATAAAGCTTTGTTGTGGTGACGTCCTTCCGTTGTCAAGTCAGCATTGGTGAAACCTAGCCCATGGCTAGTATTAACATTAGACACCACTGTCTCGAGCTGATTCACTGTGATCTCCTCCGACACGTAGGCTGCGTGCAAGACTTTAATTAGTGCATCCCGATGAGCTTCGGAACACAACAACAGGGATAAGATGGAGATCTTGGAAGGAGTCTGGTGGAGCTGATCCACAACCTTGTAGTCACTTCTTTTGATTATCCTCAAAAATGCATCCACATCCTGATCAAAGGATGATTTATGGGCTTCTTTCGGCACAGGTTCTTCGGGCGCCACACTTTTACCTTTGGCTTTGGCAGTAGCCACTGCCTCAGTATTGGTTCTTGGAGCTTGTTACGCGAAGAGACGTCCGCTTCGGGTGAATCCTCCGCCTCCCCCGACATTATCCACTTGTGGTGTGTGAACCGAAAAATCAAGAAGGACTCTTTCTCCGTTGCAGTAAAGGTCTGAACCATAGTGCCATGGTACAACATTGTCTTTATCATATGGAATGGGCCCGGGAACCGTGATGGTGACTTGACTAACTGCAGTAGAGGTAGGGACCGTTATTGTTTGTGGATCATAAAAGATACTGACAGGACTTCTGATTGATGTTGGTGGTGATTGACTGAAGCTTGGTTGTTGCTGAAATTCTTGTTGAGATAGTTGTTGATAATTGTTGGAAATAGGGACCGTTGTAGGGTCGTAATAGATGGTGATTGTGGAGACGTCGTTGTTAGTGGTTGTTGTAGTTGTAGAAGTGGATGCAATTGAACTGTTGTTTGTTGAAGTGATGGAAGAGGTGGTTGTTGATTTTGTAGACGAGTCTGTAGGAACAATTGTCTTTGCAGTTGTAGGAGAACTACTTGTTGTTGAAAAAGGAGTTGCTGGTGTTGTAGAAGCGATTTTTGTTATTTGCAGGATACCCTCTCTAATCAAGCCATTGATGCCATTCCTCAAGCTTGCACACCCATTGACGGAAATCTTGCAAGATTCACAGCAGGCCTCACAACCTGGAAACACCTGGCATTTTAAAAGCTGAGCTTTAACCTCTACCAGAGGTGTTTGAATACTTGCAGTATCTTCAATTAAATTCATGGGTTGGCCCTCTTCTATTGCATTTACCCTTGGCCCACCATGCCTGGGCATAGGATTCTTCGTGACATTAGGAGGTGGTGCAAAATTTAGGGCTTTTGAATCTACTAGATCCTGGACCTTCATGTGCAAAGCCCTGCACTTTTTCGTGGTGTGACCAGGTGCATTAGAATGAAAAGCACACCTGGCATTGACGTCGTAATTTCTCGGAAGGTTCTGAGGATCTGGTGGAGCCAATGTCCTTAGCTCGACAAGATTAAGCTTTAGGAGTTGTGGCAATAAGGTGGCATATGACATTGGTATAGGGTCAATCACCCTGTTAACTTGAGATGGCCTTTGCTGGAAAGGGCGTTGTTGTTGGTTGTTGTTGTTGTTGTAGGATCTCTATTGAGGAAACTGTGGCTGTTGAGGAAAATGATGTGGTTGTTGATTGTATTAAGGAGGTGGAGTAGGAATAGTGACAACGACAACTGATCTTGGTAGATACTTGGGTCTTCCTCTTCCCATATGTACAAAATTTGTTTCACCGGATCTGCGGGGCCCTGCAAATGGTTTCCTTGCACTGCTTGAACTGGCGCCGTTGTCAGAAATCTTTCCCATTTTCAATAAGCTCTCAATTCTTTCCCCAGCTATAACCACGTCTACAAAGCTGGTGGAAGAAAAAGCAGCCATTCTATCAATATAAGTCCCCTGGAGGGTGTTCATGAACATATCTGCCATTTCCCTTTATGACATCGGGGGTTGAACGGCAGCAACTAATTGCCTCCATCTTTGGGCGTACACTCTAAAGCTTTCCCGGGAAGACTGTGACATTCCCATCAGATGGGTTCTATTTGGAGCCATGTCCAGATTATATTGATATTGACAAATGAGGGCCTCGGCCAAGTCTTTCCAATTCCTAATTGTGGCCCTGGTTAAGTGAGAATACCACTTACGGAATGCCCCTGTCATGCTATCCTCAAAATAAAACATCCACAGGTTTTCATCCATGGTGTAGGCTTTCAATCTTCCCAGGAAAGACTAGAGATGGGTACGTGGGCAGGATGTGCCATTGTATTTTTCAAAATAGGGAGGTTTGAACTTGTGAGGAATTCTAACCCCCTCCACTAGTCCCATATCCATGACATCAAAACCCAAAGAGTTTTTGGACTCCAGAGACCTCAACTTTTCTGCTATCTCGTCCAGTTGACGATCGTAGACCTCGATGATCGTAGACCTCGTCTCCTGCCCCGACCACAGTAAATTGTTCTTCCTGAGGGTCCTCCTGCAAGGCCCTCCCTCCAGTGTTACCCTGGGTTTTTCTTATAGCATTGATGTCTAGGTAAAGATTAGGTCCAAACTCTGGGGGATTAGTACGAGGTTTTACATGATCGTTGTTGCTGGTAACCCCTGTACCTGGGTGGTTTTCTTTGGGAGTTTTCCGCTCGACCAACTATCTTAGTCTTTCTTGGCTATGGGCCAACCCAATCATCACTGCCATAAACTAGTTCATTTGGGCCCTCATCTCAGTCCTTTCATTGGCCATTTGGGTTCTCACGTCAGTCAGATCTTGTTGAACCTGGTCCATTTGTAAGCCCGAAATATTGTTTCTTGTCGGATACCGGTGCACTCTATTGACGGGGAAGACTCTTTTACGAGCAATGAATTAATCCAAAGCAAAAAGAATCAACACAAAACTCAAAATAATGAACTCTAAGGAAAATGGACAAGACAGATTTCATCAAAAGGACTTAAAAATGAATTAATTGAAATGAGGAATTAATTGATACGTGTATAATGATAAAAAAATGGAAAATAAAAATATAGAAAAATATAGAAAACTCAAATTGACCTACATGAATTATTTGAGGATTTTTGGATGATTGGAGGTATTTTAAATAATTAGAAACTAAAATGAAAATAAAAGAAAATAAATGAAAAAAGAAATTAAAAGAGAAATGAGGTAGGAGGTGAGAATAGCAGGGATTTGCATTGAAATGGAATGGGCCTGGAATAAGGTGGGGTGCGAAAAGCAACATGAAGCCGACCCAGAATGCGTTGGAATATAAAACACTATGGTGGAAATCAGAGAAAACAAAGAAAATAACAGAGTCCTTGGATCAATCTAACGCGTGATGTACCTCTCCTCATTAAATGACGTGGACCTTTATTGAAATATGAATGGAGGACACACAGTTGTTATGGTGTGGTGAGAATCATGCTGAATTAAAATGAAAATAGAAAGAACACGTGAGAGGGAGGCTGAGTTATAGAAACGTGGCACAATCTGGACGCGTTTAGATGAAGATCCAAAAGCCATGGAACCTTCTTCAACCTTAGAAACCCTAGACTCAAGATTTGCAGTTTCCGGTGACCGGAGCTAGGGCTCCGGCACCGGAACTTATACCAGAAGAACAAACATCCATGAAAACTAACAAAACACTCCAGATTGACTAAATGATGTGCTCTGAATCCAAATATGAGCATCAAAATAACAATGGATCAAAGAAACATCTGGATCGAACAAGAACAGTTTTGACCATGAAAAATGAAATCCAAATATCTCACTCAATATTGCACTATTTTCGAAACTAAAACTTGCAGAATGCTCAGTGCACATCAAAGATCACAAAACACATAATCAATTTCATTTTCAGAGGTGAAGAATTTGAAGCTTACCTGAGTTGCAGATCTTGAAACAAGGTGCTAGAATACCAGATAGTGGATGCAAATCACTCTACATTCACTCTAGATGCAAAATAAATGCATCTAAAGCCTTGAAGATGGCTAGATCTTGGGCTTTGCAAGCACCTGCCCTGAAATGGCAAGGTTGTTGATCTTGAAGGAAAGCTTGAATGATGGTGATGTTTGTGATCCTAAGCTTGCACTGATCAAGGATCTACAATTTGTTTTGAGATTGAGCAAGTGTATGAGAAGATTTGAGAGGAAATGAAATTTTTGCAAGAAGTTTGAATCTGAAGAATGAGAGAGAGTTGAGCAATTCTGAAACCCTAGCTTCTTTTATATCATGCCCTGAACCAATGCTGAAAAAATGAGCTCATTTGCACGTGTGAATCAAGAGAATTTATGATTCTTGCAAATTTTGTAAATTGGTGTGAGAGAATGCACTCCTCGTGCTTGCCTTGGCTTTCAGTCCCATGTGCATTCTAATCTGCACCCTTAATCATAATACAAAGGATCTTGGCCATTAGACTGAGGTTAACACACTTTCTCCATGAATTTGCAAAATATCCACTTTTTGAATAACAAACTTGCCTTGCACGAAATTGTGGTATTCTTTGGAGCAAAGTATGCCATATTCCTTGTATTTTAACATTGGAACCAAACTTGATCCATTCCAAGCCTTAAAATTAAGTTTCACATCATTTGGCTTTTGGTGCATGCATGAACTTTTGGTTTTGCCCTAGTTTTAAGGAAATTTTCGAAGGGCCTATAGGAAAAACCATGAATCCCATGAAAACGTACTTGTACTTTTTGAAAATGGGAGCCCTTAATCTCCAACTTTCATGTTTGACTTTGGTCCATTTGAATAATTTCTGATCATGTTAAGCTCACTTGAATTTTAGGGCAAAAGTTGCCAAATATGGAAATTTCCAAAAACCAACTTTGCACCAATTTTGCAAAAAACCCTCAAGACTCCATAATTATTGATCTTTGAACATCCCAAACCTCTTATAACATTTTAAGGACATCCCTTGGCCAAAAAAGATGGGTTGGACCACTTGAAATCACACTGTTGACTTTTTAAGGGCACAGTTGACCAATTACTTCATCTGCAAGCAACTGAAGAATTTCTTGACTTCCACAAGGAATTTTCTCATGAAAATTGGTACCTAGAATCCTCTTGACATATAGAAGACTTTTCCCAAATGAAATGGCCAAATTTGTGAAGTTTTGATGCCTTAATCTCAAACCCTTGTTTAGGACCAATGCTTAGGAGCTTTGCCATATCCTGGATTCCCTGATGATCTTCCAACTTTCTGAACTTTTGTACATGAACTTGAACTTATAAATGCAACATAGACCCATCATAGGACTTGTAAAAAACCATTGGGACCCTTGTCATGGCTTGTGATGCCTCAAGAACCTCCACAGATGATCATATGCCTAATGTTAGGACATGAAGAATGCTATGCCTCATCTTTCCATGCTAGGATGCTAAGAAAATGATATGTTCATGATGATTATGATGTGATATGATGCTTAAAATGAAGAGGGCAAATTTGGGGTGTTACACAATGCAAATGTCATGTAAGATGGTGCAAAGTCATACAAAATGCATATGTGTAATCATACAAAGATGAGATGCAAAAGAAGCATGCTTTGAAGTTTGAAAACACATGAAAGTATATGAAATGAAATGAATGCAAATCATGTCAAATGAATGAATAAATGATCAAGCAAGGTTATAACATGTCCTAAGATGTCTAAGATGACATATGAATGCATGAAATGTCATGGCAAGTTCATGTAATGATGCATATGCAAGGTGAATGCAAATGAACATGAGAAATTAGGGTTACATGGACATGTGAGATGCAAATGGATAAAACAGAAACAAATGACATGATAAAAATTTTCAATCAAGCTCAAACAAACCCTAACCCATAATTAGGTCACACCCCAAAGGAGAAGGTCATAAGCCTAACCTATCAAAAGTTATGATTTTCCTAAGTTTTCTAGGGTTTTTGGGTGGTTCAAAGGGAAAAATGCAAATCAATTTGAAAATTCAAGATAAATTCATGAGGAAAAAGACCTATAAACTACTTGCAATATGTAACACAATGTAAAAAGAATCAACTTCAAACTCTTCTTTTTTAGGACGAAATGATTTTTTAAAGTTAGGGTTCAAAAATATGATTTTTATGACCCTTGATTGAAAGAAAATTTGCAAACTATGATCAAACCTAAAAATAAATTTGTTTGAAGAGTTTGAAAATGTTTCCTTATGCATTAGGATAATTTGCAAACTATGGTGATTTTTAGAAACCTAAATGTATTTTTAATTAATTAAAATACTTTAATTAATTAAAAATAACATTTAAATATTTTAAAAATACTTTTTTAATGCAAAAACTAAAATAAAAATTATTTTTGGATGAAGAAAAATATTTTAAGTCAGAATGCAAAAGAAAATATTTTTGAATGCTTTTTGCTATTTTAAATAAATTATGCAAAATAAATGAAATTTAAATGAAATAAAAATGATTTAAATGAAAAGTCAGCGCATCCAAAGGCCTAGATTCAAACAAAATTGAAGGGAGTTGACTGGCGCGCAATCCTATGGTCAGAATTCAAACTGGCTAATTAATTTGATTTTATATTAATTAATCAGAATTATAAACTAATGGCGCATCTGGACCACTCATTGCCTAACCCTAATCAAGATCTAAGGGCTACGAACCAATCTGGGGATTTAATCAGGGTTTAGCCCTAATTATTTTCAGGTGACCGGAGCTAAGCTCTGGTCATCTTCTCCGGCCATCCAAATTTCCAGAATCTCCTACAAGCCACTAAACCTCAAATTTCTTGCCCAGAAATGACCCCCAAACATCATACATCTTGAATCCACAAACAAAAATCATTTATCATGCATAACAAGGCTGAATCGAAGCAATCAAGTTTTAGGTCAAAAATTTTAGAAGCTTCATACATGGTCATTTCTCAATCATTTTCAAAACTAAACATATCAGTGTGATCAGGGGAGCATGAAGATTGATATTTTAACTTAAATAGCAAGTTCTGGAAAAAAATGTTCTTTAGGCTATGGTGATGGATGGGAAATGATCCTGAGGTGTTTTTGAGTTGATTGGTGAAGGAAGTTTAAAGTTTTAGTGGCTGAGCTATGAAATTCGAAGAAGGGATGTTTTTGATGGATTTTGTGAATATGTGTGTATGAGAGTGTTCAGGCTTTTGTGTGTTATGAAATGTGATCCATGATGTTTGTTTAAGCCAATGGGATTGATTAGAAAGTTGTTATGGCACAGGTTGATTGGTATGGTGTGTTTTTCAAAAAAGTCAATTTTTGTGTACTTGAGGTATGGGCCATGGCAGGGCTAGCTTTTTGGGGTGTCTGGCCTCAACAAGATTCATGGAGAGCCATAGAATCAGTTTGATGCAGCTGGCACAAGTGGATCGAAGGATCCAATGCATTTTGCAAATTTTGAGAGTTTTGGCCCTTTTGAGATTTCTTGAAGTTCAAGTCATGGAAACACTAAGTTCAATGCACAATTCTGATTTTTTGAAGATTATTTCGCATATTGTGAAGTGTTTGTGCACATTAGAGGTCATTAGAATGCTCGAATATGCCAAAATGCAAAATCCCTCTTTGACATAAAACTTGAAATTATAGGATTTTTGCCAACTTTGAAAGGCCATATCTTGAGTTCAATGATAAATCAAGACATGTTCTTGTAATTTTTGAAAAGGGAAAGACCCAATCTACAACTTTTATGACCAAGAATTTTTCATTTGAAACATTTTTGGTTATGAAAGAGGAGGTTGAAAAACTTTCCCAAAATGGAAAGTTTGCATTTCAAGTCATTTCCAAAAATGGCAAGTTAGCAATTGGCTCAAAATTATTCAATCTTCTGAACTTCCAACCGCTTCTAAGATCAAATAGAGATCATTGAACTTCAATTTGATGAAAATGACCCTTTGGTTCATTTGTTGGGGGCCTCAGATGCCCTAATTTTGACTTAACTTGCTTAAGAAGTTACCTAGTGAACAGATGACTTCCACAATGAGTTTCTTCATCAAACATTGTACACATGATCCTTATGACATATAAAATCCATTAGAAACAAGAATGGCCCAAAAATTTGGAGTTAAGGCCTCTGAAACCAAAACCCTAATTTTGGTCATCTGTGTAGTGAAAACCCTAGCTCTGCTTCCATGCCTTTGCCAGTTCTTGTGATCCCTTGACTTTCATAAACTTTGAAGAGCATAATATGATGATAGAACACACATGGACCCCTTTTGAAATCTTTGAGGCCTTTGGGATGACCCAGATGGATTCTTGGATTGCTCAGATCACAAACCCTAGATGTAGATGAACGTGAACTTATCCAGTGAAGCAAATATGCTAAATGATGTGTGATGCTTATGTTAATGAAAACATGAAATATCACAAGCCATGGTGTGATATGAGTGAGGGAAAATTTGAGGTGTTTACAGCCGGCCTCATTTGTAGGGTAATTGCTTCGTAAATTACTCGGTGATTACTTAACATAGACCTAAATGTGTCCCGACTTCGGAATAAAAATCTAATTGGGTACTTGCATTTTCGTGGATCGGATCTCTTGTTGATCGCGTAATCCCAAAGTGGTTAATCATATTGCATTAAGAATCGAGACTTATGAGTTTTTGATGCGTAGGTGCTTTGGGTCTCCCAATCTCTTTTCAAATTTTATTGCTTGGAGACATGTATCATGCCTTTCAATATAGGACCTCCAAAGGTGATAGAGAGATTGTGTGTTGTGCGCCTCTTCTCTACAGGTGGTTTATTTCGCACCTACCAAAGTCTGACGTCTTCAAGAATAATAGAGAGAAGCGAAAATGGTTTCAAAGGATTATGTCACTTTCTCATAAGGATATGACTTGGTATTGTTCCCATTATGATACTGGAGTGCTTATTAATAGTTGTGGAGAATTTCCTAATGTACCTCTTCTTGGTACACGTGGGGGAATTAGTTACAACCCTATTCTTGCTAGGCGACAGTTGGGATATTGTTTGAAGGACATACCAAACAACCTTTCCTTATCCCGTTTCTTCTTTCTTAATGGTGCAGATCATGTAGAAATGAAGAAAAGGATTGCTCATTCTTGGCATACGGTTCATCGGAAAGAGAAGGGTCAATTGGGAAAACAACACCTTGCTCCCTCCGAGTGTTATATCCAGTGGGTTCGATCTAGGGCTTCCAAGCTCAAGATGCCTTATCCACCCGAGGAACCTTTGTTTCCTATACTACCATTGTCTGTTTTTCTTCCTCCCGTTGATGAGAAGTTTTCTCTTTAAGAAGAGTTGGACAAGATGAAGAAAGAGAAAGAAGAATGGCTACTTGAGAAGACTACAATGCAAGAGAAAATGAAAGAGAAGGATGATCTCATTGAGTTACTTGAGCGGCGTTTTACGAAGAGGCCAAGAGAGGATTTATTTTCCTCTAGTACTCCATCTACCATTCCTCCTACATCCGGTGCTTGGAAGGCCATTGTTGACCAGTTGGCGAAGGATAAGGAAGACATGGAGAATCGGTACAAGAAAGAGATTAAGAGGATTCACATGAAGTACCAGCTGGGATTCAGATCTTCTTCGGATGTGATCCCCTAGGCCTAGTTTACTTTTTCTCTCATGTATTAGGATTGTTGGGATTTGTACTTCACTTGTAATCCTTGATTTGATTTTAATGAGAATGAGTTTTTAAGTACTTCAAAAAGTGTTTCTTTATAAATATTGCAATTTATCTTATAGTCCTTTGAAATCTTTGCATTTGCATACGCATACCATGCATCATACCCACATTTGTCTTGATTTTGGAGTGTTGTCCGGGGGATCTTATGTTGTTTTCTTGGTCTTCATTCAGTTCTCCTGTCAAGCTGACTCACAAAGTTGATACTTGAGCTAATCGGAAGAAGATGTCGGAAACATTACAACAAGAGAATCGTGAGTTGCGCGAGGAAGTTGCATATTTGAGGGAAAGCTTGGAAAGAGTTACTGCCATGATGGAAGGCTTGGTGGCTGCTCAGAATTAGACACCTCCTCCTAATTCTCCTGTTCAGAATACAGTCATCTCTGAGATTGTTACTGCATCAATTCCTGCTGAAATTATCCTTTCTCCTCGCTATCGCATGCCTGCTAGCACACCGCGGGGCATGCCAGTTGATTTCATTCCTGCTGGTTATCATCTTCCTCCTCCTGAGACTGCTGCATTTAATTCTCTTCCGCCAGTGATGACTATTCTTCTGCCAGTGATGACTACCGCACCGCCTGTGATGCACACTATTTCGCACCATGATGAAGTGATTTACCATGCTGAGCCCAGTGAAGGCGCTGGTGTGATTGAAAGACTTGATGATTTTCAAGGTCGTTTTGTTGAGATACAAAAGGAGATGAGAGCCTTGAAGCATAAGGATTTGTTCGGAAAAGATGCTTATGATCTTTGTTTGGTCCCTAATGTCAAAGTTCCGTATAAGTTCAGGTTGCCTGAATTCAAGAAGTATAAAGGAAACACTTGTCCTTTGAGTCATTTGACTATGTATGCTAGGAAGATGTCTGCTCAGACAGACAATGATCAGTTGTTGATTCATTATTTCCAAGATAGTTTGATTGGTGCAGCCATGAGATGGTACATGAGTTTGGATAATAGCCAAATCAACACTTTCAATGATTTGGGAGATGCTTTTGTTAGACAATACAAGTATAATGTTGATATGGCACCAGATAGAGATTAGCTTCATGCTATGTCCCAGAAGGACAAAGAGACTTTCAAAGAGTATGCACAGAGATGGCGCGAGCTAGCAGCTCAGATTGTTCCTCCTCTGGAAGAGAAAGAAATGACGAAGATCTTTTTGAAGACCTTAGGTTCTTTCTATTATGAGAAGATGATAGCAAGTGCTCCTTCTGATTTCACTGAAATGGTGAGTATGGGGATGCGTTTAGAAGAAGGTGTTCATGAGGGACGATTGAGCCAAGAGAGTAGTGCAGGATCGAGCTCTAGAAGGTTCAACTTTGGTAAAAAGAAAGAAGGGGAGACTAATGTTGTGTCTCATGAAAGTTACAGAAGACCTCGTGGTCATGAGAATCGTCATCAGCAGCATGTAGGTTCTGTAACTCCGGTGATTAATGTGACTCCAGTTGTGCCAGTAGCTCCAAAGTATCAGTCACGTTATCAACAACCTTCTGTGCAACAGGGTGGTAATCAATAGGTTCGTGCTAAGCCAAGTTTTGATCTCATTCCAATGTTTTATGCGGATTTGCTTCCTTCTTTGATTTCAAAGAATCTTGTGCAAACACGTTCTCCACCTCCAGTTCCAGAGACTATCCCATGGTGGTATAAGCCAGAGGCTCACTGTGCTTTTCATCAAGGTGCCCCGGGGCACGATGTTGAGAACTGTTATCATTGAAGTTTGAAGTGAAGAAATTGATGAGGAGCAATGTTTTGTATTTCAATGATGTTAATCCAATTGTGAAGACAAATCCGCTGCCGCAGCATGGTAATACTTCTGTGAATATGGTTGATGGTTGTCCTGGTTTATTCAAGATTTATGAGGTCCTCCATATTCGAAGGTCTTTGGTTGAGATGCATGCTTTCTTAAGTGAATATCACGATATTGATCACGATTATGCTGGATGTTGCATCTGCTCGGTGAACCCTCGTGGTTGTGTGATTGTTAAGAGAGACATTCAAAAGATGATGGATGATAAGTTGATCGAAGTGACAGCAAAAAGAGATGAGTATGAAAATGAAGTGAATGTTATTGTGCCTAAGTTCAATATTCCTGAGAAGGTTGTTCCTGAGAAGGTGGTTATTTCTTTTGATAGCCGCAAATATGTTGTTACTCCATTGGTGATCAATTTTCCTGGTCCAATGCCATATGAGTCTGATAAAGTTTTTCTGTACCGGTATAATGCTACGATGATAGAAAATGGTAAGGAAGTTCCTATTCCTTCTCCAAGGTCTGTGGTTAGCATTGCTGATGTGACAAAGGTGACTCGAAGTGGTAGGGTTTATGCTTCGGATCTTGCAAAGAGAGTTGAGGATACAAGTGCGAGTAAACAGATTATGGATGTTGTTGCCCGATCAGGCCAATTTGGTGATAGTGAAGATGAGGTGTTAAAATTGATAAAGAAAAGCGAGTACAACGTTACTGAGAAGTTGTTGCATACTCCATCAAAGATATCAATTTTATCACTCTTGATGTGCTCTGAGGCTCATAGGCAGTCTTTGCAGAAGATTCTGGATCAAGCTTATGTTGACCATGATGTGACTGTTGATCAGTTTGATAGTATTGTGGCTAATATCACATCATGCAACAATTTAAGTTTTTGTGATGATGATTTTCCTAAAGAAGGAAGGAACCATAACATGGCCTTGCATATTTCAGTAAACTGTCAGGAAGATGCTATATCTAAGGTTCTGGTTGATACTGGGTCTTCTCTGAATGTGATGCCGAAGTCGACCTTGTAAAGGCTTGCGTACCAAGGTGCTCCCATAAGGCATAGTGGGATTATTGTGAAAGCTTTTGATGGATCAAAGAAGACAGTGATTGGTGAAGTGTATCTTCCTATTCTTATTGGACCGTTTATATTCCAAATTACTTTTCAAGTAATGGATATACGTCCGCTTACAGTTGTCTCCTTGGAAGACCCTGGATTCATGAGGCAGGAGCTGTGACATCTACTCTTCATCAGAAGCTGAAGTTTGTGAAAGATGGGAAATTAGTGAATATTGGCGGTGAAAAGGCGATGCTTGTGAATAATTTATCATCTTTCTCCTATATTGATGCTAAAGAAGAGGTGGGAACTTCATTTCAGGCTCTTTCTGTTGTTGATAATGCTGCCAAGAAGAATGTCATGCCTATGTCTTCATTCAAGGATGCTCTACACGTGCTTGAAGCTGGTCGATCTGACAGTTGGGGACGAGTTATTGATGTTGTCGACAATAAGGAATGATTTGGTACCGCCTTTGCACCAGGTGTGGCTCTTAATAACCCGAAGACTATTCAGGAAGGATTCCGAAGTGCTGGGTTTATCAACGATCATTCCGCTGCTGCCATCATTGAAGATGATGAAGATGAAGAAATGCCTAACTTTGTTACGCACGAAAATATTTGCAAGAACTGGATTGTTGTTGATGTTCCTTTTATTGTTCATGCTTCAAAGTAATTTGTTTTATTTTCTTTCAAAAAATCGTTTCACTCTGCCCAAGGTGAAAATGATGTTTGTCGGGCTTTGTTTCAAATTTCATCATCATCAATAAAATGTTATTTTGTTATTTCCATATGTGTTTTTCCTTTTTGCTTTATTCTGAAAAATGGTAACATAAAAAACCCAAAAATAAGAATAATAACTGTTTATCTGCATAATGTTTGCACTTTTGCTCATATTCTAAAATAAAAATAAAATCATTGTGCAGATTGATTGATAAACCCATTGAAAACAATGATCCTATGCCCACTCCCAACTTTTAATTCCCTGTGTTTGAAGCTGAGGAAGAGGATGTTGAAGAGATTCCTGATGAGATTTCTCGGTTGCTTGAGCATGAGGAGAAGGTTATTCAGCCTCATGAAGAGTCTATAGAAATGGTCAACTTGGGTTTTGAAGATGATAAGAAAGAAGTCAAAGTTGGAGCATTGCTTGGTCCTGATGTTAAGAAGAGGATTGCAGAGCTTCTTAGAGAATATGTTGATGTGTTTGCTTGGTCTTATTAGGACATGCCAGGTCTTGATACGGATATTATGGAGCATAGATTTCCACTGAAGCACGAATGTCCACCTGTGAATCAAAAGTTAAGAAGAACTCATCCTGATATGGAAATAAAGATCAAGGAGGAGATTCAAATGCAGATTGATGTAGGTTTTATTGTGACATCTAATTGTCCTCAATGGGTCGCCAATATTGTGCATGTTCCAAAGAAAGACGGAAAAGTCCAAATGTGTATTGATTACAGGGATTTGAATAAAGCCAGTCCAAAAGATGATTTTCCATTACCACACATCGATGTGTTGGTAGATAATACGTCTAAGTTTGATGTGTTCTCATTTATGGACGGATTTTCCGGTTATAAACAAATAAAGATGGCACCCGAGGACATGGAAAAGACCACATTTATTACACCATGGGGAACATTCTGCTACATAGTGATGCCCTTTGGATTGAAGAATGCTGATGCGACATACCAAAGAGCTATGACCACGCTTTTCCATGATATGATGCACAAAGAAATTGAGGTATCTGTTGATGATATGATCGTTAAGTCGAGGACTGAAGAGGATCATGTTGAACATTTGCTGAAGTTGTCTCAAAGGCTAAGGAAGTTTAAGCTTCGTTTGAATCCGAATAAGTGCATGTTTGGTGTACATTCTGGAAAGTTGTTAGGTTTCATTGTCAGCCAAAGAGGCATTGAAGTTGATCCTGATAAAGTGAAAGCTATTCAGGAAATGCCTGCTCCAAGAACTGAAAAGAAAGTGAGAGGATTCTTGGGCCGTTTGAATTATATTTCGAGGTTTATCTCACACATGACTGCCACATGTGCTCCAATTTTCAAGTTGCTTCGGAAAGACAAAGGTTGTGTCTGGACAGATAATTGTCAGAAAGCGTTTGAAAGTATCAAAGAATATCTGCTTGAACCTCCTATTTTGTCTCCTCCTGTGGAAGGTAGACCGTTGATCATGTACTTAATTGTGTTGGAAGATTCCATGGGTTGTGTGCTTGGTCAACAAGATGAATCTGGAAGAAAAGAATATGCAATTTACTACTTGAGCAAGAAATTCACTGATTGTGAGTCTCGGTACTACATGCTTGAAAAAACTTGTTGTGCCTTAGCTTGGGCTGCAAAGCGTCTTCGCCAGTATATGTTGAATCATACAACTTGGTAGATCTCTAAAATGGATCCGATCAAATATATATTTGAAAAGCCTACTTTGAATGGGAGGATTGCTCGTTGGCAAATGTTATTGTCAGAATATGATATCGAGTACCGAGCTCAAAAATCTATAAAAGGTAGTATCTTGGCTGACCATTTGGCACATCAACCAATTGATGGTTACCAGCCTATCAAGTTTGATTTTCCAGATGAGGATGTGATGTACTTGAAAATGAAAGATTGTGATGAACCTTTGATTAAGGAAGGGTCGGAGCCTGGATCTCGATGGGGTTTAGTTTTTGATGGTGCTGTGAATGCATGTGGAAGAGGAATTGGGGCAATGATCATTACTCCCCATGGTTCACATATTCCTTTTGCCACGAGGTTGAATTTTCCTTGTACCAATAATGAAGCTGAGTATGAAGCCTGTATTATGGGTCTTGAAGAAGCTATTGATTTGAGGATTAAACATCTTGATGTGTATGGAGATTCTGCCTTGGTAATCAATCAGATCAAGGGTAAGTGGGTAACTCATCAACCCCACTTGATTCCTTATAGAGATTATGCCAGGAGGATATCAAATTTCTTTACTAAAGTTGAGTTTCATTATGTGCCTCGTGATGAAAATCGGATGGCAGGTGCTTTAGCAACTATAGCTTCTATGATAAAGGTGCACCAGTGGAATGACGTTCCTATGATTAGGGTGATGTGGCTTGAAAGACCAGTTTATGTGTTTGCAATTGAAGAGATCCATGATGACAAGCCTTGGTATCATGATATTAAATGTTTCCTCTAGAGTCAGGAATACCCACTTGGGGCATCTGATAAAGATAAGAGGACTTTGAGGAGATTGGCAGGCAATTTCTTCCTGAATGGAAATGTGCTTTATAAGAGGAATTTTGACATGGTCTTGCTCAGATGCGTGGATAGACACGAAGCAGACATGTTAATGAAAGAAATACATGAAGGATCTTTTGCTACTCATGCTAATGGGCATTCGATGGCTAAAAAGATGTTGAGAGTAGGTTACTATTGGCTGACAATGGAATCTGATTGTTGCAAGTATGTGAAAAAGTGTCATAAGTATCAAGTGTATGCTGATAAGATTCATGTGCCACCAACTCATCTCAATGTGATTTCTTCCCCGTGGCCTTTCTCTATGTGGGGAATTGATATGATTGGTATGATTGAACCCAAGGCTTCGAATGGACATCGTTTTATTCTTGTGGCAATCGACTACTTCACTAAGTGGGTGGAAGCGGCATCATATGCTAATGTGACCTAGCAAGTTGTGGTTCGGTTTATTAAGAATAACATTATCTACAGATATGGTGTTCCGAATAGAATCATTAATAATAATGGTTCAAACTTAAATAATAAGATGATGAAAGAGCTTTGTAAAGAATTCAAGATTCAACACCATAATTCTTCTACTTATAGACCAAAGATGAATGGGGCTATTGAAGCTGCGAATAAGAACATTAAGAAGATCATTCAGAAGATGGTTGTGACATACAAGGACTGGCATGAAATGCTCCCTTTTGCTTTGCATCGGTATCGTACATCTGTCCGCACTTCAACATGGGCAACCCCTTTCTCACTTGTTTTTGGTGCAGAAGTAGTGCTCCCCGTTGAGGTTGAGATCTTATTGTAGCGGTAAAATCATGAGTGTAAGCTATTGATTAACTTAACTCGATATACACAGAGTCGCCACCGCGCTTTTATTTATTTCCAAAAGGAAATAGGAAAATGAACGAACAAAACCTTAATGAATCTCAAAAGCTAAAAAGCTCAAAGAATCAAACAGAGAATGGGTACGGGGATTGGTTACAAATCGGGAAGGTTTTAAGCACCCGACATGTCCGTGGTACTCCACGGGAACCCTTTGAAATGTTTACTACAATTTTGGTTTGAAATGGTTTGCTTGAAAAAAGATTGAAGAGATGAGAAGAAGAATGTTTTTTAAGATTTTGGTGTTTGAAGAGACGAACGTCTCATGCCTACGTACCCACAGAGTGCAATGCGAGATCAAAACCCCGTGGTTCGTGGTACAAATTGTTAAAAGGCAAATGAGTTGAATTGATTTTAAAATGTAAAGATAAGTCGTCATCCTTTAGCGAATAATTCCGCTAGAAAAGATGAATCATATCTAAACATAAAAATGGTTAAAAGGAAAACGTGCATGAGGGCACAAAATCAATTGCATGAGTTATGAAAGTTTTAAAGTTTTTGAGAAAGAAAGTTTCGATATGCTTATGTGGTTTAACATTTATTTAAAGAAATGAAATGAAAAGGTAAAAGCACATGACCGAAGTCAAGGTTTGATTGAGAAAATGTTTGAAGTTTGAAAACAAAGAAAGTTTTGAAAATAGGAAGGAGATTTGAAAATTGAAGAAGATGGGAAAAGATGAAGGGACTATCCTAAGACTTGAAAATAAAAGCTAAGGAAGAAATGATCAAACCATATGGCAAGCACTCTTGAAACAATTGGATTTCCATATTCATAAACAAGTAACTCAATCGGAGCCAAAGTCTTCAATCCATAACAAATGAGCAAAGGGATGATCCTAGAATCTAGGTCCGAAACTCCAAGTCTCAAGCTAGGGATAGTAACCATAGTCCGAAATTAAAAGTCACCCATTTTTTAGATGTTTAATCCGTTATTAGTGTTTTGATATCCAAATGGGCAAAGGAGAAATAACAAGCAACAATAATATATACAATAAGCAATATGATGAATGAATATAGAAACATAATAAGAGAGGTAGGGAACAAGAGATTGAAATAAAAGGATAAGGTGCAAGAGATCAAAATTAAATGTTAGTATATTCACATTATTATATTATTTACAATATAAAGTGGTATGATGAACTTAATCAAGCACAACCACGAAAAGAAAAAAATAAAATCGAGGCAACCGGATCCAAGTGGATCACATTCTGAATCGGGACAACTTTAGGTCTATGTTAAGCAATCGCCGAGTAATTTACGGAGTAATTACCCTACAAATGAGGCCGGCCACCACTAATTAAAGTGGAAACTATTCGTGTTAATACATGTTAGAGAAACGATATTATGAATCGTTCTCCGAAAACATGCCACACAAAAAGAAAGAGAACGGTCTAATCTTAATCGAGATTATCGTTGAATTTCTCGAAAGGCAATCTATCGCGATCTCAAAGTATGGAGAATGATCCAAATGATCATTCATCCATAGATTTGAAATAATGAAGATTAAACCTATCGAAAATCAACAATCACGAATCGGAGATTGTCATCGACCAAAAATAAAAGATGAAGAACAAATAAATGGATCTAAAAGATAAATCCATAAAAGAAATGAAATATTATTTAAATCTTTTTTTTTAGAACTCTTTTCTAAAAAAAACTTTCTAAAATGCTTTTCTAAAATATATGCATAAAGCTTTTCCTAAAATGTAATTTCTAAATATTTATAAAACATATTCCAAAATTTCTTTACAAAAAATAAAATATAAACAAATCATTTTAAAGAAACAAAAAAAAAGATTAAAAGAAATGAAGAGGGGGAGGGAAGGATACGCAGGGTGAGGATAGAAGCCTCACGGGCTCTTAGGCCCAAACCTAATTAACATCACCTTTTTTTTTATTAAATCCAGAAAAAAAATAGCAAAAGAAAAGAAAAGGAAAAAACACAATAGAAGCAGATCCCTTCTTCTTCATTCATTCATGGCCGCGGGACAACAAACATAAAAACAAGAACAATTTTTCACCAAAAAGCGAAGCAAAAACTTGAATCTCTCTCACCATCCGATTTCCAATTTCAACAAAGTCGCAAAGCTCTCTCTCCTCGCGGATCTCCCTTGGTTTCTCTCTCTCTTCCTCTCCAAATTCTTTTTCAAATTTTTGTTTTTGGATCCGAATTGTTGTGGTTTATTGAAGGTTTTTATGATTTTTGATTTGATGAAAGGTTTGAAGATGGAAGAAGGTGATGAAGATGAATGTCGAAATTGAAAAGGGAAGAATGGTTGAAGCTTTTACTATTTTTTCAGGGGTTTTGTAGGCTACCCAAGCTTAGTATTGAAGGAGAGGGAAGCTTTAATTTATAGAGGAAAAAGTGAAATCGAAAGCTGCCGTTTTGATTCAAATTGAGATGCGTTTTGGGCCGTGAATTTCTCATGCTTCCTTTTCCATTTTTGATGTTGCGTTTTGTGCTTCCTATTATTGCGTTTTTATGAGTGATTTTTCAGGTGCTTTGATGCGTGTTTGCGAGCTGTGTATTTTCAGGGAGTTTGCACGTGCGTTTTTGGCCTGTTTTGGTGAGGCTTGGCCTTTTGCTTGGATGCGTGCATCTCGTGTGCGGGACGCGTGCGAGAGAGGTTTGCATTGCAGCTTGTTGTTGTTTGCTGTGGCTTGACGCTGTTGGGCATGGATACGGCGTGATTCACGTGTGTCTTGGGCGTATGGATGGGCCTTGAAGTGTTGTAACTTGGTGAAGCTTGGAAAAAAGCTGTGTTAGGCTTGTACTTGAAGTGATATTTGTTGCGTACGGCTCTGTTTGTTGTCACGGCTTGCTTTGTTGGCTTGGGGCTATGACTTGTTGAGTTGGTTTTGGAGTGTGGGCCAGGCGGGATGTAAAATGGCTGTGGGGATATGTGAACAAGGCGGGGAAAGCTAATGAGCTGGGAGTATTTTTGTTTTGGCTTAAGGCATGGAGCTGGCTGGTATTCACGGTTTATGCAGGATGGCTGGGGCTTGGGATGAGGTCACGTGAGGAAGTGTTGTGAGATTGATTGCAAGTTGGCTGAAGGAGTTTGCCATATGCAAGGGAAGCTAAGAGTGTGCTGGAAAAAAGGCTTGTGGTGTGTGGAGTCAGCTAGAATTAAGTGTACAGCAGGCTGAATGGATGTCACGTGAGGTGTAGGAATTGGATTATATGGTATGGGCAGTATATTTTTGGAGAAAAGTTGGAGGAAAGTTGGGCTTATGATTTATTGTTTAGTGAATTAATGGCTAGTATGTATGATATTGTAAAGAAAAAATAAACAAAAATAATAATGAATTTGATAGAAAATGTATAGTCTTACAAAAAAAGAAAGTGGGCTTATGATATAATGGGTTTTATTATAAAAAATGTAATGAATAAAGATGGAGTATTAAAATAATGAGAAATGGGATAATCGAATAATCGGTAAAAATGGTGATTCGGATAATGAAATAATTAAGAAAAAATGGGAAATTATGGTTATTGGATAAAATGGATAATGGAAATGATTGTTTTTAAGGCCCACGACCGATTTCTGATTTTTTCTTGCACAAGCCACTGATTAATGATGAATGTAGCCAACACTAAACCACTGAACAACTTTGCCCATTCAACCACAATCACTGAAATTGTTTGAACATTTTCCTGATGATTCATGCTGAGAAAAATAAATTCTCAGATGAATCACTGATGAACTGATGATCATTGAATATTCGAACCAAATTTCGCACAAAACACTGTTCGATAAACCAAAGAATTTTCGCACACAACACAACTTGACATTGAATACACGTCATCTAAGAAACAAACCACTGGCACACACAACTTGCAGTCGAAACAATCTTCTGATAGTTTGACCAAGATTAGGTCAAACGTCCATCTGAATCGAATTGTGACTGAACAAACGCATCTGAATTGAAATGACTGCCCTTTTTTTTAAATCCTGCAACACAGAAGAAGAAGAAGCAACTGCAACATATTTTTTGATATTTTGGGTTAGAAGTCAGTAAAATATGAACAGATAACAGAAATTAAACAAGGTGATCCTCTGCAAAGCATAGACTTGCACCTGAAAAGGATAAACGAACCAGTGCGTGATCTTGTTTGTATGCGAAATGCAGATGAGATGCGAAAAATCTTAGGTCAAAAATTAGGGTCTGACAGATGCCCTTATTTAAGTTTCTTCAATCCCGAGATAATGAAGATTGAAATCTTCGTTTCGACAAGATGGAAGATACTTAAATATAAAAAAAACCCAATTTTTGATCCTAAGACGCCAAAAACTGGAATGAAATGAAATGAACGATGTGAAATGATATGAAGATGGCATAGAAATGATATGAAGCGTATGAGATGTATATGAAATATTATGAGAGAAACCATGAGATGGTATGAAATGTATATGGAACCAAATGAAATGCAGAGAAATCCGCGAGGAACAAGACGACACATGAAAGAGAATAAACGCTGGGGATAAGGAGCATAAGACTCCAACGGGGAAAAACAACATGCTAGAGACCAACACATGGCTCAACTGAGGTAAAAATGTTCAAGAATGGCAATCGGACATAAAAGATCACAACATCCAGGAATGGCACTGAATGAGGTAAGAAAAATCCCGAAAAAGTACACCAGAAGCATCCAAGGATGACATTGCTGATTTTAATAAGGATATCCGAGAATGGCAACCGGCAAAGGGTAATCACAAAATCTGAGAATGGCAATCAAATAAGAAGTGAATCACAACATCCAAGAACATAACTGAATGAAATGGGAGAAAGTTCGGGAAATCACATCAACTCAATGATGATTCCAACATGAAAATCCGAGAATGGCAATCGAAAGGCAAGTGATTACAACATCTGAGAATGGCAATCAGATAACATGAATCACAACATTCAGGAACAGAACTGAATGAAATGGGAAATATTCGGGAAAGCACATCAACTCAATGATGAATCCAAACATGAAAATCCGAGAATGGCAATCGGAAGGCAAGTGATCACAACATCTGAGAATGGCAATCAGATGAAATATGAAGTACAACATTCAGGAACAAAACTGAATGAAATGGAAAAAGGCCCGGGACAGTACATCACATCAATGATGACTTCACTATGGACATCCGAGAATGGCAATCGGATAAAATGGTATAATATCTGAGAAGACACAACAAGTAGGTGAAGAGAAAGTTCTGGAGAGACAGACAAATGCCAAGTAAGTTGGACTTTAACCAAAAGTAAGAAGTTGAAAACAACAAGACTTCGAGAAATGCATATGAGGACTAAAACACTCAGTATGCAGACATTTACAAAAATGGGGACTAAACCACCCAAGAACACGCGTAATGAAGACTAAAACACTCAACTATTCAAACTTAAACAAAACTGGGGAATAAAACACACCCGAGAAAATGCATAATGAGGACTAAAACACTCAAATATGCAAACACAAACAAAACTGGGGACTAAAACACCCAAGGAGATAATATGAAAGCAAATGTTGACAACCAGTTTAGACTCTTAGAGGAGTGGAAATATGGAAGACTGATTCCTCAACACAGATATCACTGCAATTCTGCTCGGAAATTAGAAATGCTACTGCTGCACAAATCTCTGTCACACTAGTAAATTGTACCAAGTTGAAAATCTTTTGAGAGAAGTCATGCAAAGCTACTTGGGGATTTTTTGAAGAAAATTGCCTCAAGTTTAATAACTGATGAAGATAAACTGATAATGGATTCAGTTCTCAACTACTGCTGGAGAAAATACTCAAATCTTTGAAGTAACTGTTGAGAAGAAATAACTGATCATGGCTTCAGTTCTTGAAATGAATGTTGAGAAGATAAACTGATCATGGTCTCAGCCCTTGAGAAAATGACTCAACATGTAACTTGGAGAGAATCTTCTGACCAACCAAATCTGAGAATAACTTGCACTGATCCACAACTCTTGAACCAATAGGAACTGAGAAAAACTTGCCCCTTGGTAGGATCACCGACCAAGATTAGGTCAAACGTCCATCTGAATCGAATTGTGACTGAACAAACGCATCTGAATTGAAATCACTGCCCTTTTTTTTAAATCCTGCAACACAGAAGAAGAAGAAGCAACTGCAACATATTTTTTGATATTTTGGGTTAGAAGTCAGTAAAATATGAACAGATAACAGAAATTAAACAAGGTGATCCTCTGCAAAGCATAGACCTACACCTGAAAAGGATAAATGAACCAGTGCGTGATCTTGTTTGTATGCGAAATGCAGATGAGATGCGAAAAATCTTAGGTCAAAAATTAGGGTCTGACACTTATCAATGAGAGTTCTGATGGAAGCCAAATTGACTGAGGCTGAATGGTGTCAGAGTAGATTTGATCAGTTGAATTTGATTGAGGAAAAGAGAATAACAACTTTGTGTCATGGTCGGTTGTACCAGCAAAGAATGAAGAAATCTTTTGACAAGAAGGTCAAACCTCGTGTATTCATAGAAGGCGACCTCGTGCTCAAAAAGATCCAGTCTTTCATTACAAATTCTCGGGGCAAGTGGACTCCGAACTATGATGGCCCATATTTTGTCAAGAAATCCTTCTCTGGCGGTTCATTAATTCTTGGAACTATGAATGGTGAGGAGATCACTCATCCTGCGAATGCGGCTGCAGTCAAGAAATACTTCGCCTAAAAAAATAATAAAAGAACAACTCGCTAAGTTGAAAACCCGAAAGGGCGGCTTAGGAAAAAATGAGCGTCTCGGTGGATTGAAAACCTGAAAGGGAGGTCCAGGCAAAAATTAGAGACAAAAACAGAAATAATTATCCCGGTAGATTGAAAACCCGAAAGGACAATCTAGGAAAAAGTTAGGGACCATGGCAAGAAACTGCATCGACAGATTGCATCACTTGTAACGACCGAGGATTTCAGATTCTATCCCTCAGAAGAATTGTCCATCAAAGATTCTTATTTACTTATCCTTGACTGAAGTTTTGGACACAGTGGAGTTCAAAGTTGATAGGGAGAATAATGATCATTGTATTTCAATGTAGCCCTTTTCCATTGTATTTACCATTTTTCAAACTTATAATGATCCATGGAGTCCTGCAATTTGCTGACTACCATTCTATCAATGAATTTGAGCTTTTATCCAATTGTTTGCAACTCCTTATATTGTTTCTGTTTACAAAATTTCAATTTATTGTTGATGATGATTTTTGAAACAAATTTAATAAATTTAATTTTTGAAGATTATAGAAACATTTTCTCTTGATTTGTGAACAAAGAAAGGATGTCAATAGTGATTCCAGGGATGGTAAAGTCCGGATGTGTGTAATTTGTCTCTCCCAAAGCAGGGTTTGATCCGTTTATGTCCTTAAGGAATTTTCGATTGGTCCTGGAATGTCGATGTTAATGATGCTTTGTTCCCCAGCAACCAGCATGAGCAAGGATTGTAAATACTCTTAATTCGGTTCCTTTCCCCCAGAAGAGTTGTTGGAAGGTATATCCTAGAAAATCCCCAGCTAAGTTTTGATCTCTTCCTCAGAAGTTTACCCTTGACTTGAAAAGTTTTGGAAGCTCCCGGCCAAGTCTTTGCTCCTCAGCATAGGTTGTTTGCATCCCTCAACAGAAGTATTGGTATATCAATCAGTTTAGAGGTTTTCTTTCGCCTGTTGGTGATTATTGATTTAAAATCCCTCGTAATTGTGATTTGCTATGATGTTAACCTCTGGTATCCCCCCTGTGGGTCGAAAAATCCAAACGTTCAGTGATGAAAGTTCTTCATAGATCCCCAGTAAGTCTGCGTGTGATGGTTTCCAGCAGATTTCTTTTTTTTTAATCTTTGGCATGTTTTGCACTCTTTACCCAAGCAGAGTGAGAGTGGTATAACTTTTCCCCGACTGGAGCAGAAATAGTATGATGGTTATTCCTCCAGGAGTTTGACTAAGAACATTTATGTCCCCAGTATGGATCGTGGAAGTATTCCCCATCCCCGACATATTTTTACCTCTCCTCAACAATGTGGTATTCCTATGTAGAATTGATGATTGATGTTTGATACTCCAGTAGGCTATGCTTTATTTGCATCCTTGGTAGATCTTTATTTCGTTTCCTCATCCAGATTTATGAAGATATTCGTCCCCATCAGAGTTTAACAGGGACATTTCCCTTTTTCCCCACAGAGCATGGAAGATTTTGAGTTGTTGAGATATTTCCGACATGTTATCCTCTCAGAGTGGAATTTTATGATGTTATCCTTTTATGGATTCTTGAAGATTGCTTTGTGGACTGGATCCCTAGCAGTTGTTTTCCCCAGCAGAGTCGCCACTTTTCTGTAGCGGTAAAACCTTGAGTTAAGTTAGCTAATAACTTACACTCATGATTTTACCGCTACAGGGAGGTTTTGCAAAAAAGTCAAATTTGTGTACTTGAGGTTTGGGCATGGTGCAGAGATATTTCAAGGGGTGTCTTGTCCTTAACAGAGTTTGTGGATGGCCCTTGGATCAATAGAGTGCAGCTGGAAGGCTTGGATGAAAAGATATCATGTGTTTTGCAAATTTCCAACTTTGATAATTTTGTGAAAATGAGGTATGGTTTCTTGTGATTTAAGGCACAATTCTAGTTCAAATGCATTGCACTATGTTGGTATGATGTTTAGAAGTCAATTAGAGGTCATGAAATGGCTTAGAGCTTGAATATGCAAAAAATCCTCTTTGGCATGAAACTTGAAATTATGTGATTTTTGCCAACTTTGAAAGGCCATATCTTGAGTTCTAGGATGAATCAAGATATGTTCTAGTACTTTTTGAAAAGGGAAAGACCTAATATACAACTTTCATGTCCAAGAATTTTTCATTCGAATCATTTTTGGTCATGAAAGAGGAGGTTGAAAATCTTTCCCAAAATGGAAAGTTTCCATTACAAGTCATTTCCAAAAATGGCAAGTTTGCAATTGGCTCAAAATTCTTCATCTTTGTGAACTTCCAACCACTTATAAGATCAAATAAAGATCATAGAACCTCAATTTGATGAAAATGATCCTTTGGTACCCTTGTTAGGGGCCTCAGATGCCCTGATTTTGACTTAACTTGCTCAAGAAGTTACCCAATGATCAGATGACTTCCACAATGAATTTCTTCATCAAACTTGGTAAACATGATCCTTATAACATATTAAGAACATTAGAAACAAGAATAACCAAAAAAATAGGAGTTAAGAACTCTGAAACCAAAACCCTAATTTTGGTCATCTGTGTTGGAAAACCCTAGCTTTGCTTCCATGCCTTTGCCATTCTTTGTGATCTCTTGACTTTTATGAACTTTGGGGAGAATAATATGATTATAGAACACACATTGACCCTCTTGGAAAGCTTCAAGACCATTAGGATGGCTCAGATTGATTCTTGGATTGCTAAGATCACAAACCCTAGATGTAGATGAAATGTAGTGAAACAAATATGCAATATGAGATGTAATGCTTATGTTAAAACAAAAATGAAAGACCACAAGCCATGGTGTGAGAAAAAGTGAGGGAAATTTTGGGGTGTTTACAATTATGTACTACTCAGGGAGGTCTCAGCCGAGTCCAAGGAAACAAGCATCCCTCATAAGTCCTCAGCTTCAAGCACTGAATCGAGAAACAATAGTACATTCATCCCGAAGGGTACAATACTATCGTCATACGAACAGTTTGCCTTAACTGGATTCCTATGAGAGAATCAGGCCATCCTATGCGAGTTCCCAGTGGGCCCTCAGATGCGAGTGGGTTTGCCAACAAATGTGGTCTGCCACTGTCATCACTGGGGAGGGATGTATCCACAAAGGTTCTCAATGATCGGTCCCCTGACTGCACATAACTATCAAGGTAGTGTATCGCCCCAGAACGATTTCGGCGTCAATACATTTCCGAGAAGGTCGCAAGTCAAGACGTGGAACTCACTAATACTAACATAGCAAGATGCCATGAAGCCAAAGTGGAACCACTCTAAATCCTTGGTACACTCAAGCCAGGTATTTGGCTTATCTCACAGTAACAAAGCCCATCCCATAGAAAAATTGAAACCAACACAATCCAGTATGATGCATGTGAAATAAATACTGAAAGTAGTAAATAAAGTTGTAAACAAAAATAGTAAATAAACACAACAACACACAATACACATATAAACACCCAAAGGAAACAAAAACAAACAAGCGCTAGGATTGACTCTACAAGGGAAACCAGAGATTATGGGTTCGGTCCCCAGCAGAGTCGCCAGTTGTCGCTCCCGGGATTTTCATCCTAGTACAAACGTGAAAGTGGCGCGGAAAAGGTAGAGTCACCAGCCAGGCATTTTTATCCCGAATGAATGGGAAAGGTAATGTTGTACAAACCTGAGGAAGAAGGAAAGGACAAGGTCCTGCGAACCAAAGATCTGGGTTCGGGAGTCGGTTACGACCTGGGAAGGTATTAGCACCCCAGATCGTCTGCCGTACCCGACGAGATCCATGCTTGCTTGTTTGTTTCAAAGGGTGAGAAAAATATAACTGATGAAATGAATTGCTAACTGGAAACTGGAATGAGAAAAGAGAACTGGAAAAAAGAGAGAAAAAAGAAAGAATGAGGAAAATGTAGGGAAAATAAAGAATGTGCTCGAACGGGCCCTACCCCGCTGCCTACGTACCTCATCGGGAAAATGAGGATCAGAGTCGACGTAGTTCGCCTAACTAAGGCGGGAACTATTTGTTTGTGTTTTTTACAACTGGAACTGCGTATGTATATGCTCAGGTGTTGCAGGCTCGTCTGGTACGAGTGTGTTTAACGTCTTGCACGTGAGACAAGTCGTCACGAGTTCGCATTCAGAATGAATGAGATGAGATGAGAAGTTCCCGTAGGATAGTCGATTATTGTTTGTTGTTTGCTTTTTAAGAGTTTTGCATGAATTTGGCACAAGTAAGTGAATTGACAATCTTTTTCATGGGATGTGTACTTTCCACTACATTCCAAGATGGGATAATAGAACAAGCACACCAAGCAAGGAGAATTTATCCAAGACTTGTTTCCATGAATTAGGGTTTAAGTTCACTAGCTTGTTGAACTTATTACATGTTTTTGTAGCTTTTGTGAAGAAGTATCTTTTAGATTTTCCTTTGTGAAATGACCCATTGATAAGACTTGTGCATCATGCTATACAAGCTTACACCACTCCAAGATGGAATGAGTGCAAGTTCCTCATGGAATAAGGTTATACACAAGGGATCCTTTCATGCATTTGTTAAGTCTTTTTGGATTTGTTTGAAGATGAGGAGAGAAGAATCAAAAGGAAAAGGTCAACGCTAATGGGGGACTAAGACACAACCCTAAGTCATCTTATTATGTACAAGTGTGATCTTATGGTTAATGAGGTTTTCTAACCTAATGAGAAGAAAGAACAAGTTAGAAAGAGGTAACCTATTGTAAACACCCCAAATTTTCCCTCACTCTTTATCACAACATGGCTTGTGATCTTTCATGTTTGCATTAACATTAGCATTACATCTCATATTGCATTTTGTTTCACTGCATAGTTAAAATTCATCTGCATCTAGGGTTTGTGATCTGAGCAATCCAAGAATCCATCTGAACCATCCCAAAGGTCTCAAAGCTTTCCAAGAGGGTCCATGTGTGTTCCATCATCATATCATACTCCCCAAAGTTCATGGAAGTCAAGAAATCACAAGGGTTAGCAAAGGCATGGAAGCAGAGCTAGTTTTTCACTACACAGATGACTAAAATTAGGGTTTTAGTTTCAGAGGTCTTTACTCCAAATTTTTTGGTCATTCTTGTTTCTAATGTTCTTAATATGTTATAAGGATCATGTGTACCAAGTTTGATGAAGAAATTCATTGTGGAAGTCATATGTTCACTGGGTAACTTCCTGGGCAAGTTAAGTCAAAATCAGGGCATCTGAGGCCCCCAACAATGGAACCAAAGGGTCATTTTCATCAAATTGAAGTTCAATGATATTTATTTGATCTTAGAAGTGGTTGTAAGTTCACAAGATTGAAGAATTTTGATCCAATTGCAAACTTGCCATTTTTGGAAATGACTTGAAATGCAAACTTTCCATTTTGGGAAAGATATCCAACCTCCTCTTTCATGACCAAAAATGCTTCAAATGAAAAATTCTTGGGCATGAAAGTTGTAGATTAGGTCTTTACCATTTCAAAAAGTACAAGAACATGTCTTGATTCATCATAGAACTCAAGATATGGCCTTTCAAAGTTGGCTAAAATCCTATAATTTTCAAGTTCATGTCAAAGAGGGAAATTTGCAATTTCACTTGCCAAGCATTCTAATGTCCTCAAATCAACTTCTATGCACCATAATATGTTAAAGAATTCTCAAAGGATCATATTTGGCCCAATATTGGAAGCATTTCATGGCTTGTGATCCAAGAAACACCAAAGAGGGAAAAATTGCAAGATGCTTAGAAAGGCTTCATCCACTTGTGCCAGCTGCATAATCTTGATTCTATGGCTCTCCATGAATTTTGATTAGGCCAGACACCGCATTACACAGCTCCTGCCATGGCCCATACCTCCAAGTACAAAATGTTGACTTTTTTGCAAAACACACCATACCAATCAGCCTGTGCCACCACCAACTTTCTGAGTAATCCCATTGGTTTATACAAACATCATGGATCACAAAACACATAACACACAATCCTGAAAACCTCTCAACACTCAGATTGCAAAAAAATCACCTCATACCTTCACCTCTTCGAATTTCATAGCACAACCACTCAAACTTCAAATTTTCTTCACCATTCAACTCAGCATCACCTCAGGGTCATTTCCCACCCATCACCATAGCCTGAATCACTCTCAAACTCAAACACGATTTCTCACTCCTCAGAACTGAAACTTATAAAAGAGGCCATTTAAACTCCATTTAAGCTTTCCAGAAGCATCAGAGGGGTCATTGGAGGCATTTTTCACAAAGGAAAAGGTAAGAAAGCTCCAGATTGCAAAGCTTTAACTCAGGTAGCCATGATGAACTTTTTTCCAGAACTCTTGTTTTAAGTTTCTAAATGATTCTACATGATTAGCTGATCACCCTGATATGTTTATTTTCGAAAATGGTTGAGAAACAAGCATGTATTGAACTTCTGAAAGTTTTGAATGTTTTTATGTTTTGCTTCGAATCATGATTTGTGTGAATGATAAATGTTGTTTGATAATGGATTCTTGTTAAGGGAGGGTAGTAGATCTTTTCTGGAGCTTTAGAGCTTTTAATTTGACCTAGGGAAGAAGTTGGAATTTTGTTTGGACGGAGAAGATGACCGGAGCTAGCTCCAGTCACCTGAAAATCATTAAAACCCTAATTAGGGTTAGTTGCCCAGATTGATTTCCCACCCTTGGATCTTGATTAGGTTAGCGTGCGTACGGTCAGGATTAGTTCACTTAACTTAATTATGATTATTTAATTAATTAATGATAATTAACCCAGTTTGAATCTCAGCCATTAAGATGCGCGCGTGGTCAATTCCCTCCTTCCCCATTTTTAATCTCATCCAATGGATCAGTTGACTTCCCCTTTTGTTCATTTTTATTTCATTTCTTTTCATTTCTTTTGCACAATTATTTTAAAATATCAAAAATTCATCACCAAAATATGAAACTTTGCATTCTGACTTTAAATATTTTTCTCAATCCAAAAATAATTTTTATTTTATTTTTTGCATTAAAAAAGTATTTTTAAAATATTTAAATGATATTTTTAATTAATTAAAGTATTTTAATTAATTAAAAATACATTTAGGTTTCTAAAAATCACCAAAAAAATCATGAACCATTCCAATGAATTTAGAAACATTTTCAAACTCTTCACACAAATTTATTTTTAGGTTTGATCATATTTTTCCAATTTTCTTTGAATTAAGGGTCATTAAAATCACATTTTTTAACCCTAGCCTTGGAAAATCATTTATGCCTAACCAAGAAGACTTTGAACTTGATTCTTTTTGAATTGTGTTACATATTGCATGTAGTTTTTAGGTCATTTTCCTCATGAATTTATCTTGCATTTTATATTTGATTTGCATTTTCCCTTTAGAATCACCCAAAAACCCTAGAAAACTTCGGAAAATCATAACTTTTGATTGGTTAGGCTTCTGACCTTCTCCTTTGGGGTGTGACCTAATATGGGATTAGGGTTTGTTAGAGCTTGATTTCAAATTTTAATCATGTTGATTGCTTCTGTTTTAGTCATTTGTATCTCACATGTCCATAAAACCCTAATTTCGCATGTCCATTTACATTCACCTAGCATATTCATCATCACATGAACTTGCCTTGAAATTTCAAGCATTCATATGTCACCTTAGACATTTTAGGACATCTTAGAACCTTTATTGATCATTTCTTCATTCATTTTCCATGTTTAACATCCATTTGACTTCATAAACTTTCATGTGTTTTCAAACTTCTAAGCATGCTTTCATAACATCTCATCCTTGTGTCGCTCCCCGGATTTCCATCCTGGTACAAACGCGAAAGTGGCGCGGAAAAAAGAATAGAGTCGCCAGCCAGGAATTTTTATCCCGAAAGAACGAGAATGGTAATGCTGCACAAAACAGAAGAAAAGAAAGGAAGGACACGGGTCCTGCGAACCAAAGAGACTGAGTTCGGTTACGACCTGGGAAGGTATTAGCACCCAGATCGTCCGCCGTACCCGACGGGATCCACGCTTGCAAATAAATCTGTTTCAAAGGGTGAGGGTATGAAAGCTGCTTCAAAGGAATGAAAATGAAAAGAAACTGGAACTGGAGAATAAACTTAAAGAGGAACTGAATGAGAAAACAAAGAGAAAAAATGTAGGGAAAATAAAGATTGTGCTCGAACGTGCCCTACCCCGCTGCCTACGTACCTCATAAGGACAATGACGATCAGAGACACCGTAGTTCCCCTAACTAGGGGTGGCAAGGAAATTTCTTGTGAATTAAAGCTTGAACTGCCTATGCCATTGCTCAGGTGTTGCAGACTCGGACGACGAGTGCGTAACCGTCTTGCAAAGTGACAAGTAGGAGCAAGTTCGCGTACGGAGCGAAAGAGATGAGAAAAGAATTTTCGAAGGAAAGACGCTTATTGTTTGTTTGTGTTTTTTATGAAGCTTTTATGAGTGTGTCACAAGGAAGTGAACTCGAGCTCTTTTCTATGGAATGTGCACTTGTCACTACATTCCAAGATGGAATAATAGAACAAGCACACTCAAGTAAGGAGAAGATCCCCAAAACATGAACCCAAAGATTAGGGCCTAAGCTCACTAACTTGTTGAATTATTAAGTGTTTTTGGTATTTACAGTGAAGAAGTGTTTTTTATGCTTTTCTTTGTGAAGAAAATACCTTGATCAGACTTGTGCATCACAAGGTAAACTTGTACTATCCCAAGATGGGAAGACTACAAGCACACCTCATGGGATAAGGCTATTGCTCAAGGCATCACTTCAAACTTATTAAGATGTTTTTTATGGTTATGAGATGAAAAGAGAAGAAGAACCAAAAGGATCACAAAGGCAAAATTCTAAAGGGGAGTTAAAGAAATCCTAAGTGTTAACATGCATAGATATCCTAAGGTTAGTGTGGTTTTCTATCCTAATGAAGAAGGAAAGAAGAAGAGAAGAAAAAGATGAGATGATAAAGGCCTAAGCCCAACAAGCAAATGGTTATCACAATTAAACATAAGAAGAAGAGATGAGATTTGGAGATGTGGAACTCAACTTCCACACCTCTCACTTACCATAGCCCCTACAAGGTTAGTAACATGCATACAAGTGAAATGAAATGAACAAAGTAACATGCCATCATCATACAAACAGAAATGAAATGATATGTACAATTGCATAATGAAAATGCAACTCAAAAGAATGAGGGATGAAGCTTACAAGACAAAATGAGGCATCATGGACACATATGAAAACAAATGCACACTTAAGGAGGATGCAAAGCAAAAATGCACAAAGATGGACTCAATGCACACAATCAGAACCAAAACAAGATGAATAAGGGCTTAAGAGGCCAACAAGATGAAGAGAATGGAGGTACAAGACCAAACAAACACAATATGAGAGTGAAAGATGCAAAGAGATGAAATGAATACATTTAAGGAATGAAAGGACTTAAAAGTAAGCAAGACACCAAAATTCCTAAGAATCAAACCCTAAACTAGGACCAGGAAGGTACCCATACCCCAAAAGAACCCCAAATGAGAAGAAGAAGTTGGCACAAGTGCCCTTCTAAGCTTATAAGAGACCTAATGAACCAAAAGAAGCAAAATGGGACAAGGTTAGAACAAAAATCCATATTAAATCAACCAAGCATCCAAAAATTCCACAACTTAAACAAATAATCTTTAAACATGCTATATCAATGGGCCAAAAGGATTTGGAAAGATTCAGAAGCAAACTAAGTCAAATGGAGGCAAGAACACAAACTAGGGTTAATAACTTTCAACACAAGTCAAAGGAACAAGACCCAAGGAATAAAATTCTAAAAATAAGAGGAAAAATCACACAAGAAGTACATCCTCTTAGAAATCCAGAGAAAAAAGAATGGGAACAAAATTCAAAATAATGAACTCTATGGAAATTGGACAAGGAAGTGTACTAAAAAAAGATTAAAAAAGAAGCTAATTGAAACAAGGATTTAATTATGACACGTAGAAATTAAAAAAATGGAAAATAAAAATGTGGAAAAATAAAAGACACTTCAAAGATGACTCGTGAATAGTTTGGGAATTTTTGGATAATCAGAAGTATTTTATAAAAATTAGAAGCTAACATGAATAAAAGGAAAAAAATAAGAAAAAGAAATTAAAAGGAAATGGAGATGGGGGTGTTAGGAGTAAGGGCTTGCGTTGAAATTGTTTGGGCTTACAACTGAGGGGTGTGAATAGACACTTTGGGCCCAGCTCATGCGCAGGTTTATGCTTCCTGTGGTGGGAATTAGTGAAATTAAAATGAGAAAAAACAAGAAACGCTGGATCAATCCAACGCGCGTGGGAGAACATTCATTAATTGATGTGGCAAAATGCTGCATTATGAGTGGAGAGAGCATAGTAATTATGGTGGACTGAGAAAAATATTGACTTAAATGAAATCAAACAAAAACACGTGATATGAGAGTGGGGCTAGGGCTACGTGTCATAATCCTGGGCGTACGCTGGCTAGATCTAATGGCTGGAAGATCATCTTCTTCATGAGACCAAACCCTAATCACATTTCCAGTTTCCGGTGACCGGAGCTAGGGCTCTGGCACCGAAATTCACACCAGACACACAAACCATAATATAAATCAACCAAAATGTCCAGATTAGGTAAATCAACCATGTTGAATTCGAATATGACCTCAAAAACTTCTAAAACTCAATGAATCGAAGGGATCGAAGAAAAACATACTTGACCATGAAACTTTGAATCCAAATAACAATCACTACAATGCATCATTTTCAAAACTATAAAGTGCAGAATGATCAGTGAACTTCACACATCACAAAACACCTCATCAATTTCATTTTTAGATCTTGAGATTTGGAACCATACCTGAGTTGCAGATCTGGATTCAATAAGATAGAAAGCCCAATAATGTGTGCAAATCACTCCACACTCACTCTAGATGCAAAATAAATGCATCTAAAGTCTTGAAATAAGCTGGATCTGAGGCTTTTCTCACACCTGCCCTGAAATGGTAAGCTTGTTGAACTTGAAGGAAAGCTTGGATGAATGTATGATTAAGGATCCTTAGCTTTCACTGATCACAAATCCACAATTTGTTTTGAGATTGATCACTTTAATGAAGAGAAATGAGAGAAAATGCAAATGAAGCAAGAACTTGGAAATGAGAGAATGAGAGAGAGGTTGAGCTTTCTGAAACCCTAGCTGCTTAAGTATGATTTCACAAACCCTTGCTTAAAGAATTGAGAAGTTTGCACGTGTGGATCATGAGATGTTTGTGATTTTGCAAATTGTGCAATTTGTGAGATAAGAATGCCACCCTCATGCCTTGCTTGCATTCTCAGCCCATGTGCAATGCTTTTCCAACCCTTGATCAAAATCCCACAAGTTCTGGCCCTTGGATCAAGTCATCACACCTTTTCCATGATTTTTGCAAAAAAACCACTTTGTAAACAACAAATTTATTGTGCACGGAAATTGGAGTTTCTCTTAAGAAAAGTGATCAAAATTTTATGTATTTTAACATTGGTACCAAACTTGAACCATACCAAGTCATACAATTAAGTTTTGAAGCCTTTTGCATTTGGTCATGCATGAAACTTTTGAATTTTCCCTAGTTTTAACCATTTTTTCGAAGGACCCCTAGGACAAACCACAAATCCCATGGAAAAGTACTTGTAATTTTTGAAAATGGGAGCCATTAATATCCAATTTTCATGTTTACCTTTGGTCCATTTGAAGAATTTTTGATCATGTTAAGGCCATTTGAAAATTAGGGCAAAAGTTGCCAAATTTGGAAAATCTCAAAAACCAACTTTGTACCATTTTTGCAAAAAACCCCAAATCTCCATGATTCTTGATCTTTAAGCATTCCAAACCTCTTATAACATTGTAAGGACCCATCTTGGCCAAAAAATTTGGGTTAGACCCCTTGAAATCACACAGTTGACTTTTTCAGGGCACAGTTGACCAATTACTTCATCTGCAAGCATCTGAAGCATTCTCTGACTTCCACATGGAATTTTCTCATGAAAATTGACACCTAGGATCCTCTTGACATATAGAAGACTTTTCCAAAATGAAATGGCCAAAGTTGTGATGTTTTGATGCTTGAATCTCAAACCCTAGTTTAGGTGCCTTGTATAGGAGTTTTGCCTTGTCCATGCTTCTATGATGATCATGCAATCTTCTGAGCTTTTTCCAGTGGACTTGATCTTGAAAATGGAGTTTAGACCCCTCATAGGACTTGTAAAAATCCATTGGGACCCTTGTCATGGCTTGTGATGCCTCAAGAACCTCCACAGATGACCATATGCTTGATGCTAGGACATGAAGAATGTTATGCCTCATCTTTCCATGATATGATGCTAAGAAAATGATATGTTCATGATGAATATGATGTGATATGATGCTTAAAATGAAGAGGGAAAATTTGGGGTGTTACACCTTGTATGATCATTCATATGCATTTTGTATGACATAACATCATCTCACATGACATTTACATGGCATAAGCACTTCTGACTTTGATCATTGCATCTCATTTCAATTCATTTCTTCATGCTTCATACTTTATGCGTTCATGCTAACACTTTCAGGTTTTGGTAAGTTATTTTGGGAGGTGGATTTTCCTTCACCTCTCACTTCTTCTTACCTCTTTCATATGCATTTTAACTTGTCTTTGAAGTGAAATTGATTCACTTATGTTCCATCTCTCTCACTTTCTCCCTTTAAGTTACTTATCTTCTTAGGAAGTAAGTAACTTATTCTTCTGTTTCTTCCTCCTTTCATCTGCTTCTTCCATTGGTGGCTTCCTTGAAGACCTTTCTCTAAGCCTCATAAACCATAGGATATCCAAGCATGATAATAATTAGGGTTGTGATTAGTACCCCCTAGCTTTTCACCTTTGAGTCTCCTTGAGTCTCTCTCATCATCTCAATAATCAGAGACTAAACTCTTAAAGTTTTAGGACTTTGGAATTAGGGTTATGCCTACATCCTTCTCTTAGGATGGAGTGTATAACTGTAATCCTAAGTGTTAAACTTTTAATTTGTTTAAACCTCTCAATCAAATCACTTAATAATCACCAAGACTTTATCTTGTAACTTTGGCCTTACATTAGGGTTCTAATTCTTCCCTATGGTTAAGAAGGACTAACCCTAGTGTTTAATGGACAAGTCCTCCTCAAGTGGTCTTAAAAACATAAAATCCACTTCTTAATCTCATCCCTTAATCAAAATCCATTTAATAAAGGCTCGTTATATAATGAATTTAATCCCTAACCATGGATTAAGTTGAGGTATCTTCCTCAACTTAGGTGTTCTCATCTATTATCCTTCTATTAGGATAGTGTAATGAGTTCACTAATCTGTGATTAGAGCTTAAACTCATTACTTAACACTAAACAAAAACCCAAAAAAACATCTAATTAATCACAAGTAGGTTAATGATCTTAATCCTACATCATCATGGTAATTAAGTTGAGATGCTTATCTCATACTTAAGTAAGCTCATTATCCCTAATCAGGGAGGATATAATGAGTTTACAAGCCTTTGATTTAGGATTAAGCTCATAATCCTATGCAAAACACCAAAAACAATAAAAAGCTGAAAACATAAAAACAAACAATAATCGTCTCCTTCGAGATTCTCTTCTCATCACACTCATTCATAAACGAGAACTTGCTTCTTCCGTCTAATGCAAGACAATTAGCACTCGAGCCAGACGAGTCATACACTTGAGTGAAACACGGTGGGAGAACTGACTTTTTAGTCATGTTGCAGATAGCAAGAGTCGCCACCGACTTTTATTTTATCCAAGTGGAAAGGACATAAAAGAACAGGAAAGACCTATTTTAAAAGACCTGAGTTTGGGGGGTAGGTTATATAAAGGGAAGGTGTTAGCACCCTTTATATCCATGGTTATCCATGGGCTCTTAGTTACTTAGCTCACTTAAATTGTTTTTGAAGAGTGTAGTGTGTGATTAGAAATTTTTCTAAGTACTTTGTAATGATCCTCGTATGGATGTATACAAAGCCTTGTTTTGAAAAATGTTTAAGAAAGTGAGGTGTAAAACGTATTTTGAAATGTGAGCAAGCAACTAAGAAGTACCTACCCTAGATTAAGTCCTTCATGTTCTCGTATGTTCTTTCAATGGTAAGACTATCCCTATTATTAAGGAATAGGTAGTCATTACCTTGGATTTTATTAAGGGACAAGCGTAGGGTCATCGTATGGTCATAGAAGGCAACCTAAGGGGTGTCTTTAGCAATTCGTAGGGACTATCATCATTTATTCGAATAGACAAGATCATTATCGTAGGCAACCTCGAAGGGAATTGATCTTTTAAACTGAAGGGACTATGATGATTTATACTTGAAGGGACTTTGCTTAAGACACCCCTATCTTCGAGGGACTTGACCATATTTAAAGGCAACCAAGAGGAATACCCTAGGAAGTGCAAGATGGCGATCAAAGATCGACTTACGTGTATGAGTGTTTTATTTCAAATATTTAAATTAATTTTCTAAATTCAATTTAATTCATTTAATCTTTTTACTCCCTAGGTTACTAACCACGCAGTTAAATAAAGTAAATAAAATACGGAAATATAAAATCTACACTATTACATGGCTGGGGCAGTTACATAATTATATGGAAAAAAATTAAACTACATTATTACAAGAGAGGAACAATTACACACTAAAAATATAATACACATGAATAGCATAAAATGAGCAACAAAGGTTCATAAACTAGGTTGAAGGATTACAAAAGTTTAAGGTTTTAGGTTTTTAAAAAAAATTAGGGTTTTGGTTTATGAAAATTTTTAGGGTTTATCTAAAAAATTAGGTTTTGAAAAAAAATTAAGGTTTATTAAAAAAGAAAAAAAGAGGTTAGAGAATAAAAAATATTAGGGTTAAAATTAGCAATTTAAGCTAAAACCTACATTAAGTGTTATGAGAGAAATAAAATGATTTTTTAATGGAAAAAGAAAAAATTTATTATTTTTTTTTGTAAAATATTTATTTATTTTATTTAAAAAAAAATTAACATTTTATGACAAAACTATATTTTATTTATTTTATTTGTTAGAAAAAAATTTAATTGAATTAAAATGATAAATAATATATGAAATAATAGAAAATGTGTAAAAGGAAAAGAAATAGCCAAAATATCTGGGGTGGGATTTGAACCCACGCCCTAGGCTTTTCCCATGTTGGTCCAGCCTTCTTGCCACCAGGCCACTTGCGCTGTTGTGATATATGATGGAGCCAATGCATTAAATATTAAACCTAAAAATGAACATAAAAGTTAACAAAATAAAGGACCTGGGAATCGAACCTAGGTCTTAGACATCACACGCGTGTATCATTACCACTGGATCACCTGCACAGGTTTGAAATACTTATAAAACGAAAAATAATAAAAAAAACAAAACAAGAGTTGAATTTTGAAAATTAGCACCAGATCTTCATCTTCTTCCTCAGCTTCCTGCGAAATCCCTTATGAAATCACCTGCGAGTTTTCTTGCGACCTAAACCTGCAAATATCATACCACCTAGGATACTTGCAATTTCATCAAATTAATAGTACCAATATGTTCATTGCAGTTCATACAATATAAATGTGTCCTTTAAAAGCATTTATATGGCCTATATTGCAAAACCCCAAACTCAAAAGTAAAACCCTAACAATGGCATTTCACACATCAGGCCATGAAGCTTCAATTAAACAACCCAAAAAGTATCCTTAGATCGTAACAAACATAACACAATCAACAAAATTAGATTATAATGGTTAGATGTGTGAGGTTGTTTTGAATGATGCAATTGATGGTAATAACATCAAGAAGGTCCAGGGATCATGTTTAGATCATTAGAATACCTTGATACGACCTGCAAATGACAAGACGAAAATCAAATATTTTTGTAAAATTTTGAAGATGGTAATGATTCGTTTTGGTTCTGGAAAAACCTCCTCTTGTTTGTGTTATGACCAAGGCTTTATAGAGAATCCTTCTAGGTCAAAACTTTGGGCTTTTTATCATGGATTTACATTGCTTGATTATGAAGAAATCCCACTTCTATTTTTGTCAAAAAATCAAATAAATCATTGCCATAACAAGTTTGCACGAAATTGGATGGTTTTGAATCAACTTAAATGTTATTTAAAAGCTTCTTGAAGAAGAATCCAATCAAATATTCATATTTTCATATTTTATTTTGATTTAAAATGAATTTTAATGAATAAAATCCAAATAAATTATAAAAATCAGAAAATACTTGGATTGGGTCGTGTTTGATGTTATCATGAAGATTGGGTTGCAATTTGGTAGGCCCGTTTGGCAAAATTTGGTTTTAAGGCTTCATTTGCTTTGTATACCTCCAAAAAATTTCCCAACTTTGAAAAGGCACAAATACCTCAATTTTAAGGCTATGAAGGTGTTCTTGGACATTTTGGAAAGCTTAGAGAGTCCTCTAACCAACCTCTTTGGTCTCATGTCGATATCCTTTACCATTTTCAAATTATGCCCTTTGGAAGATGTTGACTCTTTGTTGACTTTTAAAATGACCTATAATGTTTTAGCTCATACCGTCCAAATGAAGCATTTTTAGGCTTGGCTTGTGACACACAAAGTTGTAGAGAATTCAATTTCCTTCAAAATGAGCTTTGGATGGAAAATGTTTGATGAAGCATGTGAAAGTTATGACTGATCAAAGTTCAGGATCTGAAATCTCCTTGATGAATCATGATAAACCATTGATCAAATGATGAATTTTACGTCATAAACTTGATTTTGGCCAAAATCATGAAATTTGACTTTGGTTTGACCATAGTTGACCTTAGTTTGACGTTTTAACCACTTTGACTGATTTTTGCATATCTGATCATTTGACTAAGCAAACCTTTTGGGAAAGCTTTGAAACTTGTCATAGGGATTCTTGAAGACATGTGTAAACACCCCAAATTTTCCCTCACCCATTCACACCATGGATTGTGATCTTTTCATATGCATAAACTCAATCATAGCATCTCATACCACATTCTTGATTCACTGCATAGCTTCTAAGTCATCTGCATCTAGGGTTTGTGATCTGAGCAATCCAAGAGCTATTTGAGCCATTCCAAAGGTCATCAATCACTTCAAAGGGGTCCATGTATGTTCAAGCATCATATTGTATCCCCACAAAGTCAGGAAAGTCAAAAGATCACAAGAACTAAGAATGGCATGGAAGCAGAGCCAAGTTTAACTGCACAGATGACCTAGAATTAGGGTTTTTGTTTCAAAGGCCATAACTCCAAATTTTTTGGTCATTATTGTTTCTATTGGTCTCTATATGTTACAAGGATCATGCATATCAATTTTCATGAAGAAATTCTATGGGGAAGGCATCTGATCAAGAGTTGACTTCTTGAGCAAGTCAGTGCAAAATCAGGGCATCTGAGGCCCCCAATGACTCAACCAAAGGGTGTTCATCATCATTTTGATTATGTATGATCTTTATTTGATCATAGAAGATGTTAGAAGTTCACAAAATTGAAGAATTTCAAGCCATTTGCAAAGTTGACTTTTTGGGAAAATGACTTGTAATGAAAACTTGCCATTTTGGGAAACTTTTTCAACCCTTTCTTTTTGGTTCAAAAATGCTTCAAATGGGAAAACTTTGGTCATGAAAGTTGTAGAATGGATCATTACCTTTTCAAAAAGTACAAGAACTCATTCTAATTAATTTTGAATCAAAAGTTATGGCTTGTCAAAGTTGGGAAAAATCACATAATTTCAAGTTTTCTACCAAAGAGGCAAAGTTGCAAAACCACTTGCCAAGATAAATTGTGCTATCAAATGGACTTCTAACCTTTGTACAAACATAAACCAAGGCCTAAAGATCAGATTGCATCAAAAGTTTACTCATTTTCATGACTTGTGGATCAAGAAATTTCAAAAGGGGCAAAGTGGGACAAAGTTGCAAAACCTATGATAAACCCTAATCCACTTGTTGCATTGCCTCTAATACTTTCCATGGCTCTCCCTGATTCAAGCTGCAGCTAAGCCATGCTTTGTACCTTCACTGCCACGGCCCATACCTCTCTTACACAAAACTTGACTTTTTTGCATAAAGACCCATACCAATCACAATAGGGCACAACCACTCCACAGACCTATCCAAGAGTGATAAGTGGACCAAATACAGCATAACACACCACACACACAAGCCTGAAACCTCTCATAAGCCATAGTTCAAGAAACTCACCTCTTATGCACTTTCCTTCGAATCTGATCACACAAGCATCAAACACCAAAACAAACTTCACCAAATCACTCACCATGATCCTCTGATCATTTCCCACCCCTCACTTTCCCCTGAAACCACTGCAATCAAAAATACGATTTTCACACTCCCTTGGCCTGAGCTTCTGCCAACTCTCTCTAGAGGCCATATAAACTCCAGCTAAGTGTCAAAAGCTTCAAAGGAGGATCATTGGAGCTTGTTTGAACCAAAGAAGCAGCCATAAAGTCCCTGTTTCGAAAGCTCAATCTCAGGTAACATGATGAACAAATTTTCCAGAACTTTGATTTCTTGTTAAAATGTTGTTCTATATGTTACCCTGATCATGGGGATCTATTTATTTTTGAAAATGAGCCAGAAACAAGCATGTTATGATGTTCTGAAAGTTTGCCCGTAAACATGTTTTTGCTTGTTTCCTTTGATTCACGAAGAATAAATGTTGTTTGATTTAGGGTTTATGTTTAGTGATGTTCATAGGTTGATTCTGGAGAGTTTTGTGAGGTTTTGATGCGTTTTGAGAGAGATTGAGATTTTGGCTTGCCGGAGAAGATGACCGGAAGTGATTAGGGCACAGGATTAGGGTTTAATCATAATTAGTGAGATTTGAATTCTGGCCGTCCATTCGCGCGCGCAGTCAATTCCCGCCCCCCTGGTTTTGAATCTGGACCCTTGGATTGTTTGACTTTCCCATTTTCTCATTAAAATCATTTTTAATTCATTTGTTTTATATTTATTTTGTACGAATTTTTAAAAAATAGTTAAAATCATCTAAAAATTATGAAATTTTTTGTCAAAGGTTTCATGAATTTTCAGAACTCAAAAATATTTTTATTTTTATTTTTTGCATTAAAAATTATTTTTAAATCATTTAAATGTTTATTTTTAATTAGTTAATGAAAATTAATTAATTAAAAATACATTTAGGTATTTAAAAATCACAAAAAATTTCATGTTGCATTTAGGAACATTTAGAAACATTGTCCAACCCTCAAACCAAATTTCTTTTTTGTTCTTGATGCCTTTTGATCATTTTCAATGGAATTAAATTCATTTTGAGGTAATATTTTGGTTCAAACTTTGAAAAATCATTTCTGCCTAACCTTTGAGAGTTGGATGATGATTCTTTTTGCAATGCATCTTGTATAGCATGTAGTTTATAGGATAAAATTGGTTTGATTTGATCTTGCATTTTCATTTTGTTTGGCATTTTTCTTTGTGAGACACCCCAAAACCCTAGCAATCTTAGGAAATTCATAACTTTCACTAGGATAAGAATTGGATCCCCTCCTTTGGGCAGTGAGTTTGTGTAGGTTTAGGGTATCTTTGATTGCATTTTCAAATTTTTATTATGTTGTTTGCTTCTGGTTTTGGATTTTTGCCTTGCATGATGCATGAAACCCTAATTTGTGCCTTCTTTTGCATCCATTTCTCATTTGCTTGCATTCATTGACTTGCCATGACATTTTGTGCATTCATTTGATTCATGATACATCTTAGGACATATTAGAATCATGTTTGATCATTGCATCTTTCATTTGCCATGTTGTATGTCATTTGCATTTCATAACTTTTCATGTATTGTTCATGGTTCTAAGCATGTCTCATTTGCATCTTTGTGCTTGTTTGATCATTCTCTTACCTTGCCTCATGTTGGTATCGTCTCTTAGCATCATTAACTTCATGATCTTGCTCCTGGTTTTGGTTTGCATCATCATATTTCATCTCATTTGCATTGCATTTCATTTCTTTTGCTAACATTTTAGGTGGTAAGTTGTATTGAGAAGTGAATTTGCCTTCACTTCTCACAATCTCTTTTCATCTCTCCTATGCATCATTGCTGCATTTTTGTATGTGTATTGGATTGAGCTTGCTCATTCTTGTTCATCTTACCTTCTTTCTTCAAGCAACTTGTCTTCTTAAGTGAAGCAAGTTGTTTTGCTTCTCTTGCTCCTTTCACCTGCTTCCTGGTGGTTTCTCTGAAGTTTTCTCCTCTTAAGCCTCACAAACCCTAGGACAACCAAGCATGATAATAATTAGGGTTTGGATTAGTCCCCCATTTAGTTTTACCTTTGTGTCATCTTTGAGTCTTCTCTTCCCATCTCATAATCAGGGACTAAACCCTAAAGGCTTTAAGGCTTTGTGATTAAGCTTATGCCTGCATCCTTCTATTAGGATGGAGTGTATAACTTTAATCCTAAGTGTTAAACCCTTAATGTGTTTAACTCCTTTAATCAATCCATCTAATAATCATCAAGACATCAAGCTTGTAACTTGGGCCTTGCATTAGGGTTCTAATTCTTCCTTAATTGGTTAAGAAGGACTAACCCTAGTGTTAATGGACAAGTCCCCCTCAAGTTGTCTTACAAACCATAAAATTCACTTCTTAATCTTATCATTAACTAAAATCCACTTAATAAAGGCTTTGTTTTGTCATGAGTTTAATCCCTAATCATGGATTAAGTTGAGGAGCTTTTCTCATCTTAAATGTCCTCATCTATTATCCTTCTATTAGGATGGTATAATGAGTCCATGTAATCCTTGATTATGGCTTAAACTCATTACTTAACACTAAACAAAAACAACAAAAACATCTAAATAAACAACAAGTAGGTTAATGATCTTAATCCTACTTCAGGGTGATTAAGTGTGAGATGCCGACTTCACACTTAAGGTATTCTCATTACCCCTAATCAGAGGGAGGATGTGATGAGTTTACTAACCCATGACAAACTTCCAAAAGCAATAAAAGACTGAAAATACAAAAACAAACAATAATCGTCTCCTACGGGATTCTTTTCTCATCTCACTCACTCACAAGCGAGAACTTGCTTCTTCCGTCTAATGCAAGACAGTTTGCACCTGAGCCAGACAGGTCATACACTTGAGCATAGACAAGTAGGCAGTTCACAAGTCAATTTATCTTTCAGTCTCTTTGAGTCGAACTACGGTGTTCTGACTTCCTCATTGCACGAGAGGATACGTAGGCATAACTTAACAGTTATCGAACAAAAGTCTCTGTATATTCCCCCTCCTTTCATCATTATTCTTCAAGCCTCATGATCTTGAGCATTCCATTCATTTCTTACCCTGACACTGAACATACTACACTTCACTTTTTTTCTTTTACACTGATACTTGCACGAGAGGTTATTTTAAACATTGTACCTCCGGGTTAGAAGTGTTTACACTTCTCATAACTGATCCAAGTCTGAGGATCCTTGTTTTAGAACACCACCTGTGAGGGGGTTGGGCTGTTTACAGGTTTGCAGGTACCCTTATCCCCATCATACCCTGATACTTTGTTTTGATTAAGAGTACTCCATTTTGGGACAGTTCTTGTGATTTGAACCCTGGACATGTGACTCTTTATTTGAGTCCCCCACCTTGGTTACTGGACTTTTGAACCTCCATCTGGACTTCTTGAACATACTTGGACTTATATTAAGGCAGTTATCAGATCCAGCTTGATCACAAACCCTTTGCATATCATTTGCATACATCATCATTGCATCATTTAACATTTGTTTATTTGTTTTTCAAGGTATCCACATTATATCTGGCTTGGTTTTGACCCCTTCATCTGCATAGACCCCTGTTGCCTGCTTCAGCTATTTCCATCACCAGCCTCAGCCTATCAGTGGCTCATCTCCAGTATCAGTCTTAATCATCAGTACTTGTTTTCAGCTCTTCATCAGTAGTCATGGCACCCAAGAAGAGCAACATCTCATATCATTTCTTTGAACCTGTGCTGACTGGCATCAGGCAGGTCCAGACACTTATCACTCCAGACCATATCCCATTATTCAGAGAGCATTATGGAGGCATCCTTGATATGGTTATGGACCTAGACCCTTCTCATAGGAGTTTGATTCACACTTGCCTACAGTTTTATGACCCTCCTTTGAGATGTTTCACTTTCCAGAACTTTCAACTAGGACCTCTGCTGGAGGAGTTCTCATCATTGATTGGAGTACCTGTCAGGGGTGGTATCCCCTTCAACCCAGAGATGGCTTCTCCCAGCAATGAAGAAGTGGCAAAAGCACTGTGCCTGGAGCCTATTTTGATTGAGCAGAACATGACAACAAAGGCTGGGATCCCTGGCCTGCACTTGGACTTTCTGACTTCTCAGGCCATCCTGAAGGCCTCTCTGGGAGAATGGAGGGAAGTTTGTGCATTGTTAGCCTTCAGTGTTTATGGGATTATATTATTTGCAGATGAGCCCAAGTTTATCAGCGAGAATGACATTCATCTCTTCATTTTGAGGAACCCAGTACCCACTTTACTGGGAGATTTCTATTATTCTGTTCACCAAAGAAATGAGAAGCAAATAGGGAGGTTGGTGAGGTGTTGTGCTCCCCTGTTTCATACCTGGTTGCTCAAACACTTACCCAAGACTGACGCCTTCCTGAATCCTCACCAACAGAAGAATTGGGCTAAGAGACTTATTGCTTTGACCTCAGATGACATCAGGTGGTGCACCCAGAGCACCAAAGGCAGGGACATAATTACTAATTATGGACAGTTCCCCAATGTACCTCTGATAGGAGTGAAGGGTTGCATCAACTACAACCCTTTGCTGTTTAAGAGACAGTTGGGCTATGCTTTGGTTCACCCTCCTAGAGTGCAAGACTTGGCTGAAACCCTTTATTGTGAGATAAAACCTAATCTAGCTGTTGTCAGACAAGCATCCTGGGCTTGGGACAACATCCAGACCAAAGGGATGGCCATTCTTGGAAGATGCAATAATGTGGCTTCATCTCAGTACTATGAATGGTCTCATGCAAGGGCTCAGCTTTCTGGGATGCCTTTTACCATTGAGGATGCACCTGGACCATCCACAGCACCACCTCGAGCCACTGTCAGCCTGGAAGAATTTGAGAAGCTGAAGGAGAGAAATGATAATCTGTCTCAAGCTCTAAAGAAGACCCTCTGGGAGAGGAGTGATGGTCGTCTAGACATTGAGAGGTTGGAAAAGCTTAAGGTGGAGCATCTAGCCAGGATTGAGAAAGCAGAGGACTACATCAAGAAATCAAGAGATGGGGAGAAAATTTTGAAGAATGCCTGTAAAGAGGCCCAGTTTCAGAAGGCTAGGACTGATCTCTATCTGAAAGAAAGTCAAGCTAGGTGGGTCAGGATCACTGAAGCTCGCACTCAAGAAGATAAGAGAACTCAAGACAGGATTGAGCAGTTAGAGGCCAATGAAAAGAAACAACAGGAGGCTCTGCTAGCAGCCCAGAAGGAGATTTCAGAGCTGAAACTCAGGGCTGGTGTGAAGAGGTCAAAGGACCAAGACAGGCACAAGAAGCTGACCACTGCTATTGCCACCAGAAACCTTCTTATCAGGAACATTACAGAGCATCCGGCTGGTCCTGTAACTGAAGCACTTCTGAAGGAGGTTAAGGAGGATGAGTTTGGATTAGATGTTTGACTTCTTTGCTTGTTGCTATTTCCATTTCATGTACTTTTCTTTTTATGTTGTATTTTGACCCCTCAGGGGCATGTGTTGTAAAAAACCAAACTATGTATGATCCACCATTTGTAATGTATTTGTCAGTTTGTTTCATTTGAGTTACCTTTCTCAAGCAACATCAAAGCATCTTCCTCAGGGTCTGGAAAGGTCAAAACCAAGAGCTAAGCCGGATACCTTGGAAAATAAATAAGCATACTGCATTGCATACTGACTTTTGTTTTGTTTTGTAGGTTTTTGTTTTGTTTGTTACTAACTCTGTTGTGGTTCAGGAATTATTGCTCGCCGTCGGGTGTTCCCTCTCAACCGTCCGCACAGGTATCCTACTCGCAACAATCTTCCTGGTATCCAAATGGACCAAGTACACCAAGATCTGACAGAGGTCAGAACCCAGATGGCTAATGAAAGGCTGGAAATGAGAAACCAAATGACCCAATTCATGGAAGTAATGAATGGCTTGGCCCAAAGTCAAGAAAGGTTGAGGGCATTGGTAGAAAGACAAACCCCGGAAGAACCCCATCTGGGAACTGGAGGGACAAGTAACAATGAAAGGGGTCAGCCTCATGTTAATCCACCAGTATATGGGCCTCATCTACATCCGGAAGTCAATATCCCGGGTAATGTGCAAGGAAATACTACTGCAGGCAGGATCTTGCAAGAAGATCCTCAAGAGGAGCAGTTTACTGTAATGGGAGCTGGGGATGAAGTCTATGATAAAAGGTTTGATGAAATTGCTGAGAAGTTGGGTCTCTGGAGTCTCAAAATTCCCTAGGTTTTGATGTCATGGATATGGGGTTAGTGGATGGGGTAAGGATTCCCCACAAGTTTAAACCCCCGTGCTTCTAGAAGTACAATGGAACTTCCTGTCCACGGACTCACTTGCAATCCTTTCTGGGGAGACTTAAAGCGTACACCATGGATGAAGAACTGTGGATGTTTTACTTTGAAGACAGTTTGACTGGGGCTTCAAGGGAGTGGTACTCACACTTGACCAGAGCTACTATCAGATGCTGGAAAGACCTAGTTGAGGCCTTCATCAGACAATACCAATACAATCTGGACATTGCTCCTAACAGAACCCTTTTGATGGGAATGTCTCAGTCCTCCAGAGAAAGCTTCAGGGAATATGCCCAGAGGTGGAGACAGCTTGCTGCTGCTGTCTAACCACCCATGTCGGAAAGAGAAATGGCCGACATGTTTATGAATACCCTGCAAGGAACATATATTGATAGGCTAGCTGCCTTTTCTTCCACCAGCTTCGCTGACGTAGTTATAGCTGGAGAAAGAATTGAGAGCCTTCTGAAGATGGGTAAGATTTCTGATAATGGTGCAAGTTCGTCTAGTAACCCCAGGAAGCCTTTTGTGGGACCTAGGAGAACTGGTGAGACGAATGCCATTCATGCTAGCAGGGGCAGACCCCAGTATGTCCACAGATCAGTAGCAGCTGTCACCATTCCAGCTCCAATTCCTCAGCAACCAGCATATCAACAACAACAACCACATTATCAACAGCAAGTTCAGTATCCGCCACAAAGGACCTACAACAACAATAACAACAATCAACAACAAAGACCTTTTCAGCAAAGACCATCACAGGCAAATAGGGTGATTGATCCAATCCCTATGCCTTATGCCGCTTTATTGTCACAACTCCTGAAACTCAACTTGGTTGAATTAAGGACATTGGCACCACCAGATCCCTCTAATCTCCCAAGAAATTACGATGTCAACGCCAGATGTGCTTTCCATTCCAATGCACCTGGCCACAATACGGAGAAGTGCATGGCTTTACAAATGAAGGTACAAGACCTGGTGGATTCTAAAGCCCTCAATTTCGCACCCCCTCCAAGTGTCACCAAGAATCCCATGCCCAATCATGGAGGACCAAGAATTAATGCCATTGAGGAAGACAGGCCGTCTTTCTTAATCACCAGTGTTGGACAGATTCAGACACCTCTGGTCGAAATTAAAGCTCAGCTTCTAGAGTGCCAGATGTTCCCCGGGTGTGAGCTCGGTTGTGGGTACTGCAACATTTCAGTCAACGGGTGTGATAATTTGAGAAGCGGCATAGATGGTCTTATCAAAAGTGGTATACTTCAGATCACAACAACAACGCCTACAAATCCAGCAATCCCTTTGACAACAATTCCTGACTCTTCTACAACTGCAACAACAATCATTCCGACCGATTCATCAATATCATCAACAATGGCTTCATCCATCACTTCAACAAATCAAATGTCAACAACCATTTCTTCTACAACATCAGCATCCCTTTATTCAACAGGATCTTCTACAACACCAACAGCAATTAATGAAGATATCTCAGCAATCACTATCTATTATGATCCATCAAGTGTTCCTCCAAACAACAACTTTCAACAAAAAACAGTGACACCTCCTGCCAGGTCACCAGTCACCATTTACTACGATCCGTACACCATTTCAGTACCCTCCTCTACAACAGTCAGTCCAGTTACTATCACAGTATCTGGACCAGTTCCATATAAAAGCAGCAATGCCATACCTTGGCATTATGGCTCTGACCTCTACTGCAACGGGGAGAAAATCACTTTGGATTCTTCAACCTCTTCTCCACAGATTGATAATGTTAGGGGAGGCGGAGGCTTCACCAAAAGCGGATGCCTTTTTGCCTCACAATTGCAAAGACCTAATGCCGAAGCAGAAGCTGCTGCCAAAGCAAAGGGAAAGAGTGTGATATCTGAAGAATCAGCTGTCAAAGATACTCAGAAGACGTCTTTTGAACAAGATGTAGACGAGTTTATGAGGATTATAAAGAGAAGTGATTACAAAGTGGTGGATCAGCTTCACCAAACTCCCTCAAAGATCTCCATATTATCCCTGTTGATGTGTTCTGAAGCTCACAGGAATGCATTACTGAAAGTCCTGCACGCAGCATATGTGCCCGAGGAGATCACCGTTAATCAGCTAGAAACAGTGGTAGCAAATGTCAATACCAGTCATGGACTGGGTTTTACCAATGCTGACTTAACAACTGAGGGACGTAACCACAACAAGGCTTTACACATCACTCTAAAATGCATGGGTGCTGTTCTATCCCATGTACTGGTAGACACTGGGTCTTCACTCAATGTTTTGCCTAAGAAAGCCTTGGTGAAGCTGGAGTACGATGGCTTGGCATTACGTCCAAGTAATTTGGTGGTGAGAGCATTTGATGGCTCTAAGAGATCAGTGCTAGGGAGATTGATCTGCCTGTGATGATTGGCCCGCAGACTTTTAAAATTATCTTCTATGTGATGGACATTCAGCCGGCCTACAGCTGTTTGTTGGGTAGACCTTGGATCCATGCCGCTGGCGCTGTTACGTCTACCCTTCACCAGAAGCTGAAATTCGAGTGGGAAGGCCAGATCATCACCATCTGTGGTGAAGAAGACATCTTTGTTAGCCATCTGGCTACGTATAAGTATATTGAGATGGATGGAGAAATCCATGAAACCATGAGCCAGGGATTTGAGGCCCTGAACATAAATGAAGCATCTGCTGTACTAGGAACCTCCATGACATCTTATCAGCAAGCCAGGAAGGTTGTTGAAGAGGGGACTGCCCAAGGCTGGGGCAAGCTGCTGCCCGTAGAGAAGAAGGAGGACAAATTTGGGTTGGGTTACAAACTAACTCAACAAGATCAATCAGAGGCTGCCAAGAAGCCCAGTTTTGTCAGCGTGGGAATGCTCACCCTTAATGCAGTGAACAACTTGGAAGACGAGGATGAAAGCGACCGCAACCTGGAGAGCTGGATACGTCCAAGGATCCCGGGGAGCCAAGTCCTTAACTGGTCTTCCCAGGAAATTATAAGGGTTACTCCTGTAGAGTAATTATTATTTCCTGTATTTTTAAGCATGCATCAAGTCTTGCATCTTGCCCAAGATGACAAGACTCATTTTGTAATCGGGCCATCTTGTAATTTTGTGCAAACAGATCAATCAATGAATATCGGACATCTTTTGCAAATGAATCTTTTCCTTTTCCGCTCACTATATTTCACTTTTCTTTTTGTACAAAAAATAAAATGGCAATATTTTCCAAAATGATAAACTTCATTTCACTTTTTTCTAAACAAGATTAAAATCAATCACTAAAATGAACAATCTAAACCCTTGCAGAGAGTGCCTTTTAGACTGCACCGACAACAGCACTGCTATGGCTCCTTATGACTTTGACAATCCAATCAATCAAGCTGAAGAAGGGGTTGAAGAAGATTACGAGCTTCCTGAAGAGCTAGCCAGGTTGTTAAGGCAAGAGGAGAAGGTTATCACCCCTCATCAGGAGGAGGTTGAAACGGTTAATCTTGGTTCGGAAGAAGATGTGAAAGAAGTTAAGATCGGGGCCTGCCTACAAGATTCAGTGAAAGAGCAACTGATTGATATGCTTCGGGAGTATGTGGATGTGTTTTCTTGGTCTTATCAGGATATGCCAGGGTTGAACACCGATATTGTCATGCACAAGCTACCTTTGAAAGAGGATTGCCCACCAGTAAAGCAGAAGTTGCGCCGTACTCGCCCAGATATGGCAATGAAGATAAAGGAAGAGGTGCAAAAGCAGTGGGACGCCGGTTTCCTTGCTGTGACTAGCTATCCGCCGTGGGTTGCTAATATTGTACGTGTGCCTAAGAAAGACGGCAAAGTGAGAATGTGTGTGGACTACCGGGATCTGAACAGAGCCAGCCCGAAAGATGATTTCCCATTACCTCACATTGATGTATTGGTGGATAATACGGCTCAGTTCTCGGTATTCTCCTTCATGGACGGATTTTCAGGATATAATCAGATCAAGATGTCACCTGAAGACATGGGGAAGACAACTTTCATTACACCCTGGGGCACGTTCTGTTATAAGGTGATGCCGTTCGGACTGAAGAATGCTGGTGCAACCTATCAACGGGCTATGGTAACATTATTCCACGACATGATCCATAAAGAAATTGAATGTTATGTGGATGACATGATTGCCAAGTCCCTCACAGAAGAAGACCACCTGGTGAATCTGCTGAAGTTATTCAATCGTCTGAGGAAGTACCAACTGAAGTTAAACCCTAACAAATGCACATTCGGGGTGCAATCTGGTAAGCTGTTGGGCTTTATTGTAAGCGAGAAAGGGATTGAAGTTGACCCTGATAAAGTTAAAGCCATTCAAGAGATGCCTGCACATAAGACAGTAAAAGAAGTTCGGGGGTTTCTAGGTAGATTGAACTACATTTCAAGGTTCATATCTCATCTTACAGCAACCTGTGAACCCTTGTTCAAACTGTTAAGAAAAGAACAAACAGTTAGGTGGAATGAAGACTGCCAGAGGGCTTTTGACAAAATCAAGGAATACTTGCAAGAGCCACTGATCCTTATGCCTCCAGTTGAAGGAAGACCTCTAATAATGTACTTGACAGTATTAGAAGAGTCAATGGGGTGTGTGCTGGGCCAGCATGACGAGTCTGGTCGAAAAGAGTATGCAATTTACTACCTAAGCAAAAAGTTTACCGACTGTGAACAACGTTATTCACTGCTCGAGAAAACTTGATGTGCTTTAGCGTGGGCTGCTCGCTGACTGAGACAGTATATGTTGACCCACACTACTTTATTGATATCAAAAATGGATCCAGTTAAGTACATTTTTGAGAAGCCAGCACTTACCGGACGGGTTGCAAGATGGCAAATGATCCTCACAGAATATGACATTCAGTACACATCTCAGAAAGCCATCAAGGGCAGTGTACTGTCTGATTATCTTGCTGAGCAACCTATTGATGGTTACCAGCCTATGAGATTTGACTTCCTTGATGAAGACATCATGTTCATAAAAGCGAAAGATCATGAAGAGCCTATTCACACTGAAGGGCCCGACCCAAAAGAAGAATGGACTATGATGTTTGACGGGGCTGTTAATATGAATGGTCGTGGTGTTGGTGCAATACTCATTACACCTAAGGGAGTTCACATGCCTTTCTCGGCGAAGCTCACCTTCAACTGCACTAACAACGAAGCTGAATACGAATCTTGCATTATGGGTCTTGAGGAAGCCATTGACCTCAGGATCAAGACTTTGACTGTATTCGGAGATTCAGATCTGGTAATTAATCAAACCAATGGCAAATGGTACACACACCAAGATCATCTGATACCTTACAGGGATTATACAAGGAGGTTATTGACTTTCTTTACAACGGTCAAGCTTAAGTATATCCCTCGGGACGAGAATCAGTTTGCAGATGCTCTGGCTACTATTTCATCCATGATCAAAGTTCAAGCTGCCAACTTTGTGCCTCGAATCTCAGTATCCAGACTTGACAGACCAGCATATGTATTTGCAGCAGACGTTGTTAAAGATAATAAGCCTTGGTTCCATGATATTAAGTGCTTCTTGGAGGATCAAACATACCCACCTGGGGCATCTTCCAATGATAAGAAGACTTTAAGAAGGCTTGCTGGTAGTTTCTTCCTGAACACTGATGGTTCCCTGTACAAGAGAAACTTTGATATGGTACTTCTCCGGTGCGTTGATAGAATAGAAGCAGACTTGTTGATGCACGAGGTGCACGAAGGATCCTTTGGTACCCATGCTGGAGGACATGCAATGGCTAAAAAGTTGCTAAGATCAGGCTATTACTGGATCACAATGGATGCCGACTGTTGTGCCTATGCCAGAAAATGTCATAAATGCCAGATTTACGCGGATAAAGTGCATGTGCCTCCCAATCCTCTGAATGTGATGTCTTCACCCTGGCCTTTTGCTATGTGGGGCATTGATATGATTGGCAAGATTGAACCGACTGCTTCAAATGGCCACAGATTCATCCTAGTAGCCATTGACTATTTTACCAAGTGGGTTGAAGCAGCTTCCTATGCAAATGTTACAAGGCAAGTGGTAGCCCGATTTCTGAAGAGAGACATCATCTGCCGATATGGAGTTCCCGAGCGAATCATTACTGATAATGGTTCCAATTTAAACAACAAAATGATGGCAGAGCTATGCCGGGACTTCAAGATCCAACACCATAATTCTTCTCCTTACAGGCCAAAGATGAATGGCGCTGTCGAGGCAGCTAACAAGAATATCAAGAAGATTGTGCAAAAGATGGTGGTTACCTATAAAGATTGGCATGAAATGCTACCATTTGCCTTGCATGGGTACCGTACGTCAATCAGAACGTCTACTGGGGCAACACCGTATCAGCTTGTGTATGGTATGGAGGCAATCCTACCTGTTGAAGTCGAATTACCCTTCCTGCGGGTACTGATGGATGTTAAGCTGAATGAGGCAGAATGGGTCCGGTCCCGATACGAGCAACTGAATCTGATTGAAGAGAAAAGATTAGCTGCGATCTGTCATGGACAGTTATATCAGAAAAGAATGAAGAAAGCCTTCGATCAGAAAGTCAGACTCCGAGAGTACCAAGTAGGAGATCTTGTGCTGAAGAGACTCCTCCCTCCTCATACAGACCACAGGGGCAAGTGGACTCCGAACTATGAAGGGCCATTCGTAGTAAAGAAAGTTTTCTCAGGTGGAGCACTGATGCTCAGCACTATGGATGGTGAAGACTTCCCGTCCCCTGTGAATTCAGATGCAGTTAAAAAATACTTCGCATAAAAAGACCCGCTGGACATAAAAACAGAATGTAAGTCCAGGAAAAAATAGGGCATCCCGGCGAGTCAAAAACAGAATAAAAGACTCGGGCAAAAATAAGGGAAAAATAAACAAAAAAATGTACACCCGCTGAGTTGAAAAACCGCATTGAACAACTCAGGCAAAAATGGGTATCCCGGTGGATTGAAAACCCGAAAGGGCGATCCACGCAAAATAAGGGAATAAGCGAACAACTGCATTCTGAATTCGTTTGTATCACTTACAACTTGGTAAGCTTCGAAAGGATCAAGCCTCTTTCAGAATCAACCTTCTTCAAAAGGCAAGACGAGAATAACGTCAAATGTCATACGAGTCATAGCAAAGGGGAAGCTCCTTGAAGCGTCATCAACATTGCCAACATCTTTTGTTTCTCAATTTGTAACGATGTCCTCATTTCAGGGGATCTGTTTCTTTGACTGTATCTTGCCAATTCAGGGCACACAAATTAATAAAATCATATTTCCAGTCATGATTTGTCTCGTACATTTTATTTTTCATTTGCGAAAAATGTCCGATAAGATACTGATTGCATAAATACAGATGCTCTTTCTACTAAGAATACGTGCTTACAGGAAATATGCTTACTCCCGGGAGTGTTTGAACTCTTATGATGGAATCCGGTAAGGGATACCTCGGGATTACTTGTGCGTTTCTCTGTCTTTTCAGGATTGCAGGTATTCAAAACACAACATGGGGCATGAAAGCTTCACCCCAGCAAGCTGGCAAATCATTATCTACTCAGTCTTAGCACCGGAGGTGTTTTCTCCCCAGCTGAGTTGCCATCCATTATTCCTCCTCAGCCAAGTACAAAAGCCAGGGAACCATCTCCCAACAGAGTGTCGACCTCTACCCGGAAGAGCAACACGTGAAGAAATCACAGTAGAGTGAAGAAAGCTTCTACAAACCCAGCTGGGTCCCCCATTATAAGGATATGTCTACCAATGACTTATTCCCCAAGCAAAGTCATACATGACAGATCTACCAGTGATATTATCCCCAGCTGGGATGTCCATTTCAAGCAGATCGGTCAGAGATCTTCGCAGCAATGGGATCCGAATCTCGGATCGGTATCTTTGCATAATCATAGCATTCACATCATATTCTCCCCACAGAGCGTAGCATTCCGTCTAATACGGAGCATTACGGCAAAAATCAAACATATTGCATAATCATAAGCCATATGTCGAACTAAACACTTGTGAATACCGACAATCCATCAATGATATACAGAAAACTCCCCAAAATTCCCCGACAGAGAGCCCAGACATTTCTCTTACAAATACTGATACTTCCTGGAACCCGTCCGTGTCATATCCCCAGTAGAAAGCCAAAGCGTCCCGTTTACACTCACAGATACGTATACACACTTCCCTGACACCCGTCCGTGTCACCTTCCCCAACATAGTTGCCTAAACAAACACTTTGAAAGCCATACACTTGTTTATGATACACTTTCTCCGACACTCATCTGTGTTACTCATCCTCTTTTTACTCATACAGGTACTCGTCCGTATCTTGTATACACTACTTATACCCCCTCAGATTCGACACTCGATCGTGTTCTTTGTTAACCAGTTGGTACTCGTCCGTATCATCATCTCAGAACATGCATCAAGCGTTTGTTTCTACCCGATACTCGTCTGTATCGTAGTCTTAAGGATGCTCGTCCACATCTTTAATCTATGCACCGTGTTAAACACTTAGGTCTTCTTGAGTTTAGACACTCGTCCGTGTTTACTATTCCCCAGCAAGGTCCCCAACAAAACTTGTTAAACTATTTCCTTTCTATCTGACATTCATCCTATGTCATGATACCTTTTCGGCAACTGTACCCTGCCAGGTGATCGTCCTTCACCTTTGGATAACCGTCCCTCATCCTTTCCCCAGCGGAGTCTCCATTATTGGAACCCTCTTCTGTCCGAAATTCGTCCTATGTCGTGACATTTTTTCGGCAGTCGTACCCTGCCAGGTGATCGTCCTTCACCCCTTTGATGATCGTCCTTCATCATTTTATCCTATGGCCGTCCCCATCATTGATCTTGTTATCTGACATTCGTCCTGTGTCATGATAAACCCCGAGAGCAGCTGTACCCTGCTAGGTGATCGTCCTTCACCTCTTGATGATCGTCCTTCATCCTGCTTATCCGATGGCCGTCCCCATCATTGACCTTCTATCTGACATTCGTCCTATGTCGTGATACTTTCGGCAGCCGTACCCTGCCAGGTGATCGTCCTTCACCAATAGATGATCGTCCCTCATCTTATCCCCAACAGAGCAGCCGTCCCCTGCTAGGTGATCGTCCTTCACCTTTGATGACCATACCTCATCACTTATTTCATTTACCTATAATCCCCAGAGAATATTATATCTTTACCTGATGGTCGTCCCCATCATAATCTCTTATATCCCCAGTTTGTCGGCCGTCCCCGTCATTGCTTAATTTCCCGCATTCTTCCCAGCATGTCGGCCATCCCCGCCATTGCTTCATCCCCAGCAGTCGTCCTCTGCTCGATGGTCGTCCTCCGTCACGCGCACTTTATAATTATACTTTATTTTCTTTTTACAATCTATATCCCTTTTCTTCTTCATTTTGTGAGTGCAAATTTTGGACTGTCTTTGTTATTCAACCACAAGTTATCTTGTTTGCCTGTTAAGCCGTCGCTTACATCCTGCACAGCTAACTCATGTTTGAATAGGGGCAGCTGTAAACACCCCAAATTTTCCCTCACCAATTCACACCATGGCTTGTGATCTTTTCATATGCATAAACTCAATCATAGCATCTCATACCACATTCTTGATTCACTGCATAGCTTCTAAGTCATCTGCATCTAGGGTTTGTGATCTGAGCAATCCAAGAGCTATTTGAGCCATTACAAAGGTCATCAATCACTTAAAAGGGGTCCATGTATGTTCAAGCATCATATTGTATCCCCACAAAGTCAGGAAAGTCAAAAGATCACAAGAACTAAGAATGGCATGGAAGCAGAGCCAAGTTTAACTGCACAGATGACCTAGAATTAGGTTTTTGTTTCAAAGGCCATAACTCCAAATTTTTTGGTCATTCTTGTTTCTATTGGTCTCTATATGTTACAAGGATCATGCATATCAATTTTCATGAAGAAATTCTATGGGGAAGGCATCTGATCAAGAGTTGACTTCTTGAGCAAGTCAGTGCAAAATCAGGGCATCTGAGGCCCCCAATGACTCAACCAAAGGGTGTTCATCATCATTTTGATTATGTATGATCTTTATTTGATCATAGAAGATGTTAGAAGTTCACAAAATTGAAGAATTTCAAGCCATTTGCAAAGTTGACTTTTTGGGAAAATGACTTGTAATGAAAACTTGCCATTTTGGGAAACTTTTTCAACCCTTTCTTTTTGGTTCAAAAATGCTTCAAATGGGAAAACTTTGGTCACGAAAGTTGTAGAATGGATCATTCCCTTTTCAAAAAGTACAAGAACTCATTCTAATTCATTTTGAATCAAAAGTTATGGCTTGTCAAAGTTGGGAAAAATCACATAATTTCAAGTTTTCTACCAAAGAGGCAAAGTTGCAAAACCACTTGCCAAGACAAATTGTGCTATCAAATTGACTTCTAACCTTTGTACAAACATAAACCAAGGCCTAAAGATCAGATTGCATCAAAAGTTTACTCATTTTCATGACTTGTGGATCAAGAAATTTCAAAAGGGGCAAAGTGGGACAAAGTTGCAAAACCTATGATAAACCCTAATCCACTTGCTGCATTGCCTCTAATCCTTTTCCATGGCTCTCCCTTATTCAAGCTGCATCCAAGCCATGCTTTGTACCTTCACTGCCACAGCCCATACCTCTCTTACACAAAACTTGACTTTTTTGCATAAAGACCCATACCAATCACAATAGGGCACAACCACTCCACAGACCTATCCAAGAGTGATAAGTGGACCAAATGCAGCATAACACACCACACACACAAGCCTGAAACCTCTCATAAGCCATAGTTCAAGAAACTCACCTCTTATGCACTTTCCTTCGAATCTGATCACACAAGCATCAAACACCAAAACAAACTTCACCAAATCACTCACCATGATCCTCTGATCATTTCCCACCCCTCACTTGCCCCTGAAGCCACTGCAATCAAAAATACGATTTTCACACACCCTTGGCCTGAGCTTCTGCCAACTCTCTCTAGAGGCCATATAAACTCCAACTAAGTGTCAAAAGCTTCAAAGGAGGTAACATGATGAACAATCTCAGGTAACATGATGAACAAATTTTCCAGAACTTTGATTTCTTGTTAAAATGTTGTTCTATATGTTACCCTGATCATGGGGATCTATTTATTTTTGAAAATGAGCCAGAAACAAGCATGTTATGATGTTCTGAAAGTTTGCCCGTAAAAATGTTTTTGCTTGTTTCCTTTGATTCACGAAGAATAAATGTTGTTTGATTTAGGGTTTATGTTTAGTGATGTTCATAGGTTGATTCTGGAGAGTTTTGTGAGGTTTTGATGCGTTTTGAGAGAGATTGAGATTTTGGCTTGTCGGAGAAGATGACCGGAACATTGTTTCGGTCATCTGAAAGTGATTAGGGCACAGGATTAGGGTTTAATCATAATTAGTGAGATTTGAATTCTGGCCGTCCATTCGCGCGCGCAGTCAATTCCCGCCCCCCTGGTTTTTAATCTGGACCCTTGGATTGTTTGACTTTCCCATTTTCTCATTAAAATCATTTTTAATTGATTTGTTTTATATTTATTTTGTACGAATTTTTAAAAAATAGTTAAAATCATCTAAAAATTATGAAATTTTTTGTCAAAGGTTTCATGAATTTTCAGAACTCAAAAATATTTTTATTTTTATTTTTTGCATTAAAAATTATTTTTAAATCATTTAAATGTTTATTTTTAATTAGTTAATGAAAATTAATTAATTAAAAATACATTTAGGTATTTAAAAATCACAAAAAATTTCATGTTGCATTTAGGAACATTTAGAAACATTGTCCAACCCTCAAACCAAATTTCTTTTTTGTTCTTGATGCCTTTTGATCATTTTCAATGGAATTAAATTCATTTTGAGGTAATATTTTGGTTCAAACTTTGAAAAATCATTTCTGCCTAACCTTTGAGAGTTGGATGATGATTCTTTTTGCATTGCATCTTGTATAGCATGTAGTTTATAGGATAAAATTGGTTTGATTTGATCTTGCATTTTCATTTTGTTTGGCATTTTTCTTTGTGAGACACCCCAAAACCCTAGCAATCTTAGGAAATTCATAACTTTCACTAGGATAAGAATTGGATACCCTCCTTTGGGAAGTGAGTTTGTCTAGGTTTAGGGTATCTTTGATTGCATTTTAAAATTTTTATCATGTTGTTTGCTTCTGGTTTTGGATTTTTGCCTCGCATGATGCATGAAACCCTAATTTGTGCCTTCTTTTGCATCCATTTCTCATTTTCTTGCATTCGTTGACTTGCCATGACATTTTGTGCATTCATTTTGTGACATTTTGTGCATTCATTTTGTGCATTCCTCCAGACCCATAATACAAGCTTCGTATTCAACTTCGTTGTTAGTGTAGTTAAAGGTGAGTTTTGCCGAGAAAGGCATGTGAACTCCCTTAGGTGTAATGAGTACTGCACCAACACCACGACCATTCATATTAACAGCCCCATCAAACATCATAGTCCATTCTTCTTCCGGGTCAGGCCCTTCATTGTGAATAGGCTCTTCGTGATCTTTTGTTTTTATGAACATGATGTCTTCATCAGGGAAGTCAAATCTCATAGGCTGGTAATCATCAATAGGTTGCTCAGCAAGATAATCAGACAATACACTGCCTTTGATGGCTTTCTGAGATGTGTACTGGATGTCATATTCTGTGAGGATCATCTGCCATCTTGCAACCCGTCCAGTAAGTGATGGCTTCTCAAAAATGTACTTAACTGGGTCCATCTTTGATATCCATAAAGTAGTGTGGGTCAACATATACTGTCTTAGTCGGCGAGCAGCCCACGCTAAAGCACAACAAGTTTTCTCGAGCAGTGAATAACGTTGTTCACAGTCGGTAAACGTTTTGCTTAGGTAGTAAATTGCATACTCTTTTCGACCAGACTCGTCATGCTGGCCCAACACACACCCCATTGACTCTTCTAATACTGTTAAGTACATTATCAGAGGTCTTCCTTCAACTGGAGGCATAAGGATTGGAGGTTCTTGCAAGTACTCCATGATTTTGTCAAAAGCCCTCTGGCAGTCTTCGTTCCACCTGACCTTCTGTTCTTTTCTTAACAGCTTGAACAAGGGTTCACAGGTTGTTGTAAGGTGAGATATGAACCTTGAAATGTAGTTCAATCTACCAGGAAACCCCCGAACTTCTTTTTCAGACTTCGGTGCAGGCATTTCTTGAATGGCTTTGACTTTATCAGGGTCAACTTCAATCCCTTTCTCGCTTACAATAAAGCCCAGCAGCTTACCAGATCGCACCCCAAATGTGCACTTGTTGGGGTTCAATTTCAGTTGGTATTTCCTCAGACGCTTGAATAGTTTCAGCAGATTTATCAGGTGGTCCTCTTCTGTGAGGGACTTGGCAATCATGTCATCCATATAACATTCGATTTCTTTATGGATCATATCGTGGAATAATGTTACCATAGCCCGTTGACACGTTGCACCAACATTCTTCAGTCCGAATGGCATTACCTTATAACAGAACGTGCCCCAGGGTGTGATAAAAGTTGTCTTCTCCATGTCTTCAGGTGACATCTTGATCTGATTGTATCCTGAAAATCCGTCCATGAAGGAGAACACCGAGAACTGAGCCGTATTGTCAACCAGTACATCAATGTGAGGTAATGGAAAATCATCTTTCGGGTTGGCTCTGTTCAGATCCCGGTAGTCAACACACATTCTCACTTTGCCGTCTTTCTTAGGCACAGGTACAATATTAGCAACCCACGGCGGATAGCTAGTTACAGCAAGGAACCCGGCGTCCCACTGCTTTTGCACCTCTTCCTTTATCTTCATTGCCATATCTGGGCGAGTACGGCGCAACTTCTGTTTTACTGGCGGGCAGTCTTCTCTCAAAGGCAGCTTGTGCATGACAATGTCGGTGTCCAACCCTGGCATGTCCTGATAAGACCAAGCAAACACATCCACGTACTCCCGAAGCATATCAATTAGTTGCTCTTTCACTGAATCTTGTAGGCAGGCCCCGATCTTAACCTCTTTCACGTCTTCTTCTGAACCAAGATTAATCATTTCAATCTCCTCCTGATGAGGAGTGATAACCTTCTCCTCTTGCCTTAACAACCTGGCTAGCTCTTCAGGAAGCTCATAATCTTCTTCAACCCCTTCATCAGTTTGATTGATTGGATTGTCAAAGTCATACGAAGCCATAGCTGTGTTGTTGTCGGTGCAGCCTGAAAGGCACTCTCTGCAAGGGTTTAGATTGTTCATTTTTAGTGATTGATTTTAATCTTGTTTTAGAAAAAGTGAAATGAAGTTTATCATTTTGGAAAACATTGCCATTTTATTTTTGTACAAAAAGAAAAATGAAAAACAATGAGCAGAAAAGAAAAAAACTCATTTGCAAAAGACGTCCGATATTCATTGATTGATTTGTTAGCACAAAATTACAAGATGGCCCGATTACAAAATGAGTCTTGTCATCTTGGGCAAGATGCAAGAATTGATGCATGCTTAAAAAATACAGGAAATAATAATTACTCTGCAGGAGTAACCCTTATAATTTCCTGGGAAGACCAATTTGAGATACGGCTCCCCGGGATCCTTGGACGTATCCAGCTCTCCAGGTTGCGCTCATATTCCGACTCATCTTCCAAGTCGTTTACTGCATCAGGGGAGAGCATCCCCCCACTAACAAAACTGGGCTTCTTAGCAGCCTCTGATTGATCTTGTTGAGTTGGTTTGTAACCCAACCCAAATCTGTCCTCTTTCTTCTCCACAGGCAACAGCTTGCCCCAGCCTTGGGCAGTCCCTTCTTCAACAACCTTCCTGGCTTGCTGATAAGATGTCATGGAAGTCCCAAGTACAGCAAATGCTTCATTAATGTTCAGGGCTTCAAATCCCTGGCTCATGGTTTCATGGATCTCTCCATCCATCTCAATATATTTGTATATATCCAGGTGGCTAACAAAAATATCTTCTTCACCACAAATGGTGATGATCTGGCCCTCCCACTCGAATTTCAGCTTCTGGTGAAGGGTAGACGTAACTGCACCAGCGGCATGGATCCAAGGTCTACCCAACAAACAGTTGTAGGCCGGCTGAATGTCCATCACATAGAAGGTAATTTTAAAAGTCTGCGGGCCAATCATCACAGGCAGATCAATCTCTCCTAGCACTGATCTCTTAGAGCCATCAAATGCCCTCACTACCAAATTACTTGGGCGCAATGCCAAGCCGTCATACTCCAGCTTCACCAAGGCTTTCTTTGGTAGAACATTGAGTGAAGAACCAGTGTCTACCAGTACATGTGATAGAACATCACCCTTGCATTCAAGAGTGATGTGTAAAGCCTTGTTGTGATTACATCCCTCAGTTGTTAGATCAGCATTGGTAAAACCCAACCCATAGCTGGTATTGACATTTGCTACCACGGTCTCCAGCTGATTAACGGTGATCTCCTCTGGCACATATGCTGCGTGCAAGACTTTTAGTAATGCATTCCGGTGAGCTTCGGAACACATCAGCAGGGATAAAATGGAGATTTTTGAGGGAGTTTGGTGAAGCTGATCCACCACTTTGTAATCACTCCTCTTGATAATTCTCATAAACTCGTTTACATCTTGTTCAAAAGATGTCTTCTGAGCTTCCTTGAGAATGGGTTCTTCAGATATTACACTCTTTCCCTTTGCTTTGGCAGCAGCTTCTGCTTCGGCATTAGGTCTTTGTGCTTGCGAGGCAAAAAGGCGTCCGCTTCTGGTGAAGCCTCCGCCTCCCCCGACATTATCAATCTGTGGAGAAGAGGCTGAAGAGTCAAGAGTGATTTTCTCCCCATTGCAGTAAAGGTCAGAGCCATAATGCCAAGGGATGGCATTACTGCTTTCATATGGAACTGGCCCAGGTACCGTGATGGTAACCAGACTGACTGCAGCAGAGGAGGGTGTTGAAATAGTGTGCGGATCGTAGTAGATGGTAACTGGTGACCTGGTAGGAGATGCCACTGCTTGTTGTTGAAAATTGTTGTTTGGAGGAATACTTGACGGATCATAATAAATAGTGACTGCTGAGATATCTGCTGGTGTTGTAGAAGATCTTGCTGGATAAATGGATCTTGATGTTGTAGAAGATTTTGAATAAAGGGGTGCTGATGTTGTAGAAGGAATGTTTGTTGACGCATGATTTGTTGATATGATGGACGGAGCCATTGTTGATAGTGCTGATGAATTGCTTGGAAGGACTGTTGTTGCAGTTGTAGAAGACTCGGGGATTGTTGTCAAAGAGATTGCTGAATTTGAAGGTGTTGATGTTGTGATTTGAAGTAGGCCACTCTAGATAAGACCATCTATGCCGCTTCTCAAGTTATCACACCCGTTTACCGAAATGTTACAATAACCACAACCGAGCTCACACCCGGGGAACATCTGGCATTCCAAGAGCTGAGCTTTAATCTCTACCAGGGGTGTCCGAATCTGCCCAACACTGGTTATTAAGAAATACGGCTTATCTTCCTCAATAGCATTAATTCTTGGTCCTCCGTGGTTGGGCATGGGATTCTTGTTAACATTTGGCGGGGGTGCAAAGTTTAGAGCTTTAGAATCTACCAAGTCCTGTACCTTCATTTGTAGAGCCCTACATTTCTCTGTACTATGGCCAGGTGCATTGGAGTGGAAAGCACATCTGGCGTTGGCGTCATAATTTCTTGGCAGACTGGAAGGATCTGGTGGTGCCAACGTCCTTAACTCAACCAAGTTGAGCTTCGGGAGCTGTGGCAATAAAGCGGCATAAGGCATAGGGATTGGATCAATCACCCTATTGGCCTGAGATGGTCTCTGCTGAAAAGGTCTTTGTTGATTGTTGTTGTTGTTGTTGTTGTAGTTTCTCTGAGGTGGATATTGAACTTGTTGCTGGTAGTGGGGTTGTTGTTGTGGTTGATATCCTGGTTGCTGAGGAATTGGAGCGGGAATAGTGACAGCTGCCACTGACCTATGAACATACTGTGGTCTTCCCCTGTTGGCCTGAATAGCATTAGTTTCACCGGTTCTTCTAGGCCCCACAAAAGATTTTCTGGGGTTGCTGGACGAGCTCGCACCATTGTCAGAAATTTTGCCCATCTTTAATAGGCTTTCAATCCTTTCTCCAGCTATGACTACGTCAGCGAAGCTGGTGGAAGAAAAGGCAGCTAGCCTGTCAATGTATGTCCCTTGGAGGGTGTTCATAAACATGTCGGCCATCTCCCTTTCCGACATGGGTGGCTGGACAGCAGCAGCAAGTTGTCTCCACCTCTGGGCGTATTCCCGGAAGCTTTCCCTGGATGATTGAGACATTCCCATCAGGAGGGTCCTATTAGGAGCCATATCCAAGTTGTACTGGTACTGTCTGATGAAGGCCTCAGCTAGGTCCTTCCAGCATCTGATGGTTGCTCTAGTCAAGTGAGAGTACCATTCCCTTGAAGCTCCAGTTAAACTGTCTTCGAAATAAAACATCCACAGTTTTTCATCCATGGTGTATGCCTTCAGCCTCCCCAGAAAGGATTGCAAGTGGGTTCGTGGACAGGAAGTTCCGTTGTACTTCTCGAAGCACGGGGGTTTAAACTTGTGGGGAATCCTTACCCCGTCCACTAAACCCATGTCCATGACATCAAAGCCCAGGGAATTTTGAGACTCCAGAGATCTCAATTTCTCAGCAATTTCATCTAGCCTTCTGTCATAGGCTTCATCCCCAGCTCCCATCACAGTGAATTGATCCTCTTGGGGGTCTTCTTGTAATACTCTGCCCGCAGTAGCATTCCCTTGCACATTAGTAGGGATGTTGATCTCTGGGTGAAGGTGGGGCCCATACACAGGTGGATTAACATGAGGCTGAACCCTCTCATTGTTGCTTGTTCCTCCAGTCCCTAGATGGGGTTCCTCCTGGGTCTGCCTTTCTACCAATGCCCTTAATCTCTCTTGGCTTTGAGCCAATCCATTCATCACCTCCATGAACTGGGTCATCTGGTTTCTCATTTCTAGCCTCTCATTGGCCATTTGAGTCCTGACTTCTGTAAGGTCCTGCTGTACTTGGTCCATTTGTATACCCGGAAGGTTGTTGCGAGTGGGATATCTGTGCGGACGGTTGAGAGGGAACACCCGTCGTCGAGCAATAGTTCCTGAACCACAACAGAGTTAGTAACAAACAAAACAAAAACCTACAAAACAAAACAAAAGTTAGCATGCAATGCAGTATGCTTATTTGTTTCCAAGGTATCCGGCTTGGCATTTGGTTTTGACCTTTCCAGACCCTTGAGGATGATGCTTTGATGTTGCTTGAGAGAAAAAGAACTTAGATGAAACAAACTAATGAATATATTACAAATGGTGAAACATACATAGTTTGCTTTTTACAATACATGCCCTCTGAGGGGTCAAAAAATACAACATAAAAGAAAAGTACATGGAATGAAAGCAACAACAAGCAAAAAGTCAGACACCAAGACCAAACTCATCCTCCTTAACTTCCTTCAGAAGTGCTTCAGTTACAGGGTCAGCTGGATGCTCCGTGAGGTTCCTGATGAGAAGATTCCTGGTGGCAATAGCAGTGGTTAGCTTCTTGTGTCTGCCCTGGTCCTTTGACCTCTTCACACCAGCCCCAAGCTTCAATTCTGAGATTTCCCTCTGGGCTGCTAGCAGGGCTTCCTGTTGCTCCTTTGCATTGGCCTCCAACTGCTCAATCCTGTCCTAAGTTCTCTTATCTTCCTGAGTGCGAGCTTCAGTGATCCTGACCCACCTAGCTTGGCTTTCTTTCAGATAGAGATCAGTCCTAGCCTTTTGAAACTGGGCCTCTTTGCAGGCATTCTTCAAAATCTGCTCTCCAGCTCTTGACTTCTTGATGTAGTCTTCTGCCTTTTCAATCTTGGCTAGATGCTCCACCTTAAGCTTTTCTAACCTTTCAATGTCCAGACGACCATCACTCCTCTCCCAGAGGGTTCTCTTCAGGGCTTGAGACAGATTCTCATTCCTCTCTTTTAGCTTCTCAAATTCTTCCAGGCTGACAGTGGCTGGAGGTGGTGCTGTGGATGGTCCAGGTGCATCCTCAATGGTGAAGGGCATTCCAGAAATTTGAGCCCTAGCATGGGACCACTCATAATACTGAGCTGAGGCCACATTGTTGCATCTCCCAAGAATGGCCATCCCTTTGGTCTGGACATTGTCCCAAGCCCAGGATGCTTGCCTGACAATAGCCAGATTAGGCTTAATCTCACAATAAAGGGTCTCAGCTAGATCTTGCACTCTAGGAGGGTGGACCAATGCATAGCCCAATTGTCTTTTGAATAACAAAGGGTTGTAGTTGATGCAACCCTTCACTCCTATCAGAGGTACATTGGGGAACTGCCCACAACTAGTAATGATGTCCCTGCCCTTGGTGCTCTGGGTGCACCACCTGATGTCATCTGAGGTTAAAGCAACAAGTCTCCTAGCCCAATTCTTCTGTTGGTGAGGATTCAAGAATGCATCAGTCTTGGGCAAGTGTTTGAGCAGCCAGGTATGGAACAGGGGAGCACATCATCTCACCAACCTTCCTCTTTGCTTTTCATTCCTTTGGTGAACAGAGTAGTTGAAATCTCCCAGTAAGGTGGGCATTGGGTTCCTCAGAATGAAAAGATGAATGGCATTCTTGCTAATAAACTTAGGCTCATCTGCAAATAATATAACCCCATATATGCTGAGGCCTAACAATGCACAGACTGCCTTCCATTCTCCCAAGGAGGCCTTCAGGATAGCCTGAGAAGTCAAGAAATCCAAGTGTAGACCAGAGATTCCAGCCTTTGCTGTCATGTTCTGCTCAATCAGTATAGGTTCCAGATACAATGCTTTTGCCACTTCTTCATTACTGGGAAAAGCCATCTCAGGGTTGAAGGGGACACCACCCCTGATAGGCACTCCAATCAGTGATGAATACTCCTCCAACAAGGGTCCCAACTGAAAATTCTGGAAGGTGAAGCATCTCAAAGGAGGATCATAGAACTGTAGGCAAGTGTGAATCAAGCTCCTCTGAGAAGGGTCCAAATCCATAACCACATCAAGGATGCCTCCATAATGTTCTCTGAATAGTGGTATATGGTCTGGAGTAATAAGGGCCTGGACCTTCCTGATGCCAGTCAGCTCGGGCTCAAAGAAATGATATGAGATGTTGCTCTTCTTGGGTGCCATGTCTGCTGATGAAGAGCTGAGACAGATGCTGATGATGGAGACTAACACTGGAGATGGGCCACTGACAGGCTGATATTGGTGATGCAGGTGACTGAAGCAGGTAGCTGATGAAGGTAGCTGAAGCAAATGGCTGGTGAGCAAGGGCCTATGCAGATGAAGGGGTCAAAACCAAGCCATATGTAATATGGATACCCTGAAAAACAAATAAACACATGTTAAATAATGCAATGATGATGTATGCAAATGATATGCAAAGGGTTTGTGATCAAGCTGGATCTGATTACTGCCTTGATATAAGTCCATGTATGTCTAAGAAGTCCAGATGGAGGTTCATAAGTCCAGTAACCAAGGTGGGGGACTCAAATAAAGAGTCACATATCCAGGGTTAAATCACAAGAACTGTCCAAAGTGAAGCATTCTCAAACATAATAAGTATCATGGTATGATGTGGCCAATAGTTCCTGCAAACCTGTAAACAGCCCAACCCCCCTCACAGGTGGTGTTCTAAAACAAGGATCCTCAGACTTGGATCAATTATGAGAAGTGTAAACACTTCTAACCCGGAGGTACAGTGTTTACAATAACCATAAAAAATCCTCCTCTAATTCACCTCAGTTTCTGAAGGTCATAGTAAAGGTCATCCAGACTTAGCAGGCTTCCCAGATAGCCCTAGCACTACAGGAAATTTGTAGCACAGAGTTCTCAAGGAGAAACCCATATCTGAACCGTGTTTCATATTCCCGCACCAGACCGAAATGGAATGGGAAAGAACATGAACCATCTAGCCTAGGTGTCACTCAGGTCCTAGGTATAGGACCTTAAACTCTCAATAGAACCCCACCCACCAAGACAGAAAACAGATCCAGCCAGATAACAGTATGACAGTATGATGATATAAAGCTGTAAAGAAAGTAATAAATAACAGTACATAAAGCAGTAAATAAAATAAATATACAAACACAAATAGCACATAACACCCCAATAAACACAAATCAAATAAGCGCTAGGAGGAACCCACAAAAAGAACCAGAAGCCCTGGTTATAGTATAAGTTTCCCCAGCAGAGTCGCCAAGTTGTCGCTCCCACCAAATGACACCTGGTCAGAAGGGGTACAGACGCGAACGGTCGGCGAAAGAGGGAATGAGAACACACAGGAGTGAACTCAAGGTAAAGAAAAGAGCCGCCAGCTAGGCATTTTTATCCCGGAGGAAAGGTAATGCTGCATAAACCTAAGAAAAGATATGGATAAGACGGTTGCGAACCAGAGAGACTGAGAAAGGGGGTTGGTTACAACCTGGGAAGGTATTAGCACCCAGATTGTCCGTCGTACTCGACGGGATCCACGCTTAAAAGATTTGTGCTTTAAAGGGGTAGTGTCAGTGCAATTTGTGTATAAAAGAGCTGGAAAAGGATGTACAGGTGTCAGTGTAAAAGAAGTGTAAAGTGAAGTATCTGAAGTGTCAGTGTAAGAACAAAAGTGAAATGCTCATGAATATGAGGCTAAATGAATGATACTGAAAGAGGGGGAATATACAGAGACTTTTTTGTTCGATAACTGTTAAGTTATGCCTACATATCCTCTCGTGCAATGAGGAAGTCAGAACACCGTAGTTCGACCCAAAGAGACTGAAAGGTGATTTGACTTGTAAACTGCTTACTTATCTATGCTCAAGTGTATGACCTGTCTGGCTCAGGTGCAAACTGTCTTGCATTAGACGGAAGAAGCAAGTTCTCGTTTATGAGTGAATTAGATGAGAAAAGAATCCCGGAGGAGACGATTATTGTTTGTTTTTGTATTTTCAGTCTTTTATTGCATTTTGAAGTTTGTCATAAGTTAATGAGCTTAAGCCTAAACCAATGGATTTAGTAAACTCATCACATCTTCCCTCTGATTAGGGGTAATGAGAATACCTTAAGTGTGAAGTCAGCTTCTCACACTTAATCACCATGATGTAGGATTAAGATCATTAACCTACTTGTGATTATTTAGATGTTTTTTGGTGTTTTTGTTTAGTGTTAAGTAATGAGATTAAGCCATAATCAGGGATTAAACAGACTCATTACACCATCCTAATAGAAGGATAATAGATGAGAATGTTTAAGCTGAGGAAAGCTCCTCAACTTAATCCATGATTAGGGATTAACTTCATGACAAAACAAAGCCTTTATTACATGGATTTTAGTTAATGATAAGATGAAGAAGTGATTTTTATGGTTTGTAAGACAACTTGAGGGGGACTTGTCCATTAACATTAGGTTTAGTCCTTCTTAACCAATTAAGGAAGAATTAGAACCCTAATGCAAGGCCCAAGTTACAAGCTTGATGTCTTGATGGTTATTAAGTGGATTGATTAAAGGAGTTAAACACATTAAGGATTTAACACTTAGGATTAAAGTTATACACTCCATCCTAATAGAAGGATGCAGGCATAAACTTAATCACAAAGCCTTAAAGCCTTTAGGGTTTAGTCCTTGATTATGAGATGAGAAGAGAGGACTCAATGAGACACAAAGGTAAAATCTAAATGGGGAACTAATCAAAACCCTAATTGTTGTCATACTTGGTTGTTCCTAAGGTTTGTGAGGTTTACAAGAAAGATCTTCAGAGAAACCACCAGGAAGCAGATGAAAGGAGGAAAGAGAAGCAAAGTAACTTGCTTCATTTAAGAAGACAAGTAACTTGAAGAAAGAAAGTAAGATGAAGAAGAATGAGCAAGCTCAAACTCAAACACAAGAACAAATTCAGCAATGATGCATAAGAGAGATGAAAAGAGTTTGTGAGAAGTGAAGGCAAATTCACTTCTCAAAACAACTTACCACCTGAAAAGTTAGTGAAAGAAATGCAATGCAATGCAAAGTGAGATGAAATGGGATGATGCAAACCAAAACCAGAAGCATGAGTGTGGTGCTAATGATGCTAAGAGATGATGCAAATATGAGGCAAGGCATGAGAATGATCATACAAACATATGGATGCAAATGAGGCATGCTTAGAACCATGAACATACATGAAAAGTTATGGAATGCAAATGACATACAACATGGCAAATGAATGAGTCAATGATCAAACATGCTTCTAACATGTCCTAAGATGTATTATGAATCAAATGGATGCACAAAATGTCATGGCAAGTCATGGTATGCAAGCAAATGGAAGATGGATGCAAAAGAAGGCATGAATTAGGGTTTAATGATCAATGCACAAAACAAAAATCAAAACCAGAAGCAAACATCATGATAAGAAATTGAAAATGCATTCAAAGGAACCCTAAACCTATACAAACTCACTGCCCAAAGGAGGGGTTCTAACTCTTAACCTAATGAGGGTTATGAATTTCTTAAGATTGCTCGGGTTTCAAGGTACCTTGTCAAGAAAAATGTCAAACAATATAGGAAATGCAAGATCAATTCATGCCAATTTAATCCTATAAACTACATGCTATACAAGATGCAATGCAAGAAGAATCAAGGTCCAACTCTTAATGGCTAGGCAGAAATGAATTTTTGAAGTTTGAATCAAAATAATGCCTTGAAATGAAATTAATTCCATTAAAAATTGTCAAAAGATATCAAGATCAAAAAAGAAATTTGGTTTGAGAGTTGGACAATGTTTCTAAATGATTTTAAATGTTTCATGAATTTTTTTGTGATTTTTAAATACCTAAAAGTATTTTTAATTAATTAATTCTCATTAACTAATTAAAAATAAACTTTTAAATGATTTAAAAATAATTTTTAATGCAAAAAATAAAAATAAAAATGTTTTTGGTTTCTAAAAATTAATTGAACCTTTGACAAAAAATTTCAGAATTTTTGAAAATGTTTTACTATTTTTTATAAAATGTACAAAACAAATGAAATAAAATGAAAATATAAATGAATTTAAACTGAAAATGAGAAAGTCAGCGCATCCAAGGGCCAAGATTCAAACGAAAAGGAAGGGAATTGACTAGCGCGCGCATCTGGACGGCTCACATTGAAACTTACGTAATTAAGACTAAACCCTAATGACTTTCAGATGACCGGAACAGTGTTCCGGTCATCTTCTCCGACGAGCCAAATCTCTAACTCTCTCTAAACTCCATGAAAATGAAATCTAATTGCCCAGAATCCAACCCCATTCAACACTGAATCAAAACCCCCAAACAAAAATCATTTTTCATTCACTAATCATGCAAATCGAAGCACAACATATTTAGGGCAGAAAGTTTCAGACAACTCATACATACTCAATATCCCACCATTTTCATTTTTAAACACATCATGATGATCAGGACAACATGTAGAATCAATTTATAACAAGTAAATGAAGTTCTGGAAAATTTGTTCTTGATGGATACCTGAACTGAAGTCCTTCGAACAGGAGCTTTCTGACCCTTTCTCATATGCAAACTCACTCCTTTGGTCCTTCTGAGCTCAATGGGATGCTTCACAACTCTTGTTGATGGCTGATTTGGGAGATGGCAGAAGTTCTGTTCAAGGGGGGGTAGTGATCGTGATTTGGTTCCAGTGACTTTTAGGTTGTTTTAGTGGTTGGTTTGTGATCAGTGGAAACTCTTAAGATCAATGGTGAAGTTTGTTTATGTGTTTGAAGGCTGTACTGAGTGTTTCGAATGGTTTTGCAAGTTGGAGCAAAAATGATAACTATGGCTTGGAGTGTGTTTCAGCATGAAGTGTGTGTTGTGTTATGCTGGCTTTGGTCCATGTATCAAAAGGTGATAGGTCAGAGAGTTGTTGGTGGCCTATGGTGATTGGTATGGGTCTTTGGCCAAAATGTCAACTTGATTTGTACTTGAGGTATGGGCAATGGTACAACTTGCTTTTTGGCTTTCTTTGGCTCAGCTTGAATCAAGGAATGCTATGGAACAGGTCTAGAAGCAATGCAGCAAGTGGTTGATGGTTTGTGATAGGTTTTGCAAGTTTCACAAAGTTTGGTTCCTTTGGGATTTCTTGAGGTTCAAGGCATTAAATGAGATGATTCTTTGGCCCATTCTGAATTTTAGAGGTCATGTGATCATGTTGTGAAGAATTTGTACACATTTGAGGCCTTTAGAACACTTGATCATACCATTTTGCAAAATGCCTCTTTGGTAGAAAACTTCAAATTATGTGATTTTGGCCAACTTTGACAAGCCATAACTTTTGATCCAAAATGAATTAGGTCAAGTTCTTGTACTTTTTGAAAAGGGAATGATCCATTCTACAACTTTCATGACCAAAGTATTTCCATTTGAGGCATTTTTGAATCAAAAAGCAAGGGTTGAAAAAGTTTCCCAAAATGGCAATTTTCATTATAAGTCAACTTTCCCAAAAAGTCAACTTTGCAAATGACTTGAAATTCTCCAATTTTGTGAACTTATAACATATTCTATGATCAAATAAAGGTCATACACAATCAAAATGATGGAGAACACCCTTTGGTTGGGTCATTGGGGGCCTCAGATGCCCTGATTTTACACTAACTTGCTCAAAAAGTCAACTCTTGATCAGATGACTTCCCCATTGAATTTCTTCATGAAAATTGATATGCATGATCCCGATACCATATAGAGACCAATAGAAACAAGAATGACCAAAAAAATTGGAGTTATGGCCTTTGAAACCAAAACCCTAATTCTAGGTCATCTGTGCAGTTAAACCTGGCTCTGCTTCCATGCCATTCTCAGTTCTTGTGATTCTTTGACATTCTTGACTTTGAGAGGATATAATATGATGCTTGAACATACATGTACCCCTTTGAAGTGATTTATGACCTTTGGAGTGGCCCAAAAAGCTCTTGGATTGCTCAGATCACAAACCCTAGATGCAGATGACTTTGAAACAATGTAGTGAATCAAAAATGCAATATGCGATGTTATGTCTGTGTTTATGCATATGAAATTATCACAATCCATGGTGTGAATGGGTGAGGTCAAATTTGGGGTGTTTACAGTTTTGTCATGAGTTTAATCCCTAATCATGGATTAAGTTGAGGATCTTTTCTCAGCTTAAATGTCCTCATCTATTATCCTTCTATTAGGATGGTGTAATGAGTCCATTTAATCCTTGATTATGGCTTAAACTCATTACTTAACACTAAACAAAAACAACAAAAACATCTAAATAAACAACAAGTAGGTTAATGATCTTAATCCTACTTCAGGGTGATTAAGTGTGAGATGCTGACTTCACACTTAAGGTATTCTCATTACCCCTAATCAGAGGGAGGATGTGATGAGTTTACTAACCCATTGGTTTAGGCTTAAGCTCATTAACTTATGACAAAATTCCAAAAGCAATAAAAGACTGAAAATACAAAAACAAACAATAATCGTCTCCTATGGGATTCTTTTCTCATCTCACTCACTCACAAGCGAGAACTTGCTTCTTCCGTCTAATGCAAGACAGTTTGCACCTGAGCCAGACAGGTCATACACTTGAGCATAGACAAGTAGGCAGTTCACAAGTCAATTTATCTTTCAGTCTCTTTGAGTCGAACTACGGTGTTCTGACTTCCTCATTGCACGAGAGGATACGTAGTCATAACAACAGTTATCGAACAAAAGTCTCTGTATATTCCCCCTCCTTTCAGCATTATTCTTCAAGCCTCATGATCTTGAGCATTCCATTCATTTCTTACCCTGACACTGAACATACTACACTTCACTTTTTTTCTTTTACACTGACACTTGCATTCTTTCCAGCTTTGATACACAAATTGCACTGACACTACCCCTTTAAAACACAAATCTTTTAAGCGTGGATCCCGTCGAGTACGGCGGACAATCTGGGTGCTAATACCTTCCCAGGTTGTAATCAACCCCCTTTCTCAGTCTCTCTGGTTCGCGACCATCTTATCCATATATCTTTCTAGGTCTATGCAGCATTACCTTTCCTTCGGGATAAAAATGCCTAGCTGGCGACTCTTGTCTTTCTGAGTTCACCCTTGTGTGTCCTCTCTCCTTTTCGCCAACCGTTCGCGTTTGTACCCCTCTTGACCAGGTGTCATTTTGGTGGGAGCGACAACATGTAGGATGTTATGAAGCTCACTTGAGGCCTTGGAAGTTCATTTAGCCTGATGAAATCCAAAACCCTAGTTTAGGGTGCATTGTTTAGGAGGAGGCTTTGTCTGAGGGAACTTCCAAGCTTTCTGACTAATTGTGAACCTTGTGAACCTCTTGGGATACCTTGTGAACCTTATGAACCTTGTGAACCTTGTGAACCTCTTGGGACACCTTGGTACACAATGCATTGACTAGGGGAGGGAAAATTTTGGGGTGCAGCAGCTGCCCCTGTTCAATTTTCTGAAACCTGAGGAGTTAGATTTTGCATATGTGCCATTCGTGACTTGGAAGGTTGAAGGGGATTGAACACAAAAGCCCAAAAATTTGCACTCGCCGGTGCGTAAAGTAACATTGCTGATTGGTTGTATATGCTTGAATGGGCTTAAAGATGCCACTCAGAGGAACTGGAGATGGGCTTATAGATGCCATCCATAATATCAGAAGGTGATAGTATCTTTATGTTGTCACTGGATATCAGTACTAGGTCTTCGTATAGGCCGACTCTGAATCATTCCTGTAACATGGTTTGAGTTGAATGTCAGCATTATATCTTCGTATAGATCGTCTCTGCATTATCTGTAGGGAAAAAGAATATCCTTCATTAAGTGTCAGTACTTAGATTTTCGTATAGATCGGCTCTAAACCATCTTTAGGAACATACTTTAATTTAAGCATCAGAATCAAATCTTCGTGGCGGTCATCTCTAAATTGCTTCTGGTACTATCCCTTCTTAGTACAAGATCTTCGTATCGATCATTTATGTATCATCCCAAAGACAAACTGTTGAATTGACCATTAGAAATAAATCCTCGTAGCGATTATCTCTTCTAGAAGTATCCCGGATCAGGTACTAGATTTTCGTATAGACCATTTACGTACCATCCTAAGGACAATAAGAATATCAAGATTAAGTCTTCGTGGAGATTATCCCTGAACTTCTTCTGAAAGAATCTCTTGGATTAAGTGCTAGATCTTCGTATAGATCATTTACACATTATCCCAAAGATAGTTGACTATCAGAAATAAATCTTCGTAACGATTATCTCCTCTGGAAATATCCTAGATTAAGCACTAGATCTTCGTATAGATCATTTACGTACCCTTCCAAGGACAAAAAGAATAGTAGGGTTAAATCTTCGTGGCGATTATCCCTGAACTTCTTCTGAAAGAATCTCTTGGATTAAGTGCTAGATCTTCGTATAGATCATTTACACACTATCCCAAGGATAGTTGACCATCAGAAATAAATCTTCGTAACGATTATCTCCTCTGGAAATATCCTGGATTAAGCACTAGATCTTCGTATAGATCATTTATGTACCCTTCCAAAGACAACTTGAGCATCAGGATTAAATCTTCGTGGCGATTACTCCTGAATTGCTTCTGGTAATATCTTGGGCTAAGTACAAGATCTTCGTATCGATCATTTATGTACCATCCCACAGATAAACTGTTGCATAGACCATTAGAAATAAATATTCGTAGCGATTATCTCTTCTAGAAATATCCCGGATTAGGTAATAGATCTTCGTATAGACCATTTACATACCTTCCCAAGGACAAAAAGAATATCAAGATTAAATCTTTGTGGCGATTATCCCTGAACTTCTTCTGAAAGAATCTCTTGGATTAAGTGCTAGATCTTCGTATAGATCATTTACACACTATCCCAAAGATAGTTGACCATCATAAATAAATCTTCGTAATGATTATCTCCTCTGGAAATATACTGGATTAAGCACTAAATCTTCGTATAGATCATTTACATGCCCTTCCAAGGACAAATTGAGCATTAAGATTAAATCTTCGTGGCGATTACTCCTGAATTGCTTCTAGTAATATCCTGGACTGAACATTAGGTCTTCGTATAGACCATTTATGTGTCATCCCAAGGATAATTTTTATTGATTATCAGAAAAGAATCTTCGTAGCGATCATCTCTGAATTGGTTGATAGTGTTTATCTACCTGCAACTATCCTGAAAAGGAAAGGTTAGTTTATGCAAGATTATTTGATGTATGTATGTATGGCATGATGCTCTTAAGTAAGAATGTCATATGGATTATGGATGCGTATGCTGTGATATGATGTAAATGATGTTTGTATGAACCATGTAGTCTGAAGTGTTTGGGTATCTCTGTATAACAATTGTTGGCTGGGGAAAATAAATCCCGGTTCGTTGCTGAGGAACATGAGGACTTCGTTCCCGTCTTGTTTAATAATATGGTACTTAGAACCTCCCGTCTTTGTTCGTCGTACTTCTTATTGAAGGAATAAATTCCTGAATATCCTGACTGAGGATAAAAAGAGATGGACATAGATCCGGGAGACTAAATTCTTCGGAGGATATGAAACTACTTGAAGACTTCGTCGAGTGGGAAGCATAAGATATAACTTGAAGAGTTCTGTATGGATATCCGTAAAGATTACCCTGTGGGGATGAACCGGCGAATCTTTGTTGAATTCCTACCTCCGTTCGTTCTTAGTAAATGCTTTTATTGTATTTTATGCATTTCTGGTAAACATCAATCATATCCAAAAGCATATATACATTCAAACATAACCAACAAACGTTTTTCGCTTTAGTAAAAGGGGAAAAGTAACCCTGAATAAAGAGGGAAAAGTAAAGCTGAACTCGAAAACAGAATCTTTTCAACTTTGAGAGTGTATAACCAATTGTATTTAGAGCTCCTGAGATTCTTAACTTTCCTGAATACCTTCCCAGAAATCCTCATAGCTGGATCTGAAGACATGATACTAACCCTATCTGATACTACTGGGTAGACAATTAATTTCCACAATGGCTACTGCTGAGAATCCAATATCAAGGTAATACAATGAGAGGGACGTGTCTTCAAATTGTGATGGACCATATACGCTCTGGGTATTATATTTGAAAAGAGAGCATTGCCCCTTGGTTGAGGATGAATTATCCCATAATGGAAGTATCTGAATGTAGTTACCTCAAGAGAAATAAGCAGAATTCCCCATAATAATATGCCCCTGACATCATGAACTTTGTAATGCTACCCTTGGTAATTCAAATATATGAGGAGATCTGCCCCTGGCTATTAAGCATTGTTGAATCTGGACCTGATTGCCCCGAATGAATTGAACAGTAACTTGGTATGCCCCCTTGATTGGGAAACAGTGATTATGCCCCTGGCATTATGAACTCTGTAATGTTACCCTTGGTAATTTAGATAGATGAGGAGATCTTCCCCTAGCTACTTAAGCATAGTTGAATCTTAACCTGATGCCCCAAATGAAATAGGCAGTATCATGGTATGCCCCAATGATTGGGAAGCAGTGACTATGCCCCTTGTATACATTGGCTTTTATTCAGGAAGCAACTTTGTCTATCAGAAGGACTTTGGTTTATTGAACATTCATCCTGTAAGTTTCTCTATTTGTCAAACACTTAGGTATATGCAAACAAATATATTCACAAATGCAATGCTTATGTCTGTCCTGAAGTTTTGAAAAAGAGTTATTTTAGAAAAACAATTTTTATGAAAACTGTGATATTAACTCAAGTTTTATAATAAGCCCTAAAGGAGTTAGGATACCTTTTTGTGGAAATACGCTTTCAAACTAACCATGCTTCAGTTAGGAATTTTAAAGGGTTATAACGTGGCCCGGTTCACGGTTTAAGAAACAAAGGATAAATGCTCAAATTTTATTTGTACCCAACCCATTCTTCGTGATGTTCTTCAGTCCTATGTTCGGTTAACTTATGCATTGAGGTTCCAAAGTAGTTTGGAATTGTAACACTGACATTTTTGATGGTTCAGAAAAAAATTTGATCATTCAGTCATCTTTCTTTGTTGAGGATTTATAATGACTTTTTTCTCTTTTGACTTTATTATCCCTTCTTTTTTCCTGAACTGTTTATTTCAAAGTTACAGTCGGCGGGATGTCTTAATTTTTTTTACTAAGTCTCCTTCATAGGTTTTGACATAGTGGGTTTTTCTTTTGCTGGATATTGACTGTCAGGTTTAACGATTATAGAGAACCATCATTAGTTGTGTACAACACAGATAATTGGCATATTTGAGTTAACCGAGTAGCTACCCTTCCCCAGGTGATGAATAAGGGTTTTAATTTGTATGAGAATGAAAAACTCCTACTTCATAGGCTCAAAAAGGGATGACTAGGGATTAACTTCCTTATATCTCCACTGTTTAGGAATTGAAACAATGCATGTACATCGTCAGCATAGTCTGTTCAAAAGCATACTGCATAAGATTATGGTATTGTTTTCATCATCCTCCCTCTACAGGCTCATAACTTTATCAGGAGTTAAATATCACAAAATAGAAATAAGAAGCTTAGTTTAAATATAGTGAAACGAATGGATTGATTCAAGACAAACATATGCAATGCATTATTGAAAACAAAGTCTGACATAATAGTAAGTGTCTAGGAAAACAAAAGAAATTACAAACGAAAATTCAAATGTTCTCAAAGCCTCTTCCTCTAAACTCGTCACTCTAGTTATTTGGAAATTTTGATGCTTGATGGATGATAGAAGAACTCAACCTGGCCTTCTGGCGTAACCTCGAGTATTCCTTCGTCAATTAGGTCTTGAATCTTATTCTTCAATGCCCAACAGTTATTAGTGTCGTGTCCGGGACTGTCGGAGTGGTACATACACCTTGCTTTGGGATTATAGCGAGGAGAAGAGGTATTAGGATTCTTAGGAGAATTTTCCAAGGAAATTAGCTTCATTTCCAACAAGCATTGTAGCATTTGTGGCATTGGCGTGTTGAATTTGATGAACTGTCTTTTATATTCCTTATGTCGAAGTGGATTAATCTTACAGGATCTTCCTTCTTTCATTGAAGAACAATCAGTGGTAGCCTGTCTCTTTCCTTCTCTTATCCTTACTTTCCTTTCAGCCAAGTCAGCTTATTTCAATGGAGGTTGACTGATGATTAGATTCCCAACTTCGTTATGTCGAAGCTTATTGACAAAGCTTCTCAGCTCTTCTTGCCCCTGGGCCAAACTCTGGATAAGAGCCATTTGGCCATTCATCTGGATCCTCATCTCTGCCATCTCAGCTTGTAGTTGTTTCAACTGATCATCCTTGTTATCCTCAGGATTCTTCTTCTTCATGTCCTTAGAGAGGAGTGCTTTCAACTCTTCTCGCCCCTTGGACAAATTCAGAATCACTTCTTGAAACTGAGCATTCTGAGCTTGAAGATCTTTGAAAGATTGTTCGAGAGCCATTTCTGCTGAAATAAACAGCGAGAAGATGAGAAACCTGTTGTGACAACCTGTCATGCAATGATATGGTATGTAGATGCATATGCAATGTTTTCAAGGACCGCAGAATTTACATTTGTTAAACAAACGGAAATAAAACTTTTATTAGTAAATGTTAAAATTATTTTGCCCATTGGGCTTACAATGAAGGGAAATAAGTACAAAAATGGGGTTTTAAGTCTCCCATGGACGTTTCCTCTTTGTATGGAGGTATGTGTTGAGTTTCCACTCCTCGTGAAGTTGCTTGGTCAGCTCCTACACTTTTTCTTGGCTAATCCTGAATTGAGCTTCGAAGGTATTTCTTTGTTCCTTCAGTTGGATCCAGGATTTCTGCAATTTTTCCAGGTTAGTGGGCATGTCTGGATCAAGGATGGTATAAGGAGTATCTCCTTCTGCAACAGGTTCCATAGTAACTGGTAGAATAACATGATATGCCATCATAAGAGTCTGAGCACAAGATCGCACCCATATGAGGTAAGGTTCCATAGGAATGGAGTACTTTGGTTCCAGAGTTTTGCTGTCAACCTTGTTCACTTTACCCCAAGCTCGTATGAACCTTTGACGGTAACCTTTCAGATCGTTGTCGTAGTCGAACATAATTCCTTGAATAAACATGGCATGAGGACCATTGCTCCGAGCATAACCAAACTGACGTAGAGCTAAAGAAGGATTGTAGGTAATGTCCCCTCTTATGCCAAGGAGTGGCACATTGGGGAATTCCCCACAATGGTCAATGATAGTAACATTCTCCATAGATCTAGAACACCAATGAATGTTTGAATGAGAAAGTGACATGATCCTTTTAGACCACCTTAACCCTTGTTCATTCTTCATCACTGATCGAGGAAGGTGAGAAATAAACCACCTAGACAATAGAGGTATACAACACATCAGAGTTCCTCATGCCTTCGTAGTACGGGTATGAAGAGAGTGTAAGATGTCTCCAAGTAATGTAGGCACTGGATTATGAGTCAGAAATATGTTGATGGCGTGTACGTCTATGAACTGGTCTGGATTAGGGAATAAAACTAAGCCATAAATTAATAAGGCTAAGATCTCCTCAAAAGCATCATAGCTCATAGCCTCCAAGAATACCTGAGCTTTCTCCATCAATACCTTAGGAAGAATACCCTTAACTCCGCTTCTTGTTTCTAGGACAGTGTCTGATTTCTTCAAATGTAAGGCTGCAGCAATAACCTCAGGTTTAGGCTCTTTTTCTAAGCCTGTGAAGGGTCTCTGATTAAGGATAGGTATACCCAATAGTTTGGAGAATTCTTCCATTGTAGGAACCAGGTGATAGTCGGGGAATGTGAAGCAATGATGTTTAGGATCAAAGAACTGAAACAGGATACTCATCGTGTCTTCATTGAACCCTGAAGTGACTAGATCCTGTAGGTGACCATGCCTCTTGATGAATTGGGAGTTTTCAAAAACTTGAGAGACCAATTCCTTAAGCTTAGAAGGTATTCCTACAAAGTTGATCCGGATAGTATTCCTACGAGCAGAAGCCATGACCTGCAACAAAGAACAAAGATAAATCCTTTGGTCCTTGAAATGGTTAGTGAAAATGCTATGCTTATGATGCATGATGTCATGATGTTATGCTCAATCACAAACATGTGGCACACACGAACAAGTCACACAATAGCCCTAGGTTTGAAGGCTTGCATGAGGTTTAAAGGTAAGTACCTTCCCTTAAAGTTTAAATGGTTCATCCTGTCCTATAAAGTAACCAGGTTCTAAGGGATCTCAATATCATTGATCCTTCCCAAGGGTGGTTGTTTAGTAGGAAACTTACTTGCCAACCAAAACCCTCCAAGTTTAGGATCTCAATGAGTGTAGCATCGAGTATCAACCAACTTCAGTCTTCACCAAAGCCGGCTATCTCACTACTTTCTAAAGGCCAAGATGGGATGACTAAGGTTCTAAAAGTCAGTTAGTGTATTGACAACATATGGTAGCCTCATATTATCCTCAACTTACTTAAGGAACATAAGCACCAACCAAGAAGTCACACTAACTATGGCCACCAGATCAACCATATCGGTATACGCCGTACAATTTCCTTGGTCTATTGCCATTTACCTAAGGTATACTAGATCCGGGTTAGGATCTTTCACACATAAAGCCCAACAAGTAATATAAAGCAAACAAGGAAAACAATTTAAGTCATCTAATTCCTAAGGGTACCCCTCTTTTACTTAGTAACTCCCCAGCAGAGTCGCCAGTTCTGTAACACGGTGGGAGAACTAACTTTTTAGTCATATTGCGGATAGCAAGAGTCGCCACCGACTTTTATTTTATCCAAGTGGAAAGGACATAAAAGAACAGGAAAGACCTATTTTAAAAGACTTGAATTCGGTGGGTAGGTTATATAAAGGGAAGGTGTTAGCACCCTTTATATCCATGGTTATCCATGGGCTCTTAGTTACTTAGCTCACTTAAATTGTTTTTGAAAAGTGTAGTGTGTGATTAGAAATTTTTCTAAGTACTTTGTAATGATCCTCGTATGGATGTATACAAAGCCTTGTTTTGAAAAATGTTTAAGAAAGTGAGGTGTAAAAAGTATTTTGAAATGTAAGCAAGCAACTATGTGGTACCTACCCTATATTAAGTCCTTCATGTTCTCGTATGTTCTTTCAATGGTAAGACTATCCCTAATATTAAGGAATAGGTAGTCATTACCTTGGATTTTATTAAGGGACAAGCATAGGGTCATCGTATGGTCATAGAAGGCAACTTAAGGGGTGTCTTTAGCAATTCGTAGGGACTATCATCATTTATTCGAAGGGACAAGATCATTGTCGTAGGCAACCTCGAAGGGACTTGATCTTTTAAAGTGAAGGGACTATGATGATTTATACTTGAAGGGACTTTGCTTAAGACACCCCTATATTCGAGGGACTTGACCATATTTAAAGGCAACCAAGAGGAATACCCTAGGAAGTGAAAGATGGCGATCAAAGATCGACTTACGTGTGTGAGTGTTTTATTTCAAATATTTAAATTAATTTTCTAAATTCAATTTAATCTTTTTACTCCCTAGGTTTACTAACCACACAGTTAAATAAAGTAAATAAAATACGGAAATATAAAATCTACATTATTACATGGCTGGGGCAGTTACATAATTATATGGCAAAAAATTAAACTACACTATTACAAGAGAGGAACAATTACACAGTAAAAATATAATACACATGAATAGCATAAAAATGAGCGACAAAGGTTCATAAACTAGGTTGAAGGTTTACAAAAGTTTAAGGTTTTAGGTTTATAAAAAAAATTAGGGTTTTGGTTTATGAAAATTTTTAGGGTTTATCTAAAAAATTAGGTTTTGAAAAAAAAATTAAGGTTTAAAAAAAAAGAAAAAAAAGGGTTAGAGAATTATAAATATTAGGGTTTAAATTAGCTATTTAATCTAAAACCTACATTAAGTGTTATGAGAGAAATAAAATGATTTTTTAAAGGAAAAAGAAAGAAGTTATTATTTTTTTTGTAAAATATTTATTTATTTTATTTAAAAAATATATTAACATTTTATGAGAAAACTATATTTTATTTATTTTATTTGTTAGAAAAAAAATTTAATTGAATTAAAATGATAAATAATATATGAAAAAATAGAAAATGTGTAAAAGGAAAAGAAATAGCCAAAATACCTAGGGTGGGATTTGAACCCACGCCCTAGGCTTTTCCCATGTTGGTCCAGCCTTCTTGCCACCAGGCCACTTGCGTTGTTGTGATATATGATGGAGCCAATGCATTAAATATTAAACCTAAAAATGAACATAAAAGTTAACAAAATAAAGGACCTGGGAATCGAACCCAGGTCTTAGACATCACACGCGCGTATCATTACCACTGGATCACCTGCACAGGTTTGAAATACTTATAAAACGAAAATAATAAAAAAACAAAACAAGATTTGAATTTTTAAAATTAGCGCCAGATCTTCATCTTCTTCCTCAGCTTTCCTGCGAAATCCCTTATGAAATCGCCTACGATTTTTCTTGCGACCAAAACCTGCAAATATCATACCACCTAAGATACTTGCAATTTCATCAAATTAATAGTACCAATATGTTCATTGCAGTTCATACAATATAAATGTGTCCTTTAAAAGAATTTATATGGCCTATATTGCAAAACCCTAAACTCGAAAGTAAAACCCTAACAATGGCATTTCACACATCAGGCCATGAAGCTTCGTTTAAACCACCCAGAAAGTATGGTTAGATGTGTGAGATCGATAAAAGTTTAAAACACATGTAAAATGAATTAAGTCATGGCGTATGAAGATGTTTTGAATGATGCAATTGATGGTAATAACATCAAGAAGGTCCAGGGATCATGTTTAGATCATTAGAATACCTTGATACAACCTGCAAATGACAAGACGAAAATCAAATTTTTTTGTAAAATTTTGAAGATGGTAATGATGCTTTTTGGTTCTGGAAAAACCTCCTCTTGTTTGTGTTATGACCAAGGCTTTATAGAGAATCCTTCTAGGTTAAAACTTTGGGCTTTTTATCATGGATTTACATTGCTTGATTATGACGAAATCCCACTTCTATTTTTGTCAAAAAATCAAATATATCATTTCCATAACAAGTTTGCATGAAATTGGATGGTTTTGAATCAACTTAAATGTTATTTAAAAACTTCTAGAAGAAGAATCCAATCAAATATTCATATTTTCATATTTTATTTTGATTTAAAATGAATTTTAATGAATAAAATCCAAATAAATTATAAATAAATTATAAAAATTAGAAAATACTTGGATTGGGTCGTGTTTGATATTATCATGAAGATTGGGTTGCAATTTGGTAGGCCCATTTGGCAAATTTTGGTTTTAAGGCTTCATTTGCTTTGTATACCTCCCAAAAATTTCCCAACTTTGAAAAGGCACAAATCCCTCAATTTTAAGACTATGAAGGTGTTCTTGGACATTTTGGAAAGCTTAGAGAGTACTCTAACCATCCTCTTTGGTATCATGTCCATATCCTTTACCATTTTCAAATTATGCCCTTTGGAAGATGTTGACTTATTGTTGACTTTTAAAATGACCTATAATGTTTTAGCTCATACCTTCCAAATGAAGCATTTTTAGGCTTGGCTTGTGAGACACAAAGTTGTAGAGAATTCAATTTCCTTCAAAATTTGCTTTGGATGGAAAATGTTTGATGAAGCATGTGAAAGTTATGAAAGGTCAAAGTTCAGTTGACTTTTCCTATGAAAACCCTAATTTAGAAACTCTTGATTCTTGAGGATCTGAAATCTCCTTGATGAATCATGATCAACCTTGGATCAAATGATGAATTTTACTTCATAAACTTGATGTTGGCCAAAATTATGAAGTTTGACTTTGGTTTGACCACAATTGACCTTAGTTTGACTTTTTAACCACTTTGACTGATTTTTGCATATTTGATCATCTGACTGAGCAAACCTTTTGGGAAAGCTTTGAAACTTGTCATAGGGATTCTTGAAGACATGTAGGATGTTATGAAGCTCACTTTAGGCCTTAGAAGTTCATTTATCCTGATGAAACCCAAAACCCTAGTTTAGGGTGCATTGCTTAGGAGGAGGCTTTGTCTGAGGGAACTTCCAAGCTTTCTGACTAATTGTGAACCTCTTGGGATACCTTGTGAACCTTGTGAACCTCTTGGGACACCTTGGTACACAATGCCTTGACTAGGGGAGGGAAAATTTTGGGGTGCAACATTGAGCATAGGCAAGCAAGCAGTTCACAGTCAATCTTTTTCAGTCACTTATGTTCCATCTCTCTACCTTTCTCCCTTTAAGTTACTTATCTTCTTAGGAAGTAAGTAAATTATTCTTATGTTTCTTCCTCCTTTCATCTGCTTCTTCCATTAGTAGCTTCCTTGAAGATCTTTCTCTAAGCCTCATAAACCATAGGATATCCAAGCATGATAATAATTAGGGTTGTGATTAGTCCCCCCTAGCTTTTCACCTTTGAGTCTCCCAGAGTCTCTCTCATCATCTCAATAATCAGAGACTAAACTCTTAAAGTTTTAGGACTTTGGAATTAGGGTTATGCATGCATCCTTCTCTTAGGATGAACTGTATAACTTTAATCCTAAGTGTTAAACCTTTAATTTGTTTAAACCTCTCAATCAAATCACTTAATAATCACCAAGACTTTATCTTGTAACTTTTGCCTTACATTAGGATTCTAATTCTTACTTATGGTTAAGAAGGACTAACCCTAGTGTTTAATGGACAAGTCCTCCTCAAGTGGTCTTACAAACTTAAAATCCACTTCTTAATCTCATCCCTTAATCAAAATCCATTTATAAAGGCTCGTTATATAATGAATTTATTCCCTAACCATGGATTAAGTTGAGGTATCTTCCTCAACTTAGGTGTTCTCATCTATTATCCTTCTATTAGGATAGTGTAATGAGTTCACTAATCTGTGATTAGAGCTTAAACTCATTACTTAACACTAAAAAAAAACCTAAAAAAACATCTGATTAATCACAAGTAGGTTAATGATCTTAATCCTACATCATCATGGTAATTAAGTTGAGATGCTTATCTCATACTTAAGTAGGCTCATTATCCCTAATCAGGGAGGATATAATGAGTTTTCAAGCCTTTGATTTAGGATTAAGCTCATAATCCTATGCAAAACACCAAAAACAATAAAAAACTGAAAACATAAAAACAAACAATAATCGTCTCCTTCGGGATTCTCTTCTCATCATACTCATTCATAAACGAGAAATTGCTTCTTCCGTCTAATGCAAGAAAGTTAGCACTCGAGCCAGACGAGTCATACACTTGAGCATAGGCAAGCAAGCAAGCAGTTCACAGTCAATATTTTTCAGTCTCTTTCAGTCAAATTACGGTGTTCTAACTTCCTCATTGCACGAGAGGATACGTAGGCATAACTTAACAGTTATCGAACAAAAGTCTCTTTGTCTTCCCCCTCTTTCAGCATTCTTTCTAAGGCCTCAGTTCCTGAGCAATTCACCTTTTACACTGACACTTGTATATTCTTTTCTTAGCTTTTGCACACAGATAGCACATACACCTACCCCTTTAAACACAATCTTGTAAGCATGGATCCCGTCGAGTACGACGGACAATCTGGGTGCTAATACCTCCCCAGGTTGTAACCAACCCCCTTTCTCAGTTTCTCTGGTTCGAAATCGTCTTATCCATCTCCTTCTAGGTTTATGTAGCATTACCTTTCCTTCGGGATAAAAATGCCTAGCTGGCGACTCTATTCAGTTCACCTTCTTTTCCCTTTTCGCCGACCGTCTGCGTCTGCACCTGGAGGCAAATCTTCGGGAGCGACAACTTGGCGGCTCTGCTGGGGAAATAGATTATTGCAACCAGGGCTTCTGGTTCTTTTTGTGGGTTTCTCCTAGCGCTTGTTTGATATGTGTTTATGGGGGTGTTATGTGCTACTTGTGCTTTTTGTTTATTGCTTTATTTATTGCTTTCTGCACAACTTTATTTATTGCTTTATTTATTGTTTTTATGCATTTCATATTATCATCATATCACCTGTACGAGATCTGTTGTTTTCCTTGGTGGGAGGATTATTGAGTGAGTAAGGTTCCATACCGGGAGCCTGAGTGACACATAGGATAGAGTGGCTTCATATTCTTTCCCATTCCATTTCGGTCTGGTGCGGGAATATGAAACACGATTCAGACATGTGTTTCTTCTTGAGAACTCTGTGCTACGGATTTCCTATAGTACTAGGGCTATCTGGGAAGCTTTATAAGTCTGGATGACCTTTTTATGACCTCCAGCATCTGAGGTAAACATTGTACCTCCGGGTTAGAAGTGTTTACACTTCTCATAACTGATCCAAGTATGAGGATCCTTGTTCTAGAACAATACCTGTGAGGGGGTTGTGATGTTTACAGGTTTGTAGGAACCCTTGGCCTCATCATACCCTGTTACCAGTTTTGTTTTAAGATTGCACCATTTTGGATTGTTCTTGTGAAACCCTGGACTTGTGACTCTTTATTTGAGTCCCCCACCTGGTTACTGGTTTTCTAAGCCTTCATCCGGACTTATGAACACACATGGACCCTATCAAGACAGATAACAGATCCAGCACTTGATCACAAACCCTTTCATATCATTTTGCATACATCATTTGGTATCATTTAACATTTGTCTATTTGTTTTACAGGGTATCCACATCTTATCTTTGGTTTGGTTTTGACCTGTTATACTGTTCAGATTCCTTTAGCTATCTGCATCAGCCTTCTTCATCAGTTATCTTCATCGAAGATCCTTTTTAGTATCTTCTCCAGCTATCTTCAGCAGTTTTCTCCAGTATTTCTCCTCATTCTTTTTCATCAGCATCCATTGTCAGCATGGAACCATCCAGGAAGAGCAACATTACTTATCACTTTTTTGAGCCCACCCTGGTAGGTATCAGACAGATTCAGACTCTCATCACTCCTGATCACGTCCCTTTATTCAGGGAACATTATGGTGATATTATGGACATGATCATGGACTTGGATGCCTCCGAGAGGAGCATGATCCACACCTGTCTTCAGTTCTATGACCCTCCTCTCAGATGTTTCACTTTCCCAGACTTCTAGTTGGGCCCTATGCTAGAGGAGTTCTCCATGTTGTTAGGTATCCCCATCAGGAGAGGGATTCCTTTCAACCTTGAGATGACTGCTCCCAAGAATGAAGATATAGATAAGGATTTGCACTTGGAGTTCAACCTCATTGACCAAAATATGACCACTAAGGCTGGAATTTCAGGCCTCCATTTGGACTTCTTGGTAACTCAGGCCACCATTCATGCTGCAGCAGGGAAGTGGGACATTGTTTGTGCTCTTTCGGCCCTTAGCATATATGGTATCATCTTGTTTGCAGACGAGCCTAAGTTTGTAAGCAAGAGTGCTATCCAGTTTTTCTTGTTGAAGAACCTAGTCCCTACTTTGCTTGGATACTTTTACTACTCAGTGCATCAAAAGAATGAGAAGCAGATGGGAAGATTAGTCAGATGTTGTGCGCCTCTCTACTATTGTTGGTTATTGAGGCACTTGCCAAAGTCAGAAACTTTTTTGAATCCTCATTAGTCAAGAAACTAGGCTAAGAGAATGATTTCCCATACTTCAGAAGACATCAGATGGTGCACTCAGAGCACCAAGGGCAGATATATCATCACCAGCTGTGGGCAGTATCCCAATGTACCCCTAATTGGAGTGAAGGGTTGCATCAACTACAATCCTTTTCTGTTCAAAAGGAAATTAGGGTATTCCTTGGTACGTCCACCAAGAGAGCAAGACTTGTCAGAAACCCTTTAATGTGATATTCAGCATAACCTTGCCATTGCCAGACAAGCAACCTGGGCTTGGGACAACATTCAGACAAAAGGGACTGCCATCCTTGGCAAGTGCAACAACATAGCTTCAGCTCAGTATCTTGATTGGTCACATATCAGGGGACAAATCACCCACATGCCATTCACCCTAGAGGATGTGCCTGGACCATCAGCAGTGGAGCCTGCAGCTACAGTCAGTTTAGAGGAGTTTGAGAAGTTGAAGGAAAGGAATACTCAGCTTTCTAAAGCTTTGAAGAAGACCCTCTGGGAGAGGAATGATAATCGTCTAGACAATGAAAGATTGGAGAAGCTCCGGATCGAGCATGTGACCAAGATTGAGAAGACATATGATTACATCAGAAGGGCCAGAGCAGGGGAGTTGGTATTGAAGAATGCTTTCAAGGAAGCCAAGATTCAAAAGGCCAGAGCTGAGCACTACTTGGAAGAGAGTCAGGCTAGGTGGATCAGGATCACTGAGGCCCGTTCACAGGAAAATCAGAGGACCCAGGCTAGGATAGAGCAGTTGGAAGCAAGTGAGAAGAAGAATCAAGAGGCCTTGTTAGCAGCACAGAAAGAGATCTCTGAGTTGAAACTCCGGGTGGGGTTGAAGAGATCAAAGGACCAAGACAAGCATAAGAAGTTGACAAGTGCCATTGCCACCAGGAACCTTCTTATCAGGACCATCACAGAGCATCCAGTTGGCCCAATAATTGAGGCTCTCCTGAAAGAAGTCAGAGAGGATGATTATGGATTGGATGTTTGATTTCTTTGTACTTGTACTTCATTTTGATTGTATTTTTGTTGTTGTATTTTGACCCACCATGGGAACTTTGTTGTAATCAAATTATGTATCTTTAAACTTTGTAATATATGGTTTGTGTTATTTTGTAGGCTTTCTCTCGCTTCAACATCATCTTTCCTCGAGGTCTGGAAGGTCAAAACCAAAGAACCAAACCGGATACCCTTGGAAGACAAATAGACATCTTGCATTGCATACTAACCTCATTTCTTTGTTTTGTAGGTATTTGTTTTTTTGTTTCTCACACTGTTGTGGTTTCAGGAAACATTGCTCGTAGAAGAGTCTTCCCCATCAACAGAGTTCACCGGTATCCGACAAGAAACAACCTTTCGGGCTTACAAATGGACCAGGTTTAGCACGATATGACTGACGTGAGGACCCAGATGGCCAATGAAAGGACTGAGATGAGGGCCCAAATGAACCAATTTATGGCAGTAATGACTGGGTTGGCCCAAAGCCAAGAAAAACTGAGAGAGTTGGTAGAGCAGCAAACTCCTGAGGAAAACCACCCAGCTACAGGGGGTACCAGCAACAACGATCATGTACAGCCTCGTACTGATCCCCCAGAGTTTGGACCTCATCTTAACCCAGACATTAATGCTATAAGAAATACCCAAGGCAACACTAGAGGGCGTGTCTTGCAGGAGGACCCTCAGAAAGAGCAATTTACTGTAGTTGGGGCAGGAGATGAAGCCTACGATCGTCGGCTGAACGAGATAGAAAAAAAGCTAAGGTCTCTGGAGTCTCAAAACTCCTTAGGTTTTGATGTCATGGATATGGGACTAGTGGATGGGGTTAGAATTCCTCACAAGTTCAAACCTCCCTGCTTTGAAAGATACAATGGTACATCCTGCCCCCGTACCCATCTCCAATCTTTCCTGGGAAGATTAAAAGCCTACACCATGGATGAAAAGCTATGGATGTTCTATTTTGAGGATAGCTTGACAGGGGCATCCCGTGAGTCGTACTCTCATTTGACCAGGGCCACAGTAAGGAATTGGAAAGATTTGGCCGAGGCGCTCATTCGCCAATATTAATACAATCTGGACATGGCTCCAAACAGAACACTTCTAATGGGAATGTCACAGTCTTCCAGGGAAAGCTTTAGAGAGTATGCTCAAAGATGGAGGCAATTAGCTGCTTCTTTTCAACCCCCAATGTCAGAAAGGGAAATGGCAGATATGTCTATGAACACCCTCCAGGGGACTTACATTGATAGGTTGGTTGCATTCTCTTCCACTAGTTTTGTAGATGTAGTCATAGCTGGGGAAAGAATTGAGAGCTTATTGAAAATGGGAAAGATTTCTGATAACGGCGCCAGTTCAAGCAGTGCAAGGAAACCATTTGCAGGGTATCGAAGATCCGGTGAAATAAATTCTGTACACATGGGCAGAGGAAGACCCCAGTATCTGCCAAGATCAGTTGCCGTCGTCACTATTCCTACTCCACCTCCTCAATACAATCAACAACCACATCATTTTCCTCAACAGATCCTCAGAACCTCAGATCCTCAGAACCTTCAGAGATATTACAACGTCAACGCCAGGTGTGCTTTTCATTCTAATGCACCTGGCCACACCACAAAAAAGTGCAGAGCTTTGCATATGAAGGTCCAGGATCTGGTTGATTCAAAGGCCTTAAATTTTGCACCACCTCCTAATGTCACGAAGAACCATATGCCCAGCTATGGTGGGCCTAGGATAAATGCAATCAAGGAGGGCCAACCCATGAATTTAATTGAAGATACTGCAAGCATTCAAACACCTCTGGCAGAGGTTAAAGCTCAGCTTTTAAAATGCCAGGTGTTCCCAGGTTGTGAGGCTTGTTGTGAATCTTGAAAATTTTCCGTCAATGGGTGTGCAAGCTTGAGAAGTGGCATCAATGACCTGATTAGAGAAGGTATCCTGCAAATAACAACAACCGCTTCTACAACATCAACAACTTCCTTTTCAGCAACGACAAGTACTCCTCCTACAACTGCAAAGACAATTGTTCCTATAGACTCGTCTACAAAATCAGCAACCACTTCTTCCATCACTTCAACAAACACTAGTTCAATCGCATATGCTTCTACAACTACGACAACCATTAACAATGACGTCTCCACAGTCACCATATATTATGACCCTGCAACGGTCCCTGATTCCAACAATTTTCAGCAACAATCTCAACAACAGTTTCAGCAACAAAGCTTCAGTCAATCACCACCACCATCAATCAGAAGTCCTGTTACCATCTTTTATGATCCACAAACAATAACGGTTCCTACCTCTGCTGCAGTCAGTCCAGTCACCATCACGGTGACGGGGCCCATTCCATACGAAAAAGATAATGTTGTACCATGGCACTATGGTTCAGACCTTTACTACAATGGAGAGAGAGTCCTTCTTGATTCTGTAGTTCATACACCACAAGTGGATAATGTCGGGGGAGGCGGAGGCTTCACCCGAAGCGGACGCCTCTTCACGTCACAAGTTTCAAGAGCTAATATTGAGGCAAAGGCTGCCGCCAAATCCAAAGATAAAAATGTGGTGCAGGAAGAGCCAACTTTGAAAGAAGCCAATAAAACATCCTTTGATCAAGATGTGGATGAATTTATGAGGATAATCAAAAGAAGCGACTACAAGGTTGTGGATCAGCTCCACCAGACTCCTTCCAAGATCTCCATCTTATCCCCGCTGTTTTGTTCTGAAGCTCATCGGGATGCACTACTTAAAGTCTTGCACGCAGCCTACGTGCCGGAGGAGATCACAGTAAATCAGCTTGAGACAGTGGTGTCTAATGTTAATACTAGCCATGGGCTAGGCTTCACCAACGCTGATTTGACCATGGAAGGTCGTAATCATAACAAAGCTTTACACATCACTCTCGAGTGTAAAGGGGTTGTGCTCTCGCATGTTCTTGTGGACACTGGGTCTTCACTCAATGTCTTGCCAAAGAAAGCCCTTGTCAAGCATGAATATGATGGTATTGCTCTCCGACCAAGAAATTTTGTTGTCAGAGCTTTTGATGGTTCCAAGAGGTCTGTTCATGGAGAGAAGGAGCTTCCTGTGATAATTGGCCCGCAGGTCTTTCAAACTACTTTCTATGTGATGGACATTCAGCCGGCCTACACCTGTTTGTTGGGTCGACCATGGATTCATGCCGCTGGCGCAATTACGTCGACCCTTCACCAGAAATTGAAATATGAGTGGGAATGGAAAATTATCACAATCTGTGGTGAAGAGGATATCTTTTTTAGCCAGTTGGCCACCTACAAATACATTGAGATGGATGGTGAAATCCATGAAACCATGAGCCAAGGGTTCAAAGCACTGAACGTCAATGAGGCGACAACTGAAGTATGTGCTGCAACCCAGGAAGATAGGATGGGTACTTCAATTGTCTCCTATCAACAAGCTCGGAAGGTTGTTAAAGATGGAAATGCCCAAGGCTAGGGAAAGCTGCTACTGATGGAGAAGAAGGAGGACAGATTCAGTCTGGGTTACAAACCATTCCGACAAGATCAAGCAGAGGCTGCTAAGGAGCCCAAGTTTATAAGTGGGGAGTTGCTCACCCTAGATGCTGTCAATAACGTGGAAGACGAGGCGGAAAGCGACCTTAACCTGGAAAGCTGGATTCGTCCAAGGATCCCGGTCAACAAGTCCTTAACTGGTCTTCCCAGGAAATTATAAGGGTTACTCCTGCAGAGTAATTATTATTTCTTGCTTTTATTCAGCATGCATCAAGTCCTGCATCTTGCCCAAGGTGTCAGGACTCATTTTGTAATAGGTCCATATTTGTAATTTTGTGCAAATGGAATATCAATGAATATCGGACACCTTTTGCAAACAATCTTTCTCTTTCGCTCACTGTCTTTTCATTTTTATTATTTTTTCGCACAAAACAATAAAATGGTAATGTTTTCAAAATAAATAACTTCATTTTCTGAACAAGATTAAAATTGATCACTAAAAAAACGAACATATCTCAACCCTTGCAGAAATAATCCTCCAGATTGCACCGACAATAGCACTGCTATGACCTTGTATGACTTCGACAATCCAATTAATCAAGCTGATGAAGGGGTTGAAGAAGACTATGAGTTGCCTGAAGAGTTAGCCAGGTTATTGAGGCAAGAAGAGAAAGTGATTACTCCTCATCAGGAGGAGGTTGAAACTGTTAATCTTGGTACCGAGGAGGATTTGAAAGAAGTAAAGATTGGGGCCAGTCTGTGAGCTTCAGTAAAAGAACAACTTATCATCATGCTTCGAGAATACGTCGACGTCTTTGCTTGGTCCTATCAAGACATGCCAGGTCTAGATACAAATATTTTCATGCATAGGCTAACCTTGAAAGAATATTTCCCTCCATTAAAACAAAAGCTACGCCATACTCGCCTAGATATGGCCATGAAGATTAAGGAAGAAGTACAAAAACAGTGGGACGCCGGTTTCCTTGCTGTAACTAGTTACCCGCCGTGGGTTGCAAACATTGTACCTGTGCCTAAGAAGGATGGCAAGGTGCGTATGTGTGTGGATTACCGAGACCTGAACAAAGCTAGCCAGAAGGATGATTTCCCATTACCTCACATTGATGTATTGGTCGACAACACAACTCAGTTTTCGGTATTTTCTTTCATGGACAAATTTTCTGGGTATAATCAGATAAAGATGTCACCCAAAGACATGGAGAAAACAACCTTCATCACACCTTGGGGCACATTTTGTTACAAGGTAATGCCTTTTGGACTGAAGAACGCTGGTGTCACTTATCAATGGGCTATGGTAAAATTATTCCACGATATGATCCACAAAGAAATTGAATGCTACCTGGATGACATGATTGCCAAGTCCCTTACTGAAGAAGACCATCTGGTAAACCTGCTGAAGTTGTTCAAGCGTCTGAGGAAATATCAGTTGAAGTTAAACCCCAAAAAATGCACATTCGGGGTATGTTTTGGTAAGTTGCTGGGATTTATCGTAAGTGAAAAGGGAATTGAGGTTGATCCCGACAAAGTCAAGGCCATTCAGGATATGCCTGCACCTAGGACTGAAAAGGAAGTTCGGGGATTCTTAGGTAGATTGAACTACATATCAAGGTTCATATCTCATCTTACTACAACCTGTGAACCCTTGTTCAAACTGTTAAGAAAGGAACAAACAGTCAGGTGGAACGACGATTGTCAGAAAGCTTTTGACAAGATCAAGGAGTACCTGCAAGAACCTCTGATTCTCATGCCTTCAATTGAAGGAAGACCTCTGATAATGTACCTGACAATATTAGAAGGATCAATGGGGTGTGTCTTGGGCCAGCATGACGAGTCTGGTCGAAAAGAGTATGCAATATACTACCTAAGCAAAACGTTTACCGACTGTGAACAACGTTATGCACTGCTCGAGAAACTTGTTGTCCTTTAGCGTGGACTGCTCGCCGACTAAGACAGTATATGCTGACTCACACTACTTTGTTAATCTCAAAAATGGACCCCGTCAAGTACATATTTGAGAAGCCAACACTTACCGGAAGGGTTGCAAGATGGCAAATGATTCTGATAGAGTATGACATTCAGTACACATCTAAAAGGAAGTGTATTGTCTGACTATCTAGCAGAGTAACCCATTGATGATTACCAGCCCATGAGATTTGACTTCCCTGATGAAGACATCATGTACTTAAAAGCAAAATATTATGAAGAGCCAGTTCACACTGAAGGGCCTGATCCAGAAGAAGAATGGACTATGATGTTTGACAAGGCTGTCAATATGAATGGTCGTGGAGTAGGTGCAGTGTTCATTACACCTAAAGGAGTTCATATGCCTTTCTCGGAAATACTCACCTTTGCATGCACTAACAACGAAGCAGAATACGAAGCATGTATCATGGGTCTTGAGGAGGCCATTGACCTCAGGATCAAGACATTGAATGTATTCGAAGATTCAACTTTGGTAATCAATCAGACCAACGGAAAATGGTACACTCACCAATAGCATCTGATTCCGTACCGTGACTATACGAGGATATTATTGACTTTCTTCACAACAGTCAAACTTGAGTACATCCCTCGAGACGAAAATCAGTTTGCGGATGCTTTAGCCACCATTTCCTCCATGATCAAGGTTCAAACTGCAAATTATGTACCTCAGATTTTGGTATCCAGACTAGACCGACCGACATACGTATTCTCTGTGGACACTGATAAATATGACAAGCCTTGGTTCCATGACATCAAGAGCTTCTTAGAGGATCAAACATACCCACCAGGGGCATCATCCAATGATAAGAAGACATTAAGAAGGTTGGCCGATATTTTCTTCCTTAATGCTGATGGTTCATGTAACACCCCAAATTTGCCCTCTTCATTTTAAGCATCATGTCATATCATATTCATCATACTCATATCATTTCCTCAGCATCATTCTGTGGAAAGATGAAGCATAACATACCTCATGTCCTAGCATCAGCATATGGTCATCTGTGCAGTTCCCAGAAGCATTTCAAGACATGACAAGGGTCCCAATGAGTTTTTACAAGTTCTATGGTGAGTCTACACTCCATTTACAAGATCAAGTCCATTGGCAAAAGCTCAGAAGATTGCATGATCGTCAGAGATATCAGGACAAGGCAAAGCTCCTATGCAGTGCACCCAAATTAGGGTTTGGGATTCAAGTACCAAGATCTTACATTTTTGGCCATTTATTGTGAGCCAAGTCTTCTATATGATAAGAGGATCCCATGGGTCAAATTTCATGAGAAAATTCCATGTGGAAGTCAGACAGTGCCTCAATTGCTTGCAGATGAAGTAGAAAGTCAACAAAGCCCAAAGAAAGTCAACTGTGCAATTTCAAGGGGTCCAACCCAAATTATTTGGCCAAGAGGGGTCCTTACAATGTTATAAGAGGTTTGGAATGCCTAAAGTTCAAGAATCATGGAGATTTGAGGGGTTTTGCAAAAATGGTACAAAGTTGGTTTTTGAAATTTTGCAAATTTGGCAACTTTGGCCCTAATCTTAAAGTGGCCTTAACAGGATCAAAAATTCTCCGAATGGACCAAAGTCAAACATTAAAGTTGGAGAGTAAGGGCTGCCATTTTTAAAAAGTACAAGTGCGTTTTCACCGGATTTACCAATCTCCTTGTAGGCCATTCGAAAATTGCACTCCCTAGGGCATTTTTTCACTTTTCCAAAAGTGCATCATGTGCAAGAAGGCTCCAATCTTGATTTTTGTGAATTGGTTCAGGCCCAAACTTGTTTATAACTTGAAATACATTTCCTTAATACCAATTTGCTCCAAAAAATAGTCATTTTCATACACTTTTGAAAACTCCCTCCAAAACAAGCCAAATTGCAAAAATCATGAATTAAGTGTGAGGGTTTGATCTAAGGGCCAGGAGTTAATGGATCTGGATCAAGGGTGGAGAATGCAACTCACACATGCTGAGAAGCCCAAGGAAGCATGAGGGAAGCATGCATATCTCACTTTGTGCACAATTTGCATAATCACACTTTTCTCATTCAATTTTCGTGCACTTTCCATCACACTTTCAGCACTCACTCAAAACATCATAACAAAGAAAAAGAAGCAAAAACCAGATCTAATTCTCTCTCATTCTCTCATTCTCAACCTTCTTGCATTTTTGCATTTTGCTTCATACCTCTTGATTCCTTCACATTCTCCACAAATCTCTTCCATATTCTTGATCATTGAATCATCTGGATCAAGAATCGTCCATTCCTTCAAGCTTAGATCATAGAATTTGAGGTTCACCATTTCAAAGCCTCTTGTGTTGAAACTTCATATCTACACCATTTCAAGACCTTAGATGCATTTATTTTGCATCTAAGGAGTAAGAAGAGTGATTTGCACGGATTATCTGGTTTTCTATTTCAACAATTCGAGATCTCCATCTCAGGTATGGCTTGAAACTTTTTGTTCTGGAAATGGAATTTTATTATTGATTTGTGTTCCTTGTTCTTCCCTGATCATGCTGCACTTCGTAGATTTGATTTTGGTGCATTATATCATAAGTTATGAGCATTTAAAGTTTTATTATCAATGTTGTTTTGTTTCGATCCGGCCGATCCTTTGAGTTTTAGCCATTTTTGATGTCATATTTGGATTCAGTGATGTTGAGTTAGTCAATTTGGACTATTGGTTTGCATTATTTGGTAAGTTTTTGCCTCTGGTTTTGTCTCCGGTGCCGGAGTTCTAACTCCGGTCACCGGAATTTGTTTTGTGAAATTCCATTGGAGAAGAAGCACAGTAGCCATTAGATCCTAGATCTGGCCGTTCCAGCGCTGCCACGTGTCCCATATTTCCTTCATTTTCATGTTATAAAATCTGTGTAATATTAGATGCCATGCGTGGCCTTGTTCATAATAATTTCGTGAGCTCATTTTATAGCAGCCAATGGCAAAGCGCGGGACTGCCACCTCAATTAATGAGGTGAGTAGCAGCTACCGCAGGATGCATCAGACGGTCCAGTTAATTCCAGCTTTTATCTTATTAATTCAGCTAATGTCTACAGCAAGAATCATAAACCTTCAGCGCTACATGGGCCCAGCGTATGCGCTATCCACACCTCACCTTGTCCAGCCCAATTTTGTTTCACTTCCAGCTTTACTACATACACCACATTACATATTGACTTATTTTCTTTCACATTTTAATTTTTTCTTTTAATTCAGTTTGGTTTTATTTCGTATAAAATACTTTTATTCTTCTAAAAATTCCCAAAATAATCCTGAATGTCATTTTATGTCTCTAATATTTTGTCATATTTTTATTTTATTTTTTTCATTGATCCACGTGCCAGAAATAATTCACCATTGTACATGGCTTCTTTTTAAGTCTTTCTTGACCAGTCTGCCAGGTTTATTTTCCATAGTCTTCAATATTTTGAGTTTTAATCCCATTCTGTTTGCTTTGTGTTCCTAATTCATTTTACTTTTCATGTGATTTTATTCTGATTTTTTTAGAAATTTATTTCTTTAGTTTTGGTCTGGTAACTTGTGATGTAAGTTTGTTGTCCTAACTTGTGTTCTTTCCTCCATTTGACTTAGTTCCTTTCTGAATCTTTGCAAATCCTTTTGGTTGGTTGATATAACATGTTTGAGGACCATTTGGTTCCAGTTGTGGAATTTTTAGATGGCTGGTTGATTATTTGTGGATTTTATCTTGAACCTTGTCCCGTTTTGCTTCCTTTGAACCTTTAAGCCTCTCATAAGCCTAAAAAACCACTTGTGCCCATTTCTTCTTCTCATTTGGGGTTCCTTTGGGGTGTGGGTACCTTCCTGGTCCTAGTATAGGTCTTGTGTCTTCTGAATTTTTGAGTTTGTTTCTTATTCAAGTCATTTGTTTCTTTAAGTGTTTTAACTTCATCTTTTGGTTTCTCTTGCTCCCATTTGGCATTGTTTGATCTTGTATCTTGTTTCTCTTCATCTTGCTGGCTTCCTAAGCCATTCTTCATCTCATTTTGATTCTGGTTGTGAGTCTTGGGTTTTTATTTTGTGCATTTTGCATTGCATTTTTCATAAGTATGCATTTGTTTTCATTATGTATTCATGTTGCATCCTTTTGAGTCATAAGTCCCTTCTCCTCTTTTCTTTGGATTGCATTTGCATTTTGCATTTGTTCATAGCATTTCACTTCTGATTGTGTGATGTTAGCATGTTATCTTACTCATTTTATTTCATTTGTATGCATACTAACCTTGCAGGGGCTATGGTAAGTGTGAGATGTAGGAATTGAGTTCCACGTCTCCAATTCTCATCTCTTCCTCTTATGTTTATGTGAACTAACCCTTTGTTGTTGGGCTTAGGCCTTTCTCATCCCTTCTTCTATCTTCTTCTCTTCTTCTTCCTCCTTCATTAGGATAGAAACCTCACTAACCTTTAGGACATCCATGCATGTTAACAGTTAGGATTATTTTAGTCCCCCTTTAGAATTTTTCCTTTGAGATCCTTTGGTGCTCTCTCTTCTCATCTTCAAACTTAATTCTAATTCATTTAATAAAGGTTGAGTACTTTCATGTGACATGAGACTTTGCTATGAGATGCTTGCACGCGTTCCGTTTCGGGGCGAGGTGTGAGTCATCACTCGTGATGGATAGGTCTTAGCATGAGTACCTCACAAAGAAAAAGCTAAAAAACACTTCTTAACCAAAAAACCACAAAAACACTTAATAATGGTAATAGGTCAGTGTGCTTAAGCCTTCACTTGTGGGACTAGCTTTGGGGATTTCCTCCATAGATAGGTGTGCCTCTTGCGCATTCCATTTCGGGATGATGTGAGATGTACACATCCCATTGAGTAAGACTTAGGTACACTTACCTATGCAAACTTTCACTCATAAAAGCTCCTAAAAAACACCAAACAAACAATAAGCGTCTCTCCTTCGGGAATTCATTTCTCATCTCCTTCGCTCCGTACGCGAACTTGTTCCTACTTGTCACTTTGCAAGACGGTTACGCACTCGTTGTCCGAGTCTGCAACACCTGAGCAATGGCATAGGCAGTTCAAGCTTTAATTCACAAGCAATTTCCTTTTAGTACCCCTAGTTAGGGGAACTACGGCGTCTCTGATCCTCATTATCCTGATGAGGTACGTAGGCAGCGGGGTAGGGCTCGTTCGAGCACAATCTTTATTTTCCCTACATTTTTCCTTTTCTTTTTTTATTTCAGTTCTTTTCCAGTTCCAGTTTCTTTTCATTTTCATTTCTTTGCTGCAGCTTTCATCCCCTCACCCTTTGAAGCAGTTTCTTTTGCAAGTGTGGATCCCGTCGGGTACGGCGGACGATCTGGGTGCTAATACCTTCCCAGTTCGTAACAAACTCCCGAACTCAGTCTCTTTGGTTCGCAGGACCTGTGTCCTTCCTCTTCTTTCTTCTGGTTTATGCAGCATTACCATTCCCTTTCTTCGGGATAAAAATGCCTGGCTGGCGACTCTAGTCTTTTTTCCGCACCACTTTCGCATTTGTACCAGGATGGAAATCCGGGGAGCGACAGTTGGCGACTCTGCTGGGGATTGCACACCAGATGATCTCTGGTTCCCTTGTGAGTCTCTCCTAGCGCTTGTGTGTTTCTGTTTCATTGGGTGATGTTTGTTTGCTATGGCTTGTTGTATTTTATTGTTGTTGTTTATAGCTTTATTTACAGCGTTATTTACAGTTTTCAGTATTTATTTTCCGCATCATGTATATCATACTGGACTGTCTGGACTGGTTTTCTATTTGGTGGGCTTGGGTGATACTGTTTCTGATAGATAAGCCAAGTACCCGGCTTGAGTGCAATATAGGATTAGAGTTGCCATATTGTACTCACATGTGACATGATGAGTGGCAGTGTGTTTCACGCCCAGATTGCGACCGTCTTGGAAATATCTTGTGTGGGGATTTCCTCCACTTCGGGATAGGACCTTGATAGTTATGTGCATTTGGGGACCGATCATTGAGAACCTTTGTGGAAACAACCCTCTCCAGTGGTGGCAGTGGCAGACCACATTTTGTGGCAAACCCATTCGCACCCGAGGGTCCACTCGGGACTCGCATAGGATGGCCTGGTTCTCTTATAGGAACTCAGTCAAAGCATCTGGTCGTATGACATTAGTGTTGTATCCTACGGGCTGAATGTACTATTGTTTCTCGATTTCAGCGCTTGAAGCTTGGGACTTATAAGGGATGGTTGTTTTTCCCGGACTCAGCTGAGGCCTCCCTGCGTAATACATAATGCCTAACTGATTCCCTGATTTGGTCATGAGCCATTTCTCGGAAAGGGTGAAAGTATTATTGTTATTCGGCTTTGAGAGTCCGTGATGTTTGACCCGGAGCACACCTGTGAGATTGGGAATGGGTTTACAGGTTTGCAGGAACCCTTGACCTCATCATACCTTTGTTACCAGTACAGTTCATGTTATGATACAGTTACTTTGGTTCTGGAGTTCTGGTTTTCTTGTTCTGGTATTCTTGATACTGTGGTCCTGAGATCTTCTTCAGAGAGTTGTGATTATCAGAGAGTGTGACTCAGTGGACTTTTGGTTTGCCAGTTATTCAGAGGGGCCCTTGTCAGTGTCCAGTTTCCAGACAGTCCCAGATGACCATATGTCCTTGCATTTGCATCTGCATTGCGTCATTGCATCATTAATCATTGTTTTGTTTTTCATTCACAGGTTCATATCTTTGCTTCTGGTTCCGGTATCCTCTTCAGAGATGGAAGATCCTCGTAAGCAGAATATTCACTTCAAGTTCTTTGACACCAAGGTTGGCTTGCTGAAGAAGATGGTAAAGCTCATTACACCCAACCAGGTGGAGAGATTCAGGAAAGCTTACGGGAGTATTCTTGATGTGGTGGTAGAGCTAGATCCTTCCGAGAGGAGTTCCATTCATACATTGCTTCATTATTATGATCCTCAGCTCTGTTGCTTCACGTTTCCTGATTTTCAGTTGGGCCCTATGCTGAAGGAGTATGCTCTGATCCTGGGTGTGCCGGTTCGAGACCAGGTTCCTTTAAATTCTGAGATGAATAGACCTGCACCTGAGGCTATTGCTAAGGCTCTTTATTTGAGCCCTTCTGCTGTGAAGTCTTTGACCATCATTAAAGGAGGTATGCTTGGGTTTTCTTTGGAGGCTCTAGTAAAGAAGGTGGAAGAATTAGCTGTGGGGGAAGAATGGGATGCCGTATGTGCTATCTTGGCTCTTTCTATCTATGGCATTATCTTGTTTGCTGATATGGAGAAGTTCATAGATATGAATGCCATACATCTCTTTTTGCTGAAGAATCCTGTGCCTACCTTGCTCGGAGATTTGTATTATTCAGTGCACTACAAGACTGAAAAGAAGAGGGGAGGTTTCGTTCGCTGCTGCGCTCCGTTATTTCATTTGTGGTTCATGAGGCATCTGCCTAGTACTGGAGTGTTTAGTGACCACACCTTGGTATGGGCTCAGAAGCTAGAAAAGTTGCTTGCCAAGGATGTCAGGTGGATTACTCAAAGGCTGCAAGGTGCACGCTTCATCACTAGCTGCGGAAGTTATCTTAGTGTACCTTTATTGGGAGTAACTGGAGGGATTAACTACAATCCAATCTTGTTAAGAAGACAATTGGGATATGCCTTGAAAGAGGTACCAGAAGAACTGAAGTTGACTCCAATTTTCTACTTCCCAATGAAGGACAATATGCCCTTAGTGAGGAAGGTTGTTGGAGCTTGGAAGTGCATTAAGGGAGAAGGGATAACTAGCTTTGGAAAGTGCAACAATCAGACATTCCCAGAGTATGAAGCTTGGTTGAAAGACAGAGACAGAAGAGTTTTGCGGCCATTCTCATCACCAGTTCCTCCAGTTGCTGAGTCCGTTGATACTGTGCCTTTGGAGGAGTTCAAGAGGTTGGAAGCCCAGTTGCATGCAGTTAGGGTTGAGAATACTGAGATGGTAAGCCTATACCATCATGCCAACAGGGCCAAGATTGAAGCTAAAGAGAAGTTGCTGAAGATGCAGACTTCCTTGGAGGCTAAGGAGAAGGATTTTGCTGGTAGAGAAGCACACTTCCACAGGTTGGGGATGATGGAAGCCCAAAGAGAAGCTGAACGCAAGAAGAATTCAAAGACCCTCAAAGATGCTTGGTAGTCTATTGTCTGGTTGAAGGGACAGAGAGAGCAAGAGCTGAAGCAATATAAGGAAAAAGAAGAGTTCTTTGAAGTTCAGATGGCCTACAAAAAAGAGGAGGTGGATCAAGTCCACAAGATCCGCAGAGAGAAGACTCAGCAGTTATCAGACAGTCAACAAGCTCTCGAAGCAGCACTTAAAGAGATGGAAGACCTCAAGTTGATGGCTGGAGTCAAGAGGGTCAGGTCTGATGTGGGGTTTTGTGATGGAGCTTCAGGGTCCTCAGACGGTGGCTCTGCTTCTTAGTTTGTTTTCCTTGTATCTGGATTACCTACAGGCATGTTGTAGGAGTCCTAGCTGTTTGTTTTTCCTTTGTAAGAACTTGTACCCTACGGGGTGTCGCTCCCGATAAATGAGAATAACCCAAATGAAGGTACATATGCGAACGGTCGGCGAAAGGATGGTATGAGAACACACAGGAGTGAACTCATGAGAAAGAAAGAGTCGCCAGCTAGGCATTTTTATCCCGAAGGAAAGGTAATGCTGCATAAACCTAAGAAAAGATACGGATAAGACGGTTGCGAACCAGAGAGACTGAGAAAGGGGGTTGGTTACAACCTGGGAAGGTATTAGCACCCAGATTGTCCGTCGTACTCGACGGGATCCACACTTAAAAGATTTGTGTTTTAAAGGGGTAGTGTCAGTGCATTTTGTGTATAAAAGAGCTGGAAAGGATGTACAGGTGTCAGTGTGAAAGAAATGTGAAGTGTATAAATGTACAGTGTCAGTGTAAGGACAAGAATGAAATGCTCAAGATCATGAGGCTAAAAGAATAAAGCTGGGAAGAAGGGGAATATACAGAGACTTTTGTTCGATAACTGTTAGGTTATGCCTACGTATCCTCTCGTGCAATGAGGAAGTCAGAACACCGTAGTTCGACCCAAAGAGACTGAAAGATAAATTGACTTGTGAACTGCTTACTTGTCTATGCTCAAGTGTATAACTTGTTTGGCTCAGGTGCAAACTGTCTTGCATTAGACGGAAGAAGCAAGTTCTCGTTTGTGAGTGAATGAGATGAGAAAAGAATCCCGGAGGAGACGATTATTGTTTGTTTTTGTATTTTCAGTCTTTTATTGCTTTTTGGAGTTTGTCATAAGTTAATGAGCTTAAGCCTAAACCAATGGATTTATTAAACTCATCACATCTTCCCTCTGATTAGGGGTAATGAGAGTACCTTAAGTGTGAAGTCAGCTTCTCACACTTAATCACCATGGTGTAGGATTAAGATCATTAACCTACCTATGATTATTTAGATGTTTTTGGTGTTTTTGTTTAGTGTTAAGTAATGAGACTAAGCCATAATTAGGGATTAAACAGACTCATTACACCATCCTATTAGAAGGATGAAAGATGAGAATGTTTAAGCTGAGGAAAGCTCCTCAACTTAATCCATGATTAGGGATTAAACTCATGACAAAACAAAGCCTTTATTAAGTGGATTTTAGTTAATGATAAGATAATGAAGTGAGTTTTAGGGTTTGTAAGACAACTTGAGGGGGACTTGTCCATTAACACTAGGGTTAGTCCTTCTTGACCAATTAAGGAAGAATTAGAACCCTAATGCAAGGCCCAAGTTACAAGTTTGATGTCTTGATGATTATTAAGTGAATTGATTAAAGGATTTAAACACATTAAGGGTTTAACACTTAGGATTAAAGTTATACACTCCATCCTAATAGAAGGATGCAGGCATAAGCTTAATCACAAAGCCTTAAAGCCTTTAGGGTTTAGTCCCTGATTATGAGATGAGAAGAGAAGACTCAAAGAGACACAAAGGTAAAAGCTAAGTGGGGGACTTATCAAAACCCTAATCATTGTCATGCTTGGTTGTTCCTAAGGTTTGTGAGGTTTACAAGAGACATCTTCAGAGGAACCACCAGGAAGCAGATGAAAGGAGCAAGGAGAAGCAAAATAACTTGCTTCAGTTAAGAAGACAAGTCACTTTGAGGAAAGAAAGTAAGAAGAAGAAGAAATAGCAAGCTCAATCTCAAGCATAAGGCAAAATGCATCAATGATGCATAAGAGAGATGAAAAGGAAATGTGAGAAGTGAAGGCAAATTCACTTCTCAAAGTTACTTACCACCTGAAAAGTTAGTGAAAGAAATGCAATGCAATGCAAAATGAGATGAAATGGCATGATACAAATCAAAACCAGAAGCATAAGTATGATGTTAATGATGTTATGAGATGATGCAAACATGAATCAAGGCATGAGGATGATCATATGAACACATGGATGCAAGAGAAGCATGCTTAGAACCATGGACATACATGAAAAGTTATGAAGTGTAAATGGCATACAACATGGCAAATGCAAGATGCAATGATCAAACATGTTTCTAACATGTCCTAAGATGTATTATGAATCAAATGGATGCATAAAATGTCATGGCAAGTCATGGTATGCAAGCAAATACAAGATGGATGCATATGAAAGCCCAAATTAGGGTTTATGATCAATGCACAAAACAAAAAATCAAAACCAGAAGCAAACATCATGATAAAAAATTGAAAATGCATTCAAAGGAACCCTAAACCTATACAAACTCACTGCCCAAAGGAGGGGTTCTAACTCTTAACCTAATGAGGGTTATGAATTTCTTAAGATTGCTAGGGTTTTAAGGTACCTTGTCAAGAAAAATGTCAAACAAATTGAAAATGCAAGATCAAATCATGCCAATTTAATCCTATAAACTACATGATATGCAAGATGTAATGCAAAAAGAATCAAGGTCCAACTCTTAAAGACTAGGCAGAAATGAATTTTCAAAGATTGGGTCAAAATAATGCCTTGAAATGAAATTAATTCCATGAAAAATTGTCAAAAGACATCAAGATCAAAAAACAAATTTGGTTTGAGAGTTGGATAATGTTTCTAAATGATTTTAAAGGTTTCATGAACTTTTTGGTGATTTTTAAATACCTAAAAGTATTTTTAATTAATTAATTCTCATTAATTAATTAAAAATAAACTTTTAAATGATTTAAAAATAATTTTTAATGCAAAAAATAAAAATAAAAATGTTTTTGGTTTCTGAAAATTAATAAAAGATTGTATAAAAATTTTCAGAATTTTTAAAGATGTTTTACTATTTTTAATAAAATGAAGAAAACAAATGCAATTAAATGAAAAATAAAATGAATTAAACTGAAAAATATGAAAGTATGCAAAATCAAGGGCCAACATTCAAACTCACACGCGCGCGAATTGACTTGGCGCCAGATCCAAGGGCTGAAATTCAAAATCTCCTAATTATGATTAAACCCTAATTAAATGCCCTAATGACTCTCAGATGACCGGAACAGTGTTCCGGTCATCTTCTCCGGCCAACCAAAAACACAATCTCACTCTCCAGGCCACTTCAGAAGCTCTAACTCTCCAGAAATCATCTCCTACCCACCCCAAACACGAATCAAGCACAAAATCATGTTTAACTTCAAACACAAACACGAATCGAATCAAAGAAGTTTTTAGGTCAAACTTTCAGAACATCATAACATGCTTGTTTCTGGCTCATTTTCAAAAATAAATAGATCCCCATGATCAGGGCAACATACAGAACAATATTCTAACAAGAAATTAAAGTACTGGAAAAATTGTTCATCATGCTACCTGAGATGGAGCTTTCGATTCAGGAGCTTTCTGGCTGTTTCTTTGGCTCAAACAAGTCCCAATGATCCTCCTTAGAAGCTTTTGACACTTAGTTGGAGTTTATGTGGCCTCTAGAGAAAGTTGGCAGAAGCTCAGGTCAAGGGTGTGTTGAAATCGTGTTTTTGATTCAGGGAGTTTCTGGCTATGGTGATGGGTGGTTTGTTATCAGTGAAGCCTGCTGAGATTGTTTGTGAAGTTTGTTTTTGTGTTTGAGGCTTGTACTGAGTGTTTCGAATGAAAATGCAAGTTGGAGAGATTTTGGTAACTATGGCTTGTGGGCAAGATCAGAATGAATTGTGTTATGAAAATGAAGCCTTGGAGTGTGTTTGTAAGATCTGGATTGGGCAGAGAGTTGTTGTGTCACTATGGGATTGGTATGGGTGTTCTTGCCAAAAAGTCAAAAGTTGTGTACTTGAGGTATGGGCAATGGTGTAGCTAGCTCATTGGCTTGTCCTTGCTCAGCTGAGTTTAAGGAGGTCCATGGAATTGTTTATGAGATGATTCAGCAAGTGGTTTATGGTTTGTGTAGTGTTTTGCAAATTCCATAAGGTTTGGCCCCTTTGTGATTTCTTGAAGTTCAAGGCATGAAATGAGATGATTCTTGGGCCAATTCTGATTTTTAGAGGTCATGTGATCATGTTGTGAAGAAATTGTACACATTTGAGGCCTTTAGAACACTTGAACAAACCATTTTGCAAAATGTCTCTTTGGTAGAAAACTTCAAATTTTGTGATTTTAGCCAACTTTGACAAGCCATAACTTTTGATCCACAATGAATTAGGTCATGTTCTTGTACTTTTTGAAAAGGGAATGATCCATTCTACAACTTTCATGACCAAAGTTTTTTCACTTGAAGCTTTTTTGAATCAAAAAGCAAGGGTTGAAAAAGTTTCCCAAAATGGCAATTTCATTAAAAGTCAAACTTTCCCAAAAATTGATATGCATGCTCCCTATATCATATAGAGACCAACATCTTCTATGATCAAATAAAGATCATACACAATCAAAATGATGAAGAACACCCTTTGGTTGGGTCATTGGGGGCCTCAGATGCCCTGATTTTGCACTGACTTGCTTGAAAAGTCAACTCTTGATCAGATGACTTCCCTAAGGAATTTCTTCATGAAAATTGATATGCATGCTCCCTATATCATATAGAGACCAATAGAAACAAGAATGACCAAAAGATTTGCAGTTATGGCCTCTGAAACCAAAACCCTAATTCTAGGTCATCTGTGTAGTCAAACCTGGCTCTGCTTCCATGCCATTCTCAGTTCTTGTGATTCTTTGATATTCTTGACTTTGAGGAGATATAATATGATTCTTGAACATACATGGACCCCTTTGAAGTGATTGATGACCTTTGGAGTGGCTCAAGAAGCTCTGGGATTGCTCAGATCACAAACCCTAGATGCAGATGGCTTTGAACCAATGCAGTGAAGCAAATATGTAATATGAGATGTTATGATTGAACTTATGCATATTAAATGATCACAAGCCATGGTGTGAATGGGTGAGGGAAAATTTGGGGTGTTTACAGCTGCCCCTATTCAAACATGAGTTAGTTGTGCAGGATGTAAGGGACGGCTTATCAGGCAAACAGGATAACTTGTGGTTGAATACCAAAGACAGTCCAAAATTTGCACTCACAGAATGAAAAAGAAAAGGGATATAGATTGTAAAAGAAGATAAAGTATAATTATAAAGTGCGAGCGACGGAGGACGACTGCTGGGGAAAGAGCAATGACGGGGACGGCCGACATGCTGAGGATATAAGAGATTATGATGGGGACGGCCATCAAGTAAAGCTGTAAGATTCTCTGGGGAATATGTAAAAGAGTAAATGATGAGGTACGGTCATCAGGTTTATAAAGTAATGCAAGCAACGATGGGGACGGCCATCGGGCTAAACTGAAAAAGAAAAAGGGACCACGACGGGGACGGCCATCGGGTTAAAGAATAAATGAAATAATGATGAGGGGCGGTCATCAAAGGTGAAGGACGATCACCTAGCAGGGGACGGCTGCTCTGTTGGGGATAAGATGAGGGACGGTCATCTAAGGTGAAGGATGATCACCTGGCAGGGTACGGCTGCCGGAAGTATCGCGACATAGGACGAATGCCGGATAAAAGGTCGACGATGGGGACGGCCATCGGACGAGCATGATGAAGGACGATCATCAAGAGGTGAAGGACGATCACCTAGCAGGGGACGACTGCTCTCAGGGTTTACCATGACATAGGACGAATGTCAGGCAACAAAATCAACGATGGGGACGGCCATCGGATAAAATGATGAAGGACGATCATCAAGAGGTGAAGGACGATCACCTAGCAGGGGACGGCTGCTAAATATCACGACACAGGACCAGTGTCGGGTAGAAAAGGTCGATGATGGGGACGGCCATCGGATGAGCATGATGAAGGACGATCATCAAGAGGTGAAGGACGATCACCTAGCAGGGTACGGTTGCTCTCACGGTTTATCATGACATAGGACGAATGTCAGATAGAAAGGAAATTTTGCTTTGCGGGCGATCTACTGGGGAATAGTAAACACGGACGAGTGTTTACATCCAAAAGAAAATAAGAGGTATAAGGGTTTGGTGTTTGTGTATAGATTAAATATGCGGACGAGCATCCCTAAGACTACGATATGGACGAGTATCGGGTAGAAACAAATACTGACACATGTTCAGAGATGATGATACGGACGAGTATCAACTGGTTAACAAAGAACACGGACGAGTGTTGATTCTGAGGGGACTCTTCTGGGGAAAAGTAGACACAGACGAGTGTCTAAATTCAAGAAGACATAAGTGTTTGACACAGTGTATGGATTAAAGATGCGGACGAGCATCCCTAAGACTATGATACGGACGAGTATCAGGTAGAAACAAACGCTTGACGCACGTTCTGAGATGATGGTACGGACGAGTACCAACTGGTTAACAAAGAACACGGACGAGTGTCGAATCTGTGGGGATATAAATGGTGTATACAAGATACGGACGGGTATCTGTATATGTGAAATAAGAGTATGAGTGGTATATAGTTGAGTGTTCAACCTGCTGGGGAGAGTGGCACAGGCGAGTGTCAAGAGGTATATTATAAACAAGTATATGCTTTACAAAGTGTTTAGGTAATTATGCTGGGGATGGTGACACGGACGGGTGTCAAGAAAGTTATATATATATATATGCATCTGTGAGTGCAAAGGGGACGCTTTGGCTTTCTATTGGGGATATGACACGGACGGGTGCCACAAAGAGTATGTACTGGTGTTTGTGAGTGTAAGGCAACCGCTTTAGCTCTTTGTCGGGGAAGCTGGGAAGCAATCCGTATATTGTTGATGGATTGTCAATATTCACAAGTGTTTGATTCAGACCATGGCTTATGATTATGCAATATGTTTGATTTTTGCCGTAATGCTCCGTATTAGACGGAATGCTACGCTCTGTGGGGAGAATATGATGTGAATGTTATGCTTATGCAAAAGGTAACCATTCGGGATTCGGATCCCGTCACTGCGAAGATCTCTGGCCGATCTGCTTGAAGTGGACATCCCAGCCGGGGATGAGACCATTGAGATGTATCTGCTTGGAAGAATAGGTCACCGATAGACCCCTTCTTGGTGATAAGGGACCCAACGGGGGTTTGTAGAAGCCTTCGTCACTCTGTTGTGATTCCTTCGTGTGTTGTTTTTTCCGGGTAGAGATTGACACTTTGTGGGGAGATGGTTCCCTGCCTTGACTGTGGAGGAATAGTAAATGGTAACTCGGCTGGGGAGAAAACATTTCTGGTGCAAAGGCTGAGTGAGTATTGATTTGCCAGCTTGCTGGGAGTGAAGTTTTCATGCCCCATGTCGTGTTTTGAATACCTGCAATCCTGCAAAGATAGGAACGTACAAGTAATCCCGGGGTATCCCTTACCGGATTCCATCACAGGAGTTTAGACACACCTGGGAGTAAGTATATTTCCTGCAAGCACGTATTCTTTTTTAGAAGAAAGAGCATCCGTATTCATGCAAACAGTATCTTATAGACATCAGACACTTTGCAAATGAAAATAAAATGTACGAGACGAGACGTGACTGAAAATCTGATTTTATTAATTCATAGGCCCTGAATTGGCAAGATACAGTTAAAGAAACATATCCCCTAAAATGAGGAGATTGTTACAAATTGAGAAACAAAATGTTGGCAATGTTGACGACGCTTCAAGGAGCTTCCCCTTTGCTATGACTCGTATGACATTTGCCGCTCTTCTCGTCTTGCTTTCTGAAGAAGGCTGATTCTGAAAGAGGCTTGATCCTTTCGAAGCTTACCAAGTTGTAGGTGATACAGACGAATTCAGGATGCAGTTGTTCGCTTATTCCCTTATTTTGCATGGATCGCCCTTTCGGGTTTTCAATCCATCGGGATACCCATTTTTGCCTGAGTTGTCCAATGCGGCTTTTCAACTCAGCGGGTGTACATTTTTTTATTTATTTCCCTTATTTTTGCCCGAGTCTTTTATTCTGTTTTTGACTCGCCGGGATGCCCTATTTTTGCCTGGACTTACATTCTGTTTTTATGTCCAGCGGGTCATTTTTATGCGAAGTATTTTTTAACTGCATCCGAATTCACAGGGGACGGGAAGTCTTCACCATCCATGGTACTGAGCATGAGTGCTCCACCGGAGAAAACCTTCTTTACTACGAATGGTCCTTCATAGTTCGGAGTCCACTTGCCCCTGTGGTCTGTATGAGGAGGGAGGAGTCTTTTTAGCACAAGATCTCCTACTTGGTATTCTCGGAGCCTGACTTTCTAATCGAAGGCTTTCTTCATTCTTTTCTGATACAACTGCCCATGACAGATTGCAGCCAATCTCTTCTCTTCGATCAGACTCAGTTGTTCGTATCGGGATCAGACCCATTCTGCTTCGTTTAACTTAACATCCATCAGTACCCGCAGGGAGGGTAGTTCAACTTCAACTGGTAGGACTGCCTCCATACCATACACAAGTTGATACGGTGTTGCCCCAGTGGATGTTCTGATTGACGTGCGGTACCCATGCAAGGCAAACGGTAGCATCTCATGCCAGTCTTTGTAGGTGACTACCATCTTCTGCACAATCTTCTTGATATTCTTGTTAGCTGCCTCAACAGCGCCGTTCATCTTTGGCCTGTAAGGAGAAGAATTGTGGTGTTGGATCTTGAAGTCCCGGCACAATTCTGCCATCATTTTGTTGTTCAAGTTGGAACAATTATCAGTAATGATTCGCTCGGGAACTCCGTATCGACAGATGATGTCTCTCTTCAGAAATCAGGCTACCACTTGCCTTGTAACATTTGCATAGGAAGTTGCTTCAACCCACTTGGTAAAATAATCAATAGCAACCAAGATGAACCTGTGGCCGTTTGAAGCAGTCGGTTCAATCTTGCCAATCATGTCGATGCCCCACATAGCAAAGGGCCAGGGTGAAGACATCACATTCAGAGGATTGGGAGGCACATGCACCTTATCCGCATAGATCTGGCATTTATGGCATTTTCTGGCATAGGCACAACAGTCAGCATCCATTGTGATCCAGTAATATCCTGATCTTAGCAACTTCTTGGCCATTGCATGTCCTCCTGCATGGGTACCAAAGGATCCTTCGTGCACCTCGTGCATCAACAAGTCTGATTCTGCTCTATCAACGCATCTGAGGAGTACCATGTCAAAGTTTCTTTTGTGCAGGGAACCATCAGTGTTCAGGAAGAAACTACCAGCAAGCCTTCTTAGAGTCTTCCTATCATTGGAAGATGCCCCAGCCGGGTATGTTTGATCCTCCAAGAAGCACTTAATGTCATGGAACCAAGGCTTATCATCTTTGACAACATCTGCTGCGAATACATATGCTGGTCTGTCGAGTCTGGATACTGAAATTTGAGGTACAAAGTTGGCAGCTTGAACTTTGATCATAGATGAAATTGTAGCCAGAGCATCTGCAAACTGATTCTCGTCCCGAGGGATATACTCAAGCTTGACTATTGTGAAGAAAGTCAACAACCTTCTTGTATAATCCCTGTAAGGTATCAGATGATCCTGGTGGGTGTACCATTTGTCGTTGGTTTGATTAACTACCAGAGCTGAATCTCCGAATACAGTCAATGTTTTGATCCTGAGGTCGATGGCTTCCTCAAGACCCATAATGCAAGCTTCGTATTCAGCTTCGTTGTTAGTGCAGTTGAAGGTGATTTTTGCCGAGAAAGGCATGTGAACTCCCTTAGGTGTAATGAGTACTGCACCAACACCACGACCATTCATATTAACAGCCCCATCAAACATCATAGTCCATTCTTCTTCCGGGTCAGGCCCTTCAGTGTGAATAGGCTCTTCATGATCTTTTGCTTTTATGAACATGATGTCTTCATCAGGGAAGTCAAATCTCATAGGCTGGTAATCATCAATAGGTTGCTCAGCAAGATAATCAGACAGTACACTGCCCTTGATGGCTTTCTGAGATGTGTACTGGATGTCATATTCTGTGAGGATCATCTGCCATCTTGCAACCCGTCCGGTAAGAGTTGGCTTCTCGAAAATGTACTTGACTGGGTCCATCTTGGAGATCAATAAAGTAGTGTGGGTCAACATATACTGTCTCAGTCGGCGAGCAGCCCACGCTAAAGCACAACAAGTTTTCTCGAGCAGTGAATAACGTTGTTCACAGTCGGTAAACTTTTTGCTCAGGTAGTATATTGCATACTCTTTTCGACCAGACTCGTCATGCTGGCCCAGCACACACCCCATTGACTCTTCTAATACTGTCAAATACATTATCAGAGGTCTTCCTTCAACTGGAGGCATAAGGATTGGTGGTTCTTGTAGGTATTCTTTGATCTTGTCAAAAGCCTTCTGGCAGTCTTCGTTCCACCTGACCGTCTTTTCTTTTCTTAACAGTTTGAATAAGGGTTCACAAGTTGCTGTAAGGTGAGACATGAACCTTGAAATGTAGTTCAATCTACCTAGAAACCCTCGAACTTCTTTTTCAGACTTTGGTGCAGGCATTTCTTGAATGGCTTTGACTTTATCAGGGTCAACTTCAATCCCCTTCTCGCTTACAATAAAGCCCAGCAGCTTACCAGATCGCACCCCGAATGTGCACTTGTTGGGGTTCAATTTCAGTTGGTACTTCCTCAGACGCTTGAATAGCTTCAACAGATTCACCAGGTGGTCTTCTTCTGTGAGGGACTTGGCAATCATGTCATCCACATAACATTCGATTTCTTTATGGATCATATCGTGGAATAATGTTACCATAGCCCGTTGATATGTTGCACCAGCATTCTTCAGTCCGAATGGCATCACCTTGTAACAGAACGTACCCCAAGGTGTGATGAAAGTTGTCTTCTCCATGTCTTCAGGTGACATTTTGATCTGATTGTATCCTGAAAATCCGTCCATGAAGGAGAACACCGAGAACTGAGCCGTATTATCAACCAATACATCAATGTGAGGTAATGGGAAATCATCTTTCGGGCTAGCTCTGTTCAGATCCCGGTAGTCAACACACATCCTTACTTTGCCGTCTTTCTTAGGCACAGGTACTATATTAGCGACCCACGGTGGATAGCTAGTTACAGCAAGGAATCCGGCGTCCCACTGTTTTTGTACCTCTTCTTTTATCTTCATTGCCATATCCGGGCGAGTACGGCGCAGCTTCTGTTTTACTGGCGGGCAGTCTTCTTTTAATGGCAGCTTGTGCATGACGATATCGGTGTCCAACCCTGGCATATCCTGGTAAGACCAAGCAAACACATCCGCTTACTCCCGAAGCAAATCAATCAGTTGTTCTTTCACTGAGTTTTGTAGGCAGGCCCCGATCTTAACCTCTTTCACATCTTCATCCGTACCAAGATTAACTGTTTCAATCTCCTCCTGATGAGGAGTGATAACCTTCTCCTCTTGCCTTAACAACCTGGCTAGCTCTTCAGGAAGCTCAAAATCTTCTTCAACCCCTTCATCGGCTTGATTGATTGGATTGTCAAAGTCATACGAAGTCATAGCTGTGTTGTTGTCGGTGCAGTCTGAAGGGCACTCTCTGCAAGGGTTTAGATTGTTCATTTTAGTGATTGATTTTAATCTTGTTTAGAAAAAGTGAAATGAAGTTTATCATTTTGAAAACATTGCCATTTTATTTTTGTACAAAAAGAAAAATGAAAAACAGTGAGCAGAAAGGAAAAAAGACTCATTTGCAAAAGACATCCGATATTCATTGATTGATCTGTTTGCACAAAATTACAGATGGCCCGATTACAAAATGAGTCTTGTCATCTTGGGCAAGATGCAAGACTTGATGCATGCTTAAAATACAGGAAATAATAATTACTCTGCGGGAGTAACCCTTATAATTTCCTGGGAAGACCAGTTTGAGATACGGCTCCCCGGGGTCCTTGGACGTATCCAGCTCTCCAGGTTGCGCTCATCTTCCGACTCATCTTCCAAGTTGTTTACAGCATCAGGGGTGAGCATCCCCCCACTAACAAAGCTGGGCTTCTTAGCAGCCTCTGATTGATCTTGTTGAGTTGGTTTGTAACCCAACCCAAATCTGTCTTCTTTCTTTTCCACAGGCAACAGCTTGCCCCAGCCTTGAGCATTCCCCTCTTCAACAACCTTGGCTTGCTGGTAAGATGTCATGGAAGTCCCAAGTACAGCAGACGCTTCATTAATGTTTAGGGCCTCAAATCCCTGGCTCATGGTTTCATGGATCTCCCCATCCATCTCAATATATTTGTATGTAGCCAGATGGCTAACAAAAATATCTTCCTCTCCACAAATAGTAACGACTTGGCCCTCCCACTCGAATTTTAACTTCTGGTGAAGGGTTTATGTCACGGTGCCAGCGGCGTGTATCCTTGGTCTACCCAATAGACAGCTGTAGGCAGGCTGTATATCCATCACAAAGAAGGTCGTTTTGAAAGTTTGTGGGCCAATCATTATAGGCAACTCTATCTCTCCCAGAACTGATCTCTTAGAGCCGTCAAAGGCTCTTACTACCAAGTTGCTGGGGCGTAATGCCAATCCTTCATACTCCAGCTTCACAAGGGCTTTCTTAGGTAGGACATTGAGGGATGACCCTGTGTCCACCAATACATGAGAAAGAACTGCACCCTTACACTCCAAGGTAATGTGCAAAGCCTTGTTGTGATTGCGGCCTTCCGTTGTCAAATCACTGTTGGTAAATCCTAGTCCGTGACTAGCGTTAACATTTCCAACTACAACCTCCAACTGATTGACGATAATCTCCTCTAGCACATAAGCTGCGTGCAAGACTTTTAATAGTGCGTTCCGATGAGCCTCGGAGCACAATAGCAATGATAAAATGGAGATTTTGGAAGGTGTCTGGTGAAGCTGGTCCACTATCTTGTAATCACTTTTCTTGATGATTCTCATGAATTCATCAACCTCTTGATAAAAAGGGGTCTTTAAAACTTCTTTAGCAACTTGTTCTTCTTGCACCATGCTCTTCCCTTTTGCCTTGGCAGCAGCTTCTGCTTCAGCAATGGGTATTGGAATTTGTGGGGCAAAAAGACGTCCGCTTCGAGTGAAGCCTCCGCCTCCCCCCACATTGTCTATTTGTGGTGAAGAAGTTGATGATTCAAGAGTGATTTTCTGCCCTTCGCAGTATAGATCTGAGCCGTAATGCCAAGGGATGGCATTACTGCTTTCATATGGAACGGGCCCAGGTACCGTGATGGTAACCGGGCTGACTGCAGCAGTGGAGGGTGTTGCAATAGTATGTGGATCGTAGTAGATAGTGACCGGTGATATGGCAGGAGACGCCACTGTTTGCTGTTGAAAATTGTTGTTCGGAGGAATACTTGACGGATCATAATAAATAGGGACTGCTGAGATGTTTGCTGGTGTTGTAGGAGAAGATTCTGAATAGAGGGGTGCTGACGTTGTAGAAGAGATGTTTGCTGATGTCTGACTTGTTGAAGTGATATTTGAAGCATTTGTTGATGAAACTGAAGAATTGTTTGGAATAATTGTTGTTGCAGTTGTAGGAGACTCTGGAACCGTTGTTGGAGGAATTGCCGGATTTGAAGGTATTGATGTTGTGATTTGAAGTAGACCATTCTGGATAAGACTGTCTATGCCGCTTCTCAAGTTATCACATCCATTTACCGAAATGTGGCAATAACCGCACCCGAGCTCACACCCAGGGAATATCTGGCATTCAAGGAGTTGAGCTTTAATCTCTACCAGGGGTGTCCGGATCTGCCCAACACTGGTTATTAAGAAAGATGGTATATCTTCCTCAATAGCATTAATTCTGGGCCCTCCATGGTTGGGCATGGGGTTCTTGTTAACATTTGGCGGGGGTGCAAAGTTCAGAGCTTTAGAATCTACCAGGTCTTGCACCTTCATCTGTAAAGCTCTGCACTTCTCTGTACTGTGGCCAGGTGCGTTGGAGTGAAAAGCGCATCTGGCGTTGGCGTCGTAATTTCTTGGCAAACTGGAAGGATCTGGTGGTGCCAACGTCCTTAACTCAACCAGGTTGAGCTTCAAGAGCTGTGGCAGTAAAGCGGCATAAGGCATAGGGATTGGATCAATCACCCTATTGGCCTAAGACGGTCTCTGTTGGAATGGTCTTTGCTGATTGTTGTTGTTGTTGTTGTTGTAGTTTCTCTGAGGCGGATATTGAGTTTGTTGTTGGTAGTGAGGTTGTTGTTGTGGTTGATATGTCGGTTGCTGAGGAATTGGAGTGGGAATGGTGACTGCTGCCACTGACCTATGAACATATTGTGGTCTGCCCCTGCTGGCCTGAATAGCATTAGTCTCGCCGGTTCTTCTTGGACCTACAAAAGGTTTTCTGGGGTTGCCGGACGAGCTCGCACCATTGTCAGAAATCTTGCCCATCTTTAATAGGCTCTCAATTCTTTCCCCAGCTATGACTACGTCAGCGAAGCTGGTGGAAGAAAAGGCAGCTAGCCTGTCAATATATGTCCCTTGAAGGGTGTTCATAAACATGTCGGCCATTTCCCTTTCCGACATGGGTGGCTGGACAGCAGCAGCAAGCTGTCTCCACCTCTGGGCGTATTCCCGGAAGCTCTCCCTGGATGATTGTGACAATCCCATCAGGAGGGTCCTGTTAGGAGCCATATCCAGGTTATACTGGTATTGTCTGATAAAGGCCTCATCCAGGTCCTTCCAGCATCTGACGGTTGCTCTAGTCAAGTGAGAGTACCATTCCCTTGAAGCTCCTGTTAAGCTATCTTCAAAATAAAACATCCATAGCTTTTTATCCATGGTATATGCCTTCAGCCTCCCCAGAAAGGATTGTAAGTGGGTTCGTGGACAGGAGGTTCCGTTGTACTTCTCGAAGCACGGAGGTTTAAACTTGTGGGGAATCCTTACCCCGTCCACTAGACCCATGTCTATAACATCAAAGCCCAAGGAATTCTGAGACTCCAGGGATCTCAATTTTTCAGCAATTTCATCTAGCCTTCTGTCATAGGCTTCATCCCTAGCTCCCATCACAGTAAATTGATCTTCATGGGGGTCTTCTTGTAATACTCTGCCTGCAGTGGCATTCCCTTGCACATTAGCAGGGATGTTGACCTCTGGATGAAGGTGAGGCCCATACACCGGAGGGTTAACATGAGGCTGAACCCTCTCATTGTTGCTCGTTCCCCAGTCCCTAGATGGGGTTCCTCCTGGGTCTGCCTTTCTACTAATGCCCTTAATCTTTCTTGGCTCTGTGCCAATCCATTCATCACCTCCATAAACTGGGTCATCTGATTTCTCATCTCCAGTCTCTCATTGGCCATTTGAGTCCTGACCTCTGTAAGGTCCTGCTGTACTTGGTCCATTTGTATACCCGGAAGGTTGTTGCGAGTGGGATATCTGTGTGGACGGTTGAGTGGGAACACCCGACGTCGAGCAATAGTTCCTGGTTCACAACAGAGTTAGTAACAACAAAACAAAAACCTACAAAACAAAACAAAAGTTAGTATGCAATGCAGTATGCTTATTTGTTTCCAAGGTATCCGACTTGGCATTTGGTTTTGACCTTTCCAGACCCCTGAGGAAGGTGCTTTGATGTTGCTTGAGAGAAGAAGAACTCAGATAAAACAAACTAATGAATATATTACAAATGGAAAAACATACATAGTTTGTTTTTTACAATATATGCCCTCTGAGGGGTCAAAAATACAACATAAAAGAAAAGTACATGAAATGAAAGCAACAACAAGCAAAAGTCAGACACCAAGACCAAACTCATCCTCCTGGACTTCCTTCAAAAGTGCCTCAGTCACAGGATTAGCTGGATGCTCCGTGAGGTTCCTGATGAGAAGATTCCTGGTGGTGATAGCAGTGGTTAGCTTCTTGTGCCTGCTTTGGTCCTTTGACCTCTTTACATCAGCCTTGAGCATCAATTCTGAGATTTCCCTCTGGGCTGCTAATAGGGCTTCCTGTTGCTCCTTTGCATTAGCCTCCAACTGCTCAATCTTGTCCTGGGTTCTCTTATCCTCCTGAGTGCGAGCTTCAGTGATCCTGACCCACCTAGCTTGGCTCTCCTTCAGATAAAGATCAGTCCTAGCTCTCTGGAACTGGGCCTCTTTACAGGCATTCTTCAAAATTTGTTCTCCAGCCCTTGACTTCTTGATGTAGTCCTCTGACTTTTCAATCCTGGCTAGATGCTCCACCTTAAGCTTTTCTAACCTTTCAATGTCCAGAAGACCATCACTCCTCTCCCAGAGGGTTCTTTTCAAGGCTTCAGACAAATTCTCATTCCTCTCTTTGAGCTTTTCAAACTCCTCCAGGCTGACAGTGGCTGGAGGTGGTGCTGTGGATGGTCCAGGTACATCTTCAATGGTGAAGGGCATCCCAGTAATTTGAGCCCTGGCATGTGACCACTCATAATACTGAGCTGAGGCCACATTGTTGCATCTCCCAAGAATGGTTACCCCTTTAGTATGGACATTGTCCCAAGCCCAGGATGCTTGCCTGACAATAGCCAGATTAGGCTTAATCTCACAATAAAGGGTCTCAGCTAGATCTTGTACTCTAGGAGTGTGGACCAATGCATAGCCCAGCTGTATTTAGAATAGCAGAGGGTGGTAGTTGATGCAACCCTTCACTCCCATCAGAGGTACATTGGGGAACTGCCCACAACTAGTAATAATGTCCCTGCCCTTGGTGCTCTGGGTGCACCACCTGCTATCATTTGAGGTCAAAGCAACAAGTCTCCTAGCCCAATTCCTCTGTTGGTGAGGATTCAAGAATGCATCAGTCTTGGGCAAGTGCTTGAGCAACCAGGTATGGAACAAGGGAGCACAGCACCTCACTAATCTTCTTCTTTGCTTTTCATTCCTTTGGTGAACAGAGTAGTAGAAATCTCCCAGTAAGGTGGATACTGGGTTCCTTAGAATGAAAAGATGGATTGCATTCTTGCTAATAAACTTAGGCTCATCTGCAAATAATATAACCCCATATATGCTAAGGGCTAATAATGCACAGACTGCCTTCCACTCTCCCAAGGAGGCCTTCAGGATAGCCTGAGAGGTCAAGAAATCCAAGTGCAGACCAGAGATCCCAGCCTTTGCTGTCATGTTCTGCTCAATCAGGATGGGTTCCAGATACAGTGCCTTTGCCACCTCTTCATTACTAGGAAAAGCCATCTCAGGGTTGAAGGGGACTCCACCCCTGATAGGTACACCAATCAGTGATGAATACTCTTCCAACAAGGGTCCCAACTGAAAATTCTGGAAGGTGAAGCACCTCAGAGGGGGATCATAGAACTGCAGGCAAGTATGAATCAAGCTCCTCTGGGAAGGGTCCAAATCCATAACCACATCAAGGATGCCTCCATAATGTTCTCTGAATAGTGGTATATGGTCTGGAGTAATCAGGGCCTGGACCTTCCTGATGCCAGCCAGCTCAGGCTCAAAGAAATGGTAGGAGATGTTACTCTTCTTGGGTGCCATGCCTGCTGATGAAGAGCTGAGACAGATACTGATGATGGAGACTGACACTGGAGATGGGCCACTGACAGGCTGACACTGGTGATGCAGGTGACTGAAGCAGGTAGCTGATGAGGAATAGCTGAAGCAGATACTGGTGGAGATAGGTCTATGCAGATGAAGGGGTCAAAACCAAGCCAAAATATAGTATGGATACCTTGAAAAACAAATAAGCAAATGTTAAATGATGCAATGATGATGTATGCAAATGATATGCAAGGGTTTATGATCAAGCTGGATCTGATTACTGCCTTGGTATAAGTCCATGTATGTTCAAGAAATCCAGATGGAGGTTCATAGTAACCAAGGTGGGGGACTCAAATAAAGAGTCACATGTCCAGGGTTAAAAATCACAAGAACTGTCCCAAAACGGAGTACTCTTAATCAAAACAAAGTAACAGGGTATGCTGAGGTCAAGGTTACCTGCAAACCTGTAAACAACCCAACCCCCTCACAGGTGATGTTCTAAAAAAAGGATCCTCAGACTTGGATCAGTTATGAGAAGTGTAAACACTTCTAACCCGGAGGTACAGTGTTTACAATAACCATAAAATATCCTCCTCTAATTCACCTCAGTTTCTGAAGGTCATAGTAAAGGTCATCCAGACTTAGCAGGCTTCCCAGATAGCCCTAGCACTACAGGAAATCTGTAGCACAGAGTTCTCAAGAAGAAACCCATATCTGAACCGTGTTTCATATTCCCGCACCAGACCGAAATGGAATGGGAAAGAACATGAACCACTCTAGCCTAGGTGTCACTCAGGTCCCAGGTATAGGACCTCAACTCTCAATAGAACCCCACCCACCAAAGCAACAAAACCAGATCCAGCCAGAACAGTATGACAGTATGATGTATATAAAGCTGTAAAGAAAGCAGTAAACAAATTGTACATAAAGCAATAAATAAAACAAATATACAAACACAAATAGCACATAACACCCCAGTAAACACAAATCAAACAAGCGCTAGGAGGAACCCACAAAAAGAACCAGAAGCCCTGGTTACAGTATAAGGGATTCCCCAGCAGAGTCGCCAAGCTGTCGCTCCCGATAAATGAGAATAACCCAAATGAAGGTACAGACGCGAACGGTCGGCGAAAGGATGGTATGAGAACACACAGGAGTGAACTCATGAGAAAGAAAGAGTCGCCAGCTAGGCATTTTTATCCCGAAGGAAAGGTAATGCTGCATAAACCTAAGAAAAGATACAGATAAGACGGTTGCGAACCAGAGAGACTGAGAAAGGGGGTTGGTTACAACCTGGGAAGGTATTAGCACCCAGATTGTCCGTCGTACTCGACGGGATACACGCTTAAAAGATTTGTGTTTTAAAGGGGTAGTGTCAGTGCATTTTGTGTATAAAAGAGCTGGAAAGGATGTACAGGTGTCAGTGCGAAAGAAATGTGAAGTGTATAAATGTACAGTGTCAGTGTAAGGACAAGAATGAAATGCTCAAGATCATGAGGCTAAAAGAATAAAGCTGGGAAGAGGGGGAATATACAGAGACTTTTGTTCGATAACTGTTAGGTTATGCCTACGTATCGTCTCGTGCAATGAGGAAGTCAGAACACCGTAGTTCGACCCAAAGAGACTGAAAGATAAATTGACTTGTGAACTGCTTACTTGTCTATGCTCAAGTGTATAACCTGTTTGGCTCAGGTGCAAACTGTCTTGCATTAGACGGAAGAAGCAAGTTCTCGTTTGTGAGTGAATGAGATGAGAAAAGAATCCCGGAGGAGACGATTATTGTTTGTTTTTGTATTTTCAGTCTTTTATTGCTTTTTGGAGTTTGTCATAAGTTAATGAGCTTAAGCCTAAACCAATGGATTTAGTAAACTCATCACATCTTCCCTCTGATTAGGGGTAATGAGAGTACCTTAAGTGTGAAGTCAGCTTCTCACACTTAATCACCATGGTGTAGGATTAAGATCATTAACCTACCTATGATTATTTAGATGTTTTTGGTGTTTTTGTTTAGTGTTAAGTAATGAGACTAAGCCATAATCAGGGATTAAACAGACTCATTACACCATCCTAATAGAAGGATGATAGATGAGAATGTTTAAGCTGAGGAAAGCTCCTCAACTTAATCCATGATTAGGGATTAAACTCATGACAAAACAAAGCCTTTATTAAGTGGATTTTAGTTAATGATAAGATAATGAAGTGAGTTTTAGGGTTTGTAAGACAACTTGAGGGGGACTTGTCCATTAACACTAGGGTTAGTCCTTCTTGACCAATTAAGGAAGAATTAGAACCCTAATGCAAGGCCCAAGTTACAAGTTTGATGTCTTGATGATTATTAAGTGAATTGATTAAAGGATTTAAACACATTAAGGGTTTAACACTTAGGATTAAAGTTATACACTCCATCCTAATAGAAGGATGCAGTCATAAGCTTAATCACAAAGCCTTAAAGCCTTTAGGGTTTAGTCCCTGATTATGAGATGAGAAGAGAAGACTCAAAGAGACACAAAGGTAAAAGCTAAGTGGGGGACTTATCAAAACCCTAATCATTGTCATGCTTGGTTGTTCCTAAGGTTTGTGAGGTTTACAAGAGACATCTTCAGAGGAACCACCAGGAAGCAGATGAAAGGAGCAAGGAGAAGCAAAATAACTTGCTTCAGTTAAGAAGACAAGTCACTTTGAGGAAAGAAAGTAAGAAGAAGAAGAAAGAGCGAGCTCAATCTCAAGAATAAGGAAAAATTCAGCAATGATGCATAAGAGAGATGAAAAGGAAATGTGAGAAGTGAAGGCAAATTCACTTCTCAAAGTTACTTACCACCTGAAAAGTTAGTGAAAGAAATGCAATGCAATGCAAAATGAGATGAAATGGCATGATACAAATCAAAACCAGAAGCATAAGTATGATGATAATGATGCTATTAGATGATGCAAACATGAATCAAGGCATGAGGATGATCATATGAACACATGGATGCAAGAGAAGCATGCTTAGAACCATGGACATACATGAAAAGTTATGAAGTGTAAATGGCATACAACATGGAAAATGCAAGATGCAATGATCAAACATGTTTCTAACATGTCCTAAGATGTATTATGAATCAAATGGATGCATAAAATGTCATGGCAAGTCATGGTATGCAAGCAAATACAAGATGGATGCATATGAAAGCCCAAATTAGGGTTTATGATCAATGCACAAAACAAAAAATCAAAACCAGAAGCAAACATCATGATAAAAAATTGAAAATGCATTCAAAGGAACCCTAAACCTATACAAACTCACTGCCCAAAGGAGGGGTTCTAACTCTTAACCTAATGAGGGTTATGAATTTCTTAAGATTGCTAGGGTTTTAAGGTACCTTGTCAAGAAAAATGTCAAACAAATTGAAAATGCAAGATCAAATCATGCCAATTTAATCCTATAAACTACATGATATGCAAGATGCAATGCAAAAAGAATCAAGGTCCAACTCTTAAAGACTAGGCAGAAATGAATTTTCAAAGATTGGATCAAAATAATGCCTTGAAATGAAATTAATTCCATGAAAAATTGTCAAAAGACATCAAGATCAAAAAAAGAAATTTTGTTTGAGGGTTGGACAATGTTTCTAAATGATTTTAAAGGTTTCATGAATTTTTTGGTGATTTTTAAATACCTAAAAGTATTTTTCATTAATTAATTCTCATTAATTAATTAAAAATAAACTTTTAAATGATTTAAAAATAATTTTTAATGCAAAAAATAAAAATAAAAATGTTTTTGGTTTCTGAAAATTAATAAAAGATTGTATAAAAATTTTCAGAATTTTTAAAGATGTTTTACTATTTTTAATAAAATGAAGAAAACAAATGCAATTAAATGAAAAATAAAATGAATTAAACTGAAAAATATGAAAGTATGCAAAATCAAGGGCCAGCATTCAAACTCACACGTGCGCGAATTGACTTGGCGCCAGATCCAAGGGCTGAAATTCAAAATCTCCTAATTATGATAAAACCCTAATTAAATGCCCTAATGACTCTCAGATGACCGGAACAGTGTTCCGGTCATCTTCTCCGGCCAACCAAAAACACAATCTCACTCTCCAGGCCACTTCAGAAGCTCTAACTCTCCAGAAATCATATCCTACCCACCCCAAACACGAATCAAGCACAAAATCATGTTTAACTTCAAACACAAACACGAATCGAATCAAAGAAGTTTTTAGGTCAAACTTTCAGAACATCATAACATGCTTGTTTCTGGCTCATTTTCAAAAATAAATAGATCCCCATGATCAGGGCAACATACAGAACAATATTTTAACAAGAAATTAAAGTTCTGGAAAAATTGTTCATCATGCTACCTGAGATGGAGCTTTCGATTCAGGAGCTTTCTGACTGTTTCTTTGGCTCAAACAAGTCCCAATGATCCTCCTTAGAAGCTTTTGACACTTAGTTGGAGTTTATGTGGCCTCTAGAGAAAGTTGGCAGAAGCTCAGGTCAAGGGTGTGTTGAAATCGTGTTTTTGATTCAGGGAGTTTCTGGCTATGGTGATGGGTGGTTTGTGATCAGTGAAGCCTGCTGAGATTTTTTGTGAAGTTTGTTTTTGTGTTTGAGGCTTGTACTGAGTGTTTCGAATGAAAATGCAAGTTGGAGAGATTTTGGTAACTATGGCTTGTGGGCAAGATCAGAATGAATTGTGTTATGAAAATGAAGCCTTGGAGTGTGTTTGTAAGATCTGGATTGGGCAGAGAGTTGTTGTGTCACTGTGGGATTGGTATGGGTGTTCTTGCCAAAAAGTCAAAAGTTGTGTACTTGAGGTATGGGCAATGGTGTAGCTAGCTCATTGGCTTGTCCTTGCTCAGCTGAGTTTAAGGAGGTCCATGGAATTGTTTATGAGATGATTCAGCAAGTGGTTTATGGTTTGTGTAGTGTTTTGCAAATTCCATAAGGTTTGGCCCCTTTGTGATTTCTTGAAGTTCAAGGCATGAAATGAGATGATTCTTGGGCCAATTCTGATTTTTAGAGGTCATGTGATCATGTTGTGAAGAAATTGTACACATTTGAGGCCTTTAGAACACTTGAACAAACCATTTTGCAAAATGTCTCTTTGGTAGAAAACTTCAAATTTTGTGATTTTAGCCAACTTTGACAAGCCATAACTTTTGATCCACAATGAATTAGGTCATGTTCTTGTACTTTTTGAAAAGGGAATGATCCATTCTACAACTTTCATGACCAAAGTTTTTTAACTTGAAGCTTTTTTGAATCAAAAAGCAAGGGTTGAAAAAGTTTCCCAAAATGGCAATTTCATTAAAAGTCAAACTTTCCCAAAAAGTCAACTTTGCAAATGACTTGAAATTCTTCAATTTTGTGAACTTCCAACATCTTCTATGATCAAATAAAGATCATACACAATCAAAATGATGAAGAACACCCTTTGGTTGGGTCATTGGGGGCCTCAGATGCCCTGATTTTGCACTGACTTGCTTGAAAAGTCAACTCTTGATCAGATGACTTCCCCAAGGAATTTCTTCATGAAAATTGATATGAATGCTCCCTATATCATATAGAGACCAATATAAACAAGAATGACCAAAATATTTGGAGTTATGGCCTCTGAAACCAAAACCCTAATTCTAGGTCATCTGTGCAGTCAAACCTGGCTCTGCTTCCATGCCATTCTTAGTTCTTGTGATTCTTTGATATTCTTGACTTTGAGGAGATATAATATGATGATTGAACATACATGGACCCCTTTGAAGTGATTGATGACCTTTGGAGTGGCTCAAGAAGCTCTGGGATTGCTCAGATCACAAACCCTAGATGCAGATGGCTTTGAACCAATGCAGTGAAGCAAATATGTAATATGAGATGTTATGATTAAACTTATGCATATGAAATGATCACAAGCCATGGTGTGAATGGGTGAGGGCAAATTTGGGGTGTTTACACGGGGAATTCTGTTTTATTTGCCTAATAGGCTGATTTATGTTATGTCTTTTTCACCATCTCTTGGTTTACCTGCTGTTATGGTTTGAATGGGATCTTTCACGAAGGTTTCTGAAAGTCGAGGATCAGTGCCCATCTGGCTTTCTTTGCTAAATACCGGAACCGGGGCATGAATGACCTGGGATTGAAAACATAAACAACTGCATTGCATACATATAACCTGTTTGTTGTTTTGCAGGTAGTGTCTCAGTTACTAACGTGTTTTGTGTTTTAGGCACTATAGCTCCCCAGAAAGTTCGGGAACAACCAGTTGCACATAGATATCCGACCAAGATCAACAGAGAGCGAGCCATAGACCAGATGCAAGCGGACTTGGCAGATCTGAGACTGAGAATGGATAACTTTATGACAGTGATGGCCGGCATGGGGCAAAACCAAGAGCGTTTGCGGGAGATGATTGAGAATAATCAACCCAGGAACAACACTGCTGCTGCTGCTACTGCTGATAATCGTACCGGTGCGGGCGCACGTCAGGTTGAAATCCCCATTGCTCAACCAGGGGTGACAATAATCAATGATGGGTTGAATAATCTTCAGATGGATAATCATGATGACCAGTTCACTCTACTTGATGAAGCTGAAGGTCAAGGTGCTGAGATGAACAAAAGGTTTGAAGAGATGGCTGAAAAGACCTAAACAAAGACCTAAAAATTCAGAGAAAAATATTTTGGGGAAGTTTGATGAGCTCTTAAAAGAAGGAAAAAATAATAGGCCATTTATATGATCAATGTGGAAACCATGGACTCAAAAGACCTAAACAAAGACCTAAAAATTCAGAGAAAAATATTTTGGGGAAGTTTGATGAGCTCTTAAAAGAAGGAAAAAATAATAGGCCATTTATGTTTTATGGTTAGAGATGAAGAAATTGTACAAGGTGATTGGTCAAAATATGAGAAAAATGGAATTAAATCAAATGAGAAATTAATTTTGATCTCAAAAATGAACAAAAATAAAATAGAAAATTAAAGAAAAATGTGAGGAATATCCATGAACTAATTGGGAATTTTTAAAGGCTTTTTACTATTTTTTAAAATAAGAAACGAAAAATGAATAAAATGATAAAAGGAATTAAAAAGAAGTGAAAAGAAATAAAGGACATTGGGCCTTGGGGGTGCAAGAAGCATCAAAACAAACTGAACTGGGCTGAAGCGCACAAGCCAGGGGGTGCCAATAGGAACTGAAGACTTTTTCTGTTGACTTTTACGCACATGCCAGGCACATGCATCATTTAATTGCTGGAAGAATCATGAGCGTTGGATCAGATGGGATTAATGGCTACGTTATGTTCTGAGATAAAACATTAGGGCACTATTCCGATGGCCAGAGCTAGTCTCCAGTCATCTTCTCCGGTCATAGCTCTGCTAGGGCTTTCTCAATTCAACACAAAAATGGAATCTAATGGCATCATCTTGCTCTTCACTCTTCACTGATCACTAATCCACTCTCACCTTTGGCTTATGGTTCATGAATCATTCAAATCGAAGGCAAACATTAACCAACGTAAAACTGGATCTAAACATCTAATATGTCTATCAACTAGCCATAGATGTCATTGCTTCTATCAAGCTTCAAATGACATGAAAACAATGAAAAATAGTCAATTCGATTAAGCAAGTTTGCAGAGCATACCTGAAATGCAGTGTATTCTAATTGTTGATAGAAGGCCAGAGATGAGGTTCCAGTGATTGCTTGCTCTTGCCTGAATTCAATAGAAGTGAAATAAACACTTTAAACTTGATGATTCTTGAGAAACCGAAGAAAATGCAGTGATGTTCAAGATTTTGCAGAACCAACTCCTTGATGATTGAAGGTGATCAAGCCTTGAAAATGGAGCTACACCTAATGCTGATGATGAATTGAATAGGCTTGAAGCTGGAGAGAAGAGGATTGAGAATTTTTACTTCAATTTGCAGTGTGAAATCAATGATGCAGTTGATGATTCCAGGGAGCTTCAAGCTATGTTGATCATGGAGGTCATGCTGATGATGATGATGATAATGAATTGTGGCAGATTGAGGTTTGAGATGTGAAGATGAAGGTGGCTCGAAGGAAAATGTAGAGAGAGATTCTATGGAGTGAATGTAGTGAAAAAAATGAAGCCACCCCAAAATGCAGTGATGCTATCCATTTATAGGACCATTAACCATGGTTACTTTCTCCTTGAGTTAACTGAGTGAGCCAGGTGAAGTGAGTGAGGCAGTTATGCCAGTTATGCCAGCTGTGTGTTCTAGAACCTTCTTCCATTGGATTCTATCCCATGCTGCATAACTCAAGCTCTTATGGTATGTCTCGAATGCAACTTGCCTTAGGTGTTTAAAACTGAAATGAAATGATCCACTACACTCATGGACATGGTAATCATGGTATGAGGCATTCTGATGTGGATTGAGGCAAGCACAATGATCATTGTCTTGGATATACAGCATACCTATGGCTTGAATTTGGAGAGGGTGCATGGCAAGTGAGGTGGCCATGCACTCATATGATGATGCCTTCCTCAAATGAGCATATGGACATGAAGTTTGTGATCATAACATGTGAATTGAAGCACATAATTTGAACTGCATTGTGATCCCTTATGCCTTGGCTTGCAAGAAACCATATTGCATATTGTGATCTTCCAGGAGGTGTTTCTTCAAGCTCAAGTAATCAAAGCACTGACTTCTTATGATCAAATTGAAGAGAGTGATGCAGTGGACATGTTTGGTGTTTGGTTCAAGATGAAACATGACCTCAAAACATCTCAAACACAACAATGAACATCAGGTTATGAAGCTGCAACACGGGCCTGCATGGCCTGCAATTGGCCTGGCCAGATGCCCTGCACATTTTCAGTTTGAACACCCTCTCTTTGCCTTCCCATAACTCTCAATCCTTTGATCAAATGAAAAATCTTTGAACATCAAAGCTGTTGGAAACATGGCAATGAACAACTTTGTAGTTCAAAGAAAATTCATTTGAGGCCTCTAAAATGAAGAAAAATGGCTTTCATTGTGACCCACCACCTGTTTGATGAATTGCCAGGCAGGGCATGCGCGCTGGCCTTCAAGCTGCCTCGCCTATGACCTAGTTTTGCCTTGATTTTCCTCAACTTTACATGATCATAACTTTCTCATTTTTATGTTATGGAAGAGTTCCACCTATGGATTTGAAGCTCAAGATGCCCTCTTTAATTAGCTCCAAGTATAATTTTCATAGCCCTCATATTTTGGGAGAAGGCCTCATTCAAAGTAGCTGCAAAAATAGGCAAAACTTGCCATTTTTGGAAACCCTAATTTTCCAAAAATGGTAAGTTTTGGTTTTCTTGATTTCTCTTGATTCCTCCATCATTTCTTGATCAAATTTGAAACATAGGACTCTTGTAACCCTAATTTCATGATTTTGATCTCAAAAAGTCAGGAGTTGACTTTTTCTTCAGCATGTTTGACTTTTCCCCAAATTCCTGATTTTGAATCATCTGACCAATTGAACCTCTTCCAAAATGAATTTGTGGATGAAATTTGAACCATATACACTTGTTTTCATATAGAACACAATGGAATCCACTTTTGCTCAAAAATTCATGGAGAATCCCTTCACAATTGAAACCCTAATTTGGACCATTTCCTCATGAGAGGTTGCACTGCTTGCCTTCTTTGATCAAACCAAAACTTTCCATGAATTATGGCTTCAAATAAGAACTTGTGGGATGCTTTGGACCCTTAGCATGATGTTAATAAGCTTTGTGGCCCTTTGATTTCCTTTGTATAGCCTTCAGTTGCTACAATCATTGATCACATGCCTATGCCTCAGCTATGCTACACATGATGCAATGTTGTTGGTTATTTGTGAACTTATGTATGTTAAATGATATGCAAACTATTGAGGATATGAGAGGTTAAATTTTGAGGTATTACAGCTGCCCGTATTTAATTATCTGCAAGCTTGAATGAATAATTACGAAAGCTTTTAGACATTCAAGATATGGAGTAATTGAATACTCGAATAAACCTGGAAATTTGAACTCTGTGTAATAAAATATGTTGGGAAGAATGCCATCCTCAAATGACAATTCTCAAAAGGTCCTCAGATATAACACTAAACCATCCTTGAATGGAGACACAATGGCATACCGGCCTCAGTCGATAACACGAAACACAAAGAATGATCTCAGACAGACTTTGCAAAAGAGACAAACTGACCTCAATCAATAAGCTCAAGATGGTCTATCATCCTCGAATGATAGCCACAACAACAAGACCAACCTCAAAAGGACTCGAAGAAAAGAATGCAGTCCTCGAATGACAATTTACAAAAGATCCTCGGATCTAACACGAAACCATCCTCGAATGGAGACACAATGGCATACCGGCCTCAGTCGATAACCCGAAACACAAAGAATGACCTCAGAAAGACTTTGCAAAAGAGACAAACTGACCTAAATCAATAAGCTCAAAATGGTCTATCATCCTCGAATGATAGCCACAACAACAAGACCAACCTCAGAAGGACTTGAAGAAAATAATGCCATCCTCGAATGACAACTCTCAAAATATCCTCGGATCTAACATGAAACCATCCTCAAATGGAAACTCAATGGTATATCGGCCTCAGTCGATAACCCGAAACACAAAGAATAACCTCAGACAAACTTTGCAAAAGAGACAAACTGACCTCAATCAATAAGCTCAAAATGGTCTATCATCATCGAATGATAGCCATAACAACAAGCCAACCTCGGAAGGACTTGAAGAAAAGAATGACATCCTCGAATGACAACTCTCAAAAGATCCTCAAATCTAACACGAAACCATCCTCGAATGGAAACACAATGGTATATCGGCCTCATTCGATAACCCGAAACACAAAGAATGACCTCAGACAAACTTTGCAAAATAGACAAACTGACCTCAATCAATAAGCTCAAGATGGTATATCATCTTCCAATGATAGCCACAACAACAAGACCAACCTCAGAAAGACTTGAAGAAAATAATGCCATCCTCGAATGACAACTCACAAAAGATCCTCGGATCTAACACGAAAGCATCCTCGAATAGAGACACAATGACATACCGGCCTCAGTCGATAACCCGAAACACAAAGAATGACCTCAGACAGACTTTGCAAAAGAGACAAACTGACCTAAATCAATAAGCTCAAAATGGTCTATCATCCTCGAATGATAGCCACAACAACAAGACCAACCTCAGAAGGACTTGAAGAAAAGAATGCCATCCTCGAATGACAAATCTCAAAATATCCTCGGATCTAACACGAAACCATCCTCAAATGGAAACTCAATGGTATATCGGCCTCAGTCGATAACCCGAAACACAAAGAATAACCTCAGACAAACTTTGCAAAAGAGACAAACTGACCTCAATCAATAAGCTCAAAATGGTCTATCATCATCGAATGATAGCCATAACAACAAGACCAACCTCAGAAGGACTTGAAGAAAAGAATGACATCCTCGAATGACAACTCTCAAAAGATCCTCAAATCTAACACGAAACCATCCTCGAATGGAAACACAATGGTATATCGGCCTCAGTCGATAACCCGAAACACAAAGAATGACCTCAGACAAACTTTGCAAAATAGACAAACTGACCTCAATCAATAAGCTCAAGATGGTATATCATCTTCCAATGATAGCCACAGCAACAAGACCAACCTCAGAAGGACTTGAAGAAAATAATGCCATCCTCGAATGACAACTCACAAAAGATCCTCGGATCTAACACGAAACCATCCTCGAATGGAGACACAATGGTATACCGGCCTCAATCGATAACCCGAAATACAAAGAATGACCTCAGACATACTTTGCAAAAGAGAAAAACTGACCTCAATCAATAAGCTCAAGATGGTCTATCATCCTCGAGTGATAGCCACAACAACAAGACCAACCTCAGAAGGACTTGAAGAAAAGAATTCCATCCTCGAATGACAACTCATTAAAGATCCTCGGATCTAACACGAAACCATCGTGGAATGGAAACGCGATGGTATACCGGCCTTAGTCGATAACCAGAAACACAAATAAAATAGGACAAGATGAAACGGGACCGTTGTACATAAACGAGAGCCCAGGCAGACAGGACCGTTGTACACAACAAGAACCTGCGACGCAACTGTTGTACCAAACAAGATGCGGAATAAGTGACAAACATTGACTTGAAAAGGAAAGGATGCTTGTCAAATGGTATTGGTATCCTCTGCGAGGAGTATTTCAGGTTGAGAAGATGCTCCGGGTCATACGTAATACCTCAAAACTAGCCCATGCTGGCATGCATATGCTTGGATTTATGGCATAATGCTCCATGAGGATGGAAATGGTACGCTTTGGAGGATGCAAATGCAATGATGATAATGCGTATGCAAATGCAAAGGATCTCCCGGAAAGGAGACTGCAAGTATCCCAGATGGCTTGACTGGGGAGAATATGATGATCACTACACTAATATGATTCATCCTAATGAGGAGGAGACAACTCTGCTGGGAAAGCTGTTAATGATACACTGGCTCTGAACAGTCGCCACTGCCAAAAAAAATGGACTTTGAGATTGGGGAGCCAAGACCCTGCTGGAGTTGGACCCATCTTGTACTCTGGTGGGGAAGTGAAAATCCTCTGACTAGGCGGGGAACTAGAAGTATGACACTGCTGAGGAAGCAACTTGCTGGGGAGGAAAGACACTCCTTGTACTGCTGGGAATGGCCCCTGTATTGAAGGGAAGTCTCTTCTTGGGGAGGACACCAACCTTCTGCTGCCTTGCTGGAGAAGAAATTCAACTTCACTTCCATTGGGGATAATTGGAGACATCCTAGAAAACACCTGTTCTTGTTTAGGCATAAAGAAATGTTCCTCCTGAAAATCTGCTTTTAGCTCTGTTAGCAACACCTGTACCTGTACCTGCATAAACACAATTGATAGTGCTTTAAATATGGAGAGTTAGTTTGGATATGTATGCCCCAGGCTCATAGCATGAATCATTATCTGGGCATCTCGACACCCTTTCAGAGTTGTATTAAATGTTTTCATCCTTCTGCGTGAGTTAGAAAGCATTCAAATGTTCACAACACAATATAAATCACAATTTGCTGTACATTTTTGCAATCAATCAATGCTAGATGAAAAAAAACATAAGCGAATAGTCACAAGTTGACTGAAATCGATTTTTATTGATTTGGAAAAACGGCCATGAATAGGCATTACAAAGGAAGCAATTCCCTAGAAAGAGGAAATATCCAAAAAGGAAAACAAACTATCCTATTGGCAATGTAAGAAGTGGATCTCATCAAGTTTCAACCCGGTTATGACTCATATATCTTTAAGATGATCCGCTCGCTCTTTCCCTTGAGAAATGCAATTGAACTGGTCTTCAACCCTTAGAATAACCTCAGTTGTGGATAGCTTACGAATTTCGCAGATCTCAGTCGTTCGTGTTAGTCCCTCTTTTGCGTGGACCGCCCTTTCGGGTTTTCAATCAACCGGGATACCCCTTTTTGCCTGAGCAGTCCGATGTGGCTTTTCAACTCAGCGGGTGTACATTTTTTTTAAAAAAATTTCCCTAATTTTTTCCCGAGCCTTTTATTCTGTTTTTGCCTCGCCGGGATGCCCATTTTTTGCCTGGATCTTCATTCTGTTTTTATCCAGCGGGTCCTTTTTTACACGAAGTATTTTCTTACTGCGTCTATGTTGACAGGGGACGGGAAGTCTTCTCCATCCATGGTTGTCAACATCAAGGCTCCACCTGATAAAACCTTTTTAACCACGAACGGTCCTTCATAATTAGGTGTCCATTTTCCCTTGTGATCGTTAAGAGGAGGAATAATCCTTTTCAACACCAAGTCACCTGGTATGTACCTCTATGGTCGTACCTTCTTGTCAAAATCTTGCTTCATCCGCCGCTGATACAATTGTCCATGGTATACAACTGCTAGACGTTTTTCTTCAATGAGGCTCAATTGATTATATCTGGATCGGAGCCACTCAACTTCATCTAGCTTAATGTCCATCATTAACCTCAACGAGGGGATTTCCACTTCAATTGGTAGGATTGCCTCCATACCATACACCAGTGAGAACGGGGTTGCCCCTGTTGAGGTACGTACTGAAGTTTTGTACCCATGTAAAGCGAATGGCAGCATCTCATGCTAGTCTTTGTATGTCACAACCATCTTCTGCACGATCTTCTTAATGTTCTTGTTGGCCGCCTCGACGGCGCCATTCATCTTCGGGAGATATGGAGAAGAGTTGTGAGGTTCTATTTTGAAATCCCGACACAAGTCAGCCATCATCTTGTTGTTGAGATTAGAACCATTATCAGTAATGATTCTTTCGGGAATTCCGTACCGGCAAATGATGTCTCTTTTAATAAACTGGGCTACCACTTGTTTAGTAACATTGGCATAAGATGTCGCTTCGACCCACTTCGTGAAGTAGTCTATAGCAACCAGGATGAAACGGTGAATGTTGGAAACAGTCGACTCGATCTTGCCAATCATATCAATGCCCCACATGGCAAACGGCCATGTTAAAGACATGACACTCAAAGGATTCGGAGGCACATGGACCTTATCAGCATAAATTTGACACTTGTGACATTTACGGGAGTATTTACAGCAATCGGATTCCATGGTGATCCAATAATATCCCGATCTCAACAAATTCTTGGCCATAGCATGTCCTCCAGCATGGGTACCAACGGAGCCTTCATGAACCTCCTGCATCAACAAGTCTGCTTCGTGTCTATCCACGTATCTAAGCAGAACTATATCTAAGTTTCGCTTGTATAGCACAACATCTTGATTCAAGAAGAAGCCACCTGCTAGTCTTCTGAGGGTCTTCTTGTCTTTACTAGATGTCCCAGCCGGGTATTCTTGAGTCTTCAAGAATTATTTGATATCATGATACCAAGGTTTGTTATCTTCACCACTGTTAACTGCAAAGACATAAGCATGTCTTTCAAGACGGGAGACCATGATTCGAGGCACAAAATTTTCTTGACAAACTTTAATCATAGACGAAAAAGTTGCTAGAGCATCGGCGAACTGGTTTTCATCTCGAGGAATATAATTCAACTTGACCTTGGTGAATAAAGTTAACAGCCTCCTAACATAATCACTGTAAGGAACCAAGTGAGGTTGATGAACTAACCATTTTCCATTTACTTGGTTCACCACCAGGGCAGAATCTCCGAAGATCTCAAGGTTCTTGACTCGCAAGTTGATTGCCTCTTCAACCCCCATGATGCAAGCTTCATACTCTGCCTCATTGTTAGTGCATTTGAAAGTCAACCGAGAAGCTAAAGGTGTATGACCCCTTCTAGTGAGATGATAACAGCACCTACCCCGCTTCTGTTCATGTTCATAGATCCGTCAAACATCAACCTCCATTTGGATTTAGGGTCTGGCCCTTCCTCCGGAAGCGGTTCTTCACAGTCTTTCAACTTGAGGAACATGATGTCCTCATCCGGAAACTTGAATTTCATGGGTTGATAATTGTCGATTGGCTGCTGAGCCAAGTATTCTCACAATACACTTCCTTTAATTGCTTTTTGTGAAGTGTAATGGATATCATACTCTGTTAGTATCATCTGCCATCGGGCTACCCTTCCTGTCAGAGCCGGCTTCTCAAAAATGTATTTCACGGGATCCATCTTGGAAATTAAGAGAGTGGTATGAGTCAACATGTACTGGCTTAGTCGGCGAGCAGCCCATGCCAAAGCGCAGCAAGGTTTCTTGAGTAGTGAGTAGCGTGTTTCACAATCGGTAAACTTTTTGCTAAGGTAATAAATGGCGTTCTCTTTTCGACCAGACTCGTCCTGTTGACCCATCACACATCCCATTGATCCTTCGAGCACAATAAGATACATGATCAAAGGTCTCCCTGGTACTGGAGGCATGAGAATTAGAGATTCTAGCAGATATTCTTTGATTCGTTCAAAGGCTTGCTGATAGTCTTCATTCCACTAAATTGCCTGATTCTTCCTCAAAAGCTTAAAGATAGGCTCACATGTGGCCGTTAGGCGACAGATAAACCGTGCAATGTAATTTAGTCTCCCTAAAAAACCACGCACTTGTTTTTCAGTTTTTGGTTCAGGCATCTCTTGGATGGATTTTACTTTGGCTGCATCAACCTCAATTCCCCGCTCACTAACAATGAAACCAATTAGCTTGCCGGACCGGACCCCGAAGGTGCATTTGTTCGGATTCAACCTTAATCTGAACTTCCGGAGTCTGTCAAACAACTTTTCTAGATTGACCAAATGCTCTTCTTCTGTTTGGGACTTTGCTATCATATCATCAACATAAACCTCAATTTCATGATGAATCATGTCGTGAAATAACGTCACCATTGCCTATTGGTAAGTGGCTGCAGCATTCTTCAGACCAAATGGCATAACCTTGTAACAGAAAGTGCCCTAAGGCGTGATAAAGGTAGTATTTTCCATATCATAGGGAGACATTTTAATCTGGTTATAACCTGAGAACCCGTCCATGAAAGAGAACACAGAAATCTGAGCAGTATTATCAACAAGCACATCTATGTGAGGAAGAGGGAAATCATCTTTAGGGCTGGCCCTATTCAAATCCATGTAGTCTACACACATCCTGACCTTACTATCTTTCTTAGGGACCGACACAATATTGGCAACCCACGGAGGGTAACTAGTCACGTCCAGGAAACCAACATCAAATTGCTTTTGTACTTCCTCTTTTATCTTGATTTCCATATCAGGGCGTGTGCGTCTCAACGTTTGCTTCACTGGCTGGCAGTCTTCTTTCAGAGACAGCTTGTGTACAACAATGTCAGTGTCTAAACCAGGCATATCCTGGTAAGACCATGCAAAGACATCAACATACTCTCGAAGCATGGCAATTAGACAAGTCTTGATATATTCTTCTAATGAGGCCCTGATCTTAACTTCTTTCTTGTCTTCTTCGGTACCCAAGTTTATCACTTCGACGGCCTCTTCATGCAGCTGAATCATCTTCTCCTCCTGTTTAAGCAGTCTGGCCAATTCTTCAGGTAGTTCGCAATATTCTTCAACTTCCTCATCGGCTTGATAAATTGGATTGTCAAAGTCATACTTAGCCATAACAGGGTCGTCATTGATAAGATCCGGTGACAAGCACCTGCATGAATGGTGATTCATTCAAGGCTTTAGAAAAAGCTTGAGAAAATGAGAAACATTGCCATTTTAAAAACTTTTCTTTCTTTTTGCAAAACAAAAGCAAAAACAAAAGGCAAAGAACAACAAAAAGAACCCTTACAAAAAGCTACTATACTCCGGAAAAGACATAGTGCTTGAGTACAGGAAAGACCAAAAACAAAGATTAGTACTCTTCGAAGGAAGTGACTGAGATAAGCCTTTCAGACGACCAGTTGCTAAGTTGAATCCCTAGAATAGCAGGCCTGATCCACTCATCTAAGTCACAGTCACTATCAACTGCATCGTCCTGCACGGCACTGATGCTTCCATAATCCACCACTCCTGCACTCGTGAATGTAATCGGGCCTTGACGACCTCTAGCACTCGGTCCAGATGATGACTGCACAGGATGGTAACCAATCCCAAACATATCTTTCTTTTCTGGCACTTCTACTGGACTGCCCCAGCCTTCTCGTATCACAGATTCTACCACTTCAAGATCTTTCTTATAAGAGGCTATGGAAACCCCCTTCTTTGATTCTTCAGAAGAAGCTGCCAATGAAGATGCTTGTTCAGTTTTTAGGGGCTCAAAAGCTTGACATGGAGTTTTAACTATTTCTCCATCCATCTCCACATACTTGAATAAATCCAGATGACTAACAAAAATGTCTTCTTCCCCACTGACAGTTACAATTTGGCCTTCACAGACGAACTTTAGCTTTTGATGAAGTGTGGATGATACTGCTCCCGCTGAATGTATCCAAGGTCTTCCCAGTAAACAGATGTATGCATGTTGTATATCTATTACGTAGAATGTGGTATTCAAGATTTGTGGACCTACTTTAATTGGTAAATCCACCTCCCCGAACACCGATCTCCTCGACCCATCAAATGATCTAACTACCAGGTCGCTAGGCTTTAGAATCACTCCATCATAATCTAACTTCATCAATGCTTTCTTGGGAAGAACATTCAACGATGATCCAGTATCTACCAACACATGAGAAAGTACTGCACCCTTACATTCTAAAGAGATATGCAGTGCCCGATTATGAGCACGCCCTTCAGATGTTAGATCCATGTCTGTAAAGCCCAATCTGTGACTGGCATTGACACTAGATACCACCACTTCTAACCGATTTACTGAAATGTCCTGAGGCACATAAGCCTTGTTCAGGATATTCATGAGAGCTTTCTTGTGGGATTCAGAACACATTAGCAAAGACAAGATGGAAATCTTCGACGGAGTCTGCTGCAAATGGTCCACAATCTTGTAATCGCTCTTTTTGATAATTCTCAGAAATTCTTCAGCTTCTTTGTCAAAGGTGATATCTGGATCAGTTACTGGTGCGGGCTCATTGACAACCACTGGCTGTTTCCCTCTTGCTTTAGCCTGGGCTTCTGCGGTGTCTCTGGGTGGTATCACACTATTTCTTAGTGTTTCCGGCACAAATAATCTTCCACTTCTAGTAAAGCCCCCTACTCCAACGTTTTCTACTTGAGTTGGGGTCGTATTAAACGTGGCCAACTCTTGCTTCTGTCTGTTATAGTATACTTCGCCACCATAATTCCAGGGAATGGCTTTATCACTCTAATACAATATTGGTCCTGCAGTGGTGATGGTTATCGGTGCCACTCTGGCCCGTGGAGGAACTTGAGATGGATCGAAGAAGATGGTTACTGTAGAGTCTTCACTTTCTTTTACAACTTTGTCAAACTGTAGAACCCATTCATTAATCATGCTCTGGATCCCCCCTTTCAACTGCTCATAACCACCTGGGGCTTTAGCACACCCCGGAAAATCAACTTCACACCCAGGAAAAACACCCCTCTATGACAAGCAAACTTTAACAACACTCAACGGAGTCTGCAGGTCGTTGACATCACGCACTAAGTTTAGATTCTCCCCTTCATCAATTGCCCCAACCGTACCTTCGTGAGGAGGCATGGGGTTCTGTATTACATTAGGCGTAGGAGCGAAATTAATCGCTTTAGAATCCAGTAGGTCCTGAACAACATACTTCAGAGCTTTGCAGTTTTCAGTGGTATTCTCGGGAGCTCCGGAATGAAATTCGCATCTAGCATTTGTATCTTAACCCTCGGGGATTTGGCCCGGCTTTGGGGGTTGTAGAGTTCGGAGTTGAACCATATGGAGTTGTAGGAGATTTTTCAAAAGCTGTGAATAGGACATCGGCGGAGTTTCAAAATGTCTTTCTCTGGTCTTCTAGGGGTAATATGGACGAGGAGCTCTTTGTTGATACCCTTGTTGGCGTGGCGGCTGTGGTGGTTGGACTTGTTGTTGAACAGGTTGAGCTGATATAGTGACGGGGGCCACTTGCTGATAAAACCCTCTGTTGTTTCCTCCCCTCTGCGCGTACACTGCCCCAGTCTCTCCTTCTCTCCTCTTCACGAAGGGCTTCTTGACTCCAGAACTCGATGCGCCCTGATTCTGAATCTTCCCTTGCTTGATCAAGCTTTCTACCCTTTCGCCCATCAAGATGATATCTGAGAATCCACTTGAGGAACATCCAGCTAGCCTTTCCATGAAATGCCCAAGGAGGGTATCCAGGAATAGGTCTACCATTTCTCTCTCCAGCAAAGGTGGTTGCACTCTAGCGGCCACTTCGCGCCACCTTTGCGCATAATCTTTGAAGCTCTCGGAGTTCTTTTAAGTCAGACTTTGAAGTTGAGTGCGACTGGGCACCATGTCGATATTATATTGATACTGCTTGAGGAATGCTTCTCCCAATTCCTTCCAGCTTCTCACAGAGCTTCTCTCTAGCTTCATATACCATTCCAAGGATCCTCTGGAGAGACTATCCTGGAAGTAGTACATCCATAGCTTTTCGTCCCTAGTATGGGCAACAATCTTCCGGTAGAATGCCTGCAAGTGAGTTTTGGGGCAGGAACTACCGTTATATTTGTCAAAAGTAGGTAGCCTGAATTTGTGAGGAATAACCACCCCGGGGACTAGACCCATGTCAGACACATCTATCCCCAAAGTGTCTCTACACTCGAGGGCTTTGACTTTCTCAGCAAGCATAAAAAAGTCTTGAAGATTTCCTTATCCGCCGAACCTCATGTCATTGTTGAAAGAAGGGAACTGATCCTCCTGCCTGTCTTGTACTGGAATGAAAGTTGTTGCGCCCTGTTCTGGAACTTGAGGTCCACCTGGGCCATTGTTGGTGTTAGGAGGAGTCACTTGGACGTCAGGAGTAGTTACAGGGATATTAATATGAGGAGGGTTGAGCCCCTGATTGCATTTCTTAACTCTTGTTGTCCCTGAGCCATCCCTTGCATCATGACCATGAACTCTCCTATTCTGGTGCGAAATTCATTAAGCTCAGTTTGCATAGCATCCATGATTGTCCTCTTGTTGTTGCGAGTTGCGTAACGATGCGGGATATTCTGTCGAGGATGACGGGTCTTGGCGGCCCTCGCAATTTTTGCCTGTAACACAAATAAGTTAAGCAACCTGTAGAAGGCCTGCAAAACAAAGAAAAATGCAAATGGTGTGTATGAAATGAAATGTGTTCCTTTTATTCCCAAGGCTTCCACTACTTTCCCATTTTGGTGCTAAGAAAAATATCCCTTGCAAGAAAATCATGTGTGACATTCAAACTTGAAGTGGTGGCATTTATTTTGTGTCTACGCAACAGATATAACCAGAGACTTCAGGTAAATCGGAAGACAATTGGAATAACAAAGATCCTTACAAGGTACAAATTCTTAGGGAACTAAAGTTGTAGGTGCTACCTCCTTAGGGTAGAGAGGTGTTTCTATAGAAAATGGGAGTAACAGGGTTTTCACACGATCCTCCAACCAGCTGGAAAAAGGCTCATAACTGTTGGAATCCACTCTCCCAAAGTCTTTCTTCCCTTTCATCACTCTAACCTCCAAAGCTTGGGATACTAGTATGCTCTTCTTGAGATTTTCTTCTACTGGAAAGTATAAAGATTCATTTTCCTCTTCAATCAAAGGCACATCTCTTAATGGATAACCAAATTGCTTCTTGGACAAGATAGGATTGTAACTGATCCCACCTTTCCTTCCTATCAAAGGAACACTTGGGAAACTACCACAACTGACTAATATTTCTTTTCTCACAAGGTCTCTGTTGCATCCCCATGAAATGTCAGTTGAGGTTAAGCCCATTAATCTTTTGGACCACTTCCAAGATTGTTTCAAATCCTGAAAAAGGCCCTGATTTAGAGAGTTGCCTTACAAACCAATAAGCAAATAGGGGAGCACAACAATTTACATGTCCCTTCCTTTTTGCATTCCTATGGTGAACCCCGTAATAAAAGTCACCTAGCAAAGTGGGTACTGGATTTCTTCTGGAAAATATAATGATAGCTTCCATGTTAATTAAACCCTTCTCTCCTGGAAACAAACTAGTCCCATATACTATCAAAGCCAGCAAGGTGTTGAACTTAGCCCATTTGTTCTCAGAGGGCCATGTCCTGAGCTTCCTTGATAAGAAAATCTAAGAAAAGTCATTTACCTTTGGTGGCATCCACTTCTCTGCTAACTTTGGATAAATCTAGAAGAAAAGACTAAGCTATATCTTTGGATGAAGGCATCTTCTCTAAGCCATAGTAAGGAGCACCACTTTTGATGGGGATTTTGAGGATGCTGGATATCTCTTCTAATGTGGGAGCCAAGATGTATTCAGGGCAAACAAAAACCCTCAGTTGTGGATCATAGAACTGTAGTAGAGAATGCAAGTCATCCCTCTGATCAGTGGTTGGCTTATTCACATAGTTTAGAATCGTTCCAAACTCTTTTCTGAAATCATCAAGCACTTTGTCACCCATCAAGCCAAATAACTTCTGAATACAATCTGTCTCTGGATGTTGGAAAGTATAATGGACATTTCTCTTCCTTGGAATCTCCATGTTGAAGCATCAAATATGACCAGAATAGGAGGTAATGAACCCTGAGAGTAAAAAGAACACAAAATGATTAATGATGTTATGCAAGGCAAGGCATGTGATCAGTGATGTGTCTGTGTAGTGAATCAGGTAATCGAGTGTCTGTGCAAGTCCACAATATCATCACAAGTATCTTTCTGATAAGGAGTTCATGATTTCATACTCCATAATTAACAGAACAAGATCATATCACTAAAGTGTACTGGCATACATGGGTATGTTGAAGTTTTGGGCTCCTGCAAACCTGTAAACCCCTCCCAATCTCACGGGTGTGCTTCTCGGGTCAAACATCACGGACTCTCAAGGCCGAATAGCACTAATATGTTCACCATTTCTGAAAAATGGCTCATGAACAAATCAGGGAATCGGTTTGGCATTATTGTCGCTCCCCCAAATAGACACCAGGGTCCCAGTGTGCAGACGCGAACGGTCGGTGCAAAGCGATAATGAGATGAACTGACTAGAGTCACCAGCTAGGCATTTTTATCCCGAAGGAAAGGTAATGCTGCATAAACCTAGAAAAAGATGGATAAGACGGTTGCGAACCAGAGAAACTGAGAAAGGGAGTTGGTTACAACCTGGGAAGGTATTAGCACCCAGATTGTCCGTCGTACTCGACGGGATCCATGCTTACAAGATTGTGTTTAACAGGGGTAGTGTATGTGTTATTTGTGTGCAAAAGCTAAAGAATGAATGTACAGGTGTCAGTGCAAAAAGAAGTGAAATGCTCAGGAACTGAGGCTTAAGAAAGAATGCTGAAAGAGGGGGGGACACAGAGAATTTTGTTCGATAACTGTTAAGTTATGCCTACGTATCCTCTCGTACAATGAGGAAGTCAGAACACCGTAGTTCGACTCAAAGAGACTGAAAGATAATTGAATATCAACTTCTTACTTGCCTATGCTCAGGTGTATGACTCGTCTGGCTCGAGTGCTAACTGTCTTGCATTAGACGGAAGAAGTGAGTCTTCGTTTATGAATGAGTGTGATGAGAAACGAATCCCGAAGGAGATGATTATTGTTTGTTTTTGTGTTTTCAGTTTTCTTATTGTTTTTTATGTTTTGCATAAGTTAATGAGCTTAAGCCTAAGTCAAAGGTTATAAACTCATTATATCCTCCCTGATTAGGGATAATGAATCTACTTAAGTGTGAGATAAACACCTCAACTGAATTACCATGATGATGTAGGATTAATATCATTAACCTACTTGTGATTATTAAGATGTTTTTGGGTTTTTGTTTAGTGTTAAGTAATGAGTTTAATCTCTAATCACAGATTGGTGAACTCATTATACCATCCTAATAGAAGGATAATATATGAGAACACTTAAGCTGAGGAAGAGACCTCAACTTAATCCATGGTTAGGGATTAAATTCATTATATAACAAGCCTTTATTAAGTGGATTTTAATTAAAGGATGAGATTAAGAAATGGATTTTAAATTTGTAAGACAACTTGAGGGGGACTTGTCCATTAAACACTAAGGTTAGTCCCTCTTAACCATAAGGAAGAGATAGAACCCTAATGTAAGGCCCAAGTTACAAGATAAAGTCTTGGTGATTAGTAATGTGATTTGATTAAGAGGTGTAAAAAAATTAAAGATTTAACGCTAAGGATTAAAGTTATACACTCCATCCTAAGAGAAGGATGTAGGCATAACCCTAATTCAAAGTCCTAAAGCTTTAAGAGTTTAGTCTCTGGTTATTGAGATGAGAAAAGAGACTCAAGGAGACTCAAAGGTAAAAGATAAAGGGGGACTATAAACAACCATAAAAGTTATCATGCTTCAAGGCCAGCAATGCAAGAAGCATATGAAAAGAGAAGGAAGAAGAAGAATAAGTTACTTACTTCCTGAAGAAGATAAGTAACTTAGAAGAAAGAAAGTTAGAAGAATGGAACATAAGTGAAACAAATTCACTTCAAATACAAGTAAATATGCATATGAATGATGAGAAGAGATGGTAAGTGAAGGCAAATCCACCTCCCAAATAACTTACCAAGAGTTCCTGAAAATGTTAGTATGAATGCATAAGACATAAAGCAAAAGGAAATGAATTGAAAAGAGATGTGAAGACCAAAGTCAGAAGTGAAAATTCAATGTAAAAGGAATATGAGATGATTCAAAGTCATACAAGATGCATATGAATGATCATACAAAGATGAAATGCAATGAGAGCATGCTTAGAAGCTTGGAAACACATGAATGCTTATGAAATGCAATGGATGCAAAGCATAGAAAATGAATGAAGAAATGATCTAGCAATGTTCAAGCATGTCTTAAGATGTCTAAGATGTCATACAAATGCTTGAAATGTCATGGTAAGTTCATATGATGATGATATGCAAAGATGAATGCAAATGAACATGAGAAATTAGGGTTTTATGAATGTATGAGATGCAAATGACCAAAACAGAAGCATACAACATGATAAAAAATTGAAATCAAACTCTATCAAACCCTAATCCCACATAAGGTAACATCCCAAACGAGAAAGTCAGAAGTTAATCCTATTGAAAGTTATGAATTTTCTAAGTTTGCTAGGGTTTTTGGGTGATTCTCAAGGGAAAATGCAAATCAATTTGAGAATGCAAGATAAATTCATGACGAAAATAACCTAGAAACTACATGCAATATGTGAAACAAAGCAAAAAGAATCAAGTTCAAACTCTTCATGGTTCGACAGAAATGATTTTTCAAAGTTAGGGTTTAAAAATGTGATTTTAAAGAACCCTAATTCAAAGAAAATTGTGAAATTATGATCAAACCTAAAAATAAAATTATGAAGAGTTTGAAAATGTTTCTAAATGTATTGGAATGGTTCATGATTTTTCTGTGATTTTTAGAAACCTAAATGTATTTTTAATTAATTTAAAATAAAATAACATTTAAATATTTTAAAAATAATTTTTTAATACAAAAAATAAAATAAAAATCATTTTTGGGTTGAGAAAAATATTTGGATCAAAAATGCAAAAGGAAATATTTTTATGATGTTTTTAACTATTTTAAATTAAATATGCAAAAGAAATAAAATATAATGAATTAAAAATGGATTAAATGGGAAGTCAGTGCATCCAAAGGCCCAGATTCAAACAAAATTGGAGGGAGTTGACTAGCGCGTGTTTGGAGGGTCAGGATTCAATCTGGCATTTTTTAAAAATTAATCCTAATTAATAAAAACTAATTAACTAATTAGGGTTAATGAACACATCCTGGACCTTCATACACGCGCGAAATCCAAATCATACAGCCCACTTTTAAACTGGCCCCTAAATCCTAATTAGTGCCCTAATGATTTTCAGGTGACCGGAGCTAGCTCCGGTCATCTTCTCCGGCGAGACACTCAACCCAAGTTCTTCCCTAGGTCAAATTAAACCCTCTAAAGCTCCAGAAATGATCCTCTAACCCCCCTAAGCAAGAATCCATCATCAAATAACATTTATATTTCATCAAAAACAAGAATCGAAGCAAACAAGATTTTCGGGAAAACTTTCAGAGAGTTCATACATTCTCAAATCTCAACCATTTTCAAAAGTAAAGACATCAGCATGATCAAGGAAGCATGGAGAACCATTTAAGAACTTAAAATAAAGGTTCTGTAAAAATTGCTCGTGAGGTATACCTGAGTTGAAGCTTTTCAGTTTGGAGATTTCTGGCCTTTTCTTTGATGCAAACTAACCCCGATGAGCTCCCTGATGATGTTGCAATGCTTAGAACAAGTTTGTGATGGCTATTTTGAAGTGTATGGTTTTGGTTTTGCAGAAATCGTGTTTTTGATTTTGGAGGTTTCAGGCCATTTTGAGGGTTGCTTTGTGTTTATGAGTGATTTGAAGATGATTTGTGAAGTTTGTTTTGAAGTTTGATGGCTGTGTTTTGAGTTTCGAAGAAGGGAAGTTTTTGAAAATTTTTGTGCAATCTAAGTTGTGTGGTGATTCAGGCTTGGTTCTTGTGTCAAATGAGATCCATAATCTTTGTTTGTAATGTCTTGATTGGTCAGAGAGTGGTTAGTGGCACAACTTGATTGGTATGGGAGGTTTTGCAAAAAATTCAAATTTGTATACTTGAGGTATGGGCATGGTGCAGAGCTGCTTCAAGGGGTGTCTTGGCCTCAGCAGTGTTTGTGTATGGCCCTTGGATCAATAGAGTGCAGCTTGAAGTCTTGGATGAAGAGATATCATGTGTTTTGCAAATTTCCAACTTTGCTAATTTTGTGAAAATGAGGTATGGTTTCTTGTGATTCAAGGCACAATTCTGGTTCAAATGCATTGCACTATGTTGGTATGATGTTTAGAAGTCAATTAGAGGTCATGAAATGGCTTAGAACTTGAATTTGCAAAAAACCCTCTTTGGCATGAAACTTGAAATTATGTGATTTTTGCCAACTTTGAAAGGCCATATCTTGAGTTCTAGGATGAATCAAGACATGTTCTAGTACTTTTTGAAAAGGGAAAGACCTAATCTACAACTTTCATGTCCAAGAATTATTCATTTGAAGCATTTTTGGTCATGAAAGAGGAGGTTGAAAATCTTTCCCAAAATGGAAAGTTTCCATTACAAGTCATTTCCAGAAATGGCAAGTTTGCAATTGGCTCAAAATTCTTCAACTTTGTGAACTTACAACCACTTATAAGATCAAATAAAGATCATAGAACCTCAATTTGATGAAAATGATCCTTTGGTACCCTTGTTAGGGGCCTCAGATGCCCTGATTTTGACTTAACTTGCTTAAGAAGTTACCCAATGATCAAATGACTTCCACAATGAATTTCTTCATCAAACTTGGTACACATGATCCTTATAACATATTAAGAACATTAGAAACATGAATGACCAAAAAAATAAGAGTTAAGGCCTCTGAAACCAAAACCCTAATTTTGGTCATCTATGCTGGAAAACCCTAGCTCTGCTTCCATGCCTTTGCCATTCTTTGTGATCTCTTGACTTTTATGAACTTTGGGGAGCATAATATGATTATAGAACACACATGGACCCTCTTCGAAAGCTTCAAGACCATTGGGATGACTCAGATTGATTCTTGGATTGCTCAGATCACAAACCCTAGATGCAGATGAAATGCAGTGAAACAAATATGCAATATGAGATGTAATGCTTATGTTAAAACAAAAATGAAAGACCACAAGCCATGGTGTGAGAAAAAGTGAGGGAAAATTTGGGGTTTTTACAGCTGCCCTTATTCAAGTATGAGTTAGCTATGCAGGGTGTAAGCACATGGCTTAACAGACAAACAAGATAACTTGTGGTTGAATACCAAAGACAGTCCGAAATTTGCACTCGCTGGGGAGAAGAAGAAAAGGGATATAAATTGTAAAAGGAAGTATAGTATGATTATCAAATGAAAGTGATGGAGGACGACCATCGAGTAGAGGACGAACTAATGGGGATAAAATGGTAAGCAAAGAAATGACGGGGACGACCGACAAGTTGGGGAAATGAAGAAACCACGATGGGGACGACCATCGGGTAATAAAACTCTCTGGGGATATTTGAGGAAAACAATGATAGGGACGACCATCAGAATTGAAAGTAAAGTAAACAATGAGGGGGACGACCATCGGGTTAAAGAATAAATGAAATAATGATGAGGGACGGTCATCAAAGGTGAAGGACGATCACCTAGCAGGGGACGGCTGCTCTTTATCACGACATATGACGAATGTCAGATAGAAAAGGTCAACGATGGGGACGGCCATCGGATAAGCATGATGAAGGAAGATCATCAAGAGGTGAAGGATGATCACCTAGCAGGGTACGACTGCTCTTGGGGATTATCTTGGCATAGGACGAATGTTAGATAACAAGATCAACGTGGGGACGACCATCGGATAAATGATGAGGGGAAATCATCAAAAGGTGAAGGATAATCACCTAGCAGGGGACGACTGCTAAAAATATATCACGGGATAGGACGAATGCCAGATAGAAGGTTCCAACAATGGAGATTCCACTAGGGAAAAGGATGAGGGACGGTCATCCGAAGGTGAAGGATGATCACCTAGCAGGGGACGACTACCGAAAGCATCACGACATAGGACGAATGTCGGATAGAAACAAGTTGTTTTGTTGGCGACTTACTGGGAATGGTAAACACGGACGAGTGCTTGACAGTGTGTATAGACTAAAGATGCGGACGAGCATCCTTAGGACCATGATACAGACGAGTATCGGTAGAAGAAAATGATGACATGTGTTTGAGGATGATGATACGGACGAGTATCAATCGGTTTAGAAAGGAACATGGGTGAGTGTTGATCTGGTGAGGAGATGATATATGCAAGATACGGACGAGTGTCAGAGACTTCTGTATAAGTAAGATACGGACGAGTATCAAAAGGATTGTATATAAGTATGTACAAGTGTTGATCTGTTGGTGAAGTATGTGCAAGACATGGACGAGTGTTGAAAGATTGGTCAAGGGACACGGAAGAGTGTTTGACTTGAAGGGGAAGTATGACACGGACGAGTGCCAAAAGGAATATGTACAAGCTGTGAACAAATATTTGTATTTGAGAGTGCAGAAGCTATTCTGGCGACCTGCGTGGAGATATGGTGACACAGACGAGTGTCGAGAAGAGCATGTTAAATATAAATAGGCATCTGTATTTTGAGCATGCAAAGGGGAAGCTTTGGCTTTTATCTGCAAAAGATATGAGTTTTGTATATTTCTGTGATGGTATTTGCAGGCAACTGGCTCGAACCTGGCTTATGATCATGCAAATGTTTGATTTTTGCCGTAATGCTCCGTATTATACGGAATGCTACGCTTATTTCAGTGAATATGATGTGAATGTTATGTTCATGCAAATGAGAGAACTGATCCGAGACTCGGATCCTGCGGGGATAAATATCTCTGGCTGATCTGCTTGGAGGGAGAACCTGGCTGGGGAAGAGATCATTGATAGATCTACCCGGAGGGAGAACTCTGCTTGGGGAAATAGATCATTGGTAGCTCTGTCCGGATGGAGAACTATCAATGGGGATGAGGAAGTTTTAGCAACTCCGTTGGGGATATGTTTCAGGTTTTGCTCTACTGGGGAGCCAATTCTATGGGGAATCAATTCCATCAACCCTGCTGAGGATGAGGGAAATCTGGTATCTCTGGTGGGGAAAGGAAAGTTCTTTGACCACCTTGCTGTGGAAGAGGTTGTCAGGCACTGTTCGGGAGGAGATAACTTCTGGGAAGTAGTGATACTGGTGATTCAATGCTTGATATGCCCCATGTTGCGAAAGATTGTTTGTCTTGAGTACCTGTAACCTGTTAAGACAAAGGTAAAAACGCACAAGTGTCCCGAGGTATCCTTAACCGAATTCCGTCATAGGAATTAGATTTACTGAGAGCAATATATTTCCTGCAAGCATTTATTAAAATGGCTCATATGTTTTATGCAAGTGTTGTATTATGAACATTGGACACTTTGCAAACGAAACAAAAATGTACAAAACAAGGTGTGACTGAAAATTCTGATTTTATTAATTTGTGTGCCCTGAATTGGCAAGTACAGTCAAAGAAGCGAATCCCCTGGAATGAGGAGATTTCTATAAATTGAGAAAATAAAAGTGTTGGAAATGTTGAAGATGACGCTCCAGTGAGCTTCCTTTGCTATGACCTGTATGACCTTGACTTCTTCTTATCTTGATTTCTGAAGAAGGTTGATTCTGACCGGTGCTTTACCCTTTCGGAGCCTGCCATGTTGTGAGAGATACAGACGAATTCAGAATGCAGTTGTTTGCTTATTCCCGGATTTTGCGTGGATCGTCCTTTAGGGTTTTCAATCCACCAGGATACACATTTTTGCCTGAGCTGTCCAATGCGGCTTTTCAACTCAGCGGGTGTACATTTTTTTTATTTTTCCCTTATTTTTTCCCGAGTCTTTTATTCTGTTTTTGACTCGCTGGGATGCCCTATTTTTGCCTGGACTTACATTCTGTTTTTATGTCTAGCGGGTCTTTTTATGTGAAGTATTTTTTAACTGCATCTGAATTCACAGGAAACGGGAAGTCCTCACCATCCATGGTTGCGAGCATCGGTGCTCCACCTAAGAAGACTTTAGTTATCACATAGGGGCCTTCATAGTTTGGCGTCCACTTTCCCCTGTGGTCTGTATGAGGAGGAAGGATTCTCTTCAGAACAAGCTCTCCCACTTGGTATTCCCGAGGTCTGACTTTCTGATCGAAGGCTTTCTTCATTCGCTTCTGATATAACTGCCCATGACAGATGGCAGCTACCCTTTTCTCTTCAATCAGATTCAGTTGATTGTACCGAGACCGGACCCATTCTACTTCATCCAGTTTCACATCCATCATTACCCGTAAGGAGGGTAGCTCAACTTCAACATGTAGGACAACTTCCATACCATACACAAGCTGATAAGGCGTTGCCCCGGTAGACGTTATGATTGAGGTTCGGTACCCATGCAAAGCAAATGGTAGCATCTCATGCCAGTCCTTATAGGTAACTACCATCTTTTGTACAATCTTCTTGATGTTCATGTTAGCGGCCTCAACAGCGCCGTTCATCTTTGGCTTGTAAGTAGAAGAGTTATGATGTTGAATTTTGAAGTCCCGACAAAGTTTTGCCATTATTTTGTTGTTCAAATTGGAACTCCATATTGACAGATGATATCTCTTTTCAGAAATCCATATTGACAGATGATATCTCTTTTCAGAAATCTGGATACCACTTGTCCGGTGACGTTTGCGTATGAAGCTGCTTCGACCCATTTGGTGAAGTAATCAATGGCTTTTTAAAGGATTTGGAGGCACATGCACTTTATCCGCGTAGATCTGGCACTTGTGGCATTTTCTGGCATAGGCACAACAGTCTGCATCCATTGTGATCCAGTAATAACGTGATCTTATCAATTTCTTTTCCATTGCATGTCCCCCGGCATGGGTACCAAAAGAACCTTCATGCACCTCGTGCATCAGGAGGTCTGCTTCCTTCTTGTCAACACATCTGAGTAGGACCATGTCAAAGTTTTGCTTGTATAATGAACCATTAACATTGAGGAAGAAACTACCGGCCATCCTTCTTAATGTCTGTAAACACCCCAAATTTGCCCTCACCCATTCACACCATGGCTTGTGATCATTTCATATGCATAAACACAATCATAACATCTCATATCACATTCTTAAGTCTCTGCATTGGTTCTAAGTCATCTGCATCTAGGGTTTGTGATCCGAGCAATCCAAGAGCTTCTTGAGCCACTCCAAAGGTCAACAATCACTTCAAAGGGGCCCATATGTGTTCAAGCATCATATTATATCCTCTCAAAGTCAAGAATGCCAAAGAATCACAAGAACTGGGATTTGTGTGGAGGCAGAGCCAAGTTTGACTGCACAGTTGACCTAAAATTAGGGTTTTGGTTTCAGAGGCCATAACTCCAAATTTTTTGGTCATTCTTGTTTCTATTGGTCTCTATATGGTATAGGGAGTGTGCATATCAATTTTCATGAAGAAATTCCATGGGGAAGTCATCTGATCAAGAGTTGACTTTCTGGACAAGTCAGTGCAAAATCAGGGCATCTGAGGCCCCCAATGACCCAACCAAGGGGTGATCTTCATCATTTTGAGTGTATTTGATCTTTATTTGATCATGGAAGAAGGTTGAAGTTCACAAAATTCAAGAATTTGAAGTTTTTTTGCAAAGTTGACCTTTTAGGGCATGGTTGACTTTTAATGAAATGTCATTTTATGCAACTTTTTCAACCCTTACTTTTTGATCCAAAAATGCTTCAAATGGAAAAACTTTGGTCATGAAAGTTGTATATTAGATCTTTCCCTTTTCAAAAAGTACAAGAACATGACCTAATTCATTTTGGATCAAAAGTTATGGTGTGTCAAAGTTGGCAAAAATCACTAATTTTCAAGGTATGCACCAAATGAGAAACTTGCAAAAACATTGTACCAAGGCATTTGTGACTTCTAATTCATGTCAAACCATTTCACAAACATCACATGTGACCTAAAGTTCAGAATGGACCAAGGGTTTCTCATGTTTCATGGTTTTTATAGCAAGATCTTTCCATATGAACCAAAAGTGATCAACTTGCAAAAACCATCATCACACCTCACCCACTTGTTGCCTTGGCTGCTGAACCAGCCCTAACATTTCCCCTCACCCTGCTGCGCCAGCCCACACACTTGTACTAGCCTAGAACCCAACCCATGCCTCTCTTACACAAAGGTTGACAATTTGCAAAAGTGGCCATACCAATCAATAAAGGGCAGGTCACATCATCTGACCAATGAGATTTGTTTATGTGGATCAAATGCTAGCTAAACATAACAACAAGCAAGGCTGAAGCTCACCACAACTCAGCATACACAAACTCACTCCAACTTGCATTTCTCTTCGAATCTCTCTACACAAGTCTCAAACACAAAGAAAAACTTCACAAATCATCTCAACTCACCTCACTGGTCAGAAACCAACCATTGTTTTGGCTTGAAACCCCCCATATCACAAATACGAATTTCACATCCCCTTGGCCTGAGTTTCTGTCAACTTTCTCTAGAGGCTATATAAACTCCAACCAAAGGTCAAAAGCTTCTAAGGAGGATCATTGGGACTTGTTTGAGCCAAAGAAGCAGCCAGAAAGCACCTGAATCGAAAGCTCCATACCAGGTAGCTTCATGAACCTTTTTTCCAGAACTCCATTTTCTTGTTAGAATCTTGTTTTGTATGTTGCACTGATCATTGGGATCTATTTACTTTTGAAAATGAGTAAGAAATGAGTTTATACTGAGGCTCTGAAATTTCACCCGTGAAATTTGTTTCCTTCGATTTGTTTGTTTCTTGGGGTTTAAATGATGTTTGAGGGTGGATTTGTATCCTAGGATGTTAGAGGATCACTTTGCTGTGTTTAATTTGATGATTGGTAGCCTGTATCATGATCTAGGGTTTTGATGCTGCCGGAGAAGATGACCGGAGCTTCCCTCCGGTCACCTGAATGTTATTAGCCCTAATCCCAGTCATTAAGTCCATTTGAATTTCACGCGTTGGATTGTCTGACTTTGTTGACTTCGCGCGTACACGTGTGGTCCAGATGAGCTCTTTTTGCCCTAATCATCATTAGCCTGATTAATCCACTTAATTAATTCATAAAACTCAATTAAAGTCAGAGTCAATCCAGACCATTCATCTGCGCGCCAAGTCAATGGTCTCCTCCCAACTTTGAACCTCATGCGTTGGATCAGAATACTTTCCATTTTATTTTGTTTTCTTTTATTTTCTTTCTATTTAATTTGTACAATTTATTTAAAATAATAAAAACCATTTAAAAATTATGAAACTTTTTGTCAAGAGTTTCATTAATTTTTAAAACACAAAAATATTTTTATTTTCATTTTTAGTATTAAAAAAGTATTTTTAAATATTTAAAAGATTATTTTTAATTGATTAATGAAAATTAATTTATTAAAAATACTTTTAGGTATTTAAAAAATCACAAAAAATTCATGAAATGTTTTAAGACATTTAGAAACATTGTCCAACCTTCAAACCAAATTTATTTTTTGATCTTGATGCATTTTGAGAATTTTTCATTGAATTAAAATCATTTTGATGCATTATTTTGATCCAAACTTCAAAAAATCATTTCTGCCTAACCATGAAGAGTTGGACCTTGATTCTTTTTGCATTGCATTGTGTTTAGCATGTAGTTTGTGAGATTAAATGGTCATGATTTGATCTTTCATTTTCATTTTGTTTGGTAATTTTCTTGTTAAGGAACCCTAAAACCCTAGAAAACTTAGAAAAATCATAACTTGAAATTGGTTAGGAGTTAGAACCTCTCATTTGGGCAGTGAGTTAGTATAGATTTAGGGATCCTTTGGGTGCATTTTCAATTTTTTGTAATGTTGTTTGCTTCTGGTTTTGGTTTTTGTTTGATGCTTTGATCATAAACCCTAATTTGGGCTTCCATATGCATCCATCTTGCATTCTCTTGCATAACATGACTTGCCATGACATCCCATGCCTCCATTTGATTAATTTAACATCATAAGACATATTGAAAGCATGTTTGATCATTGCATCTTGCATTTGTCATGTTGTATGCCATGTGCCTTCCATAACTTTTCATGTATGTTCTTGGTTCTTAACTTGCTCCATTTGCATTCATAAGCTTGTATGATCATCCCCTTGTGCTGCCTCATGTTTGTAACATCTCATAGCATCATTAACATCATGTGTATGCTTCTGGTTTTGTTTCTCATCATGTCATGTCATCTCATCTTGCATTGCATTGCATTTCTTTTCTAACCTTTCAGGTGGTAAGTGACTTTGAGAAGTGAATTTGCCTTCACTTCTCACAACTTCTTTTCATCTCTCTCATGCATCCATGCTGAAATTTTATATGTGTTTGAGTTTGAGCTTGCTCATCCTTCTTCCTCATACCTTCTTTCTTCAAGTGACTTGACTTCTTGAATGAAGCAAGTCACTTTGTTTCTCTTGATCCTTTCATCTGCTTCCTGGTGGTTCCATTGAAGACTTCTTTCTTAAACCTCACAAACCCTAGGAATGACCAAGCATGACAATGATTAGGGTTTTGATTAGTCTCCCCTCTTAGTTTTACCTTTGTGTCTCTTTGAGTCTTCTCTTCTCATCTCATAATCAGGGACTAAACCCTAAAGGCTTTAAGGCTTTGTGACTAAGCTTATGCCTGCATTCTTCTATTAGGATGGAGTGTATAACTTTAATCCTAAGTGTTAAACCCTTAAGGTGTTTAAATCTCTTAATCAATCCACTTAATAATCATCAAGACATCAAGCTTGTAACTTGGGCCTTGCATTAGGGTTCTAATTCTTCCTTAATTGGTTAAGAAGGACTAACCCTAGTGTTAATGGACAAGTCCCCCTCAAGTTGTCTTACAAACCCTAAAAATCACTTCATCATCTCATCATTAACTAAAATCCACTTAATAAAGGCTTTGTTTTGTCATGAGTTTAATCCCTAATCATGGATTAAGTTGAGGAGCTTTCCTCAGCTTAAACATTCTCATCTATTATCCTTCTATTAGGATGGTGTAATGAGTCTGTTTAATCCTTGATTATGGCTTAATCTCATTACTTAATACTAAACAAAAACACCAAAAACATCTAAATAATCACAAGTAGGTTAATGATCTTAATCCTACACCATGGTAGTTAAGTGTGAGAATCTGACTTCATACTTAAGATATTCTCATTACCCCTAATCAGAGGGAAGATGTGATGAGTTTACTAACCCATTGGTTTAGGCTTAAGCTCATTAATTTATGACAAACTTCAAAAAGCAATAAAAGACTGAAAAATAAAAAACAAACAATAATCGTCTCCTTCGGGATTCTTTTCTCATCATCTTCACTCACAACCGAGAACTTGCTTCTTCCGTCTAATGCAAGACAGTTTGCACCTGAGCCAGACAGGTCATACACTTGAGCACAGACAAGTAAGCAGTTCACAAGTCAATTCATCTTTCAGTCTCTTTGGGTCGAACTACGGTGTTCTGACTTCCTCATTGCACGAGAGGATACGTAGGCATAACTTAACAGTTATCGAACAAAAGTATCTGTATATTCCCCCTCCTTCTAGCCTTATTCTTTAGCCTCATTATCATGAGCATTTCACTCTTGTCTTTACACTGACACTGTATATATTGCACTTCACACTTCTTTTACACAAACATTTGTACATCCCTTTCCAGCTCTTTTATACACAAATTGCACTGACACTACCCCTTTAAAAACACAAATCTTTTAAGCGTGGATCCCGTCGAGTACGACGGACAATCTGGGTGCTAATACCTTCCCAGGTTGTAACCAACCCCCTTTCTCAGTCTCTCTGGTTCGCAACCGTCTTATCCATCTTTTCTAGGTTTATGCAGCATTACCTTTCCTTCGGGATAAAAATGCCTAGCTGGCGACTCTATTCATTTCATTTCTCTTTTCGCCGACCGTTCGCGTCTGTACCCCTTCTGACCAGGTGTCATTTTGGTGGGAGCGACAGCTTGGCGACTCTGCTGGGGACCCTTATGCTGTAACCAGGGCTTCTGGTTCTTTTTGTGGGTTCCTCCTAGCGCTTGTTTGATTTATGTTTACTAGGGTGTTATGTGCTGTCTGTGTTTGTATATTTGTTTTATTTTTGCTTTATGAACAGTTTTGCTTACTGCTTTCTTTATAGCTTTGTGCATATATATCATACTGTCATGCTGTCTGTGCTGGATTTGTTTTGTTGCTTTGGTGGGTGGGGTACTATTGAGAGTTAAGGTCCTATACCTGGGACCTGAGTGACACCTAGGCTAGAGTGGTTCATATTCTTTCCCATTCCATCTCGGTCTGGTGCGGGAATATGAAGCACGGTTCAGATATGGGTTTCTTCTTGAGAACTCTGTGTTGCAGATTTCCTGCAATGCTAGGGCTATCTGGGAAGCCTGCTAAGTCTGGATGACCTTTAGTATGGACCTTCAGAAACTGAGGTGAATTAGAGGAGGAACTTTTATGGTTATTGTAAACACTGTACCTCCGGGTTAGAAGTGTTTACACTTCTCATAACTGTTCCAAGTCTGAGGATCCTTGTTTTAGAACACCATCTGTGAGGGGGTTGGGCTGTTTACAGGTTTGCAGGTACCCTTGGCCCCAGCATACCCTGTTACTTTGTTTGATTAAGAATACTCCATGTTGGAACAGTTCTTGTGATTCTAAACCCTGGACATGTGGCTCTTTATTTGAGCCCCCCACCATGGTTACTGGGCTTATAGACCTCCATCTGGACTTCTTGAACATACATGGACCTATATCAGAGCACTTGATCAGATCCAGCTCAGTCACAAACCCTTGCATATCATTTGCATACATCCTCATTACATCATTCTAACATGTGTTTATTTGTTTTTCAGGGTATCCATCCTATCACTTTGGCTTGGTTTTGACCCCTTCTTCAGTGTAGACCTATCTTTGCTTCAGCTATCAACCACTTGCTTCAGTCACTTGCATCCTCAGTCTCAGCCTATCAGAGGCCCATCTTCAGTGTTGTCCTCAGTCATCATCATCAGCACCCATTCTTCAGCAACATGGCACCTAAGAAGAGTAACATCTCCTACCACTTCTTTGAGCCTGAGCTAGCCAGCATCAGGAGGATTCAGACCCTGATTACTCCAGACCACATACCATATTTCAGAGAACATTATGGAGGAATCCTTGATATGGTATTGGATTTGGACCCTTCACAGAGGAGCCTGATACATACCTGCCTGCAGTTCTATGACCCTCCCCTGAGGTGCTTTACATTTCAGAATTTCCAGTTGGGACCTTTGCTGGAGGAGTATTCATCATTAGTTGGTGTGCCCATCAGGGGTGGAATCCCCTTTAACCCGGAGATGGCTTTCCCAAGTAATGAGGAGATAGCAAAAGCATTACACCTGGAACCAGTTTTGATTGGGCAGAACTTGACATCTAAAGCTGGAATCTCTGGTTTTCATCTGGATTTCTTGACTTCTCAGGCTAGTCTGAAGGCCTCCCTGGGGGAGTGGAAGGCAGTCTGTGCTCTGTTGGCCCTTAGCATATATGGGATCATACTTTTTGCAGATGAGCCTAGGTTTGTTAGCAAGAATGCAGTCCATCTTTTCTTCCTGAGAAACCCAGTGCCTACCTTACTGGGAGATCTTTATTACTCAGTTCATCAAAGGAATGAAAAGCAAAGGGGAAGATTAGTAAGATGCTGTGCACCTTTGTTCTATACTTGGCTACTCAGACATTTGCCAAAGACTGATGCATTCCTGAACCCTCACCAGCAGAAGAACTGGGCTAGGAGGCTTGTTGCTCTAACCTCAGATGATATCAGATGGTGTACTCAGAGTACTAAGGGCAGAGACATCATCACAAGTTGTGAGCAATTTCCCAATGTGCCTCTGATTGGAGTGAAGGGTTGCATCAATTACAACCCTCTGCTTTTCAAAAGACAACTAGGCTATGCATTAGTCCATCCTCCTAGAGCACAGGACCTGACTGAGACCCTTTATGTTGAGATCAAGCCTAATCTGGCTAGTGTCAGGCAGGCATCCTGGGCCTGGGACAATGTGCAGACTAAGGGGGTAACTATTCTGGGAAGATGCAATAATGTAGCCTCTGCCCAATACTATGAGTGGTCACATGCCAGGGCCCAAATTTCTGGAATGCCCTTCACTATTGAAGATATGCCTGGACCTTCCACAGCACCACCTCCAGCAACTGTTAGCTTAGAGGAGTTTGAGAAATTGAAAGAGAGGAATGAGAAGTTGACTCAAGCTCTACAGAAGACCCTCTGGGAGAGAAGTGATGGTAGGTTGGATATCGAGAGGCTGGAAAAGATGAAAGTGGAGCATTTGGCTAGAATTGAGAAGTCTGAGGATTACATTAAGAAGTCTAGGGCTGGAGAACAGATCTTGAAGAATGCCTGCAAGGAAGCTCAGTTCCAGAAGGCCAGGACTGATTTGTATCTGAAGGAGAGTCAGGCTAGGTGGGTCAGGATCACCGAAGCCCGTACTCAGGAGGACAAAAGGACTCAGGATAAGATGGAGCAGATGGAAGCTAGTGCGAGAGAGCAACAGGAAGCCCTGGCAGCAGCCCAAAGGGAGGTCTCAGAGTTGAAGATCAAAGCTGGAGTGAAGAGGTCAAAGGACCAGAGTCAGCACAAGAAGCTAACTGCAGTTGTTGCCACAAGGAATCTCCTTATCAGGAACCTTACGGAGCGTCCAGCTGATCCTGTGACTGAAGCACTTCTCAAGGAAGTTCAGGAGGATGAATTTGGCCTTGGTGTTTGACCTTTTGCTTGTTGTTTCTTTCATTTTTATGTACTTTTCTTTATGTTGTACTTTTGACCCCTCAGAGGGCCTGTATTGTAAAAGAAACAAATATTGTATCATTTACCTTTTTGTAATATAAGTGTTGTTTTGTTTCATCTGACTTCTTCAAGCAACATCACAAGCATCTTCTTCAGGGGGTCTGGAAAGGTCAAAACCAAGTACCAAGCCGGATACCTTGGAAACAAATAGACACACTGCATTGCATACTAACCTTTTGTTTTGTTTTGTAGGTTTTGTTTTATTGTTACTAACTCTGTTGTGATCTCAGGAATTATTGCTCGACGGCGTGTGTTTCCACTCAACCGTCCACATAGATATCCGACCCGTAACAACCTTCCGGGCATACAGATGGATCAGATGCAGCAGGACCTTACAGAGGTCAGGAACCAAATGACCAACGAGAGGTTGGAAATGAGGACTCAAATGACACAATTTATGGAGGTAATGAACAACATGGCTCAAAGCCAGGAGAGGCTCAGAGCACTGGTAGAAGGGAGAAACCAGGAAGACCATCAGCCAGGGACTGCTGGGACTAGCAACAATGAAAGAGTCCAACCTCATGTCAATCCCCCAGTCTTTGGACCCCACCTCCATCCAGAGGCCAACATCCCTGTCAATATACAAGGGACTGCCACAGCAGGGAGGGTACTGCAAGAAGACCCCCAGGAAGATCAGTTCACAGTGATGGGAGCTGGGGAGGATGCCTATGATAGAAGGCTGGATGAGATAGCTGAGAAATTAAGATCCTTAGAGTCTCAAAACTCTCTGGGTTTTGATGTTATGGATATGGGCTTGGTAGACGGGGTCAGGATTCCCCACAAGTTTAAGCCACCATGCTTTGAGAAGTATAATGGGACTTCCTGTCCCCGGACCCATCTACAATCTTTTCTCGGGAGGCTGAAGGCCTATACCATGAACGAGAAGCTGTGGATGTTTTATTTCGAGGATAGCTTGACTGGAGCTTCAAGGGAGTGGTACTCCCATCTGACAAGAGCAACTATTAGATGCTGGAAGGACCTGGCAGAGGCCTTTATCAGACAGTATCAATACAACCTGGATATGGCACCCAACAGGACCCTCCTAATGGGAATGTCACAGTCATCCAGGGAGAGCTTCCGAGAGTACGCTCAAAGATGGAGACAGCTTGCTGCTGCTGTCCAGCCACCTATGTCAGAGAGGGAGATGGCTGATATGTTCATGAACACCCTTCAGGGGACTTACATTGATAGGCTAGCTGCCTTCTCATCTACCAGCTTTGCAGATGTAGTCATAGTCGGGGAGAGAATTGAAAGCCTATTGAAGATGGGTAAGATCTCAGACAACGGTGCAAGCTCATCCAGTAATGCAAGAAAGCCTTTTGCAGGCCCAAGAAGAACTGGTGAGACCAATGCTATCCACACCAACAGGGGCAGGCCCCAATATGTTCATAGATCTGTGGCAGCAGTCACCATTCCCGCTCCAGCTCATCCACAACCAGCTTATCAACCGCCGCAACAAAATTATCAACAACAACCTCAGTACCAACAACAAACTCAGTATCCTCCGAGAAATTACAACAACAGCAACACCAACAACAACAATCAGCAGAGACCATTCCAACAGAGAACTTCTCAGGCCAACAGGGTGATCGATCCGATCCCTATGCCCTATGCAACATTACTGCCACAACTCCTGAAACTCAACCTAGTTGAGCTAAGGACATTGGCCCCTCCAGACCCCAACAGTCTACCCAGAAATTATGACTCCAATGCCAGATGTGCCTTCCATTCAAATGCACCTGGTCATAGTACAGAAAAGTGCAGAGCTTTGCACATGAAGGTACAAGACCTGGTAGACTCTAAGGCTCTGAATTTCGCACCACCACCCAATGTCAACAAAAATCCTATGCCACACCACGGAGGTCCCAGAATCAACGCTATTGAAGAAGACAAGCCGTCTTATTTGATAACCAGTGTGGGTCAGATTCGGACACTGTTGGTAGAGATTAAGGCTCAGCTCCTCGAATGTCAAATGTTCCCGGGGTGTGAGTAAGGGTGCGCCTACTGCAATATTTCAGTAAATGGGTGCGATAACTTGAGGAATGGCATAGATGGTCTCATTCAGAGTGGCCAACTTCAAATCACCACATCATTTCCAACAAATCCAGCAATCTCATCAGCAACAATTCCGGTATCTTCTACAACTGCAACAACCATTGTTCCCGACAATTCTTCGGCTTCATCAACAAATTTTTCATCCGTCATCTCAACTGATCAGCTATCAACAAATTTTCCTCCTACAACTTCAGCACCACTCCACTTTGAATCCCCTACAACAACAACACCCATCCTTCCAACAATGTCTCCTACAACATCAGCAATAAACCATGAAGATGTCTCAACTGTCACAATATTTTATGATCCTGAAAACAACTCCGCCTACAACTCAGAAAGTGCTACTCCTACCAGAGCACCAGTCACAATATATTATGATCCGCAGACTATCACGGTTCCTTCCGCAGCTGCCATCAGTCCAGTCACTGTCACAGTGCCTGGACCAGTGCCTTATGAAAGCAGTAATGCCATCCCTTGGCATTACGGCTCTGATTTATACTACGAGGGACGAAAAATCACTTTTGAATCATCAGCACCTGCACCACAAATAGACAATGTGGGAGGAGGCGGAGGCTTCACTCGAAGCGGACGTCTCTTTGCTCCACAAATTCAAAGACCCACTGCCGAAGCAGAAGCTGCTGCCAAGGCAAAAGGAAAGAGCCCGGTGCAGGAAGATCAAGCTACTAGGGAAACTTTGAAAACACCCTTTGATCAAGAAGTTGATGAGTTCATGAGAATCATCAAGAAGAGTGATTACAAAATAGTGGATCAGCTTCACCAGACGCCTTCCAAGATCTCCATCCTATCACTACTTATGTGCTCCGAAGCCCATCGGAATGCACTACTCAAAGTCCTGCACGCAGCTTACGTGCCTGAAGAGATCACCGTCAATCAGTTGGAAACCGTGGTTGGAAATGTTACTGCTAGCAATGGGCTAGGGTTCACCAATACTGACTTGACTACGGAAGGCCGCAACCATAACAAGGCCTTGCACATCACCATGGAATGTAAAGGTGCAGTCCTTTCCCATGTGCTGGTAGACACGGGGTCATCCCTCAATGTCTTACCGAAAAAGGCTTTGGTGAAGCTAGAACATGAAGGATTGGCATTGCGACCCAGTAACTTGGTAGTGAGAGCCTTTGACGGCTCTAAGAGATCAGTTCTGGGGGAAATTGAGCTGCCTGTAACGATTGGCCCACAAACCTTTAAAACGATCTTCTACGTGATGGACATTCAGCCTGCCTACAGCTGTTTGTTGGGTAGACCATGGATTCATGCCGCTGGCGCAGTAACGTCTACCCTTCACCAGAAGTTAAAATTTGAGTGGGAAGGCCAAGTCGTTTCTATCTGTGGAGAGGAGGATATTTTTGTTAGCCATCTGGCCACTTATAAGTATATTGAGATGGATGGGGAAATCCATGAAACGATGAGTCAAGGGTTTGAGGCCCTGAACGTGAATGAAGCATCTGCTGTATCTGGAATCTCCATGTCATCTTATCAACAAGCCCGGATGGTTGTTGAGGAAGGAACTGCCCAAGGCTGGGGCAAGGTTTTATCTGTGGAGGAGAAGAAAGACAAATTTGGGTTGGGTTACAGACCAACTCAACAAAATCAAGCAGAGGCTGCTGAAAAGCCCGGTTTTGTCAGTGGGGGGATGCTCACCCCTGATGCTATCAACAATTTGGAAGACGAGCTGGAAGAAGAACGCAACCTGGAAAGCTGGATTCGTCCAAAGATCCCGGGGAGCAGTATCTCAAACTGGTCTTCCCAGGAAATTATAAGAGTTACTCATGCAGAGTAATTATTATTTCCTGTATTTTATAGCATGCATCAAAGTCTTGCATCTTTCCCAAGATGACAAGACTCATTTTGTAATCGGGCCATCTGTACTTTTTGTGCAACAAGATTAATCAATGAAATATCAGACATCTTTTTGCAAACGAGTCTTTTTCTTTTCCGCTCACTGTTTTTTCCATTTTTCTTTTTGTACAAAAAAATAAATGGCGATGTTTTCAAAATGACAACTTTATTTCACTTTTTTTTCCTAAACAAGATTAAAATCAATCACTAAAATAAACAAACTGAATCCTTGCAGAGAGTGCCTTCCAGACAGCACCGACAACAGCACGGCTATGACTTCGTATGACTTTGACAATCCAATCAATCAAGCTGATGAAGGGGTTGAAGAAGAATATGAGCTTCCTGAAGAGCTAGCCAGGTTGTTAAGACAAGAGGAAAAGGTTATTACTCCTCACCAGGAGGAGGTTGAAACGATCAATCTTGGTACAGATGAAGACGTGAAAGAAGTTAAAATCGGGGCCTGCCTACAAGACTCAGTGAAGAAACAACTGATTGACCTGCTTCAAGAATATGTGGATGTGTTTGCTTGGTCTTATCAGGATATGCCAGGGTTGGACACCGACATTGTTACACACAAGCTGCCTTTAAGAGAAGAATGCCCGCCAGTTAAACAGAAACTACGCCGTACTCGCCCAGACATGGCAATGAAGATCAAAGAAGAGGTACAAAAGCAGTGGGACGCCGGGTTCCTTGCTGTAACTAGTTATCCACCGTGGGTTGCTAATATAGTACCTGTGCCTAAGAAAGACGGCAAAGTGAGGATGTGTGTTGACTACCGGGATCTGAACAGAGCCAGCCCGAAAGATGACTTCCCATTACCTCATATTGATGTATTGGTGGATAGCACGGCTCAGTTCTCGGTATTCTCCTTCATGGACGGATTTTCAGGATACAATCAGATCAAAATGTCACCTGAAGACATGGAGAAGACAACTTTCATCACACCCTGGGGCACTTTCTGTTATAAGGTGATGCCATTCGGATTGAAGAATGCTGGTGCAACATATCAACGGGCTATGGTAACATTATTCCACGATATGATCCATAAGGAAATCGAATGCTATGTGGATGACATGATTGCCAAGTCCCTTACGGAGGAAGATCACCTGGTAAATCTGCTGAAGCTATTCAAGCGTCTGAGGAAGTACCAATTGAAGCTGAACCCCAACAAATGCACATTCGGGGTGCGATCCGGTAAGCTGCTGGGTTTTATCGTAAGCGAGAAAGGGATTGAAGTTGACCCTGATAAAGTCAAAGCCATTCAAGAGATGCCTACACCGAAAACTGAGAAAGAAGTTCGAGGGTTTCTAGGTAGATTGAACTACATTTCACGGTTTATATCTCACCTTACTGCAACCTGTGAACCCTTGTTCAAGCTGTTGAGAAAAGAACAGACAGTCAGATGGAATGAAGACTGCCAGAAGGCTTTTGACAAGATCAAGGAATACCTGCAAGAACCTCCAATCCTTATGCCTCCAGTGGAAGGAAGACCTCTAATTATGTACTTGACAGTATTAGAAGAGTCGATGGGGTGTGTGCTTGGCCAACATGACGAGTCTGGTCGAAAAGAGTATGCAATATACTACCTAAGCAAAAAGTTTACCGACTGTGAACAACGTTATTCACTGCTCGAGAAAACTTGCTGTGCTTTAGCGTGGGCTGCTCGCCGACTGAGACAGTATATGTTGACCCACACTACTCTATTGATCTCAAAGATGGACCCAGTTAAGTACATATTTGAGAAGCCAGCACTTACCGGACGGGTTGCAAGATGGCAAATGATTCTCACAGAATATGACATCCAATACACCTCTCAGAAAGCCATCAAGGGCAGTGTACTATCTGAATATCTTGCTGAGCAACCTATTGATGACTACCAGCCTATGAGATTTGACTTCCCTGATGAAGACATCATGTTCATTAAAGCAAAAGATCATGAAGAGCCTGTTCACACTGAAGGGCCTGACCCGGAAGAGGAATGGACTATGATGTTTGATGGGGCTGTTAACATGAATGGTCGTGGTGTTGGTGCAGTGCTCATTACACCTAAAGGGGTTCACATGCCTTTCTCGGCAAAACTCACTTTCAACTGCACTAACAACGAAGCTGAATACGAAGCTTGCATTATGGGTCTTGAGGAAGCCATTGACCTTAGGATCAAGACATTGACCGTATTCGGAGATTCAGCTCTGGTAGTTAATCAAACCAACGGAAAATGGTACACCCACCAGGATCATCTGATACCTTACAGGGATTACACAAGAAGGTTATTGACTTTCTTCACAACGGTCAAGCTTGAGTATATCCCTCGGGACGAGAATCAGTTTGCAGATGCTCTGGCTACCATTTCATCCATGATCAAAGTTCAAGCTTCCAACTTTGTGCCTCAGATCTCAGTATCCAGACTTGATAGACCGGCATATGTATTCGTAGCAGATGTTGTTAAAAACGATAAGCCTTGGTTCCATGACATTAAATGCTTCTTGGAGGATCAAGCATACCCACCTGGGGCATCTTCCAAAGATAAGAAGACATTAAGAAGGCTTGCTGGTAGTTTCTTTCTGAACACTGATGGGTCTTTATACAAAAGGAACTTTGATATGGTACTCCTCCGATGTGTTGATAAGACAGAAGCAGATTTGTTGATGCACGAGGTGCACGAAGGATCCTTTGGTACCCATGCTGGAGGGCATGCCATGGCCAAGAATTTGCTAAGATCAGGCTATTACTGGATTACAATGGATGCAGACTGTTGTGCCTATGCCAGAAAATGCCATAAATGCCAGATTTATGCGGACAAGGTGCATGTGCCACCCAATCCTTTGAACATAATGTCTTCACCATGGCCCTTTGCTATGTGGGGCATTGATATGATTGGCAAGATTGAGCCGACTGCTTCAAACGGCCACAGATTCATCCTGGTGGCCATTGACTACTTCACCAAGTGGGTTGAAGCAGCCTCATATGCAAATGTTACAAGGCAAGTGGTAGCCAGATTTCTGAAAAGAGATATCATCTGCCGGTACGGAGTTCCCGAGCGAATCATTACTGATAATGGTTCTAACTTGAACAACAAGATGATGGCTGAATTATGCCGGGACTTCAAGATCCAACACCACAATTCTTCTCCTTACAGGCCAAAGATGAATGGCGCTGTTGAGGCAGCTAACAAGAATATCAAGAAGATTGTGCAAAAGATGGTAGTCACTTATAAAGACTGGCATGAGATGCTACCATTTGCCTTGCATGGGTACCGCACGTCAATCAGAACATCCACTGGGGCAACGCCGTATCAGCTTGTGTATGGTATGGAGGCAGTCCTACCAGTTGAAGTTGAACTACCCTCCCTACGAGTACTGATGGATGTTAAGCTGAGTGAAGCAGAATGAGTCCGATCCCGATACGAACAACTGAGTCTGATTGAAGAGAAAAGATTGGCTGCAATCTGTCACGGGCAGTTGTATCAGAAAAGAATGAAAAGAGCCTTCGATCAGAAAGTCAGGCACCGAGAGTACCAAGTGGGAGATCTTGTGTTGAAAAGAATCCTCCCTCCTCATATAGACCACAGGGGCAAATGGACTCCAAATTATGAAGGACCGTTTGTTATAAAGAATGTTTTCTCTGGTGGAGCACTGATGCTCAGTACCATGGATGGTGAAGACTTCCCGTCTCCTGTGAATTCAGATGCAGTTAAAAAATACTTCGCATAAAAAAATGACCCACTGGACACAAAAACACAATGTAAGTCCAGGCAAAAATAGGGCATCCCGGCGAGTCAAAAAACAGAATAAAGGACTCGGGCAAAAATAAGGGAAATAAATAAAAAATGTACACCCGCTGAGTTGAAAAGCCGCATTGGACAACTCAGGCAAAAATGGGTATCCCGATGGATTGAAAACCCGAAAGGGCGATCCATGCAAAATAAGGGAATAAGCGAACAACTGCATTCTGAATTCGTCTGTATCACCTGCAACGTGGTAAAACTTCGAAAGGATCAAGCTCCAATCAAAACCAACCTTCTCCAGAAAGCAAGACGAGAAGAACGTCAAAAGTTATACGAGTCATAGCAAAAGAGGAAGCTCCTTTGAAAGCGTCATCAACATCGTCAGTACTTTGTTTCTCAATTTGTAACAACCTCCTCATTTCAGGAGATATGTTTCCTTGACTGTATTTTGCCAATTCAGGGCACATGAATTAATAAAATCAGATTTTCAGTCATGTTTTCGTCTTGTACATTTTATTCGCAAAAATGTCTGATGTCCTAAAAATTAATTGCATAAGTACAGATGTTTTTCTCTAAAAAAATAAAAACACATGCTTGCAGGGAATATACTTACTCTCAAAAGTGTCTAAACTCCTATGACGGAATCCGGTAAGGGATACCTCGGGAATACTTGTGCGTTTCTCTGTCTTTTCAGGATTGCAGGTATCCGAAGCACATCTTGGGGCATGAAAGCTTCACCCCAGCAAGCTGGCAAATCAATGCTCACTCAGTCTTAGCACCCAGGTGTTTTCTCCCCAGCAGAGTTACCGCTTGTCACCTATCCCCACCAAAGTTGCCAGGCATCACCTCTCCAACAGGGCAGTATTTGAAGATGCCCATATCCCCAGCTGAGTTGTCAAGTATCATCCTCAGCAGGATACAAGATCTAGGGAACCAGCTCCCCACAAAGTCTCAGCCTCTATTCAGAAGAGCAACGCATGAAAGGGTCACAACAGAGTAAAGAAAGCTTCTACAAACCCCAGCTGGGTCCCTCATTACAAGGATATGTCCACCAGTAACATATATCCCCAAGCAGAATCACCCCAATGATCTCATCCCCAGCTGGGATGTCCATTTTGAGCGGATCGGCCAGAGATCTTCGCCGCAACGGGATTCGAATCCCGGTTTGGTATCTTTGCATAAACATGGCATTCGCATCATATTCACCCACAAAGCGTAGCATTCCGTCTAATACGGAGCATTACGGCAAAAAATCAAACATAAAGCATAATCATAAGCCATGTTTTGAATCGAACACTCGTGAATAATAGAGATCCATCAGTATACAGAAAACTCTTCCCCAGAGTCCCCAGCAGAAGCAGTTGCCTCCCATTAACAAACACCGGTATATACTCCTTTTGACACCAGTCCGTGTCATCTTTCCCCAGTAAAGTCGCCTGAACACTCTTTACAAACAAGACTACCCGTATTACAGATACTTCCTGACACCCGTCCGTGTCATACCCCCAGCAGAAAGCCAAAGACATCATCTTTGCACTCACCCATACCTATATACATTTTCTTGACACCCGTCCGTGTCATATCCCCAACGCAGTCGCCTACACTTTTACAACCCATATACTTGTTAATACTATACTTTTCTCCTTTGTGATACTCGTCCGTGTCACTCTCCCCAGCAGATTAAACACTCATCTATACAATATTCACACTCATACTTATACAGGTACTCGTCTGTATCTTGTATATACCACTTATATCCCCGCAGATTCAATGCTAGTCCTCGTTCTTTGTTACCCAGTTGGTACTCGTCCGTACCACCATCTCAGAACATGCGTCAAGCGTTTGTTTCTACATGATACTCGTCCGTATCATAGTCTTAAGGATGCTCGTCCGCATCTTTAATCCATACACTGTGTCAAACACTTTTGTCTTCTTGAATATAGATACTCGCCTGTGTCTACTATTCCCCAGAAGAGTCCCTTCAGATTCAACACTCGTCCGTGTTCTCTGTTAACCAGTTGATACTCATCCGCATCATCATCTCTGAGCATGTGTCAGTATTTGTTTCTACCTGATACTCGTCCGTATCGTAGTCTTAGGGATGCTCGTCCGCATCTTTAATCTATACACAACATCTAAACACTTATACCTTTTGTTTCTTGGATGTAAATACTCGTTCGTATTTACTATTCCCCAGTAGATCGCCAACAAAGCAATTTTCTTTTTATCTGACACTCGTCCTGTGTCATGATAAACCTTGAGAGCAGCCGTACCCTGCTAGGTGGTCGTCCTCCACCTCTTGATGGTCGTCCTCCGTCATGCTCATCCAATGGCCGTCCCCATCGTTGATTTTTAGCAGCCGTCCCCTGCTAGGTGGTCGTCCTCCACCTCTTGATGATCGTCCTTCATCATTTTATCCAATGGCCGTCCCCATTGTTGATTTTGGTTATCTGGCATTCGTCCTATGTCATGATAAACCTTGAGAGCAGCCGTCCCCTGCTAGGTGGTCGTCCTCCACCTCTTGATGGTCGTCCTCCATCATGCTCATCCGATGGCCGTCCCCATCGTTGACCTTTTATCCGGCATTCGTCCTATGTCGCGATATTTTCGGCAGTCGTACCCTGCCTGGTGGTCGTCCTCCACCTTAGATGACCGTCCCTCATCTTATCCCCGACAGAGCAGTCGTCCCCTGCTAGGTGATCGTCCTTCACCTTTGATGACCGTACCTCATCATCTGTTTATTTCATTTATTCTTTAACCCGATGGCCGTCCCCGTCGTGGTCCCTTTTCCTTTTTAGCCCGATGGCCGTCCCCATCATTGGTTACTTTGCTTTATGAACTTGATGGCCGTCCCCGTCATGTCTCATTGATCCCCAGAAAATTTTACAGCTTTATCTTGGTGGCCGTCCCCATCATAATTCTTTTTATCCCCAGCATTTCGGCCGTCCCCGTCATTGCCTTATTTTCCGCACTTTTCCCAGCATGTCGGCCGTCCCCGTCATTGCTCTTTACCCAGCAGTCGTCCTCTGCTCGACGGTCGTCCTCCGTCGCCCACTTTACAATATACTTTATTTTCCTTTACAATCTATATCCCTTTTCCTCTTCATTCTGTGAGTGCAAATTCTGGACTGTCTTTGGTATTCAACCACAAGTTATCTTGTTTGCCTGTTAAGCCGTTGCTTACATCCTGCACAGCTAACTTATATTTGAATAGGGGCAGCTGTAAACACCCCAAATTTGCCCTCACCCATTCACACCATGGCTTGTGATCATTTCATATGCATAAACACAATCATAACATCTCATATCACATTCTTAAGTCTCTGCATTGGTTCTAAGTCATCTGCATCTAGGGTTTGTGATCCGAGCAATCCAAGAGCTTCTTGAGCCACTCCAAAGGTCAACAATCACTTCAAAGGGGCCCATATGTGTTCAAGCATCATATTATATCCTCTCAAAGTCAAGAATGCCAAAGAATCACAAGAACTGGGATTTGTGTGGAGGCAGAGCCAGGTTTGACTGCACAGTTGACCTAAAATTAGGGTTTTGGTTTCAGAGGCCATAACTCCAAATTTTTTGGTCATTCTTGTTTCTATTGGTCTCTATATGGTATAGGGAGTGTGCATATCAATTTTCATGAAGAAATTCCATGGGGAAGTCATCTGATCAAGAGTTGACTTTCTGGACAAGTCAGTGCAAAATCAGGGCATCTGAGGCCCCCAATGACCCAACCAAGGGGTGATCTTCATCATTTTGAGTGTATTTGATCTTTATTTGATCATGGAAGAAGGTTGAAGTTCACAAAATTCAAGAATTTGAAGTTTTTTTGCAAAGTTGACCTTTTAGGGCATGGTTGACTTTTAATGAAATGTCATTTTATGCAACTTTTTCAACCCTTACTTTTTGATCCAAAAATGCTTCAAATGGAAAAACTTTGGTCATGAAAGTTGTAGATTAGATCTTTCCCTTTTCAAAAAGTACAAGAACATGACCTAATTCATTTTGGATCAAAAGTTATGGTGTGTCAAAGTTGGCAAAAATCACTAATTTTCAAGGTATGCACCAAATGAGAAACTTGCAAAAACTTTGTACCAAGGAATTTGTGACTTCTAATTCATGTCAAACCATTTCACAAACATCACATGTGACCTAAAGTTCAGAATGGACCAAGGGTTTCTCATGTTTCATGGTTTGTATAGCAAGATCTTTCCATATGAACCAAAAGTGATCAACTTGCAAAAACCATCATCACACCTCACCCACTTGTTGCCTTGGCTGCTGAACCAGCCCTAACATTTCCCCTCACCCTGCTGCGCCAGCCCACACACTTGTACTAGCCTAGAACCCAACCCATGCCTCTCTTACACAAAGGTTGACAATTTGCAAAAGTGGCCATACCAATCAATAAAGGGCAGGTCACATCATCTGACCAATGAGATTTGTTTATGTGGATCAAATGCTAGCTAAACATAACAACAAGCAAGGCTGAAGCTCACCACAACTCAGCATACACAAACTCACTCCAACTTGCATTTCTCTTCGAATCTCTCTACACAAGTTTCAAACACAAAGAAAAACTTCACAAATCATCTCAACTCACCTCACTGGTCAGAAACCAACCATTGTTTTGGCTTGAAACCCCCCATATCACAAATACGAATTTCACATCCCCTTGGCCTGAGTTTCTGTCAACTTTCTCTAGAGGCTATATAAACTCCAACCAAAGGTCAAAAGCTTCTAAGGAGGATCATTGGGACTTGTTTGAGCCAAAGAAGCAGCCAGAAAGCACCTGAATCGAAAGCTCCATACCAGGTAGCTTCATGAACCTTTTTTCCAGAACTCCATTTTCTTGTTAGAATCTTGTTTTGTATGTTGCACTGATCATTGGGATCTATTTACTTTTGAAAATGAGTAAGAAATGAGTTTATACTGAGGCTCTGAAATTTCACCCGTGAAATTTGTTTCCTTCGATTTGTTTGTTTCTTGGGGTTTAAATGATGTTTGAGGGTGGATTTGTATCCTAGGATGTTAGAGGATCACTTTGCTGTGTTTAATTTGATGATTGGTAGCCTGTATCATGATCTAGGGTTTTGATGCTGCCGGAGAAGATGACCGGAGCTTCCCTCCGGTCACCTGAATGTTATTAGCCCTAATCCCAGTCATTAAGTCCATTTGAATTTCACGCGTTGGATTGTCTGACTTTGTTGACTTCGCGCGTACACGTGTGGTCCAGATGAGCTCTTTTTGCCCTAATCATCATTAGCCTGATTAATCCACTTAATTAATTCATAAAACTCAATTAAAGTCAGAGTCAATCCAGACCATTCATCTGCGCGCCAAGTCAATGGTCTCCTCCCAACTTTGAACCTCATGCGTTGGATCAGAATACTTTCCATTTTATTTTGTTTTCTTTTATTTTCTTTCTATTTAATTTGTACAATTTATTTAAAATAATAAAAACCATTTAAAAATTATGAAACTTTTTGTCAAGAGTTTCATTAATTTTTAAAACACAAAAATATTTTTATTTTCATTTTTAGTATTAAAAAAAGTATTTTTAAATATTTAAAAGATTATTTTTAATTGATTAATGAAAATTAATTTATTAAAATACTTTTAGGTATTTAAAAAATCACAAAAAATTCATGAAATGTTTTAAGACATTTAGAAACATTGTCCAACCTTCAAACCAAATTTATTTTTTGATCTTGATGCATTTTGAGAATTTTTCATTGAATTAAAATCATTTTGATGCATTATTTTGATCCAAACTTCAAAAAATCATTTCTGCCTAACCATGAAGAGTTGGACCTTGATTCCTTTTGCATTGCATTGTGTTTAGCATGTAGTTTGTGAGATTAAATGGTCATGATTTGATCTTTCATTTTCATTTTGTTTGGTAATTTTCTTGTTAAGGAACCCTAAAACCCTAGAAAACTTAGAAAAATCATAACTTGAAATTGGTTAGGAGTTGGAACCTCTCCTTTGGGCAGTGAGTTAGTATAGATTTAGGGATCCTTTGGGTGAATTTTCAATTTTTTGTAATGTTGTTTGCTTCTGGTTTTGGTTTTTGTTTGATGCTTTGATCATAAACCCTAATTTGGGCTTCCATATGCATCCATCTTGCATTCTCTAGCATAACATGACTTGCCATGACATCCCATGCCTCCATTTGATTCATTTAACATCATAAGACATATTGAAAGCATGTTTGATCATTGCATCTTTCATTTGTCATGTTGTATGCCATGTGCCTTCCATAACTTTTCATGTATGTTCTTGGTTCTTAACTTGCTCCATTTGCATTCATAAGCTTGTATGATCATCCCCTTGTGCTGCCTCATGTTTGTAACATCTCATAGCATCATTAACATCATGTTTATGCTTCTGGTTTTGTTTCTCATCATGTCATCTCATCTCATCTTGCATTGCATTGCATTTCTTTTCTAACCTTTCAGGTGGTAAGTGACTTTGAGAAGTGAATTTGCCTTCACTTCTCACAACTTCTTTTCATCTCTCTCATGCATCCATGCTGCATTTTTATATGTGTTTGAGTTTGAGCTTGCTCATCCTTCTTCCTCATACCTTCTTTCTTCAAGTGACTTGACTTCTTGAATGAAGCAAGTCACTTTGTTTCTCTTGATCCTTTCATCTGCTTCCTGGTGGTTCCATTGAAGACTTCTTTCTTAAACCTCACAAACCCTAGGAATGACCAAGCATGACAATGATTAGGGTTTTGATTAGTCTCCCCTCTTAGTTTTACCTTTGTGTCTCTTTGAGTCTTCTCTTCTCATCTCATAATCAGGGACTAAACCCTAAAGGCTTTAAGGCTTTGTGACTAAGCTTATGCCTGCATCCTTCTATTAGGATGGAGTGTATAACTTTAATCCTAAGTGTTAAACCCTTAAGGTGTTTAAATCTCTTAATCAATCCACTTAATAATCATCAAGACATCAAGCTTGTAACTTGGGCCTTGCATTAGGGTTCTAATTCTTCCTTAATTGGTTAAGAAGGACTAACCCTAGTGTTAATGGACAAGTCCCCCTCAAGTTGTCTTACAAACCCTAAAAATCACTTCATCATCTCATCATTAACTAAAATCCACTTAATAAAGGCTTTGTTTTGTCATGAGTTTAATCCCTAATCATGGATTAAGTTGAGGAGCTTTCCTCAGCTTAAACATTCTCATCTATTATCCTTCTATTAGGATGGTGTAATGAGTCTGTTTAATCCTTGATTATGGCTTAATCTCATTACTTAATACTAAACAAAAACACCAAAAACATCTAAATAATCACAAGTAGGTTAATGATCTTAATCCTACACCATGGTAGTTAAGTGTGAGAATCTGACTTCATACTTAAGATATTCTCATTACCCCTAATCAGAGGGAAGATGTGATGAGTTTACTAACCCATTGGTTTAGGCTTAAGCTCATTAATTTATGACAAACTTCAAAAAGAAATAAAAGACTGAAAACTAAAAAACAAACAATAATCGTCTCCTTCGGGATTCTTTTCTCATCATCTTCACTCACAACCGAGAACTTGCTTCTTCCGTCTAATGCAAGACAATTTGCACCTGAGCCAGACAGGTCATACACTTGAGCACAGACAAGTAAGCAGTTCACAAGTCAATTCATCTTTCAGTCTCTTTGGGTCGAACTACGGTGTTATGACTTCCTCATTGCACGAGAGGATACGTAGGCATAACTTAACAGTTATCGAACAAAAGTATCTGTATATTCCCCCTCCTTCTAGCCTTATTCTTTAGCCTCATTATCATGAGCATTTCACTCTTGTCTTTACACTGACACTGTATATATTGCACTTCACACTTCTTTTACACAAACACTTGTACATCCCTTTCCAGCTCTTTTATACACAAATTGCACTGACACTACCCCTTTAAAAACACAAATCTTTTAAGCGTGGATCCCGTCGAGTACGACGGACAATCTGGGTGCTAATACCTTCCCAGGTTGTAACCAACCCCCTTTCTCAGTCTCTCTGGTTCGCAACCGTCTTATCCATCTTTTCTAGGTTTATGCAGCATTACCTTTCCTTCGGGATAAAAATGCCTAGCTGGCGACTCTATTCATTTCATTTCTCTTTTCGCCGACCGTTCGCGTCTGTACCCCTTCTGACCAGGTGTCATTTTGGTGGGAGCGACAATGTCTTCTTATCATTGGATGATGCCCCAGGTGGGTATGCCTGATCTTATAAGAAGCATTTGATGTCGTGGAACAAAGGTTTGTCATCACTAGCAGTGTCCACAGAGAATACGTATGCCAGTCGGTCCAGTCTGGATACCAAAATCTGAGGCACATAAATGGCAGCTTGAACTTTGATCATGGAGGAAATGGTAGCTAAAGCGTCCGCAAACTGATTCTCATCTCGAGGGATGTATTCAAGTTTGACTATTGTGAAGAAAGTTCATAATCTCCTCGTATAGTCACAATATGGAATTAGATGCTCCTTATGGGTGTACCATTTGTCGTTGGTCTGATTGATTACCAAAGCCGAATCTCCGAAAACATTCAAAGTTTTGATCCTGAGGTCAATGGCCTCCTCAAGACCCATGATACAGGCTTCGTATTCCGCTTCGTTGTTAGTGCAGGAAAAGGTGAGTTCTCCCGAGAAAGGCATGTGAACTCCTTTAGGTGTAATAAGCACTGCACCAACCCCACGACCATTCATATTGACAGCCCCATCGAACATCATAGTCCATGTTTCTTCTAGATCAGACCCTTCAGTGTGAACTGGCTCTTCACAATAGTTTGCTTTTAAGAACATGATATCTTCATCCGGGAAGTCAAATCTCATAGGCTCGTAATCATTAATGGGTTTCTCAGCCAGATAGTCAGACAATACACTGCATTTGATGGCCTTTTGAGAGGTGTACTGAATGTCATACTCTGTTAGAATCATTTGCCATCTTACAACCCTTCCGGTAAGTGCTGGCTTCTCAAATATGTACTTGACGGGGTCCATTTTTGAGATCAATAAAGTAGTGTGAGTCAACCTATACTGTCTTAGTCGGCGAGCAGCCTACGCTAAAGCAAAACAAGTTTTCTCGAGCAATGAATAACGTTGTTCACAGTTGTCGCTCACGAAAATTTGCATCCCGGTACAAGCGCGAACGGTCGGCGAAAGGAGAAAATGAAAGTGAATATGAATAGAGTCGCCAGCTAGGCATTTTTATCCCGAAGGAAAGGTAATGCTGCATAAACCTAGGAAAGAGATGGATAAGACGGTCGCGAACCAGAGAAACTCAGAAAGGGGGTTGGTTAAAACCCGGGAAGGTATTAGCACCCAGATTTTCCATCGTACTCGACGGGATCCACACTTAAAAGATTGTGTTTAAAGAGGTAGGTGTATGTGCTATCTGTGTGAAAAAGCTAGAAAAGAATATACAAGTGTCAGTGCAAAAGGGTGAATGCTGAGAGAGGGGGATGGCAAAGAGACTTTTGTTTGATAACTATTAAGTTATGCCTACGTATCCTCACGTGCAATGAAGAAGTCAGAACACCGGGAGATAAATTGATTGTGAACTTCTTGCTTGTCTATGCTCATGTGTGTGACTCGTCTGGCTCGAGTGCTAACTGTCTTGCATTAGACGGAAGAAGCAAGTTCTCGTTTGTGAATGAATGTGATAAGAAAAGAATCCCGAAGGAGACGATTATTGTTTGTTTTTTGTGTTTTTAGTTTTTTATTGTTTTTGGTGTTTTGCATATGATAATGAGCTTAAGCCTAAATCAAAGGTTTGTAAACTCATTATATCCTCCCTGATTAGGGATAATGAGAATACTTAAGTGTGAGATAAGCATCTAAACTTAATTACCATGATGATATAGGATTAAGATCATTAACCTACTTGTGATTATTAAGTGTATTTGGGTTTTTGTTTAGTGTTAAGTAATGAGTTTAAACTCTAATCACAGATTAGTGGACTCATTACACCATCCTAATAGAATGATAATAGATGAGCACACTTAAGCTGAGGAAGATACCTCAACTTAATCCATGGTTAGGGATTAAATTCATTATATAACAAGCCTTTATTAAGTGGATTTTAATTAAGGATGAGATTAAGAAGTGAGTTTTATGGATTGTGAGACAACTTGAGGGGGACTTGTCCATTAAACACTAGGGTTAGTCCTTCTTAACCATAAAGGAAGAATTAGGACCCTAATGTAAGGCCCGAGTTACAAGATGAAGTCTTAGTGATTATTAAGATGATTTGATTAAGAGGTTTAAACAAATTAAAAGTTTAACACTTAGGATTAAAGTTATACACTACATCCTAAGAGAAGGATGCAGGCATAACCCTAATTCCAAAGTCCTAAAACTTTAAGAGTTTAGTCTCTGATTATGAAGATGAGAAGAGATACTCAAGGAGACTCAAAGGTAAAAACTAAGGGGGACTAATCACAACCCTAATTATTATCATGCTTGGATGTTCCTATGGTTTTTAAGGCTTAAAATAGATCTTCAAGGAAGCCACCAATGGAAGAAGCAGATGAAAGGAGGATGAGAAAGAAGAATAAGTTACGTACTTCATTGAAGAAGATAAGTAACTTAAAGAAAGAAAGTGAGAAAGAATGAACACAAGTGAACATGTTCACTTCAAAGAAAAGTAAGACTGCAAATGAAAGAGATAAGAAGAAGTGATAAGTGAAGGCAAATTCACTTCTCAAAGTAACTTACCACCTAAAAATGTTAGCATGAATGCATAAAGTATAAAGTATAAAGAAGTGAAATGAAATGAGATGAGATGAGATGAAATGACCAAAGTTAGAAGTTTTTATGCAATGTTAATGTCATGTGAGATGATGCAAAGGCATAAAAAGTGCATATGAATGATCATACAAAGATGAGATGTCATGTAAGCATGCTTTGAAGTTTGAGAGTTCATGAAAGTTAGTGAAATGAAATGAATGCAAGTCATGGAAAATGAATGAAGAAATGATCAAGAATGATTCTAACATGTCCTAAGATGTCTAATACGACATATTAATGCAAGAAATGTCATGGAAAGTCCATGTATGGATGCATATGCAAGATGAATGCAAATGAGCATGTAAAATTAGGGTTATATGGAAGTATGAGATGCACATGAACAAAACAGAAGCATATGACATGATAAAAATTTGAAACCAAGCTCAAACAAACCCTAATCCCATACTAGGTCACACCCCAAAGGAGAAGGTTAGAAACCTTACCACTAAAAAGTTATGAATTTCCTAAGTTTTTAGGGTTTTTTGGGTGAACCAAAAGGCAAAAATGCAAATCAATTTGAAAATGCAAGATAAATTCATGAGATAAATTACCTATAAATTACATGTTATGCACAAAACAATGCAAAAAGAATCATCTTCAAACTCTTCTTGGTTAGGCAGAAAAGATTTTTTCAAGTTAGGGTTCAAAAATATGATTTAAATGACCCTTAATTCAAAGAAAATTTTCAAGTTTTGGTCAAACCTAAAAATAAATTTGTGTGAAGAGTTTGAAAATGTTTCTAAATGCAAAGGGATGATTCATGATTTTTTTGGTGATTTTTAGAAACCTAAATGTATTTATAATTAATTAAAAGACTTTAATTAATTAAAAATAACATTTAAATATTTTAAAAATACTTTTTATATGCAAAAAATAAAATAAAAATCATTTTCTGATTAAGAAAAGTATTTGAAACAAAAATGCAAAAGGAAATATGTTTTTGATGATTTTAACTATTTTAAATAAATTCGTGATATAAAATACAAAGAAAAAGAAGAAAAAAAAGAAAAGTATGCTAAATGAGAGGCTGCGATTGTAAGCTGGATGGATGGGTGGTCAGGATGCAAAGTCACGTGGACTTGTGGTATGATGATCTGAAGACCCACATTAAAACCTAATATTTAAATGATATCCAAAGGCCACGTTTTAATCTGACTTAATTAAATAAATTAAACTAATTAATTAAGATTTAGGGTTTAATGACTCATCCTGGCCGTCCAAACACGCGCCAAGCACAGATCCAAGGGCCCATATTTAAAAATGGTTAATTAATGAGATTAGGGTTAACTACTCTCAGACGGCCGGAGATGAGCTCCGATCGTCTTCTCCGGTGGGTTCCTCACCCCATCTCCCTCAAAACACCGCAAAAACTCACTAAACTCTCCAGAATCAAATATTGAACATCATTAAACATGAATCAAACAACAAAACTCATTTATATTTCAAGAATAGCATGAATCGAATCAAACATTATTTAGGTCAAAAATTTCAGAAGCACGATACAAGCTCATTTCTCACTCATTTTTGAAACAAATCATATCAGTGTGATCAGGGGAATATAAAGAATCATATTGTAACTTAAAATACAAGTTCTGGAAAAATTGTTTGAAGAAGCTACCTGAGATGAAGCTTTACAGTTTGGTGCTTACTGGCCCTTTTCTTGATGCTAATCCTCTCCACTTGATCCCCTTGTGCTTTCGGAAGGTTTGAATGAAGTTTAAATGGCTTGGTTTGGAAGATTCAATTCTGGTTTTGCAGAATTCGTGTTTTGGTTTGAGTGGCTTTTAGGTCATGGTGAAGGGTGCTTTGTGTTCTATGGATGATTTTGAGATGAATGGTGAAAGATGTTTTGATTTTTAGTGGCTGAGTGATGAGAATCGAAGAGGGAAAGTTCTATGGTGATTTTGTGTAATCTGAGCATGAGCAAGATTCAGGCTTGTGTGATATGTGAAATGAGTTCCTTAGGGTTTGCATAAGAGGTCTTGATTGGTCAGAAAGTTGGTGGTGGCATAATGTGATTGGTAAGGGAGGAAATGCAAAATTGTCAACTTTGTGTACTTAAGGTATGGGCATGGTGCAGGTATGACTTTAGGGGTGTCTTGGCCTAAGCTGAGTTCATGGATGGCCCTTTGATCATTTTTATGCAGCTGGATCACTTAGATGAAGAGATACCATAGGTTTTGCAAAATTCCCTCTTTGAAGTTTCTTGTGAATCAAGCTATGAAATGCCTCTTACCATGGGCCAATTCTGATGTTTAGAAGTCACATAGGCATGTTATGAAGTGTAGAAGTTGATTAGAGGTCATTAGAATGCTTGAACATGCCATTTTGCAAAATCCCTCTTTGACATGAAACTTGAAATTTTAGGATTTTTGCCAACTTTGAAAGGCCATATCTTAAGCTCTAGGATGAATCAAGACATGATCTTGTGCCTTTTGAAAAGGGAAATACCTAATCTACAACTTTCATGACCAAGAATTTTTCATTTGAAGCATTTTTGGTTGAGAAAGAGGAGGTTGAAAAACTTTCCCAAAATGGAAAGTTTCCATTACAAGTCATTGCCATTTTTGGCGAGTTTGAAAATGGCTCAAAATACTTCAATCTTATAAACTTCCAACCACTTCATTGATCAAATAAAGATCATATAACTTCAATTTGATGAAAATACCCCTTTGGTTCCATTGTTGGGGGCCTCAAATGCCCTGATTTCGACTTAACTTGCTCAAGAAGTTACTCAGTGAACAGATGACTTCCACAATGAATTTCTTCATCAAACTTGGTACACATGATCCTTATAACATCTTAAGAACATTAGAAACAATAATGGCCCAAAAATTTGGAGTTAAGGCCTCTGAAACCAAAACCCTAATTTTGGTCATCTGTGTAGTGAAAACCCTAGCTCTGCTTCCATGCCTTGCCAGTTCTTGTGATTTCTTGACTTCTATGAAATTTGAGGGACATAATATGATGATAGACACACACATGGACCCTCTTGGAACACTTTGAGTCCTTTGGGATGGCTCAGATGGAATCTTGGATTGTTCAGATCACAAACCCTAGATGCAGATGAATTTGAACTATGCAGATGAAACAAATATGCAATGTGATGTGGTATGCTTGTGCTTATGTAAACATGAAAGATCACAAGCCATGGTATGAAATTAATGAGGGAAAATTTTGGGTGTTTACAACAGTCGGTAAACTTTTTGCTTAGGTAGTATATTGCATACTCTTTTTGACCAGACTCGTCAAGCTGGCCCAATACACACCCCATTGATCCTTCTAATACTGTCCGGTACATTATCAAAGGTCTTTCTTCAATCGGAGGCATGCGAATTGGAGGTTCTTGCAGGTACTCCTTGATCTTGTTAAAAGCTTTCTGACAATCGTCATTCCACCTGACTGTTTGTTCCTTTCTGAACAGCTTGAACAGGGGTTCACAGGTTGCTCTGAGGTGAGATATGAACCTTGAGATGTAGTTCAATCTACCTAAGAACCCTCGGACTTGTTTTTCAGTCTTAGGTGCAACCATCTCCTGAATAACTTTGACTTTATCGGGGTCAACTTCAATTCCGTTTTCACTTACGATAAATCCCAGCAGTTTAGCGGAACGTACCCCGAATGTGCATTTGTTGGGGTTCAACTTCAGTTGATATTTCCTCAGACGCTTAAACAACTTCAGCAGATCCACCCGATGGTCTTCTTTAGTATGGGACTTGGCAATCATATCATCCACGTAGAATTAAATTTCTTTGTGGATCATGTCGTGGAATAATGTTACCATACACCGTTGATACGTTGCACCGGCGTTCTTCAGTCCAAACGGCATTACCTTGTAACAAAATGTGCCCCAAGGTGTGATGAAGGTTGTTTTCTCCATGTCTTCGGGTGACATCTTGATCTGATTGTATCCATAAAATCCGTCCATAAAAGAAAATACTGAGAACTGAGCTGTGTTGTCGACCAAATCATCAATGTGAGGTAAAAGGAAATCATCCTTCGGGCTAGCTCTATTCAGGTCCTGGTAATCTGCACACATACGCACCTTGCCATCCTTCTTAGGCACGTGTTCAATGTTAGAAACCCACGGTGGGTAACTAGTTACAACAAGGAAATCAACGTCCCGCTGCTTTTGTACTTCTTCCTTAATCTTCATGGCCATATTTGGGCGAGTACGGCGTAGCTTCTGTTTGACTAGAGGACAATCTTCTTTCAATGGTAGCCTGTGCATGACAATATCTGTATCTAGACCTGGAATATCTTGATAGGACCAAGCAAAGACATCGACGTATTCCCGAAGCATACTGATAAGCTGTTCTTTTACTAGAGCTTGCAGACTGGCCCCTATCTTCACTTATTTTACCTCGTCCTTGGTACCAAGATTAACAGTTTCAATTTCCTCCTGATGAGGAGTAATCACTTTCTCTTCTTGCCTCAACAAGCTGGCTAACTCTTTAGGCAACTCATAGTCTTTATCAACCCATTCATCTGCTTGATTAATTGGATTGTCGAAGTCATACAAGGTCATAGCAGTGCTGTTGTCGGTGCAATTTGGAGGATTATCTCTGCCAGGGTTGAGATTTGTTCTTTTTAGTGATCATTTTTAATCTTGTTCAAAAAAAATGGTTATTTATTTTGAAAACATTGCCATTTTATTATTTTGTGAGAAAAATAACAAAAATGAAAAGACAGTGAGCGAAGAAGAAAATTGTTTGCAAAAGATGTCCATTGTTCATTGATATTCCATTTGCACAAATAACAAATATCGCCCTATTACAAAATGAGTCCTGACACCTTGGGCAAGATGCAGGACTTGATGCATGCCAAAATGAGACTAGTTAAGGACTTGTTGACCCGGGATCCTAGGACGAATCCAGCTCTCCAGGTTGAGGTCGCTTTTGTCGTACCCCGAAAAATACGACCTCACGCGATCCGAATGAACGGAGCCGCGTGCCGGACGGACTGAAGAGTCGCCACCTAATTCTATTTATTCCTGAAGAGGGAAAGGGAAGATATAGATACAACCCGGGAAGAGAAGGATGAGGACAAAGGTCAACGGAACCATTGCCTGGGTTCGGGAGTCGGTTATGCAGGGGGAAGGTATTAGCACCCCCTACATCCATCGTACTCGATGGGAACCATCTAAGTTAACGCGCGCGAAAGGATTTCTATGCTTAAACGAATTGCTTGCTAGAGGGAAATGAGTTGAATTATAAGTTAGATTGATCCTAGGTGCTCGGCAAGGATTGAGATCCTCGTGCCTACGTACTCCCGTGTGCAATGGGAAAGTCAGAGCCTCGTAGTTCGGCCTACTAAGGGTAATGATTTTTGATTTTATTACCTTTCGTCGATGAAAGGGTTTAGGAGTTGAAATGCACTAAAGACTATGGATAGTTTATCTCGCCCAACAAGACGAGTGTCCTGCGTCGAAATAATCGGAGCGAGTAACGAAAGCTCGTTATCCCCCTTTCTACCGCTTAAGGCTCGTGGCGTACAAATCTTCTCGTATTATTAAAGTGTTTTATTTCCTAAGACCGCTTGACGTTGGATCAAGGGTTTGGATCTAATCGAAATTGTTTTGGTTTTTTTGAAGTTTAAAGGTAAGTGCAAATGGAGTGTATTTTTGTGGTTTTGTTAGCGAGGCACGAATCGCTCGGCTCGCAAAGGTGGAGTGGATCCTAAACGAAAAAGATAACTGAAAAATAAAGTGCAAGTGTGCAAAGTGCAATCGCTTGGCATTGGACCAAGGATTCGAAATTAAATACGGAAAATAAATTGCGTACAAAGGAAGGGGAGAGGGATACAAAATAAATACAGGGGATTGCGAGAAATAAAGGGTATCATTGTAATTTGCCCAAGAGGAAGCGTGTGTGCAGTGTGTTTGAACTATTCGAAGGCGTTCGGCCTGTTTAAATCGGGACACAACTATTTGAAGGCGTTGGACCTTTTAATCGAGCGCAACTATTCGAAGGCGTTGGACCTTTTTGGGACGCGACGAAATTTTGTTCGTGAACTGCCTTAGAATCGGTTCAAAATGGGAACCATTCTATAAGGAGTCGAAACGTAATTTTTTTTTTTTAAATGCGAAAAAATAAATGAATTAAATGAATTGAATTGTTAGAAAAATAAAATAATGAATATAAATAATAAATGAATTAAATAATATCAAGGATAATAAAATGAATTAAATTAAAATACATGTTTGTATTGTCGAAATAATAATAAAAATAATTACAAAGGGGGACCTCATATTGACCGAAAATCACCGATTAGAATCGGGCGATAAATTGGCCGTTTAATATATCATTGGCCCTAAAATTAAAATAAATCTAACAATAATGAAAACAAATATTTAAAATAAAAGTATTTTAATTAATTATTTTTTTTTTAAATAATAGAAAGAGTTCTAAATAATTAAAAAGACATGAGGTGAAGACATCAAAATCTATTCTAATATTTTGAATTTTATAAACTTGTTTTTTTATTTTTCCACTTTAATACCTAAGATAGCATCTAAAATCAATAGATAGTAAAAACTCAATAATAATTTTAATTAAACACAGAACTTTTTAGAAATTCTTATTGAACAAATAAAATATACTATATATATACATACTTTTTTTGGAAGTTTTAAACAAATAAAAAAAAAAAAAAAAAAAAAAATATATATATATATATATATATATATATATATATATATATATATATATATATATATATATATATAAAGAAAAGAAGTAACAAGCAAGAAAGGGGCTGAGTTAAGAAAAGAAAAAAATAAAATTAAAGAGTGAGACAAGCATATCAGTCAAGCTTTTTTAGAAATCTAACAACAGTTATCAACAATAAAGGCAAATAAATCTAGAAAATAAATAAAATAATAAAAACTAAATCCCAAAATTATATCAGCATTACATATCACAGAGAATAGCAAAGAAAAAGAAAGTACCTCCTGCGGCACCCCACAGTTTGCGAAGGGAGAAAACTGAAAAAAAAAGGTCTCGCCGCCACTCACCGCTACGTGTCTCTCTCGAATCTCACTCGCAGCTTTCTCGGTTCCTCTCTCTCGTCCGCGGCTGCGCCTCCGTCTCTGTCTCTCAGTCTCTCTTTCGCCGTTCTCCCGGTTCGGATTCCTCACTCTCACGACGGTTTCGCACAGTCTCGGTGATGTGCAGTTGACGGTGTTGGCGTCTGATTCGGCGCGGTTCTGGGTTGTGGTAGCGGATGGTTCGCGGCTGGGTTTGACGCGGTGGTGGCCGGTTGATGTTGGATGAGCGGATCTGAGGGTTGGTTTGTGGTTTCGAAAGTGGAAACGATGGAGGGTGAAAGTCGGCGAGGTGAGATTGTATTTTGGCTGGTGATGTTCTGTGTTTTTGTTTGTGGCGTGATCACGGTTTTTGGATTTGAGGTGATGGAAGGTTTGGTCTGTTACAAAATCAAGGAGGTGGTTCGTGACTGGTGTTTCACGGTGGTGGGTTTTGGTTTTGTGGTGAGTTCGCAGTTTAGTGGTGGCTGAACGGTTTCTGAGCGGTGATTGTGAGGTTTTTTTTTTCAACTCCGCTGTGAATTTCGAAGAAGAAGAAGGTTATGTTGTTTTGGTTTACTGGTTTCTGGTTTTTTGGCGTTAATTTGCAGAAAGCTTTCTTCTCCTCTTTTTTGATTTTGGTGGTTTTGTGTTTGGGCTGATAAATTTGGTTTCAAGTTTCGGCTGTTCTGGGAAGTGGTAGCGAATGCTTTTTTTTTCTTTTCAGTGTTGTTTAGTGTTAATGGAAAGAACGAAGGTTTTTGAAAGATTAATGGTTTGAGTTGGTGTGGATTTGTGAGGGGTTGAAGAAGAGATTTGAAGGGTTTTAGTGAAGGTTAATGTGGTGATGAAGGTTGAAGCAGGTGGTATTGAAGGGTAGAGAAAAAATTGGCGGAAGGGATAGCAAGAGTACTGCGGTGCGTTTTGTTTTTCATAGGCTTTTTTTTCTGGCTTTTTCTTTGTGAATGCGAGATTAATTATATAAAGCTTGAAAAGGGCAGCCAAATTTGTTTGAGTGGGTGGAATATGAGTTGTTGGAAGCATTTTGCAGGTCGTACAAACCGTTGGAATTGTTGCTTTTGTTGAGTGGTAGTGCCCTTCTTTTTGGGTTGCAATTTGTTTGTTGTACTGCCTAATCACGTGACTTGTGAGGCTGCAAAAAAAAAAAAGAGTTGTGTAGAATGATGGGGTCCATGTGAAATGGTTATATGATCACAGTATTTTTGGTTAAAAGAAAAAGATGGTCTTATGTATCTTGTTTAAATTTAAATTTTTGCTAATGAAATAAAAGGTTATATAATAATAATAGGAATGATAACAATAATAATAATAATAATAATAATAATAATAATAATAATAGGACATAATAATTATAATAAAATAATAATGGTAATGGAATGTTTTAATAAAATAATAATAATAGTAACAGAAATAATAAAGAATAATAATAGTTAAATAAAAATAGATTTTTTCTTTACATTTGATAATGAGCTTAATAAAATTGGACTTAATTAAAAAATTAATAATATAAAACTAAAAAAAAAAAAAAATTTTATTTTGTTTGACTAATGGAGAAAAAGAATTATTATAAAAGAAAGATTTTAAAGTAGAATAATGGAAAAAGGAAAGTGAGATGGATTATGGGATCAAATGACAAACCTCCACACAACACAACGATTTTTTAAAACTCGCGCTGCACACAAACACTGACTAACTCAGATGGTACTTTTTGATTTTTCGAATACCAGACAGGAAATATGAAATAGTGCATATTTTGGATTTTTCTGAAATGATGGCTTACATAATAAAATAATGCGGGTAGGACAAATTTGGGGTATGACAGATGTCCCTATCGAATTGGCTTAGACCGAGTAAAATGAATTGGCTCGCGTTCAATCTTTCAAGGTATAAGATAATTAGATATTAACAGACTCCAAATTTGTCCGATAAAAGAAACTGTGCAGTAAATTGATGATTAAAATTGGAAAATAAAAGGTGATACGAAACAGAAACAGGTTGACAGAATAATAAATAATCGCTTATCAACGCAAGGATGATAATGCGACCCCAGCACTCGAACTAGGTCGATATGGATGCTGAGTAACAGAAAATTAAGTAATCGCTTACCACCGCAAGGATGATAATGCGACCCCAACACTCGATACTAGGTCGATGCTGAGTAACAGAAAATTAAATAATCGCTTACCACCGCAAGGATGATAATGCGACCCCAGCACTCGAACTATGTCGATATAGATGCCGAGTAACAGAAATATAAATAATCGCTTACCACCGCAAGGATGATAATGCGACCCCAGCACTCGAACTAGGTCGATATGGATGCCGAGTAACAGAAAAATAAATAATCGCTTACCACCGCAAGGATGATAATGCGACCCCAGCACTCGAACTAGGTCGATATGGATGCTGAGTAACAGAAAAATAAAATAAATTGGAAGAGAAATATCCCACGGGGACGCCCACTGAATAACACCTTAGGAGAATCTTCGATCGACCCTGGATCCTGACTTCCGCTGGGGGAAGTCCTGGAATCTTGGTTTGATCCTGGATCTTGACTTATGCATGTATGCTCGATTGTTTTGAAATGGTATTCCATAATGATGGAGATACGATGCAAATGCTTATGCATTGAGATATAAATTAAAATGTTGGGGAAAATAAAAAGTCTGTTTTTTTGGGTATGCATATGATGCACATGTTGTAAATGATTGATGTAAATGATGCGTATGACTGCATATGATGCACAATGATGCATATGAGCGATTGAAAAAGAAGGGTGCCAGCTTGGTGGACTTTTGGTTTGGTAATTGCCAATAATGATTGGACTTTGGGTGGGTGGAGGGACTGATTCCCCGACACTCGATCTTTGACGTCGCATGGTCAGAAGATGGATCTGAATGCTCCAAGTTTGGTTATCTACTGGTGAACGGTGCGACTTGATTAACACATGAAGACTGATTTCGCTTCGAATGGTTACCAACGTCTAGCAAGGACCGCCTGTTCAGCTGGGGAGAAGAGAGAGAAAGACTCTCTCCTTGCTTGCTTGCCCCTTCCTATAGGGTATTTGAAATAAATCTGGTGGGGAAGCTCTGACAATGGTCATGGCATGATCTGCCCCTGATTGATGGACTTTGAGATAAATTGCCCCTGATTGGGCTAGTTTTGAAATAAATTGCCCCTGGTTGGGCTGTTGAAGATGGTTTGTCCCTGATTAGACTGCTGAGGTAATCTTGATTCATGTTGGCAATGAAGTTCAAATTTCTCCTTTGATTGCTCCTTGTTGGGATTGTACTGATGTCAAGCACTGAATTGCAATTAAATTGTTCATACACAAATGGTAATGTTAATGCAACGTTCATGTAAGTTTTGAAAAAGTCAATTTATTTGAATGATGTGAAAGTGTAACGAATGGACTGTTAGTCCGAACGAGGTGCTGATTTAAAAAGTGTATGAAAAGATGCAGCAAGAATAATGTGTAATTGAGATTTGAAGATTAGCAAATATATGGGAATCAATTTACACAACCTTGTTGGTAGCATGCTTTCAGAATAAACCTTGCCTCAATTAGGACTTTTGAGGGTTGTAACGTGGTCTGGTTAATGGTTTGAGAAACAAAGGATATTAGGCTCAAAGTTTGATTTGTACCCATCCCTTCTTCGTAATGTTCTTCATTCCTACGTTCAATTAACTTTATACATGCATTTGTTTTGACTTTGCAAGAGTGAAGATGAAGCTTCAAAGTTTGCTTGGAGATGGCAGTCATCTTATTTTGTTGGTGACCATTTGATTCTTAATTCGGTGGTCACTGATATTTGTTTTGCTTTTGCTGAGGATTTGAGTTCCTCTTTTGATTTTTCGACTAAGTCTCCCTTTGGGTGCTCAACTTAGTAGTTTTTTTTTCTTTTCTATTTTTTTTGCTTTGTTGAATGTTATGACTGCCAAGTCATTTGTTGATGGTCCTCTGACGGGATGTCTCATCTTGCGATTCGAAGGTGTAGTCAGGTTAACTGAACAACTACCCTGCCCCAGGTTAAATGTAAGGGTTGTATCCGAAAGAAACTCCTACTTCTAGGCTCAAAGTGGTTGACTAGGGATTAACTCCTTGTATCTCCAGTGTTTGGGGATTTGAAAGAATGCTTGTACATCATTGACGAGGTTTTATCCGAAAGCATACCACAACAGTTATGGGTATTTCGTTTTCATCATCCTCCCTCAAATATTTGCTAAAGTGAAGTGAGGAAATATTTTTTGTAATTTTGTGATAAATGATAAATGATGAGCGAATGCGAATAAATTGATTCAAAACATGCATAAACATAACATTAACATAACCAAGTACAAATGATAACAATGTTGAGAGAAAATAGTACTTAAACAAACATTACAAAACAACAGGAATGCAGAAATCATAAATGGCACTGGCTGCCTTGATTTGAGGAATTGAACTTCTCTTGATTGAATACTTCAAAGTTGGAGACTACTCAGCTTGGTCTTCAACAAAACTCTTCAGATGTCTTCACTTGTTGGCACCGTGTGACGGCATTGGATCGTTCTGAACATTTGGATTTCTCGGAGTGAAGGTGAGATCCTTAGAGTCGATTAAATCTTGGACTTTGTGCTTGAATAACCTGCAGTTGTCAATTGTGTGACCTGGAGCACCCTTGTGATACTCACAGCGAGCATTGGCATCATAATCTCGAGCGTTACCAGTTTGAGGTGGCATGTCCTTCAACACAAGAGTTCCTTTTGCCATCAGCCCATTAAAGATTTCTCCATATGACATAGGCAATGGATCAAAATTTCATTCAGGCCTTCTTTGTTGATATGGTGGGCGCTGTTGAGGAGCACGCTGTTGCTGTTGACCAGGCCGTGGTGGATAAGCCGGTTGCTGGTATGGATTGGGCGCATACTGCGCAGGTGCAACCATAGGATGTGGACGTGGTTGATGAGCCATCTGAGGTGGAGATAAAGCTTGAAAGGCCTGCTGATAAGGCATTGGAGGAGCTGGCTGATATGGCATAGGAGCATATTGTGCAGCAGCAACATAGGGGTACTGATAGTAGGGAACTGGTGCAGGTGCACTCTGTTGAAAATTCCCACTTGCAGCAGAAATGGCATTTGTTTCACCCTTTTTGTGCCCATTGAAAGGTTTCTTGGCATTGTTTTGGCTGCTAGAACCTCCTTGGATCTTTCCACTTTTCAAGCCTTCCTCGATTCTTTCTCCGACCATCACCATGTCTGAAAATCTAGAAGATACGCTGCTGATCAGCTTCTCGTAATATTGTCCCTGTAGGGTACCCATGAAGATATCGATCAATTCGCGGTCAACCAATGGAGGATGAACTCTGGCAGCTAGCTCTCTCCAGTGTTGAGCATACTCTTTAAAGGATTCGCTCTCCTTTTGAGACATACTCTGAAGTTGAGTACGGTTAGGAGCAAGGTCAGTGTTGTACTTGTACTACTTTTTGAATGCATCAGATAGATCAAGCCAAGTACAAACATTGTTGCGTTCGAGTTGCATATACCATTCTAGAGACGCTCCAGACAGGTTGTCTTGGAAGCAATGGATCATGAGCTTGTCATCTTTAGCATGAGCGGCCATTTTTCTGCAGTACATTCTCAAATGAAGCTCAGGGCAGCTAAGGCCTTTGTATTTCTCGAATTCTGGAAGTTTGAATTTAGCAGGGATCACAACATCTGGAACTAGGCACATGTCTGAGGCACTCAGAGAAGTTGAGTTGTGTCCTTCCATGATTCAGAGTTTTTCGGCTAACTCGCGGCACATCTTCATAGCTTCAGACTCTTGAACAGCATGAGGATTGGTGATTGGAACAGCAATATGCATCTCATACTCAACTTGATGATTCTCTTCAGTTTGAGGAAACTGGACTTGAGTTGGAATAGGTTGAGCTTGAGGAATGGCACCAACAGTGACACCAGAAGCAGGTATTGGTTGAGAAGTGACCTCTTCAACAGCAGGAGTGAAGCCTGGAGGCAAACCATAAACCAAAGGATTTGGAACAGGAACTGAAGGCATTGCTCGTGAGGTAGATCCTTGCACTTGAGTATTGTTCATTGCGGCAGCAGCTTCGCGACGTTCTTCCATTCTTGCCAAAGATTGCAAAGTCTCATAAATCTGGTCAATCTTGCCTTTGACCGAGTCAATCTCTTCCCTCATGGCAGCTTGTTCTTCTTGAATCACGTCCATCAGTCTTCTAGTGTTGGCTCGTGTTAAGTACGGGCGTCTAGTACGATACGGGCATCGGGAAACCAGCTTGATTTACTGAAGATGGAGGAACATGAAATGAGTTTTCCGACTTTGGAATGAAATGCAAGATGAATAAATGATGCAAATGAGATGATATGCAATGTCAGAATCCAGGATCACAAGATCAAAGTCTCTTGAGTCCAAGGTACAGATAGAGGATACTCCGATCAAGAACTCACTGGGTAGACTCTAAGGTTTAGGGACCCCAAAGTTATCAATTCATATGGTTGTTCATCACACACGCCATAAGCATGAAGGTTGATTGACTCCGCCATATGAATCTATTTTGGGTGAGATCTTCGTTCCGACAACCCATGAGAGAAAATTTTCTCGGGAGTCCATACTACGTGATAATCGACACAAGGTTTAAAACACAGTCCTGGAGTTATGGAACTTTCTCAACTGTTTGATGCACGTGTCAATTTCATACATTCTTGACAGTCAATCAACTCCATTGAGTAAGTCTATTCCAAGTGAGGTTTTCGTATCGAGCCACGCGAGGGCGAACCCTGGTGCCCAATACTACGCAACCATCAACCGTTGTTTTAACCAAAAGGTTCTAAAGGTCCTCAGAGTCGATGACCTTAATGAAAACAACTGAGCACACACGCCAAAAGCTTGACGGTTGTCAGTATTCTCATTAAAATCTACTCCAAGCGAGGTTTTCGTATCGACAACCCACGAGAGTGGTTCTCTCGGGAGCCCATACTACACAACCTCGCTAACTTAAGTTTATACTCGTAAGCCCGGGTGTAGAGCTTTTCCCTCAAGTTTCTTTTGCAAAGTATCGATCCAAATTATAGTACCAAGGAGCCACAAGATATATAAGATGGAATGCGATAAAGAAAGTGATAAAAATAAACAAGCAAGGCATAAAAGCAAACATCCAAACAAACGAGGGAACCTAGACTAGGCTTGACTCGCATAGGGGTGAACCAGTCCCCAGCAGAGTCGCCAGCTGTCATACCCCGAAAAATACGACCTCACGCGATCCGAATGAACGGAGCCGCGCGCCGGACGGACTGAAGAGTCGCCACCTAATTCTATTTATTCCCGAAAAGGGAAAGGGAAGATATAGATATAACCCGGGAAGAGAAGGATGAGGACAAAGGTCAACGGAACCATTGCCTGGGTTCGGGAGTCGGTTATGCAGGGGGAAGGTATTAGCACCCCCTACATCCATCGTACTCGATGGGAACCATCTAAGTTAACGCGCACGAAAGGATGTCTATGCTTAAACGAATTGCTTGCTAGAGGGAAATGATTTGAATTAAAAGTTAGATTGATCCTAGGTGCTCGGCAAGGATTGAGATCCTCGTGCCTACGTACTCCCGTGTGCAATGGGAAAGTCAGAGCCTCGTAGTTCGGCCTACTAAGGGTAATGGTTGTTGATTTTATTACCTTTCGTCGATGAAAGGGTTTAGGAGTTGAAATGCACTAAAGACTATGGATAGTTTATCTCGCCCAACAAGACGAGTGTCCTGCGTCGAAATAATCGGAGCGAGTAACGAAAGCTCGTTATCCCCCTTTCTACCGCTTAAGGCTCGTGGCGTACAAATCTTCTCGTATTATTAAAGTGTTTTATTTCCTAAGACCGCTTGACGTTGGATCAAGGGTTTGGATCTAATCGAAATTGTTTTGGTTTTTTTGAAGTTTAAAGGTAAGTGCAAATGGAGTGTATTTTTGTGGTTTTGTTAGCGAGGCACGAATCGCTCGGCTCGCAAAGGTGGAGTGGATCCTAAACGAAAAAGATAACTGAAAAATAAAGTGCAAGTGTGCAAAGTGAAATCGCTTGGCGTTGGACAAAGGATTCGAAATTAAATACGGAAAATAAATTGCGTACAAAGGAAGGGGAGAGGGATACAAAATAAATACAGGGGATTGCGAGAAATAAAGGGTATCATTGTAATTTGCCCAAGAGGAAGCGTGTGTGCAGTGTGTTTGAACTATTCGAAGGCGTTCGGCCTGTTTAAATCGGGACACAACTATTTGAAGGCGTTGGACCTTTTAATCGAGCGCAACTATTCGAAGGCGTTGGACCTTTTTGGGACGCGACGAAATTTTGTTCGTGAACTGCCTTAGAATCGGTTCAAATTGGGAACCATTCTATAAGGAGTCGAAACGTAAAAAAAAAATTTTAAATGCGAAAAAATAAATGAATTAAATGAATTGAATTGTTAGAAAAATAAAATAATGAATATAAATAATAAATGAATTAAATAATATCAAGGATAATAAAATGAATTAAATTAAAATACATGTTTGTATTGTCGAAATAATAATAAAAATAATTACAAAGGGGGGCCTCATATTGACCAAAAATCACCGATTAGAATCGGGCGATAAATTGGCCGTTTAATATATCATTGGCCCTAAAATTAAAATAAATCTAACAATAATGAAAACAAATATTTAAAATAAAAGTATTTTAATTAATTAATTTTTTGTTTAAATAATAGAAAGAGTTCTAAATAATTAAAAAGACATGATGTGAAGACATCAAAATCTATTCTAATATTTTGAATTTTATAAACTTGTTTTTTTATTTTTCCACTTTAATACCTAAGATAGCATCTAAAATCAATAGATAGTAAAAACTCAATAATAATTTTAATTAAACACAGAACTTTTTAGAAATTCTTATTGAACAAATAAAATATACTATATATATATACATACTTTTTTTGGAAGTTTTAAACAAATAAAATAAAAATAAAAATAAAATATATATATATATATATATATATATATATATATATATATATATATATATATATATATATATATATATATATATATATATATATATATATATATAAAGAAAAGAAGTAACAAGCAAGAAAGGGGCTGAGTTAAGAAAAGAAAAAAATAAAATTAAAGAGTGAGACAAGCATATCAGTCAAGCTTTTTTAGAAATCTAACAACAGTTATCAACAATAAAAGCAAATAAATCTAGAAAATAGATAAAATAATAAAAACTAAATCCCAAAATTATATCAGCATTACATATCACAGAGAATAGCAAAGAAAAAGAAAGTACCTCCTGCGGCACCCCACAGTTTGCGAAGGGAGAAGACTGAAAAAAAAAGGTCTCGCCGCCACTCACCGCTACGTGTCTCTCTCGAATCTCACTCGCAGCTTTCTCGGTTCCTCTCTCTCGTCCGCGGCTGCGCCTCCGTCTCTGTCTCTCAGTCTCTCTTTCGCCGTTCTCCCGGTTCGGATTCCTCACTCTCACGACGGTTTCGCACAGTCTCGGTGATGTGCAGTTGACGATGTTGGCGTCTGATTCGGCGCGGTTCTGGGTTGTGGTAGCGGATGGTTCGCGACTGGGTTTGACGCGGTGGCTGGCCGGTTGATGTTGGATGAGCGGATCTGAGGGTTGGTTTGTGGTTTCGAAAGTGGAAACGATGGAGGGTGAAAGTCGGCGAGGTGAGATTGTATTTTGGCTGGTGATGTTCTGTGTTTTTGTTTGTGGCGTGTTCACGGTTTTTGGATTTGAGGTGATGGAAGGTTTGGTCTGTTACAAAATCAAGGAGGTGGTTCGTGACTGGTGTTTCACGGTGGTGGGTTTGGGTTTTGTGGTGAGTTCGCAGTTTAGTGGTGGCTGAACGGTTTCTGAGCAGTGATTGTGAGGTTTTTTTTTTCAACTCCGCAGTGAATTTCGAAGAAGAAGAAGGTTATGTTGTTTTGGTTTACTGGTTTCTGTTTTTTTGGCGTTAATTTGCAGAAAGCTTTCTTATCCTCTTTTTTGATTTTGGTGGTTTTGTGTTTGGGCTGATAAATTTGGTTTCAAGTTTCGGCTGTTCTGGGAAGTGGTAGCGAATGCTTTTTTTTTTCTTTTCAGTGTTATTAAGTGTTAATGGAAAGAACGAAGGTTTTTGAAAGATTAATGGTTTGAGTTGGTGTGGATTTGTGAGGGGTTGAAGAAGAGATTTGAAGGGTTTTAGTGAAGGTTAATGTGGTGATGAAGGTTGAAGCAGGTGGTATTGAAGGGTAGAGAAAAAATTGGCGGAAGGGATAGCAAGAGTACTGCGGTGCGTTTTGTTTTTCATAGGCTTTTTTTTCTGGCTTTTTCTTTGTGAATGGGAGATTAATTATATAAAGCTTGAAAAGGGCAGCCAAATTTGTTTGAGTGGGTGGAATATGAGTTGTTGGAAGCATTTTGCAGGTCGTACAAACCGTTGGAATTGTCGCTTTTGTTGAGTGGTAGTGCCCTTCTTTTTGGGTTGCAATTTGTTTGTTGTACTGCCTAATCACGTGACTTGTGAGGCTGCAAAAAAAAATGAGTTGTGTAGAATGATTGGGTCCATGTGAAATGGTTTTATGATCACAGTATTTTTGGTTAAAAGAAAAAGATGGTCTTATGTATCTTGTTTAAATTTAAATTTTTGCTAATGAAATAAAAGGTTATATAATAATAATATGAATGATAACAATAATAATAATAATAATAATAATAATAATATAAAACTAAAAAAAATATATATTTTTATTTTGTTTGACTAATGGAGAAAAACAATTATTATAAAAGAAAGATTTTAAAGTAGAATAATGGAAAAAGGAAAGTGAGATGGATTATGGGATCAAATGACAAACCTCCACACAACACAACGATTTTTAAAACTCGCGCTGCACACAAACACTGACTAACTCAGATGGTACTTTTTGATTTTTCGAATACCAGACAGGAAATATGAAATAGTGCATATTTTGGATTTTTCTGAAATGATGGTTTACATAATAAAATAATGCGGGTAGGACAAATTTGGGGTATGACAGCTTTCAGCCTCGTCTTCCACGTTATTGACAGCATCTGGGGTTAGCACCCCCCCCACTAATGAACCTGGGCTCCTTAGCAGCCTCTGCTTGATCTTGTCGGAATGGTTTGTAACCCAACCCGAATATGTCCTCCTTCTTCTCCACAGGTAACAGCTTGCCCTAGCCTCGGGCGTTCCCATCTTCGACAACCTTCCGAGCATGCTGGTAGGAGACAATTGAAGTATCCATCTTATCCTCCTGGGATGCAGCAAATACTTCAGTTGTCGTCTCATTAAAGTTCAGAGCTTCGAAACCTTGGCTCATGGTCTCGTGGATTTCACCATCCATCTCAATATATTTGTAGGTAGCCAGATGGCTAACAAAAATATTCTCTTCACCATAGATTGTGATTATTTGCCCTTCCCACTCATATTTTAATTTCTGGTGAAGGGTCGACGTAATTGCGCCAACGGTGTGAATCCATGGTCGACCCAACAAACAGTTATAGGCCGGCTGAATGTCCATCACGTAGAAAGTAGTTTGAAAGACCTACGGGCCAATTATCACAGGCAGCTCCACTTCTCCAAGAACAGACCTCTTGGAACCATCAAAGGCTCTGACCACCAGATTTCTTGGTCGGAGAGCTATATCATCATATTCAAGCTTAACAAGGCCTTTCTTTGGCAAGACATTGAGTGAAGACCCAATGTCGACTAGAAAATGTGAAAGCACAACCCCTTTACACTCTAGAGTGATGTGCAAAGCTTTATTGTGATGGCATCCTTCCGTAGTCAAATCAGCGTTGGTGAAGCCTAGTCCATGACTAGTATTAACATTGGAAACCACTCTCTCTAGCTGATTTACCGTGATCTCCTCAGGCACGTAGGCTGCATGCAGGACTTTAAGTAATGCATCCCGATGAGCTTCGGAACACAACAACAATGATAAAATGGAGATCTTGGAAGGAGTCTGGTGGAGCTGATCCACAACCTTATAGTTGCTTCTCTTGATTATCCTCATAAATTCATCCACATCTTGATCAAAGGATGTTTTATGGGTTTCTTTCAAAACTGGTTCTTCAGGCACCACATTTTTGCCTTTAACTTTGGCAGCAGCCTCTGCCTCAGTGTTAACTCTTGGATTTTGTGACGCGAAAAGACGTCCGCTTCGAGTGAAGCCTCCGCCTCCCCCGACATTATCGACCTGTGGTGTATGAGTTGAAGAATCAAGAACAACTTTCTCCCTGTTGCAGTAGAGGTCTGAACCATAGTTTCATGGTATAGCATTATCTTTTTCATACGAAATGGGTCCACGTACCGTGATGGTAATTGGACTAACTGCAGCGGAAGTAGGAACTATGATTGTTTGTGGATCGTAATATATGGTGACAGGACTCCTGATTGATGGTGGTGGTGAATGACTGAAGCTGGGTAGTTGCTGAGATTGTTGCTGAAAATTGTTGGAATCGGGGACCATTGTTAGGTCGTAGTATATGGTGATTGTGGAGATGTCGTTATTAATCATTGTTGTAGTTGTAGAAGCGGATGTGGTTGAACTAATGTTTGTTAAAGTGGTGGAAGAGATGATTGTTGATTTTGTAGAAGAGTCCGTTAGAACAATTGTTTTTGAAGTTGTAGGAGGAGTGTTTGTTGTTGCTGTAGTAGGAATTGGTGATGTTGTAGAAATTGTTGATGTTATATGCAAGATACCTTCTTTGATAAGGCCATAGATTCCATTTCTCAAGCTTGCACACCTCTTGACGGAAACTTTGCAAGATTCACAGCAGACCTCACAACCTGGGAACACCTAGCACCTTAAAAGATGGGCTTTAACCTATGCCAGAGGTGTTTGAATGCTTGCAGTATCTTCAATTAAGTTCATAGGTTGATCCTCCTCAATTGCATTTATCCTGGGGCCACCATTGCTGGGCATAGGATTCTTTGTGACGTTAGGAGGTGGTGCAAAATTTAAAGCCTTTGAATCAACCAGATCCTAGACCTTCATGTGCAAAGATCTGCACTTTTCTGTGGTATGGCCAAGTGCATTAGAATGGAAGGAACATCTGGCATTGACATCGTAATTTCGTGGAAGGTTCTAAGGGTCTGGAGGAGCCAGAGTCCTTAATTCAACAAGATTAAGCTTCAGAAGTTGTGGTAGCAAAGTGACATAGGGCATTGGGATAGGCTCAATTACCCTGTTGACTTGAGATGGCCTTTGCTGGAAAGGACGTTGTTGTTGGTTGTTGTTGTTGTAGTAGTACTTTGTTGAGGAAAATGTTGCTGTTGAGGGAAATGTTTTGGTTGCGGAGTGTATTGTTGTTGAGGAGGTGGAGTAGGAATTGTGACAACGGCAATTGATGTTGGCATATATTGGGGCCTTCCTCTGCCCATGTGTACTGAATTGGTTTCACCTGACCTGCGAGGACCCACAAAAGGTTTCCTTGTGTTGCTTGAGCTGGCGCCGTTATCAGAAATCTTACCCATTTTTAACAAAATCTCAATCCTTTCTCCTGCTATGACCACATCTACAAAGCTAGTGGAAGAGAAAGCTGCCAGCCTATCAATGTATGTCCCTTGTAGGGTATTCATAAACATATTTTCCATTTCTCTTTCCGACATTGGAGGTTGAACGGTAGCAGCTAATTGTCTCCACCTCTGAGCATACTCTCTGAAGCTTTCCCTAGAGGACTGTGACATACCCATTAGAAGAGTTCTGTTAGGAGCCATGTCTAGATTGTATTGATACTGGCGAATGAAAGCCTCGGCCAAATCTTTCCAATTTCTGATTGTTTCCCTAGTCAGATGAGAGTACCACTCACGAGATGCCCCAATCAAGCTATCCTCAAAATAAAACATCCATAGCTTTTCATCCATAGTGTAAGCCTTCAATCTTCCCAGAAAGGATTGAAGATGGGTGCGAGGGCATGAGGTTCCATTATATCTTTCAAAGCAGGGAGGTTTGAATTTGTAAGGAATTCTAACTCCCTCCACTAGCCCCATATCCATAACATCAAATCCTAAGGAGTTTTGGGACTCCAGGTATCTCAGATTTTCTGCTATCTCGTCCAGGTGACAATCATAGAATTCATCTCCTGCTCCAACTATAGTGAATTGTTCCTCCTGAGGGTCCTCTTGCAAGGCACTCCCTCCAGTATTACCCTGGGTATTCCTGATAGCGTTAATGTCAGGGTTAAGATGAGGTCCAAAATCCGGGGGGGGGGGGTCAGTACGAGGCTGTACATGATCATTGTTGCTGGTACCCCCTGTACCTGGGTGATTTTCTTCAGGAGTTTGCCGCTCGACCAAGTCTCTTAAACTTTCTTGGCTTTGGGCCAACCTAGTCATTACTGCCATGAACTGGTTCATCTGAGCCCTCATTTTAGTTCTTTAATTAGCCATCTGGGTTCTTACATCAGTCAAATCTTGTTGAACCTGGTCCATCTGTAAGCTCAGAAGGTTGTTTCTTGGAGGATACCGGTGAAGTGTGTTGACGGGGAAGACCCTCATACGAGCAATGTTTCCTGAAACCATAACAAAGTGAGAAGCAACAACAAAAATACCTACAAAACAAATAATGATGTTAGTATGCAATGCAGTATGTCTATTTGTCTTCCAAGGGTATTCGGTTTGGTTCTTTGGTTTTGACCTTCCAGACCTCGAGGAATGATGGTGTTGAAGAGAAATTAAGCCCAAAGGATAAAACATAAATCATATATTACAAAATGTAAATATACATAGTTCATGATGTACAACAAGTTCCCATGATGGGTCAAAATACAACAAAATCAACAGAAGTACAAACAAAATGAAGTACAAATACAAAGAAATCAAACATCCAGTCTATAATCATCTTCCCTGACTTCTTTCAAGAGAGCATCAATCACTGGGCCAACTGGATGCTTTGTGATGGTCCTGATAAGAAGGTTCCTGGTGGCCATAGCATTTGTCGACTTCTTATGCTTGTCTTGGTCTTTTGATCTTTTCAACCCCGCCCGGAGTTTAAACTCAGAGATTTCCTTCTGTGCTGCTAACAAGGCTTCCCGACTCTTTTTCTCATTAGCTTCCAGCTGCTCTATCCTATCTTGGGTCTTCTGATCTTCATGTGAACGAGCCTCAGTAATTCTGATCCATCTAGCCTAACTCTCTTCCAAGTAGTGCTCAACTCTGGCCTTCTGAATCTTAGCTTCTTTGCAAGCATTCTTCAATACCAACTCCCTTGCTCGGGCTCTTCTGATATAATCATCTGTCTTCTCAATCTTGGTCATATGCTCGATCCAGAGATTCTCTAACCTCTCATTGTCTAGACGACTATCATTCCTCTCCCAGAGGGTCTTCTTTAGAGCTTTAGAAAGCTGAGTATTCCTTTCTTTCAACTTCTCAAATTCCTCTAAGCTGATTGTAGCTACAGGCTCTACTGCTGATGGTCCTGGCACATCCTCCTGGGTGAATGGCATGCGGGTGATATGTCCTCTGATACGAGACCAATCAATATACTGAGCTGAAGCTATGTTATTGCACTTGCCAAGAATGGCATTCCCTTTTGTCTGAATATTATCCCAAGCCCAGGCTGTTTGTCGGGCAATGGCATGGTTATGTTGAATGTCACAGTAAAGGGTTTCTGATAAGTCCTGCTCTCTTGGTGGATGTACCAAGGCATACCCTAATTGCCTTTTGAACAACAAAGGATTGTAGTTGATACAAACCTTCACTCCAATCATAGGTACTTTGGGATACTGCCCACAATTGGTGATTATGTCTCTGCCCTTGGTGCTCTGAGTGCACCACCTGATGTCTTCTTAAGTGAGAGCAATCATTCTCTGAGACCAATTTCTTGACTGATGAGGATTCAGGAAAGCTTCTGACTTTGGAAAGTGCCTCAATAACCAGCAGTAGAAGAGAGGTGCACAACATCTGACTAATCTTCCCCTCTACTTCTCATTCCTTTGATGCACTGAGTAGTAGAAATCCCCAAGCAAGGTAGGAACTGGATTCTTCAACAGGAAGAGGTGGATAGCACTCTTGCTTACAAACTTAGGCTCATCTATAAACAAGATGATACCATATATGCTTAGGGCCAAGAGAGCACAAACAGTTTCCCACTTCCCTGTTGTAGCATGAATGGTGGCCTGAGTAATCAAGAAGTCCAAATGGAGGCCTGGGATCCCAACCTTAGTAGTCATGTTCTGATCAATATTTCCAAATGCAATACCTTAGCTATGTCTTCATTCCTAGGAGAAGTCATCTCAGGGTTGAAAGTAATCCCTCTCCTGATGGGGACACCCAACAACATGGAAATCTCCTCTAGCAAAGGACCCAATTGAAAGTCTGGAAAAGTGAAACACCTAAGAGGAGGGTCATAGAACTGAAGGCAATTATGGATCATACTCCTCTGTGATGCATCCAAGTCCATGATCATGTCCATGATACCACCATAATGTTGCCTGAATAAAAGGACATGATCAGGAGTGATGAGTGCCTGAATCTGCTTGATGTCTGCCAGAGTAGGCTCAAAGAAATGATAGGTAATGTTGCTTTTCCTGGATGGGTCCATACTGATAATGGATGCTGAAGGAAACAACTGAGGAGAAACAACTGATGAAGATGCTGAAGAGAATCTCTGATGAAGATGGCTGATGAATATATCTGATGAAGATGGCTAATGTAGATAAACAGTCAAAGTTGATGTGGATACCCTGTAAAACAAATAGACAAATGTTAAAATGATGCAAAATGATGTATGCAGAATGATATGCAAGGGTTTGTGATCAAGTGTTGGATCTGTTATCTGCCTTGATTGGGTCCATGTGTGTTTAGAAATCTAGATGAATGCTTAGAGAACCAGTAACCAGGTGGGGAACTCAAATAAAGAATCACAAGTCCAAGGTTTCACAAGAATAGTCCAAAATGATGTAACCTTAAGACAAATCTGATAATAGGGTATGATTAGGTCAAGGGTTCCTGCAAACCTGTAAACATCCCAACCCCCTCGTAGGTATTGTTCTAGAACAAGGATCCTCAGAATTGGATCAGTTATGAGAAGTGTAAACACTTCTAACCCGGAGGTACAATGTTTACATTAATCATAAGGGATCCTCCTCTGATTCACTTCAGATGCTGAAGGTCATCTAAAGGTCATCCAGACTTAGAAGGCTTCCCAGATAGCCCTAGTACTACAGGAAATCTGTAGCACAGAGTTCTCAAGAAGAAACCCATGTCTGAACCGTGTTTCACATTCCCGCACCAAACTAAAATGGAATGGGAAAGAATATGAAACCACTCTATCCTATGTGTCACTCAGCACATGATATGATGATAATAACATGAAATGCATAAAAACAGTAAATGAAGCAATAAATAAAGCTGTACATAAAGCAATAAAGCAATAAACTAAAAGCACAAGTAGCACATAACACCCCCATAAACACATATCAAACAAGCGCTAGGAGAAACCCACAAAAAGAACCAGAAGCCCAGGTTGCAAGATAAGGGTCCCCAGCAGATTCGCCAAGCTGTCGCTCCCCCGAAAAGACACCAGGGTCCCGGGGTGCAGATGCAAACGGTCGGCGCAAAGAGAGACTGAGATGAACTGAATAGAGTCGCCGGCTAGGCATTTTTATCCCGAAGGAAAGGTAATGCTGCATAAACCTAGAAAAAGATGGATAAGACGGTTGCGAACCAGAGAAACTGAGAAAGGGGGTTGGTTACAACCTGGGAAGGTATTACCCAGATTGTCCGTCGTACTCGACGGGATCCACGCTTACAAGATTGTGTTTAACATGGGTAATGTATGTGCTATCTATGTGCAAAAGCTAAAGTATGAATCTACTGGTGTCAGTGCAAAGAGAAGTGAAATGCTCAGGAACTGAGGCTTAAGAAAGAATGCTGAAAGAGGGGTGAGACACAGAGACTTTTGTTTGATAACTGTTAAGTTATGCCTATGTATCCTCTCGTGCAATGAGGAAGTCAGAACACCATAGTTCGACTCAAAGAGACTGAAAGATAAATTAACTGTGAACTTCTTACTTGGCTATGCTCAGGTGTATGACTCGTCTGGCTCGAGTGCTAACTGTCTTGCATTAAACGGAAGAAGCGAGTTCTCGTTTATGAATGAGTGTGATGAGAAAAGAATCCCGAAGGAGACGATTATTGTTTGTTTTTGCGTTTTCAGTTTTGTTTTTGTTTTTGGTGTTTTGCATAAGTTAATGAGATTAAGCTAAGTCAAAGTTTATAAACTCAATATATCCTCCCTGATTAGGGATAATGAGTCTACTTAAGTGTGAGATAAACACGTCAGCTTAATTACCATGATGATGTAGGATTAAGATCATTAACCTACTTGTGATTATTAAGATGTTTTTGGGTTTTTGTTTAGTGTTAAGTAATGAGTTTAATCTCTAATCACAGATTGGTGAACTCATTATACCATCCTAATAGAAGGATAATAGATGAGAACACTTAAGCTGAGGAAGATACCTCAACTTAATCCATGGTTAGGGATTAAATTCATTATATAACAAGCCTTTATTAAGTGGATTTTAATTAAAGAATGAGATTAAGAAATGGATTTTAAGTTTGTAAGACAACTTGAGGGGGACTTGTCCATTAAACACTAGGGTTAGTCCCTCTTAACCATAAGGAAGAGATAGAACACTAATGTAAGGCCCAAGTTACAAGATAAAGTCTTGGTGATTAGTAATGTGATTTGATTAAGAGGTGTAAACAAATTAATGATTTAACACTAAGGATTAAAGTTATACACTCCATCCTAAGAGAAGGATGCAAGCATAACCCTAATTCAAACTCCTAAAGCTTTAAGAGTTTAGTCTCTGATTATTGAGATGAGAAAAGAGACTCAAGGAGACTCAAAGGTAAAAGATAAAGGGGGACTATACACAACCCTAAAAGTTATCATGCTTGAGTATCTTATGGTTTGTTAGGCTTAAGAGAAAGGATCTTCAAGGCCACCAATGGATGAAGCAGATGAAAAGAGAAGGAAGAAGAAGAATAAGTTACTTACTTACTGAAGAAATAAAGTTAGAAGAATGGAACATAAGTGAAACAAGTTCACTTAAAAGACAATTAAATATGCATATGAATGATGACAAGAGATGGGAAGTGAAGGCAAATCCACCTCCCAAATAACTTACCAAAAGTTCCTGAAAATATTAGTATGAATGCATAAGACATAAAGCAAAAGGAAATGAATTGAAAAGAGATGTGAAGACCAAAGTCAGAAGTGAAAATTCAATGTAAAAGGCATATGAGATGATGCAAATTCATACAAGATGCATATGAATGATCATACAAAGATGAAATGCAATGAGAGCATGCTTAGAAGCTTGGAAACACATGAATGCTTATGTAATACAATGGATGCAAAGCATAGCAAATGAATGAAGAAATGATCAAGCAATGTTCAAGAATGTCTCAAGATGTCATGATAAGTTCATATGATGATGATATGCAAAGATGAATGCAAATGAACATGAGAAATTAGGGTTTTATGAATGTATGAGATGCAAATGACTAAAACAGAAGCATACAACATGATACAAAATTGAAATCAAACTCAATGAAACCCTAATCCCACATAAGGTCTCACCTCAAAGGAGAAAGTCAGAAGCTAATCCTATTGAAAGTTATGAATTTTCTAAGTTTGCTAGGGTTTTTGGGTGATTCTCAAGGGAAAATGCAAATCAATTTGAAAATGCAAGATAAATTCATGAGGAAAATAACCTAGAAACTACATGCAATATGTGAAACAATGCAAAAAGAATCAGTTCAAACTCTTCATTGTTAGGCAGAAATGATTTTTCAAAGAACCCTAATTCAAAGCAAATTGAGAAATTATGATCAAACATAAAAAGAAATTTGTATTAAGAGTTTGAAATTTTTTCTAAATGTATTGGAATGGTTCATGATTTTTTTGGTGATTTTTAGAAACTTAATGTATTTTTAATTAATTAAAATCCATTAATTAATTAAAAATAACATTTAAATATTTTAAAAATACTTTTTTAATGCAAAAAATAAAATAAAAATTATTTTTGGGTTGAGAAAAATATTTGGATCAGAAATGCAAAAGGAAATATTTTTATGATGTTTTTAACTATTTTAAATTAAATATGCAAAGAAATAAAATAAAATGAATTAAAAATGGATTAACTGATTAGGGTTAATGAACATATCCTGACCCTTCATACACGCGCGAAATCCAAATCCTACGGACCACATTTAAACTGGCCTCTTGATCCGCGTGTCGCGCGCGGATCAAAAACGATTTCTTTTGAAAAATGTAGTATATGGTAACGACAACTCGAGTATCGTTCTCAAGGATTCTTGTATTGTTATTAATTGAAGGTAACCGAATTCTGAATTAGGGGGGGTTTGTTTTAAGGTCGATAAAAAAACAGAACAATTAAGCGATTAAAAATAAGGGATTATGCAATTAAGCTAAACGATTTATCTGCTGTTTTGATTTCCCAACTTATCTCGACCCAAATAATTCCCAATTCCTAAGCGGACTCTATTTCCTTTTCGATTATAATAACAATCAAACAAGCGTAATTGATATTATATGATAAATATTCCTAATTTTCGAATTAAGCAAACGGATAAAATATATCAATCGTGAATTAAGCAAACACGATAAACATACGCGAATTAAGAAAACGCGATTAAAGTATAGGAACATGCAATCATCGAAATCAATCAATCTAACCTTAGATAAATCGAATTAAGCAAACAAGATATCAAGATTAGAATTGAAAGGAAATAGATTAATTAGAAAATAAGAACCTCAAAGTATCGGCGAAAACCGATCACAACAGATTAATCATTGGAATTAGTTCTCCATAATTCGTCTCTTCGAGCGTAAAAAATTAAAATCCTAAAAAGTGAGTACAAGAGCAGATGCGGCTGCTAGGTTAAATAGAAAAACCAAAATGACCCGTTTACAACCCAACTGGGTCAAATACATAACCCAGACCCAATTCTAAATGAGCCGAAACTAAATAAAACTAATGCAGCAGCTTCAAACGAAATTCTGGAAAATATGACTCTGAATCTGACTTCGACTCTAACACGAAAGTTGTAGCTCTCTCTCTTAACTTTCCATCGACTGGTAGAACGTCTCAATCAGATTCTTGGAACTCCGTTTATGATCATTTCCGTAAAAGCTATTAAAGCTGAAAATTAAGTACGAAAATTAAATTAAGCCAAAAATAAAATAAAATAGAAAAAAATATAAAATATAAAAATAAACAAAGAAAACCATAGAAATACTTAAGTGCAAACATGGTAAAATGTGCATTAAAATGCACCGATCAAATTCCCCCACACTTGAACTTTTGCACTCCGAACAAAAATAAACTCAAGACTCAAGAAACACAACATCATTCAGATACTCATTCTAGGCTACAAACTCTTCTTCGATTAAGATAGCATCGATAGGTACTAATCTTACACACTAAGGATATCGTAAGAACACAAATCCGCAATTGTGCGGTCATAAGCCTCCATCATATACAAACCATTTTGAATCATGTTATTATGCCTAAGCCTAACTTACTCATCCTCCCTTTTGCTCTCTTTCATTCTGGTGCAATCACATAAAGCCCGTTATCTATTCATACACATGGTAAATAAGCCTGTTAGTGATTATGATTCATACTTGACAATATTTTAAAGTTACTTTAGTAACAACACAAATTTTTTTTCTTAAGGTCTCACATCCGTTAGGCTAAATGACCGTGTGAGGGTCACCTAACTTATAAGGTGGATTCCTATTCATATTTCTTTTTAAGCGCAAGATCATTCACTTATATGCCTCAACTTAATTACTTAGTGTTTGATTTCTAGATGGTGTTGACTGCTAGATAAATTACTTAAGAGATATTAAAGGATAAGAACTCAAGGCTATGACATAACAAGTATTCAAAATGATTTCCATATTCAGGAGACTTAAGGTATTAAAGCGATACTGGTCTTGTGAACTTTTCCCAAGTCTCCACAACTAACCTTAAAACAATTTATAGCCTAAAACTTTCAACAACAAAAAAAATGTCTATTGTTTCTAAAACAAAACAAAACAAACAAAAACAAAACAAAAAAAATAAAAAAATAAATTATTCCCTCCCCCGCACTTAAAACAAGCATTGTCCTCAATGAAAGGACATAAATATAAAATAAGAGGGAGATAAAGGAAAGAACACGCCCGAGTAGTCAAGGTGGATAAGTGATCACATAAGCAGCATTTCCTAAAGAGAGCTCTTCTACAATCTCTTCTTCCAAAGTGGGGATCTCATAGAGTAACTTTGGGTAGTATCCATTAATCTTGGAGTTTTTATTAGTGCCTTCACCTTTTATTCCAGGATCAAAGAAGAATCTTCGATAAGTAAAAGTGTTGAATGTGCAGGTGATAATGATCTCCTTTTCTACAACTTCAAGAATCAAAGGATTAAGGGGCTGCCTCACTACTTTTGTTCCATCTTCAATTGAGACCCTATGCATACTCATGGATGGGATAATACCAAAAGTGTCAACCAAAGTCCATCCAATTCCCTTCTTATGTTCCTGTAATGATCTCTCTTCCTGCACAAATTCAAATAAATTATTAGGAAGTGGCTTCAGCTCTAAAGAGGGAGATTTCTCGATAGATGGTTTGTTCCGAGAAGTCGGGGTGTCGAGAGCTTCATTGTCATGAACAACTTCATTTGCAACCTCATTTGCATTAAGAATATCAACTTGCAAGGCAACCTCAACTTCAGCACAAACAGACCATATTTGAGTGTCAGTACAAACATCACAAGAGTAAACATCATTAAAATCAGACAATGATGGAAAATCAGCTGCAAACAAATTAATACAAGTATCATCTCTAAACCCTAATTAGTGCCCTAATGATTTTCAGGTGACCGGAACTAGGTCCGGTCATCTTCTCCAGCGAGACACTCAACCCAACTTCTTCCCTAGGTCAAATTAAACCCTTTAAAGCTCAAGAAATGATCCTCTAACCCCCCTAAGCAAGAATCCATCATCAAATAACATTTATATTTCATCAAAAACAAGAATCGAAGCAAACAAAATTTTCGGGCAAACTTTCAGAGAGTTCATACATTCTCAAATCTCAACCATTTTCAAAAGTAAAGACATTAGCATGATCAGGGAAGCATGTAGAACCATATAAGAACTTAAAAGAAAGGTTCTAGAAAAATTCTTCTTGAGGTATACCTGAGTTGAAGCTTTTTAGTTTGGAGCTTTCTGGCCTTTTCTTTGATGCAAACCAACCCCAATGAGCTCCCTGGTGATGTTGCAATGCTTAGAACAAGTTTGTGATGGCTATTTTGAAGTGTATGGTTCTGGTTTTGCAGAAATCGTGTTTTTGATTTTGGAGGTTTCAGGCCATTTTGAGGGTTGCTTTGTGTTTATGAGTGATTTGAAGATGATTGGTGAAGTTTGTTTTGAAGTTTGATGGCTGTGTTTTGAGTTTTGAAGAAGAGAAGTTTTTGACAAATTTTGTGCAATCTGAGTTGTGTGGTGATTCAGGCTTGGTTCTTGTGTCAAATGAGCTCCATAATCTTTGTTTGTAATGTCTTAATTGGTCTGAGAGTGGTAAGTGGCACACTTGATTGGTATGGGAGTGTTGCACCCTAATTTTTGCCCTAAGTTTTCTTTGCATTTTTCATATACATCTTGCATGCAAACAAAATCGCACTGGTTGATCGGTTATTCTCGGGATAGGTTTATGCCTCGCAGGGGATCACCGTCGTCTTTAATTACTTTATTTGTTTGTGTTTACTAACCATTAATCAAAATCCAAAAATATTTTGTTTCCTTTTGCTAACCTTTTTCAGGAAGAGGAACCATTGAAAATGCCAAAAAATAGTAATCATGCAGCTCGAGTGAAATTTCGCAGACAAATTCGAAGTTGATCCGCAAATAATTCAAATTTTTATCTGATCAAAGATTTCCCGAGTTAATTGATTCATTCAAAGGATTTCCAAGGACCATGTGTTTACTTCTTCAACGCACAACAAGAATCGGGCCGAAACAACCAAGCAACCATGTTTGAATAAAAAATTCAAATTTTAGCTTGGTTAACCGGTTAACCAGTGCGAAATTTGAATTTTTTATTCAAATTCAGCACCCTTAGATCATTGATTTAATTGGAATATTCTAGATCCATTGGTTTCTGATTTCTCTACATCACTTTGATCATTTCCTACCATAAACCCTCATTAATCACCTCTCTTTTCCATTTCCCACCAAAATTCCAATTACCAAACCTAAATTCAAATTACCAAAGCAAGCTCCATTCCACCAAATTTCCATACCTAAGGCCTTTAAATAGGACCACAATTTCATTCATTCCACAAGCTTTTGATAGCCACAAAACCTCTTGCAAAATACTTCCCCAACACCAAAATTCTCCAAAGCTCATCTTTCTTTCTTTTTAAGTTATCAAGAATTCACATTGAATTCTTGATTAACTTGAGCTAAACCTTCATCCTTTCATTCTTTCTCTCATCAATTTCAGTAGATCTAAGCTTGTGTTGGTCCAATTTGAAGAAAAGCTTTTGGTAATTCATCTTCCTCCATAAACCCATATTCACCATCAACATTCAAGATGTAGTTCTTTGGTGCTTTTGTTTCTAGATCCTTTGGATCTTTATTTGTTGTTTGATTGTAGGGATTCCACTGTATTTTGGTTTTAAAATTCGTGCAAATTCAGATCATGATCATCCAATGTTTGAGAAAAGGTTTCAAAATGGATCATGCTGAATTTTCTGCATTTTTCAGCTTTTGGTACAGCGTTAACCGGTTAACCATTTGGTTAACCGGTTAACCATCTTCAAAACAACGCAGATTATTCAAAATCTGTTTGCGTTAACCGGTTAACCAATTGGTTAACCGGTTAACACAAGTCAGAATGGTGATTTTGGATTTTTTCAAGCCCTTTTTTGGTTCCTCTTTCTTCTTCTTCTTCCTCCTTTTTATTTTTACCTTGGGAAGCACTTTTGAGAGCGATTTCTCCTTAATTTCAATGAACTTTGGGTGTAGATTAGAGTAGTTAATGTTCATTAATTCAAAACTACCTTTAAGTAGATTATTCAATTCATTTAAGGTACTTTGCATTAGTGATACATTTTCATGTTTGAATCCACCAAGAAGAGTGATTGAACTTAAGGATGGAAGAATACCATAAGTGCGGCTCAATTTGGTATTCACCTTGAGTTTTGTGCGGTATCGCGTCCGGATTACGATTTACATATCGTTTATCTCGAATGCATTAGCACTAACATTATGCACCTTAATTGGTGGTGGCCGGTGTCGCTCCCCCGAAAAGACACCAGGTCAGACAAAGTACAGACGCGAACGATCGACAAAAAGAGAAATGAAGTGAAGATGAATAGAGTCGCCAGCTAAGCATTTTTATCCCGAAGGAAAGGTAATGCTGCATATACCTATAAAAAGATGGATAAGACGGTTGCGAACCAGAGAAACTGAGAAAGGGGGTTGGTTTACAACCTGTGAAGGTATTAGCACCCAGATTGTCCGTTGTACTCGACGGGATCCACGCTTACAAGATTGTATTTAAAAGGGTAGTGTATGTGCTATCTGTGCAAAAGCTAAGAAAAGAAATATACAGGTGTCAGTGCAAAAGGTGAATTGATCAGGAACTGAGGCTTTAGAAAGAATGCTGAAAGAGGGGGAAGACAAGGAGACTTTTGTTCGATAACAATTAAGTTATGCCTACGTATCCTCTTGTACAATGAGGAACTCAGAACTCCGTAGTTCAACTCAAAGAGACTGAAAGATAAATTGAATGTGAACTGCCTGTTTGTCTATGCTCAAGTGTAGGACTCGTCTGGCTCGAGTGCTAACTGTCTTGCATTAGACGGAAGAAGCAAGTTCTTGCTTAGGAATGAGTGTGATGAGAAAAGAATCCCGAAGAAGATGATTATTGTTTGTTTTTGTGTTTTCAGTTTTGTTATTGTTTTTGGTGTTTTGCATAAGTTAATGAGCTTAAGCCTAAATCAAAGGCTTGTAAACTCATTATAACCTCCCTGATTAGGGATAATGAGCCTACTTAAGCATGAGATAAACATCTCAACTTAATTACCATGATGATGTAGGATTAAGATCATTAACCTACTTGTGATTATTAAGATGTTTTTGGGTTTTTGTTTAGTGTTAAGTAATGAGTTTAATCTCTAATCACAGATTAATGGGCTCATTACACCATCCTAATAGAAGGATAATAGATGAGTACACTTAAGCTGAGGAAGATACCTCAACTTAATCCATGGTTAGGGATTAAATTCATTATATAACAAATCCTTTATTAAGTGGATTTTAATTAAAAGATGAGATTAAGAAGTGGATTTTATGGTTTGTAAGCCAACTTGAGGGGGACTTGTCCATTAAACACTAGGGTTAGTACCTCTTAACCATAAGGAAGAGTTAGAACCCTAATGTAAGGCCCAAGTTACAAGATAAAGTCTTAGTGATTATTATATGATTTGACTATGAGTTTTAAACAAATTAAAGGTTTAACACTTAGGATTAAAGTTATACACTCCATCCTAAGAGAAGGATGCAGACATAACCCTAATTCCAAAGTCCTAAAACTTTAAGAGTTTAGTCTTTGATTATTGAGATGAGAAAAGAGACTCAAGGAGACTTAAAGGTAAAATTCTAAGGGGGACTAATTACAACCCTAATCATTATCATGCTTGGATATCCTATGGTTTGTGAGGCTTAAGAAAGATCTTCAAGGAAGCCAACAATGGAAGAAGCGGATGAAAGGAGGAGGAAGCAGAAGAAATAAGTTTACTTACTTCACTGAAGAAGATAAGTAACTTAAAGAAAGAAAGTGACAGATGGAACACTAGTGAATCCAATTCACTTCAAAGACAAGTTAAAATGCAAATAAAAGAGATAAGAAGAAGTGAGAGGTGAAGGCAAATTCATCTCCCAAAATGACTTACCAAAACCTGAAAAGTTAGCATGGATGCATAAAGAATAAAGCATAAAGAAAAAAAGTGAAATGAGATGAAAATGAGATAAAATGACCAAATTCAGAAGTTTTTATGCAATGAAAATGTCATGTAATATGATGCAAAGTCATACAAAATGCATATGTGTGATCATACAAAGATGAGATGCAAAACAAGCATGCTTTGAAGTTTGAAAACACATGAAAGTATAAGAAATAAAATGAATGAAAATCATGGAAAATGAATGAAGAAATGATCAAGCAAGGTTCTAACATGTCCTAAGATGTCTAAGATGACATATGAATGCATGAAATGTCATGTCAAGTTCATGTAATGATGCATATGCAAGGTGAATGCAACTTGAAATTCTGTGATCAGGTATGAGATCTCCTATGAGATGTCCCAACACTTGACAGATTTAACCAAAACTTAAAGTGCAAGAAAATTAAACAACACAGAAGTTTGTTAACCCAGTTCAGTGTATAACCACACTTACATCTGGAGGCTACCAAGCCAGGAGGAAATCCACTATAAGTAATATTAATTCTAGTCTTAAACAACCCAGTTTAATCTTTCACTTAATATCTACCCAATGCAATTTCTACCTAAGACACAACTTAGATATGAGTACCAACTCACTCCCCCTCAATCACACAGTGATCTTGTTTACAAGTTTAATAAAATTGAAGACATTCTTCAAACAAAACAGCTTGATCTTACTTCACAGTTTCAATCAAGTCACAAATGCACTTTTGCTTAAAAGCTCATAAAGTGGTACAATAAAAACAACCTGCTATTTAAAACAATAAACACACTATCTGGTATTCTGGAATTCGTACTCAATTCTGTGAGTTTCTGTTGATTAAATAGGTGTTAGTAATTTGGGCTTTCTGTAGGTTAATCCAGTCCTAAAACACAGCAGCTTCCACCTAGAATTAGGGTTTGTTACTTCCTAGATTCTAGGTGATTTAGTTCTTCTGTTTAATCTGAATCCTCATAATAAAACTCCCTACAGATACGCCTTGTTCTGTTTTTATCCATCCATAATTAATTCCAGATAACTCTCCTTAAATATCTCAGATCAGTTAGTCATTAATTAATTCTGGTAGCAGGTTTGAGATGTGTCAACATCTGTTGGGACATCCTGAAATAAGTTCTTATACTCTGTTTGATAATGTCCCAACATCTGATAGGACATTCTGAACTGAATTCAATATTTCTTGTTGGTCAAAAATTCTGCCAATTCTAAACATCTACAAACTCCCCCTTTGGCTGATTTTTGGCTAACATCTTTTCTGGTTATCAGAGTGCAGCAGAAGTTCTTTTATCAGAGTATAGCATTACTTTTCTGTTGAATCATATTTGAGATTACTCCCCCTCAAACATACATGTATCCAGTCTTGTTGCAACAGAAATATTTATCAAAACACACTGATTCAGTTCAGAAACAAACAAACAGATTTTTCATTCATAATTAAACAGCATTACATTTTGTTGTTGTTGTTCTCCCCCTTGTTAGACACAAATTTTGGGGCCAAAGACACTAATCCAGAAATACAATGCAGTGCTGTCATTACATTTGCCTCACATACAATGATCACTCAGATTCATCACATTCAGTTTCTTCATCTTCCTCAGTTTCTTCATCAGAAGCAGCTTTCTGATCACCTTCACTCTCTAGCCTTTGGATAATTTCCTCAAGCTTCTGCTTCCTAGCTTCAAGTTCTTTACAGGTGCTCTTCAGTTCAGCAATCAATGCAGCCTTGGAGATTGGAGTCTTTGCATTTGAAGGACCTGCAGATGTCCCAGAGGGTGCTTCAACATCTGCTGCATGATGACTCAGGAACAGCTTGTAGTGAAAAGCCAGAGGGCTTTCTCTTTTGCAGACTGTGTCCTTCTCATTGAGAATTCCAGGGTACTGACTTAGCATTATACCACACAGCAAGGAAGGAAAAGCTATTGGCAGCTTTGTGGCAGATGAGCTAGCATGCTTCAAGGTCTGATCAAAGATGTAGGCTCCATAATCCAGCTTAGTCTGAGTGCCCACAGCATAAATAAACCTGCCCAAGCCAGTGGATATTGAAGATGTGTGATTGGTAGGCACCCAGTTTGCTATACCAATCCTGTTCAGCATGGCATATTTTCTTGTCAGCATGCTCACTGAGAGCTTTCCTTTAACTGGCCAAGCCTTGACCTGATTTGCAGTGATAACCTTGCAAACTTGGTTATCAGTCTTCCCTAGCTCACTTGGTCCATCAGATTCTCTTCCAAGGAATTGGTTGATGATCTGAGGAGAGAACTCTACACACCTGCCTCTAACAAAGACTTTTCTAAATTCAGAAGACTTACCATTGGCACAATCTTCCTGAAGATTGACTATGAATTCTTTGACAAGTAACTCATAGCAGGGAGAGAGGTTGGAGACTGTTTTGAAGAGACCAGCAGCAGAGATGAGATCAATCAGTTCAGTTCACTCAAGTGCATTACTGCTCAGCTCTCTTTCAAGTGCTACCCTTCTTTGGTACACAAACTTCCATCTGTTTACACTTGAAACATGATGAAATGAGATGTTGTCCAAGGGAGCTTCTGGAACAACAGTTGAAGCCCTATAGGGTGCTGGTTTTTTCTTTGGAGGAGATGTTGGGACATCTGCTTCAACATCTGAGCCTGAAGGAGTGACAACTTTCCTCTTTTGAGTTTGGACTTTGCTCCATTGTTTTGTAGGACCAAAGACAGTTTTGGCTTTGTCTTTCTTTGGGGTAGCTTGCTTTTTCTCAGGAATTGCATGTCCTGCTTGCATCTTTTCTTTCCTAGTCCTGAGCCTTTTGGCTATGCTAGGTCTTACAGAGGCAATGATCTCTGTATCAGAATCCTGCTCTAGGTTCACCACAGGAGGAGATTGAGCAGTCTCCTCTTCAGCTGGTTGATCAGCAGATATGTGTTCTTCAGTTGAGGCTTTGGTCTGATCCTCAGATTCTTCTTCATCACTTTCATTTGAGGCCTTTTTCTGGTCCTCAGATTCTTCTACAGCAGCATCAGATGAACCCTTTTGTTGATCCTCAGATGTTTCAACATCTATTGGGACATCCTATTGAGCAGGAGTGTCCTTTGCAGCTTGAGTTTGATCTTCTTGAGGGGCAGGCATGGTGTTCAGAGGAATAGAAATGCCACTAACCACTCTTTGTTCAGATAGGATCTTGGTAACCAACTCCTTTATGGAAGCATCCACATATTCAGAAGATTTTTGAGGCATGTTTGCTGGTGAAGGAATGCCTTTGGATTTGCTGCAGACTTGATCTTTTGCTCTTTTTGGAGTTCTTGGCTTTTTAGCATGAGGAGCACTTCCTCTTATTTCGTCCAATGGGGTTGACTCCATGGGTACCACAGAAATAGGGGTTGCATGAACCACATCTTCTTTGTTGAGAATTTCTTCAGGAATGTTAGGGTTTTGAGACATTGTCAAAGAAGATGGATGAAGAGTTTTAGGGTTGATGATTTCTGAAGAACAGCTAGATAATGCAATTCGCTTTTGATAGTATGATGAGAATATGGATAGCTGATTATAAGCTGTTATTATATAAGTAGCCGTTACATTGCAAATTATTAAGAATGGAATACCCAAGGTTCTTGACCAGACTGGTGTTGCAATCTGGTGCTTATGCCACACAATGTCATATGACATGTTGGCACATCTCCATAACTGCTAAATCTCACATAAGCAGATTCCCAATTTGCCCCTTAAGTTCTCAAATTGTGTAGCATCCAATGCTTTGGTGAAGATATCAGCCAACTGCAGATTTGTAGCTACATGTTCCAATGAAATCACTTTTTCTTCTACAAGATCTCTGATGAAATGATGTCTGATATCAATATGCTTGGTCCTGCTATGTTGGATAGGATTCTTTGATATGTTGATTGCACTTAAGTTGTCACAGTACAATGTCATGACATCTTGTGGGACATTGTACTCAGTGAGCATTTGCTTCATCCAAACCAACTGAGAACAACTGCTTCCAGCTGCTATATATTCAGCTTCAGCTGTAGATAAGGATACACAATTTTGTTTCTTACTGAACCAAGAAATCAAATTGTTTCCTAGAAAGAAGCATCCTCCTGAAGTGCTTTTTCTGTCATCAACACTTCCAGCCCAATCAGCATCACAGAAGCCAGTGAGAATTGGTTTGCATCCATGAAAGTACATTATGCCATAGACACAAGTACCATTAACATATTTAAGAATTCTCTTGACTTCATTGAGATGACTGACTTTTGGATCAGCTTGATATCTTGCACATACACCTACTGCAAATGCTATGTCTGGTCTGCTAGCAGTCAAATATAACAAGCTTCCAATCATGCTTCTGTATATGCTTTGATCTACATTCTCACCCTTTTCATCTTTAGTCAGCTTTAAATGTGTGGGGGCAGGAGTTCTCTTATGAGTAGCATTTTCCATTCCAAATTTCTTGACTATGTTCTTGGTATACTTGCTTTGGGAAATGAACATGGAGTCTTCCATTTTCTTTATTTGCAGACCAAGAAAGTAGGTTAACTCTCCTACTAGGCTCATTTCAAATTCAGATTCCATCTGGTTGACAAAATGTTTGACCATCCTGTCAGACATTCCACCAAAGACAATGTCATCTACATATATTTGAGCAATCATGACATTTCCTTCTTCATCTTTAACAAACAAGGTTTTGTCAATTCCACCTTTCCTGTACCCTTGCTTGATAAGGAAAGTAGTCAATCTTTCATACCATGCCCTTGGAGCTTGCTTCAGACCATAAAGAGCCTTCTTTAGTTTGTATACATGATTTGGACAGCTTGGATCAACAAATCCTTTAGGTTGTTCTACATATACTTCTTCATTAAGATAACCATTTAAAATGGCACTTTTCACATCCATTTGGAATAGCTTGAACTTTAAGATACAAGCAATTCCCAAAAGTAGTCTGATTGATTCAAGCCTTGCTACTGGTGCAAAGGTTTCATCAAAGTCTACTCCTTCAATTTGTGTGTATCCTTGAGCTACAAGTCTAGCTTTGTTCTTTGTAACAACTCCTTGTTCATTTGACTTGTTCTTATACACCCATTTTGTTCCAATCACATTTATGACATCAGGTCTAGGAACAAGATTCCACACTTCATTCCTTGTGAATTGACCTAATTCCTCTTGCATAGCACAAATCCAGTATTCATCAGTAAGAGCTTCATTGATGTTTTTAGGTTCTATTTTAGAAACAAAACAGGAACCTGAAATCACTTCTCTTGATCTAGTGCTTACACCTCTGTTGGGATCACCAATTATCATATCTTTGGGATGATCCTTCTGTATTCTGATGGAGGGAGGTTTGCTGGATTGTTCTGTCCTTGCATCAGTTTGAGTGAAGTCATAATGATCACCCTTTTCTTCAGCTTCAATCTTGATATCAGCAGATGTTCCAACATCTTCTGGGACATCTGTAGGAGCATCATCAATTATTACATTTATGGACTCCATGATAACCTTGGTTCTAGAATTAAATACTCTATATGCTCTGCTGTTTATAGAGTATCCAAGAAAAATCCCTTCATCACTTTAAAGATCCATTTTTCTTCTTTGCTCCCTATCTTCCAGAATATAACAGTTACTTCCAAATACATGGAAGTACTTAACTGTGGGTTTTCTGCCCTTCCAGACTTCATATATTGTGGACAAAGTTCCTTTCCTTAGAGTAACTCTGTTATGGATGTAACAAGCTGTGTTCATAGCTTCAGCCCAAAAGTACAAAGGTAACTTTTTAGCATGGATCATAGCTCTTGCTGATTCTTGAATAGTTCTATTCTTCCTCTCAACAATCCCATTCTGTTGAGGAGTGATTGGTGAAGAATATTCATGATTGATTCCTTCTGAAGAGCAGAAATCTAAGAACTTTTGGTTCTCAAATTCTTTTCCATGATCACTTCTTATTCTGATCACACAGCTGGCTTTCTCCCTTTGTATTCTTTGGCATAAGTCTTTGAATACATCAAATACATCAGACTTTTCTTTGATAAAATTTATCCATGTATACCTTGAAAAGTCATCAACCACCACATAGGCATACCTCTTGCCACCAAGGCTTTCAACCTGCATAGGTCCCATAAGATCCATATGCAATAGTTCCAAAACTTTGGAAGTTGTCAGATGTTGGAGCTTTGGATGGGACATATTGGTTTGCTTGCCTATTTAACATTCACCACATGTTTTGCCATTATCAATCTTCAGTTTAGGAATACCTCTTACAGCATCCATAGATATTATCTTCTTTATGCCTCTGAAATAAAGATGACCTAGTCTTTGGTGCCATAGTTTCACTTCTTCTTCTTTAGCTAAAGAGCAAGTTGAAGTGAGACTGAAGTCTTGAGATTCCCACATATAACAGTTGTCTTTAGATCTGGCTCCTTTCATGACAACCTCTTGTTCTTTGTTAGTCACTATGCATTCAGTTTTGGTAAAGTTTACACTGTACCCTTGATCACATAATTGACTTATGCTGATCAGATTAGCAGTTAAACCTTTAACTAGTAGCACATTATCTAGTCTTGGAACATCTTGACAATCCAAGGTCCCAACTCCCTTGATTTCTCCTTTAGCTCCATCTCCAAAGGTTACATATCTGGATGAATGTGACTTTAAGTTTACTAGCAGATTCTTCAATCCAGTCATGTGTCTTGAACATCCACTGTCAAAGTACCAGTATTCTTTAGCTGATACTCTTAGTGATGTATGTGCTATATATGCAACACTTTTCTTTGACCATTTAAGTTGAGATTTCTTTTGATGCCTCTGCTCTGTGTATTGTTCATCAGTAGATCTCCAAGATTGATTGTTGATCTTGTTCTTGGTTATGTAGCTTTGATCAGCCTGAATGCTAGCTTTTGGTCTCCATATCTTCTTGATGACCTCTGTTGTCTGCTTAGGAGGTTGCTGATTTCTTTGATGTCTATGCAGCACTTTCTTGGTAACTTCTATTTTCTGCATAGAAGGTTGCTGATACATCTGATTTGGATAACCATGCAGCTTATAACAATGAGGTTTGATATGTCCAAATCTTCCACAATGATGGCATCTCCATCTTTGATACTTCTTCTTCATTTTGTTCTTTTCAGAATGTTGAGACATCTGTTGGAACATTATGTTTGACTTTGTGTACTTTTCTTGATGTTGAAGCATCTGTTGGGACATCTTGTTTGACTGTATGGATTTTGAAGTAGTTTTGCTAGAGCTAGCTCCATCTTTATGTACTCTGTTAAATCCCAGTCCACTTTTATCCCCTGAATGCTTATTATTGTTGAGAATAACATCCAGTGTACTTGAACTGCTGTTCAGCATTCTAACAGATTTGGACATGTGTTCCAACTTGGAGTTGAGAAGACTTACTTCACTTTTCAAGTTGTCAATGATCTCTTGATCACTTGCTTTTTCATCTTCTAGTGCCTCATTCTGCTTCTTTAGTTTTATAACCTCACTGCATATTTCAGTACTTCTTTTGTATAGATCTTTGTAGGCTTGCTCAAGTTCTTCAACAGTAAGCTCCCCATCACTGGAATCACTTTCAGATTCACATAGTCCAGCTAAAGCAGTGATATGCTTAGCTGATTCTTCTTCTGAATCACCTCCTGAGTCTTCATCAGACCAGGTTACAGAGAGTCCTTTCTTTTGCCTTTTTAAGTAGGTAGGACATTCATTCCTGATGTGTCCATATCCTTCACATCCATGGCATTTGACTCCTTTTTCTTGACTGGTCTTTTCATCATAATTTGACCTTCTGTTAGCATCATAAGGCCTCTTGTTCTCAGAAGAGTTTGTGTATCTTCCACTGGGTTTGGATTTGCCTTCCATCCCTCTGATAATCTTTTTGAATTGTCTTCCAAGCATAGCAATGTTGTCTGATAAGCTTTTACCAATTTCTGATTCATCATCTTCTTCTTCATCAGTATTTGTCACCAAGGCTATGCTTTTGTTCTTCTTAACATTTGTGTCATTCATTCCCATCTCAAATGTTTGAAGGGAACCAATGAGTTCTTCAACTTTCATAGTGCATATGTCTTGTGCTTCTTCTATTGCTGTGACTTTCATGTCAAATCTTTTTGGCAAAGATCTGAGAATCTTTCTTACAAGCTTTTCACCAGTCATCTTTTCTCCCAAAGCTCCAGAAGTATTAGCTACTTCTAAGATGTTCATGTAGAATTCATGAACTGTCTCATCTTCCTTCATTCTCAAGTTTTCAAACTTGGTGGTGAGAAGTTGAAGTCTTGACATCTTTACCTTTGATGTTCCTTCATGAGTTGTTTTGAGAGTATCCCACACATCTTTGGCTAGCTCACAGTGATGCACAAGTCTAAAGATGTTCCTATCAATGCCATTGAATAGAGCATTTAAGGCCTTGGAGTTGCCTAGTGCTGAATCTTCTTCCTCCTTACTCCATTCTTCTTCAGGTTTCAACACTTTTGATCCATCTTTGGTGTCTTGGATAGGATGTTCCCATCCAATGTTGACTACTCTCCAGGCCCTGTTGTCAAGTGATCTTAAGAATGCAATCATTCTTGGTTTCCAGTAGTCATAATTAGATCCATCCAGTATAGGTGGTCTATTTACTGATCCTATATCTCTGTCCATGTTTCCAGAATTTGTATTCCCTAGATCTCACCCAGTATAAACAGGCAGGGTGCCTGCTCTGATGCCAATTGAAATTCTGTGATCAGGTATGAGATGTCCTATGAGATGTCCCAACACTTGATAGATTTAACCAAAACTTAAAGTGCAAGAAAATTAAACAACACAGAAGTTTGTTAACCCAGTTCAGTGTATAACCACACTTACATCTGGAGGCTACCAAGCCAGGAGGAAATCCACTATAAGTAATATTAATTCTAGACTTAAACAACCCAGTTTAATCTTTCACTTAATATCTACCCAATGCAATTTCTACCTAAGACACAACTTAGATATGAGTACCAACTCACTCCCCCTCAATCACACAGTGATCTTGTTTACAAGTTTAATAAAATTGAAGACATTCTTCAAACAAAACAGCTTGATCTTACTTCACAGTTTCAATCAAGTCACAAATGCACTTTTGCTTAAAAGCTCATAAAGTGGTACAATAAAAACAACCTGCTATTTAAAACAATAAACACACTATCTGGTCTTCTGGAATTCGTACTCAATTCTGTGAGTTTCTGTTGATTAAATAGGTGTTAGTAATTTGGGCTTTCTGTAGGTTAATCCAGTCCTAAAACACAGCAGCTTCCACCGAGAATTAGGGTTTGTTACTTCCTAGATTCTAGGTGATTTAGTTCTTCTGTTTAATCTGAATCCTCATAATAAAACTCCCTACAGATGCGCCTTGTTCTGTTTTTATCCATCCATAATTAATTCCAGATAACTCTCCTTAAATATCTCAGATCAGTTAGTCATTAATTAATTCTGGTAGCAGGTTTGAGATGTCTCAACATCTGTTGGGACATCCTGAAATAAGTTCTTATACTCTGTTTGATAATGTCCCAACATCTGATAGGACATTCTGAACTGAATTCAATATTTCTTGTTGGTCAAAAATTCTGCCAATTCTAAACATCTACACAAATGAACATGAGAAATTAGGGTTACATGGAAATGTGAGATGAAAATGGATAAAACAGAAACAAATGACATGATAAAAATTTGCAATCAAGCTCAATCAAACCCTAACCCCATATTAGGTCACACCCCAAAGGAGAAGGTCAGAAGCCTAACCTATCAAAAGTTATGATTTTCCTAAGTTTTCTAGGGTTTATGGGTGGTTCAAAGGAAAAAATGCAAATCAATTTGAAAATGCAAGATAAATTCATGAGGAAAAAAACCTATAAACTACATGCAATATATAACACAATTTAAAAAGAATCAACTTCAAAATCTTCTTTGTTAGGCAGAAATGATTTTTTAAAGTTAGGGTTCAAAAATATGATTTTTATGACCCTTAATTCAAAGAAAATTGGCAAACTATGATCAAACCAAAAAATAAATTTGTGTGAAGAATTTGAAAATGTTTCTAAATGCATTGGGATGATTCATGATTTTTTTGGTGATTTTTAGAAACCTAAATGTATTTTTAATTAATTAAAATACTTTAATTAATTAAAAATAACATTTAAATATTTTAAAAATACTTTTTTAATGCAAAAAATAAAATAAAAATTATTTTTGGATGAAGAAAAATATTTAAATTCAGAATGCAAAAGAAAATATATTTTGAATGCTTTTTGCTATTTTAAATAAATTATGCAAAAGAAATGAAATTTAAATGAAATAAAAATGATTTAAATGAAAAGTTAGCGCATCCAAAGGCCCAGATTCAAACAAAATTGGAGGGAGTTGACTGGCGTGCAATCCTATGATCAGAATTCAAACTGGCTAATTAATTTGATTTTATATTAATTAATCAGAATTATAAACTAATGGCGCATCTGGACCACTTATTGCCTAACCCTAATCAAGATCTAAGGGCTACGAACCAATCTGGGGATTTAATCAGGGTTTAACACTAATTATTTTCAGGTGACCGAAGCTAAGCTCCGGTCATCTTCTCCGGCCATCCAAATTTCCAGAATCTCCTACAAGCCACTAAACCTCAAATTTCTTGCCCATAAATGACCCCCAAACATCATACATCATTTCTCAATCATTTTCAAAACTAAACATATCAGTGTGATCAGGGGAGCATGAAGATTGATATTTTAACTTAAATAGCATGTTCTAGAAAAAATGTTCTTGAGGTATACCTGAGTTGGAGCTTTCAGTTCCTGAGCTTTCTGGCCTACCTCTTGGTTCAAATCCACCCCAATGAACTCCCTGATGATGATGAGGAGCTTAGAGCAAGCTTGTGATGGCTATTTTGAAGTGTTTGGTTTTGGTTTTGCAAAAATCGTATTTTGGCTTGAGGGTGTTTTAGGCTATGGTTATGGGTGGGAAATGATCCTGAGGTGTTTTTGAGTTGATTGGTGAAGGAAGTTTGAAGTTTTAGTGGCTGAGCTATGAAATTCGAAGAAGGGAAGTTTTTGATGGATTTTGTGAATCTGAGTGTATGAGAGTGTTCAGACTCTTGTGTGTTAGGAAATGTGATCCATGATGTTTGTTTAAGCCAATGGGATTGATCAAAAAGTTGTTGTGGCACAGGTTGATTGGTATGGTGTGTTTGCAAAAAAAAGTCAATTTTTGTGTACTTGAGGTATGGGCAATGGAAGGGCTAGCTTTTTGGGGGTGTCTGGCCTAAGCAAGTTTCATGGAGAGCCATAGAATCAGTTTGATGCAGCTGGCACAAGTGGATGGATGGATCCAATGCATTTTGCAAATTTTGAGAGTTTTGGCCCTTTTGAGATTTCTTGAAGTTCAAGTCATGGAAAGACTTGGTTCAATGCACAATTATGATTGTTTGAAGTTCATTTGACATATTGTGAAGTGTTTGTGCACATTAGAGGTCATTAGAATGCTCGAATATGCCAAAATGCAAAATCCCTCTTTGACATAAAACTTGAAATTATAGGATTTTTGCCAACTTTGAAAGGCCATATCTTGAATTCAATGATGAATCAAGACATGTTCTTGTAATTTTTGAAAAGGGAAAGACCCAATCTACAACTTTCATGACCAAGAATTTTTCATTTGAAACATTTTTGGTTATGAAAGAGGAGGTTGAAAAACTTTCCCAAAATGGAAAGTTTGCATTTCAAGTCATTTCCGAAAATGGCAAGTTTGCAATTGGCTCAAAATTATTCAATCTTGTGAACTCCAACCACTTCTAAAATCAAATAGAGATCATTGAACTTCAATTTGATGAAAATAACCCTTTAGTTCAATTGTTGGGGGCCTCAGATGCCCTAATTTTGACTTAACTTGCTTAAGAAGTTACCTAGTGAACAGATGACTTCCACAATGAGTTTCTTCATCAAACATTGTACACATGATCCTTATGACATATAAAATCCATTAGAAACAAGAATGGCCCAAAAATTTGGAGTTAAGGCCTCTGAAACCAAAACCCTAATTTTGGTCATCTGTGTAGTGAAAACCATAGCTCTGCTTCCATGCCTTTGCCAGTTCTTGTGATCCCTTGACTTTCATAAACTTTGAAGAGCATAATATGATGATATAACAAACATGGACCCCTTTGGAAAGATTTGAGGCCTTTGGGATGGCCCAGATGGATTCTGGGATTGCTCAGATCACAAACCCTAGATGCAGATGAACTTATGCAGTGAACCAAATATGCTAAATTATGTTTGATGCTTATGTTAATGCAAACATGAAAGATCACAAGCCATGGTGTGATATGAGTGAGGGAAAATTTAGGGTGTTTACAGCTGCCCCTATTCAAACATGAGTTAGTTGTGCAGGATGTAAGCGCCTGGCTTATCAGACAAACAAGATAACTTGTGGTTGTATACCAAAGACAGTCCGAAATTTGCACTCGCTGGATAGAAGAAGAAAAGGGATATAAATTGTAAAAGGTTGTATAGCATGATTATCAAATGAACACGATGGAGGAGGACCATCGAGAATAGGATGACTGCTGGGGAAATAAAGAGACCCGGATGGGGACGACCATCGAGTAAAGAAATAAGATTCTTTGAGGATTAAAGAAAAGCATTGATGGGGATGGCCATCAGGCTTGAAAAGTAAAATAAACAACGACGGGGACGGCCATCGGCTTAAAGAATAAATGAAATAATGATGAGGGACGGTCATCAAAGGTGAAGGACGATCACCTAGCAGGGGACGGCTGCTCTTTATCACGACGAAGGTTGGATAGAAAAAGGTCAACGATGGGGACAGCCATCGGGTAAAATGATGAAGGACGATCATTAAGAGGTGAAGGACGATCACCTAGCAGGGTACAACTGCTATTTGGGTTTATCATGACACAGGACGAATGTCGGATATAAAGATCAACGATGGGGACAACCATCAGATGAAATGATGAGGGACGGTCATCAAAAGGTGAAGGACGATGACCTAGCAGGGGACGGCTACTCTTTATCACGGCATAGGACGAATGTCAGATAGAAAGTTCCAATAATGGGGATTCCATTAGGGAAAGGATGAGGGACGATCATCCAAAGGTGAAGCACGATCACCTAGCAGGGGACGGCTGCCCAAAATATCATGACATAGGACGAATGTCGGATATGAGGAAGTTGTTTTGTTGGTGACTTATTGGGGAACGATAAACACTGACGAGTGTTCACACTTAAGAATAAAACGTATAAGTGTTTGATGATGTGTATGGATTAAAGATGTGGACGAGCATCCTTAGAACCATGATACGGACGAGTATCGGTAGAAACAAACGCTGACACGTGTTTAGAGATGATGATACGGACAAGTACCAACTGGTTAACAAAGAACATGGACGAGTGTCGTATCTATTGAGGAGTGATATAAATAAGATACGGACGAGTACCAACTGGTTAACAAAGAACACGGACGAGTGTCAGATCTGTTGAGGAGTATAAGCAAGATACAGACGAGTATCAAAGACCTTTGTATAAGTATGCACAAGTATTGATTTATTGGTGATGTTGGTGCAAGACACGGACGAGTGCTCGACTTGCTGGGGAATGCATGACACGGACGGATGTCAATAAGTACTATATATAAACAAGCATCTGTTTTGGGAGTGCAAAGGAGATGCTTTGGCTTTCTGTGGGGATAGGGCGACACGGACGGGTGTCGAAAAGAACATGTTATGATTAAGTATTTGTTTTTGAAAGTGCAAAGGGGACGCTTTGGCTCTTATGTGCAGGGGTGTATTTTGTATATTTGCCTGATGAAATATTGATGGTAATTGCAGGTGGCTAGCTCGAATGTGGCTTGTGATCATGCAAATGTTTGATTTTTGCCGTAATGCTCCGTATTAGACGGAATGCTACACTTATTTGGTGAATATGATGCGAAATGCTATGATTATGCAAATGGGAGACTGATCCGAGACTCAGATCCTGATGAAGATCTCTGGCTGATATGCTTGGAAGAATAACCCGGTTGGGGAAGAGATCACTGATGGATCTATCAGGAGGGAGAACTCTGATTAGGGGAATGGATCATTGGTAGATCTATCCGTAAGGAGAATTCAACTGGGGAGAAGGAAACTCCCGTCATTCCGCTGGGAAAGTATGCATGCATTGTTCTCCTGGGGAGAGAATGGAGACTCTGTGGGGAAACAGTTCCCATTAACTTTGTTGAGGATGAGAAATCTGGAAATCTGGTAGGGAATATGAGATTCCTTGCTCTCTTTGTTGTGAAACAGTTGTCAGGTACTGCTCGGGGAGGTCCTTCTTCTGGGAAGTAGCATGCTAGGAATTCAATGTTTGGTATGCCCCATGCTGGGTTTTGAATACCTGCAACCTGTTAAGACAAAAGAAACGCACAAGTATCCCGAGGTATCCCTTACCGGATTCCGTCATAGGAGTTAGACCTTCCTGAAAGTAATATGTTTCCTGCAAGCATTTATTAAAAATGGCTCATTTGTTTTATGCAAGTGTTGTATCGTGAATACTGGACATTTTGCAAACGAAACAAAAAATGTACAAACAAGGTGTGACTGAAAACTCTGATTTTATTAATCTGGGTGCCCTGAATTGGCAAATACAATCAAAGAAACAAATCCCCTGGAATGAGGAGATTGCTATAAACTGAGAAAATAAAAATGTTGGCATTGTTGACGACGACGTTCCAGTGAACTTCCTTTGCTATGAACTGTATGACCTTAACGTTCTTCTCATCTTGCTTTCTGAAGAAGGCCGATTCTGACCGTTGTTTTGTGCTTTCGAAGCTTTCCATGTTGTGAGTGATACATACGAATTCAGAATGCAGTTGTTCGCTTATTTCCTGATTTTGCGTGGATCGCCCTTTAGGGTTTTCAATCCACCAGGATACCCTTTTTTGCCTGAGCTGTCCAATGCGGCTTTTCAACTCAGCGGGTGTACACATTTTTTTATTTTTCCCTTATTTTTGCCCGAGTCTTTTATTATGTTTTTGACTCGCCTGGATGCCCTATTTTTTCGTGGACGTACAGTCTGTTTTTATGTCCAGCGGGTCATTTTATGCGAAGTATTTTTTACTTGCATCTGAATTCACAGGGGATAAGAAATCTTCACCATCCATAGTGGTGAGCATCAGTGCTCCACCAGAGAAAACCTTCTTTACTATGAATGGACCATCGTAGTTTGGAGTCCATTTTCCCCTGTGGTCTGTATGAGGAGAAAGAAGTCTTTTTAGCACAAGATCTCCCACTTGGAATTCCCGAAGCCTAACTTTCTGATCGAAGGCTTTCTTCATCCGCTTTTGATATAACTGCCCATGACAGATGGCAACTAGCCTTTTCTCTTCGATCAAATTCAGTTGGTTGTACCGAGACCGGACTCATTCTGCTTCGTCCAACTTTACATCCATCATTACCCATAAGGAGGGTAACTCAACTTCAACTGGTAGGACAACTTCCATACCGTACATAAGCTGATAAGGCGTTGCCCCAGTAGATGTTCTGATTGAGGTTCGATACCCATACAAAGAAAATGGTAGCATCTCATGCCAGTCCTTATAAGTAACCACCATCTTTTGCACAATCTCCTTGATGTTCTTGTTAGCTGCCTCAACAACGCCATTCATCTTTGGCCTGTAAGGAAAAGAGTTGTGATGTTGGATTTTGAAGTCTCGACACAGTTCTGCCATCATTTTGTTGTTCAAATTGGAACCATTATCAGTAATGATTCGCTCGGGAACTCCATATCGACAGATGATGTCTCTTTTCAGGAATCTGGCTACCACTTGTCTGGTGACTTTTGCATATGAAGCTGCTTCAACCCATATGGTGAAGTAATCAATGGCTACCAGGATGAATCTGTGGCCATTTGAAGCAGTTGATTCGATCTTTCCAATCATGTCAATGCCCCACATGGCAAAGGGCCAAGGTGAAGACATCACGTTCAAAGGATTCGGAGGCACATGCACTTTGTCTGCATAGATCTGGCACATGTGACATTTCCTGGCATAGGCACAACAGTCTGCATCCATTGTGATCCAGTAGTAACCTGATCTTAATAATTTCTTTGCCATTTCATGTCCTCCGGCATGGGTACCGAAGAACCTTCATGCACCTCGTGCATCAGCAAGACTGCTTCTTTCTTATCAACACACCTGAGTAGCACCATGTCAAAGTTTCGCTTGTATAATGAACCATCGACATTGAGGAAGAAACTGTCAGCCAACCTTCTCAGTGTCTTCTTATCATTGGATGATGCCCCAGATGGGTATGTCTGATCCTCTAAGAAGCAATTGATATCATGGAACCAAGGCTTGTCATCTTTAGCAATGTCCACAAAGAAAACGTATGTTGGCCGGTCCAATCTGGATACCAAAATCCGAGGCACATAATTTGCAGTTTGAACCTTGATCATGGAGGAAATGGTAGCTAAAGCATTTGCGAACTGATTTTCGTCTCGAGGGATGTACTCAAGTTTGACTGTTGTGAAGAAAGTCAATAATCTCCTCGTATAGTCATGATATGGGATCAAATGCTCTTGGTGGGTGTACCATTTGTCGTTGGTCTGATTTATTACCAAAGCTGAATCTCCGAATACATTTAATGTCTTGATCCTGAGGTCAATGGCTTCCTCAAGACCCATGATACATGCTTTGTATTCTGCTTCGTTGTTAGTGCAGGCAAAGGTGAGTTCTGCTTCGTTAGGCGTAATGAGCAATGCACCAACTCCACGATCATTCATATTGACAGCCCCATCAAACATCATAGTCCATTCTTCTTCTGGATCAGATCCTTCAGTGTGAATAGGCTCTTCATGATCTTTTGCGTTTAAGTACATGATGTCTTCATCAGGGAAGTCAAATCTCATGGGCTGGTAATCATCAATGGGTTGCTCAGCTAGATAGTCAGACAGTACATTGCCCTTGATGGACTTTTGAGATGTGTATTGAATGTCATACTCTGTCAGAATCAGTTTCCATCTTGAAACCCTTCCAGTGAGTGTTGGCTTCTCAAATATGTACTTGACGGGGTCCATTTTTGAGATCAACAGAGTAGTGTGAGTCAGCATATACTGTCTTAGTCGGCGAACATCCCACGCTAAAGCACAACAAGTTTTCTCGAACAGTGAATAACGTTGTTCATAGTCGGTAAACTTTTTGCTTAGGTAGTATATTGCATACTCTTTTCGACCAGACTCGTCATGCTGGCCCAACACACACCCCATTGATCCTTCTAATACTATCAGGTACATTATTAGAGGTCTTCCTTCAACTGGAGGCATAAGAATCGGAGGTTCTTGCAGGTACTCCTTGATCTTGTCAAAAGCCTTCTGAAAATCTTCGTTCCACCTGACCATTTGTTCCTTTCTTAACACTTTGAACAGGGGTTCACAGGTTGCAGTAAGATGAGATATGAACCTCGATATGTAGTTCAATCTACTTAAGAATCCCTGAACTTCCTTTTCAGTCCTAGGTGCAGGCATCTCCTGAATGGCTTTGACTTTGTCGGGATCAACCTCAATTCCCTTTTCACTTACGATAAATCCCAGCAACTTACCAGAACGTACCCCGAATGTGTATTTGTTGGGGTTTAACTTCAATTGATACTTTCTCAGACGCTTGAACAACTTTAGCAGATTTACCAGATGGTCTTCTTCAGTAAGGGACTTGGCAATCATATCATCCACGTAGCATTTAATTTCTTTGTGGATCATATCATGGAATAACGTTACCATAGCCCATTGATACGTCGCATCGGCGTTCTTTAGTCCAAATGGAATTACCTTGTAACAAAATGTTCCCCAAGGTGTGATGAAGGTTGTTTTCTCCAAGTCTTCGGGTGACATCCTGATCTGATTATACCCAGAAAAACCATCCATGAAAGAAAACACTGAGAACTGAGCTATGTTGTCGACCAATACATCAATGTGAGGTAACGGGAAATCATCATTTGGGCTAGCTCTGTTCAGATCTCGGTAATCCACACACATACGTACTTTGCCATCCTTCTTAGGCACTGGTACAATGTTAGCGACCCACGGCGGGTAACTAGTTACAACAAGGAAACCAACGTCCCACTGTTTTTGTACTTCTTCCTTATTTTTCATGGCCATATCTGGACGAGTACGGCATAGCTTTTGCTTCATTGGAGGGAAATCTTCTTTCAATGGTAGCTTGTGCATGACAATATTCGTATCTAGACCTGGCATGTCTTGATAGGACCAAGAAAAGACGTCGACGTATTCTCGAAGCATGTCAATAAGTTTTTCCTTTACTGAAGCTTGCAGACTGGCCCCGACCTTCACTTCTTTCAAATCCTCCTCAGTATAAAGATTAACTGTCTCAACCTCCTCCTGATGAGGAGTAATCACTTTCTCTTCTTGCCTCAACAACCTGGCTAACTCTTAAGGAAACTCATAGTCTTCTTCGACCCCTTCATCGGCTTGATTAATTGGATTGTCGAAGTCATACAAGGTCATAGCAGTGTTGTTGTCGGTGCAATCTGGAGGATAATCTCTGCAAGGGTTGAGATTTGTTCGTTTTAGTGATCAATTTTAATCTTGTTTAAAAAGTGTAAAATGAAGTTATTATTTTGAAAACATTGCCATTTTATTGTATTGTACAAAAGTGAAAAATGAAAAGACAGTGAGCGAAAGAGAGAATTGTTTGGAAAAGAAGTCTGATATTCATTGATATTCCATTTGCACAAAATTACAAATATGGCCCTATTACAAAATGAGTCTTGACACCTTGGGCAAGATGCAGGACTTGATGCAGGCTGAAAAAAGTAGGAAATACTAATTACTCTGCAGGAGTAACCCTTATAATTTCCTGGGAAGACCAGTTAAGGACTTGGTGACCCAGGATCCTTGGACGTATCCAACTCTCCAGGTTGAGGTCGCTTTCCGCCTCGTCTTCCACGTTATTGACAACATCTGGGGTGAGCATCCCCCCACTGATGAACTTGGGCTCTTTAGCAGCATCTGCTTGATCTTGTCAGAATGGTTTGTAACCCAAACTGAATCTCTCCATTTTCTTCTCCACCGGTAGCAACTTGCCCCAGCCTTGGGCATTTCCATCTTCAAAAACCTTTCGGGCTTGCTTATAGGAGACAATTGAAGTACCCATCCTATCCTCCTGGGATGCAACAAATACTTCAGTCGTCGCCTCATTGGCGTTCAGTGCTTCGAACCCTTGGCTCATGGTTTCATGGATTTCACCATCCATCTCAATGTATTTGTATGTAGCCAGATGGCTAACAAAGATATCCTCTTCACCACAGATGGTGATAATCTGTCCTTCCCACTCATATTTCAATTTCTGGTGAATGGTTGACATAACTGCGCTAGCAGCGTGAATCCATGGTCGACCCAACAAACAGATGTAGGCCGACTGAATGTCCATCACATAGAAAGTAGTCTGAAAGACCTGCAAACCGATTATCACAGGAAGCTCCACCTCTCCAAGAACAGACCTCTTGGAGCCATCAAAAGCTCTAACCACCAGATTGCTTGGTCGGAGAGCTATTCTATCATATTCGAGCTTGACAAGAGCCTTCTTTGGAAAGACATTGAGTGAAGACCCAGTGTCAACAAGAACATGCGAGAGCACAACCCCTTTACACTCCAAAGTGATGTATAAAGCTTTGTTGTGGTGACGTCCTTCCGTTGTCAAGTCGGCATTGGTGAAACCTAGCCCATGGCTAGTATTAACATTAGACACCACTGTCTCGAGCTGATTCACTGTGATCTCCTCCAACATGTAGGCTGCATGCAAGACTTTAATTAGTGCATCCCAATGAGCTTCAGAACACAACAACAGGGATAAGATGGAGATCTTGGAAGGAGTCTGGTGGAGCTGATCCACAACCTTGTAGTCACTTCTTTTGATTATCCTCAAAAATGCATCCACATCCTGATCAAAGGATGATTTATGGGCTTCTTTCGGCACAGGTTCTTCGGGCGCCACACTTTTACCTTTGGCTTTGGAAGTAGCCACTGCCTCAGTATTGGTTCTTGGAGCTTGTTACGCGAAGAGGCGTTCGCTTCGGGTGAAGCCTCCGCCTCCCCCGACATTATCCACTTGTGGTGTGTGAACCGAAAAATCAAGAAGGACTCTTTCTCCGTTGCAGTAAAGGTCTGAACCATAGTGCCATGGTACAACATTGTCTTTATCATATGGAATGGGCCCGGGAACCGTGATGGTGACTTGACTAACTGCAGTAGAGGTAGGGACCGTTATTTTTTGTGGATCATAAAAGATAGTGACAGGACTTCTGATTGATGTTGGTGGTGATTGACTGAAGCTTGGTTGTTGCTGAAATTCTTGTTGAGATAGTTGTTGATAATTGTTGGAAACAGGGACCGTTGTAGGGTCGTAATAGATGGTGATTGTGGAGACGTCGTTGTTAGTGGTTGTTGTAGTTGTAGAAGTGGATGAAATTGAACTGTTGTTTGTTGAAGTGATGGAAGAGGTGGTTGTTGATTTTGTAGACGAGTCTGTAGGAAAAATTGTCTTTGCAGTTGTAGGAGAACTACTTGTTGTTGAAAAAGGAGTTGTTGGTGTTGTAGAAGCGATTTTTGTTATTTGCAGGATACCCTCTCTAATCAAGCCATTGATGCCATTCCTCAAGCTTGCACACCCATTGACGGAAACCTTGCAAGATTCACAGCAGGCCTCACAACCTGGAAACACCTGGCATTTTAAAAGCTGAGCTTTAACCTCTACCAGAGGTGTTTGAATACTTGCAGTATCTTCAATTAAATTCATGGGTTGGCCCTCTTCTATTGCATTTACCCTTGGCCCACCATGCCTGGGCATAGGATTCTTCGTGACATTAGGAGGTGGTGCAAAATTTAGGGCTTTTGAATCTACTAGATCCTGGACCTTCATGTGCAAAGCCCTGCACTTTTTCGTGGTGTGACCAGGTGCATTAGAATGAAAAGCACACCTGGCATTGACGTCGTAATTTCTCGGAAGGTTCTGAGGATCTGGTGGAGCCAATGTCCTTAGCTCGACAAGATTAAGCTTTAGGAGTTGTGGCAATAAGGTGGCATATGACATTGGTATAGGGTCAATCACCCTGTTAACTTGAGATGGCCTTTGCTGGAAAGGGAGTTGTTGTTGGTTGTTGTTGTTGTTGTTGTAGGATCTCTATTGAGGAAACTGTGGCTGTTGAGGAAAATGATGTGGTTGTTGATTGTATTGAGGAGGTGGAGTAGGAATAGTGACAGCGACAACTGATCTTGGTAGATACTTGGGTCTTCCTCTTCCCATATGTACAAAATTTGTTTCACCGGATCTGCGGGGCCCTGCAAATGGTTTCCTTGCACTGCTTGAACTGGCGCCGTTGTTAGAAATCTTTCCCATTTTCAATAAGCTCTCAATTCTTTCCCCAGCTATAACCACGTCTGCAAAGCTGGTGGAAGAAAAAGCAGCCATTCTATCAATATAAGTCCCCGTGAGGGTGTTCATGAACATATCTGCCATTTCCCTTTATGACATCGGGGGTTGAACGGCAGCAACTAATTGCCTCCATCTTTGGGCGTACACTCTAAAGCTTTCCCGGGAAGACTGTGACATTCCCATCATATGGGTTCTATTTGGAGCCATGTCCAGATTATATTGATATTGACAAATGAGGGCCTCGGCCAAGTCTTTCCAATTCCTAACTGTGGCCCTGGTTAAGTGAGAATACCACTTACGGAATGCCCCTGTCATGCTATCCTCAAAATAAAACATCCACAGTTTTTCATCCATGGTGTAGGCTTTCAATCTTCCCAGGAAAGACTAGAGATGGGTACGTGGGCAGGATGTGCCATTGTATTTTTCAAAATAGGCAGGTTTGAACTTGTGAGGAATTCTAACCCCCTCCACTAGTCCCATATCCATGACATCAAAACCCAAAGTGTTTTGGGACTCCAGAGACCTCAACTTTTCTGCTATCTCGTCCAGTCGATGATCGTAGACCTCGATGATCGTAGACCTCGTCTCCTGCCCCGACCATAGTAAATTGTTCTTCCTGATGGTCCTCCTGCAAGGCCCTCCCTCCAGTGTTACCCTGGGTTTTTCTTATAGCATTGATGTCTAGGTAAAGATGAGGTCCAAACTCTGGGGGATTAGTACGAGGCTGTACATGATCGTTGTTGCTGGTAACCCCTGTACCTGGGTGGTTTTCTTTGGGAGTTTTCCGCTCGACCAACTCTCTTAGTCTTTCTTGGCTATGGGCCAACCCAGTCATCACTGCCATAAACTAGTTCATTTGGGCCCTCATCTCAGTCCTTTCATTGGCCATTTGGGTTCTCACGTCAGTCAGATCTTGTTGAACCTGGTCCATTTGTAAGCCCGAAAGGTTGTTTCTTGTCGGATACCGGTGCACTCTATTGATGGGGAAGACTCTTTTACGAGCAATGTTTCCTGAAACCATAACAAAGTGAGAAACAACAAAAACAAAAACCTACAAAACAAAGAAATAAGGTTAGTATGCAATGCAGGATGCCTATTTGTCTTCCAAGGGTATCAGGTTTGGTTCTATGGTTTTGACCTTCCAGACCTCGAGGATAGATGGTGTTGAAGAGAGATTAAGCCCACAAAATAATACAAACCACATATTACAAAGTGTAAAGATACATAGTTTGATTACAACAAAGTTCCCATGGTGGGTCAAAATACAACAACAAAAATATAATCAAATGAAATACAGGTACAAAGAAATCAAACATCCAATCCATAATCATCCTCTCTGACTTCTTTCAGGAGAGCCTCAGTCACTGGGCCAACTGGATGATCTATGATGGTCCTGATAAGAAGGTTCCTAGTGGCAATGGCATTGGTCAATTTCTTATGCTTGTCCTGGTCCTTTGATCTCTTTAACCCTGGCCGAAGCTTCAACTCGAAGATCTCCTTTTGTGCAGCTAACAAGGCCTCCTGACTCTTCTTCTCATTGGCTTCCAGCTACTCTATCCTAGCCTAGGTCCTCTGATCTTCCTGTGAACGATCCTCAGTGATCCTGATCCACCTAGCCTGACTCTCCTCTAAGTAATGCTCATCTCTGGCCTTCTGAGTCTTGGCTTCCTTGCAAGCATTATTTAATACCAACTCTCCTACTCTAGCCCTTCTGATGTAATCATTTGTCTTTTCAATCTTAGTCATGTGGTCAATTCGGAGCTTCTCTAACCTTTCATTGTCCAGACGACTATCATTCCTCTTCCAGAGGGTCTTCTTCAAAGCTTCAGAGAGTTGAGTATTCCTTTCCTTCAATTTCTCAAACTCCTCTAAACTGACAGTAGTTTCAGGCTCCACCGTTGATGGTCCAGGTACATCCTCTATGGTGAATGGCATACGGGTGATCTGTCCCCTGATACGAGACCAATCAAGATACTGAGCTGAAGCTATGTTGTTGCACTTGCCAAGAATAGTTGTCCCCTTAGTCTGAATATTGTCCCAAACCCAGGCTGCCTGTATGGCAACGACATGGTTGTGTTGGATGTCACAATAAAAGGTTTCTGTCAAGTCTTGCTCTCTTGGTGGATGTACCAAGGCATACCCTAATTGCCTTTTGAAAAGCAAAGGATTGTAGCTGATACAACCCTTCACTCCAATTAGGGGTACATTGGGATACTGCCCATAGCTGGTGATGATATCTTTGCCCTTGGTGCTCTGAGTGCACCATCTGATGTCTTCTGATGTAAGGGCAATCATTCTCTTAGCCCAGTTCCTTGGCTGATGAGGATTCAAGAAAGTGTCCTACTTCGGAAAGTTCCTTAATAACCAACAGTAGAAGAGAGGTGCACAACATCTGACAAATCTTCCCCTCTGCTTCTCATTCCTTTGATGCACAGAATAATAGAAGTCTCCAAGCAAGGTAGGGACTGGATTCTTCAACAGGAAAAGGTGGATAGCATTCTTGATTACAAAATTAGGCTCGTCTGCAAACAAGATGACTCCAAACAGTGTCCCACTTCCCTGCTGCAGCATGAAGAGTTGCCTGAGTAACCAAGAAATCCAAATGAAGGCCTGGGATTCCAGCCTTAATGGTCATGCTCTGGTCAATGAGGGTGGACTCCAAGTGCAAAGCCTTAGCTACATCTTCATTCTTAGGAGCAACCATCTCAGGGTTGAAGTGAATCCCTCTCCTGATAGGGACACCCAACAACATGGAGAACTCTTCCATCAATGGTCCCAACTGAAAATCTGGGAAAGTGAAACATGGAGAACTCTTCCATCAATGTGTGGATCATGCTCATTTGTGATGCATCTAGGTCGATGATCATGTCCATAATGCCACCATAATATTCCCTGAATAAAGGGAAATGATCAAGAGTGATGAGTGCCTGCATCTGCCTGATGCCTGTCAAAGTGGGCTCAAAGAAAAGATAGGTGATGTTGCTCTTTCTGGATGGGTCCATGCTAACAATGGATGTTGATGAAGAAGACTGAGGATAACTGCTGATAAAGGAAACTGAAGAAGATGCTGAAGAAGAGTCTCTGATGAAGACAACTGGTGAATAGAGCTGAAAAGAATCTCTGATGTAGCTGATGCAGATAGCTGAAGGAATCTGAGCAGCAGAATAGGTCAAAACCAAACCAAAGAAAAGATGCGGATACCCTGTAAAACAAATAGACAAATGTTAAATGATGCAAAATGATGTATGCAGAATTATATGCAAAGGGTTTGTGATCAAGTGCTGGATCTGTTATCTGCCTTGATAGGGTCCATGTGTGTTCATAAGTCCAGATGAAGGCTTAGAAAACCGGTAATCAGGTGGGGGACTCAAATAAAGAGCCACAAGTCCAGGGTTTCACAAGAACAGTCAGAAATGATACAACCTTAAGACAAAACTGGAAATAGGGTATGATGAGGCCAAGGGTTCCTGCAAACCTATAAACATCCCAACCCCCTCACATGTATTATTCTAGAACAAGGATCCTCAGACTTGGATCAGTTATGAGAAGTGTAAACACTTCTAACCCGGGGGTACAATGTTTACAATAATCATAAAGGTTCCTCCTCTAATTCACCTCAGATGATGAAGGTCATAAAGGGTCATCCAGACTTAGCAGGCTTCTCAAATAGCCCTAGTACTACAGGAAATCCGTAGCACAGAGTTCTCAAGAAGAAACCCATGTTTGAACCGTGTTTCATATTCCCGCACCAGACCAAAAGGGAATGGGAAAGAATATGAAGCCACTCTATCCTGTGTGTCACTCAGGTCCCCGATATGGAACCTTACTCACTCAATAATCCCTCCCACCAAAACAGACAAGAGATCCAGCACAAATGATATGATGATAACAGTATGAAATGCGTATAAACAGTCAATGAAAGCAATAAATAAAGTTGTACAGAAAGCAATAAATAAAGCAATAAACAAAAAGCATAAGTAGCACATATACCCCCATAAACACAAATCAAACAAGCGCTAGGAGAAACCCACAAAAAGAACCAGAAGCCTTGGTTGCAAGATTAGGATCCTCAGCAGAGTCGCCAAGTTGTCGCTCCCCCGAAAAGACACCAGGTCAGATAAGGTACATACGCGAACGGTCGGAAAAAAGAGAAATGAAGTGAAGATGAATAGAGTCGCAAACTAGGCTTTTTTATCCCGAAGGAAAGGTAATGCTGCATAAACCTAGAAAAAGATGGATAAGATGGTTGCGAACCAGAGAAACTGAGAAAAGGGATTGGTTACAACTTTGGAAGGTATTAGCACCCAGATTGTCTGTCGTAATCGACGGGATCCACGCTTACAAGATTGTATTTAAAGGGGTAGTGTATGTGCTATCTGTGCAAAAGCTAAGAAAAGAAATATACAGGTGTTAGTGCAAAAGGTGAATTGCTCAGGAACTGAGGCATTAGAAAGAATGCTGAAAGAGGGGGAAGACAAGGAGACTTTTGTTCGATAACAGTTAAGTTATGCCTACATATCCTCTTGTGCAATGAGGAAGTCAGAACACCGTAGTTCAACTCAAAGAGACTGAAAGATAAATTGACTGTGAACTGTCTGCTAGTCTATACTCAAGTGTATGACTCGTCTGGCTCGAGTGCTAATTGTCTTGCATTAGACGGAAGAAGCAAGTTCTCGCTTATGAATGAGTGTGATGAGAAAAGAATCCCAAAGGAGACGATTATTGTTTGTTTTTGTGTTTTCAATTTTGTTATTGGTTTTTGTGTTTTGCATAAGTTAATGAGCCTACTTAAGCATGAGATAAACATCTCAACTTAATTACCATGATGATGTAGGATTAAGATCATTAACCTACTTGTGATTATTAAGATGTTTTTGGTTTTTTTTTAGTGTTAAGTAATAAGTTTAATCTCTAATCACAGATTAGTGGGCTCATTACACCATCCTAATAGAAGGATAATAGATGAGAACACTTAAGCTGAGGAAGATACCTCAACTTAATACATGGTTAGGGATTAAATTCATTATATAACAAAGCCTTTATTAAGTGGATTTTAATTAAAATATGAGATTAAGAAGTGGATTTTATGGTTTGTAAGACAACTTGAGGGGGAGTTGTCCATTAAACACTAGGGTTAGTCCCTCTTAACCATAAGGAAAAGTTAGAACCCTAATTTAAGGCCCAAGTTACAAGATAAAGTCTTAGTGATTATTAGATGATTTGATTAAGAGGTTTAAAAAAATTAAAGTTTTAACACTTAGGATTAAAGTTATACACTCCATCCTAAGAGAAGGATGCAGGCATAACCCTAATTCCAAAGTCCTAAAACATTAAGAGTTTAGTCTCTGATTATTGAGATGAGAAGAGAGACTCAAGGAGACTCAAAGGTAAAAAGCTAAGGGGGACTAATTACAACCCTAATCATTATCATGCTTGGATATCCTATGGTTTGTGAGGCTTAAGAAAGATCTTCAAGGAAGCCACCAATGGAAGAAGCAGATGAAAGGAGGAGGAAGCAGAAGAAATAAGTTTACTTACATCACTGAAGAAGATAAGTAACTTAAAGAAAGAAAGTGACAGATGGAACACAAGTGAATCCAACTCACTTCAAATACAAGTTAAATGCAAATGAAAGAGATAAGAAGAAGTGAGAGGTGAAGGCAAATTCACCTCCCAAAATGACTTACCAAAATATGAAAAGTTAGCATGGATGCATAAAGTATAAAGCATAAAGAAAAGAAGTGAAATGAGATGAAAATGAGATAAAATGACCAAAGTCATAACTGTTTATGCAATGTGTCGCTCCCCGGATTTCCATCCTGGTACAAACGCGAAAATGGCGCGGAATAGAATAGAGTCGCCAACCAGGCATTTTTATCCCAAAAGAAAGGGAATGGTAATGTTGCACAAACCAGAAGAAAGAAGAGGAAGGACACCGAACCTGCGAACCAAAGAGACTGAGTTCGGGAGTCGGTTACGACCTTGGAAGGTATTAGCACCCAGATTGTCTGCCGTACCCGACGGGATCCACGCTTGCAAAGAAATCTGTTTCAAAGGGTGAGGAGATGAAAGCTGCTGCAAAAGAAAATAAAATGAACTGGATAAAAGAAATGAGAAAGGAACTGAATGAAAAACAAAGAGAGAAATGTAGGGAAAATAAAGATTGTGCTCGAACGGGCCCTACCCCGCTGCCTACGTACCTCATCAGGATAATGAGGATCAGAGATGCCGTAGTTCCCCTAACTAGGGGTGGCAAAGAAATTGCTTGTGAATTAAAGCTTGAACTGCCTATGTTATTGCTCAGGTGTTGCAGACTCGGACGAAGAGTGCGTAACCGTCTTGCAAAATGACAAGTAGGAGCACGCTTGCAAAGAATTCCAGTAGGGAAAACGCTTATTGTTTGTTTGGTGTTTTTTTAGGAGCTTTTATGAGTGAAGTTTGCATAGGTAAGTGTACCTAAGTCTTACTCAATGGGATGTGTACATCTCACATCATCCCGAAATGGAATGCGCAAGAGGCACACCTATCTATGGAGGAAATCCCCAAAGCTAGTCCCGCAAGTGAAGGCTCAGACACACTAACCTATTACCATTTATTAAGTGTTTTTGTGGTTTTTTGGATTAAGAAGTGTTTTTTTAGCTTTTCTTTGTGAGGTACTCATGCTAAGACCTATCCACCACGAGGGATAACTTACACCTCGCCCCGAAACGGAACGTGTGCAAGTATCTCGTAGAAAAGTCTCATGTCACATGAGAGGACTCGACATTTATTAAGTGAATTAGAATTGAGTTTGAAGATGAGAAGAGAAAGAACCAAAGGATTAAAAGGTAAAACATCTAATGGGGGACTAACGAATCCTAAGTGTTGTCATGCATGGATATCCTAGGGTTAGTGTGGTATTCTATCCTAAAGAAGAAAGGAAGAAGAAGAGAAGAAGAAAAAGAATGAGAGGGGATGAGTAAGGCCTAAGCCTAACAAGAAAAGGGTTAGCACAATAAAGAAATAAGAAGAAGAGATGAGATTTGGAGATGTGGAACTCACTTCCACACCTCTCACTTACCATAGCCCCTACAAGGTTAGTAACAAGCATACAAGTGAAATGAAATGAACAAGATGACATGCCAACATCATACAAACAAAAGTGAATTCATATATAATAATGCTCAATGGATATGCAAGTTATAAGAATGAGGAATGAATCATACAAGTTAACATGATGCAACATGAAACACACATGAAAACAAATGCACACTTAATGAAGATGCAAGGCCAAAATGCACAAACAAGGACTCAAGGCACACAACCAGAACCAAAACAAATCAAAGAAGGGCTTAAGAATCTATCATGATGAAGAGAAGAGAGGTACAAGACCAAACAAACACAATATGAGGTGAAAGAAGTAAGGAGATGAAGTGAATACACTTAAGAAAGAAAGACTTTAAAAGATAAGCCAAACATAACAATTTTCAAGACACAAACCCTAACCTAAGACCCGAAAGGTACCCATACTCCAAAAAGATCCCAAATGAGAAGAAGAAGTTGGCACAAGTGCCCTTCTAAGCTTATAAGAGAGCTAATGATCACAAAGAAGCAAAATGGGACAAGGTACAAAGCAAAATTCAAATTAATTCAACAATGCATCTAAAAATTCCACAACTTAAGTCAAATGATCCTCAAACATGATAAAACAATGAGCCAAAAGGATTGGGAAAGATTCAGAAGCCAAGTAGGTCAAATGAAGGCAAGAACACAAAATAGGGTTAAGAAACTTACATCACAAGCCAAGGATCAAAACCCAATGAAAAAATTTCTAAAAATCAGGGGAAATATCACACACAAACTACATCATCTTAGGAATCCAAAGCAAAAAGAATCAACACATAACTCAAAATAATGAACTCTAAGGAAAATGGACAAGACAGATTTCATCAAAAGGACTTAAAAATGAATTAATTGAAATGAGGAATTAATTGATACGTGTATAATGATAAAAAAAATGGAAAATAAAAATATAGAAAAATAAAGAAAACTCAAATTGACCTACATGAATTATTTGAGGATTTTTAGATGATTGGAGGTATTTTAAATAATTAGAAACTAAAATGAGAATAAAAGAAAATAAATGAAAAAAGAAATTAAAAGAGAAATGAGGTAGGAGGTGAGAATAGCAGGGATTTGCATTGAAATGGAATGGGCCTGGAATAAGGTGGGGTGCGAAAAGCAACATGAAGCCGACCCAGAATGCGCTGGAATATAAAACACTATGGTGGAAATCAGAGAAAACAAAGAAAATAACAGAGTCCTTGGATCAATCTAATGCGTGATGTACCTCTCCTCATTAAATGACGTGGACCTTTATTGAAATATGAATGGAGGACACACAGTTGTTATGGTGTGGTGAGAATCATGCTGAATTAAAATGAAAATAGAAAGAACACGTGAGAGGGAGGCTGAGTTATAGAAACGTGGGACAATCTGGACGCGTTTAGATGAAGATCCAAAAGCCAGGGAACCTTCTTCAACCTTAGAAACCCTAGACTCAAGATTTGCAGTTTCCGGTGACCGGAGCTAGGGCTCCGGCACCGGAACTTATACCAGAAGAACAAACATCCATGAAAACTAACAAAACACTCCAGATTGACTAAACGATGTGCTCTGAATCCAAATATGAGCATCAAAATAACAATGGATCAAAGAAACATCCGGATCGAACAAGAACAGTTTTGACCATGAAAAATGAAATCCAAATATCTCACTCAATATTGCACTATTTTCGAAACTAAAACTTGCAGAATGCTCAGTGCACATCAAAGATCACAAAACACATAATCAATTTCATTTTCAGAGGTGAAGAATTTGAAGCTTACCTGAGTTGCAGATCATGAAATAAGGTGCTAGAATACCAGATAGTGGATGCAAATCACTCTACATTCACTCTAGATGCAAAATAAATGCATCTAAAGCCTTGAAGATGGCTAGATCTTGGGCTTTGCAAGCACCTGCCCTGAAATGGAAAGGTTGTTGATCTTGAAGGAAAGCTTGAATAATGGTGATGTTTGTGATCCTAAGCTTGCACTGATCAATGATCTACAATTTGTTTTGAGATTGAGCAAGTGTATGAGAAGATTTGAGAGGAAATGAAATTTTCGCAAGAAGTTTGAATCTGAAGAATGAGAGAGAGTTGAGCAATTCTGAAACCCTAGCTTCTTTTATATCATGCCCTAAACCAATGCTGAAAAAATGAGCTCATTTGCACGTGTGAATCAAGAGAATTTATGATTCTTGAAAATTTTGTAAATTGGTGTGAGAGCATGCACTCCTCGTGCTTGCCTTGGCTTTCAGTCCCATGTGCATTCTAATCTGCACCCTTAATCATAATACAAAGGATCTTGGCCATTAGACTGAGGTTATCACACTTTCTCCATGAATTTGCAAAATATCCACTTTTTGAATAACAAACTTGCCTTGCACGAAATTGTGGTATTATTTGGAGCAAAGTATGCCAAATTCCTTGTATTTTAACATTGGAACCAAACTTTATCCATTCCAAGCCTTAAAATTAAGTTTCACATCATTTGACTTTTGGTGCATGCATGAACTTTTGGTTTTGCCCTAGTTTTAAGGAAATTTTCGAAGCGCCTATAGGAAAAACCATGAATCCCATGAAAACGTACTTGTACTTTTTGAAAATGGGAGCCCTTAATCTCCAACTTTCATGTTTGACTTTGGTCCATTTGAATAATTTCTGATCATGTTAAGCTCACTTGAATTTTACGGCAAAAGTTGCCAAATATGGAAATTTCCAAAAACCAACTTTGCACCAATTTTGCAAAAAACCCTCAAAACTCCATAATTCTTGATCTTTGAACATCCCAAACCTCTTATAACATTGTAAGGACATCCCTTGGCCAAAAAAGATGGGTTGGACCACTTGAAATCACACTGTTGACTTTTTAAGGGCACAGTTGACTAATTACTTCATCTGCAAGCAACTGAAGAATTTCTTGACTTCCACAAGGAATTTTCTCATGAAAATTGGTACCTAGGATCCTCTTGACATATAGAAGACTTTTCCCAAATGAAATGGCCAAATTTGTGAAGTTTTGATGCTTGAATCTCAAACCCTTGTTTAGGACCAATGCTTAGGAGCTTTGCCATATCCTGGATTCCCTGATGATCTTCCAACTTTCTGAACTTTTGTACATGAACTTGAACTTATAAATGCAACATAAACCCATCATAGGACTTGTAAAAAACCATTGGGACCCTTGCCATGGATTGTGATGCCTAAAGAACCTCCACAGAGTATCATATGCCTAATGCTAGGACATGAAGAATGCTATGCCTCATCTTTCCATGCTAGGATGCTAAGAAAATGATATGTTCATGATGATTATGATGTGATATGATGCTTAAAATGAAGAGGGCAAATTTGGGGTGTTACACAATGCAAATGTCATGTAAGATGGTGCAAAGTCATACAAAAAGCATATGTGTAATCATACAAAGATGAGATGCAAAAGAAGCATGCTTTGAAGTTTGAAAACACATGAAAGTATATGAAATGAAATGAATGAAAATCATGGAAAATGAATGAAGAAATGATCAAGCAAGGTTCTAACATGTCCTAAGATGTCTAAGATGACATACGAATGCATGAAATGTCATGGCAAGTTCATGTAATGATGCATATGCAAGGTGAATGCAAATGAACATGAGAAATTAGGGTTACATGGACATGTGACATGCAAATGGATAAAACAGAAACAAATGACATGATAAAAAATTTCAATCAAGCTCAAACAAACCCTAACCCATAATTAGGTCACACCCCAAAGGAGAAGGTCATAAGCCTAACCTATCAAAAGTTATGATTTTCCTAAGTTTTTTAGGGTTTTTGGGTGGTTCAAAGGGAAAAATGCAAATCAATTTGAAAATTCAAGATAAATTCATGAGGAAAAAGACTTATAAACTACTTGCAATATGTAACACAATGTAAAAAGAATCAACTTCAAACTCTTCTTTTTTAGGAAGAAATGATTTTTTAAAGTTAGGGTTCAAAAATATGATTTTTATGACCCTTGATTCAAAGAAAATTTGCAAACTATGATCAAACCTAAACATAAATTTGTTTGAAGAGTTTGAAAATGTTTCTAAATGCATTGGGATGATTCATGATTGTTTTGGTGATTTTTAGAAACCTAAATGTATTTTTAATTAATTAAAATACTTTAATTAATTAAAAATAACATTTAAATATTTTAAAAATACTTTTTTAATGCAAAAACTAAAATAAAAATTATTTTTGGATGAAGAAAAATATTTTAAGTCAGAATGCAAAAGAAAATATTTTTTGAATGCTTTTTGCTATTTTAAATAAATTATGCAAAATAAATGAAATTTAAATGAAATAAAAATGATTTAAATGAAAAGTCAGCGCATCCAAAGGCCTAGATTCAAACAAAATTGAAGGGAGTTGACTGGCGTGCAATCCTATGGTCAGAATTCAAACTGGCTAATTAATTTGATTTTATATTAATTAATCAGAATTATAAACTAATGGCGCATCTGAACCACTCATTGCCTAACCCTAATCAAGATCTAAGGGCTACGAACCGATCTGGGGATTTAATCAGGGTTTAGCCATAATTATTTTCAGGTGACCGGAGCTAAGCTCTGGTCATCTTCTCCGGCCATCCAAATTTCCAGAATCTCCTACAAGCCACTAAACCTCAAATTTCTTGCCCAGAAATGACCCCCAAACATCATACATCTTGAATCCACAAACAAAAATCATTTATCATGCATAACAAGGCTGAATCGAAGCAATCAAGTTTTAGGTCAAAAATTTTAGAAGCTTCATACATGGTCATTTCTCAATCATTTTCAAAACTAAACATATCAGTGTGATCAGGGGAGCATGAAGATTGATATTTTAACTTAAATAGCAAGTTCTGGAAAAAGTGTTCTTTAGGCTATGGTGATGGATGGGAAATGATCCTGAGGTGTTTTTGAGTTGATTGGTGAAGGAAGTTTAAAGTTTTAGTGGTTGAGCTATGAAATTCGAAGAAGGGATGTTTTTGATGGATTTTGTGAATATGTGTGTATGAGAGTGTTCAGGCTTTTGTGTGTTATGAAATGTGATCCATGATGTTTGTTTAAGCCAATGGGATTGATCAGAAAGTTGTTATGGCACAGGTTGATTGGTATGGTGTGTTTTTCAAAAAAGTCAATTTTTGTGTACTTGAGGTATGGGCCATGGCAGGGCTAGCTTTTTGGGGTGTCTGGCCTCAACAAGATTCATGGAGAGCCATAGAATCAGTTTGATGCAGCTGGCACAAGTGGATCGAAGAATCCAATGCATTTTGCAAATTTTGAGAGTTTTGGCCCTTTTGAGATTTCTTGAAGTTCAAGTCATGGAAACACTAAGTTCAATGCACAATTCTGATTTTTTGAAGTTTATTTGACATATTGTGAAGTGTTTGTGCACATTAGAGGTCATTAGAATGCTTGAATATGCCAAAATGCAAAATCCCTCTTTGACATAAAACTTAAAATTATAGGAATTTTGCCAACTTTGAAAGGCCATATCTTGAGTTCTATGATGAATCAAGACATGTTCTTGTAATTTTTGAAAAGGGAAAGACCCAATCTACAACTTTCATGACCAAGAATTTTTTATTTGAAGCATTTTTGGTTATGAAAGAGGAGGTTGAAAAACTTTCCCAAAATGGAAAGTTTGCATTTCAAGTCATTTCCAAAAATGGCAAGTTTGCAATTGGCTCAAAATTATTCAATCTTGTGAACTTCCAACCACTTCTAAGATCAAATAAAGATCATTGAACTTCAATTTGATTAAAATGACCCTTTGGTTCCATTGTTGGGGGCCTCAGATGCCCTGATTTTGACTTAACTTGCTCAAGAAGTTAGTTAGTGAACAAAAGACTTCCATAATGAGTTTCTTCATCAAACGTGGTACATATTATCCTTATGACATATAAAAACCATTAGAAATAAGAATGGCCCAAAAATTTGGAGTTAAGGCCTCTGAAACCAAAACCCTAATTTTGGTCATCTGTGTAGTGAAAACCCTAGCTCTGCTTCCATGCCTTTGCCAGTTCTTGTAATCCCTTGACTTTCATAAACTTTGAAGAGCATAATATGATGATAGAACACACATGGACCCCTTTTGAAAGCTTTGAGGCCTTTGGGATGACCCAGATGGATTCTTGGATTGCTCAGATCACAAACCCTAGATGTAGATGAACGTGAACTTATGCAGTGAAGCAAATATGCTAAATGATGTGTGATGCTTATGTTAATGAAAACATGAAAGATCACAAGCCATGGTGTGATATGAGTGAGGGAAAATTTGGGGTGTTTACAGCCGGCCTCATTTGTAGGGTAATTGCTTCGTAAATTACTCGGTGATTACTTAACATAGACCTAAATGTGTCCCGACTTCGGAATAAAAATCTAATTGGGTACTTGCATTTTCGTGGATCGGATCTCTTGTTGATCGCGTAATCCCAAAGTGGTTAATCATATTGCATTAAGAATCGAGACTTATGAGTTTTTGATGCGTAGGTGCTTTGGGTCTCCCAATCTCGCTATAGTGTAAGATGCTAAACAGATCTGGTTGCCTTCGATTTTGGTTACTCTTTCTTTTTGGTTGTGGTTGATTAATTTCACCATACCATTATTATGTGAATATTATTATGCTTTTATTGTTAATATTTAGATTCTTGCACTTTAATTTCTTTTGTTACTAATATTTAATTTCTTGTACTTTTATTGCCTTTATTCCATTTTGCTTTATTCATCCATATCATATTTATTATTTGCTCTTGTTGATTGTCCTTTTGTCCATTTGGACAACAAAAAAACATTAATAAAGTATTAAACTTCTAAAAAACTTGTGACTTTAATTTGAGGACTGTTGGTTACTATCCTTGGCATTGGAATGGAGATTTTGGACTTAGATTTTAGGATCCCTTCCCCTTGCTTTGATCTTCATGAAGTTGGATTTAGCCTTTATTTGGCCATTTGCTAGCTTATAAGGATGGAACTCTTTTGCTCATAATTTGGAATGTCATCAAGTTTGGTTAGGTCTTTCTTCCCTTATCTCCTTATTTTCTTTTTTAGGATAGTCCCTTCATCTCCTCCCATTCTTTAATTTTTAAAACCTTCTCCCTTTTTCAAACGATTCCTTCTTTTTAAATCATCACCTCTTTAATAACCAAAAACCTTGACTTTTGTCAAGTGGATTTTATTCTTTCTTTTCTCTTTAAAAATCAATGAATTTAATCATTTTGACTTTAATTCAAAAAATAAAAAGAACCAAACTCATTCAAATTGTTTTGTGCCTTGGTGCACTTTTGTTTGTTTTCTTTAAGAAGTGCCGATTATGAGTCATTATTCTTTAGTCGGGTGCAAGTCTCTCAATCTCCGTGGTTGTAGTTTGATGTAATTGAGTCTCTTGTCATTCGTGGGGGTTTAGTGGCATACTCGTTGATTTTATCCGAGTTGGCGCCCTCCCCATAATGATGTATGAGTCCATGCCTTCATTCTCATGGTAGTTTGTTAGGCTATCCACTTGAAGATGACAAATTCTCTTCACTTAATAAAATAAATCATAATCCACCCTTTTCACTATTTGTACCACAAACTACGGGATTTTGATCTCGCATTGCACTTTGTGGGTACATAGGCATGAGGCGTTAAACCTCTCCAAACACAAAAATATTAAAAAATAATTCTTTTCTCATCCCTCCACTCACATTTTACAAACCTTTTTCAAACCAAAAGCAGTAAATTCTTCAAAGGGCTCCAGTGGAGTACCACAGACATTTTGGGTGCGTAAAACCTTCCCATTGTGTAACCTATCCCCTTACTTGTTTCTTTGTTGTGTTTCTTTAGCTTTTTTTTTGCTTTTAGATTCATTAGGATTGATTCGCTCTTTTTTCCTTTTCCTCTTAGAATAAAATAAAAGCGCGGTGGTGACTCTGTTTACCTTGAGTTAAGTTAGCTAATAACTTACACTCATGCTTTTACCGCTACAGAAAAGTGGCAACTCTGCTGGGGAGTAATATCTAAGTGGATTCGGCCTACTTTGATATATTTACTGCTTTGGTTTGATTTGTTTGTTATTTGTTTGTTTTTGTTTCGGTTTTGGTGATCCTCCGTGAGTGAGATAGATTCTAACCCGGATCTGAGTTGAACTTATGATAGGACGGCGATATTCGAAGCGATAAGCGATGGAGTAGTCCAAAGCTATATCAATTTGATAATCTCCACTCGGTTATGCTCTCTTGGATTATCAATGTCATGATGAGTAATTATACGTGGCATTATTTTCCGACCTTGAGCTGATTATACTGAGGACCGTAGAACCTTTAACCCATCCAAGCCAATTTAGGAACGTAGTGCAGAAACTATCTGGGTGTAAACCTAAGGTGGTTGTCACGCGATACTACACTCGGACGAGGTCTAATTTAAGAATGTTATCGGTTGGGGAGTAATCCAACGTACCGATGATATTCTAAAGATGGCTGTTAACTCCGGGCACCTCTGTTAGCACCCTTTTGGTTTTCTGCAGGTACAATGAAGACGAAACCTTTGTACTTACCTGTGTGGGTTGGTGTTCTATTACCTTGACTTCATGCTCGTGACTCGGAACTTAAACTCATGTGCTTTGTGTGATCTTGTTTGTGGTTGTTGCATACATGCACTCATGCATTCATGAGCATTGTTTTTTAGATTTAAAGGGACTCATAAGGAACTTTTGAAAAATTTAAGATGTCTACAGTTATGAATTTTTAAAGGAGGAACACAAAGAAGTACACCTTCAAGAATCCTAATCTAGTAGAGCTGAGAAAGCTAGGAGCATTGGTGGTTGACACCCAGGAGTTCCGGAAGTGTTATGGGAAGCTCTTGTTTATTTTGGATACCGATGTACCAGAGGGGATTCTCCCTACCTTAGCTCAGTTTTATGATCCGTTGCATCATTGGTTTAACTTTCCTGATTATCAGCTTGTGCCGACCTTGGAGGAGTACTCTCATTGGATGGGTTTACCTATTTTGGACAAGGAATTTCTTTTCAGTGGTTTAGAGAAGGAGCCTACGACCAAAGTCATTTCCAAAGCCCTTTTTCTCAAGGAATCTGATCTTAATGGAAAGTTTCTTCCAAAAGGGAATGTTCGTGGTATTAATGTTAAGTTCTTAATGGGGAAGGCTTCTACTTCTCTTACTTTGGGTCATAAGGATGCATTTGAGGCTATTCTTGCTTTGCTCATTTATGGGATTGTTTTGTTTCCTAACTTAGATGGTATCGTGGATGAGAATGCCATTCAGATTTTCTTGAAGAAGAATCTGGTACCTACTTTGCTTGGAGACATGTATCATGCCTTTCATTATAGGACCTCCAAATGTGATAGAGAGATTGTGTGTTGTGCGCCTCTTCTCTACAGGTGGTTTATTTCGCACCTACCAAAGTCTGACGTCTTCAAGAATAATAGAGAGAAGCGAAAATGGTTTCAAAGGATTATGTCACTTTCTCATAAGGATATGACTTGGTATTGTTCCCATTATGATACTGGAGTGCTTATTAATAGTTGTGGAGAATTTCCTAATGTACCTCTTCTTGGTACACGTGGGGGAATTAGTTACAACCCTATTCTTGCTAGGCGACAGTTGGGATATTGTTTGAAGGACATACCAAACAACCTTTCCTTATCCCGTTTCTTCTTTCTTAATGGTGCATATCATGTAGAAATGAAGAAAAGGATTGCTCATTCTTGGCATACAGTTCATCGGAAAGAGAAGGGTCAATTGGGAAAACAACACCTTGTTCCCTCCGAGTGTTATATCCAGTGGGTTCGATCTAGGGCATCCAAGCTCAAGATGCCTTATCCACCTGAGGAACCTTTGTTTCCTATACTACCATTGTCTATTTTTCTTCCTCCCGTTGATGAGAAGTTTTCTCTTTAAGAAGAGTTGGACAAGATGAAGAAAGAGAAAGAAGAATGGCTACTTGAGAAGACTACAATGCAAGAGAAAATGAAAGAGAAGGATGATCTCATTGAGTTACTTGAGCGGCGTTTTACGAAGAGGCCAAGAGAGGATTTATTTTCCTCTAGTACTCCATCTACCATTCCTCCTACATCCGGTGCTTGGAAGGCCATTGTTGACCAGTTGGCGAAGGATAAGGAAGACATGGAGAATCGGTACAAGAAAGAGATTAAGAGGATTCACATGAAGTACCAGCCGGGATTCAGATATTCTTCGGGTGTGATCCCCTAGGCCTAGTTTACTTTTTCTCTCATGTATTAGGATTGTTGGGATTTGTACTTCACTTGTAATCCTTGCTTTGATTTTAATGAGAATGAGTTTTTAAGTACTTCAAAAAGTGTTTCTTTATAAATATTGCAATTTATCTTATAGTCCTTTGAAATCTTTGCATTTGCATACGCATACCATGCATCATACCCACATTTGTCTTGCTTTTGGAGTGTTGTCCGGGGGATCTTATGTTGTTTCTTGGTCTTCATTCAGTTCTCCTGTCAAGCTGACTCACAAAGTTGATACTTGAGCTAATCGGAAGAAGATGTCGGAAACATTACAACAAGAGAATCGTGAGTTGCGCGAGGAAGTTGCATATTTGAGGGAAAACTTGGAAAGAGTTACTGCCATGATGGAAGGCTTGGTGGCTGCTCAGAATTAGCCACCTCCTCCTAATTCTCCTGTTCAGAATACAGTCATCTCTGAGATTGTTACTGCATCAATTCCTGCTGAAATTATCCTTTCTCCTCACTATCGCATGCCTGCTAGCACACCGCGGGGAATGCCAGTTGATTTCATTCCTCCTGGTTATCATCTTCCTCCTCCTGAGACTGCTGCATTTAATTCTCTTCCGCCAGTGATGACTATTCTTCCGCCAGTGATGACTACCGCACCGCCTGTGATGCACACTATTTCGCACCATGATGAAGTGATTTACCATGCTGAGCCCAGTGAAGGCGCTGGTGTGATTGAAAGACTTGATGATTTTCAAGGTCGTTTTGTTGAGATACAAAAGGAGATGAGAGCCTTGAAGCATAAGGATTTGTTCGGAAAAGATGCTTATGATCTTTGTTTGGTCCCTAATGTCAAAGTTCCGTATAAGTTCAGGTTTCCTGAGTTCGAGAAGTATAAAGGAAACACTTGTCCTTTGAGTCATTTGACTATGTATGCTCGGAAGATGTCTTCTCAGACAGACAATGATAAGTTGCTGATTCATTATTTCCAAGATAGTTTGATTGGTGCAGCCATGAGATGGTACATGAGTTTGGATAATAGCCAAATCAACACTTTCAATGATTTGGGAGATGCTTTTGTTAGGCAATACAAGTATAATGTTGATATGGCACCAGATAGAGATTAGCTTCGTGCTATGTCCCAGAAGGACAAAGAGACTTTCAAAGAGTATGCACAGAGATGGCGCGAGCTAGCAGCTCAGATTGTTCCTCTTCTGGAAGAGAAAGAAATGACGAAGGTCTTTTTGAAGACCTTAGGTTCTTTCTATTATGAGAAGATGACAGCAAGTGCTCCTTCTGATTTCACTGAAATGGTGAGTATGGGGATGCGTTTAGAAGAAGGTGTTCGTGAGGGACGATTGAGCCAAGAGAGTAGTGCAGGATCGAGCTCTAGAAGGTTCAACTTTGGTAAAAAGAAAGAAGGGGAGACTAATGTTGTTTCTCATGAAAGTTACAGAAGACCTCGTGGTCATGAGAATCGTCATCAGCAGCATGTAGCTTCTGTAACTCCGGTGATTAATGTGACTCCAGTTGTGCCAGTAGCTCCAAAGTATCAGTCACGTTATCAACAACCTTCTGTGCAACAGGGTGGTAATCAATAGGTTCGTGCTAAGCCAAGTTTTGATCTCATTCCAATGTTTTATGCGGATTTGCTTCCTTCTTTGATTGCAAAGAATCTTGTGCAAACACGTTCTCCACCTCCAGTTCCAGAGACCATCCCATGGTGGTATAAGCCAGAGGCTCACTGTGCTTTTCATCAAGGTGCCCCGGGGCACGATGTTGAGAACTGTTATCCATTGAAGTTTGAAGTGAAGAAATTGATGAGGAGCAATGTTTTGTATTTCAATGATGTTAATCCAATTGTGAAGACAAATCCGCTGCCGAAGCATGGTAATACTTCTGTGAATATAGTTTATGGTTGTCCTGGTTTATTCAAGATTTATGAGGTCCTCCATATTCGAAGGTCTTTGGTTGAGATGCATGCTTTCTTAAGTGAATATCACGATATTGATCACGATTATGCTGGATGTTGCATCTGCTCGGTGAACCCTCGTGGTTGTGTGATTGTTAAGAGAGACATTCAAAAGATGATGGATGATAAGTTGATCGAAGTGACAACAAAAAGAGATGAGTATGAAAATGAAGTGAATGTTATTGTTCCTCAGTTCAATATTCCTGAGAAGGTTGTTCCTGAGAAGGTGGTTATTTCTTTTGATAGCCGCAAATATGTTGTTACTCAATTGGTGATCAATTTTCCTGGTCCAATGCCATATGAGTCTGATAAAGTTGTTCTGTACCGGTATAATGCTACGATGGTAGAAAATGGTAAGGGAGTTCCTATTCCTTCTCCAAGGTTTGTGGTTAGCATTGCTGATGTGACAAAGGTGACTCGAAGTGGTAGGGTTTATGCTTCGGATCTTCCAAAGAGAGTTGAGGATACAAGTGCGAGTAAACAGATTATGGATGTTGTTGCCCGATCAGGCCAATTTGGTGATAGTGAAGATGAGGTGTTAAAATTGATAAAGAAAAGCGAGTACAACGTTACTGAGCAGTTGTTGCATACTCCATCAAAGATATCAATTTTATCACTCTTGATGTGCTCTGAGGCTCATAGGCAGTCTTTGCAGAAGATTCTGGATCAAGCTTATGTTGACCATGATGTGACTGTTGATCAATTTGATAGTATTGTGGCTAATATCACATCGTGCAACAATTTAAGTTTTTGTGATGATGATTTTCCTAAAGAAGGAAGGAACCATAACATGGCCTTGCATATTTCAGTAAACTGTCAGGAAGATGTTATGTCTAAGGTGCTGGTTGATACTGGGTCTTCTCTGAATGTGATGCCGAAGTCGACCTTGTAAAGGCTTGCGTACCAAGGTGCTCCCATAAGGCATAGTGGGATTATTGTGAAAGCTTTTGATGGGTCAAAGAAGACAGTGATTGGTGAAGTGGATCTTCCTATTCTTATTGGACCGTTTATATTCCAAATTACTTTTCAAGTAATGGATATACGTCCTGCTTACAGTTGTCTCCTTGGAAGACCCTGGATTCATGAGGCAGGAGCTGTGACATCTACTCTTCATCAGAAGCTGAAGTTTGTGAAAGATGGGAAATTAGTGAATATTGGCGGTGAAAAGGCGATGCTTGTGAATAATTTGTCATCTTTCTCCTATATTGATGCTAAAGAAGAGGTGGGAACTTCATTTCAGGCTCTTTCTGTTGTTGATAATGCTGCCAAGAAGAATGTCATGCCTATGTCTTCATTCAAGGATGCTCTACACGTGCTTGAAGCTGGTCGATCTGACAGTTGGGGACGAGTTATTGATGTTGTCGACAATAAGGAATGATTTGGTATCGCCTTTGCACCAGGTGTGGCTCTCAATAACCCGAAGACTATTCAGGAAGGATTCCGAAGTGCTGGGTTTATCAACGATCATTCCGCTGCTGCCATCATTGAAGATGATGAAGATGAAGAAATGCCTAACTTTGTTACGCACGAAAATATTTGCAAGAACTGGATTTTTGTTGATGTTCCTTTTATTGTTCATGCTTCAAAGTAATTTGTTTTATTTTCTTTCAAAAAATCGTTTCACTCTGCCCAAGGTGAAAGTGATGTTTGTCGGGCTTTGTTTCAAATTTCATCATCATCAATAAAATGTTATTTTGTTATTTCCATATGTGTTTTTCCTTTTTGCTTTATTCTGAAAAATGGTAACATAAAAAACCCAAAAATAAGAATAATAACTGTTTATCTGCATAATGTTTGCACTTTTGCTCATATTCTAAAATAAAAATAAAATCATTGTGCAGATTGATTAATAAACCCATTGAAAACAATGATCCTATGCCCACTCCCAACTTTTAATTCCCTGTGTTTGAAGCTGAGGAAGAGGATGTTGAAGAGATTCCTGATGAGATTTCTCGGTTGCTTGAGCATGAGGAGAAGGTTATTCAACCTCATGAAGAGTCTATATAAATGGTCAACTTGGGTTTTGAAGATGATAAGAAAGAAGTCAAAGTTGGAGCATTGCTTGGTCCTGATGTTAAGAAGAGGATTGTAGAGCTTCTTAGAGAATATTTTGATGTGTTTGCTTGGTCTTATCAGGACATGCCAGGTCTTGATACAGATATTGTGGAGCATAGATTGCCACCGAAGCACGAATGTCCACCTGTGAAGCAAAAGTTAAGAAGAACTCATCCTGATATGGCAATAAAGATCAAGGAGGAGATTCAAATGCAGATTGATGTAGGTTTTATTGTGACATCTAATTGTCCTCAATGGGTCGCCAATATTGTGCATGTTCCAAAGAAAGACGGAAAAGTCCAAATGTGTATTGATTACAGGGATTTGAATAAAGCCAGTCCAAAAGATGATTTTTCATTACCACACATCGATGTGTTGGTAGATAATACGTCTAAGTTTGATGTGTTCTCATTTATGGACGGATTTTCCGGTTATAAACAAATAAAGATGGCACCCAAGGACATGGAAAAGACCACATTTATTACACCATGGGGAACATTCTGCTACATAGTGATGCCCTTTGGATTGAAGAATGCTGGTGCGACATACCAAAGAGCTATGACCACGCTTTTCCATGATATGATGCACAAAGAAATTATGGTATATGTTGATGATATGATCGCTAAGTCGAGGACTGAAGAGGATCATGTTGAACATTTGCTGAAGTTGTCTCAAAGGCTAAGGAAGTTTAAGCTTCGTTTGAATCCGAATAAGTGCATGTCTGGTGTACATTCTGGAAAGTTGTTAGGTTTCATTGTCAGCCAAAGAGGCATTGAAGTTGATCCTGATAAAGTGAAAGCTATTCAGGAAATGCCTGCTCCAAGAACTGAAAAGAAAGTGAGAGGATTCTTGGGCCGTTTGAATTATATTTCGAGGTTTATCTCACACATGACTGCCACATGTGCTCCGATTTTCAAGTTGCTTCGGAAAGACAAAGGTTGTGTTTGGACAAATAATTGTCAGAAAGCGTTTGAAAGTATCAAAGAATATCTGCTTGAACCTCCTATTTTGTATCCTCCTGTGGAAGGTAGACCGTTGATCATGTACTTAATTGTGTTGGAAGATTCCATGGGTTGTGTGCTTGGTCAACAAGATGAATCTGGAAGAAAAGAATATGCAATTTACTACTTGAGCAAGAAATTCACTGATTGTGAGTCTCGGTACTACATGCTTGAAAAAACTTGTTGTGCCTTAGCTTGGACTGCAAAGCGTCTTCGCCAGTATATGTTGAATCATACAACTTGGTAGATCTCTAAAATGGATCCGATCAAATATATATTTGAAAAGCCTACTTTGATTGGGAGGATTGCTCGTTGGCAAATGTTATTGTCAGAATATGATATCGAGTACCGAGCTCAAAAATCTATGAAAGGTAGTATCTTGGCTGACCATTTGGCACATCAACCGATTGATGATTACCAGCCTATCAAGTTTGATTTTCCAGATGAGGATGTGATGTACTTGAAAATGAAAGATTGTGATGAACCTTTGATTAAGGAAGGGTCGGAGCCTGGATCTCGATGGGGTTTAGTTTTTGATGGTGCTGTGAATGCACGTGGAAGAGGAATTGGGGCAATGATCATTACTCCCCATGGTTCACATATTCCTTTTGCCACGAGGTTGACTTTTCCTTGTACCAATAATGAAGCTGAGTATGAAGCTTGTATTATGGGTCTTGAAGAAGCTATTGATTTTAGGATTAAACATCTTGATGTGTATGGAGATTCTGCCTTGGTAATCAATCAGATCAAGGGTAAGTGGGTAACTCATCAACCCCACTTGATTCCTTATAGAGATTATGCCAGGAGGATATCAAATTTCTTTACTAAAGTTGAGTTTCATTATGTGCCTCGTGATGAAAATCGGATGGCAGGTGCTTTAGCAACTATAGCTTCTATGATAAAGGTGCACCAGTGGAATGACGTTCCTATGATTAGGGTGATGTGGCTTGAAAGACCAGTTCATGTGTTTGCAATTGAAGAGATCCATGATGACAAGCCTTGGTATCATGATATTAAATGTTTCCTCTAGAGTCAGGAATACCCACTTGGGGCATCTGATAAAGATAAGAGGACTTTGAGGAGATTGGCTGGCAATTTCTTCCTGAATGGAAATGTGCTTTATAAGAGGAATTTTGACATGGTCTTGCTCAGATGCGTGGATAGACACGAAGCAGACATGTTAATGAAAGAAATACATGAAGGATCTTTTGCTACTCATGCTAATGGGCATTCGATAGCTAAAAAGATGTTGAGAGTAGGTTACTATTGGCTGACAATGGAATCTGATTGTTGCAAGTATGTGAAAAAGTGCCATAAGTATCAAGTGTATGCTGATAAGATTCATGTGCCACCAACTCATATCAATGTGATTTCTTCCCCGTGGCCTTTCTCTATGTGGGGAATTGATATGATTGGTATGATTGAACCCAAGGCTTCGAATGGACATCGTTTTATTCTTGTGGCAATCGACTACTTCACTAAGTGGGTGGAAGCGGCATCATATGCTAATGTGACCTAGCAAGTTGTGTTTTGGTTTATTAAGAATAACATTATCTACAGATATGGTGTTCCGAATAGAATCATTAATGATAATGGTTCAAACTTAAATAATAAGATTATGAAAGAGCTTTGTAAAGAATTCAAGATTCAACACCATAATTCTTCTACTTATAGACCAAAGATGAATGGGGCTGTTGATGCTGCGAATAAGAACATTAAGAAGATCATTCAGAAGATGGTTGTGACTTACAAGGACTGGCATGAAATGCTCCCTTTTTCTTTGCATCGGTATCGTACATCTGTCCGCACTTCAACAGGGGCAACCCCTTTCTCACTTGTTTATGGTGCATAAGTAGTGCTCCCCGTTGAGGTTGAGATCTTATTGTAGCGGTAAAATCATGAGTGTAAGCTATTGATTAACTTAACTCGATATACACAGAGTCGACACCGCGCTTTTATTTATTTCCAAAAGGAAATAGGAAAATGAACGAACAAAACCTTAATGAATCTCAAAAGCTAAAAAGCTCAAAGAATCAAACAGAGAATGGGTACGAGGATTGGTTACAAATCGGGAAGGTTTTAAGCACCCGACATGTCCGTGGTACTCCACGGGAACCCTTTGAAATGTTTACTGCAATTTTGGTTTGAAATGGTTTGCTTGAAAAAAGATTGAAGAGATGAGAAGAAGAATGTTTTTTAAGATTTTGGTGTTTGAAGAGACGAACGTCTCATGCCTACGTACCCACAGAGTGCAATGCGAGATCAAAACCCCGTGGTTCGTGGTACAAATTGTTAAAAGGCAAATGAGTTGAATTGATTTTAAAATGTAAAGATAAGTCGTCATCCTTTAGCGAATAATTCCGCTAGAAAAGATGAATCACATCTAAACATAAAAATGGTTAAAAGGAAAACGTGCACGAGGGCACAAAATCAATTGAATGAGTTATGAAAGTTTTAAAGTTTTTGAGAAAGAAAGTTTCGATATGCTTATGTGGTTTAGCATTTATTTAAAGAAATGAAATGAAAAGGTAAAAGCACATGACCGAAGTCAAGGTTTGATTGAGAAAATGTTTGAAGTTTGAAAACAAAGAAAGTTTTGAAAATAGGAAGGATATTTGAAAATTGAAGAAGATGGGAAAAGATGAAGGGACTATCCTAAGACTTGAAAATAAAAGCTAAGGAAGAAATGATCAAACCATATGGCAAGCACTCTTGAAACAATTGGATTTCCATCTTCATAAACAAGTAACTCAATCGGAGCCAAAGTCTTCAATCCATAACAAATGAGCAAAGGGATGATCCTAGAATCTAGGTCCGAAACTCCAAGTCTCAAGCTAGGGATAGTAACCATAGTCCGAAATTAAAAGTCACCCATTTTTTAGATGTTTAATCCGTTATTAGTGTTTTGATATCCAAATGGGCAAAGGAGAAATAACAAGCAACAATAATATATACAATAAGCAATATGATGAATGAATATAGAAACATAATAAGAGAGGTAGGGAACAAGAGATTGAAATAAAAGGATAAAGTGCGAGAGATCAAAATTTAATGTTAGTATATTCACATTATTATATTATTTACAATATAAAGTGGTATGATGAACTTAATCAAGCACAACCACGAAAATAAAAAAATAAAATCGAGGCAACCGGATCAAAGTGGATCACATTCCGAATCGGGACAACTTTAGGTCTATGTTAAGCAATCGCCGAGTAATTTACGGAGTAATTACCCTACAAATGAGGCCGGCCACCACTAATTAAAGTGGAAACTATTCGTGTTAATACATGTTAGAGAAACGATATTATGAATCGTTCTCCGAAAACATGCCACACAAAAAGAAAGAGAACGGTCTAATCTTAATCGAGATTATCGTTGAATTTCTCGAAAGGCAATCTATCGCGATCTCAAAGTATGGAGAATGATCCAAATGATCATTCATCCATAGATTTGAAATAATGAAGATTAAACCGATCGAAAATCAACAATCACGAATCGAAGATTGTCATCAACCAAAAATAAAAGATGAAGAACAAATAAATGGATCTAAAAGATAAATCCATAAAAGAAATGAAATATTATTTAAATCTTTTTTTTTAGAACTCTTTTCTAAAAAAAACTTTCTAAAATGCTTTTCTAAAATATATGCATAAAGCTTTTCCTAAAATGTAATTTCTAAATATTTATAAAACATATTCCAAAATTTCTTTACAAAAAATAAAATATAAACAAATCATTTTAAAGAAACAAAAAAAAAGATTAAAAGAAATGAAGATGGGGAGGGAAGGATACGCAGGGTGAGGATAGAAGCCTCACGGGCTCTTAGGCCCAAACCTAATTAACATCACCTTTTTTTTTTATTAAAACCAGGAAAAAAAAAGCAAAAGTGTAGATGTCTTGAATTGGCAGAATTTTTGACCAACAAGAAATATTGAATTCAGTTCAGAATGTCCTATCAAATGTTGGGACATTATCAAACAGAGTATATGGACTTATTTCAGGATGTCTCATCAGATGTTGGTACATTGTGTTAATGACTTAAGTTCAGTTTTTCAGGATGTCCCAACAGATGTTGAGACATCTCAAACCTGCTACCAGAATTAATTATTGACTAACTGATCAGAGATATTTAAGGAGAGTTATCTGGAATTAATTAATGATGGATAAAAACAGAACAAGGCGCATCTATAGGGAGTTTTATATTGAGGATTCAGATTAAAACAGAAGGCCTAAATCACCTAGAATCTAGGAAGTAACAAACCCTAAATTCAAGGTGGAAGCTGCATGCACATTAGGGCTGGATCATTCTACAGAAAGCCCAAATTACAGACACCTATTTAATCAACAGAAACTCATAGAATTGAGTACGAATTTCAGAAGACCAAATAGGGTGTCTAGTGTTTTAATAGCAGGTTGTTTTTAATTGTACCACTTGATGAGCTTTTAAGCATAAGTGCATTTGTAACTTGATTGAAACTGTGAAGTAAGATCAAGCTGTATTGTTTGAAGAATGTCTTCAATTTTATTAAACTTGTAAACTTGATCACTGTGTGATTGAGGGGGAGTGAGTAGGGTACTCTTATCTAAGTTGTGTCTTAGGTAGAAATTGCATTGGGTAGTTATTAAGTGATAGATTAAACAGGGTGGTTTAAGTCTAGAATTAATATTACTTATAGTGGATTTCCTCCTGGCTTGGTAGCCTCCAGATGTAAGTGTGGTTATACACTGAACTGGGTTAACAAACTTCTGTGTTGTTTACTTTTCTTGCTATTTAAGTTTTGGTTAAATCTGTTAAGTGTTGGGACATCTCTTAGGACATCTCATACCTGATCACAGAATTTCAATTGGCATCAGAGCAGGCACCCTGCCTATTTATACTGGGTGAGATCTAGGGAATACAAATTCTGGAAACATGGACAGAGATATAGGATCAGTAAATAGACCACCTATTCTCGATGGATCTAATTATGACTACTGGAAACCAAGAATGATTGCATTCTTAAGATCACTTAACAACAGGGCCTGGAGAGTAGTCAACATTGGATGGGAACATCCTATCCAAGACACCAAAGATGGATCAAGAGTGTTGAAACCTGAAGAAGAATGGAGTAAGGAAGAAGAAGATTCAGCACTAGGCAACTCCAAGGCCTTAAATGCTCTATTCAATGGCATTGATAGAAACATCTTTAGACTTGTGCATCACTGTGAGCTAGCCAAAGATGTGTGGGATACTCTCAAAACAACTCATGAAGGAACATCAAAGGTAAAGATGTCCAGACTTCAACTTCTCACCACTAAATTTGAAAACTTGAGAATGAAGGAAGATGAGACAGTTCATGAATTCTACATGAATATCTTAGAAGTAGCTAATACTTCTGGAGCTTTGGGAGAAAAGATGACTGATGAAAAACTTGTAAGAAAAATCCTCAGATCTTTGCCAAAAAGATTTGACATGAAAGTCACAACAATAGAAGAAGCTCAAGACATATGCACTATGAAAGTTGAAGAACTCATTGGTTCCCTTCAAACATTTGAGATGGGAATGAATGACACAAATGTTAAGAAGAACAAAAGCATAGCCTTGGTAACTAATACTGATGAAGAAGAAGATGATGAATCAGAAACTAATAAAAGCTTATCAGACAACATTGCTATGCTTGGAAGACAATTCAAAAAGATTCTCAGAGGAATGGAAGGCAAATCCAATCCCAGTGGAAGATACACAAACTCTTCTGAGAACAAGAGACCTTATGATGCTAACAGAAGGTCAAATTATGCTGAAAAGACCAGTCAAGAAAGAGGAATCAAATGCCATGGATGTGAAGGATATGGACACATCAAGTATGAATGTCCTACCTACTTAAAAAGGCAAAAGAAAGGACTATCTGTAACCTGGTCTGATGAAGACTCAGGAGGAGATTCAGAAGAAGAATCAGCTAAGCATATCACTGCTTTAGCTGGATTATGTGATTCTGAAAGTGAATCCAGTGATGGAGAGTGTACTTATGAAGAACTTGAGCAAGCATTCAAAGATCTATACAAAAGAAGCACTGAAATATACAGTGAGGTTATAAAGCTAAAGAAGCAGAATGAGACATTAGAAGATGAAAAAGCAAGTGATCAAGAGATCATTGACACCTTGAAAAGTGAAGTAAGTCTTCTCAACTCCAAGTTGGAACATATGTCCAAATCTGTTAGAATGTTGAACAGCAGCTCAAATACACTGGATATTATTCTCAATAACAATAAGCACTCAGGGGATAAAAGTGGACTAGGATTTAACAGAGTACATAAAGATGAAGCTAGCTCTAGCAAAACAACTTCAAAATCCATACATTCAAACAAGATGTCCCAACAGATGCTTCAACATCAGGAAAAGAACACAAAATCAAACATAATGTTCCAACAGATGTTTCAACATTCTGGAAAGAACAAAATGAAGAAAAAGTATCAAAGATGGAGATGCCATCACTGTGGAAGATTTGGACATATCAAACCTCACTGTTATAAGCTACATGGATATCCAAATCAGATGTATCAGCAACCTTCTAAGCAGAAAATAGAAGCTAACAAGAAAGTGCTGCATAGACATCAAAGAAATCAGCAACCTCCTAAGCAGAATACAGAAGTCATCAAGAAGGTATGGAGACCAAAAACTAGCATTCAGGCTGATCAAGGCTACATACCCAAGAACAAGATCAACAATCAATCTTGGAGATCTGCTGTTGAACAACACACTGAGCAGAGACATCAAAAGAAATCTCAACTCAAATGGTCAAAGAAAAGTGTTGCATATATAGCACATACATCACTAAGAGTATCAGCTAAGGAAGACTGGTATTTTGATAGTGGATGTTCAAGACACATGACTGGATTGAAGAACCCGCTAGTAAACTTAAAGTCTCATTCATCCAAGTATGTAACCTTTGGAGATGGAGCTAAAGGAGAAATCAAGGGAGTTGGGACCATGGACTGTCAAGATGTTCCAAGACTAGATGATGTGCTGCTAGTTAAAGGTTTAACTGCTAACCTGATCAGCATAAGTCAATTATGTGATCAAGGGTACAGTGTAAACTTTACCAAAACTGAATGCATAGTGACTAACAAAGAACAAGAGGTTGTCATGAGAGGAGCCAGATCTAAAGACAACTGTTACATGTGGGAATCTCAGAACCTCAGTCTCACTTCAACTTGTTCTTTAGCTAAGGAAGAAGAAGTGAAACTATGGCACCAAAGACTAGGTCATCCTCATTTCAGAGGCATAAAGAAGATAATATCTATGGATGCTGTAAGAGGCATTCCTAAACTGAAGATTGATGATGGCAAAATATGTGGTGAATGTCAAATAGGCAAGCAAACCAAGATGTCCCATCCAAAGCTCCAACATCTGACAACTTCCAAAGTTTTGGAACTTTTACATATGGATCTTATGGGACCTATGCAGGTTGAAAGCCTTGGTGGTAAGAGGTATGCCTATGTGGTGGTTGATGACTTTTCAAGATATACATGGATAAATTTCATCAAAGAAAAGTCTGATGTATTTGATGTATTCAAAGAATTATGCCAAAGATTACAAAGGGAAAAATCCAGCTGTGTGATCAGAATAAGAAGTCATCATGGAAAAGAATTTGAGAATCAAAAGTTCTTAGATTTCTGCTCTTCAGAAGGAATAAATCATGAATATTCTTCACCTATCACTCCTCAACAGAATGGGATTGTTGAGAGGAAGAACATAACTATTCAAGAATCAGCAAGAGCTATGATCCATGCTAAAAAGTTACCTTTGTACTTCTGGGCTGAAGCTATGAACACTGCTTGTTACATCCATAACAGAGTTACCTTAAGGAAAGGAACTTTGTCCACAATATATGAAGTCTGGAAGGGCAGAAAACCCACAGTTAAGTACTTTCATGTGTTTGGAAGCAACTGTTACATTCTGGCAGATAGGGAGCAAAGAAGAAAAATGGATCCTAAAAGTGATGAAGGGATTTTCCTTGGATACTCTATCAACAGCAGAGCATATAGAGTATTTAATTCTAGAACCAAGGTCATCATGGAATCCATAAACGTGATAATTGATGATGCTCCTACAGATGTCCCAGAAGATGTTGGAACATCTGCTGATATCAAGATTGAAGCTGAAGAAAAGAATGATCATTATAACTTCACTCAAACTGATACAAGGACAGAAGAATCCAGCAAACCTCCCTCCATCAGAATACAGAAAGATCATCCCAAAGATCTGATAATTGGTGATCCCAACAGAGGTGTGAGCACTAGATCAAGAGAAGTGATTTCAGGTTCTTGTTTTGTTTCTAAAATAGAACCTAAGAACATCAAGGAAGCTCTTACTGATGAATACTGGATTAGTGCTATGCAAGAGGAATTAGGTCAATTCACAAGGAATGAAGTATGGAATCTTGTTCCTAGACCTGATGACATAAATGTGATTGGAACAAAATGGGTGTATAAGAACAAGTCAAATGAACAAGGAGTTGTTACAAAAAACAAAGCTAGACTTGTAGCTCAAGGATACACTCAAATTGAAGGAGTAGACTTTGATGAAACCTTTGCACCAGTAGCAAGGCTTGAATCAATTAGACTACTTTTGGGAATTGCTTGTATTTTAAAGTTCAAGCTATTTCAAATGGATGTGAAAAGTGCCTTTTTAAATGGTTATCTTAATGAAGAGGTATATGTAGAACAGCCTAAAGGATTTGTTGATCCAAGCTGTCCAAATCATGTATACAAACTAAAGAAGGCACTTTATGGTCTGAAGCAAGCTCCAAGGGCATGGTATGAAAGACTGACTACATTTCTTATCAACCAAGGGTACAGAAAAGGTGGAATTGACAAAACCTTGTTTGTTAAAGATGAAGAAGGAAATATCATAATTGCTCAAATATATGTTGATGATATTGTCTTTGGTGGGATGTCTGACAGGATGGTCAAACATTTTGTCAAGCAGATGGAATCTGAATTTGAAATGAGCCTAGTAGGAGAGTTAACCTACTTTCTTGGTCTGCAAATAAAGCAAATGGAAGACTCAATGTTCATTTCCCAAAGCAAGTATACCAAGAACATAGTCAAGAAGTTTGGAATGGAAAATGCTACTCATAAGAGAACTCCTGCCCCCACACATTTAAAGCTGACTAAAGATGAAAAGGGTGAGAATGTAGATCAAAGCTTATACAGAAGCATGATTGGAAGCTTGTTATACTTGACTGCTAGCAGACCTGACATAGCATTTGCAGTAGGTGTATGTGCAAGATATCAAGCTAATCCAAAAGTCAGTCATCTCAATCAAGTCAAGAGAATTCTTAAATATGTTAATGGTACTTGTGACTATGGCATAATGTACTTTCATGGATGTAAACCAATTCTCACTGGCTTTTGTGATGCTGATTGGGCTGGAAGTGCTGATGACAGAAAAAGCACTTCAGGAGGATGCTTCTTTCTTGGAAACAATTTGATTTCTTGGTTCAGTAAGAAACAAAATTGTGTATCCTTATCTACAGCTGAAGCTGAATATATAGCAGCTGGAAGCAGTTGTTCTCAGTTGGTTTGGATGAAGCAAATGCTCACTGAGTACAATGTCCCACAGGATGTCATGACATTGTACTGTGACAACTTAAGTGCAATCAACATATCAAAGAATCCTATCCAACATAGCAGGACCAAGCATATTGATATCAGACATCATTTCATCAGAGATCTTGTAGAAGAAAAGGTGATTTCATTGGAACATGTAACTACAAATCTGCAGTTAGCTGATATCTTTACCAAAGCATTGGATGCTACACAATTTGAGAACTTAAGGGGCAAACTGGGAATCTGTTTATGTGATATTTAGCAGTTAATGAGATGTGCCAACATGTCATATGACATTGTGTGGCATAAGTTCCAGATGGCAAAACCAGTCTGGACAAGAACCTTGGGAATTCCATTCCTAATAATTTGCAATGTAACGGCTACTTATTTAGTAACTACTTATAATCAGCTATCAAGATTCTCATCATTCTATCACAAGTGAATCTCATTAACTAGCTATTCTTCAGAAATCATCAACCCTAAAGCTCTTCATCCATATTCCTTAACAATGTCTCAAAACCCTAACACTCCTGAAGAGGTTCTCAACAAAGAAGACGTAGTTCATGCAACTCCCATCTCTGTGGTACCAATGAAATCAACCCCATTGGACGAACTCAGAGGAAGTGCTTCTCATACTAAAAAGCCAAGAACTCCAAAGAGAGCTAAAGATCAAGTCTGCAGCAAATCCAAAGGAGGCATTCCTTCTCCAGCCAACATGCCTCCAAAATCTTCTGACTATGTGGATGCTTCCATCAAGGAGATAGTCAACAAAATTCTTTTTGAACAAAGAGTGGTTAGTGGGATTTCTATTCCTCTGAACACCATGCCTGCCCCTCAAGAAGAACAAGCTCAAGCTGCAGAGGACACTCCTGCTCAACAGGATGTCCCAATAGATGTTGGAACATCTGAGGATGAGAAAAAGAATTCATCTGATGCTGATATTGAACAAACTGAGGACCAGAAACAGGCCTCAAATGAAAGTGATGAAGAAGACTCTGAGGATCAGACCAAAGCCTCAAATGAAGATCAAATCTCTGCTGATCAACCAGCTGAAGAGGAGACTGCTCAATCTCCTCCTGTGGTGAATCTGGAGCAGGACTCTGATACAGAGATCATAGCCTCTGTAAGACCTAGCATAGCCAAAAGGCTCAGGTCTAGAAAAGGCAAGATGCAACCTGAACCTGAAATTCCTGAGAAGAAGAAAGCTTCCCCAAAGAAAGGAAAAGCTAAAGCTGCCTTTGGTCCAACAAAACAATGGAGTAAAGTCCAAACTCAGAAAAGAAAAGCTGTCCCTCCATCAGACTCAGATGTTGAATCAGATGTCCCAACATCTCCTCCCAAGAAGAAACCAGCACCATCTAGGGATTCATCTGCTGTTCCAGAAGCCCCCTTGGACAACATATCATTCCATCATGTCTCTAGTGTCAACAGATGGAAGTTTGTGTACCAAAGAAGGGTTGCCCTTGAAAGAGAACTGAGCAGCAATGCACTTGAGTGCACTGAACTGATTGACCTCATCTCTGCTGCAGGCCTCTTCAAAACAGTCTCAGATCTCTCTCCCTGCTATGAACTTCTTGTCAAAGAATTCATTGTTAATCTTCAGGAAGATTGTGCCAATGGTAAGTCCTCTGAATTTAGAAAAGTCTTTGTTAGAGGTAGGTGTGTAGAGTTCTCTCCTCAGATCATCAACCAATACCTAGGAAGAGAAACAGATGGACCAAATGAGCTAGGTAAAACAGATAACCAAGTCTGCAAGGTTATCACTGCAAACCAGGTCAAGGCATGGCCTGTTAAAGGAAAGCTCTCAGTGAGCATGCTAACAAGAAAATATGCCATGCTGAACAGGATTGGTACAGCAAACTGGGTGCCTACCAACCACACTTCTTAAATCTCCACTGGTCTGGCCAGGTTTATCTTTGCTGTGGGAACTCAGACTAAGCTGGATTATGGAGCTTACATTTTTTATCAGACCTTGAAGCATGCCAGCTCTTCTGCAACAAAGCTACCAATAGCTTTTCCTTCATTGCTGTGTGGTATAGTGTTAAGCCAATATCCTGGGATTCTAACTGAGAAGGACACGGTCTGCAAGAGAGAAAGCCCCCTGGCATTTCACTACAAATTGTTCCTCAGTCATCATGCAGCAGATGTTGAAGCACCTTCTGGGACATCTGCAGGTCCTTCAACTGCTAAGACTCCAATCTCCAAGAAGGCATTAATTGCTGAACTCAAGAGCACTTGCAAAGAGCTTGAAGCTAGAAAGCAGAAGCTTGAGGAAATCATTCAAAGGCTGGAGAGTGAAGGAGATCAGAAAGCTGCATCTGATGAAGAAACTGCCTCTGAAGAAGAAACTGAAGCTGATGAAGAAACTGAGAGTGAAGAGTCTGAGTGATCATTGTATGTGAGGCAATTGTAATGACAACACTGCTTTGTATTTCTGGTTTAGTGTCTTTGGCCCCAAAATTTGTGTCTAACAAGGGGGAGAACAACAACATCAAATTGTATTGCTGCTGTTTAATTATGAATGAAAAATCTGTTTGTTTGTATCTGAACTGAATCAGTGTGTTTTGATAAATATTTCTGTTGCAACAAGACTGGATACATATATGTTTGAGGGGGAGTAATCTCAAATATGAATCAACAGAAAAGTAATGCTATACTCTGATAAAAAGAACTTCTTCTGCACTCTGATAACCATAAAAGATGTTAGCCAAAACTTAGCCAAAGGGGGAGTTTGTAGATGTCTTGAATTGGCAGAATTTTTGACCAACAAGAAATATTGAATTCAGTTCAGAATGTCCTATTAAATGTTGGGACATTATCAAACAGAGTATATGGACTTATTTCAGGATGTCTCATCAGATGTTGGGACATTGTGTTAATGACTTAAGTTCAGTTTTTCAGGATGTCCCAACAGATGTTGAGACATCTCAAACCTGCTACCAGAATTAATTATTGACTAACTGATCAGAGATATTTAAGGAGAGTTATCTGGAATTAATTAATGATGGATAAAAACAGAACAAGGCGCATCTGTAGGGAGTTTTATATTGAGGATTCAGATTAAAACAGAAGGCCTAAATCACCTAGAATCTAGGAAGTAACAAACCCTAAATTCAAGGTGGAAGCTGCATGCGCATTAGGGCTGGATCATTCTACAGAAAGCCCAAATTACAGACACCTATTTAATCAACAGAAACTCATAAAATTGAGTACGAATTTCAGAAGACCAAATAGGGTGTCTAGTGTTTTAATAGCAGGTTGTTTTTAATTGTACCACTTGATGAGCTTTTAAGCATAAGTGCATTTGTAACTTGATTGAAACTGTGAAGTAAGATCAAGCTGTATTGTTTGAAGAATGTCTTCAATTTTATTAAACTTGTAAACTTGATCACTGTGTGATTGAGGGGGAGTGAGTAGGGTACTCTTATCTAAGTTGTGTCTTAGGTAGAAATTGCATTGGGTAGTTATTAAGTGATAGATTAAACAGGGTGGTTTAAGTCTAGAATTAATATTACTTATAGTGGATTTCCTCCTGGCTTGGTAGCCTCCAGATGTAAGTGTGGTTATACACTGAACTGGGTTAACAAACTTCTGTGTTGTTTACTTTTCTTGCTATTTAAGTTTTGGTTAAATCTGTTAAGTGTTGGGACATCTCTTAGGACATCTCATACCTGATCACAGAATTTCAAAAAGAAAAGAAAAGGAAAAAACACAATAGAAGCAGATCCCTTCTTCTTCATTCATTCATGGCCGCGGGACAACAAACTTAAAAACAAGAACAATTTTTCACCAAAAAGCGAAGCAAAAACTTGAATCTCTCTCACCATCCGATTTCCAATTTCAACAAAGTCGCAAATCTCTCTCTCCTCGCGGATCTCCCTCGGTTTCTCTCTCTCTTCCTCTCCAAATTCTTTTTCAAATTTTTGTTTTTCGATCCGAATTGTTGTGGTTTATTGAAGGTTTTTATGATTTTTGATTTGATGAAAGGTTTGAAGATGGAAGAAGGTGAGGAAGATGAATGTCGAAATTGAAAAGGGAAGAATGGTTGAAGCTTTCACTATTTTTTCAGGGGTTTTGTATGCTATCCAAGCTTAGTATTGAAGGAGAGGGAAGCTTTAATTTATAGAGGAAAAATTGAAATCGAAAGCTGTCGTTTTGATTCAAATTGAGATGCGTTTTGGGTCATGAATTTCTCGTGCTTCCTTTTCCATTTTTGATGTTGCGTTTTGTGCTTCCTATTATTGCGTTTTGATGAGTGATTTTTCAGGTGCTTTGATGCGTGTTTGCGAGCTGTGTATTTTCAGGGAGTTTGCACGTGCGTTTTGGGCCTGTTTTGGTGAGGCTTGGCCTTTTGCTTGGATGCGTGCATCTCGTGTGCGGGACGCGTGCGAGAGAGGTTTGCATTGCAGCTTGTTGTTGTTTGCTGTGGCTTGACGCTGTTGGGCATAGATACAGCGTGATTCACGTGTGGCTTGGGCGTATGGATGGGCCTTGAAGTGTTGTAACTTGGTGAAGCTTGGAAAAAAGTTGTGTTAGGCTTGTACTTGATGTGATATTTGTTGCGTACGGCTCTGTTTGTTGTCACGGCTTGCTTTGTTGGCTTGTTGCTATGACTTGTTGAGTTGGTTTTGGAGTGTGGGCCAGGCGGGATGTAAAATGGCTGTGGGGATATGTGAACAAGGCGGGGAAAGCTAATGAGCTGGGAGTATTTTTGTTTTGGCTTAAGGCATGGAGCTGGCTGGTATTCACGGTTTATGCAGGATGGTTGGGGCTTGGGATGAGGTCACATGAGGAAGTGTTGTGAGATTGATTGCAAGTTGGCTGAAGGAGTTTGCCATATGCAAGGGAAGCTAAGAGTGTGTTGGAAAAAAGGCTTGTGGTGTTTGGAGTCAGCTGGAATTAAGTGTACAGCAGGCTGAATGGATGTCATGAGAGGTGTAGGAATTGGATTATATGGTATGGGCAGTATTTTTTTGGAGAAAAGTTGGAGGAAAGTTGGGCTTATGATTTATTGTTTAGTGAATTAATGGCTAGTATGTATGATATTGTAAAGAAAAAATAAACAAAAATAATAATGAATTTGATAGAAAATGTATAGTCTTACAAAAAAAGAAAGTGGGCTTATGATATAATGGGTTTTATTAAAAAAAAATGTAATGAATAAAGATGGAGTATTAAAATAATGAGAAATGGGATAATCGAATAATCGGTAAAAATGGTGATTCAGATAATTAAATAATTAATAATAAATGGGAATTGATGGTTATTGGATAAAATGGATAATGGAAATGATTGTTTTTAAGGCCCACAACCGATTTCTGATTTTTTCTTGCACAAGCCACTGATTAATGATGAATGTAGCCAACACTAAACCACTGAACAACTTTGCCCATTCAACCACAATCACTGAAATTGTTTGAACATTTTCCTGATGATTCATGCTGAGAAAAATAAATTCTCAGATGAATCACTGATGAACTGATGATCATTGAATATTCGAACCAAATTTCGCACAAAACACTGTTCGATAAACCAAAGAACTTTCGCACACAACACAACTTGACATTGAATACACATCATCTGAGAAACAAACCACTGGCACACACAACTTGCAGTCGAAACAATCTTCTGATAGTTTGACCAAGATTAGGTCAAACGTCCATCTGAATTGAATTGTGACTGAACAAACGCATCTGAATTGAAATCACTGCCCTTTTTTTTAAATCCTGCAACACAGAAGAAGAAGAAGCAACTGCAACATATTTTTTGATATTTTGGGTTAGAAGTCAGTAAAATATGAACAGATAACATAAATTAAACAAGGCGATCCTCTGCAAAGCATAGACATGCACCTGAAAAGGATAAACGAATCAGTGCGTGATCTTGTTTGTATGCGAAATGCAGATGAGATGCGAAAAATCTTAGGTCAAAAATTAGGGTCTGACAGATGCCCCTATTTAAGTTTTTTCAATCCCGAGATAATGAAGATTGTAATCTTCGTTTCGACAAGATGGAAGATACTTAAATATAAAAAAAAAAACAATTTTTGATCCTAAGACGCCAAAATTTGGAATGAAATTAAATGAACGATGTGAAATGATATGAAGATGGCATAGAAATGATATGAAGCGTATGAGATGTATATGAAATATTATGAGAGAAACCATGAGATGGTATGAAATGTATATGGAACCAAATGAAATGCAGAAAAATCCGCGAGGAACAAGACGACACATGAAAGAGAATAAACGCTGGGGATAAGGAGCATAAGACTCTGACGGGGAAAAACAACATGCTAGAGACCAACACATGGCTCAGCTGAGGTAAAAATGTTCAAGAATGGCAATCGGATAGAAAAGATCACAACATCCAGGAATGGCACTGAATGAGGTAAGAAAAATCCCGAAAAAGTACACCAGAAGCATCCAAGGATGACATTGCTGATTTTAATAAGGATATCCGAGAATGGCAATCGGCAAAGGGTAATCACAAAATCTAAGAATGGCAATCAAATAAGAAGTGAATCACAACATCCAGGAACAAAATTGAATGAAATGGGAGAAAGTTCGGGAAAGCACATCAACTCAATGATGATTCCAACATGAAAATCCGAGAATGGCAATCGAAAGGCAAGTGATTACAACATCTGAGAATGGCAATCAGATAACATGAATCACAACATTCGGGAACAGAACTGAATGAAATGGGAAATATTCGGGAAAGCACATCAACTCAATGATGATTCCAAACATGAAAATCCGAGAATGGCAATCGGAAGGCAAGTGATCACAACATCTGAGAATGGCAATCAGATGAAATATGAAGTACAACATTCAGGAACAGAACTGAATGAAATGGAAAAAGGTCCGGGACAGTACATCACATCAATGATGACTTCACTATGGACATCCGAGAATGGCAATCGGATAAAATGGTATAATATCTGAGAAGACACAACAAGTAGGTAAAGAGAAAGATCTGGAGAGACAGACAAATGCCAAGTAAGTTGGACTTTAACCAAAAGTAAGAAGTTGAAAACAACAAGACTTCGAGAAATGCATATGAGGACTAAAACACTCAGTATGCAGACATTTACAAAAATGGGGACTAAACCACCCAAGAACACGCGTAATGAAGACTAAAACACTCAACTATTCAAACTTAAACAAAACTGGGGAATAAAACACACCCGAGAAAATGCATAATGAGGACTAAAACACTCAAATATGCAAACACAAACAAAACTGGGGACTAAAACACCCAAGGAGATAATATGAAAGAAAATGTTGACAACCAGTTTAGACTCTTAGAGGAGTGGAAATATGGAAGACTGATTCCTCAACACAGATATCACTGCAATTCTGCTCGGAAATTAGAAATGCTACTGCTGCACAAATCTCTGTCACACTAGTAAACTATACCAAGTTGAAAATCTTTTGAGAGAAGTCATGCAAAGCTACTTGGGGATTTTTTGAAGAAAATTGCCTCAAGTTTAATAATTGATGAAGATAAACTGATAATGGATTCAGTTCTCAACTACTGCTGGAGAAAATACTCAAATCTTTGAAGTAACTGTTGAGAAGAAATAACTGATCATGGCTTCAGTTCTTGAAATGAATGTTGAGAAGATAAAATGATCATGGTCTCAGCCCTTGAGAAAATGACCCAACATGTAACTTGGAGAGAATCTTCTGACCAACCAAATCTGAGAATAACTTGCACTGATCCACAACTCTTGAACCAATAGGAACTGAGAAAAACTTGCCCCTTGGTAGGATCACCGACCAAGTTTCTCAACTGTTTGAAAATTCCTTAATGAGGAACGTTTATTTGCAAATAAAAATGTTTGTACAAACCTGGTAATTTTAATGCAAAATTCAATGCAAAGTTTGAAATCAAGAATCATTTTTTGAATGAAATTTATTGCTGTAAAGTAAATGAAAACATTGTCAAAACACGGCGGTTGAGACAAAATGAAAGATAAAGCAACAGCAAGAAAACAAATGATTGGTAAAGAACTTGGGAGTCAGTTTACGCAACCTTGTTGTAGTATGCTTTTCAAAAGAAACCTGGATTCAATTAGGACTTTTGAAGGTTGTAACGTGGTCTGGTTCACGGTTTATGAAACAAAGGATATAGGCTCAAAATTTATTTGTACCCAACCCAACTTCGTGATAAACTCCAGTCCTACATTCAATTAATTCAGCCTATGCATTCAAGTTCCCAGAAATTTAGGATTGCACAGATGAAGATGATTCATAAGCCAAAGGATTTTGAGATAGCAGTCACATATTTCCTTTTGTTATTTCCAGCGAGGACCTTGGTCAACTCAACTTGCTTTTGCTGAGGAATTTGATGACCTCTTGATAAATCTTTCTTTTTATTATCCCTAACTTTTGCCTGGACTGCGTCATTTCGACTTACAGCCAGCGGGATGCCCCATATTTTTCCTAAGTCTCCTTCATAGGTTTTGACTTAGCGGGCTTTGATTTTTTTAATAATAATTTTCTTTTAAATATCATTTTTTTTTGAAAGATAATGATTGCATGGCTTAATGATTACAATGAACCATCATTGGCTTTTGAATTGAGAAACATCTTCAACACTTCTTGACGTATGTGAAAGAAATCTTGAGATTGCAACCTTTATTGAAAGGTGTCTTGAATTATTCTCTTGTACTTGAATGCACATTTGAATTAATTGAGAACTACCCATCCCCGGGTTAAAATTGAGGTTTTTTTTTTTCGAATAGAAAGAAACTCCAACTTCAAGGCTCAAAGGGGTTGACAAAGGATTAACTTCCTTATTTCTCCAGTGTTTGGGATTTGAAACAATGCCTGTATATCATCAACCAAATCTCAATTGAAAGCATATCAACAACAGTTATGGGTATCTCGTTTTCATCATCCTCCCTCCAATCATTGTAAAACTTTGAGAAAAGATAAATGAACTTGAAATGTAAAGCATAAAGATGCAAATAATAAATGAAATTGAATCAAAACAAAGCAATGCTCATTTCATTAAAATCAACATGAAAGTACAGACAAGCTTAAAAGCAAACAACTTGATATGATTGAAGAAAATTGCAAACATAAAGAAACAATGGCCTAGTGATCCATCAAAAACAAGGATGAGCTGTCCCGTCTGATATTCTGACCTTGAAGAAAAATTAATTGTTGAAGTCTTCTAGAAGATTCACTTCCCAAGCTTCGGCAAATGATTGTTGATAACATTGGGATTAAGGTCATTAAAGTAAAGGATGTTGTTCCTGATAAGTTCTTGCACTTTAGCCTTCAGTGCAAAGCAATGTTCTAAGTCATGACCAGTTCCACCTTGATGAAACTCACAGCGAAGATCCGATCTATAACCAACTGGAAGAGGATTTGGAACAGGAGGCGGAGGCCTAGTAGTAATTAAACCTTTCTCAACCAAGGAAGGAAAAAATTCAGTGTAAGACACCGGAATAGGATCAAAGTTTGGCCTATTGCGATACTGATTTTGTCCAACAGCAGGATGAGGATTCTGAGCTTGAGCTCGAATCTGAACTTGAGCTTGAGCTGGTCGAGCTTGACCTTGAGCTTGAGTTTGAGCAGGTTGAGTTTTAACAACAGGAGCAACTGCAGCTACGTATGGTTGAACATATCGTTGTTGCGGGTGATAAGGCCTTCTCTCAGTTGAAACAGCATAAGCATCACCATCTCTTCTCTTGTGAGGATTCCCAAAAGACTTTCTTGCAGCATTAGGAGCTTCAGAATTGGTAATCTTACCTTTCTTGATACCTTCCTCTAGTCTTTCTCCAATAGTGACTAGATCAGAAAAAACAGATGAAACACTTCCTACCATTTTCTCCCAAAAGAACGGTTGAAGAGTGTCCATGAACAAACCAGTTAATTCCTTTTCAGGCAACGGTGGTTCCACTTGAGCAGCTAGTTCTCTCCAACGCTGAGCGTACTCTTTAAATGATTCTTTCTCTTTCTGCGACATATTTTGAAGTTGACGACGGTCAGGCGCCATGTCCAGATTGTACTTATACTGTCTTACAAAAGCATCAGACAAATCTTTCCAGCTTCGAATGTGACTCTTCTCAAGTCCAATCTACCACTTCATGGAAGCACCACTCAAACTATCTTGAAAACAGTGAATAAGAAATTTGTCATCCTTAGCATGCGCAGCCATTTTGCGACAATACATCAGCAGATGAATCTTTGGACAAGTATGACCATTGTACTTCTCAAATACGGGGACTTTGAATTTATCAGGAAGAACCAAATCGGAAACCAAACACATGTCAATAGCAGCAGAACCAAATGCATCTTTTCCTTCTAGACCTCTTACCCTCTTCTCAAGAGTCAAACATTGTTCTCTAACTTCATCCATATATCCAGTTTCACCTTGACTTTCAGCTTGTTGACCAGCAGCTTGGTACAAGAAAGGAGAATTCTGATAAGTAGTCTGAGCGGTAGTGTGCATAACAGGTTGAGGTTCAACAAAAGTCGGAGCTGAAAAAACTGGTACAACAGATGGACCACCAATCTGAGCAGTAGCAGAAATTGGCACATAATCCGGAGGTAACCCATATTCTGGCCAAGTAGAAGCTGGTTGCTGAACAACAGGAGGGTCAACAACAGCGGTAAAAACTTCAGAGATAACAGTCCTTTGAGGTGGTTCACCTCGAGCAATCAGAACTTGCATCATTTAAGTGAGCTTGGTCATACCGGCCTTCAACTCATCAATTTCCATTCGAACTTCCATGTTATGTTGTTCTTGGCGTTCCATTCTCAATCTAATAGCTCTTCGTCTGATAACAACTCTAGTACCGTATCTGTGGTGAGGAGTCAGCTTGACGGATCAACAGACAACTGAGGAAAGAAACAATCGGGATGAGTTCCCACACAACTCGGATGAACACAAGAATATGCGAGGATGCAATGATATGCAATGTTCACTTCCATTTTCAGAAAAACAACTCGATTATTGCAAACATGGTCAACATCGAGAATACTGTCATGAAAAATCTTGACAAAAAATAGAATATTTATTCTTTCCAAACATTTGCAATAATCGGAATTATTTTCCTTGAAAAATGGTTATGATAATGATCATGATGAATATGTAGATGCAACAAACACAAACAAGATCACGCAAAGCACACTGGTTCAAAGGTTCGAACCGCGAGCATGGAGTCATGGTAACATAACACCAACCCAAACAGGCATGTACTAAGGTTTATCTTCATTGTACCTGCAAAAAACCAAAAGGGTGCTAACAGAGGTTCCCGGAGTTAACAACCATCTTTAGAATATCATCGGTACGTTGGATTACTCCCCAACCGATAACATTCTTAAAATAGACCTCGTCCGAGTGTAGTATCGCGTGACAACCACCTTAAGTTTACACTCAGATAGTTTCCGCACTACGTTCCTAAATTGGCTTAGATTGGTTAAGGGTTCTACGGTCCTCAGTATGATCAGCTCAAGGTCGGAAAATAATGCCACGTACGATTACTCGTCACGACATTGATAGTCCAAGAGAGCCTAACCGAGTGGAGATTATCAAATTGATATTGCTTTGGACTACTCCATCGCATATCGCTTCGAATATCGCCGTCCTATCATAAGTGTCACTCAGATCCGGGTTAGAATCTATCTCACAGAGGATCACCAAAACCAAAACAGAACAACCAAGTAACAAGCAGATCAAACTAAAGCAGTAAACAAATCAAAGTAGGCCGAATCCACTTAGAGATTGACTCCCCAGCAGAGTCGCCACTTTTCTGTAGCGGTAAAATCATGAGTGTAAGCTATTGATTAACTTAACTCAATATACATAGAGTCTCCACCGCGCTTTTATTTATTTCCAAAAGGAAATAGGAAAATGAACGAACAAAACCTTAATGAATCTCAAAAGCTAAAAAGCTCAAAGAATCAAACAGAGAATGGGTACGGGGATTGGTTACAAATCGGGAAGGTTTTAAGCACCCGACATGTCCGTGGTACTCCACGGGAACCCTTTGAAATGTTTACTGCAATTTTGGTTTGAAATGGTTTGCTTGAAAAAAGATTGAAGAGATGAGAAGAAGAATGTTTTTTAAGATTTTGGTGTTTGAAGAGACGAACGTCTCATGCCTACGTACCCACAGAGTGCAATGCGAGATCAAAACCCCGTGGTTCGTGGTACAAATTGTTAAAAGGCAAATGAGTTGAATTGATTTTAAAATGTAAAGATAAGTCGTCATCCTTTAGCGAATAATTCCGCTAGAAAAGATGAATCATATCTAAACATAAAAATGGTTAAAAGGAAAATGTGCACGAGGGCACAAAATCAATTGAATGAGTTATGAAAGTTTTAAAGTTTTTGAGAAAGAAAGTTTCGATATGCTTATGTGGTTTAGCATTTATTTAAAGAAATGAAATGAAAAGGTAAAAGCACATGACCGAATTCAAGGTTTGATTGAGAAAATGTTTGAAGTTTGAAAACAAAGAAAGTTTTGAAAATAGGAAGGAGATTTGAAAATTGAAGAAGATGGGAAAAGATGAAGGGACTATCCTAAGACTTGAAAATAAAAGCTAAGGAAGAAATGATCAAACCATATGGCAAGCACTATTGAAACAATTGGATTTCCATCTTCATAAACAAGTAACTCAATCGGAGCCAAAGTCTTCAATCCATAACAAATGAGCAAAGGGATGATCCTAGAATCTAGGTCCGAAACTCCAAGTCTCAAGCTAGGGATAGTAACCATAGTCCGAAATTAAAAGTCACCCATTTTTTAGATGTTTAATCCGTTATTAGTGTTTTGATATCCAAATGGGCAAAGGAGAAATAACAAGCAACAATAATATATACAATAAGCAATATGATGAATGAATATAGAAACATAATAAGAGAGGTAGGGAACAAGAGATTGAAATAAAAGGATAAGGTGTGAGAGATCAAAATTAAATGTTAGTATATTCACATTATTATATTATTTACAATATAAAGTGGTATGATGAACTTAATCAAGCACAACCATGAAAAGAAAAAAAGAAAATCGAGGCAACCGGATCCAAGTGGATCACATTCCGAATCGGGACAACTTTAGGTCTATGTTAAGCAATCGCCGAGTAATTTACGGAGTAATTACCCTACAAATGAGGCCGGACACCACTAATTAAAGTGGAAACTATTTGTGTTAATACATGTTAGAGAAACGATATTATGAATCGTTCTCCGAAAACATGCCACACAAAAAGAAAGAGAACGGTCTAATCTTAATCGAGATTATCGTTGAATTTCTCGAAAGGCAATCTATCGTGATCTCAAAGTATGGAGAATGATCCAAATCATCATTCATCCATAGATTTGAAATAATGAAGATTAAACCGATCGAAAATCAACAATCACGAATCGGAGATTGTCATCGACCAAAAATAAAAGATGAAGAACAAATAAATGGATCTAAAAGATAAATCCATAAAAGAAATGAAATATTATTTAAATATTTTTTTTTAGAACTCTTTTCTAAAAAAAACTTTCTAAAATGCTTTTCTAAAATATATGCATAAAGCTTTTCCTAAAATGTAATTTCTAAATATTTATAAAAAATATTCCAAAATTTCTTTACAAAAAATAAAATATAAACAAATCATTTTAAAGAAACAAAAAAAAAGATTAAAAGAAATGAAGAGGGGAGGGAAGGATACGCAGGGTGAGGATAGAAGCCTCACGGGCTCTTAGGCCCAAACCTAATTAACATCACCTTCTTTTTTTTTATTAAAACCAGAAAAAAAAATAGCAAAAGAAAAGAAAAGGCAAAAACACAATAGAAGCAGATCCCTTCTTCTTCATTCATTCATGGCCGCGGGACAACAAACATAAAAACAATAACAGTTTTTCACCAAAAAGCGAAGCAAAAACTTGAATCTCTCTCACCATCCGATTTCCAATTTCAACAAAGTCGCAAATCTCTCTCTCCTCGCGGATCTCCCTCGGTTTCTCTCTCTCTTCCTCTCCAAATTCTTTTTCGAATTTTTGTTTTTGGATCCGAATTGTTGTAGTTTATTGAAGGTTTTTATGATTTTTGATTTGATGAAAGGTTTGAAGATGGAAGAAGGTGAGGAAGATGAATGTCGAAATCGAAAAGGGAAGAATGGTTGAAGCTTTCACTATTTTTTCAGGGGTTTTGTAGGCTATCTAAGCTTAGTATTGAAGGAGAGGGAAGCTTTAATTTATAGAGGAAAAAGTGAAATCGAAAGCTGCCGTTTTGATTCAAATTGAGATGCGTTTTGGGCCGTGAATTTCTCGTGCTTCCTTTCCATTTTTGATGTTACGTTTTGTGCTTCCTATTATTGCGTTTTGATGAGTGATTTTTCAGGTGCTTTGATGCGTGTTTGCGAGCTGTGTATTTTCAGGGAGTTTGCACGTGCGTTTTGGGCCTGTTTTGGTGAGGCATGGCCTTTCGCTTGGATGCGTGCTCATGTGCGGGACGCGTGCGAGAGAGGTTTGCATTGCAGCTTGTTGTTGTTTGCTATGGCTTGACGCTGTTGGGCATGGATACGGCGTGATTCACGTGTAGCTTGGGCGTATGGATGGGCCTTGAAGTGTTGTAACTTGGTGAAGCTTGGAAAAAAGCTGTGTTAGGCTTGTACTTGAAGTGATATTTGTTGCGTACGACTCTGTTTGTTGTCACGACTTGCTTTGTTGGCTTGGGGCTATGACTTGTTGAGTTGGTTTTGGAGTGTGGGCCAGGCGGGATGTAAAATGGCTGTGGGGATATGTGAACAAGGCGGGGAAAGCTAATGAGCTGGGAGTATTTTTGTTTTGGCTTAAGGCATGGAGCTGGCTGGTATTCACGGTTTATGCAGGATGGCTGGGGCTTGGGATGAGGTCACGTGAGGAAGTGTTGTGAGATTGATTGCAAGTTGGCTGAAGGAGTTTGCCGTATGCAAGGGAAGCTAAGAGTGTGCTGGAAAAAAGGCTTGTGGTGTGTGGAGTCAGCTGGAATTAAGTGTACAGCAGGCTGAATGGATGTCACGTGAGGTGTAGGAATTGGATTATATGGTATGGGCAGTATTTTTTTGGAGAAAAGTTGGAGGAAAGTTGGGCTTATGATTTATTGTTTAGTGAATTAATGGCTAGTATGTATGATATTGTAAAGAAAAAATAAACAAAAATAATAATGAATTTGATAGAAAATGTATAGTCTTACAAAAAAAGAAAGTGGGCTTATGATATAATGGGTTTTATTAAAAAAAATGTAATGAATAAAGATGGAGTATTAAAATTATGAGAAATGGGATAATCGAATAATCGGTAAAAATGGTGATTCGGATAATGAAATAATTAAGAAAAAATGGGAAATGATGGTTATTGGATAAAATGGATAATGGAAATGATTGTTTTTAAGGCCCACGACCGATTTCTGATTTTTTCTTGCACAAGCCACTGATTAATGATGAATGTAGCCAACACTAAACCACTGAACAACTTTGCGCATTCAACCACAATGACTGAAATTGTTTGAACATTTTCCTGATGATTCATGCTGAGAAAAATAAATTCTCAGATGAATCACTGATGAACTGATGATCATTGAATATTCGAACCAAATTTCGCACAAAACACTGTTCGATAAACCAAAGAATTTTCGCACACAACACAACTTGACATTGAATACACATCATCTGAGAAACAAACCACTGGCACACACAACTTGCAGTCGAAACAATCTTCTGATAGTTTGACCAGGATTAGGTTAAACGTCCATCTGAATCGAATTGTGACTGAACAAACGCATCTGAATTGAAATCACTGCCCTTTTTTTTAAATCCTGCAACACAGAAGAAGAAGAAGCAACTGCAACATATTTTTTGATATTTTGGGTTAGAAGTCAGTAAAATATGAACAGATAACAGAAATTAAACAAGGTGATCCTCTGCAAAGCATAGACCTACACCTGAAAAGGATAAACGAACCAGTGCGTGATCTTGTTTATATGCGAAATGCAGATGAGATGCGAAAAATCTTAGGTCAAAAATTAGGGTCTGACACTTATCAATGAGAGTTCTGATGGAAGCCAAATTGACTGAGGCTGAATGGTGTCAGAGTAGATTTGATCAGTTGAATTTGATTGAGGAAAAGAGAATAACAGCTTTGTGTCATGGTCGGTTGTACCAGCAAAGAATGAAGAAAGCTTTTGACAAGAAGGTCAAACCTCGTGTATTCAGAGAAGGCGACCTCGTGCTCAAAAAGATCCAGTATTTCATTACAAATTCTCGGGGCAAGTGGACTCCGAACTATGATGGCCCATATTTTGTCAAGAAATCCTTCTCTGGCGGTTCATTAATTCTTGCAACTATGAATGGTGAGGAGATCACTCATCCTGCGAATGCGGTTGCAGTCAAGAAATACTTCGCCTAAAAAAATACTAAAAGAACAACTCACTAAGTTGAAAACCCGAAAGGGCGGCTTAGGAAAAAATGAGCGTCTCGGTGGATTGAAAACCTGAAAGGGAGGTCCAGGCAAAAATTAGAGACAAAAACAGAAATAATTATCCCGGTAGATTGAAAACCCGAAAGGACAATCTAGGAAAAAGTTAGGGACCATGGCAAGAAACTGCATCGACAGATTGGATCACTTGTAACGATCGAGGATTTCAGATTCTATCCCTCAGAAGAATTGTCCATCAAAGATTCTTATTTACTTATCCTTGACTGAAGTTTTGGACACAGTGGAGTTCAAAGTTGATAGGGAGAATAATGATCATTGTATTTCAATGTAGCCCTTTTCCATTGTATTTACCATTTTTCAAACTTATAATGATCCATGGAGTCCTGCAATTTGCTGACTACCATTCTATCAATGAATTTGAGCTTTTATCCAATTGTTTGCAACTCCTTATATTGTTTATGTTTACAAAATTTCAATTTATTGTTGATGATGATTTTTGAAACAAATTTAATAAATTTAATTTTTGAAGATTATAGAAACATTTTCTCTTGATTTGTGAACAAAGAAAGGATATCAATAGTGATTCCAGGGATGGTAAAGTCCGGATGTGTGTAATTTGTCTCTCCCAAAGCAGGGTTTGATCCGTTTATGTCCTTAAGGAATTTTCGATTCGTCCTGGAATGTCGATGTTAATGATGCTTTGTTCCCCAGCAACCAACATGAGCAAGGATTGTAAATACTCTTAATTCGGTTCCTTTCCCCCAGAAGAGTTGTTGGAAGGTATATCCTAGAAAATCCCCAGCTAAGTTTTGATCTCTTCCTCAGAAGTTTACCCTTGACTTGAAAAGTTTTGGAAGTTCCCGGCCAAGTCTTTGCTCCTCAGCATAGGTTGTTTGCATCCCTCAACAGAAGTATTGGTATATCAATCAGTTTAGAGGTTTTCTTTCGCCTGTTGGTGATTATTGATTTAAAATCCCTCGTAATTGTGATTTGCTATGATGTTAACCTCTGGTATCCCCCCTGTGGGTCGAAAAATCCAAACGTTCAGTGATGAAAGATCTTCATAGATCCCCAGTAAGTCTGCGTGTGATGGTTTCCAGCAGATTTCTTTTTTTTATCTTTGGCATGTTTTGCACTCTTTCCCCAAGCAGAGTGAGAGTGGTATAACTTTTCCCCGACTGGAGCAGAAATAGTATGATGGTTATTCCTCCAGGAGTTTGACTAAGAACATTTATGTCCCCAGTATGGATCGTGGAAGTATTCCTCATCCCTGACATATTTTTACCTCTCCTCAACAAGGTGGTATTCCTATGTAGAATTGATGATTGATGTTTGATACTCCAGTAGGCTATGCTTTATTTGCATCCTTGGTAGATCTTTATTTCGTTTCCTCATCCAGATTTATGAAGATATTCGTCCCCATCAGAGTTTAACAGGGACATTTCCCTTTTTCCCCACAGAGCATGGAAGCTTTTGAGTTGTTGAGATATTTCCGACATGTTATCCTCTCAGAGTGGAATTTTATGATGTTATCCTTTTATGGATTCTTGAAGATTGCTTTGTGGACTGGATCCCTAGCAGTTGTTTTCCCCAGCAGGGTCTCCACTTTTCTGTAGTGGTAAAACCTTGAGTTAAGTTAGCTAATAACTTACACTCATGATTTTACCGCTACAGGGAGGTTTTGCAAAAAAGTCAAATTTGTGTACTTGAGGTTTGGGCATGGTGCTGAGCTATTTCAAGGGGTGTCTTGTCCTTAACAGAGTTTTTGGATGACCCTTGGATCAATAGAGTGCAGCTGGAAGGCTTGGATGAAAAGATATCATGTGTTTTGCAAATTTCCAACTTTGATAATTTTGTGAAAATGAGGTATGGTTTCTTGTGATTTAAGGCACAATTCTAGTTAAAATGCATTGCACTATGTTGGTATGATGTTTAAAAGTCAATTAGAGGTCATGAAATGGCTTAGAACTTGAATATGCAAAAAATCCTCTTTGGCATGAAACTTGAAATTATGTGATTTTTGCCAACTTTGAAAGGCCATATCTTGAGTTCTAGGATGAATCAAGATATGTTCTAGTAATTTTTGAAAAGGGAAAGACCTAATCTACAACTTTCATGTCCAAGAATTTTTCATTCGAATCATTTTTGGTCATGAAAGAGGAGGTTGAAAATCTTTCCCAAAATGGAAAGTTTCCATTACAAGTCATTTCCAAAAATGGCAAGTTTGCAATTGGCTCAAAATTCTTCAACTTTGTGAACTTCCAACCACTTATAAGATCAAATAAAGATCATAGAACCTCAATTTGATGAAAATGATCCTTTGGTACCCTTGTTGGGGGCCTCAGATGCCCTGATTTTGACTTAACTTGCTCAAGAAGTTACCCAATGATCAAATGACTTCCACAATGAATTTCTTCATCAAACTTGGTAAACATGATCCTTATAACATATTAAGAATATTAGAAACAAGAATTACCAAAAAAATAGGAGTTAAGAACTCTGAAACCAAAACCCTAATTTTGGTCATCTGTGCTGGAAAACCCTAGCTCTGCTTCCATGCCTTTGCCATTCTTTGTGATCTCTTGACTTTTATGAACTGTGGGGAGAATAATATGATTATAGAACACACATTGACCCTCTTGGAAAGCTTCAAGACCATTGGGATGGCTCAGATTGATTCTTGGATTGCTCAGATCACAAACCCTAGATGTAGATGAAATGTAGTGAAACAAATATGCAATATGAGATTTAATGCTTATGTTAAAACAAAAATGAAAGACCACAAGCCATGGTGTGAGAAAAAGTGAGGGAAATTTTGGGGTGTTTACAATTATGTACTACTCAGGGAGGTCTCAGCCGAGTCCAAGGAAACAAGCATCCCTCATAAGTCCTCAGCTTCAAGCACTGAATCGAGAAACAATAGTACATTCATCCCGAAGGGTACAATACTATCGTCATACGAACAGTTTGCCTTAACTGGATTCCTATGAGAGAATCAGGCCATCCTATGCGAGTTCCCAGTGGGCCCTCAGATGCGAGTGGGTTTGCCAACAAATGTGGTCTGCCACTGTCATCACTGGGGAGGGATGTTTCCACAAAGGTTCTCAATGATCGGTCCCCTGACTGCACATAACTATCAAGGTAGTGTATTGCCCCAGAAAGATTTCGGCGTCAATACATTTCCGAGAAGGTCGCAAGTCAAGACGTGGAACTCACTAATACTAACATAGCAAGATGCCATGAAGCCAAAGTGGAACCACTCTAAATCCTAGGTACACTCAAGCCAGGTATTTGGCTTATCTCACAGTAACAAAGCCCATCCCATAGAAAAAATGAAAACAACACAATCCAGTATGATGCATGTGAAATAAATACTGAAAGTAGTAAATAAAGCTGTAAACAAAAATAGTAAATAAACACAACAACACACAATACACATATAAACACCCAAAGGAAACAAAAACAAACAAGCGCTAGGATTGACTCTACAAGGGAAACCATAGATTCTGGGTTCGGTCCCCAGCAGAGTCGCCAGCTGTCGCTCCCGGGATTTTCATCCTAGTACAAACGCAAAAGTTGCGCGGAAAAGGTACAGTCCCCAGCCAGGCATTTTTATCCCGAATGAATGGGAAAGGTAATGTTGCACAAACCTGAGGAAGAAGGAAAGGACAAGGTCCTGCGAACCAAAGATCTGGGTTTGGGAGTCGGTTACGACCTGGGAAGGTATTAGCACCCCAGATCGTCTGCCGTACCCGACGAGATCCATGCTTGCTTGTTTGTTTCAAAGGGTGAGAAAAATATAACTGATGAAATGAATTGCTAACTGGAAACTGGAATGAGAAAAGAGAACTGGAAAAAAGAGAGCAAAAAGAAAGAATGGGGAAAATGTAGGGAAAATAAAGAATGTGCTCGAACGGGCCCTACCCCGCTGCCTACGTACCTCATCGGGAAAATGAGCATCAGAGTCGACGTAGTTCGCCTAACTAAGGCGGGAAATATTTGTTTGTGTTTTTTACAACTGGAACTGTGTATTTTTATGCTCAGGTGTTGCAGGTTCGTCTGGTACGAGTGTGTTTAACGTCTTGCACACGAGACAAGTCGTCACGAGTTCGCATTCAGAATGAATGAGATGAGATGAGAAGTTCCCGTAGGATAGTCGATTATTGTTTGTTGTTTGCTTTTTAAGAGTTTTGCATGAATTTGGCATAAGTAAGTGAATTGACAATCTTTTTCATGGAATGTGTACTTTCCACTACATTCCAAGATGGGATAATAGAACAAGCACACCAAGCAAGGAGAATTTATCCAAGACTTGTTTCCATTAATTAGGGTTTAAGTTCACTAGCTTGTTGAACTTATTACATGTTTTTGTAGCTTTTGTGAAGAAGTATATTTTAGATTTTCCTTTGTGAAATGACCCATTGATAAGACTTGTGCATCATGCTAGACAAGCTTACACCACTCCAAGATGGAATGAGTGCAAGTTCCTCATGGAATAAGGTTATACACAAGGGATCCTTTCATGCATTTGTTAAGTATTTTTGGATTTGTTTGAAGATGAGGAGAGAAGAATCAAAAGGAAAAGGTCAAAGCTAATGGGGGACTAAGACACAACCCTAAGTCATCTTATTATGTACAAGTGTGATCCTATGGTTAATGAGGTTTTCTAACCTAATGAGAAGAAAGAACAAGTTAGAAAGAGGGAACCTATTGTAAACACCCCAAATTTTCCCTCACTCTTTATCACAACATGGCTTGTGATCTTTCATGTTTGCATTAACATTAGCATTACATCTCATATTGCATTTTGTTTCACTGCATAGTTAAAATTCATCTGCATCTAGGGTTTGTGATCTGAGCAATCCAAGAATCCATCTGAACCATACCAAAGGTCTCAAAGCTTTCCAAGAGGGTCCATGTGTGTTCCATCATCATATCATACTCCCCAAAGTTCATGGAAGTCAAGAAATCACAAGGGTTAGCAAAGGCATGGAAGCAGAGCTAGTTTTTCACTACACAGATGACTAAAATTAGGGTTTTGGTTTCAAAGGTCTTTACTCCAAATTTTTTGGTCATTCTTGTTTCTAATGTTCTTAATATGTTATAAGGATCATGTGTACCAAGTTTGATGAAGAAATTCATTGTGGAAGTCATTTGTTCACTGGGTAACTTCCTGAGCAAGTTAAGTCAAAATCAGGGCATCTGAGGCCCCCAACAATGGAACCAAATGGTCATTTTCATCAAATTGAAGTTCAATGATATTTATTTGATCTTATAAGTGGTTGTAAGTTCACAAGATTGAAGAATTTTGAGCCAATTGCAAACTTGCCATTTTTGGAAATGACTTGAAATGCAAACTTTCCATTTTGGGAAAGATATCCAACCTCTCTTTCATGACCAAAAATGCTTCAAATGAAAAATTCTTGGGCATGAAAGTTGTAGATTAGGTCTTTACTATTTCAAAAAGTACAAGAACATGTCTTGATTCATCATAGAACTCAAGATATGGCCTTTCAAAGTTGGCAAAAATCCTATAATTTTCAAGTTCATGTCAAAGAGGGAAATTTGCAATTTCACTTGCCAAGCATTCTAATGTCCTCAAATCAACTTCTATGCATCATAATTTGTTAAAGAATTCTCAAAGGATCATATTTGGCCCAATATTGGAAGCATTTCATGGCTTGTGATCCAAGAAACACCAAAGAGGGAAAAGTTGCAAGATGCTTGGAAAGTCTTCATCCACTTGTGCCAGCTGCATAATCTTGATTCTATGGCTCTCCATGAATTTTGATGAGGCCAGACACCGCATTGCACAGCTCCTGCCATGGCCCATACCTCCAAGTACAAAATGTTGACTTTTTTGCAAAACACACCATACCAATCAGCCTGTGCCACCCCCCACTTTCTGAGTAATCCCATTGGTTTATACAAACATCATGGATCACAAAACACATAACACACAATCCTGAAAACCTCTCAACACTCAGATTGCAAAAAAATCACCTCATACCTTCACCTCTTCGAATTTCATAGCACAACCACTCAAACTTTAATCATGTTGATTGCTTCTGTTTTAGTCATTTGTATCTCACATGTCCATAAAACCCTAATTTCGCATGTCCATTTACATTCATCTAGCATATTCATCATCACATGAACTTGCCTTGACATTTCAAGCATTCATATGTCACCTTAGACATTTTAGGACATGTTAGAACCTTTATTGATCATTTCTTCATTCATTTTCCATGTTTAACATCCATTTGACTTCATAAACTTTCATGTGTTTTCAAACTTCTAAGCATGCTTTCATAACATCTCATCCTTGTGTCGCTCCCCGGATTTCCATCCTGGTACAAACACGAAAGTGGCGCGGAAAAAAGAATAGAGTCGCCAGCCAGGAATTTTTATCCCGAAAGAACGAGAATGGTAATGCTGCACAAAACAGAAGAAAAGATAGGAAGGACACGAGTCCTGCGAACCAAAGAGACTGAGTTCGGTTACGACCTGGGAAGGTATTAGCACCCAGATCGTTCGCCGTACCCGACGGGATCCACGCTTGCAAATAAATCTGTTTCAAAGGGTGAGGGTATGAAAGCTGCTTCAAAGGAATGAAAATGAAAATAAACTGGAACTGGAGAATAAACTAAAAGAGGAACTGAATGAGAAAACAAAGAGAAAAAATGTAGGGAAAATAAAGATTGTGCTCGAACGGGCCCTACCCCGTTGCCTACGTACCTCATCAGGACAATGACGATCAGAGACACCGTAGTTCCCCTAACTAGGGGTGGCAAGGAAATTTCTTGTGAATTAAAGCTTGAACTGCCTATGCCATTGCTCAGGTGTAGCAGACTCGGACGACGAGTGCGTAACCGTCTTGCAAAGTGACAAGTAGGAGCAAGTTCGCGTACGGAGCGAAAGAGATGAGAAAAGAATTTTCGAAGGAAAGATGCTTATTGTTTGTTTGTGTTTTTTATGAAGCTTTTATGAGTGTGTCACAAGGAAGTGAACTCGAGCTCTTTTCTATGGAATGTGCACTTGTCACTACATTCCAAGATGGAATAATAGAACAAGCACACTCAAGTAAGGAGAAGATCCCCAAAACATGAACCCAAAGATTAGGGCCTAAGCTCACTAACTTGTTGAATTATTAAGTGTTTTTGGTATTTACAGTGAAGAAGTGTTTTTTATGCTTTTCTTTGTGAAGAAAATACCTTGATCAGACTTGTGCATCACAAGGTAAACTTGTACTATCCCAAGATGGGAAGACTACAAGCACACCTCATGGGATAAGGCTATTGCTCAAGGCATCACTTCAAACTTATTAAGATGTTTTTTATGGTTATGAGATGAAAAGAGAAGAAGAACCAAAAGGATCACAAAGGCAAAATTCTAAAGGGGAGCTAAAGAAATCCTAAGTGTTAACATGCATAGATATCCTAAGGTTAGTGTGGTTTTCTATCCTAATGAAGAAGGAAAGAAGAAGAGAAGAAAAAGATGAGATAATAAAGGCCTAAGCCCAACAAGCAAATGGTTATCACAATTAAACATAAGAAGAAGAGATGAGATTTGGAGATGTGGAACTCAACTTCCACACCTCTCACTTACCATAGCCCCTGCAAGGTTAGTAACATGCATACAAGTGAAATGAAATGAACAAAGTAACATGCCATCATCATACAAACAGAAATGAAATGATATGTACAATTGCATAATGAAAATGCAACTCAAAAGAATGAGGGATGAAGCTTACAAGACAAAATGAGGCATCATGGACACATATGAAAACAAATGCACACTTAAGGAGGATGCAAAGAAAAAATGCACAAACATGGACTCAATGCACACAATCAGAACCAAAACAAGATGAATAAGGGCTTAAGAGGCCAACAAGATGAAGAGAATGGAGGTACAAGACCAAATAAACACAATATGAGAGTGAAAGATGCAAAGAGATGAAATGAATACATTTAAGGAATGAAAGGACTTAAAAGTAAGCAAGACACCAAAATTCCTAAGAATCAAACCCTAAACTAGGACCAGGAAGGTACCCATACCCCAAAAGAACCCCAAATGAGAAGAAAAAGTTGGCATAAGTGCCCTTCTAAGCTTATAAGAGACCTAATGAACCAAAAGAAGCAAAATGGGACAAGGTGAGAACAAAAATCCATATTAAATCAACCAAGAATCCAAAAATTCCACAACTTAAACCAAATAATCTTTAAAAATGCTATATCAATGGGCCAAAAGGATTTGGAAAGATTCAGAAGCAAACTAAGTCAAATGGAGGCAAGAACACAAACTAGGGTTAATAACATCCAACACAAGTCAAAGGACCAAGACCCAAGGAATAAAATTCTAAAAATCAGAGGAAAAATCACACAAGAAGTACATCCTCTTAGAAATCCAGAGCAAAAAGAATGGGAACAAAATTCAAAATAATGAACTCTATGGAAATTGGACAATGAAGTGTACTCAAAAAAGATTAAAAAAGAAGCTAATTGAAACAAGGATTTAATTATGACACGTAGATATTAAAAAAATGGAAAATAAAAATGTGGAAAAATAAAAGACACTTTAAAGATGTCTCGTGAATAGTTTGGGAATTTTTTGATAATCAGAAGTATTTTATAAAAATTAGAAGCTAACATGAATAAAAGGAAAAAAATAAGAAAAAGAAATTAAAAGGAAATGGAGATGGGGGTGTTAGGAGTAAGGGCTTGCGTTGAAATTGTTTGGGCTTACAACTGAGAGGTGTGAATAAACACTCTGGGCCCAGCTCATGCGCAGGTTTATGCTTCCTGTGGTGGGAATTAGTGAAATTAAAATGAGAAAATACAAGAAACGCTGGATCAATCCAACGCGCGTGGGAAAACATTCATTAATTGATGTGGCAAAATGCTGCATTATGAGTGGAGAGAGCATAGTAATTATGGTGGACTGAGAAAAATATTGACTTAAATGAAATCAAACAAAAACACGTGATATGAGAGTGGGGCTAGGGCTACGTGTCATAATCCTGGGTGTACGCTGGCTAGATCTAATGGCTGGAAGATCATCTTCTTCATGAGACCAAACCCTAACCACATTTCCAGTTTCCGGTGACAGGAGCTAGGGCTCTGGCACCGGAATTCACACCAGACACACAAACCACAATATAAATCAACCAAAATGTCCAGATTAGGTAAATCAACCATGTTGAATTCGAATATGACCTCAAAAACATCTAAAACTCAATGAATCGAAGGGATCGAAGAAAAACATACTTGACCATGAAACTTTGAATCCAAATAACTCTCACTACAATGCATCATTTTCAAAACTATAAAGTGCAGAATGATCTGTGAACTTCACACATCACAAAACAACTCATCAATTTCATTTTTAGATCTTGAGATTTGGAACCATACCTGAGTTGCAAATCTGGATTCAATAAGATAGAAAGCCCAATAATGCGTGCAAATCACTCCACACTCACTCTAGATGCAAAATAAATGCATCTAAAGTCTTGAAATAAGCTGGATCTGAGGCTTTTCTCACACCTGCCCTGAAATGGTAAGCTTGCTGAATTTGAAGGAAAGCTTGGATGAATGTATGATTAAGGATCCTTAGCTTTCACTGATCACAAATCCACAATTTGTTTTGAGATTGATCACTTGTATGAAGAGAAATGAGAGAAAATGAAAATGAAGCAAGAACTTGGAAATGAGAGAATGAGAGAGAGGTTGAGCTTTCTGAAACCCTAGCTGCTTAAGTATGATTTCACAAACCCTTGCTGAAAGAATTGAGAAGTTTGCACGTGTGGATCATGAGATGTTTGTGATTTTGCAAATTGTGCAATTTGTGAGATACGAATTCCACCCTCATGCCTTGCTTGCATTCTCAGCCCATGTGCAATGCTTTTCCAACCCTTGATCAAAATCCCACAAGTTCTGGCCCTTGGATCAAGTCATCACACCTTTTCCATGATTTTTGCAAAAAAACCACTTTGTAAACAACAAACTTATTGTGCACGAAAATTGGAGTTTCTCTTGAGAAAAGTGATCAAAATTTTATGTATTTTAACATTGGTACCAAACTTGAACCATACCAAGTCATACAATTAAGTTTTGAAGCCTTTTGCATTTGGTCATGCATGAAACTTTTGAATTTTCCCTAGTTTTAACCATTTTTTCGAAGGACCCCTAGGACAAACCACAAATCCCATGAAAAAGTACTTGTACTTTTTGAAAATGGGAGCCATTAATCTCCAATTTTCATGTTTACCTTTGGTCCATTTGAAGAATTTTTGATCATGTTAAGGCCATTTGAAAATTAGGGCAAAAGTTGCCAAATTTGGAAAATCTCAAAAACCAACTTTGTACCATTTTTGCAAAAAACCCCAAATCTCCATGATTCTTGATCTTTAAGCATTCCACACCTCTTATAACATTGTAAGGACCCATCTTGGCCAAAAAATTTGGGTTAGACCCCTTGAAATCACACAGTTGACTTTTTCAGGGCATAGTTGACCAATTACTTCATCTGCAAGCATCTGAAGCATTCTCTAACTTCCACATGGAATTTTCTCATGAAAATTGACACCTAGGATCCTATTGACATATAGAAGACTTTTCCAAAATGAAATGGCCAAAGTTGTGATGTTTTGATGCTTGAATCGCAAACCCTAGTTTAGGTGCCTTGTATAGGAGCTTTGCCTTGTCCATGCTTCTATGATGATCATGCAATCTTCTGAGATTTTTCCAGTGGACTTGATCTTGAAAATGGAGTGTAGACCCCTCATAGGACTTTTACAAATCCATTGGGACCCTTTTCATGGCTTGTGATGCCTCAAGAACCTCCACAGATGACCATATGCTTGATGCTAAGACATGAAGAATGTTATGCCTCATCTTTCCATGATATGATGCTAAGAAAATGATATGTTCATGATGAATATGATGTGATATGATGCTTAAAATGAAGAGGGAAAATTTGGGGTGTTACACCTTGTATGATCATTCATATTCATTTTTTATGACATAGCATCATCTCACATGACATTTACATGGCATAAGCACTTCTGACTTTGATCATTGCATCTCATTTCAATTCATTTCTTCATGCTTCATACTTTATGCGTTCATGCTAACACTTTCAGGTTTTGGTAAGTTATTTTGGGAGGTGGATTTTCCTTCACCTCTCACTTCTTCTTACCTCTTTCATATGCATTTTAACTTGTCTTTGAAGTGAAATTGATTCACTTATGTTCCATCTCTCTCACTTTATCCCTTTAATTTACTTATCTTCTTAGGAAGTAAGTAACTTATTCTTCTGTTTCTTCCTCCTTTCATCTGCTTCTTCCATTGGTGGCTTCCTTGAAGACCTTTCTCTAAGCCTCATAAACCATAGGATATCCAAGCATGATAATAATTAGGGTTGTGATTAGTACCCCCTAGCTTTTCACCTTTGAGTCTCCTTGAGTCTCTCTCACATCTCAATAATCAGAGACTAAACTCTTAAAGTTTTAGGACTTTGGAATTAGGGTTATGCCTGCATCCTTCTCTTAGAATGGAGTGTATAACTTTAATCCTAAGTGTTAAACTTTTAATTTGTTTAAACCTCTCAATCAAATCACTTAATAATCACCAAGACTTTATCTTGTAACTTTGGCCTTACATTAGGGTTCTAATTCTTCCTTATGGTTAAGAAGGACTAACCCTAGTGTTTAATGGACAAGTCCTCCACAAGTGGTCTTAAAAACTTAAAATCCACTTCTTAATCTCATCCCTTAATCAAAATCCATTTAATAAAGGCTCGTTATATAATGAATTTAATCCCTAACCATGGATTAAGTTGAGGTATCTTCCTCAACTTAGGTGTTCTCATCTATTATCCTTCTATTAGGATAGTGTAATGATTTCACTAATCTGTGATTAGAGCTTAAACTCATTACTTAACACTAAACAAAAACCCAAAAAAACATCTAATTAATCACAAGTAGGTTAATGATCTTAATCCTACATCATCATGGTAATTAAGTTGAGATGCTTATCTCATACTTAAGTAAGCTCATTATCCCTAATCAGGGAGGATATAATGAGTTTACAAGCCTTTGATTTATGATTAAGCTCATAATCCTATGCAAAACACCAAAAACAATAAAAAGCTGAAAACATAAAAACAAACAATAATCTTCTCCTTCAGGATTCTCTTCTTATCACACTCATTCATAAACGAGAACTTGCTTCTTCCGTCTAATGCAAGACAATTAGCACTCGAGCCAGACGAGTCATACACTTGAGTGTAACACGGTGGGAGAACTGACTTTTTAGTCATGTTGCAGATAGCAAGAGTCGCCACCGACTTTTATTTTATCCAAGTGGAAAGGACATAAAAGAACAGGAAAGACCTATTTTAAAAGACTTGAGTTCGGGGGGTAGGTTATATAAAGGGAAGGTGTTAGCACCATTTATATCCATGGTTATCCATGGGCTCTTAGTTACTTAGCTCACTTAAATTGTTTTTGAAGAGTGTAGTGTGTGATTAGAAATTTTTCTAAGTACTTTGTAATGATCCTCGTATGGATGTATACAAAGCCTTGTTTTGAAAAATGTTTAAGAAAGTGAGGTGTAAAACGTATTTTGAAATGTGAGCAAGCAACTAAGAGGTACCTACCCTAGATTAAGTCCTTCATGTTCTCGTATGTTCTTTCAATGGTAAGACTATCCCTATTATTAAGGAATAGGTAGTCATTACCTTGGATTTTATTAAGGGACAAGCGTAGGGTCATCGTATGGTCATAGAAGGCAGCCTAAGGGGTGTCTTTAGCAATTCGTAGGGACTATCATCATTTATTCGAATAGACAAGATCATTATCGTAGGCAACCTCGAAGGGACTTGATCTTTTAAACTGAAGGGACTATGATGATTTATACTTGAAGGGACTTTGCTTAAGACACCCCTATCTTCGAGGGACTTGACCATATTTAAAGGCAACCAAGAGGAATACCCTAGGAAGTGCAAGATGGCGATCAAAGATGGACTTACGTGTGTGAGTGTTTTATTTCAAATATTTAAATTAATTTTCTAAATTCAATTTAATTCATTTAATATTTTTACTCCCTAGGCTACTAACCACGCAGTTAAATAAAGTAAATAAAATACGAAAATATAAAATCTACACTATTACATGGCTGGGGCAATTACATAATTATATGGCAAAAAATTAAACTACATTATTAAAAGAGAGGAACAATTACACAGTAAAAATATAATACACATGAATAGCATAAAAACGAGCAACAAAGGTTCATAAACTAGGTTGAAGGTTTACAAAAGTTTAAGGTTTTAGGTTTATAAAAAAAATTAGGGTTTTGGTTTATGAAAATTTTTAGGGTTTATCTAAAAAATTAGGTTTTGAAAAAAAATTAAGGTTTATTAAAAAAGAAAAAAAGAGGTTAGAGAATAAAAAATATTAGGGTTAAAATTAGCAATTTAATCTAAAACCTACATTAAGTGTTATGAGAGAAATAAAATGATTTTTTATTGGAAAAAGAAAAAAGTTATTATTTTTTTTTGTAAAATATTTATTTATTTTATTTAAAAAAAAATATTAACATTTTATGAGAAAACTATATTTTATTTATTTTATTTGTTAGAAAAAAATTTAATTGAATTAAAATGATAAATAATATATGAAATAATAGAAAATGTGTAAAAGGAAAAGAAATAGCCAAAATATCTGGGGTGGGATTTGAACCCACGCCCTAGGCTTTTCCCATGTTGGTCCAGCCTTCTTGCCACCAGGCCACTTGCGCTGTTGTGATATATGATGGAGCCAATGCATTAAATATTAAACCTAAAAATGAACATAAAAGTTAACAAAATAAAGGACCTGGGAATCGAACCTAGGTCTTAGACATCACACGCGTGTATCATTACCACTGGATCACCTGCACAGGTTTGAAATACTTATAAAACGAAAAATAAAAAAAAAAACAAAACAAGATTTGAATTTTTAAAATTAGCACCAGATCTTCATCTTCTTCCTCAGCTTTCCTGCGAAATCCCTTATGAAATCACCTGCGATTTTTCTTGCGACCTAAACCTGCAAATATCATACCACCTAGGATACTTGCAATTTCATCAAATTAATAGTACCAATATGTTCATTGCAGTTCATACAATATAAATGTGTCCTTTAAAAGCATTTATATGGCCTATATTGCAAAACCCCTAACTCAAAAGTAAAACCCTAACAATGGCATTTCACACATCAGGCCATGAAGCTTCAATTAAACTACCCAAAAAGTATCCTTAGATCGTAACAAACATAACACAATCAACAAAATAAGATTATAATGGTTAGATGTGTGAGATCGATTTTTTTTTAAAACACACGTAAAATGAATTCAGTCATAGCGTATGAAGTTGTTTTGAATGATGCAATTGATGGTAATAACATCAAGAAGGTCCCGGGATCATGTTTATATCATTAGAATACCTTGATACGACCTGCAAATGACAAGACGAAAATCAAATATTTTTGTAAAATTTTGAAGATGGTAATGATGCTTTTTGGTTCTGCAAAAACCTCCTCTTGTTTGTGTTATGACCAAGGCTTTATAGAGAATCCTTCTAGGTCAAAACTTTGGGCTTTTTATCATGGATTTACATTGCTTGATTTTGAAGAAATCTCACTTCTATTTTTGTCAAAAAATCAAATAAATCATTGCCATAACAAGTTTGCACGAAATTGGATGGTTTTGAATCAACTTAAATGTTATTTAAAAGCTTCTTGAAGAAGAATCCAATCAAATATTCATATTTTCATATTTTATTTTGATTTAAAATGAATTTTAATGAATAAAATCCAAATAAATTATAAATAAATTATAAAAATCAGAAAATACTTGGATTGGGTCGTGTTTGATGTTATCATGAAGATTGGGTTGCAATTTGGTAGGCCCGTTTGGCAAAATTTGGTTTTAAGGCTTCATTTGCTTTGTATACCTCCCAAAAATTTCCCAACTTTGCAAAGGCACAAATCCCTCAATTTTAAGGTTATGAAGGTGTTCTTGGACATTTTGGAAAGCTTAGAGAGTCCTCTAACCAACCTCTTTGGTCTCATGTCCATATCCTTTACCATTTTCAAATTATGCCCTTTGGAAGATGTTGACTCTTTGTTGACTTTTAAAATGACCTATAATGTTTTAGCTCATACCGTCCAAATGAAGCATTTTTAGGCTTGGCTTGTGACACACAAAGTTGTAGAGAATTCAATTTCCTTCAAAATGAGCTTTGGATGGAAAATGTTTGATGAAGCATGTGAAAGTTATGACTGATCAAAGTTCAGGATCTGAAATCTCCTTGATGAATCATGATCAACCATTGATCAAATGATGAATTTTACTTCATAAACTTGATTTTGGCCAAAATCATGAAGTTTGACTTTGGTTTGACCACAGTTGACCTTAGTTTGACTTTTTAACCACTTTGACTGATTTTTGCATATCTGATCATTTGACTAAGCAAACCTTTTGGGAAAGCTTTGAAACTTGTCATAGGGATTCTTGAAGACATGTGTAAACCCCCAAATTTGCCCTCACCCATTCACACCATGGCTTGTGATCTTTTCATATGCATAAACTCAATCATAGCATCTCATACCACATTCTTGATTCACTGCATAACTTCTAAGTCATCTGCATCTAGGGTTTGTGATCTGAGCAATCCAAGAGCTATTTGAGCCATTCCAAAGGTCATCAATCACTTAAAAGGGGTCCATGTATGTTCAAGCATCATATTGTATCCCCAAAAAGTCAGGAAAGTCAAAAGATCACAAGAACTAAGAATGGCATGGAAGTAGAGCCAAGTTTAACTGCACAGATGACCTAGAATTAGGGTTTTTGTTTCAAAGGCCATAACTCCAAATTTTTTGGTCATTCTTGTTTTTATTGGTCTCTATATGTTACAACGATCATGCATATCAATTTTCATGAAGAAATTCTATGGGGAAGGCATCTGATCAAGAGTTGACTTCTTGAGCAAGTCAGTGCAAAATCAGGGCATCTGAGGCCCCCAATGACTCAACCAAAGGGTGTTCATCATCATTTTGATTATGTATGATCTTTATTTGATCATAGAAGATGTTAGAAGTTCACAAAATTGAAGAATTTCAAGCCATTTGCAAAGTTGACTTTTTGGGAAAATGACTTGTAATGAAAACTTGCCATTTTGGGAAACTTTTTCAACCCTTTCTTTTTGGTTCAAAAATGCTTCAAATGGGAAAACTTTGGTCATGAAAGTTGTAGAATGGATCATTCCCTTTTCAAAAAGTACAAGAACTCATTCTAATTCATTTTGAATCAAAAGTTATAGCTTGTCAAAGTTGGGAAAAATCACATAATTTCAAGTTTTCTACCAAAGAGGCAAAGTTGCAAAACCACTTGCCAAGATAAATTGTGCTATCAAATGGACTTCTAACCTTTGTACAAACATAAACCAAGGCCTAAAGATCAGATTGCATCAAAAGTTTACTCATTTTCATGACTTGTGGATCAAGAAATTTCAAAAGGGGCAAAGTGGGACAAAGTTGCAAAACCTATGATAAACCCTAATCCACTTGCTGCATTGCCTCTAATCCTTTTCCATGGCTCTCCCTGATTCAAGCTGCAACCAAGCCATGCTTTGTACCTTCACTGCCACGGCCCATACCTCTCTTACACAAAACTTGACTTTTTTTGCATAAAGACCCATACCAATCACAATAGGGCACAACCACTCCACAGACCTATCCAAGAGTGATAAGTGGACCAAATGCAGCATAACACACCACACACACAAGCCTGAAACCTCTCATAAGCCATAGTTCAAGAAACTCACCTCTTATGCACTTTCCTTCGAATTTGATCACACAAGCATCAAACACCAAAACAAACTTCACCAAATCACTCACCATGATCCTCTGATCATTTCCCACCCCTCACTTGCCCCTGAAACCACTGCAATCAAAAATACGATTTTCATACTCCCTTGGCCTGAGCTTCTGCCAACTCTCTCTAGAGGCCATATAAACTCCAGCTAAGTGTCAAAAGCTTCAAAGGAGGATCATTGGAGCTTGTTTGAACCAAAGAAGCAACCAGAAAGTCCCTGTTTCGAAAGCTCAATCTCAGGTAACATGATGAACAAATTTTCTAGAACTTTGATTTCTTGTTAAAATGTTGTTCTATATGTTACCCTGATCATGGGGATCTATTTATTTTTGAAAATGAGCCAGAAACAAGCATGTTATGATGTTCTGAAAGTTTGCCCGTAAAAATGTTTTTGCTTGTTTCCTTTGATTCACGAAGAATAAATGTTGTTTGATTTAGGGTTTATGTTTAGTGATGTTCATAGGTTGATTCTGGAGAGTTTTGTGAGGTTTTGATGCGTTTTGAAAGAGATTGAGATTTTGGCTTGCCAGAGAAGATGACCGGAACACTGTTCCGGTCATCTGAAAGTGATTAGGGCACAGGATTAGGGTTTAATCATAATTAGTGAGATTTGAATTTTGGCCGTCCATTCGCGCGCGCAGTCAATTCTCGCCCCCCTGGTTTTTAATCTGGACCCTTGGATTGTTTGACTTTCCCATTTTCTCATTAAAATCATTTTTAATTCATTTGTTTTATATTTATTTTGTACGAATTTTTAAAAAATAGTTAAAATCATCTATAAATTATGAAATTTTTTGTCAAAGGTTTCGTGAATTTTCAGAACTCAAAAATATTTTTATTTTTATTTTTTGCATTAAAAATTATTTTTAAATCATTTAAATGTTTATTTTTAATTAGTTAATGAAAATTAATTAATTAAAAATACATTTAGGTATTTAAAAATCACAAAAAATTTCATGTTGCATTTAGGAACATTTAGAAACATTGTCCAACCCTCAAACCAAATTTCTTTTTTGTTCTTGATGCCTTTTGATCATTTTCAATGGAATTAAATTCATTTTGAGGTAATATTTTGGTTCAAACTTTTAAAAATTATTTCTGCCTAACCTTTGAGAGTTGGATGATGATTCTTTTTGCAATGCATCTTGTATAGCATGTAGTTTATAGGATAAAATTGGTTTGATTTGATCTTGCATTTTCATTTTGTTTGGCATTTTTCTTTGTGAGACACCCCAAAACCCTAGCTATCTTAGGAAATTCATAACTTTCACTACGATAAGAATTGGATCCCCTCCTCTGGGCAGTGAGTTTGTGTAGGTTTAGGGTATCTTTGATTGTATTTTCAAATTTTTATCATGTTGTTTGCTTCTGGTTTTGGATTTTTGCCTTGCATGATGCATGAAACCCTAATTTGTGCCTTCTTTTGCATCCATTTCTCATTTGCTTGCATTCATTGACTTGCCATGACATTTTGTGCATTCATTTGATTCATGATACATCTTAGGACATATTAGAATCATGTTTGATCATTGCATCTTTCATTTTCCATGTTGTATGTCATTTGCATTTCATAACTTTTCATGTATTGTTCATGGTTCTAAGCATGTCTCATTTGCATCTTTGTGCTTGTTTGATCATTCTCTTACCTTGCCTCATGTTGGTATCATCTCTTAGCATCATTAACTTCATGATCTTGCTCCTGGTTTTGGTTTGCATCATCATATTTCATCTCATTTGCATTGCATCATATTTCACTTCTCACAATCTCTTTTCATCTCTCCTATGCATCATTGCTGCATTTTTGTATGTGTATTGGATTTAGCTTGCTCATTCTTGTTCATCTTACCTTCTTTCTTCAAGCAACCTGTCTTCTTAAGTGAAGCAAGTTGTTTTGCTTCTCTTGCTCCTTTCACCTGCTTCCTGGTGGTTTCTCTGAAGTTTTCTCCTCTTAAGCCTCACAAACCCTAGGACAACCAAGCATGATAATAATTAGGGTTTGGATTAGTCCCCCATTTAGTTTTACCTTTGTGTCATCTTTGAGTCTTCTCTTCCCATCTCATAATCAGGGACTAAACCCTAAAGGCTTTAAGGCTTTGTGATTAAGCTTATGCCTGCATCCTTCTATTAGGATGGAGTGTATAACTTTAATCCTAAGTGTTAAACCCTTAATGTGTTTAACTCCTTTAATCAATCCATCTAATAATCATCAAGACATCAAGCTTGTAACTTGGGCCTTGCATTAGGGTTCTAATTCTTCCTTAATTGGTTAAGAAGGACTAACCCTAGTGTTAATGGACAAGTCCCCCTCAAGTTGTCTTACAAACCATAAAATTCACTTCTTAATCTTATCATTAACTAAAATCCACTTAATAAAGGCTTTGTTTTGTCATGAGTTTAATCCCTAATCATGGATTAAGTTGAGGAGCTTTTCTCAACTTAAATGTCCTCATCTATTATCCTTCTATTAGGATGGTGTAATGAGTCCATTTAATCCTTGATTATGGATTAAACTCATTACTTAACACTAAACAAAAACAACAAAAACATCTAAATAAACAACAAGTAGGTTAATGATCTTAATCCTACTTCAGGGTGATTAAGTGTGAGATGCTGACTTCACACTTAAGGTATTCTCATTACCCCTAATCAAAGGGAGGATGTGATGAGTTTACTAACCCATTGGTTTAGGCTTAAGCTCATTAACTTATGACAAACTTCCAAAAGCAATAAAAGACTGAAAATACAAAAACAAACAATAATCGTCTCCTACGGGATTCTTTTCTCATCTCACTCACTCACAAGCGAGAACTTGCTTCTTCCGTCTAATGCAAGACAATTTGCACCTGAGCCAGACAGGTCATACACTTGAGCATAGACAAGTAGGCAGTTCACAAGTCAATTTATCTTTTAGTCTCTTTGAGTCGAACTACGGTGTTCTGACTTCCTCATTGCACGAGAGGATACGTAGGAATAACTTAACAGTTATCGAACAAAAGTCTCTGTATATTCCCCCTCCTTTTAGCATTATTCTTCAAGCCTCATGATCTTGAGCATTCCATTCATTTCTTACCCTGACACTGAACATACTACACTTCACTTTTTTTCTTTTACACTAACACTTGCATTCTTTCCAGCTTTGATACACAAATTGCACTGACACTACCCCTTTAAAACACAAATCTTTTAAGCGTGGATCCCGTCGAGTACGGCGGACAATCTGGGTGCTAATACCTTCCCAGGTTGTAATCAACCCCCTTTCTCAGTCTCTCTGGTTCGCGACCATCTTATCCATATATCTTTCTAGGTCTATGCAGCATTACCTTTCCTTCGGGATAAAAATGCCTAGCTGGCGACTCTTGTCTTTCTGAGTTCACCCTTGTGTGTCCTCTCTCCTTTTCGCCGACCGTTCGCGTCTGTACCCCTCTTGACCAGGTGTCATTTTGGTGGGAGCGACAGCTTGGCGACTCTGCTGGGGACCCTTATACTGCAACCAGGGCTTCTGGTTCTTTTTGTGGGTTCCTCCTAGCGCTTGTTTGATTTGTGTTTATTGGGGTGTTATGTGCTATTTGTGTTTGTATATTTGCTTTATTTTCTGCTTTATGTACAGTTATTTATTGCTTTCTTTACAACTTTATATACATCATACTGTCATACTATTATCTGGCTGGATCTGGTTTTGTTGCTTTGGTGGGTGGGGTTCTATTGAGAGTTTAAGGTCCTATACCTGGGACCTGAGTGACACCTAGGCTAGAGTGGTTCATGTTCTTTCCCATTCCATTTCGGTCTGGTGCGGGAATATGAAACACGGTTCAGATGTGGGTTTCATCTTGAGAACTCTATGCTACAGATTTCCTGTAGTGCTAGGGCTATCTGGGAAGCCTGCTAAGTTTGGATGACCTTTGTTATGACCTTCAGAAACTGAGGTGAATTAGAGGAGGATCCTTTATGGTTATTGTAAACACTGTACCTCCGGGTTAGAAGTGTTTACACTTCTCATAACTGATCCAAGTCTGAGGATCCTTGTTTTCGAACACCACCTGTGAGGGGGTTGGGCTGTTTACAGGTTTGCAAGTACCCTTATCCCCATCATACCCTGATACTTTGTTTTGATTAAGAGTACTCCATTTTGGGACAGTTCTTGTGATTTGAACCCTGGACATGTGACTCTTTATTTGAGTCCCCCACCTTGGTTACTGGACTTTTGAACCTCCATCTGGACTTCTTGAACATACTTGGACTTATATTAAGGCAGTAATCAGATCCAGCTTGATCACAAACCCTTTGCATATCATTTGCATACATCATCATTGCATCATTTAACATTTGTTTATTTGTTTTTCAGGGTATCCACATTATATCTGGCTTGGTTTTGACCCTTTCATCTGCATAGACCCCTGTTGCCTGCTTCAGCTATTTCCATCACCAGCCTCAGCCTATCAGTGGCTCATCTCCAGTATTAGTCTTCATTATCAGTACTTGTTTTCAGCTCTTCATCAGCAGTCATGGCACCCAAGAAGAGCAACATCTCATATCATTTCTTTGAACCTGTGCTGACTGGCATCAGGCAGGTCCAGACACTTATCACTCCAGACCATATCCCATTATTCAGAGAGCATTATGGAGGCATCCTTGATATGGTTATGGACCTAGACCCTTCTAAGAGGAGTTTGATTCACACTTGCCTACAGTTTTATGACCCTCCTTTGAGATGTTTCACTTTCCAGAACTTTCAGCTAGGACCTCTGCTGGAGGAGTTCTCATCATTGATTGGAGTACCTGTCAGGGGTGGTATCCCCTTCAACCCAGAGATGGCTTCTCCCAGCAATGAGGAAGTGGCAAAAGCACTGTGCCTAGAGCCTATTTTGATTGAGCAGAACATGACAACAAAGGCTGGGATCCCTGGCCTGCACTTGGACTTTCTGACTTCTCAGGCCATCCTGAAGGCCTCTCTGGGAGAATGGAGGGAAGTTTGTGCATTGTTAGCCCTCAGTGTTTATGGGATTATATTATTTGCAGATGAGCCCAAGTTTATCAGCAAGAATGCCATTCATCTCTTCATTTTGAGGAACCCAGTACCCACTTTACTGGGAGATTTCTATTATTCTGTTCACCAAAGAAATGAGAAGCAAAGAGGGAGGTTGGTGAGGTGTTGTGCTCCCCTGTTTCATACCTGGTTGCTCAAACACTTACCCAAGACTGATGCCTTCCTGAATCCTCACCAACAGAAGAATTGGGCTAAGAGACTTATTGCTTTGACCTCAGATGACATCAGGTGGTGCACCCAGAGCACCAAAGGCAGGGACATAATTACTAGTTGTGGACAGTTCCCCAATGTACCTCTGATAGGAGTGAAGGGTTGCATCAACTACAACCCTTTGCTGTTTAAGAGACATTTGGGCTATGCTTTGGTTCACCCTCATAGAGTGCAAGACTTGGCTGAAACCCTTTATTGTGAGATAAAACCTAATCTAGCTGTTGTCAGACAAGCATCCTGGGCTTGGGACAACATCCAGACCAAAGGGATGGCCATTCTTGGAAGATGCAATAATGTGGCTTCAGCTCAGTACTATGAATGGTCTCATGCAAGGGCTCAGCTTTCTGGGATGCCTTTTACCATTGAGGATGTGTAAACACCCCAAATTTGCCCTCACCCATTCACACCATGGCTTGTGATCTTCTCATATGCATAAACACAATCATAACATCTCATATCACATTTTTGATTTACTGCATAGATTCAAAGTCATCTGCACCTAGGGTTTGTGATCTGAGCAATCCAAGAGCTTCTTGAGCCACTCCAAAGGTCATAAATCACTTCAAAGGGGTCCATGTGTGATCAAGTATCATATTGTATCCTCTCAAAGTCAAGAATGCCAAAGAATCACAAGAACTGGGATTTGTATGGAAGCAGAGCCAGGCTTGACTGCATAGATGACCTAGAATTAGGGTTTTGGTTTCAGAGGCCATAACCCCAAATTTTTTGGTCATTCTTGTTTCTTTTGGTCTCTATATGGTATAGGGAGTATGCATATCAATTTTCATGAAGAAATTCCTTGGGGAAGTCATCTGATCAAGAGTTGACTTTTCAGACAAGTCAGTGCAAAATCAGGGCATCTGAGGCCCCCAATGACCCAACCAAAGGGCATTCTTCATCATTCTGAGTGTGTATGATCTTTATTTGATCATAGAAGAAGTTTGAAGTTCACAAAATTGGAGAATTTGAAGTTTTTGCAAAGTTGACTTTTTGGGCAAGTTTGACTTTTAATGAAAATGTCATTTTATGCAACTTTTTCAACCCTTACTTTTTGATTCAAAAAAGCTTCAAATGGAAAAACTTTGGTCATAAAATTTGTAGAATAGATCTTTCCCTTTTCAAAAAGTACAAGAACATGACCTAATTCATTTTGGATCAAAAGTTATGGTTCATCAAAGTTGGCAAAAATCACTAAAATTCAAGTTATGCACCAAATGGGAAAACTTGCAAATTCTTGTACCAAGGCAATTTGTGACTTCTAATTGATGTCTAACCTTTGTACAAACATCACACATGCCCTAAAATCAGAATTGGCCCAAGGGGATTCTCATTCATTTGCCTTGATTTTCACATTTCCATAAGGCATTTTCCATAAGAGTGCAAAGAGGGATTCTTGGCAAAATCATCTTCCCATGAGTTATGTGACCACCAATTAGTTTCTATGCATTGCCATGACTAAATGAAGTTCCATATATCAAAATTCAGCAAGAATCATCTCATGTACATGGCACAAAATCATGAGAAAACACCAAGTGGGCAAGTTGCAAAAGCTAGCATAGCTCATGATCCACATGTTGCAGTCATTCAAAAGCAATCTAATGGTCATCCTTGACTCAAGCTGAGGCAAGACAAGCCCATAGACAGCTGCTGCCATGGCCCATGCTGCAAGTACCAATCACATTGACTTTTTTGCCAAAACTCCCATACTCATGGAACAGTGAGCAGCCATCTCTACTGACCTACTCCACAGGCTATTCATACAATTTGGGAGTGTTATAGCATTGCATTGGCCATTGAAACAAGCCAAAACACAGCCTTCACAAAAACTGTCAAAGAACTTCCCTTCTTCGAATCCTCTTCCACAGCCATCAAACACCCCATTTCTCTTCACCAACAAATCAAACACACTCAAAGGAACCAGAATCAACCATTGGTAGAGCCTGAAACATCATATACACAGACCTCATTTTCTGATACACCAGAATTGAACCTCTCAAAATAGCCTGTTTAAACTCCATCCAAGCTTGCCATTAGCACAAGGGGGATCATTGGAGTGAGTCTGCATCAAAGAACAGCCCAGAACCAGAAGCTTCCACCTCAGGTATGGCCATGAACTTTTTCTCACAGAGCTTGCATTTTATGTTATAAATTGATTGTGTATGTCTTGCTGGTCATGAGGATGTGCTTAGAATTGAAAATGAGTGAGAAATGAGGATTTACTGATGCTCTGAATTTTCACCCGTGAAAATTGTTTTCTTCGATTTGCCTGATTCTTGAAGTTTAAATGTTGTTTGAGGGATGATTTGTGTTCTAGGATGTTAGAGGATCATTTTGCTGTGTTTAATTTGAAGTGTGGTGGCCTGAATCATGATCTAGGGTTTTGGTTCGCCGGAGAAGACGACCGGAAGTCTTCTCCGGCCACCTGAGAACCATTAACCCTAATCCCTGTAATTAATTGGTGTTTGAATCTGATGCGTTGGATCCATTGACTTAGTTGACCTGGCGCGCGTTTGTGTGGCCCAGATGCATCCATTTTGCCCTAATCTCAATTAACTTAATTAAAATCCAATTAATTAATCCATAAACTCAGTTTAGTCAGGTTTGAATATGAACCATTGATTTGCGCGCGTAGTCAACTGGCTTTCCCCCAGAATCCATCCTGGCCATCCATTGTGATTACTTTTCTTTTTCTCTATTTTTATTCCATTTATTTTGTATTTCTTTCTATAATTTATTTAAAATAGCAAAAAATGTTTAAAAATTATGAAAATTTTTGTCAAGGTTTTCATTATTTTTCAGAACACAAAAACATTTTTATTTTTATTTTTCGCATTCAAAAAATATTTTTAAATATTTAAAAGTTTATTTTTAATTAATTAATGATAATTAATTAATTAAAAATACTTTTAGGTATTTAAAAATCACCAAAAAATTCATGAAACATTTAAAAACATTTAGAAACATTATCCAACCCTCAAACCAAATTTCTTTTTTTTTTTGATCTTGATGCATTTTGAGAATTTTTCATGGAATTAAAATCATTTTAATGCATTATTTTGATCCAAACTTCAAAAAATCATTTCTGCCTAACCAATGAGAGTGGGACCTTGATTCTTTTTGCATTGTATTGTGTTTAGCATGTAGTTTGTGAGATTAAATGGCCATGATTTGATCTTTCATTTTCAATTTGTTTGGCAATTTTCTTGTTAAGGAACCCTAAAACCCTAGAAAACTTAGGAAAATCATAACATGAATTAGGTTAAGAGTTGGAACTTCTCCTTTGGGCAGTGAGTTAGTATAGGATTAGGGATCCTTTGAGTGCATTTTCAATTTTTTATCTTGATGTTTGCTTCTGATTTTGGTTTTTGTTTGTTGCTTTGATCATAAACCCTAATTTGGGCTTTCATATGCATCCATCTTGCATTTGCATTCATACCTTGACTTGCCATAGCATTTTGTGCATCCATTTGGTTCATTGAACATCTTAAGACATATTAGAAGCATGTTTGATCATTGCATCTTGCATTTTCCATGTTGTATGCCATTTGCACTTCATAACATTTCATGTATGTTCATGGTTCTAAGCTTGCTTCATCTGCATCCATAAGCTTGTATGATCATCATCATGCCTTGTTTCATGTTTGCATCATCTCATAGCATCATTATCATCATGGGTGTGCTTCTGGTTTTGATTCTCATCTTGTCATTTCATCTCATTCTGCTTTGCATTGCATTTCTTTCACTAACATTTCAGGTGGTAAGTTGTTTGAGAAGTGAATTTGCCTTCACTTCTCATAATCTCTTTTCATCTCTTTCATGCATCCTTGCTGCATTTTGTTATGAGTTTGAGATTGAGTTTGCTCATTCTTTCTTCTTCTTACTTTCTTTCCTCAAGTGACTTGACTTCTCAAATGAAGCAAGTTACTTTGCTTCTCTTTGCTCCATTCATCTGCTTCCTGGTGGTTCCTCTGAAGACTTCTCTTGTAAACTTCACAAACCTTAGGAATGACCAAGCATGACAATTATTAGGGTTTTGATTAGTCCCCCACTTAGTTTTTACCTTTGTGTCTCATTGAGTCTTCTCTTCTCACCTCATAATCAGGGACTAAACCCTAAAGGCTTTAAGGCTTTGTGATTAAGCTTATGCCTGCATCCTTCTATTAGGATGGAGTGTATAACTTTAATCCTAAGTGTTAAACCCTTAATGTGTTTAACTCCTTTAATCAATTCACATAATAATCATCAAGACATCACACTTGTAAGTTGGGCCTTGCATTAGGGTTCTAATTCTTCCTTAATTGGTTAAGAAGGACTAACCCTAGTGTTAATGGACAAGTCCCCCTCAAGTTGTCTTACAAACCATAAAAACTCACTTCTTCATCATATCATTAACTAAAATCCACTTAATAAAGGCTTTGCTTTGTCATGAGTTTAATCCCTAATCATGGATTAAGTTGAGGAGCTTTCCTCAGCTTAAACATTCTCATCTATTATCCTTCTATTAGGATGGTGTAATGAGTCTGTTTAATCCCTGATTATGGCTTAACCTCATTACTTAACACTAAACAAAAACACCAAAAACATCTAAATAATCACAAATAGGTTAATGATCTTAATCCTATATCAAAAGTGATTAAGTGTGAGAATCTGACTTCACACTTAAGGTATTCTCATTACCCCTAATCAGAGGGAAGATGTGATGAGTTTACTAACCCATTGGTTTAGGCTTAAGCTCATTAACTTATGACAAACCTTCAAAAGCAATAAAAGACTGAAAACACAAAAACAAACAATAATCGTCTCCTTCGGGATTCTTTCCTCATCTCATTCACTCATAAACGAGAACTTGCTTCTTCCGTCTAACGCAAGACAGTTTGCATCTGTGCCAGACAGATCATACACTTGAGCATAGGCAAGTAAGCAGTTCACAAGTCAATTTATCTTTCAGTCTCTTTAGGTCGAACTACGGTGTTCTGACTTCCTCATTGCACGAGAGGATACGTAGGCATAACTTAACAGTTATCGAACAAAAGTCTCTGTATATTCCCCCTCTTTCTAGCTTTATTCTTTTAGCCTAATGATCTTGAGCATCTTATTCCAGTTCTTACACTGACACTGTATATATCGCACTTCACATTCTTTTACACTGACACCTGTACATCTTTTCCAGCTCTTTTGTACACAAATTGCACTGACACTACCCCTTTAAAACACAAATTATTTAAGCGTGGATCCCGTCGAGTACGGCGGACAATCTGGGTGCTAATACCTTCCCAGGTTGTAACCAACCCCCCTTCTCAGTCTCTCTGGTTCGCAACCGTCTTATCCATATCTTTCTAGGCCTATGCAGCATTGCCTTTCCTCCGTGATAAAAATGCCTAGCTGGCGACTCTTTTCATTCCCTGTGAGTTCACTCCTGTGTGTTCTCATTTCTTTCGCCGACTGTTCGTGTCTGTACCCCATTTGACCCGGCTTCATTTGGTGGGAGCGACAACTTGGCGACTCTGCTGGGGACCCTTATATTGTAACCAGGGCTTCTGGTTCTTTTTGTGGGTTCCTCCTAGCTCTTGATTGATTTGTGTTTACTAGGGTGTTATGTGCTATTTGTGCTTGTATTTTTATTTATTTTTGCTTTATGTACAGTTGATTTATTGCTTTCTTTATAGCTTTACATATATCATACTGTCATACTGTGCTGGCTGGATCTGTTTTGTTGCTTTGGTGGGTGGGTGTTCCATTGAGAGTTGAGGTCCTATACCTGGGACCTGAGTGACACCTAGGTTAGAGTGGTTCATGTTCTTTCCCATTCCATTTCGGTCTGGTGCGGGAATATGAAACACAGTTCAGATATGGGTTTCTTCTTGAGAACTCTGTGCTACAGATTTCCTGTAGTGCTAGGGCTATCTGGGAAGCCTACTAAGTCTGGATGACCTTTAGTATTGACCTTCAGAAACTGAGGAGAGTTAGAGGAGGATCTTTTATGGTTATTGTAAACACTGTACCTCCGGGTTAGAAGTGTTTACACTTCTCATAACTGATCCAAGTCTGAGGATCCTTGTTTTAGAACATCACCTGTGAGGGGGTTGGGCTGTTTACAGGTTTGCAGGTACCCTTGACCTCAGATTACCCTGTTACTTTGTTTTGATTAAGAGTACTCCATGTTGGAACAGTTCTTGTGATTTTTAACCCTGGACATGTGACTCTTTATTTGAGTCCCCCACCTTGGTTACTGGACTTATGAACCTCCATCTGGATTTCTTGAACATACATGGACATATATCAAGGCAGTTAATCAGATCCAGCTCAGTCACAAACCCTTGCATATCATTTGCATACATCCTCATTGCATCATTTTAACATATGTTTATTTGTTTTTCAGGGTATCCATCCTATCATTTTGGCTTGGTTTTGACCCCTTCTTCAGCTTAGACCTGTCTTCATCAGTGCTTACTTCAGCTATCAGCTACCTGCTTCAGTCACCTGCATCACCAGTCTCAGCCTGTCAGAGGCCTATCTTCAGTATTATTCTCAACACCTGTCTCAGTTCTCTTTCAGCAGCATGGCACCTAAGAAGAGTAACATCTCCTATCATTTCTTTGAGCCTGAGTTGGCTAGCATCAGGAAGATTCAGACCCTGGTTACTCCAGACCATATACCACTTTTTAGAGAACATTATGGAGGAATCCTTGATGTGGTTATGGATTTGGACCCTTCACAGAGGAGCTTGATACATACTTGCCTGCAGTTCTATGATCCCCCTCTGAGGTGCTTCACCTTTCAGAATTTTCAGTTGGGACCCTTGTTGGAGGAATATTCATCATTGGTTGGTGTACCTATCAGGGGTGGAATCCCCTTCAACCCTGAGATGGCTTTCCCTAGTAATGAAGAGATAGCAAAAGCATTACATCTGGAACCAGTTCTGATTGGGCAGAATTTGACATCTAAAGCTGGAGTCTCTGGTTTTCATCTGGATTTCTTGACTTCTCAGGCTATTCTGAAGGCCTCCTTGGGGGAGTGGAAGGCAGTCTGTGCTCTGTTGGCCCTTAGCATATATGGGGTCATACTTTTTGCAGATGAGCCTAGGTTCATTAGCAAGAATGCAATCCATCTTTTCATCCTGAGGAACCCAGTACCCACCTTACTGGGAGATCTTTACTACTCTGTTCATCAAAGGAATGAAAAGCAAAGGGGAAGATTAGTAAGATGCTGTGCTCCTTTGTTCCATACTTGGCTGCTCAAGCATTTGCCAAAGACTGATGCATTCTTGAACCCTCACCAGCAGAAGAACTGGGCTAGGAGGCTTGTTGCTCTAACCTCAGATGACATCAGATGGTGCACTCAGAGCACCAAGGGCAGAGACATCATTACAAGTTGTGGGCAGTTTCCCAATGTGCCTCTGGTAGGAGTGAAGGGTTGCATCAACTACAACCCTCTGCTATTCAAAAGACAACTGGGTTATGCATTAGTCCATCCTCCTAGAGCATAGGATCTGACTGAGACCCTTTATTGTGAGATCAAGCCTAATCCGGCTATTGTCAGGCAAGCATCCTGGGCCTGGGACAATGTGCAGACTAAAGGGGTAACCATTCTTGGAAGATGCAATAATGTGGCCTCAGCTCAGTACTATGAGTGGTCTCATTCCAGAGCTCAAATTACTGGAATGCCTTTCACTATTGAAGATGTGCCTGGACCTTCCACAACACCACCTCCAGCAACTGTCAGCTTAGAGGAGTTTGAGAAATTGAAAGATAGAAATGAGAAGCTGACGCAAGCTCTACAGAAGACCCTCTGGGAGAGGAGTGATGGTAGGTTGGATATTGAGAGGTTAGAAAAGCTGAAAGTGGAGCATTTGGCTAGAATTGAGAAGTCAGAGGATTACATTAAGAAGTCTAGGGTTGGAGAACAGATCTTGAAGAATGCATGCAAGGAAGCTCAGTTCCAGAAAGCCAGGACTGATTTGTATCTAAAGGAGAGTCAGGCTAGGTGGGTCAGGATCACCGAAGCCCGTACTCAGGAGGACAAGAGGACTCAGGATAAGATTGAGCAGCTGGAAGCTAGTGCAAAAGAACAACAAGAAGCCCTGGCAACAGCCCAGAGGGAGATCTCAGAATTGAAGATTAGAGCTGGTGTAAAGAGGTCAAAGGACCAGAGTCAACACAAGAGGCTAACTCCAGCTGTTACTACTAGGAATCTCCTTATCAGGAATCTTACAGAGCGTCCAGCTGATCCTGTGACTGAAGCACTTCTAAAGGAAGTCCAGGAAGATGAGTTTGGTCTGGGTGTTTGACTTTTGCTTGTTGTTGTTTTCATTTCATGTACTTTTCTTTATGTTGTATTTTTTGACCCCTCAGAGGGCATGTATTGTAAAGAAACAAACTATGTACCATTTACTTTTTGTAATATATGTGTGGGTTTGTTCATCTGATTTCTTCCAAAGCAACATCACAAGCATCTTTCTCAGGGGTCTGGAAAGGTCAAAGCCAAGTACCAAGCCGGATACCTTGGATACAAATAAGCATACTGCATTGCATACTAACCTTTTTTTCTGTTTTGTAGGTTTTTGTTTTATTGTTACTAACTCTGTTGTGACTTCAGGAACTATTGCTCGACGTCGAGGGTTTCCACTCAACCGTCCACACAGATATCCCACCCGCAACAATCTTCCGGGCATACAGATGGACCAAGTACAGCAGGACCTTACAGAGGTCAGGAATCAAATGGCCAACGAGAGGTTGGAAATGAGGAATCAGATGACACAGTTTATGGAGGTGATGAATAATATGGCTCAAAGCCAGGAGAGGTTAAGAGCACTGGTAGAGGGGAGGAATCAGGAAGACCATCATCCAGGGACTGCTGGGACAAGCAACAATGAGAGAGTCCAACCTCATGTTAATCCCCCAGTCTTTGGACCCCACCAGCATCCAGAGATCAACATCCCTGTCAATGTGCAAGGGACTGCCACAGCAGGTAGAGTACTGCAAGAAGACCCCCAGGAAGATCAATTCACAGTGATGGGAGCTGGGGAGGAAGCCTATGACAGAAGGCTAGAAGAGATTTCTGAGAAACTGAGATCTTTAGAGTCCCAGAATTCTTTGGGATTTGATGTTATGGACATGGGTCTAGTGGACGGGGTCAGGATTCCCCACAAATTTAAACCACCATGCTTTGAGAAGTATAACAGGACTTCCTGTCCCCGGACCCATTTACAATCCTTTCTGGGGAGGCTGAAGGCCTATACCATGGACGAAAAGCTATGGATGTTTTATTTTGAGGATAGCTTAACTGGAGCTTCGAGGGAATGGTACTCTCATCTGACCAGAGCAACCATTAGATGCTGGAAGGACCTGGCAGAGGCCTTTATCAGACAGTATCAGTACAACTTAGATATGGCTCCCAACAGGACCCTCCTGATGGGGATGTCACAATCATCCAGGGAAAGCTTCCGGGAGTACGCTCAAAGGTGGAGACAGCTTGCTGCTGCTGTCCAGCCACCTATGTCAGAGAGGGAGATGGCAGATATGTTTATGAACACCCTCCAAGGAACATACATTGACAGGTTGGCTGCCTTTTCTTCCACTAGCTTTGCTGATGTGGTCATAGCCGGGGAAAGAATTGAAAGCCTATTAAAGATGGGTAAGATTTCTGACAACGGTGCCAGCTCATCCAGCAACCCAAGAAAGCCTTTTGTAGGCCCAAGAAGAACTGGTGAGACCAATGCTATCCATACCAGCAGGGGCAGACCCCAATATGTTCATAGGTCTGTGGCAGCAGTCACCATTCCCGCTCCAATTCATCCTCAACCAGCTTATCAACCTCAGCAACAAAATTATCAGCAACAAACTCAGTATCCTCCTCAAAGAAATTACAACAACAGCAACACCAATAAAAACAATCAGCAGAGACCATACCAACAGAGGCCCTCTCAGGCCAATAGGGTGATCGATCCGATCCCTATGCCCTATGCCACATTACTGCCACAACTCCTGAAACTCAACCTAGTTGAGCTAAGGACATTGGCTCCTCCAGATCCTGCCAGTCTGCCCAGAAATTACGACGCCAGCGCCAGATGTGCTTTTCACTCAAATGCACCTGGCCATAGTACGGAGAAGTGCAGAGCCTTGCACATGAAGGTACAAGACCTGGTAGATTCCAAAGCTCTGAACTTCGCACCACCACCAAATGTCAACAAGAACCCTATGCCACACCATGGTGGTCCCAGAATCAACGCTATTGAAGAAGACAAGCCGACTTACTTGATAACCAGTGTGGGTCAGATTCGGACACCCTTGGTGGAGATTAAGGCTCAACTCCTTGAATGTCAAATGTTCCCGGGATGCGAGCTAGGGTGTGCTTATTGCAACATTTCAGTGAATGGTTGTGATAACCTGAGGGATGGCATAGATGGTCTCATCCAGAGTGGATTGCTTCGAATCACAACATCAATACCTACCAATCCAGCAATCTCCTTAACAACGGTTCCAGAATCGTCTACAACTGCAACAACCATTGTTCCAAACAACTTTTCAGTTTCATCAACAAATGCTCCATCTGTTACTTCAACGGACCAAATATCAGCAAACATCCCTTCTACAACTTCAGCACCCCTTCATTCAGAGTCTCCTACAACAACAACACCCATCCTTCCAACAATGTCTCCTACAACATCAGCAACCAACAATGAAAGTGTCTCGACAGTTACAATTTATTATGATCCTGAAAATGACTCTGCCTACAACTCACAAAATGCCACTCCTACCAGAGCACCAGTCACAATATATTATGATCCACAGACTATCACAGTCCCTTCTGCAGCTGCCATCAGTCCAGTCACTGTCACAGTGCCTGGGCCAGTACCTTATGAAAGCAGTAATGCCATTCCTTGGCATTACGGCTCTGATTTATACCGCGAAGGACAGAAGATCACTTTCGAATCATCAACTTCTTCACCACAAATAGACAATGTGGGTGGAGGCGGAGGCTTCACTCGAAGCGGACGTTTCTTTGCCCCGCAAATTCAAAGACCCACTGCTGAAGCAGAAGCTACTGCCAAGGCAAAAGGGAAGAGCATGGTGCAAGAAGAACAAATTGTTAAAGAAGCTTTGAAAACACCTTTCGATCAAGAAGTTGATGAATTCATGAGAATCATCAAGAAAAGTGATTACAAAATAGTGGACCAGCTTCACCAGATGCCTTCCAAGATCTCTATTCTATCATTGCTTATGTGCTCCGAGGCTCATCGGAACGCACTACTCAAAGTCTTGCACGCAGCTTATGTGCCAGAAGAGATCACCGTCAATCAGTTGGAAGCCGTGGTTGGAAATGTTAATGCTAGTAATGGACTAGGATTTACCAACACTGATTTGACTACGGAAGGCCGCAATCATAACAAGGCTTTGCACATTACCATGGAGTGTAAGGGTGCAGTTCTTTCACATGTACTGGTAGACACAGGATCATCCCTCAATGTCTTGCCTAAAAAAGCCCTTGTGAAGCTGGAATATGAAGGATTGGCATTACGTCCCAGCAACTTAGGGGTGAGAGCCTTTGACGGCTCTAAGAGATCAGTTCTGGGAGAAATTGAGTTGCCTGTAACGATTGGCCCACAAACTTTCAAAGCGACCTTCTACGTGATGGACATTCAGCCTGCCTACAGCTGTTTGTTGGGTAGACCATGGATTCATGCCGCTGGCGCAGTTACGTCTACCCTTCACCAGAAGTTAAAATTTGAGTGGGAAGGCCAAGTCGTTACTATTTGCGGAGAGGAGGATATTTTTGTTAGCCATCTGGCAACTTACAAATATATTGAGATGGATGGGGAGATCCACGAGACCATGAGCCAAGGGTTTGAGGCCCTGAATATTAATGAAACCTCTGCTGTATTTGGGACTTCCATGACATCCTACCAACAGGACCGGAAGGTGGTGGAAGAAGGAAACGCTCAAGGCTGGGGAAAACTGTTGCCTCTGGAGAAGAAAGAAGATAGATTTGGGTTGGGTTACAAACCAACTCAAGAAGATCAAGCAGAGGCTACTAAGAAGCCCAACTTTGTTAGTGGGGGGATGCTCACCCCCGATGCTGTCAACAACTTGGAAGATGAGTCGGAAGATGAACGCAACCTGGAAAGCTGGATTCGTCCAAAGGTCCCGGGGAGCAGTATCTTAAACTGGTCTTCCCAGGAAATTATAAGAGTTACTCCTGCAGATTAATTATTATTTCCTGTATATTTTAAGCATGCATCAAGTTTTGCATCTTGCCCAAGATGACAAGACTCATTTTGTAATCGGGCCATCTGTAATTTTTGTGCAACAAGATTAATCAACGAAATATCAGACATCTTTTGCAAACGAGTCTTTTTTTTCTTTTCCGCTCACTGTCTTTTCCATTTTTCTTTTTGTACAAAAAATAAATGGCAATGTTTTCAAAATGACAACTTTATTTCACTTTTCTAAACAAGACTAAAATCAATCACTAAAATGAACAAACTGAACCCTTGCAGAGAGTGCCTTCCAGACCGCACCAACAACAGCACGGCTATGACTTCGTATGACTCTGACAATCCGATCAATCAAGCTGATGAAGGGGTTGAAGAAGATTACGAGCTTCCTGAAGAGCTAGCCAGGTTGTTAAGACAAGAGGAGAAGGTTATCACTCCTCATCAGGAGGAGGTCGAAACGATTAATCTTGGTACAGACGAAGATGTGAAAGAAGTTAAAATCGGGGCCTGCTTACAAGACTCAGTGAAGAAACAACTGATTGACATGCTTCAGGAATATGTGGATGTGTTTGCTTGGTCTTATCAAGATATGCCAGGGTTGGACACCAACATTGTTATGCACAAGCTGCCTTTGAGGGAAGAATGCCCACCGGTCAAACAGAAACTGCGCCGTACTCGCCCAGACATGGCAATGGAGATCAAAGAAGAGGTACAAAAGCAGTGGGACGCCGGGTTCCTTGCTGTAACTAGCTATCCACCGTGGGTTGCTAATATAGTATCTGTGCCTAAGAAAGACGGAAAAGTAAGGATGTGTGTTGACTACCGGGATCTGAACAGAGCCAGCCCGAAAGATGATTTCCCATTACCTCACATCGATGTATTGGTGGATAATACGGCTAAGTTCTCGGTGTTCTCCTTCATGGATGGATTTTCAGGATACAATCAGATCAAGATCTCACCTGAAGACATGGAGAAGACAACCTTCATCACACCCTGGGGCACGTTCTGTTACAAGGTGATGCCATTTGGATTGAAGAATGCTGGTGCAACATATCAACGGGCTATGGTAACATTATTCCACGACATGATCCATAAGGAAATCGAATGTTATGTGGATGACATGATTGCCAAGTCCCTTACAGAGGAAGACCACCTGGTAAATCTGCTGAAGTTATTCAAGCGCCTGAGGAAGTACCAACTGAAGTTGAATCCCAACAAGTGCACATTCGGGGTGCGATCTGGTAAGCTGCTGGGCTTCATTGTAAGCGAGAAAGGGATTGAAGTGGACCCTGATAAAGTCAAAGCCATTCAAGAGATGCCTGCACCGAAGTCTGAAAAAGAAGTTCGAGGGTTTCTAGGTAGACTGAACTACATCTCAAGGTTCATATCTCACCTTACTGCAACCTGTGAACCTTTGTTCAAGCTGTTAAGAAAGGAACAGACGGTCAGGTGGAATGAAGACTGCCAGAAGGCTTTTGACAAGATCAAAGAATATCTGCAAGAACCACCAATCCTTATGCCTCCAGTTGAAGGAAGACCTCTGATAATGTACTTGACAGTATTAGAAGAGTCAATGGGGTGTGTGCTGGGCCAACATGACGAGTCTGGTCGAAAAGAGTATGCAATATACTACCTGAGCAAAAAGTTTACCGACTGTGAACAATGTTATTCACTGCTCGAGAAAACTTGCTGTGCTTTAGCGTGAGCTGCTCGCCGACTGAGACAGTATATGTTGACTCACACTACTTTATTGATATCAAAGATGGACCCAGTCAAGTACATTTTCGAGAAGCCAGCTCTTACCGGACGGGTTGCAAGATGGCAAATGATTCTCACGGAATATGACATCCAGTACACCTCTCAGAAAGCCATCAAGGGCAGTGTACTGTCTGAATATCTTGCTGAGCAACCTATTGATGACTACCAGCCTATGAGATTTGACTTCCCTGATGAAGACATCATGGTCATAAAAGCGAAAGATCATGAAGAGCCTATTCACACTGAAGGGCCCGACCCGGAGGAAGAATGGACTATGATGTTTGATGGGGCTGTTAATATGAATGGTCATGGTGTTGGTGCAGTGCTCATTACACCTAAGGGAGTTCACATGCCTTTCTCGGCAAAACTCACCTTCAACTGCACTAACAACGAAGCTGAATACGAAGCTTGCATTATGGGTCTTGAGGAAGCCATTGACCTCAGGATCAAGACATTAACTGTATTCGGAGATTCAGCTCTGGTAGTTAATCAAACCAACGGCAAATGGTACACCCACCAAGATCATCTGATACCTTACAAGGATTATACAAGGAGGTTATTGACTTTCTTCACAACGGTCAAGCTTGAGTATATCCCTCGGGACGAGAATCAGTTTGCAGATGCTCTGGCTACCATCTCATCAATGATCAAAGTTCAAGCTGCCAACTTTGTACCACAGATTTCAGTGTCCAAACTCGACAGACCAGCATATGTGTTCGCAGCAGATGTTATCAAAGATGATAAGCCTTGGTTCCATGACATTAAGTGCTTCTTGGAGGATCAAACATACCCATCTAGGGCATCTTCCAATGATAAGAAGACTTTGAGAAGGCTTGCTGGTAGTTTCTTTTTGAATACTGATGGTTCCTTGTACAAAAGAAACTTTGATATGGTACTCCTCAGATGTATTGATAAAACAGAAGCAGACTTGTTGATGCATGAAGTGCATGAAGGATCCTTTGGTACCCATGCAGGAGGGCATGCCATGGCTAAGAAACTGCTAAGATCAGGTTATTACTGGATCACAATGGATGCTGACTGTTGTGCCTACGCCAGAAAATGCCATAAATGCCAGATTTATGCGGATAAGGTGCATGTGCCTCCCAATCCTTTGAATATAATGTCTTCACCCTGGCCCTTTGCTATGTGGGGCATTGATATGATCGGCAAGATTGAACCGACTGCTTCGAATGGCCACAGATTCATCCTGGTAGCCATTGAATATTTCACCAAGTGGGTTGAAGCAGCCTCATATGCAAATGTTACAAGGCAAGTGGTAGCCAGATTTCTGAAGAGAGATATCATCTGTCGATACGGAGTTCCCGAGCGAATAATTACTGATAATGGTTCCAACTTAAACAACAAAATGATGGCTGAGCTATGCCGGGACTTCAAGATCCAACACCACAATTCTTCTCCTTACAGGCCAAAGATGAACGGCGTTGTTGAGGCAGCTAATAAGAATATCAAGAAGATTGTGCAGAAGATGGTAGTTACGTACAAACACTGGCATGAGATGCTGCCATTTGCCTTGCATGGGTACCGCACATCAATCAGAACATCCACTGGGGCAACACCGTATCAGCTTGTGTATGGTATGGAGGCAGTCCTACCTGTTGAAGTTGAATTACCCTCTTTACGAGTATTGATGGATGTTAAGTTGAACGAAGCAGAATGGATCCGGTCCCGATATGAACAACTGAGTCTAATTGAAGAGAAAAGATTGGCTGCAATCTGTCATGGGCAGTTGTATCAGAAGAGAATGAAGAGAGCCTTCAATCAGAAAGTCAGGCACCGAGAGTACCAAGTGGGAGATCTTGTGTTGAAAAGAATCCTTCCTCCTCATACAGACCACAGGGGCAAATGGACTCCAAATTATGAAGGACCATTTGTTGTAAAGAAAGTTTTCTCTGGTGGAGCACTAATGCTCAGCACCATGGATGGCGAAGACTTCCCGTCCCCTGTGAATTCAGATGCAGTTAAAAAATACTTCGCATAAAAATGACCCGCTGGACATAAAAACAGAATGTAAGTCCAGGCAAAAATAGGGCATCCCGGCGAGTCAAAAACAGAATAAAAGACTCGGGCAAAAATAAGGGAAAATAAACAAAAAAATGTACACCCGCTGAGTTGAAAAGCCACCTTGGACAACTCAGGCAAAAATGGGTATCCCGATGGATTGAAAACCCGAAAGGGCGGTCCATGCAAAATAAGGGAATAAGCGAACAATTGCATTCTGAATTCGTCTGTATCACTTGGTAAGCTTCGAAAGGATCAAGCTTTTGTCAGAATCAGCCTTCTTCAGAAAGCAAGACGAGAAGAACGTCAAAAGTCATACGAGTCATAGCAAGAGGAAGCTCCTTAAAGCGTCGTCAACATTGCCCGCATTTTGTTTCTCAATTTGTAACAATCTCCTCATTCCAGGGGATATGTTTCTTTGACTGTATCTTGCCAATTCAGGGCACATGAATTAATAAAATCAGATTTTTCAGTCATGTTTCGTCTTGTACATTTTTGTTTGCAAAGAATGTCTGATGTCTTAAGAAAAACTGATTGCATGAATACAGATGTTATCTTTAAAAATACAGAAAATAAAACACGTGCTTGCAGGGAATATACTTACTCTCAGAAGGATCTAACTCCTATGACGGAATCCGGTAAGGGATACCTCGGGATTACTTGTGCGTTTCTTGTCTTTGCAGGATTGCAGGTATCCGAAGCGCAACGTGGGGCATGGAAGCTTCATCCCAGCAAGTTGGAAAATCAACACTCACTCAGCCTTAGCATTCCAAGTACTTTCTCCCCAGCTGAGTTGCCACTTGTTGCTTCTCCCAGCCGAGTTGCCAATCATTCTTCCTCAGTCAAGTACAAAAGCCAGGGAATCATCTCCCCACAGAGTTTCAGCCTCTATCCGGAAGAGCAACGCACGAAGGAATCACAACAGAGTGACGAAAGCTTCTACAGACCCCAGCTGGGTCCCTCATTGTCAAGAATGAGTCTATCAATGACCCATTTCCCCAAGCAGAATCATCTCATCAGATCTACCAATGATCTCATCCCCAGCTGGGATGTTCACTTCAAGCGAGATCGACCAGAGATCTTCACGGCAATGGGATCCGAATCCCGGATTGGTATCCTTTTGCATAATCATGGAATTCGCATCATATTCACCTACAAAGCGTAGCATTCCGTCTAATACGGAACATTACGGCAAAAATCAAACATGTTGCATAATCATAAGTCATGATCTGAATCAAACACTTGTGAATATTATCAACTCATCAACAACATGCAGAATCCCTCCCGGATTCCCCAGCAAAAGCAGTTGCCTCACATTCACCAATGCAAATACATACTCCTTGTGGCACTCGTCCGTGTCATATCCCCAGCAGAAAGCCAAAGACATCCCCTTTGCACTCACAAATACTTATATATATACATTTCCTTGACATCCGTCCATGTCATTTTCCCAGCACAGTAATGTAAACACTTTGTATATCAGATATTTGTTTATACTATACCTTTCTCTTTTGGCACTCACCTATGTCATTCTCCCAGCAGATTGAACATTCATCTATACATCATTCATACTTCCTACTCATACTTATACAGATACTCATCCGTATCTTATATACATCATTTATATCCCCGCAGATTCAACTCTCGTCCGTGTTCTTTGTTAACCAGTTGGTACTCGTCCGTACCATCATCTCAGAACATGCGTCAAGCGTTTGTTTCTACTTGATACTCGTTCGTATCATGGTCTTAAGGATGCTCGTCCGCATCTTTAATCCATACACTGTGTCTTCTTGAATATAGACATTTGTCTGTGTCTACTATTCCCCCAGAAGAGTTCTTTCAGATTCAACACTCGTCCGTGTTCCTTGTTAACCAGTTGGTACTCGTCCGTATCACCATCTCGGAACACGTGTCCGTATTTGTTTCTACCTGATACTCGTCCGTATCATAGTCTTAAGGATGCTCGTCCGCATCTTTAATCTATACACAATACCAAACACTTATACCTTTTATTTCTCGGATAAAATAAAAAAATAAAAAAAAATAACACTCGTCCGTGTTTACTATTCCCCAGTAAAACAAATTTCTTTTTATATGACATTCGTCCTATGTCATGATAAACCCTGAAAGCAGCCGTACCCTGCTAGGTGGTCTTCCTCCACCTCTTGATGGTCGTCCTCCATCATGCTCGTCCGATGGCCGTCCCCATCGTTGACCTTTTTATCCGAAATTCGTCCTATGTCGTGATATTTTAGCAGCCGTCCCCTGCTAGGTGGTCGTCCTCCACCTCTTGATGATCGTCCTTCATCATTTTATCCAATGGCCGTCCCCATTGTTGATTTTGGTTATCTGACGTTCGTCCTACGTCATGATAAACCTTGAGAGTAGCCGTCCCCTGCTAGGTGGTCGTCCTCCACCTCTTGATGGTCGTCCTCCATCATGCTCATCCGATGGCCATCCCCATCGTTGACCTTTTATCCGGCATTCGTCCTATGTCGCGATATTTTCGGCAACCGTACCCTGCCTGGTGGTCGTCCTCCACCTTAGATGACCGTCCCTCATCTTAACCCTTACAGAGCAGCCGTCCCCTGCTAGGTGATCGTCCTTCGCCTTTGATGACCGTACCTCATCATCTGTTTATTTCATTTATTCTTTAACCCGATGGCCGTCCCCGTCGTGGTCCCTTTTCTTTTTAGCTCGATGGCCGTCCCCATCGTGGGTTACCTTTGCTTTATGAATTTGATGGCCGTCCCCGTCATTTTTCATTAATCCCCAGAGAATTTTACAACTTTGCTTGATGGTCGTCCCCATCATAAACCTTTTTTTATCCCCGGCATGTCGGTCGTCCCCGTCATCGCTTTGCTTCACACATTTTTCCCAGCATGTCGGCCGTCCCCGTCATCGCTCTTTACCCAGCAGTCGTCCTCTGCTCGACGGTCGTCCTCCGTCGCCCGCATTTTACAATATACTTTATTTTCCTTTACAATCTATATCCCTTTTCTTCTTCATTCTGTGAGTGCAAATTTTGGACCGTCTTTGGTATTCAACCACAAGTTATCTTGTTCGCCTGTTAAGCCGTTGCTTACATCCTGCACAGCTAACTCATGTTTGAATAGGGGCAGCTGTAAACACCCCAAATTTTCCCTCACCCATTCACACCATGGCTTGTGATCTTCTCATATGCATAAACACAATCATAACATCTCATATCACATTTTTGATTCACTGCATAGATTCAAAGTCATCTGCACCTAGGGTTTGTGATCTGAGCAATCCAAGAGCTTCTTGAGCCACTCCAAAGGTCATCAATCACTTCAAAGGGGTCCATGTGTGATCAAGTATCATATTGTATCCTCTCAAAGTCAAGAATGCCAAAGAATCACAAGAACTGGGATTTGTATGGAAGCAGAGCCAGGCTTGACTACATAGATGACCTAGAATTAGGGTTTTGGTTTCAGAGGCCATAACCCCAAATTTTTTGGTCATTCTTGTTTCTTTTGGTCTCTATATGGTATAAGGAGTATGCATATCAATTTTCATGAAGAAATTCCTTGGGGAAGTCATCTGATCAAGAGTTGACTTTTCAGACAAGTCAGTGCAAAATCAGGGCATCTGAGGCCCCCAATGACCCAACTAAAGGGCATTCTTCATCATTCTGAGTGTGTATGATCTTTATTTGATCATAGAAGAAGTTTGAAGTTCACAAAATTGGAGAATTTGAAGTTTTTGCAAAGTTGACTTTTTGGGCAAGTTTGACTTTTAATGAAAATGTCATTTTATGCAACTTTTTCAACCCTTACTTTTTGATTCAAAAAAGCTTCAAATGGAAAAACTTTGGTCATAAAAGTTGTAGAATAGATCTTTCCCTTTTCAAAAAGTACAAGAACATGACCTAATTCATTTTGGATCAAAAGTTATGGTTCATCAAAGTTGGCAAAAATCACTAAAATTCAAGTTATGCACCAAATGGGAAAACTTGCAAATTCTTGTACCAAGGCAATTTGTGACTTCTAATTGATGTCTAACCTTTGTACAAACATCACACATGCCCTAAAATCAGAATTGGCCCAAGGGGATTCTCATTCATTTGCCTTGATTTTCACATTTCCATAAGGCATTTTCCATAAGAGTGCAAAGAGGGATTCTTGGCAAAATCATCTTCCCATGAGTTATGTGACCACCAATTAGTTTCTATGCATTGCCATGACTAAATGAAGTTCCATATATCAAAATTCAGCAAGAATCATCTCATGTACATGGCACAAAATCATGAGAAAACACCAAGTGGGCAAGTTGCAAAAGCTAGCATAGCTCATGATCCACATGTTGCAGTCATTCAAAAGCAATCTAATGGTCATCCTTGACTCAAGCTGAGGCAAGACAAGCCCATAGACAGCTGCTGCCATGGCCCATGCTGCAAGTACCAATCACATTGACTTTTTTGCCAAAACTCCCATACTCATGGAACAGTGAGCAGCCATCTCTACTGACCTACTCCACAGGCTATTCATACAATTTGGGAGTGTTATAGCATTGCATTGGCCATTGAAACAAGCCAAAACACATCCTTCACAAAAACTGTCAAAGAACTTCCCTTCTTCGAATCCTCTTCCACAGCCATCAAACACCCCATTTCTCTTCACCAACAAATCAAACACACTCAAAGGAACCAGAATCAACCATTGGTAGAGCCTGAAACATCATATACACAGACCTCATTTTCTGATACACCAGAATTGAACCTCTCAAAATAGCCTGTTTAAACTCCATCCAAGCTTGCCATTAGCACAAAGGGGATCATTGGAGTGAGTCTGCATCAAAGAACAGCCCAGAACCAGAAGCTTCCACCTCAGGTATGGCCATGAACTTTTTCTCACAGAGCTTGCATTTTATGTTATAAATTGATTGTGTATGTCTTGCTGGTCATGAGGATGTGCTTAGAATTGAAAATGAGTGAGAAATGAGGATTTACTGATGCTCTGAATTTTCACCCGTGAAAATTGTTTTCTTCGATTTGCCTGATTCTTGAAGTTTAAATGTTGTTTGAGGGATGATTTGTGTTCTAGGATGTTAGAGGATCATTTTGCTGTGTTTAATTTGAAGTGTGGTGGCCTGAATCATGATCTAGGGTTTTGGTTCGCCGGAGAAGACGACCGGAAGTCTTCTCCGGCCACCTGAGAACCATTAACCCTAATCCCTGTAATTAATTGGTGTTTGAATCTGATGCGTTAGATCCATTGACTTAGTTGACCTGGCGCGCGTTTGTGTGGCCCAGATGCATCCATTTTGCCCTAATCTCAATTAACTTAATTAAAATCCAATTAATTAATCCATAAACTCAGTTTAGTCAGGTTTGAATATGAACCATTGATTTGCGCGCGTAGTCAACTGGCTTTCCCCCAGAATCCATCCTGGCCATCCATTGTGATTACTTTTCTTTTTCTCTATTTTTATTCCATTTATTTTGTATTTCTTTCTATAATTTATTTAAAATAGCAAAAAATGTTTAAAAATTATGAAAATTTTTGTCAAGGTTTTCATTATTTTTCAGAACACAAAAACATTTTTATTTTTATTTTTCGCATTCAAAAAATATTTTTAAATATTTAAAAGTTTATTTTTAATTAATTAATGAGAATTAATTAATTAAAAATACTTTTAGGTATTTAAAAATCACCAAAAAATTCATGAAACATTTAAAAACATTTAGAAACATTGTCCAACCCTCAAACCAAATTTCTTTTTTTTTTTGATCTTGATGCATTTTGAGAATTTTTCATGGAATTAAAATCATTTTAATGCATTATTTTGATCCAAACTTCAAAAAATCATTTCTGCCTAACCAATGAGAGTGGGACCTTGATTCTTTTTGCATTGTATTGTGTTTAGCATGTAGTCTGTGAGATTAAATGGCCATGATTTGATCTTTCATTTTCAATTTGTTTGGCAATTTTCTTGTTAAGGAACCCTAAAACCCTAGAAAACTTAGGAAAATCATAACTTGAATTAGGTTAAGAGTTGGAACTTCTCCTTTGGGCAGTGAGTTAGTATAGGATTAGGGATCCTTTGAGTGCATTTTCAATTTTTTATCTTGATGTTTGCTTCTGATTTTGGTTTTTGTTTGTTGCTTTGATCATAAACCCTAATTTGGGCTTTCATATGCATCCATCTTGCATTTGCATTCATACCTTGACTTGCCATAGCATTTTGTGCATCCATTTGGTTCATTGAACATCTTAAGACATATTAGAAGCATGTTTGATCATTGCATCTTGCATTTTCCATGTTGTATGCCATTTGCACTTCATAACATTTCATGTATGTTCATGGTTCTAAGCTTGCTTCATCTGCATCCATAAGCTTGTATGATCATCATCATGCCTTGTTTCATGTTTGCATCATCTCATAGCATCATTATCATCATGGGTGTGCTTCTGGTTTTGATTCTCATCTTGTCATTTCATCTCATTCTGCTTTGCATTGCATTTCTTTCACTAACATTTCAGGTGGTAAGTTGTTTGAGAAGTGAATTTGCCTTCACTTCTCATAATCTCTTTTCATCTCTTTCATGCATCCTTGCTGCATTTTGTTATGAGTTTGAGATTGAGTTTGCTCATTCTTTCTTCTTCTTACTTTCTTTCCTCAAGTGACTTGACTTCTCAAATGAAGCAAGTTACTTTGCTTCTCTTTGCTCCATTCATCTGCTTCCTGGTGGTTCCTCTGAAGACTTCTCTTGTAAACTTCACAAACCTTAGGAATGACCAAGCATGACAATTATTAGGGTTTTGATTAGTCCCCCACTTAGTTTTTACCTTTGTGTCTCATTGAGTCTTCTCTTCTCACCTCATAATCAGGGACTAAACCCTAAAGGCTTTAAGGCTTTGTGATTAAGCTTATGCCTGCATCCTTCTATTAGGATGGAGTGTATAACTTTAATCCTAAGTGTTAAACCCTTAATGTGTTTAACTCCTTTAATCAATTCACATAATAATCATCAAGACATCACACTTGTAACTTGGGCCTTGCATTAGGGTTCTAATTCTTCCTTAATTGGTTAAGAAGGACTAACCCTAGTGTTAATGGACAAGTCCCCCTCAAGTTGTCTAACAAACCATAAAAACTCACTTCTTCATCATATCATTAACTAAAATCCACTTAATAAAGGCTTTGCTTTGTCATGAGTTTAATCCCTAATCATGGATTAAGTTGAGGAGCTTTCCTTAGCTTAAACATTCTCATCTATTATCCTTCTATTAGGATGGTGTAATGAGTCTGTTTAATCCCTGATTATGGCTTAACCTCATTACTTAACACTAAACAAAAACACCAAAAACATCTAAATAATCACAAATAGGTTAATGATCTTAATCCTATATCAAAGGTGATTAAGTGTGAGAATCTGACTTCACACTTAAGGTATTCTCATTACCCCTAATCAGAGGGAAGATGTGATTAGTTTACTAACCCATTGGTTTAGGCTTAAGCTCATTAACTTATGACAAACCTTCAAAAGCAATAAAAGACTGAAAACACAAAAACAAACAATAATCGTCTCCTTCGGGATTCTTTCCTCATCTCATTCACTCATAAACGAGAACTTGCTTCTTCCGTCTAACGCAAGACAGTTTGCATCTGTGCCAGACAGATCATACACTTGAGCATAGGCAAGTAAGCAGTTCACAAGTCAATTCATCTTTCAGTCTCTTTAGGTCGAACTACGGTGTTCTGACTTCCTCATTGCACGAGAGGATACGTAGGCATAACTTAACAGTTATCGAACAAAAGTCTCTGTATATTCCCCCTCTTTCTAGCTTTATTCTTTTAGCCTCATGATCTTGAGCATCTTATTCCAGTTCTTACACTGACACTGTATATATCACACTTCACATTCTTTTACACTGACACCTGTACATCTTTTCCAGCTCTTTTGTACACAAATTGCACTGACACTACCCCTTTAAAACACAAATCTTTTAAGCGTGGATCCCGTCGAGTACGGCGAACAATCTGGGTGCTAATACCTTCCCAGGTTGTAACCAACCCCCCTTCTCAGTCTCTCTGGTTCTCAACCGTCTTATCCATATCTTTCTAGGCCTATGCAGCATTGCCTTTCCTCCGTGATAAAAATGCCTAGCTGGCGACTCTTTTCATTCCCTGTGAGTTCACTCCTGTGTGTTCTCATTTCTTTCGCCGACCGTTCGCGTCTGTACCCCATTTGACCCGGCTTCATTTGGTGGGAGCGACAGCTTGGCGACTCTGCTGGGGACCCTTATACTGTAACCAGGGCTTCTGGTTCTTTTTGTGGGTTCTTCCTAGCTCTTGATTGATTTGTGTTTACTGGGGTGTTATGTGCTATTTGTGCTTGTATTTGTATTTATTTTTGCTTTATGTACAGTTGTTTTATTGCTTTCTTTATAGCTTTACATATATCATACTGTCATACTGTGCTGGCTGGATCTGTTTTGTTGCTTTGGTGGGTGGGTGTTCCATTGAGAGTTGAGGTCCTATACCTGGGACCTGAGTGACACCTAGGTTAGAGTGGTTCATGTTCTTTCCCATTCCATTTCGGTCTGGTGCGGGAATATGAAACACAGTTCAGATATGGGTTTCTTCTTGAGAACTCTGTGCTACAGATTTCCTGTAGTGCTAGGGCTATCTGGGAAGCCTGCTCAGTCTGGATGACCTTTAGTATTGACCTTCAGAAACTGAGGAGAGTTAGAGGAGGATCTTTTATGGTTATTGTAAACATTGTACCTCTGGGTTAGAAGTGTTTACACTTCTCATAACTGATCCAAGTCTGAGGATCCTTGTTTTAGAACATCACCTGTGAGGGGGTTGGGCTGTTTACAGGTTTGCAGGTACCCTTGACCTCAGATTACCCTGTTACTTTGTTTTGATTAAGAGTACTCCATGTTGGAACAGTTCTTGTGATTTTTAACCCTGGACATGTGACTCTTTATTTGAGTCCCCCACCTTGGTTACTGGACTTATGAACCTCCATCTGGATTTCTTGAACATACATGGACATATATCAAGGCAGTTAATCAGATCCAGCTCAGTCACAAACCCTTGCATATCATTTGCATACATCCTCATTGCATCATTTTAACATATGTTTATTTGTTTTTCAGGGTATCCATCCTATCATTTTGGCTTGGTTTTGACCCCTTCTTCAGCTTAGACCTGTCTTCATCAGTGCTTACTTCAGCTATCAGCTACCTACTTCAGTCACCTGCATCACCAGTCTCAGCCTGTCAGAGGCCTATCTTCAGTATTATTCTCAACACCTGTCTCAGTTCTCTTTCAGCAGCATGGCACCTAAGAAGAGTAACTTCTCCTATCATTTCTTTGAGCCTGAGTTGGCTAGCATCAGGAAGATTCAGACCCTGGTTACTCCAGACCATATACCACTTTTTAGAGAACATTATGGAGGAATCCTTGATGTGGTTATGGATTTGGACCCTTCACAGAGGAGCTTGATACATACTTGCCTGCAGTTCTATGATCCCCCTCTGAGGTGCTTCACCTTTCAGAATTTTCAGTTGGGACCCTTGTTGGAGGAATATTCATCATTGGTTGGTGTACCTATCAGGGGTGGAATCCCCTTCAACCCTGAGATGGCTTTCCCTTCAAGAAGATAAGAGAACTCAAGACAGGATTGAGCAGTTAGAGGCCAATGAAAAGAAACAACAGGAGGCTCTGCTACCAGCCCAGAAGGAGATTTCAGAGCTGAAACTCAGGGCTGGTGTGAAGAGGTCAAAGGACCAAGACAGGCACAAGAAGCTGACCACTGTTATTGCCACCAGAAACCTTCGTATCAGGAACATCACAGAGCATCCGGCTGGTCCTGTAACTGAAGCACTTCTGAAGGAGGTTAAGGAGGATGATTTTGGATTAGATGTTTGACTTCTTTGCTTGTTGCTATTTCCATTTCATGTACTTTTCTTTTTATGTTGTATTTTGACCCCTCAGGGGCATGTGTTGTAAAAAACCAAACTATGTATGATCCACCATTTGTAATGTATTTGTCAGTTTGTTTCATTTGAGTTTCTTTTCTCAAGCAACATCAAAGCATCTTCCTCAAGGTCTGGAAAGTTCAAAACCAAGAGCCAAGTCGGATACCTTGGAAAATAAATAAGCATACTGCATTGCATACTGACTTTTGTTTTGTTTTGTAGGTTTTTGTTTTGTTTGTTACTAACTCTGTTGTGGTTCAGGAATTATTGCTCGCCGTCGGGTGTTCCCTCTCAACCGTCCGTACAGGTATCCTACTCGCAACAATCTTCCTGGTATCCAAATGGACCAAGTACATCAAGATTTGACAGAGGTCAGAACCCAGATGGCTAATGAAAGGCTGGAAATGAGAAACCAAATGACCCAATTCATGGAAGTAATGAATGGCTTGGCCCAAAGTCAAGAAAGGTTGAGGGCATTGGTAGAAAGACAAACCCCGAAAGAACCCCATCTGGGAACTGGAGGGACAAGTAACAATGAAAGGGTTCAGCCTCATGTTAATCCACCAGTATATGGGCCTCATCTACATCCGGAAGTCAACATCCCGGGTAATGTGCAAGGAAATACTACTGCAGGCAGGATCTTGCAAGAAGATCCTCAAGAGGAGCAGTTCACTGTAATGGGAGCTGAGGATGAAGTCTATGATACAAGGTTTGATGAAATTGCTGAGAAGTTGAGATCTCTGGAGTCTCAAAATTCCCTAGGTTTTGATGTCATGGATATGGGGTTAGTGGATGGGGTAAGGATTCCCCAAAAGTTTAAACCCCCGTGCTTCGAGAAGTACAATGGAACTTCCTGTCCACGGACTCACTTGCAATCCTTTCTGGGGAGACTTAAAGCGTACACCATGGATGAAAAACTGTGGATGTTTTACTTTGAAGACAGTTTGACTGGGGCTTCAAGGGAGTAGTACTCACACTTGACCAGAGCTACTATCAGATGCTGGAAAGACCTAGCTGAGGCCTTCATCAGACAATACCAATACAATCTGGACATGGCTCCTAACAGAACCCTTTTGATGGGAATGTCTCAGTCCTCCAGAGAAAGCTTCAGGGAATATGCCCAGAGGTGGAGACAGCTTGTTGCTGCTGTCCAACCACCCATGTCGGAAAGAGAAATGGCCGACATGTTTATGAATACCCTGCAAGGAACATATATTGATAGGCTAGCTGCCTTTTCTTCCACCAGCTTCGCTGACGTAGTTATAGCTGGAGAAAGAATTGAGAGCCTTCTGAAGATGGGTAAGATTTCTGATAATGGTGCAAGTTCGTCTAGTAACCCCAGGAAGCCTTTTGTGGGACCTAGGAGAACTGGTGAGACGAATGCCATTCATGCTAGTAGGGGCAGACCCCAGTATGTCCACAGATAAGTAGCAGCTGTCACCATTCCAGCTCCAATTCCTCAGCAACCAGCATATCAACAACAACAACCACATTATCAACAGTAAGTTCAGTATCCGCCACAAAGGACCTACAACAACAATAACAACAATCAACAGCAAAGACCTTTTCAGCAAAGACCATCACAGGCAAATAGGGTGATTGATCCAATCCCTATGCCTTATGCCGCTTTATTGTCACAACTCCTGAAACTCAACTTGGTTGAATTAAGGACATTGGCACCACCAGATCCCTCGAATCTCCCAAGAAATTAAGATGTCAACACCAGATGTGCTTTCCATTCCAATGCACCTGGCCACAATACGGAGAAGTGTAGGGCTTTACAAATGAAGGTACAAGACCTGGTGGATTCTAAAGCCCTCAATTTCGCACCCCCTCCAAGTGTCACCAAGAATCCCATGCCAAATCATGGAGGACCAAGATTTAATGCTATTGAGGAAGACAAGCCGTCTTTCTTAATCACCAGTGTTGGACAGATTCGGACACCTCTGGTCGAAATTAAAGCTCAGCTTCTAGAGTGCCAGATGTTCCCCGGGTGTGAGTTCGGTTGTGGGTACTGCAACATTTCAGTCAACGGGTGTGATAATTTGAGAAGCGGCATAGATGGTCTTATCAAAAGTGGTATACTTCAGATCACAACAACGACGCCTACAAATCCAACAATCCCTTTGACAACAATTCCTGACTCTTCTACAACTGCAACAACAATCATTCCGACCGATTCATCAATATCATCAACAATGGCTTCATCCATCACTTCAACAAATCAAATGTCAACAACCATTTCTTCTACAACATCAGCATCCCTTTATTCAGCAGGATCTTCTACAACACCAACAACAATTAATGAAGATATCTCAGCAGTCACTATCTATTATGATCCATCAAGTGTTCCTCCAAACAACAACTTTCAACAACAAACAGTGGCACCTCCTGCCAGGTCACCAGTCACCATTTACTACGATCCGCACACCATTTCAGTACCCTCCTCTGCAGCAGTCAGTCTAGTTACTATCACAGTACCTGGACCAGTTCCATATAAAAGCAGCAATGCCATACCTTGGCATTATGGCTCTGACCTCTACTGCAACGGGGAGAAAATCACTTTGGATTCTTCAACCTCTTCTCCACAGATTGATAATGTTGGGGGAGGCGGAGGCTTCACCAGAAGCGGACACCTTTTTGCCTCACAATTGCAAAGACCTAATGCCGAAGCAGAAGCTGCTGCCAAAGCAAAGGGAAAGAGTGTGATATCTGAAGAACTAGCTGTCAAAGAAACTCAGAAGACGTCTTTTGAACAAGATGTAGACGAGTTTATGAGGATTATAAAGAGAAGTGATTACAAAGTGGTGGATCAGCTTCACCAAACTCCCTCAAAGATCTCCATATTATCCCTGTTGATGTGTTCTGAAGCTCACATGAATGCATTACTGAAAATCCTGCACGCAGCATATGTGCCCGAGGAGATCACCGTTAATCAGCTAGAAACCGTGGTAGCAAATGTCAATACCAGTCATGGACTGGGTTTTATTAATGCTGACTTAACAACTGAGGGACGTAACTACAACAAGGCTTTACACATCACTCTAGAATGCAAGGGTGTTGTTCTATCCCATGTACTGGTAGACACTGGGTCTTCACTCAATGTTTTGCCTAAGAAAGCCTTGGTGAAGCTGGAGTACGATGGCTTGGCATTACGTCCAAGTAATTTGGTGGTGACAGCATTTGATGGCTCTAAGAGATCAGTGCCAGGGGAGATTGATCTGCCTGTGATGATTGGCCCGCAGACTTTTAAAATTACCTTCTATGTGATGGACATTCAGCCGGCCTACAGCTGTTTGTTGGGTAGACCTTGGATCCATGCTGCTGGCGCTGTTACGTCTACCATTCACCAGAAGCTGAAATTCGAGTGGGAAGGCCAGATCATCACCATCTGTGGTGAAGAAGATATCTTTGTTAGCCATCTGGCTACGTATAAGTATATTGAGATGGATGGAGAAATCCATGAAACCATGAGCCAGGGATTTGAGGCCCTGAACATAAATGAAGCATCTGCTGTACTAGGAACCTCCATGACATCTTATCAGCAAGCCAGGAAGGTTGTTGAAGAGGGGACTGCCTAAGGCTGGGGCAAGCTGCTGCCCGTAGAGAAGAAGGAGGACAGATTTGGGTTGGGTTACAAACCAACTCAACAAGATCAATCAGAGGCTGCCAAGAAGCCCAGTTTTGTCAGCGGGGGAATGCTCACCCCTGATGCAGTGAACAACTTGGAAGACGAGGATGAAAGCGACCGCAACCTGGAGAGCTGGATACGTCCAAGGATCCCGGGGAGCCAAGTCCTTAACCGGTCTTCCCAGGAAATTATAAGGGTTACTCCTGCAGAGTAATTATTATTTCCTGTATTTGTAAGCATGCATCAAGTCTTGCATCTTTCCCAAGATGACAAGACTCATTTTGTAATCGGGCCATCTTGTAATTTTGTGCAAACAGATCAATCAATGAATATCGGACATCTTTTGCAAATGAATCTTTTCCTTTTCCGCTCACTATTTTTCACTTTTCTTTTTGTACAAAAAATAAAATGGCAATGTTTTCCAAAATGATAAACTTCATTTCACTTTTTTCTAAACAAGATTAAAATCAATCACTAAAATGAACAATCTAAACCCTTGCAGAGAGTGCCTTTCAGACTGCACCGACAACATCACTGCTATGGCTCCTTATGACTTTGACAATCCAATCAATCAAGCTGATGAAGGGGTTGAAGAAGATTATGAGCTTCCTGAAGAGCTAGCCAGGTTGTTAAGGCAAGAGGAGAAGGTTATCACCCCTCATCAGGAGGAGGTTGAAACGGTTAATCTTTGTTCGGAAGAAGATGTGAAAGAAGTTAAGATCGGGGCCTGCCTACAAGATTCAGTGAAAGAGCAACTGATTGAGATGCTTTGGGAGTATGTCGATGTGTTTGCTTGGTCTTATCAGGATATGCCAGGGTTGAACACTGATATTGTCATGCACAAGCTACCTTTGAAAGAGGATTGCCCACCAGTAAAGCAGAAGCTGCGCCGTACTCGCCCAGATATGGCAATGAAGATAAAGGAAGAGGTGTAAAAGCAGTGGGACGCCGGTTTCCTTGCTGTGACTAGCTATCCGCCGTGGGTTGCTAATATTGTACCTGTGCCTAAGAAAGACGGCAAAGTGAGAATGTGTGTGGACTAACGGGATCTGAACAGAGCCAGCCCGAAAGATGATTTCCCATTACCTCACATTGATGTATTGGTGGATAATACGGCTCAGTTCTCGGTATTCTCCTTCATGGACGGATTTTCAGGATATAATCAGATCAAGATGTCACCTGAAGACATGGGAAAGACAACTTTCATTACACCCTGGGGCACGTTCTGTTATAAGGTGATGCCATTCGGACTGAAGAATGCTGGTGCAACCTATCAACGGGCTATGGTAACATTATTCCACGACATGATCCATAAAGAAATTGAATGTTATGTGGATGACATGATTGCCAAGTCCCTCACAGAAGAAGACCACCTGGTGAATCTGCTGAAGTTATTCAAGCGTCTGAGGAAGTACCAACTGAAGTTAAACCCCAACAAATGCACATTCGGGGTGCGATTTGGTAAGCTGCTGGGCTTTATTGTAAGCGAGAAGGGATTAAAGTTGACCCTGATAAAGTTAAAGCCATTCAAGAGATGCCTGCACCGAAGACAAAAAAAGAATTCGGGGGTTTCTAGGTAGATTGAACTACATTTCAAGGTTCATATCTCATCTTACAGCAACCTGTGAACCCTTGTTCAAACTGTTAAGAAAAGAACAAACGGTCAGGTGGAATGAAGACTGCCAGAGGGCTTTTGACAAAATCAAGGAATACTTGCAAGAGCCACCGATCCTTATGCCTCCAGTTGAAGGAAGACCTCTAATAATGTACTTGACAGTATTAGAAGAGTCAATGGGGTGTGTGCTGGGCCAGCATGACGAGTCTGGTCGAAAAGAGTATGCAATTTACTACCTAAGCAAAAAGTTTACCGACTGTGAACAACGTTATTCACTGCTCGAGAAAACTTGCTGTGCTTTAGCGTGGGCTGCTCGCCGACTGAGACAGTATATGTTGACCGACACTACTTTATTGATATCAAAAATGGATCTAGTTAAGTACATTTTTGAGAAGCCAACACTTACTGGACGGGTTGCAAGATGGCAAATGATCCTCACAGAATATGACATCCAGTACACATCTCAGAAAGCCATCAAGGGCAGTGTACTGTCTGATTATCTTGCTGAGCAACCTATTGATGATTACCAGCCTATGAGATTTGACTTCCCTGATGAAGACATCATGTTCATAAAAGCGAAAGATCATGAAGATCCTATTCACACTGAAGGGCCCGACCCAGAAGAAGAATGGACTATGATGTTTGACGGGGCTGTTAATATGAATGGTCGTGGTGTTGGTGCGGTACTCATTACACTTAAGGGAGTTCACATGCCTTTCTCGGCGAAGCTCACCTTCAACTGCACTAACAACGAAGCTGAATATGAAGCTTGCATTATGGGTCTTGAGGAAGCCATTGACCTCTGGATCAAGACTTTGACTGTATTCGGAGATTCAGCTCTGGTAATTAATCAAACCAATGGCAAATGGTACACACACCAAGATCATCTGATACCTTACAGGGATTATACAAGGAGGTTATTGACTTTCTTTACAACGGTCAAGCTTGAGTATATCCCTCGGGACGAGAATCAGTTTGCAGATGCTCTGGCTACTATTTCATCCTGATCAAAGTTCAAGCTGCCAACTTTGTGCCTCGAATCTCAGTATCCAGACTTGACAGACCAGCATATGTATTTGCAGCAGACGTCGTTAAAGATAATAAGCCTTGGTTCCATGACATTAAGTGCTTCTTGGAGGATCAAACATACCTACCTGGGGCATCTTCCAATGATAAGAAGACTTTAAGAAGGCTTGCTGGTAGTTTCTTCCTGAACACTGATGGTTCTCTGTACAAGAGAAACTTTGATATGGTACTTCTCCGATGCGTTGATAGAACAGAAGCAGACTTGTTGATGCACGAGGTGCACGAAGGATCCTTTGGTACCCATGCTGGAGGACATGCAATGGCTAAAAAGTTGCTAAGATCAGGCTATTACTGGATCACAATGGACGCCGACTGTTGTGCCTATGCCAGAAAATGTCATAAATGCCAGATTTACGCGGATAAAGTGCATGTGCCTCCCAATCCTCTGAATGTGATGTCTTCACCCTGGCCTTTTGCTATGTGGGGCATTGATATGATTGGCAAGATTGAACCGACTGCTTCAAATGGCCACAGAATCATCCTAGTAGCCATTGACTATTTTACCAAGTGGGTTGAAGTAGCTTCCTATGCAAATGTTACAAGGCAAGTGGTAGCCCGATTTCTGAAGAGAGACATCATCTGCCGATATGGAGTTCCCGAGCGAATCATTACTGATAATGGTTCCAATTTAAACAACAAAATGATGGCAGAGTTATGCCGGGACTTCAAGATCCAACACCACAATTCTTCTCCTTACAGGCCAAAGATGAATGGCGCTGTCGAGGCAGCTAACAAGAATATCAAGAAGATTGTGCAAAAGATGGTGGTTACCTATAAAGATTGGCATGAAATGCTACCATTTGCCTTGCATGGGTACCGTACGTCAATCAGAACGTCTACTGGGGCAACACCGTATCAGCTTGTGTATGGTATGGAGGCAGTCCTACCTGTTGAAGTCGAATTACCCTCCCTGCGGGTACTGATGGATGTTAAGCTGAATGAGGCAGAATGGGTCCGGTCCCGATACGAACAACTGAATCTGATTGAAGAGAAAAGATTAGCTGCGATCTGTCATGGACAGTTATATCAGGAAAGAATGAAGAAAGCCTTCGATCAGAAAGTCAGACTCCGAGAGTACCAAGTAGGAGATCTTATGCTGAAGAGACTCCTCCCTCCTCATACAGACCACAGGGGCAAGTGGACTCCGAACTATGAAGGGCCATTCGTCGTAAAGAAAGTTTTCTCAGGTGGAGCACTGATGCTCAGCACTATGGATGGTGAAGACTTCCCGTCCCCTGTGAATTCAGATGCAGTTAAAAAATACTTCGCATAAAATGACCCGCTGGACATAAAAACAGAATGTAAGTCCAGGCAAAAATAGGGCATCCCGGCGAGTCAAAAACAGAATAAAAGACTCGGGCAAAAATAAGGGAAAAATAAACAAAAAAATGTACACCCGCTGAGTTGAAAAGCCGCATTGAACAACTCAGGCAAAAATGGGTATCCCGGTGGATTGAAAACCCGAAAGGGCGATCCACGCAAAATAAGGGAATAAGCGAACAACTGCATTCTGAATTCGTCTGTATCACTTACAACTTGGTAAGCTTCGAAAGGATCAAGCCTCTTTCAGAATCAGCCTTCTTCAAAAGGCAAGACGAGAAGAACGTCAAATGTCATACGAGTCATAGCAAAGGGGAAGCTTCTTGAAGCGTCATCAACATTGCCAACATCTTTTGTTTCTTAATTTGTAACGATGTCCTCATTTCAGGGGATTTGTTTCTTTGACTGTATCTTGCCAATTCAGGGCACACAAATTAATAAAATCAGATTTCCAGTCATGATTCGTCTCGTACATTTTATTTTTCATTTGTGAAAAATGTCCGATAAGATACTGATTGCATAAATACAGATGCTCTTTCTACTAAGAATACGTGCTTACAGGAAATATGCTTACTCCCGGGAGTGTCTGAACTCTTATGATGGAATCCGGTAAGGGATACCTCGGGATTACTTGTGCGTTTCTCTGTCTTTTCAGGATTGCAGGTATTCAAAACACAACATGGGGCATGAAAGCTTCACCCCAGCAAGCTGGCAAATCATTATCTACTCAGTCTTAGCACCGGAGGTGTTTTCTCCCCAGCTGAGTTGCCATCCATTATTCCTCCTCAGCCAAGTACAAAAGCCAGGGAACCATCTCCCTACAGAGTGTCGACCTCTACCCGGAAGAGCAACACGTGAAGAAATCACAGTAGAGTGAAGAAAGCTTCTACAAACCCAGCTGGGTCCCCCATTATAAGGATATGTCTACCAATGACTTATTCCCCAAGCAAAGTCATACATGACAGATCTACCAGTGATCTTATCCCCAGCTGGGATGTCCATTTCAAGCAGATCGGTCAGAGATCTTCGCAGCAACGGGATCCAAATCCCGGATCGGTATCTTTGCATAATCATAGAATTCACATCATATTCTCCCCACAAAGCGTAGCATTCCGTCTAATACGGAGCATTACGGCAAAAATCAAACATATTGCATAATCATAAGCCATATGTCGAACTAAACACTTGTGAATACCGACAATCCATCAATGATATACAGAAAAGTCCCCAAAATTCCCCGACAGAGAGCCCAGACATTTCTCTTACAAATACAGATACTTCCTGGCACCCGTCCGTGTCATATCCCCAGTAGAAAGCCAAAGCGTCCCCTTTACACTCACAGATACGTATACACACTTCCCTGACACCCGTCCGTGTCACCTTCCCCAACATAGTTGCCTAAACAAACACTTTGAAAGCCATACACTTGTTTATGATACACTTTCTCCGACACTCATTTGTGTTACTCATCCTCTTTTCACTCATACAGGTACTCGTCCGTATCTTGTATACACTACTTATACCCCCTCAGATTCGACACTCGATCGTGTTCTTTGTTAACCAGTTGGTACTCGTCCGTATCATCATCTCAGAACATGCGTCAAGCGTTTGTTTCTACCCGATACTCGTCCGTATCGTAGTCTTAAGGATGCTCGTCCACAGCTTTAATCTATGCACCGTGTTAAACACTTAGGTCTTCTTGAGTTTAGACACTCGTCCGTGTTTACTATTCCCCAGCAAGGTCCCCAACAAAACTTGTTAAACTATTTCCTTTCTATCTGACATTCGTCCTATGTCATGATACCTTTTCGGCAGCTGTACCCTGCCAGGTGATCGTCCTTCACCTTTGGATGACCGTCCCTCATCCTTTCCCCAGCGGAGTCTCCATTATTGGAACCCTCTTCTGTCCGACATTCGTCCTATGTCGTGACATTTTTTCGGCAGCCGTACCCTGCCAGGTGATCGTCCTTCACCCCTTTGATGATCGTCCTTCATCATTTTATCCGATGGCCGTCCCCATCGTTGATCTTGTTATCTTACATTCGTCATGTGTCATGATAAACCCCGAGAGCAGCCGTACCCTGCTAGGTGATCGTCCTTCACCTCTTGATGATCGTCCTTCATCCTACTTATCTGATGGCCGTCCCCATCATTGACCTTCTATCCGACATTCGTCCTATGTCTTGATATTTTCGGCAGCCGTACCCTGCCAGGTGATCGTCCTTCACCAATAGATGACCGTCCCTCATCTTATCCCCAACAGAGCAGCCGTCCCCTTCTAGGTGATCTTCCTTCACCTTTGATGACCGTACCTCATCACTTATTTCATTTACCTATAATCCCCAGAGAATCTTATATCTTTACCTGATGGCCGTCCCCATCATAATATCTTATATCCCCAGCTTGTCGGTCGTCCCCGTCATTGCTTGATTTCCCGCATTCTTCCCAGCATGTCGGCCACCCCCGTCATTGCTTCATCCCCAGCAGTCGTCCTCTGCTCGACGGTCGTCCTCCGTCACGCGCACTTTATAATTATACTTTATTTTCTTTTTACAATCTATATCCCTTTTCTTCTTCATTCTGTGAGTGCAAATTTTGGACTGTCTTTGGTATTCAACCACAAGTTATCTTGTTTGCCTGTTAAGCCGTCGCTTACATCCTGCACAGCTAACTCATGTTTGAATAGGGGCAGCTGTAAACACCCCAAATTTTCCCTCACCCATTCACACCATGGCTTGTGATCTTTTCATATGCATAAACTCAATCATAGCATCTCATACCACATTCTTGATTCACTGCATAGCTTCTAAGTCATCTGCATCTAGGGTTTGTGATCTGAGCAATCCAAGAGCTATTTGAGCCATTCCAAAGGTCATCAATCACTTCAAAGGGGTCCATGTATGTTCAAGCATCATATTGTATCCCCACAAAGTCAGGAAAGTCAAAAGATCACAAGAACTAAGAATGGCATGGAAGCAGAGCCAAGTTTAACTGCACAGATGACCTAGAATTAGGGTTTTTGTTTCAAAGGCCATAACTCCAATTTTTTTGGTCATTCTTGTTTCTATTGGTCTCTATATGTTACAAGGATCATGCATATCAATTTTCATGAAGAAATTCTATGGGGAAGGCATCTGATCAAGAGTTGACTTCTTGAGCAAGTCAGTGCAAAATCAGGGCATCTGAGGCCCCCAATGACTCAACCAAAGGGTGTTCATCATCATTTTGATTATGTATGATCTTTATTTGATCATAGAAGATGTTAGAAGTTCACAAAATTGAAGAATTTCAAGCCATTTGCAAAGTTGACTTTTTGGGAAAATGACTTGTAATGAAAACTTGCCATTTTGGGAAACTTTGTCAACCCTTTCTTTTTGGTTCAAAAATGATTCAAATGGGAAAACTTTGGTCATGAAAGTTGTAGAATGGATCATTCCCTTTTCAAAAATTACAAGAACTCATTCTAATTCATTTTGAATCAAAAGTTATGGCTTGTCAAAGTTGGGAAAAATCACATAATTTCAAGTTTTCTACCAAAGAGGCAAAGTTGCAAAACCACTTGCCAAGACAAATTGTGCTATCAAATGGACTTCTAACCTTTGTACAAACATAAACCAAGGCCTAAAGATCAGATTGCATCAAAAGTTTACTCATTTTCATGACTTGTGGATCAAGAAATTTCAAAAGGGGCAAAGTGGGACAAAGTTGCAAAACCTATGATAAACCCTAATCCACTTGCTGCATTGCCTCTAATCCTTTTCCATGGCTCTCCCTGATTCAAGCTGCAGCCAAGCCATGCTTTGTACCTTCACTGCCACAGCCCATACCTCTCTTACACAAAACTTGACTTTTTTGCATAAAGACCCATACCAATCACAATAGGGCACAACCACTCCACAGACCTATCCAAGAGTGATAAGTGGACCAAATGCATCATAACACACCTCACACACAAGCATGAAACCTCTCATAAGCCATAGTTCAAGAAACTCACCTCTTATGCACTTTCCTTCGAATCTGATCACACAAGCATCAAACACCAAAACAAACTTCACCAAATCACTCACCATGATCCTCTGATCATTTCCCACCCCTCACTTGCCCCTGAAACCACTGCAATCAAAAATACGATTTTCACACTCCCTTGGCCTGAGCTTCTGCCAACTCTCTCTAGAGGCCATATAAACTCCAGCTAAGTGTCAAAAGCTTCAAAGGAGGATCATTGGAGCTTGTTTGAACCAAAGAAGCAGCCAGAAAGTCCCTGTTTCGAAAGCTCAATCTCAGGTAACATGATGAACAAATTTTCCAGAACTTTGATTTCTTGTTAAAATGTTGTTCTATATGTTACCCTGATCATGGGGATCTATTTATTTTTGAAAATGAGCCAGAAACAAGCATGTTATGATGTTCTGAAAGTTTGCCCGTAAAAATGTTTTTGCTTGTTTCCTTTGATTCACGAAGAATAAATGTTGTTTGATTTAGGGTTTATGTTTAGTGATGTTCATAGGTTGAGTCTGGAGAGTTTTGTGAGGTTTTGATGCGTTTTGAGAGAGATTGAGATTTTGGCTTGCCGGAGAAGATGACCGGAACACTGTTCCGGTCATCTGAAAGTGATTAGGGCACAAGATTAGGGTTTAATCATAATTAGTGAGATTTGAATTCTGGCCGTCCATTCGCGCGCGCAGTCAATTCCCGCCCCCTTGGTTTTGAATCTGGACCCTTGGATTGTTTGACTTTCCCATTTTCTCATTAAAATCATTTTTAATTCATTTGTTTTTTATTTATTTTGTACAAATTTTTAAAAAATAGTTAAAATCATCTAAAAATTATGAAATTTTTTGTCAAAGGTTTCATGAATTTTCAGAACTCAAAAATATTTTTATTTTTATTTTTTGCATAAAAAACTATTTTTAAATCATTTAAATGTTTATTTTTAATTAGTTAATGAAAATTAATTAATTAAAAATACATTTAGGTATTTAAAAATCACAAAAAATTTCGTGTTGCATTTAGGAACATTTAGAAACATTTTCCAACCCTCAAACCAAATTTCTTTTTTGTTCTTGATGCCTTTTGATCATTTTCAATGGAATTAAATTCATTTTGAGGTAATATTTTGGTTCAAACTTTGAAAAATCATTTCTACCTAACCTTTGAGAGTTGGATGATGATTCTTTTTGCATTGCATCTTGTATAGCATGTAGTTTATAGGATAAAATTGGTTTGATTTGATCTTGCATTTTCATTTTGTTTGGCATTTTTCTTTGTGAGACACCCCAAAACCCTATCAATCTTAGGAAATTCATAACTTTCACTAGGATAGGAATTGGATCCCCTCCTTTGGGCAGTGAGTTTGTGTAGGTTTAGGGTATCTTTGATTGAATTTTCAAATTTTTATCATGTTGTTTGCTTCTGGTTTTGGATTTTTGCCTTGCATGATGCATGAAACCCTAATTTGTGCCTTCTTTTGCATCCATTTCTCATTTGCTTGCATTCATTGACTTGCCATGACATTTTGTGCATTCATTTGATTCATGATACATCTTAGGACATATTAGAATCATGTTTGATCATTTCATCTTTCATTTGCCATGTTGTATGTCATTTGCATTTCATAACTTTTCATGTATTGTTCATGGTTCTAAGCATGTCTCATTTGCATCTTTGTGCTTGTTTGATCATTCTCTTACCTTGCCTCATGTTGATATCATCTCTTAGCATCATTAACTTCATGATCTTGCTCCTGGTTTTGGTTTGCATCATCATATTTCATCTCATTTGTATTGCATTTCATTTCTTTTGCTAACATTTCAGGTGGTAAGTTGTATTGAGAAGTGAATTTGCCTTCACTTCTCACAATCTCTTTTCATATCTCCTATGCATCATTGCTGCATTTTTGTATGTGTATTGGATTGAGCTTGCTCATTCTTGTTCATCTTACCTTCTTTCTTCAAGCAACTTGTCTTCTTAAGTGAAGCAAGTTGTTTTGCTTCTCTTGCTCCTTTCACCTGCTTCCTGGTGGTTTCTCTGAAGTTTTCTCCTCTTAAGCCTCACAAAACCTAGGACAACCAAGCATGATAATAATTAGGGTTTGGATTAGTCCCCCATTTAGTTTTACCTTTGTGTCATCTTTGAGTCTTCTCTTCCCATCTCATAATCAGGGACTAAACCCTAAAGGCTTTAAGGCTTTGTGATTAAGCTTATGCCTGCATCCTTCTATTAGGATGGAGTGTATAACTTTAATCCTAAGTGTTAAACCCTTAATGTGTTTAACTCCTTTAATCAATCCATCTAATAATCATCAAGACATCAAGCTTGTAACTTTGGCCTTGCATTAGGGTTCTAATTCTTCCTTAATTGGTTAAGAAGGACTAACCCTAGTGTTAATGGACAAGTCCCCCTCAAGTTGTCTTACAAACCATAAAATTCACTTCTTAATCTTATCATTAACTAAAATCCACTTAATAAAGGCTTTGTTTTGTCATGAGTTTAATCCCTAATCATGGATTAAGTTGAGGAGCTTTTCTCAGCTTAAATGTCCTCATCTATTATCCTTCTATTAGGATGCTGTAATGAGTCCATTTAATCCTTGATTATGGCTTAAACTCATTACTTAATACTAAACAAAAACAACAAAAACATCTAAATAAACAACAAGTAGGTTAATGATCTTAATCCTACTTCAGGGTGATTAAGTGTGAGATGCTGACTTCACACTTAAGGTATTCTCATTACCCCTAATCAGAGGGAGGATGTTATGAGTTTACTAACCCATTGGTTTAGGCTTAAGCTCATTAACTTATGACAAACTTCCAAAAGCAATAAAAGACTGAAAATACAAAAACAAACAATAATCGTCTCCTACGGGATTCTTTTCTCATCTCACTCACTCACAAGCGAGAACTTGCTTCTTCCGTCTAATGCAAGACAGTTTGCACCTGAGCCAGACAGGTCATACACTTGAGCATAGACAAGTAGGCAGTTCACAAGTCAATTTATCTTTCAGTCTCTTTGAGTCGAACTACGGTGTTCTGACTTCCTCATTGCACGAGAGGATACGTAGGCATAACTTAACAGTTATCGAACAAAAGTCTCTGTATATTCCCCCTCCTTTCAGCATTATTCTTCAAGCCTCATGATCTTGAGCATTCCATTCATTTCTTACCCTGACACTGAACATACTACACTTCACTTTTTTTCTTTTACACTGACACTTGCATTCTTTCCAGCTTTGATACACAAATTGCACTGACACTACCCCTTTAAAACACAAATCTTTTAAGCGTGGATCCCGTCGAGTACGGCGGACAATCTGCGTGCTAATACCTTCCCAGGTTGTAATCAACCCCCTTTCTCAGTCTCTCTGGTTCGCGACCATCTTATCCATATATCTTTCTAGGTCTATGCAGCATTACCTTTCCTTCGGGATAAAAATGCCTAGCTGGCGACTCTTGTCTTTCTGAGTTCACCCTTGTGTGTCCTCTCTCCTTTTCGCCAACCGTTCGCGTCTGTACCCCTCTTGACCAGGTGTCATTTTGGTGGGAGCGACAACATGTAGGATGTTATGAAGCTCACTTGAGGCCTTGGAAGTTCATTTAGCCTGATGAAATCCAAAACCCTAGTTTAGGGTGCATTGTTTAGGAGGAGGCTTTGTCTGAGGGAACTTCCAAGCTTTCTGACTAATTGTGAACCTTGTGAACCTCTTGGGATACCTTGTGAACCTTATGAACCTTGTGAACCTTGTGAACCTCTTGGGACACCTTGGTACACAATGCATTGACTAGGGGAGGGAAAATTTTGGGGTGCAGCAGCTGCCCCTGTTCAATTTTCTGAAACCTGAGGAGTTAGATTTGGCCGGTGCGTAAAGTAACATTGCTGATTGGTTGTATATGCTTGAATGGGCTTAAAGATGCCACTCAGAGGAACTGGAGATGGGCTTATAGATGCCATCCATAATATCAGAAGGTGATAGTATCTTTATGTTGTCACTGGATATCAGTACTAGGTCTTCGTATAGGCCGTCTCTGAATCATTCCTGTAACATGGTTTGAGTTGAATGTCAGCATTATATCTTCGTATAGATCGTCTCTGCATTATCTCTAGGGAAAAAGAATATCCTTCATTAAGTGTCAGTACTTAGATTTTCGTATAGATCGGCTCTAAACCATCTTTAGGAACATACTTTAATTTAAGCATCAGAATCAAATCTTCGTGGCGGTCATCTCTAAATTGCTTCTGGTACTATCCTGGGCTAAGTACAAGATCTTCGTATCGATCATTTATGTATCATAACAAAGACAAACTGTTGAATTGACCATTAGAAATAAATCCTCGTAGCGATTATCTCTTCTAGAAGTATCCCGGATCAGGTACTAGATTTTCGTATAAACCATTTACGTACCATCCTAAGGACAATAAGAATATCAAGATTAAGTCTTCGTGGCGATTATCCCTGAACTTCTTCTGAAAGAATCTCTTGGATTAAGTGCTAGATCTTCGTATAGATCATTTACACATTATCCCAAAGATAGTTGACTATCAGAAATAAATCTTCGTAACGATTATCTCCTTTGGAAATATCCTAGATTAAGCACTAGATCTTTGTATAGATCATTTACGTACCCTTCCAAGGACAAAAAGAATATTAGGGTTAAATCTTCGTGGCGATTATCCCTGAACTTCTTCTGAAAGAATCTCTTGGATTAAGTGCTAGATCTTCGTATAGATCATTTACACACTATCCCAAGGATAGTTGACCATCAGAAATAAATCTTCGTAACGATTATCTCCTCTGGAAATATCCTGGATTAAGCACTAGATCTTCGTATAGATCATTTATGTACCCTTCCAAAGACAACTTGAGCATCGGGATTAAATCTTCGTGGCGATTACTTCTGAATTGCTTCTGGTAATATCTTGGGCTAAGTACAAGATCTTCGTATCGATCATTTATGTACCATCCCACAGATAAACTGTTGCATAGACCATTAGAAATAAATATTCGTAGCGATTATCTCTTCTAGAAATATCCCGGATTAGGTAATAGATCTTCGTATAGACCATTTGCATACCTTCCCAAGGACAAAAAGAATATCAAGATTAAATCTTCGTGGCGATTATCCTTGAACTTCTTCTGAAAGAATCTCTTGGATTAAGTGCTAGATCTTCGTATAGATCATTTACACACTATCCCAAAGATAGTTGACCATCAGAAATAAATCTTCGTAATGATTATCTCCTCTGGAAATATACTGGATTAAGCACTAGATCTTCGTATAGATCATTTACATACCCTTCCAAGGACAACTTGAGCATCAAGATTAAATCTTCGTGGCGATTACTCCTGAATTGCTTCTAGTAATATCCTGGACTGAACATTAGGTCTTCGTATAGACCATTTATGTGTCATCCCAAGGATAATTTGTATTGATTATCAGAAATGAATCTTCGTAGCGATCATCTCTGAATTGGTTGATAGTGTTTATCTACCTGCAACTATCCTGAAAAGGAAAGGTTAGTTTATGCAAGATTATTTGATGTATGTATGTATGGCATGATGCTCTTAAGTAAGAATGTCATATGGATTATGGATGCGTATGCTGTGATATGATGTAAATGATGTATGTATGAACCATGTAGTCTGAAGTGTCTGGGTATCTCTGTATAACAACTGTTGGCTGGGGAAAATAAATCTTGGTTCGTTGCTGAGGAACATGAGGACTTCGTTCCCGTCTTGTTTAATAATATGGTACTTAGAACCTCCCGTCTTTGTTCGTCGTACTTCTTATTGAAGGAATAAATTCCTGAATATCCTGACTGAGGATAAAAGAGATGGACATAGATCCGGGAGACTAAATTCTTCGGAGGATATGAAACTACTTGAAGACTTCGTCGAGTGGGAAGCATAAGATATTACTTGAAGAGTTATGTATGGATATCCGTAAAGATTACCCTGTGGGGATGAACCGGCGAATCTTTGTTGAATTCCTACCTCCGTTCGTTCTTAGTAAATGCTTTTATTGTATTTTATGCATTTCTGGTAAACATCAATCATATCCAAAAGCATATATACATTCAAACATAACCAACAAACGTTTTTCGCTTTAGTAAAATGGGAAAAGTAACCCTGAATAAAGAGGGAAAAGTAAAGCTGAACTCGAAAACAGAATCATTTCAACTTTGAGAGTGTATAACCAATTGTATTTAGAGCTCCTGAGATTCTTAACTTTCCTGAATACCTTCCCAGAAATCCTCATAGCTGGATCTGAAGACATGATACTAACCCTATCTGATACTACTGGGTAGACAGTTAATTTCCACAATGGCTACTGCTGAGAATCCAATATCAAGGTAATACAATGAGAGGGACGTGTCTTCAAATTGTGATGGACCATATACGCTCTGGGTATTATATTTGAAAAGAGAGCATTGCCCCTTGGTTGAGGATGAATTATCCCATAATGGAAGTATCTGAATGTAGTTACCTCAAGAGAAATAAGCAGAATGCCCCATAATAATATGCCCCTGACATCATGAACTTTATAATGCTACCCTTGGTAATTCAAATATATAAGGAGATCTTCCCCTGGCTATTAAGCATTGTTGAATCTGGACCTGATTGCCCCGAATGAATTGAACAGTAACTTGGTATGCCCCCTTGATTGGGAAACAGTGATTATGCCCCTGGCATTATGAACTCTGTAATGTTACCCTTGGTAATTTAGATAGATGAGGAGATCTGCCCCTAGCTACTTAAGCATAGTTGAATCTTGACCTGATGCCCCAAATGAAATAGGTAGTATCATGGTATGCCCCAATGATTGGGAAGCAGTGACTATGCCCCTTGTATACATTGGCTTTTATTCAGGAAGCAACTTTGTCTATCAGAAGGACTTTGGTTTATTGAACATTCATCCTGTAAGTTTCTCTATTTGTCAAATACTTAGGTATATGCAAACAAATATATTCACAAATGCAATGCTTATGTCTGTCCTGAAGTTTTGAAAAAGAGTTATTTTAGAAAAACAATTTTTATGAAAACTGTGATATTAACTCAAGTTTTATAATAAGCCCTAAAGGAGTTAGGATACATTTTTGTGGAAATACGCTTTCAAACTAACCATGCTTCAGTTAGGACTTTTAAAGGGTTATAACGTGGCCCGGTTCACGGTTTAAGAAACAAAGGATAAATGCTCAAATTTTATTTGTACCCAACCCATTCTTCGTGATGTTCTTCAGTCCTATGTTCGGTTAACTTATGCATTGAGGTTCCAAAGTAGTTTGGAATTGTAACACTGACATTTTTGATGGTTCAGAAAAAAATTTGATCATTCAGTCATCTTTCTTTGTTGAGGATTTATAATGACTTTTTTCTCTTTTGACTTTATTATCCCTTCTCTTTTCCTGAACTGTTTATTTCAAAGTTACAGTCGGCGGGATGTCTTAATTTTTTTTACTAAGTCTCCTTCATAGGTTTTGACATAGTGGGTTTTTCTTTTGCTGGATATTGACTGTCAGGTTTAACGATTATAGAGAACCATCATTAGTTGTGTACAACACAGATAATTGGCATATTTGAGTTAACCGAGTAGCTACCCTTCCCCAGGTGATGAATAAGGGTTTTAATTTGTATGAGAATGAAAAACTCCTACTTCATAGGCTCAAAAAGGGATGACTAGGGATTAACTTCCTTATATCTCCACTGTTTAGGAATTGAAACAATGCATGTACATCGTCAGCATAGTCTGTTCAAAAGCATACTGCATAAGATTATGGTATTGTTTTCGTCATCCTCCCTCTACAGGCTCATAACTTTATCAGGAGTTAAATATCACAAAATAGAAATAAGAAGCTTAGTTTAAATATAGTGAAACGAATGGATTGATTCAAGACAAACATATGCAATGCATTATTGAAAACAAAGTCTGACATAATAGTAAGTGTCTAGGAAAACAAAAGAAATTACAAACGAAAATTCAAATGTTCTCAAAGCCTCTTCCTCTAAACTCGTCACTCCAGTTATTTGGAAATTTTGATGCTTGATGGATGATAGAAGAACTCAACCTTGCCTTATGGCGTAACCTCGAGTATTCCTTCGTCAATTAGGTCTTGAATCTTATTCTTCAATGCCCAACAATTATTAGTGTCGTGTCCGGGACTGTCGGAGTGGTACATACACCTTGCTTTGGGATTATAGCGAGGAGAAGAGGTATTAGGATTCTTAGGAGAATTTTCCAAGGAAATTAGCTTCATTTCCAACAAGAATTGTAGCATTTGTGACATTGGCGTGTTGAATTTGATGAACTGTCTTTTATATTCCTTATGTCGAAGTGGATTAATCTTACAAGATCTTCCTTCTTTCATTGAAGAACAATCAGTGGTAGCCTGTCTCTTTCCTTCTCTTATCCTTACTTTCCTTTCAGCCAAGTCAGCTTATTTCAATGGAGGTTGACTGATGATTAGATTCCCAACTTCGTTATGTCGAAGCTTATTGACAAAGCTTCTCAGCTCTTCTTGCCCCTGGGCCAAACTCTGGATAAGAGCCATTTGGCCATTCATCTGGATCCTCATCTCTGCCATCTCAGCTTGTAGTTGTTTCAACTGATCATCCTTGTTATCCTCAGGATTCTTCTTCTTCATGTCCTTAGAGAGGAGTGCTTTCAACTCTTCTCGCCCCTTGGACAAATTCAGAATCACTTCTTGAAACTGAGCATTCTGAGCTTGAAGATCTTTGAAAGATTGTTCGAGAGCCATTTCTGCTGAAATAAACAGCGAGAAGATGAGAAACCTGTTGTGACAACCTGTCATGCAATGATATGGTATGTAGATGCATATGCAATGTTTTCAAGGACCGTAGAATTTACATTTGTTAAACAAACGGAAATAAAACTTTTATTAGTAAATGTTAAAATTATTTTTCCCATTGGGCTTACAATGAAGGGAAATAAGTACAAAAATGGGGTTTTAAGTCTCCCATGGACGTTTCCTCTTTGTATGGAGGTATGTGTTGAGGTTCCGCTCCTCGTGAAGTTGCTTGGTCAGCTCCTACACTTTTTCTTGGCTAATCCTGAATTGAGCTTCGAAGGTATTTCTTTGTTCCTTCAGTTGGATCCAGGATTTCTGCAATTTTTCCAGGTTAGTGGGCATGTCTGGATCAAGGATGGTATAAGGAGTATCTCCTTCTGCAACAGGTTCCATAGTAACTGGTAGAATAACATGATATGGCATCATAAGAGTCTGAGCACAAGATCGCACCCATCTGAGGTAAGGTTCCATAGGAATGAAGTACTTTGGTTCCAGAGTTTTGTTGTCAACCTTGTTCACTTTACCCCAAGCTCGTATGAACCTTTGATGGTAACCTTTCAGATCGTTGTCGTAGTCGAACACAATTCCTTGAATAAACATGGCATGAGGACCATTGCTCCGAGCATAACCAAACTGACGTAGAGCTAAAGAAGGATTGTAGGTAATGTCCCCTCTTATGACAAGGAGTGGCACATTGGGGAATTCCCCACAATGGTCAATGATAGTAACATTCTCCATAGATCTAGAACACCAATGAATGTCTGAATGAGAAAGTGACATGATCCTTTTAGACCACCTTAACCCTTGTTCATTCTTCATCACTGATCGAGGAAGGTGAGAAATAAACCACCTAGACAATAGCGGTATACAACACATCATAGTTCCTCATGCCTTCGTAGTACGGGTATGAAGAGAGTGTAAGATGTCTCCAAGTAATGTAGGCACTAGATTATGAGTCAGAAATATGTTGATGGCGTGTACGTCTATGAACTGGTCTGGATTAGGGAACAAAACTAAGCCATAAATTAATAAGGCTAAGATCTCCTCAAAAGCATCATAGCTCATAGCCTCCAAGAATACCTGAGCTTTCTCCATCAATACCTTAGGAAGAATACCCTTAACTCCGCTTCTTGTTTCTAGGACAGTGTCTGATTTCTTCAAATGTAAGGCTGCAGCAATAACCTCAGGTTTAGGCTCTTTTTCTAAGCCTGTGAAGGGTCTCTGATTAAGGATATGTATACCCAATAGTTTGGAGAATTCTTCCATTGTAGGAACCAGGTGATAGTCGGGGAATGTGAAGCAATGATGTTTAGGATCAAAGAACTGAAACAGGATACTCATTGTGTCTTCATTAAACCCTGAAGTGACTAGATCCAGTAGGTGACCATGCCTCTTGATGAATTGGGAGTTTTCAAAAACTTGAGAGACCAATTCCTTAAGCTTAGAAGGTATTCCTACAAAGTTGATCCGGATAGTATTCCTACGAGCAGAAGCCATGACCTGCAACAAAGAACAAAGATAAATCCTTTGGTCCTTGAAATGGTTAGTGAAAATGCTATGCTTATGATGCATGATATCATGATGTTATGCTCAATCACAAACATGTGGCACACACGAACAAGTCACACAATAGCCCTAGGTTTGAAGGCTTGCATGAGGTTTAAAGGTAAGTACCTTCCCTTAAAGTTTAAATGGTTCATCCTGTCCTATAAAGTAACCAGGTTCTAAGGGATCTCAATATCATTGATCCTTCCCAAGGGTGGTTGTTTAGTAGGAAACTTACTTGCCAACCAAAACCCTCCAAGTTTAGGATCTCAATGAGTGTAGCATCGAGTATCAACCAACTTCAGTCTTCACCAAAGCCGGCTATCTCACTACTTTCTAAAGGCCAAGATGGGATGACTAGGGTTCTAAAAGTCAGTTAGTGTATTGACAACATATGGCAGCCTCATATTATCCTCAACTTACTTAAGGAACATAAGCACCAACCAAGAAGTCACACTAACTATGGCCACCAGATCAACCATATCGGTATACGCCGTACAATTTCCTTGGTCTATTTCCATTTACCTAAGGTATACTAGTTGAGGATACTATTTCACACATAAAGCCCAACAAGTAATATAAAGCAAACAAGGCAAACAATTTAAGTGATCTAATTCCTAAGGGTACCCCTCTTTTACTTAGTAACTCCCCAACAGAGTCGCCAGTTCTGTAATACGGTGGGAGAACTAACTTTTTAGTCATATTGCGGATAGCAAGAGTCGCCACCGACTTTTATTTTATCCAAGTGGAAAGGACATAAAAGAACAGGAAAGACCTATTTTAAAAGACTTGAATTCGGTGGGTAGGTTATATAAAGGGAAGGTGTTAGCACCCTTTATATCCATGGTTATCCATGGGCTCTTAGTTACTTAGCTCACTTAAATTATTTTTGAAAAGTGTAGTGTGTGATTAGAAATTTTTCTAAGTACTTTGTAATGATCCTCGTATGGATGTATACAAAGCCTTGTTTTGAAAAATGTTTAAGAAAGTGAGGTGTAAAAAGTATTTTGAAATGTAAGCAAGCAACTATGTGGTACCTACCCTATATTAAGTCCTTCATGTTCTCGTATGTTCTTTCAATGGTAAGACTATCCCTAATATTAAGGAATAGGTAGTCATTACCTTGGATTTTATTAAGGAACAAGCGTAGGGTCATCGTATGGTCATAGAAGGCAACTTAAGGGGTGTCTTTAGCAATTCGTAGGGACTATCATCATTTATTCAAAGGGACAAGATCATTATCGTAGGCAACCTCGAAGGGACTTGATCTTTTAAAGTGAAGGGACTATGATGATTTATACTTGAAGGGACTTTGCTTAAGACACCCATATATTCGAGGGACTTGACCATATTTAAAGGCAACCAAGAGGAATACCCTAGGAAGTGAAAGATGGCGATCAAAGATCGACTTACGTGTGTGAGTGTTTTATTTCAAATATTTAAATTAATTTTCTAAATTCAATTTAATTCATTTAATCTATTTACTCCCTAGGTTTACTAACCACACAGTTAAATAAAGTAAATAAAATACGGAAATATAAAATCTACATTATTATATGGCTGGGGCAGTTACATAATTATATGGCAAAAAATTAAACTACACTATTACAAGAGAGGAACAATTACACAGTAAAAATATAATACACATGAATAGCATAAAAATGAGCGACAAAGGTTCATAAACTAGGTTGAAGGTTTACAAAAGTTTAAGGTTTTAGGTTTATAAAAAAAATTAGGGTTTTGGTTTATGAAAATTTTTAGGGTTTATCTAAAAAATTAGGTTTTGAAAAAAAATTAAGGTTTAAAAAAAAAGAAAAAAAAAGGGTTAGAGAATTATAAATATTAGGTTTAAAATTAGCTATTTAATCTAAAACCTACATTAAGTGTTATGAGAGAAATAAAATGATTTTTTAAAGGAAAAAGAAAGAAGTTATTATTTTTTTTGTAAAATATTTATTTATTTTATTTAAAAAATATATTAACATTTTATGAGAAAACTATATTTTATTTATTTTATTTGTTAGAAAAAAAATTTAATTGAATTAAAATGATAAATAATATATGAAAAAATAGAAAATGTGTAAAAGGAAAAGAAATAGCCAAAATACCTAGGGTGGGATTTGAACCCACGCCCTAGGCTTTTCCCATGTTGGTCCAGCCTTCTTGCCACCAGGCCACTTGCGTTGTTGTGATATATGATGGAGCCAATGCATTAAATATTAAACCTAAAAATGAACATAAAAGTTAACAAAATAAAGGACCTGGGAATCGAACCCAGGTCTTAGACATCACACGCGCGTATCATTACCACTGGATCACCTGCACAGGTTTGAAATACTTATAAAACGAAAATAATAAAAAAAACAAAACAAGATTTGAATTTTTAAAATTAGCGCCAGATCTTCATCTTCTTCCTCAGCTTTCCTGCGAAATCCCTTATGAAATCACCTACGATTTTTCTTGCGACCAAAACCTGCAAATATCATACCACTTAAGATACTTGCAATTTCATCAAATTAATAGTACCAATATGTTCATTGCAGTTCATACAATATAAATGTGTCCTTTAAAATCATTTATATGGCCTATATTGCAAAAACCCAAACTCGAAAGTAAAACCCTAACAATGGCATTTCACACATCAGGCCATGAAGCTTCGTTTAAACTACCCAGAAAGTATGGTTAGATGTGTGAGATCGAAAAAAGTTTAAAACACACGTAAAACGAATTAAGTCATGGCGTATGAAGATGTTTTGAATGATGCAATTGATGGTATTAACATCAAGAAGGTCTAGGGATCATGTTTAGATCATTAGAATACCTTGATACAACCTGCAAATGACAAGACGAAAATCAAATTTTTTTGTAAAATTTTGAAGATGGTAATGATGCTTTTTGGTTCTGGAAAAACCTCCTCTTGTTTGTGTTATGACCAAGGCTTTATAGAGAATCCTTCTAGGTTAAAACTTTGGGCTTTTTATCATGGATTTACATTGCTTGATTATGACGAAATCCCACTTCTATTTTTGTCAAAAAATCAAATATATCATTTCCATAACAAGTTTGCATGAAATTGGATGGTTTTGAATCAACTTAAATGTTATTTAAAAACTTCTAGAAGAAGAATCCAATCAAATATTCATATTTTCATATTTTATTTTGATTTAAAATGAATTTTAATGAATAAAATCCAAATAAATTATAAATAAATTATAAAAATTAGAAAATACTTGGATTGGGTCGTGTTTGATGTTATCATGAAGATTGGGTTGCAATTTGGTAGGCCCATTTGGCAAATTTTGGTTTTAAGGCTTCATTTGCTTTGTATACCTCCCAAACTTTTCCCAACTTTGAAAAGGCACAAATCCATCAATTTTAAGACTATGAAGGTGTTCTTGGACATTTTGGAAAGCTTAGAGAGTCCTCTAACCAACCTCTTTGGTATCATGTCCATATCCTTTACCATTTTCAAATTATGCCCTTTGGAAGATGTTGACTTTTTGTTGACTTTTAAAATGACCTATAATGTTTTAGCTCATACCTTCCAAATGAAGCATTTTTAGGCTTGGCTTTTGAGACACAAAGTTGTAGAGAATTCAATTTCCTTCAAAATTTTCTTTGGATGGAAAATGTTTGATGAAGCATGTGAAATTTATGAAAGGTCAAAGTTCAGTTGACTTTTCCTGTGAAAACCCTAATTTAGAAACTCTTGATTCTTGAGGATCTGAAATCTCCTTGATGAATCATGATCAACCTTGGATCAAATGATGAATTTTACTTCATAAACTTGATGTTGGCCAAAATCATGAAGTTTGACTTTGGTTTGACCACAATTGACCTTAGTTTGACTTTTTAACCACTTTGACTAATTTTTGCATATCTGATCATCTGACTGAGCAAACCTTTTGGGAAAGCTTTGAAACTTGTCATAGGGATTCTTGAAGACATGTAGGATGTTATGAAGCTCACTTTAGGCCTTGGAAGTTCATTTAGCCTGATGAAATCCAAAACCCTAGTTTAGGGTGCATTGCTTAGGAGGAGGCTTTGTCTGAGGGAACTTCCAAGATTTCTGACTAATTGTGAACCTTGTGAACCTCTTGGGATACCTTGTGAACCTTGTGAACCTCTTGGGACACCTTGGTACACAATGCCTTGACTAGGGGAAGGAAAATTTTGGGGTGCAACATTGAGCATAGGCAAGCAAGCAGTTCACAGTCAATCTTTTTCAGTCACTTATGTTCCATCTCTCTACCTTTCTCCCTTTAAGTTACTTATCTTCTTAGGAAGTAAGTAACTTATTCTTATGTTTCTTCCTCCTTTCATCTGCTTCTTCCATTACTAGCTTCCTTGAAGATCTTTCTCTAAGCCTCATAAACCATAGGATATCCAAGCATGATAATAATTAGGGTTGTGATTAGTCCCCCCTAGCTTTTCACCTTTGAGTCTCCCAGAGTCTCTCTCATCATCTCAATAATCAGTTAGGGTTATGCATGCATCCTTCTCTTAGGATGAACTGTATAACTTTAATCCTAAGTGTTAAACCCTTAATTTGTTTAAACCTCTCAATCAAATCACTTAATAATCACCAAGACTTTATCTTGTAACTTTGACCTTACATTAGGGTTCTAATTCTTACTTATGGTTAAGAAGGACTAACTCTAGTGTTTAATGGACAAGTCCTCCTCAAGTGGTCTTACAAACTTAAAATCCACTTCTTAATCTCATCCCTTAATCAAAATCCATTTATAAAGGCTCGTTATATAATGAATTTATTCCCTAACCATGGATTAAGTTGAGGTATCTTCCTCAACTTAGGTGTTCTCATCTATTATCCTTCTATTAGGATAGTGTAATGAGTTCACTAATCTGTGATTAGAGCTTAAACTCATTACTTAACACTAAAAAAAACCCAAAAAAAACATCTGATTAATCACAAGTAGGTTAATGATCTTAATCCTACATCATCATGGTAATTAAGTTGAGATGCTTATCTCATACTTAAGTAGGCTCATTATCCCTAATCAGGGAGGATATAATGAGTTTTCAAGCCTTTGATTTAGGATTAAGCTCATAATCCTATGCAAAACACCAAAAACAATAAAAAACTGAAAACATAAAAACAAACAATAATCGTCTCCTTCGGGATTCTCTTCTCATCATACTCATTCATAAACAAGAAATTGCTTCTTCCGTCTAATGCAAGAAAGTTAGCACTCGAGCCAGACGAGTCATACACTTGAGCATAGGCAAGCAAGCAAGCAGTTCACAGTCAATATTTTTCAGTCTCTTTGAGTCAAACTACGGTGTTCTAACTTCCTCATTGCATGAGAGGATACGTAGGCATAACTTAACAGTTATCGAACAAAAGTCTCTTTGTCTTCCCCCTCTTTCAGCATTCTTTCTAAAGCCTCAGTTCCTGAGCAATTCACCTTTTACACTGACACTTGTATATTCTTTTCTTAGCTTTTGCACACAGATAGCACATACACCTACCCCTTTAAACACAATCTTGTAAGCATGGATCCCGTCGAGTACGACGGACAATCTGGGTGCTAATACCTCCCCAGGTTGTAACCAACCCCCTTTCTCAGTTTCTCCGGTTCGAAATCGTCTTATCCATCTCTTTCTAGGTTTATGTAGCATTACCTTTCCTTCGGGATAAAAATGCCTAGCTGGCGACTCTATTCAGTTCACCTTCTTTTCTCTTTTCGCCGACCGTCTGCGTCTGCACCTGGAGGCAAATCTTCGGGAGCGACAACTTGGCGGCTCTGCTGGGGAAATAGATTATTGCAACCAGGGCTTCTGGTTCTTTTTGTGGGTTTCTCCTAGCGCTTGTTTGATTTGTGTTTATGGGGGTGTTATGTGCTACTTGTGCTTTTTGTTTATTGCTTTATTTATTGCTTTCTGCACAACTTTATTTATTGCTTTATTTATTGTTTTTATGCATTTCATATTATCATCATATCACCTGTGCGAGATCTGTTGTTTTCCTTGGTGGGAGGATTATTGAGTGAGTAAGGTTCCATACCGGGAGCCTGAGTGACACATAGGATAGAGTGGCTTCATATTCTTTCCCATTCCATTTCGGTCTGGTGCGGGAATATGAAACACGATTCAGACATGTGTTTCTTCTTGAGAACTCTGTGCTACAGATTTCCTATAGTACTAGGGCTATCTGGGAAGCCTGATAAGTCTGGATGACCTTTTTATGACCTCCAGCATCTGAGGTAAACATTGTACCTCCGGGTTAGAAGTGTTTACACTTCTCATAACTGATCCAAGTATGAGGATCCTTGTTCTAGAACAATACCTGTGAGGGGGTTGTGATGTTTACAGGTTTGTAGGAACCCTTGGCCTCATCATACCCTGTTACCAGTTTTGTTTTAAGATTGCACCATTTTGGATTGTTCTTGTGAAACCCTGGACTTGTGACTCTTTATTTGAGTCCCCCACCTGGTTACTGGTTTTCTAAGCCTTCATCCGGACTTATGAACACACATGGACCCTATCAAGACAGATAACAGATCCAGCACTTGATCACAAACCCTTGCATATCATTTTGCATACATCATTTGGTATCATTTAACATTTGTCTATTTGTTTTACAGGGTATCCACATCTTAACATTGGTTTGGTTTTGACCTATTATACTGTTCAGATTCCTTTAGCTATCTGCATCAGCCTTCTTCATCAGTTATCTTCATCGAAGATCCTTTTTAGTATCTTCTCCAGCTATCTTCAGCAGTTTTCTCCAGTATTTCTCCTCATTCTTTTTCATCAGCATCCATTGTCAGCATGGACCCATCCAGGAAGAGCAACATTACTTATCACTTTTTTGAGCCCACCCTGGTAGGTATCAAACAGATTCAGACTCTCATCACTCCTGATCATGTCCCTTTATTCAGGGAACATTATGGTGATATTATGGACATGATCATGGACTTGGATGCCTCCGAGAGGAGCATGATCCACACCTGTCTTCAGTTCTATGACCCTCCTCTCAGATGTTTCACTTTCCCAGACTTCCAGTTGGGCCCTATGCTAGAGGAGTTCTCCATGTTGTTAGGTATCCCCATCAGGAGAGGGATTCCTTTCAACCTTGAGATGACTGCTCCCAAGAATGAAGATATAGATAAAGATTTGCACTTGGAGTTCAACCTCATTGACCAAAATATGACCACTAAGGCTGGAATTTCAGGCCTCCATTTGGACTTCTTGGTAACTCAGGCCACCATTCATGCTGCAGCAGGGAAGTGGGACACTGTTTGTGCTCTTTCGGCCCTTAGCATATAGGGTATCATCTTGTTTGCAGACGAGCCTAAGTTTGTAAGCAAGAGTGCTATCCACCTTTTCTTGTTGAAGAACCTAGTCCCTACTTTGCTTGGATACTTTTACTACTCAGTGCATCAAAGGAATGAGAAGCAGATGGGAAGATTAGTCAGATGTTGTGCACCTCTCTACTATTGTTGGTTATTGAGGCACTTGCCAAAGTCAGAAGCTTTTTTGAATCCTCATCAGTCAATAAACTAGGCTAAGAGAATGATTGCCCATACTCCAGAAGACATCAGATGGTGCACTCAGAGCACCAAGGGCAGATATATCATCACCAGCTGTGGGAAGTATCCCAATGTACCCCTAATTGGAGTGAAGGGTTGCATCAACTACAATCCTTTTCTGTTCAAAAGGAAATTAGGGTATGCCTTGGTACGTCCACCAAGAGAGCAAGACTTGTCAGAAACCCTTTAATGTGATATTCAGCATAACCTTGCCATTGCCAGACAAGCAGCCTGGGCTTGGGACAACATTCAGACAAAAGGGACTGCCATCGTTGGCAAGTGCAACAACATAACTTCAGCTCAGTATCTTGATTGGTCACATATCAGGGGACAGATCACCCAAATGCCATTCACCCTAGAGGATGTGCCTGGACCATCAGCAGTGGAGCCTGCAGCTACAGTCAGTTTAGAGGAGTTTGAGAAGTTGAAGGAAAGGAATACTCAGCTTTCTAAAGCTTTGAAGAAGACCCTCTGGGAGAGGAATGATAATCGTCTGGACAATGAAAGATCGGAGAAGCTCCGGATCGAGCATGTGACCAAGATTGAGAAGACATATGATTACATCAGAAGGGCCAGAGCAGGGGAGTTGGTATTGAAGAATGCTTGCAAGGAAGCCAAGATTCAAAAGGCCAGAGCTGAGCACTACTTGGAAGAGAGTCAGGCTAGGTGGATCAGGATCACTGAGGCCCGTTCACAGGAAAATCAGAGGACCCAGGCTAGGATAGAGCAGCTAGAAGCTAGTGAGAAGAAGAATCAGGAGGCCTTGTTAGCAGCACAGAAAGAGATCTCTGAGTTGAAACTCCGGGTGGGGTTGAAGAGATCAAAGGACCAAGACAAGCATAATAAGTTGACAAGTGACATTGCCACCAGGAACCTTCTTATCAGGACCATCACAGAGCATCCAGTTGGCCAAATAATTGAGGCTCTCCTGAAAGAAGTCAGAGAGGATGATTATGGATTGGATGTTTGATTTCTTTGTACTTGTACTTCATTTTGATTGTATTTTTGTTGTTGTATTTTGACCCACCATGGGAACTTTGTTGTAATCAAACTATGTATCTTTACACTTTGTAATATATGGTTTGTGTTATTTTGTGGGCTTTCTCTCGCTTCAACATCATCATTCCTCGAGGTCTGGAAGGTCAAAACCAAAGAACCAAACTGGATACCCTTGGAAGACAAATAGACATATTGCATTGCATACTAACCTCATTTCTTTGTTTTGTAGGTATTTGTTTTTTTGTTTCTCACTCTGTTGTGGTTTCAGGAAACATTTCTCGTAGAAGAGTCTTCCCCATCAACAGAGTTCACCGGTATCTGACAAGAAACAACCTTTCGGGCTTACAAATGGAACAGGTTTAGCAAGATATGACCGACGTGAGGACCCAGATGGCCAATGAAAGGACTGAGATGAGGGCCCAAATGAACCAGTTTATGGCAGTAATGACTGGGTTGGCCCAAAGCCAAGAAAAACTGAGAGAGTTGGTAGAGCAGCAAACTCCTGAGGAAAACCACCCAGCTACAGGGGGTACCGGCAACAACGATCATGTACAGCCTCGTACTGATCCCCCAGAGTTTGGACCTCATCTTAACCCAGACATTAATGCTATAAGAAATACCCAAGGCAACACTAGAGGGCGTGTCTTGCAGGAGGACCCTCAGAAAGAGCAATTTACTGTAGTTGGGGCAGGAGATGAAGTCTACGATCGTCGGCTGAACGAGATAGAAAAAAAGCTAAGGTCTCTGGAGTCTCAAAACTCCTTAGGTTTTGATGTCATGGATATGGGACTAGTGGATGGGATTAGAATTCCTCACAAGTTCAAACCTCCCTGCTTTGAAAGATACAATGGTACATCCTGCCCCCGTACCCATCTCCAATCTTTCCTGGGAAGATTAAAAGCCTACACCATGGATGAAAATCTATGGATGTTCTATTTTGAGGATAGCTTGATAGGGGCATCCCGTGAGTCGTACTCTCATTTGACCAGGGCCACAGTAAGGAATTGGAAAGATTTGGCCGAGGCTTTCATTCGCCAATATTAATACAATCTAGACATGGCTCCAAACATAACACTTCTAATGGGAATGTCACAGTCTTCCAGGGAAAGCTTTAGAGAGTATGCTCAAAGATGGAGGCAATTAGCTGCTTCTTTTCAACCCCCAATGTCAGAAAGGGAAATGGCAGATATGTCTATGAACACCCTCCAGGGGACTTACATTGATAGGTTGGCTGCATTCTCTTCCACTAGTTTTGTAGACGTAGTCATAGCTGGGGAAAGAATTGAGAGCTTATTGAAAATGGGAAAGATTTCTGATAACGGCGCCAGTTCAAGCAGTGCAAGGAAACCATTTGCAGGGCCTCGCAGATCCGGTGAAATAAATTCTGTACACATGGGCAGAGGAAGACCCCAGTATCTGCCAAGATCAGTTGTCGTCGTCACTATTCCTACTCCACCTCCTCAATAAAATCAACAACCACATCATTTTCCTCAACAGATCCTCAGAACCTCAGATCCTCAGAACCTTCAGAGATATTACAACGTCAACGCCAGGTGTGCTTTTCATTCTAATGCACCTGGCCACACCACATAAAAGTGCAGAGCTTTGCACATGAAGGTCCAGGATCTGGTTGATTCAAAGGCCTTAAATTTTGCACCACCTCCTAATGTCACGAAGAACCATATGCCCAACTATGGTGGGCCTAGGATAAATGCAATCAAGGAGGGCTAACCCATGAATTTAATTGAAGATACTGCAAGCATTCAAACACCTCTGGAAGAGGTTAAATCTCAGCTTTTAAAATGCCAGGTGTTCCCAGGTTGTGAAGCTTGTTGTGAATCTTGAAAATTTTCCGTCAATGGGTGTGCAAGCTTGAGAAGTGGCATCATTGACCTGATCAGAGAAGGTATCCTGCAAATAACAACAACCGCTTCTACAACATCAACAACTTCCTTTTCAGCAACGACAAGTACTCCTCCTACAACTGCAAAGACAATTGTTCCTATAGACTCGTCTACAAAATTAGCAACCACTTCTTCCATCACTTCAACAAACACTAGTTCAATCGCATCTGCTTCTACAACTACGACAACCATTAACAACGACGTCTCCACAGTCACCATATATTACGACCCTGCAACGGTCCCTGATTCCAACAATTTTCAGCAACAATCTCAACAACAGTTTCAACAACAAAGCTTCAGTCAATCACCACCACCATCAATCAGAAGTCCTGTTACCATCTTTTATGATCCACAAACAATAACGGTTCCTACCTCTGCTGCAGTCAGTCCAGTCGCCATCACGGTGACGGGGCCCATTCCATACGAAAAAGATAATGTTGTATCATGGCACTATGGTTCAGACCTTTACTGCAATGGAGAAAGAGTCCTTCTTGATTCTGTAGTTCATACACCACAAGTGGATAATGTCGGGGGAGGCGGAGGCTTCACCCGAAGCGGACGCCTCTTCACGTCACAAGTTTCAAGAGCTAATATTGAGGCAGAGGCTGCCGCCAAAGCCAAAGGTAAAAATGTGGTGCAGGAAGAGCCAAGTTTGAAAGAAGCCAATAAAACATCCTTTGATCAAGATGTGGCTGAATTTATGAGGATAATCAAAAGAAGCGACTACAAGGTTGTGGATCAGCTCCACCAGACTCCTTCCAAGATCTCCATCTTATCCCCGCTGTTTTGTTCCGAAGCTCATCGGGATGCACTACTTAAAGTCTTGCACGCAGCCTACGTGCCGGAGGAGATCACAGTAAATCAGCTTGAGAGAGTGGTGTCTAATGTTAATACTAGCCATGGGCTAGGCTTCACCAACGCTGATTTGACCATGGAAGGTCGTAATCATAACAAAGCTTTACACATCACTCTCGAGTGTAAAGGGGTTGTGCTCTCGCATGTTCTTGTGGACACTGGGTCTTCACTCAATGTCTTGCCAAAGAAAGCCCTTGTCAAGCTTGAATATGATGGTATTGCTCTCCGACCAAGAAATTTGGTTGTCAGAGCTTTTGATGGTTCCAAGAGGTCTGTCCTTGGAGAGAAGGAGCTTCCTGTGATAATTGGCCCGCAGGTCTTTCAAACTACTTTCTATGTGATGGACATTCAGCCGGCCTACACCTGTTTGTTGGGTCGACCATGGATTCATGCCGCTGGCGCAATTACGTCGACCCTTCACCAGAAATTGAAATATGAGTGGGAAGGGAAAATTATCACAATCTGTGGTGAAGAGGATATCTTTGTTAGCCAGCTGGCCACCTACAAATACATTGAGATGGATGGTGAAATCCATGAAACCATGAGCCAAGGGTTCGAAGCACTGAACGTCAATGAGGCGACAACTGAAGTATGTGCTGCATCCCAGGAAGATAGGATGGGTACTTCAATTGTCTCCTATCAACAAGCTCGGAAGGTTGTTAAAGATGGAAATGCCCAAGGCTAGGGAAAGCTGCTACCGGTGGAGAAGAAGGAGGACAGATTCAGTTTGGGTTACAAACCATTCCGACAAGATCAAGCAGAGGCTGCTAAGGAGCCATGGTTTATAAGTGGGGAGTTGCTCACCCTAGATGCTGTCAATAACGTGGAAGACGAGGCGGAAAGCGACCTTAACCTGGAAAGCTGGATTCGTCCAAGGATCCCGGTCAACAAGTCCTTAACTGGTCTTCCCAGGAAATTATAAGGGTTACTCCTACAGAGTAATTATTATTTCTTGCTTTTATTCAGCATGCATCAAGTCCTGCATCTTTCCCAAGGTGTCAGGACTCATTTTGTAATAGGTCCATATTTGTTATTTTGTGCAAATGGAATATCAATGAATATCGGACACCTTTTGCAAACAATCTTTCTCTTTCGCTCACTGTCTTTTCATTTTTGTTATTTTTTCGCACAAAACAATAAAATGGTAATGTTTTCAAAATAAATAACTTCATTTTCTGAACAAGATTAAAATTGATCACTAAAAAAACGAACATATCTCAACCCTTGCAAAAATAATCCTCCAGATTGCACCGACAATAGCACTGCTATGACCTTGTATGACTTCGACAATCCAATTAATCAAGCTGATGAAGGGGTTGAAGAAGACTATGAGTTGCCTGAAGAGTTAGCCAGGTTATTGAGGCAAGAAGAGAAAGTGATTACTCCTCATCAGGAGGAGGTTGAAACTGTTAATCTTGGTACCGAGGAGGATTTGAAAGAAGTAAAGATTGGGGCCAGTCTGTGAGCTTCAGTAAAAGAACAACTTATCATCATGCTTCGAGAATACGTCGACGTCTTTGCTTGGTCCTATCAAGACATGCCAGGTCTAGATACAAATATTTTCATGCATAGGCTAACCTTGAAAGAATATTTCCCTCCATTGAAACAAAAGCTACGCCATACTCGCCCAGATATGGCCATGAAGATTAAGGAAGAAGTACAAAAACAATGGGACGCCGGTTTCCTTGCTGTAACTAGTTACCCGCCGTGGGTTGCAAACATTGTACTTGTGCCTAAGAAGGATGGCAAGGTGCGTATGTGTGTGGATTACCGGGACCTGAACAAAGCTAGCCTGAAGGATGATTTCCCATTACCTCACATTGATGTATTGGTCGACAACATAACTCAGTTTTCGGTATTTTCTTTCATGGACAAATTTTTTGGGTATAATCAGATAAAGATGTCACCCGAAGACATGGAGAAAACAACCTTCATCACACCTTGGGGAACATTTTGTTACAAGGTAATGCCTTTTGGACTGAAGAACGCTGGTGTCACTTATCAATGGGCTATGGTAAAATTATTCCATGATATGATCCACAAAGAAATTGAATGCTACCTGGATGACATGATTGCCAAGTCCCTTACTGAAGAAGACCATCTGGTAAACCTGCTGAAGTTGTTCAAGCGTCTGAGGAAATATCAGTTGAAGTTAAACCCCAAAAAATGCACATTTGGGGTATGTTTTGGTAAGTTGCTGGGATTTATCGTAAGTGAAAAGGGAATTGAGGTTGATCCCGACAAAGTCAAGGCCATTCAGGAGATGCCTGCACCTAGGACTGAAAAGGAAGTTCGGGGGTTCTTAGGTAGATTGAACTACATATCAAGGTTCATATCTCATCTTACTACAACCTGTGAACCCTTGTTCAAACTGTTAAGAAAGGAACAAACAGTCAGGTGGAACGACGATTGTCAGAAAGCTTTTGACAAGATCAAGGAGTACCTGCAAGAACCTCTGATTCTCATGCCTTCAATTGAAGGAAGACCTCTGATAATGTACCTGACAATATTAGAAGGATCAATGGGGTGTGTCTTGGGCCAGCATGACGAGTCTGGTCGAAAAGAGTATGCAATATACTACCTAAGCAAAACGTTTACCGACTGTGAACAACGTTATTCACTGCTCGAGAAAACTTGTTCTGCTTTAGCGTGGACTACTCGCCGACTAAGACAGTATATGCTGACTCACACTACTTTGTTAATCTCAAAAATGGACCCCGTCAAGTACATATTTGAGAAGCCAGCACTTACCGGAAGGGTTGCAAGATGACAAATGATTCTGATAGAGTATGACATTCAATACACATCTAAAAGGAAGTGTACTGTCTGACTATCTAGCAGAGTAACCCATTGATGATTACCAGCCCATGAGATTTGACTTCCCTGATGAAGACATCATGTACTTAAAAGCAAAATATTATGAAGAGCCAGTTCACACAGAAGGGCCTGATCCAGAAGAAGAATGGACTATGATGTTTGACAGGGCTGTCAATATGAATGGTCGTGGAGTAGGTGCAGTGCTCATTACACCTAAAGGAGTTCATATGCCTTTCTCGGCAATACTCACCTTTGCCTGCACTAACAACGAAGCAGAATACGAAGCATGTATCATGGGTCTTGAGGAGGCCATTGACCTCAGGATCAAGACATTGAATGTATTCGAAGATTCAACTTTGGTAATCAATCAGACCAACGGAAAATGGTACACTCACCAATAGCATCTGATTTCGTACCGTGACTATACGAGGATATTATTGACTTTCTTCACAACAGTCAAACTTGAGTACATCCCTCGAGACGAAAATCAGTTTGCGGATGCTTTAGCCACCATTTCCTCCATGATCAAGGTTCAAACTGCAAATTATGTACCTCAGATTTTGGTATCCAGACTAGACCGACCGACATACGTATTCTCTGTGGACACTGCTAAATATGACAAGCCTTGGTTCCATGACATCAAGAGCTTCCTAGAGGATCAAACATACCCACCAGGGGCATCATCCAATGATAAGAAGACATTAAGAAGGTTGGCCGATAGTTTCTTCCTTAATGCTTATGGTTCATGTAACACCCCAAATTTGCCCTCTTCATTTTAAGCATCATGTCATATCATATTCATCATACTCATATCATTTCCTCAGCATCATTCTGTGGAAATATGAAGCATAACATACCTCATGTCCTAGCATCAGCATATGGTCACATGTGGAGTTCCCAAAAGCATTACAAGCCATGACAAGGGTCCCAATGAGTTTTTACAAGTTCTATGGTGAGTCTACACTCCATTTACAAGATCAAGTCCATTGGCAAAAGCTCAGAAGATTGCATGATCGTCAGAGATATCAGGACAAGGCAAAGCTCCTATGCAGTGCACCCAAATTAGGGTTTGGGATTCAAGTACCAAGATCTTACATTTTTGGCCATTTCTTGTGATCCAAGTCTTCTATATGATAAGAGGATCCTATGGGTCAAATTTCATGAGAAAATTCTATGTGGAAGTCAGACAGTGCCTCAGTTGCTTGCAGATGAAGCAGAAAGTCAACAGAGCCCAAAGAAAGTCAACTATGCAATTTCAAGGGGTCCAACCCAAATTATTTGGCCAAGAGGGGTCCTTACAATGTTATAAGAGGTTTGGAATGCCTAAAGTTCAAGAATCATGGAGATTTGAGGGGTTTTGTAAAAATGGTACAAAGTTGGTTTTTGAAATTTTGCAAATTTGGCAACTTTGGCCCTAATCTTAAAGTGGCCTTAACAGGATCAAAAATTCTCCGAATGGACCAAAGTCAAACATTAAAGTTGGATAGTAAGGGCTGCCATTTATAAAAAGTACAAGTGCGTTTTCACCGGATTTACCAATCTCCTTGTAGGCCATTCGAAAATTGCACTCCCTAGGGCATTTTTTCACTTTTCCAAAAGTGCATCATGTGCAAGAAGGCTCCAATCTTGATTTTTGTGAATTGGTTCAGGCCCAAACTTGTTTCTAACTTGAAATACATTGCCGTAAGACCAATTTGCTCCAAAAAATAGTCATTTTCATACACTTTTGAAAACTCCCTCCAAAACAAGCCAACTTGCAAAAATCATGAATTAAGTGTGAGGGTTTGATCTAAGGGCCAGGAGTTAATGGATCTGGATCAAGGGTGGAGAGTGCAACTCACACATGCTGAGAAGCCCAAGGAAGCATGAGGGAAGCATGCATATCTCACTTTGTGCACAATTTGCATAATCACACTTTTCTCATTCAATTTTCGTGCACTTTCCATCACACTTTCAGCACTCACTCAAAACATCATAACAAAGAAAAAGAAGCAAAAACCAGATCTGATTCTCTCTCATTCTCTCATTCTCAACCTTCTTGAATTTTTGCATTTTGCTTCATACCTCTTGATTCCTTCACATTCTCCACAAATCTCTTCCATATTCTTGATCATTGAATCATCTGGATCAAGAATCGTCCATTCATTCAAGCTTAGATCACAGAATTTGAGGTTCACCATTTCAAAACCTCTTGTGTTGAAACTTCAGATCTACACCGTTTCAATACCTTAGATGCATTTATTTTGCATCTAAGGAGTAAGAGGAGTGATTTGCACGGATTATCTGGTTTTCTATTTCAACAATTCGAGATCTCCATCTCAGGTATGGCTTGAAACTTTTTGTTCTGGAAATGGAATTTTATTGTTGATTTGTGTTCCTTGTTCTTCCCTGATCATGCTGCACTTCGTAGATTTGATTTTGGTGCATTATATCATAAGTTATGAGCATTTAAAGTTTGATGATCAATGTTATTTTGTTTCGATCCGGCCGATCCTTTGAGTTTTAGCCATTTTTGATGTCATATTTGGATTCAGTGATGTTGAGTTAGTCAATTTGGACTATTGGTTTGCATTATTTGGTACATTTTTGCCTCTGGTTTGGTCTCCGGTGCCGGAGTTCTAACTCCGGTCACCGAAATTTGTTTTGTGAAATTCCATTGGAGAAGAAGCACAACAGCCATTAGATCCTAGATCTGGCCGTTCCAGCGCTGCCACGTGTCCCATATTTCCTTCATTTTCATGTTATAAAATCTGTGTAATATTTAATGCCATGCGTGGCCTTGCTCATAATAATTTCGTGAGCTCATTTTATAGCAACCAATGGCAAAGCGCGGGACTGCCACCTCAATTAATGAGGTGAGTAGCATCTACCGCAGGATGCATCAGACGGTCCAGTTAATTCCAGCTTTTATCTTATTAATTCAGCTAATGTCTACAGCAAGAATCATAAACCTTCGGCGCTACATGGGCCCAGCGTATGCGCTATCCACACCTCACCTTGTCCAGCCCAATTTCGTTTCACTTCCAACTTTACTACATACACCACATTACATATTGACTTATTTTCTTTCACATTTTAATTTTTTCTTTTAATTCAGTTTGGTTTTATTTCGTATAAAATACTTTTATTCATCCAAAAATTCCCAAAATAATCCTGAATGTCATTTTATGTATCTAATATTTTTTCATATTTTTATTTTATTTTTTTCATTGATCCACGTGCCAGAAATAATTCACCATTGTACATGGCTTCTTTTTAAGTCTTTCTTGACCAGTCTGCCAGGTTTATTTTCCATAGTCTTCAATATTTTGAGTTTTAATCCCATTTTGTTTGCTTTGTGTTCCTAATTCATTTTACTTTTCATGTGATTTTATTCTGATTTTTTTAGAAATTTATTTCTTGAGTTTTGGTCTGGTAACTTGTGATGTAAGTTTGTTGTCCTAACTTGTGTTCTTTCCTCCATTTGACTTAGTTCCTTTCTGAATCTTTGCAAATCCTTTTGGCTGGTTGATATAACATGTTTGAGGACCATTTGGTTCCAGTTGTGGAATTTTTAGATGGCTGGTTGATTATTTGTGGATTTTATCTTGAACCTTGTCCCGTTTTGCTTCCTTTGAACCTTTAAGCCTCTCATAAGCCTAAAAAACCACTTGTTCCCATTTCTTCTTCATATTTGGGGTTCCTTTGGGGTGTGGGTACCTTCCTGGTCCTAGTATAGGTCTTGTGTCTTCTGAATTTTTGAGTTTGTTTCTTATTCAAGTCATTTGTTTCTTTAAGTGTTTTAACTTCATCTTTTGGTTTCTCTTGCTCCCATTTGGCATTGTTTGGTCTTGTATCTTGTTTCTCTTCATCTTGCTGGCTTCCTAAGCCATTCTTCATCTCATTTTGATTCTGTTTGTTAGTCTTGGGTTTTTATTTTGTGCATTTTGCATTGCATTTTTCATAAGTATGCATTTGTTTTCATTATGTATTCATGTTGCATCCTTTTGAGTCATAAGTCCCTTCTCCTCTTTTCTTTGGATTGCATTTGCATTTTGCATTTGTTCATAGCATTTCACTTCTGATTGTGTGATGTTAGCATGTTATCTTACTCATTTTATTTCATTTGTATGCATACTAACCTTGCAGGGGCTATGGTAAGTGTGAGATGTAGGAATTGAGTTCCACATCTCCAATTCTCATCTCTTCCTCTTATGTTTATGTGAACTAACCCTTTGTTGTTGGGCTTAGGCCTTTCTCATCCCTTCTTATATCTTCTTCTCTTCTTCTTCCTCCTTCATTAGGATAGAAACCTCACTAACCTCTAGGACATCCATGCATGTTAACAGTTAGGATTATTTTAGTCCCCCTTTAGAATTTTTCCTTTGAGATCCTTTGGTGCTCTCTCTTCTCATCTTCAAACTTAATTCTAATTCATTTAATAAAGGTTGAGTACTTTCATGTGACATGAGACTTTGCTATGAGATGGTTGCACGCGTTCCGTTTCGGGGCGAGGTGTGAGTCATCACTCGTGATGGATAGGTCTTAGCATGAGTACCTCACAAAGAAAAAGCTAAAAAACACTTCTTAACCAAAAAACCACAAAAACACTTAATAATGGTAATAAGTCAGTGTGCTTAAGCCTTCACTTGTGGGACTAGCTTTGGGGATTTCCTCCATAGATAGGTGTGCCTCTTGCGCATTCCATTTCGGGATGATATGAGATGTACACATCCCATTGAGTAAGACTTACGTACACTTACCTATGCAAACTTTCACTCATAAAAGCTCCTAAAAAACACCAAACGAACAATAAGCGTCTCTCCTTCGGGAATTCTTTTCTCATCTCCTTCGCTCTGTACGCGAACTTGTTCCTACTTGTCACTTTGCAAGACGGTTACGCACTCGTCATCCGAGTCTGCAACACCTGAGCAATGGCATAGGCAGTTCAAGCTTTAATTCACAAGCAATTTCCTTTTAGTACCCCTTGTTAGGGGAACTACGGCGTCTCTGATCCTCATTATCCTGATGAGGTACGTAGGCAGCGGGGTAGGGCTCGTTCAAGCACAATCTTTATTTTCCCTACATTTTTCCTTTTCTTTTTTTATTTCAGTTCTTTTCCAGTTCCAGTTTCTTTTCATTTTCATTTCTTTGCTGCAGCTTTCATCCCCTCACCCTTTGAAGCAGTTTCTTTTGCAAGTGTGGATCCCGTCGGGTACGGCGGACGATCTGGATGTTAATACCTTCCCAGGTCGTAACCAACTCCCGAACTCAGTCTCTTTGGTTCGCAGGACCTGTGTCCTTCCTCTTCTTTCTTCTGGTTTGTGCAGCATTACCATTCCCTTTCTTCAGGATATAAATGCATGGCTGGCGACTCTATTCTTTTTTCCGCGCCACTTTCGCGTTTGTACCAGGATGGAAATCCGGGGAGCGACAGCTGGCGACTCTGCTGGGGATTGCACACCAGATGATCTCTGGTTCCCTTGTGAGTCTCTCCTAGCGCTTGTGTGTTTCTGTTTCATTGGGTGATGTTTGTTTGCTGTGGCTTGTTGTATTTTATTGTTGTTGTTTATAGCTTTATTTACAGCGTTATTTACAGTTTTCAGTATTTATTTTCCGCATCATGTATATCATACTGGACTGTCTGGACTGGTTTTCTATTTGGTGGGCTTGGGTGATACTGTTTCTGAGAGATAAGCCAAGTACCCGGCTTGAGTGCACTATAGGATTAGAGTGGCCATATTGTACTCACATGTGACATGATGAGTGGCAGTGTGTTTCACGCCCAGATTGCGACCGTCTTGGAAATATCTTATGTGGGGATTTCCTCCACTTCGGGATAGGACCTTGATAGTTATGTGCATTTGGGGACCGATCATTGAGAACCTTTGTGGAAACAACCCTCTCTAGTGGTGGCAGTGGCAGACCACATTTTGTGGCAAACCCATTCGCACCCGAGGGTCCACTGGGGACTCGCATAGGATGGCCTGGTTCTCTTATAGGAACTCAGTCAAAGCATCTGGTCGTATGACATTAGTGTTGTATCCTACGGGCTGAATGTACTATTGTTTCTCGATTTCAGCGCTTGAAGCTGGGGACTTATAAGGGATGGTTGTTTTTCCCGGACTCAGCTGAGGCCTCCCTGCGTAGTACATAATGCCTAACTGATTCCCTGATTTGGTCATGAGCCATTTCTCGGAAAGGGTGAAAGTATTATTGTTATTCGGCTTTGAGAGTCCGTGATGTTTGACCCGGAGCACACCTGTGAGATTGGGAATGGGTTTACAAGTTTGCAGGAACCCTTGACCTCATCATACCTTTGTTACCAGTACAGTTCATGTTATGATACATTTACTTTGGTTCTGGAGTTCTGGTTTTCTTGTTCTGGTATTCTTGATATTGTGGTCCTAAGATCTTCTTCAGAGAGTTGTGATTATCAGAGAGTGTGACTCAGTGGACTTTTGGTTTGCCAGTTATTCAGAGGGGCCCTTGTCAGTGTCCAGTTTCCAGACAGTCCCAGATGACCATATGTCCTTGCATTTGCATCTGCATTGCGTCATTGCATCATTAATCATTGTTTTGTTTTTCATTCACAGGTTCATATCTTTGCTTCTGGTTCCGGTATCCTCTTCAGAGATGGAAGATCCTCGTAAGCAGAATATTCACTTCAAGTTCTTTGACACCAAGGTTGGCTTGCTGAAGAAGATGGTAAAGCTGATTACACCCAACCAGGTGGAGAGATTCAGGAAAGCTTACGGGAGTATTCTTGATGTGGTGGTAGAGCTAGATCCTTCCGAGAGGAGTGCCATTCATACATTGCTTCAGTATTATGATCCTCAGCTCTGTTGCTTCACGTTTCCAAATTTTCAGTTGGGCCCTATGCTGAAGGAGTATGCTCTGATCCTGGGTGTGCCGGTTCGAGACCAGGTTCCTTTAAATTCTGAGATGAATAGACCTGCACCTGAGGCTATTGCTAAGGCTCTTTATTTGAGCCCTTCTGCTGTGAAGTCTTTGACCATCATTAAAGGAGGTATGCTTGGGTTTTCTTTGGAGGCTCTAGTAAAGAAGGTGGAAGAGTTAGCTGTGGAGGAAGAATGGGATGCCGTCTGTGCTATCTTGGCTCTTTCTATGTATGGCATTATCTTGTTTGCTGATATGGAGAAGTTCATAGATATGAATGCCATACATCTCTTTTTGCTGAAGAATCCTGTGCCTACCTTGCTCGGAGATTTGTATTATTCAGTGCACTACAAGACTGAAAAGAAGAGGGGAGGTTTGGTTCGCTGCTGCGCTCCGTTATTTCATTTGTGGTTCATGAGGCATCTGCCTAGTACTGGAGTTTTTAGTGACCACACCTTGGTATGGGCTCAGAAGCTGGAAAAGTTGCTTGCCAAGGATGTCAGGTGGATTACTCAAAGGCTGCAAGGTGCACGCTTCATCACTAGCTGCGGAAGTTATCCTAGTGTACCTTTATTGGGAGTAACTGGAGGGATTAAATACAATCCAATAGTGTTAAGAAGACAATTGGGATATGCCTTGAGAGAGGTACCAGAAGAACTGAAGTTGACTCCTATTTTCTACTTCCCAATGAAGGACAATATGCCCTTAGTGAGGAAGGTTGCTGGAGCTTGGAAGTGCATTAAGGGAGAAGGGATAGCTAGCTTTGGAAAGTGCAACAATCAGACATTCCCAGAGTATGAAGCTTGGTTGAAAGACAGAGACAGAAGAATTTTGCTGCCATTCTCATCACCAGTTCCTCCAGTTGCTGAGTCCATTGATACTGTGCCTTTGGAGGAGTTCAAGAGGTTGGAAGCCCAGTTGCATGCAGTTAGGGTTGAGAATACTGAGATGGTAAGCCTGTACCATCATGCCAACAGGGCCAAGATTGAAGCTAAAGAGAAGTTGCTGAAGATGCAGACTGCCTTGGAGGCTAAGGAGAAGGATTTTGCTGGTAGAGAAGCACACTTCCACAGGTTGGGGATGATGGAAGCCCAAAGAGAAGCTGAACACAAGAAGAATTCAAAGACCCTCAAAGATGCTCGTTAGTCTATTGTCTGGTTGAAGGGACAGAGAGAGCAAGAGCTGAAGCAATATAAGGAAAAAGAAGAGTTCTTTGAAGTTCAGATGGCCTACAAAAAAGAGGAGGTGGATCAAGTCCACAAGATCTGCAGAGAGAAGACTCAGCAGTTAGCAGACAGTCAACAAGCTCTCGAAGCAACACTTAAAGAGATGGAAGACCTCAAGTTGATGGCTGGAGTCAAGAGGGTCAGGTCAGATGTGGGGTTTTTTGATGGAGCTTCAGGGTCCTCAGACGGTGGCTTTGCTTCTTAGTTTGTTTTCCTTGTATCTGGATTACCTACAGGCATGTTGTAGGAGTCCTAGCTGTTTGTTTTTCCTTTGTAAGAACTTGTACCCTACGGGGAATTCTGTTTTATTTGCCTAATAGGCTGATTTATGTTATGTCTTTTTCACCATCTCTTGGTTTACCTGCTGTTATGGTTTGAATGGGATCTTTCACGAAGGTTTATGAAAGTCGAGGATCAGTGCCCATCTTGTTTTCTTTGCTAAATACCGGAACCGGGGCATGAATGACCTGGGATTGAAAACATAAACAACTGCATTGCATACATATAACCTGTTTGTTGTTTTGCAGGTAGTGTCTCAGTTACTAACGTGTTTTGTGTTTCTGGCACTATAGCTCCCCGAAAAGTTCGGGAACAACCAGTTGCACATAGATATCCGACCAAGATCAACAGAGAGCGAGCCATGGACCAGATGCAAGCGGACTTGGCAGATCTGAGACTGAGAATGGATAACTTTATGACAGTGATGGCCGGCATGGGGCAAAACCAAGAGCGTCTGCGGAAGATGATTGAGAATAATCAACCTAGGAACAACATTGCTGCTGCTGCTACTTCTGATAATCGTACCGGTGCGGGCGCACGTCAGGTTGAAATCCCCATTGCTCAACCAGGGGTGACAATAATCAATGATGGGTTGAATAATCTTCAGATGGATAATCATGACGACCAGTTCACTCTACTTGATGAAGCTGAAGGTCAAGGTGCTGAGATGAACAAGAGGTTTGAAGAGATGGCTGAGCAAATCAAAGCTATTCAATCCCAGAGTTCCTTGGGATTTGACATAACAGATTTGGGCTTGGTTCCTGGGGTCAGGATCCCATACAAGTTCAAAGTGCCAACCTTTGAGAAATATAACGGCACTGCCTGCCCGAAGACACATCTTTAATCATTCGTTGGGAGAATTACTGCTCACACGGATGATGAGAAGCTCTGGATGTATTATTTTCAAGACAACTTGGTGGGAGCTTCGTTGGAATGGTACATGAAGCTCAGTAGGGTCAATATCAAGAGTTGGAAGGATCTAGCTGAAGCCTTTGTGAGGCAATATCAATACAACATGAATATGGCTCCGAACCGCACGCAGTTGCAACACATGGCTCAGACGGCTAAAGAAGGTTTCAAAGAGTATGCACAGAGGTGGCGCCAGCTGGCTGCCAGGGTTCAACCACCACTGCTAGAGAACGAAATGGCTGACATGTTTATGGGTACTCTGCAGGGTGTTTTTCTTGAGAGATTGGCGTCCAGCTCTGCTACTAAATTCAACGATATTGTTATTGCTAGAGAAAGAGTAGAGACATTGCTGAAAATGGGGAAGATACAAGATCCTAGTGCTAACAGCTCAAATGGAGCAAGGAAAGCTTTTAGTGGACCTCCTAGGAGACGCGAGGGCGAAACAAACGCTGTATTTGGCCGAGGCCGGGGCCGTGGCTACAGAAGACCTTATGAACATGTGGCTGCTGTCACAATTCCTGCAACTCCAGTACAACAGATGCTACCTCCACCTCCACAACAACATCAGCAACAACAAGAACCTCGTACCAACTATCAGGAGAGACCATATCAGCCCAGGCTAACTCGCCCGACTAATAGGGTGATTGAGGCTATCCCTATGACCTATGCTGCCTTACTTCCAAGACTGTTGGATTTGAACCTAATTCAACTGAGAACGTTGGCACCACCCCCTCCTGGAGAGCTTCCAGTTGGTTATGATGTCAACGCACGATGCGCCTTCCACTCTGGAGCACCCGGGCACTCGACTGAGAAGTTCAGGGCTTTGCATCACGAGGTTCATGATCTTGTAGACTCTAAGGCAGTCAACTTTGCACCGCCGCCGAATGTTAATTCGAACCCTATGCCTAATCATGGAGGGGCAAGAGTTAATGCTGTTGAGGGTGGTGACAAATTGAGTAAGGTGCTGAGTATTGATGAAGTGAAGACTCCTTTGAGGGTAGTGAAGGAGAGACTGCTGAATGGTCAAGTGTTTCCTGGTTGCTGTTTTGATTGTGAAGACTGTATGCATGCTGAGAATGGCTGTGAGAAGTTGAAGATGGGATTGTAGGGTTTGATTGATGATGGATCCATGCAGTTCAGTAAAGTGGATAATGAAGTAGCTGATGATGTATCAAACATTACTATTTTCTATGATGAAGCTGACATGCCTGTCAGAAGAGAGCCGGTTACAATTTATACTCCTCAGATTAGTCCCGTGACTATCACCGTACCTGGGCCTGTGCCATACACAGACAATAGAGCCATTCCTTGGCATTATGGCTCAGATGTTTATGTAGCTGGACAGAAGATTGAAAGCAAAGTTGTTGCTGAAGACCCGACTGTAGAGAATGTCAGAGGAGTTGGGGGTTTCACCAGAAGTGGTCGTTTGTTCATTCCCCCTGTGCTGAGAGGGGATCCTGAGGCCGAGGCTTCGTCCAGAGCCAAAGGAAAGCATGATGTGAATGATGAGTCAACTAATCCTGTTGCTGGGCAGGGTACGTTTGAAAAAGAGGTCGAGGAATTCATGAGGATTATAAAGAAGAGTGACTACAAGGTGGTTGATCAACTGAACCAGACGCCTTAAAAGATATCCATCTTGTCACTGCTGATGTGTTCTCCCGCACACCGAGAGGCCTTACTGAAATTCCTGCAAATGGCTTACGTTCCTCAGGAGATCACTGTCAACCAACTTGAGGTTGTTGTTGGAAGTGTCAATGCAAGCCATGGTCTAGGCTTCACTGACAGAGACCTTACTTCGGAGGGCAGAAACCACAACAAAGCACTACACATCACGATGGAGTGCAAGGGCGCTGTGCTGTCTCGTGTACTTGTAGACACAGGCTCTTCCTTGAATGTGCTTCCGAAGAAGGCACTGATGAAGCTAAATGTTGATGGGATAATCCTGAGGCCAAGCGATCTGATTGTCAATGCGTTTGATGGCTCGAGAAGATCATTTTTTGGAGAGGTTGAGCTGCCCGTCAAGATAGGCTCTCAAGTCTTCAAAAGTGTTTTCTATGTTATGGACATCCAGTCGGCATATAGTTGTTTGTTCGGAAGGCCGTGGATACATGCTGCTGGAGCCGTTACTTCAACCCTGCATCAGAAGCTTAAATACGTGGTTAACGGCCAGGTCATCACAGTCTGTGGGGAAGAGGCCATATTTGTAAGCCATTTGTCGACGTTCAAGTACGTAGAGATGGATGGAGAAATCCATGAGACTTTATGCCAAGCTTTCGAAGTGGTCAACGCCAGCATATTGACTCCCGTGGAGAAGAGTATTGAGAAGGAGGGTACATCCATCCATTCCTATAGAGAAGCTAAAGAGGTTGTTCAATCAGGCAGTGCCCAAGGCTGGGGCAAGTTGTTGGAGCTGGAAAAGAAGGATGATAAGTTTGGCTTAGGGTATCAACCTGGTGGAGCTACTTCGAGTGATAAGGCCATCACGTTTACAAGCGCTGGATTGCTCGTCCGCAACCAGATCTGCACAGCAAGCCAAGATGGGGATAGTGACGGGGACTGGGACAATTGGATCCACCCGTGTGCGCCCGGCGAGGAGCTAGCAAATTGGTCTGCTGAAGACATTGTTCACGTCACCTGGCTCTCAGAGTAAATATTTTGTTTCCTTTTATCAGCATACTGCATTGTCAAATCCAGCATTCTGCCCAAGATGCTTGGATCCATTGTATTGGGCCACCATGTTTTGTACTGCATCTTATTTTGCTATGAAATAAAAGGACATTTTCAGACAAACTGTGTTATCTTTCTTTGTTTTTAAACTTTTTCACAAAAGATATAAAAATGGCAATGTGTTTTCCTTTTTGCTTTTGTGTTAGCGTCTCTTTTTTCAAAATAAGCAGATTCTGAATAAGCACATCATCTGTGCAGTGTTGATCATCCGGATTCCACGGATAACGTTCCTGCTATGACTATGCATGACTTTGACAATCCAGTCTACCAAGCTGATGAAGGGGTTGAGGAAGACTGTGACCTCCCTGAAGAATTGGCCAGATTGTTGAAACAAGAGGAACGGGTTATTCAGCCTCATCAAGAGGAGATTGAGATCATCAACATTGGCAGTGAAGATGCAAAGAAGGAAATCAAGATTGGGGCCAATCTGCAGGCCCACGTCAAGAAAGAGCTGATCAGCATGCTGAGAGAGTATGTGGATATCTTTGCTTGGTCATATCAAGATATGCCAGGTTTAGATACCGACATCATGATGCATAAGCTACCTCTAAGAGAGGACTGTCCTCCTGTAAAGCAGAAATTGAGAAGAACTCGTCCAGACATGGCGATGAAGATTAAAGAGGAAGTTCAGAAGCAGTGGGATGTCGGGTTCCTTGCTGTAACTAGTTACCCACCTTGGGTAGCTAACATTGTACCTGTTCCTAAGAAGGACGGCAAGGTCCGGATGTGCGTTGACTACCGGGATTTGAACAGAGCAAGCCCGAAAGATGATTTTCCATTGCCACACATTGACGTGTTGGTAGACAATACTGCTCAATTCTCGGTGTTCTCCTTCAAGGATGGCTTCTCCGGATATAACTAGATAAAGATGGCGCCGGAAGACATGGAGAAGACAACGTTCATTACCCCGTGGGGTACATTCTGCTATAAGGTCATGCCCTTTGGTTTGAAGAACGCGGGGGCCACTTATCAACGGGCGATGGTCACATTGTTCCATGACATGATCCACAAGGAGATTGAATGTTATGTGGACGATATGATTGCTAAGTCCCGAGACGAAGAGGAGCATTTGGTCAACCTGAAGAAGCTTTTCGATAGACTGATCAAGTACAAGCTGAGGTTGAATCCGAACAAGTGCACTTTTGGAGTGCGTTCCAGGAAATTGCTGGGTTTCATTGTGAGTCAAAGAGGAATTGAGGTAGATCCTGCTAAAGTAAAAGCTATTCAAGATATGCCTGCACCGAAGACAGAAAAATAAGTGCACGGGTTTTTAGGGAGGTTGAACTACATTTCTCGGTTCATATCTCATCTAACTGCCACGTGCGAGCCAATATTCAAATTGCTAAGAAAAGAGCAAACGGTCAGGTGGAATGATGACTGCCAAAGAGCTTTCGACAAAATAAAAGAATATTTGCAGGAGCCTCCAATTCTTATGCCTCCAGTGGAAGGAAGACCATTAATCATGTATTTGACCGTGCTAGAAGGGTCAATGGGGTGTGTGCTAGGCCAACATGACGAGACTGGTCGAAACGAGTACGCCATTTATTACCTTAGCAAAAAGTTTACCGACTGTGAATCCCGATACTCACTGCTCGAGAAAACTTGATGCGCTTTGGTATGGGCTGCTCACCGGCTGAGGCAGTACATGTTGACTCATACCACATTGCTTATTTCCAAAATGGATCCTGTCAAGTACATCGTTGAGAAACCAGCATTGACCGGAAGGGTTGCTAGGTGGCAGATGATTTTAACTGAATACGATATCCAGTATAATTCTCAGAAAGCCATCAAGGGAAGTGTATTGTCAGATTACCTTGCACAGCAACCTCTTGAGGATGATTATCAGCCAATGTAGTTTGACTTCCCTGATGAGGACATCATGTACCTCAAAACAAACGATTATGAGGAACCACTTCCGGAGGAGGGGCCTGACCCTGAATCCAAATGGAGGTTGAATTTTGATGGGGCCGTCAATATCAATGGTCGTGGAGTTGGTGTCGTACTCATAACTCCTGAAGGTGTTCATTTACCCTTCGCTGCCAGAATTACTTTTGGCTGCACCAACAATGAAGCGGAATATGAGGCATGTATAATGGGAATAGAGGAGGCAATTGATCTTCGGATTAAGAACCTCGATATATTCAGTGATTCAGCCCTCGTCATTATCCAAGTTACCGGCAAGTGGTATACACATCAAGAGCATCTAATTCCATACAGGGATTATGCTAGAAAATTGTTGACGTTCTTCACGACAGTTAAACTTCAATACATACCAAGTGATGAAAATCAGTTTGCCGACGCATTGGCCACTCTCTCTTCGTCAATTAAAGTCTTGTGTTGGAATTTTGTGCCCAGAATTGATATATCCAGGCTTGAAGCTCCATCTTATGCCTTCTCTGTAGATGCCGTGTCTGACGAGAAACCTTGGTATTCTGATATCAAGCTATTCCTGGAAAAGCAAGAATACCCGACTGGGGCATCTTCCAATGATAAGAAGACCTTGAGGCGACTTGCTGTTAGCTTCTTCTTGAACACAAATGGGGTTTTGTATAAGAGAAACTTCGACATGGTCTTGCTCAGATGCGTGGATAGACAAGAAGCAAGCCTGTTGATGCAGGAAGTCCACGAAAGATCTTTCGGTACCCATGCAGGAGGGAATGCTATGGCAAAGAAATTGCTGAGATCAGGGTATTACTGGATGACAATGGATGCAGACTGTTGTTCATTCGCTCGTAAGTGCCACAAGTGCCAAATATATGCAGACAAAGTGCATGTTCCTCCAAGCCCGCTCAACGTCATGTCATCTCCTTGGCCCTTTTCTATGTGGGGCATTGACATGATCGGGAAGATCGAGCCAACTACTTCGAATGGTCATCGCTTCATCCTGGTCGCGATTGATTACTTCACCAAATGGGTAGAAGTAGCATCTTATGCCAACGTCACTCGTCAAGTGGTGGCAAGATTTCTGAAAAGAGATATCATATACAGATACAGAGTACCCGAAAGGATCATTATTGACAATGGTTATAATCTCAACAACAAGATGATGGCAGACTTGTGTCGGGACTTCAAGATTCAGCATCACAATTCTTCTCCTTACCGACCAAAGATGAATGGTGCGGTGGAGGCAGCGAACAAGAATATCAAGAAGATTGTGCAGAAAATGGTTGTCACCTACAAAGATTGGCATGAGATGTTACCATTTGCTTTGCATGGGTACCAAACGTCAGTCAGGACGTCAATAGGGGAAACTCCCTTTTCTCTGGTGTACGGCATGGAAGCAGTCCTGCCTGTTGAAGTAGAGATTCCTTCACTGCGCGTGATGATGGATGTCAAGCTTGATGAGGCTGAATGGGTGCGTGCTCGCTATAATCACTATGTCTAATTGAGGAAAAGAGATTAGCGGCTATCTGTCATGGTCAGATTTATCAGAGGAGAATGAAGCGTGCATTCGACCAACGAGTACGTACTCGAGAGTATCAAGTGGGAAAACTTGTGTTGAAGAGGATCGTTCCTCCAGGTTCAGATCACAGGGGCAAGTGGACCCCAAACTATAAAGGACCATTCATAGTGAAGAAAGTCTTTTCAGGAGGAGCACTGATGCTCACCACTATGGATGGAGATGACTTCCAATCCCCTGTTAACTCGGACGCAGTTAAAAAATACTTCGCATAAGGAGACCCACTTGACACAAAAATGAAATTATAGTCCAGGCAAAAAAAGGGCATCCCGGCGAGCTAAAAACAGAATAAAAATCTCGGGCAAAAGTTAGGGAAATAAATAAAAAAAATGTACACCCGCTGAGTTGAAAAGCCGCATTGGACAGCTCAGGCAAAAAAGGGTATCCCGGTGGATTGAAAACCCGAAAGGGCGATCCACGCAAAACAAGGGAATAAGCGAACAACTGCGATCTGAGTTATTTGAACCACATCATCGTTTCTTACAACTTGACAATATCAGAAGGGTAGAAAATAGTCCACTCATCCTCTCAAAAAGCCAAAGCAGAATGGAGAGTCTCGAAGACATGCAGGTCATAGCAGAAATGGAACTCCTTGGAATACCGTGTACATTGCCATTAGGATAGTGTCTTTTCTCAATTTTATGGTATCTACCTCTTTCCAGGTGGTTGCTTCCTGATGTAAAATCTTTGCCTATTCAGAGGCCATTCAATAAAAAGAATATTCAGTCAAAAAGCTGTGTGTGTTTTATTTTTGTTTGCAAAATGTCCTGAATTTTCAGCAAAAATTGCATTGCATCTAAACATGGTGATAATTTTGAAAAGAAAACTGACATGCAGGGAAACTGTAAACCCTCTTTGAGTGTCGGTGACGATGGATGAGCAGGTCATTCCATGCAAATCCCCGGGGCACACTTGTGTTTTCTGTTGTTGCAGGTTGCAGGATGGCGTCACATTCTCAAGTAATTTACTCTTCCCCAGTAGAGTGTCTCCCCAAGCAGAGATTTCTTCTCCCAGCAAGTATCTGAAAGCCTGACATCTCCAGCAGAGATTTTCTCCAGCTAAGCCTTGGCAGCAGCCCAAGCATTTTCTTCTTCCCCGGTGAAGTTGCGGTCCATTCTTCCCCAGCGGAGTATACCCAGCAGGTATCTGAAAGCCTGATATCCTCTCAGAGTCTTGAATCAGCAGATGCTCTCCCCAGCCAGAGTATTGATCAAGCAGCTACCCCAGCTAAGTCTGAAGATGATCCTGTCCCCACATAGTTCATATTTGATTTTCACCTCCGTCAGTGAAATACTTCCCAGCAAAGTTGCCATACTTTTGGGTAATTTGATGATATAGTCAGGTATTCATCACCTTAGTCAGAGTTGGGTATCCAGACCTCTTGACTTGTCTTCCCCGGCAGAGTGGTATCTCTTGCTGCCAATCAGGCATTCGTTGTTGCTCGTCTGCAATCCTCAGCACTCGTATGTGTTATCCCTAAGCAGAGTTTCCCCAGCATTGATATTACTGCTTTATTGCTGCTCGTCTGCATCCTTCAACACTCGTCTGTGTTGGCCCTTTGGTATTGCTCGTGTGCTTTCCCCAGTAGTGGTTATGATTACCTTGATTTTGTTCGTCTGCAAATTCCCAACACTCGTCTGTGTTGTGGTTATCTTTGTGATTGCTCGTCTGCAACTCCTCAACGCTCGTCTGTGTTCTGATATGATATTTGTTGTTGCTCGTCTGCATCTTCCCAACACTCGTCTGTGTTTGGCATTGGATCCCTTGCTGCACTCGTCTGTGCCTTGATGTGTATTTTCTGCTATTGCTCGTCTGCAACTGTCCAGTACTCGGCTGTGGTTGTTTAAATATCGTCTGCTTTTATTCCCCAGAAGTCGTCTGTGTTCTGAAGCTCGTCTACTTTGCTTGGATACTCGTCTGTATCATCCCCCAGCACTCGTCTGTGCTAGCTTACATCTATATGTGAGGATTTGCTATTTATCCTGGTATTTCTGTGACTACTTCAAATGCTCGTCTATGTTTGAATTTCTGGTATTCGTCTATACCAGTGGCTGGTACTCGTCAGTACCATTGCCCAAAGCGCTCGTCTGTGTTTCTCGGATCATCGTCTAGTACTCGTCTGTATCATTGACTTATGGCACTCGTATGTGTTCTCTTGATGATCATCCAATACTCGTCTGTATTGAAGAGGTTTAAAATCCTGACAGTGGGAATTAATGTCAAAATGTTTACCGGTCCTGGCGTAACAGGTAAATCCGAAGGAGGCTCGTCTGTCTCAGGCACCAATTATTGTTACTGCACCTGGCGTCATAGGTTTTCTCATAGAAGACTCGTCTGTCTGTTACCATATATCCGCGGATAATATATGAAGAAGGTTCGTCTACCTTGATTGCATGTCTATCCCACAGACTTAAGTGCATTTCCGGTCTTGGCGTAACAGGTAAATCCGAAGGAGACTCGTCTGTCTCATGCTATCTGTAGTGTTTGAGGACTCGTATGTCCAGTTCCTGGCGTCACAGGATTTTTTGAAGACTCGTCTGTCTCAGATTATGTTCTTGAAGTGTTTGAGGACTCGTCTGTCCAGCTCCTGGCTTGCAGGATTGTTTGAAGACTCGTCTGTCAAAGTGTTCTTATTCCAGATATCAGTTTCAACTTGGAAGAGGCTCGTATGCTTCTTTCTCCCCTGCAATCCTCAGAGCGTCATCTGGTTGGGTTTATTTCCCAGTGTTGCATTCTTCGTCAGAGTGCAAATTTCTGGTCTTCTTGGTATTCAACCACAGTTTATCTTGAATGGTCGATAGCCCGTACTATCGTACTTTTCAGATTAACTGATGATTGAATAGGGGCAGCTGTAACACCCCAAATTTTCCCTCTTCATTTTAAGCATCATGTCATATCATATTCATCATACTCATATCATTTCCTCAGCATCATTCCGTGGAAAGATGAAGCATAACATACCTCAGAAGCATTTCAGCATATGGTCATCTGTGGAGTTCCCAGAAGCATTTCAAGACATGACAAGGGTCCCAATGAGTTTGTACAAGTTCTATGGTGAGTCTACACTCCATTTACAAGATCAAGTCCATTGGCAAAAGCTCAGAAGATTGCATGATCGTCAGAGATCTCAGGACAAGGCAAGCTCCTATGCAGTGCACCCAAATTAGGGTTTGGGATTCAAGTACCAAGATCTTACAACTTTGGCCGTTTCTTGTGAGCCAAGTCTTCTATATGATAAGAGGATCCTATGGGTCAAATTTCATGAGAAAATTCTATGTGGAAGTCAGACAGTGCCTCAGTTGCTTGCAGATGAAGCAGAAAGTCAACAGAGCCCAAAGAAAGTCAACTGTGCAATTTCAAGGGGTCCAACCCAAATTTTTTGGCCAAGAGGGGTCCTTACAATGTTATAAGAGGTTTGGAATGCCTAAAGTTCAAGAATCATGGAGATTTGAGGGGTTTTGCAAAAATGGTACAAAGTTGGTTTTTGAAATTTTGCAAATTTGGCAACTTTGGCCCTAATTTTCAAGTGGCCTTAACAGGATCAAAAATTCTCCGAATGGACCAAAGTCAAATATTAAAGTTGGAGAGTAAAGGATGCCATTTTTAAAAAGTACAAGTGCGTTTTCACCGGATTTACCAATCTCCTTGTAGGCCATTCGAAAATTGCAATCCCTAGGGCATTTCTTCACTTTTCCAAAAGTGCATCATGTGCAAGAAGGCTCCAATCTTGATTTTTGTGAATTGGTTCAGGCCCAAACTTGTTTCTAACTTGAAATACATTGCCTTAAGACCAATTTTCTCCAAAAAAATAGTCATTTTCATACACTTTTGAAAACTCCCTCCAAAACAAGCCAAATTGCAAAAATCATGAATTAAGTGTGAGGGTTTGATCTAAGGGCCAGGAGTTAATGGATCTGGATCAAGGGTGGAGAATGCAACTCACACATGCTGAGAAGCCCAAGGAAGCATGAGGGAAGCATGCATATCTCACTTTGTGCACAATTTGCATAATCACACTTTTCTCATTCAATTTTCGTGCACTTTCCATCACACTTTCAGCACTCACTCAAAACATCATAACAAAGAAAAAGAAGCAAAAACCAGATCTGATTCTCTCTCATTCTCTCATTCTCAACCTTCTTGCATTTTTGCATTTTGCTTCATACCTCTTGATTCCTTCACATTCTCCACAAATCTCTTCCATATTCTTGATCATTGAATCATCTAGATCAAGAATCGTCCATTCATTCAAGCTTAGATCACAGAATTTGAGGTTCACCATTTCAAAGCCTCTTGTGTTGAAACTTCAGATCTACACCATTTCAAGACCTTATATGCATTTATTTTGCATCTAAGGAGTAAGAGGAGTGATTTGCACGGATTATCTGGTTTTCTATTTCAACAATTCGAGATCTCCATCTCAGGTATGGCTTGAAACTTTTTGTTCTGGAAATGGAATTTTATTGTTGATTTGTGTTCCTTGTTCTTCCCTGATCATGCTTCACTTCGTAGATTTGATTTTGGTGCATTATATCATAAGTTATGAGCATTTAAAGTTTGATGATCAATGTTATTTTGTTTCGATCCGGCCGATCCTTTGAGTTTTAGCCATTTTTGATGTCATATTTGGATTCAGTGATGTTGAGTTTGTCAATTTGGACTATTGGTTTGCATTATTTGGTACATTTTTGCCTCTGGTTTGGTCTCCGGTGCCGGAGTTCTAACTCCGGTCACCGAAATTTGTTTTGTGAAATTCCATTGGAGAAGAAGCACATCAGCCATTAGATCCTAGATCTGGCCGTTCCAGCGCTGCCACGTGTCCCATATTTCCTTCATTTTCATGTTATAAAATCTGTGTAATATTTAATGCCACGCGTGGCCTTGCTCATAATAATTTCGTGAGCTCATTTTATAGCAGCCAATGGCAAAGCACGGGACTGCCACCTCAATTAATGAGGTGAGTAGCATCTACCGCAGGATGCATCAGACGGTCCAGTTAATTCCAGCTTTTATCTTATTTATTCAGCTAATGTCTACAGCAAGAATCATAAACCTTCAGCGCTACATGGGCCCAGCGTATGCGCTATCCACACCTCACCTTGTCCAGCCCAATTCCGTTTCACTTCCAGCTTTACTACATACACCACATTACATATTCACTTATTTTCTTTCACATTTTAATTTTTTCTTTTAATTCAGTTTGGTTTTATTTCGTATAAAATACTTTTATTCATCCAAAAATTCCCAAAATAATTTTGAATGTCATTTTATGTCTCTAATATTTTGTCATATTTTTATTTTATTTTTTTTCATTGATCCACGTACCAGAAATAATTCACCATTGTACATAGCTTCTTTTTAAGTCTTTCTTGACCAGTCTGCCTTGTTTATTTTCCATAGTCTTCAATATTTTGAGTTTTGATCCCATTTTTTTTTGCTTTGTGTTCCTAATTTATTGTACTTTTCATGTGATTTTTTTCTGATTTTTTTAGAAATTTATTTCTTGAGTTTTGGTCTGGTAACTTGTGATGTAAGTTTGCTGTCCTAACTTGTGTTCTTGCCTCTATTTGACTTAGTTCCTTTCTGAATCTTTGCAAATCCTTTTGGCTGGTTGATATAACATGTTTGAGGACCATTTGGTTCCAGTTGTGGAATTTTTAGATTGCTGGTTGATTATTTGTGGATTTTATCTTGAACCTTGTCCCGTTTTGCTTCCTTTGAACCTTTAAGCCTCTCATAAGCCTAAAAAACCACTTGTGCCCATTTCTTCTTCTCATTTGGGGTTCCTTTGGGGTGTGGGTACCTTCCTGGTCCTAGGATAGGTCTTGTGTCTTCTGAATTTTTGATTATGTTTCTTATTCAAGTCATTTGTTTCTTTAAGTGTTTTAACTTCATCTTTTGGTTTCTCTTGCTCCCATTTGGCATTGTTTGGTCTTGTATCTTGTTTCTCTTCATCTTGCTGGCTTCCTAAGCCATTCTTCATCTCATTTTGATTCTGGTTGTGAGTCTTGGGTTTTTATTTTGTGCATTTTGCATTGTATTTTTCATAAGTATGCATTTGTTTTCATTATGTATTCATGTTGCATCCTTTTGAGTCATAAGTCCCTTCTCCTCTTTTCTTTGGATTGCATTTGCATTTTGCATTTGTTCATAGCATTTCACTTCTGATTGTGTGATGTTAGCATGTTATCTTACTCATTTTATTTCATTTGTATGCATACTAACCTTGCAGGGGCTATGGTAAGTGTGAGATGTAGGAATTGAGTTCCACATCTCCAATTCTCATCTCTTCCTCTTTTGTTTATGTGAACTAACCCTTTGTTGTTGGGCTTAGGCCTTTCTCATCCCTTCTTCTATCTTCTTCTCTTCTTCTTCCTCCTTCATTAGGATAGAAACCTCACTAACCTTTAGGACATCCATGCATGTTAACAGTTAGGATTATTTTAGTCCCCCTTTAGAATTTTTCCTTTGAGATCCTTTGGTGCTCTCTCTTCTCATCTTCAAACTTAATTCTAATTCATTTAATAAAGGTTGAGTACTTTCATGTGACATTAGACTTTGCTATGAGATGCTTGCACGCGTTCCGTTTCGGGGCGAGGTGTGAGTCATCACTCGTGGTAGATAGGTCTTAGCATGAGTACCTCACAAAGAAAAAGCTAAAAAACACTTCTTAACCAAAAAACCACAAAAACACTTAATAATGGTAATAGGTCAGTGTGCTTAAGACTTCACTTGTGGGACTAGCTTTGGGGATTTCCTCCATAGATAGGTGTGCCTCTTGCGCATTCCATTTCGGGATGATGTGAGATGTACATATCCCATTGAGTAAGACTTAGGTACACTTACCTATGCAAACTTTCACTCATAAAAGCTCCTAAAAACACCAAACAAACAATAAGCGTCTCTCCTTCTGGAATTCTTTTCTCATCTCCTTCGCTCCGTACGCGAACTTGTTCCTACTTGTCACTTTACAAGATGGTTACGCACTCGTCGTCCGAGTCTGTAACACCTGAGCAATGGCATAGGCAGTTCAAGCTTTAATTCACAAGAAATTTCCTTTTAGTACCCCTAGTTAGGGGAACTACGACATCTCTGATCCTCATTATCCTGATGAGGTACGTAGGCAGCGGGGTAGGGCTCGTTCGAGCACAATCTTTATTTTACCTACATTTTTCCTTTTCTTTTTTTATTTCAGTTCTTTTCCAGTTCCAGTTTCTTTTCATTTTCATTTCTTTGCTGCAGCTTTCATCCCCTCACCCTTTGAAGCAGTTTCTTTTGCAAGCGTGGATCCCGTCGGGTACGACGGACGATCTGGGTGCTAATACCTTCCCAGGTCGTAACCGACTCCCGAAATCAGTCTCTTTGGTTCGCAGGACCTTTGTCCTTCCTCTTCTTTCTTCTGGTTTGTGCAGCATTACCATTCTCTTTCTTCGGGATAAAAATGCCTGGCTGGCGACTCTATTCTTTTTTCCGCGGCACTTTCGCGTTTGTACCAGGATGGAAATCCGGGGAGCGACAGTTCATTATACAAGCGAAACTTTGACATGGTTCTGCTCAGATATGTTGACAAGGAAGAAGCAGACCTACTGATGCACGAGGTGCATAAAGGTTCTTTCGGTACCCGTGTCGGAGGGCGTGCAATGGTAAAGAAATTGTTAAGATCAGGTTACTACTGGATCACAATGGATGCAGACTGTTGCGCCTATGCCAGAAAATGCCACAAATGCCAAATCTACGCGGATAAAGGGCATGTGCCTCTAAATCCTTTGAACGTGATGTCTTCACCTTGGCCCTTTGCCATGTGGGGCATTGACATGATTGGAAAGATCGAGCCAACTGCTTCAAATGGCCACAGATTCATCCTGGTAGCCATTGATTACTTCACCAAATGGGTTGAAGCGGCTTCGTATGCAAACGTCACTAGACAAGTGGTAGCCAGATTTTTGAAAAAAGACATCATTTGTCGGTATAGAGTTCCCGAGCGAATCATTACTGATAATGGTTCCAATTTGAACAACAAAATGATGGCAGAACTGTGTCGGGACTTCAAAATCCAACATCACAACTCTTCTCCTTACAGGCCAAAGAAGATTGTGTAGAAGATGGTGGTTACTTACAAAGACTGGCATGAAATGCTACCATTTGCTTTGCATGGGTACCGAACCTCAATCAGAACATCTACTGGGGCAACACCTTATCAGCTTGTGTATGGTATAAAGGCAGTCCTACCCGTTGAAGTTGAGCTACCCTCCTTACGAGTACTGATGGATGTGAAGCTGGATGAAGCAGAATGGGTCCGGTCTCGGTACAATCAGCTTAATTTGATCGAAGAGAAGAGGCTAGCTGCCATCTGTCATGGGCAGTTATATCAAAAGCGGATGAAGAAAGCCTTTGATCAGAAGGTCAGGCTTCGGGAATACCAAGTGGGAGACCTTGTATTGAAAAGACTCCTTCCTCCTCATATAGACCACAGGGGCAAATGGACGCCAAACTACGATGGTCCATTCATAGTAAAGAAAGTTTTCTCTGGCGGAACACTGATGCTCACTACTATGGACGACAAGGATTTCTTATCCCCTGTGAATTCAGATCCGGTTAAAAAATACTTCGCATAAAATGACCCGCTGGACATAAAAACAGAATGTGAGTCCAGGCAAAAATAGGGCATCCCGACGTGTCAAAAACAAAATAAAAGACTCGGGCCAAAATAAGGGAAAAAAATGTACACCCGCTGAGTTGAAAAGCCGTATTGGACAGCTCAGGCAAAAAAGGGTATCCCGGTGGATTGAAAACCCGAAAGGGCGATCCATGCAAAATCAGGGAATAAGCGAACAACTACACTCTCAATTCGTCTGTATCACTCACAACATGGCAAGCTTCGAAAGGACAAAGCATCGGTCAAAATCAGCCTTCTTTAGAAGGCAAGATAAGAAGAACGTCAAGGTCATACAGGTCATAGCAAAGTAAGTTCACTAGAACGTCGTCGTCAACATTGCCAACACTTTTATTTTCTCAATTTACAGCAATCTCCTCCTTTCAGAGGATTCGCTTCTTTGACTGTACTTGCCAATTTAGGGCACACGAGTTAATAAAATCAGAGTTTTCAGTCACACCTCGTTTTTTACATTTTTGTGTCATTTGCAAAATGTCCAATATTCATAATACAACACTTGCATAAAACAAATGAGCCACTTTTAATAAATGCTTGCGGGAAATTTATTATTTTCAGATAAGTCTAACTCCTATGACGGAAATGTATTATTGAATTCTTTTGTCTTAACAGTTTGCAGGTATTCAATACACAACATGGGGCATGCCAAGCATTGAATCCCCAGCATGATACTTCCCAGAAGTTATCTCCTCCCCAAGCAGTGTCTGACAACTGTTTCACAACAAGATGGGCAAAGAATTTCCTATTCCCCACCCGAGTGCCAGATCTCTCTCATCCTCAGCAAAGTTAATGGAACTGCCTCCCCACAGAGTTTCCATTCCTTCCCCAGAAGAGCAATGCCTGAAGCCCATCCCCAACAAAGTGGCTGAAGCTTCCTTCTCCCCAAGCTGATTCTCCCTTCGGATAGATCTACCAATGATCTATTCCCCCAAGAAGAGTTCTCCCTCCTGACAGATCTACCAATGATCTCTCCCCCCAGCCGGGTTATTCCTCCAAACAGATCAGCCATAGATCTTCATCCCAGCAGGATCCGAGTCTCGGATTAGTTTTCTCTTTGCATAATCATAGCATTCACATCATATTCACAAAATAAGCATAGCATTCCGTCTAAAATGGAGCATTACGGCAAAAATCAAACATTTGCATTATCACAAGCCAGGTTCGAGTCGGTCACCTGCAATTACCATCAATATTTCATCAGCACTATACATCCCTTGCACATAAAAGCAAAAGCATCCCCTTTGCACTCTCAAGTACAAATACTTGTTCATAACACACTCTTTTCGACACCCGTCCGTGTCACCCTATCCCCGCAGGTCGCCCGAACACCTTCTGCAAGCAGATACTTGTCCATAACATGTCCTTCTCAACACTCGTCTGTGTTATCTTAATCTCCCCACAAAAAGCCAAAGCATCTCCTTTGCACTCACAAAATAGATGCATGTTTATATTTATACATGTTTGACACTCGTCCATGTCATACCTTCCCCAGCAAGTCAAACACTAGTCTGTGTCTTACACATACCTCACCAGCAAATCATACTTGTACATACTTATATAGAAGTCTTTGATACTCGTCCGTATCTTTTTATATCACTCCTAAATAGATCCCACAATCGTCTGTGTTCTTTGTTAACCAGTTGGTACTCGTCCGTATCATCATCTTTGAACACGCGTCAGCGTTTGTTTCTACCGATATTCGTCTTTATCATGGTCCTAAGGATGCTCGTCCGCATCTTTAATCTATACACAGCGTCAAACACTTATTTTTGAAAGCGTAAGCACTCGTCCGTGTTTACCATTCCCTAGTAAATCATCAACAAAACAACTTTCTCCTATCCGACATTCGTCCTATGTCGTGATACTTTCGGCAGCCGTCCCCTGCTAGGTGATCGTCTTTCACCTTCGGATGATCATCCCTCATCCTTTTCCCTAGTGGAATCTCCATCATTGGAATCTTCTATCTGACATTCGTCCTATGTCGTGATAAAGAGCAGCCGTCCCCTGCTAGGTGAGCGTCCTTCACCTTTTGATGACTGTCCCTCATCATTTTATCCGATGGCCGTCCCCATCGTTGATCTTGTTATCCGACATTCGTCCTATGTCGTGATAAACCCCGAGAGCAGCCGTACCCTGCTAGGTAATCGTCCTTCACCTCTTGATGATCGTCCTTCATCATGCTTACCCGATGGCCGTCCCCATCGTTGATCTTTTTCTATCCGACATTCGTCATATGTTGTGATAAAGAGTAGTCGTCCCCTGCTAGGTGATCGTCCTTCACCTTTGATGATCGTCCCTCATCATCACTTCATTTATTATTTTACCCGATGGCCGTCCCAATCGTTGCTTACTTTACTTTTCAAAGTCCGGTGGTCGTCCCCATCATTGCTTTTCTCGTTACTTTAACCCCCCAGAGAATATTATTTCTTTACCCGATGGTCGTCCCCATCATGATCTCTTTATTTTCCCAGCTTGTCGGCCGTCCCCGTCATTGCTTTACTTACTACTTTATCCCCAACAGTCGTCCTCTGCTCGATGGTCGTCCTCCATCGCTTTCATTTAATAATCTTATTATGCTACCTTTTACAATTTATATCCCTTTTCTTCTTCTATCCAGCGAGTGCAAATTTCGGACTGTCTTTGGTATTCAACCACAAGTTATCATGTTTGTCTATTAAGCCAGGCGCTTACACCCTGCACAGCTAACTCATGCTTGAATAGGGGCAGTTGTAAACACCCCAAATTTTCCCTCACTCTTTATCACACCATGGCTTGTGATCTTTCATGTTTGCATTAACATAAGCATTACATCTCATATTGCATTTTGTTTCACGACATAGTTCAAATTCATCTGCATCTAGGGTTTGTGATCTGAGCAATCCAAGAATCCATCTGAACCATCCCAAAGGTCTCAAAGCTTTAAAGGAGGGTCCATGTGTGTTCCATCATCATATCATACTCCCCAAAGTTCATGGAAGTCAAGAAATCACAAGGGTTAGCAAAGGCATGGAAGCATAGCTAGTTTTTCACTACACAGATGACCAAAATTAGGGTTTTGGATTCAGAGGCCTCAACTCCAAAAAATTTGGTCATTCTTATTTCTAATATTCTTAATATGTTATAAGGATCATGTGTACCAAGTTTTATGAAGAAATTCGTTGTGGAAGTCATCTGTTCACTGGGTAACTTCCTGAGCAAGTTAAGTCAAAATCAGGGCATTTGAGGCCACCAACAATGGAACCTAAGGGTCATTTTCATCAAATTGAAGTTCAATAATCTTTATTTGGTCTTATAAGTGGTTGGAAGTTCACAAGATTGAAGAATTTTGAGCCAATTGCAAACTTGCCATTTTTGGAAATGACTTGAAATGCAAACTTTCCATTTTGGGAAAGATTTTTAACCTCCTCTTTCATGACCAAAAATGCTTCAAATGAAAAATTTTTGGGCATGAAAGTTGTAGATTAGGTCTTTCCCTTTTCAAAAAGTAGAAAAACATGTCTTGATTCATCCTAGAACTCAAGATATGGCCTTTCAAAGTTGGCAAAAATCCTATAATTTTCAAATTCATGTCAAAGAGGGAATTTTGCAATTTCACTTGCGAAGCATTCTAATGACCTCAAATCAACTTCTATGCATCATAATATGTCAAAGAATTCTCAAAGGATCAGATTTGGCTCAAGATTGGAAGGATTTCATGGCTTGTGATCCAAGGAACACCAAAGAGACAAAAGTTGCAAGATGCTTGGAAAGGATTCATCCACTTATGCCAGCTGCATAATCTTGATTTTATGGCTCTCCATGAATCTTGCTGAGGCCAGACACCCCATTGCATAGCTCCTGCCATGGCCCATACCTCCAAGTACACAATGTTGACTTTTTTCCAAAATACACCATACCAATCAGCCTGTGCCACCACCCACTTTCTGAGTAATCCCATTGGTTTATACAAACATCATGGATCACAAAACACACAACACACAAGCCTGAAAACCTCTCAACACTCAGATTGCAAAAAAATCACCTCATACCTTCACCTCTTCGAATTTCAAAGCACAACCACTCAAAATTCAAATTTTCTTCACCATTCAACTCAACATCACCTCAGGATCATTTCCCACCCATCACCATAGCCTGAAACACTCTCAAACTCAAACACGATTTATCACTCCTCAGAACTAAATATCATAAAAGAGGCCATTTAAACTCCATTCAAGCTTTCCAGAAGCATCAGAGGGGTCATTGGAGGCATTTTGCACAAAGGAGGAGGTCAGAAAGTTCCAGATTGCAAAGCTTCAACTCAGGTAGCCATGATGAATATTTTTTCCAGAACTCTTGTTTTAAGTTTCTAAATGATTCTACATGATTAGCTGATCACCCTGATATGTTTATTTTCAAAAATGGTTGAGAAACAAGCATGTATTAAACTTCTGAAAGTTTTGAATGTTTTTACGTTTTGCTTCGAATCATGATTTGTATGAATGATAAATGTTGTTTGATGATGGATTCTTGTTAAGGGAAGGTAGTAGATCATTTTTGGAGCTTTAGAGCTTTTAATTTGACCTAGGGAAGAAGTTGGAATTTTGTTTGGCCGGAGAAGATGACCGGAGCTAGCTCCGGTCACCTGAAAATCATTAAAACCCTAATTAGGGTTAGTTGCCCGGATTGATTTCCCACCCTTGGATCTTGATTAGGTTAGCGTGCGTACGGTCATGATTAAGTCACTTAAGTTAATTCTGATTATTTAATTAATTAATGATAATTAAACCAGTTTGAATATCAGCTATTAAGATGCGCGCGTGGTCAATTCCCTCCCTCCCCAGTTTGAATCTCATCCACTGGATCAATTGTCTTCCCCTTTTGTTCATTTTTATTTCATTTATTTTCATTTCTTTTGCACAATTATTTTAAAATATCAAAAGTCATCACAAAAATATGAAACTTTGCATTATGACTTTAAATATTTTTCTTAATCCAAAAATAATTTTTATTTTATTTTTTGCATTAAAAAAGTATATTTAAATTATTTAAATGATATTTTTAATTAATTAAAGTATTTTAATTAATTAAAAATACATTTATGTTTCTAAAAATCACCCAAAAAATTATGAACCATTCCAATGCATTTAGAAACATTTTCAAACTCTTCACACAAATTTCTTTTTAGGTTTGATCAGAGTTTTTCAATTTTCTTTGAATTAAGGGTCATTAAAATCACATTTTTTAACCCTAGCTTTGAAAAATCATTTCTGCCTAACCAAGAAGAGTTTGAACTTGATTCTTTTTTCATTGTGTTACATATTGCATGTAGTTTATGTTAGAACAATTCTGGTTCTAAACCTCTAAGAGTTTTGATGATAACAATTATTATTAAGCAAGAATAGAAGTTCTAATACATACTGAAAATAACTTTCTTTGATATGTGTAGAAGTTGTAGAAAAGAAAGTTATTGAAAGGAAGACGTGCTTAATTAGAAGAAACATTGAGCCCTATATAGAAGATACATTTATTGAAGAATCCATCATTAAAGACATAATTTATTGGCTGCGTATCAAAATTTAATTCTCTCTGATTTGTGTCTAAAAGATGATGATTCTCAAATTAAAGGCATTAATTAAAGAATATATCAATTAATGGTGAAGACAAGTATCTCTTGTTTTGGAAGGAATTTATGATAATAATTTATATCCAAAACAGGCTCAAGTTGTTCCCAACGGTCACTTTATTCAAACCTATATAAAGGAATGATTTTGAAGATTTAAACAAGGCTAACGAATTACTTTTTCATATATTGTATTATTGCTCCAAAACTCTGTAACATCAAAAGCTTATTAGAAGCATACTAGTTATATTATTGTTTATTATTAAAGTGATTTTCCTTGAGTGACTAGTTAGTCAGTAGACTCAAGAAGACTTTGACAGTAGGTCATTGTGAATGTATCTATATATTGAATAGTGGATTAAGACCTCACTGATAGAGGCAAAATCACATTGGCGGGTGGACTGGATGTAGTTTGAGTTCAAACGAACCAGGATAAATCAACTTGTCATAGTAGTTAGTTTTAAGTTGTTAATTAAACCCAATTCCAACCCCCCTTCCTTGTGTTTTACGCCCCTTCAATTGGCATCAGAGCACTAGGTTCTGAGAAATACACTTAACCGTGTCAGTAAAAGATCCAGAAGTTAAAACACATGGCAGACGCTGGCACCAACAACAATGACTACCAAAATGATAAGATCAATGCAAAACCTCCGGTGTTCAATGGTGATAACTTTGACTACTGGAAGGATGTTCTGGAAAGTTTCTTTCTAGCTCTGGATGGAGATCTTTGGGACATGGTGACAGATGGATACACTCATCCTGTTGGAGCAGATGGTCAGAAGATTGAAAGAAAAAATATGACAGCTCAATAGAAGAAGGAGTTCAGAAATCATCACAAAGCTAGAACCATACTTCTGAGTGCTATCTCATATACAGAATATGAGAAAATTACAAACAGAGACTTAGCCAAACACATGTTTGATTCCCTGAGGATGACACATGAAGGCAACACTCAAGTCAAGGAGACAAAAGCTCTGGCCCTCATCCAGAAGTATGAAGCATTCAAAATGGAAGAAGATGAGACAATTGAAAAAATGTTCTCAAGGTTCCAAATTCTGGTAGCTGGACTGAAAGTTATGGACAAAGGCTACTCAACAGCAGATCATGTAAAGAAGATCATCAGAAGCTTGCCAAAGGCTTGGAGGCCCATGGTCACTGCTCTAAAGCTATCAAAAAATCTGAACGAAACATCTTTAGAAGAACTGATCAGCTCCTTGAGAAGTCATGAGATAGAACTAGAAGAAGATGAACCCCAGAAAAAAGGTAAGTCTGTAGCTCTTAAATCTAACAAATTTGATTCTAAAGCTTTATAGGCAGAAGAAGAAGAAAGTTCTGGATGCTCATCAGAAGAAGATGAATTATCTCTTTTATCCAGAAGAGTCCAACAACTCTGGAAGCATCGTCAGAAGAAGTTCAGAAATACCAGAAGAACAAGCAATCACTCTTAAGCAACATCTGGCCACAGGAGACCCAGAAGCAAAGAAGTAGTGTGCTACGAGTGCAAAGAACCAGGACATTACAAGAGTGAATGTCCAAAACTCCAGAAAGAGAAACCCAAAATGAAATTCAACAGAGAAAAGAAAAAGAGTCTCATGGCAACATGGGATGATTCTTAATCATCTGAAGCAGAGTCAGATTCAGAAGATGAACATGCTAACATTGCACTAATGGCAAAAATACCAGAAGATGATCACTCATCAGAATCAGAATCAGACTCAGACACAGAAGAGGTATTCTCTAAACTTTCTAGATCTCAATTAGAAGATAGCCTCTCATAAATTCTTGAAAAATATCAGAAGCTTCAATTCAAATACAAAGACATGAAACAAAGTCTGGTATCTGAATTAGAAGATGTTAGAAAACTAAAAACAGAAAACTCTGAGCTGAAAGAAAATATTTTTGAATGCAAGAACTCTCTTAAAAAACTTAAAGCTCAGAAGGAATCTGAATTAGAAGATCTAATCAATTCTGATAGTAAGTATCATAAAGCAATATGACTATAGTTTTCAAAAATTTCTAACTAAAAGCATAGATAGAAGCAAAATTTCATCTATGATCTATGGAGTTAGCAGAAATGATAGAAGAGGCATAGGCTATGTGAAAACTAAAGAAAAGGAAACTCTGAAGTTTAAAACGATTGATGACATTGTCATAAAAGTTAATACTCCTCTAAGTTCTCATTTTACTTATGGTCATAATCATGACCTAATATATACTAGTGAATCATCTTGTTCCACAAGTTCTGATTTGAAACCTAAAATAAATCAGAAGATTGTGAAAACTAACAAACAAGGACCCAGAAAAATATGGGTACCCAAAGATAAGATTGTGTATGTTGCAGATGTCTTTAACAGTAAAACTGAAACACCAATCCTGGTACCTGGACTCTGGATGCTCACGACACATGACGGGAAGAAAGCATATGTTCCAAAGTCTTGAATTAAAAGCTGGAGGCCACGTAGGTTTTGGAGGCAACCAAAAAGGAAAAATAATTGGCTCTGGAACTATTGGTAATGGAAATCTTCCCTCTATCTCTAATGTTCTGCTAGTGGAAGGATTAATGCATAATCTATTATCCATAAGTCAATTAAGTGATAATGGCTATGACATAATCTTCAATCAAAAGTCTGTAAAGTTGTTAGTCAGAAAGATGGAACAATCCTCTTCTGTGGAAAGAGAAAGAACAATATATATAAAATAAAACTTTCTGAATTAAAAAATCAGAATGTAAAATGTCTAATGTCTGTGGAAACTGAGCAATGGGTTTGACACAGAATATTAGGACATGTTAATATGAGAAGATTATCTCAACATAACAAACTCAATCTGGTTAGAGGATTTCCAAACTTGAAGTTCAACTCAGAAGCTCTGTGTGAAGCATGTCAGAAAGGAAAATTTTCAAAACCTGCTTTTAAAGCTAAAAATATTGTATCTTCCTCTAGACCACTAGAACTTCTGCACATTGACTTGTTTGGACCAGTGAAAACTGCTTCAGTCAGTGGCAAGAAGTATGGATTGGTGATCGTAGATGATTTCAGCAGATGGACATGGGTAAAGTTCCTTAGATACAAGGATGAGTCAATTGTTGTATTCTCTAACTTCTGCAAACAAGTTCAAAATGAAAAAGAGTTTAGAATTGTTAAAGTCAGAAGTGATCATGGTGGAGAATTTGAAAACAAAAAATTAGAATCATTCTTTAATGAAAATGGCATCTCTCATGACTTTTCTTGTCCTAGAACTCAACAACAAAATGGGGTTGTAGAACGTAAGAATAGAACTTTGCAAGAGATGGCCAGAACCATGATCAATGAGACTAACATGGCTAAACATTTTTGGGCAGAAGCAGTAAATACAACATTCTATATTCAGAATAGAATCTCTATAAGACCTATTCTTGAAAAGACTCCTTATGAATTGTGGAAGAACAGAAAGCCCAACATTTCATATTTTCATCCTTTTGGGTGCAAGTGTTTTATTCTGAATACTAATGATCCTCTGAATAAGTTTGACTCTAAGGCACAAAAGTGTTATATGTTAGGATACTCTGAACGTTCAAAGGGATTGTCGCTCCCACCAAATGAGGCCTGGTCAGAAGGGGTACAGACGCGAACGGTCGGCGAAGAGGAGGATGAATGAATAGAGTCACCAGCTAGGCATTTTTATCCCGAAGGAAAGGTAATGCTGCATAAACCTAAGAAGAGATGGATAAGACGGTTGCGAACCAGAGAGACTAAGAAAGGGGGTTGGTTACAACCTGGGAAGGTATTAGCACCCAGATTGTCCGTCGTACTCGACGGGATCCACGCTTGAAAGATTTGTGTTTTAGAGGGGTAGTGTCAGTGCAATTTGTGTATCAAAGCTGGAAAGAATGTGAGTGTCAGTGTAAAAAGAAGTGTGAAGTGTATAGGAGAAGTGTCAGTGTAAGAACAAGAATGAAATGCTCAAGACTATGAGGCTTAAAGAATAATACTGGAAGGAAGGGGGATATGCAGAGACTTTTGTTTGATAACTGTTAAGTTATGCCTACGTATCCTCTCGTGCAATGAGGAAGTCAGAACACCGTAGTTCGACTCAAAGAGACTGAAAGATAAATTGACTGATGAACTGCTTGCTTGTCTATGTTCAAGTGTATGACCTGTCTGGCTCAGGTGCAAACTGTCTTGCATTAGACGAAAGAAGCAAGTTTTCGTTTGTGAGTGAATGAGATGAGAAAAGAATCCCAGAGGAGACGATTATTGTTTGTTTTTTGATTTTTCAGTCTTTTATTGCCTTTTGAAGTTTGTCATAAGAAAATGAGCTTAAGCCTAAACCAAAGGTTAGTAAACTCATCACATCCTCCCTCTGATTAGGGGTAATGAGAATACCTTAAGTATGAAGTAAACACCTCACACTTAATCACCCTGATGTAGGATTAAGATCATTAACCTACTTGTATTTATTTAGATGTTTTTGGTGTTTTTGTTTAGTGTTAAGTAATGAGTTTAAGCCATAATCAGGTATTTAATGGACTCATTACACCATCCTAATAGAAGGATATTAGATGAGAACATTTAAGCTGAGGAAGGCTCCTCAACTTAATCCATGATTATGAATTAACCTCATGACAAAACAAAACCTTCATTAAATGGATTTTAGTTAATGATAAGATGAAGAAATGATTTTTATGGTTTGTAAGACAACTTGAAGGGGACTTGTCCATTAACACTAGGGTTAGTCCTTCTTAACCAATTAAGGAAGAATTAGAACCCTAATGCAAGGCCCAAGTTACAAGCTTGATGTCTTAGTGATTATTAAGTGGATTGATTAAAGGAATTAAACACATTAAGGGTTTAACATTTAGGATTAAAGTTATACACTCCATTCTAATAGAAGGATGCAGGCATAAGCTTAATCACAAAGCCTTAAAACCTTTAGGGTTTAGTCCTTAATTGGGAGATGAGAAGAGAAGACTCAAAGATGACACAAAGGTAAAACTAAATGGGGGACTAATCAAACCCTAATTGTGATCATGCTTGGGTATTTCTAAGGCTTATGAGGCTTGCAAAATATCTTCAAGAGAAAAGCCACCAAGGAAGAAACAAATGAAAAGAGGAAAAGCAGAAGAAGCAAGACAACTTACTTCAATTAAGAAGGCAAGTTGCTTGAAGAAAGAGAGAGAGGAGGGAGCATGAATGAGCAAGATTACTCAAATACAAAAGATAAAATGCAGAAATGGTGCATAAAAGGAGATGAGAAGAGATTGTGAGAAGTGAAGGCAAATTCACTTCTCAAAACAACTTACCACCTGAAAAGTTAGCAAAAAGAAAAGCAATGCAATGAAAATGAGATGAAATGCCATGATGCAAGGCAAAGTCAGAAGCATGAACATGGTGTTAATGATGCTAAGAGATGATGCAAACACATGTCAAGAGTCGTGGATGATCATACAAGGATGAGGATGCAAATGAAGCATGCTTTGAACCATACAAGTTCATGAAAGTTTATGAAATGCAATGGACATATAACATGGCAAATGAAAGATGCAATGATCAAACATGATTCTAATATGTCCTAAGATGTCTTATATGTCATGTTGATGCACAAAATGTCATTGCAAGTTCATGTATGCAAACAAATGAGAGATGGGTGCAAAGGAAAACAAGAATTAGGGTTTATGAACAACATGCAACACAAAAATTCAAAACCAGAAGCAAATGACATGACAAAAAAATGAAAATGGGATCAAAGGAACCCTAACCCTATACAAGTTCACTGCCCGAAGGAGGGGACTTAACTCTTAACCTAATGGAAGTTATGATTTTTCTAAGCCAACTAGGGTTTCAAGGCACTTCAAAAAGGAAAATGCTTATTAAATTGAAAATGAAAGCTAAATTCAAACCAAATTTACCCTAGAAACTACATGCTATGAAGGATGTAATGCAAGAAGAACCATTATCAAACTCTTCATGGTTAGGCAAAATGGATTTTTTCAAGTTAGGATCAAAACGTCAAAATAGGTCAAGAACCAAAAAGAAATTTGTTTTGAGACTTTGATAATGTTTCTAAATGTTTTAAAATGCAATGTGAATTTTTTGGTGATTTTTAAATACCTAAATGCATTTTTAATTAACTAATTTTTATTAACTAATTAAAAATAAACATTTAAATGATTTAAAAACAATTTTTAATGCAAAAAATAAAAATAAAAATATTTTTGGGTTCTGAAAATTAATGAAATGTTTGACAAAAAAATCAGAATTTTTTAATATGTTTTCCTATTTATAAAAATTCGTGGAAGTTAAATGAAAAGAAAATGAAAAAAAAATTTAAATAAAAGAAAGTAGGTTGATCCAAGAGTTGAGATTCAAATGGACTTGGAGGGAGTTGACCCGCGCCAGATCCTAGGGCTGTAATTCAAACTGACTAAATTTAAATTAAACCTAATTAATTAATTTAATAAATCAGGATTAGGGTTTTAATGATGGATCTGGGCCACTCATTCGCGCGCGGGTCAACACGGGTCAACATGATCTATGGCTCAAATTCAAACCAAACCCTAATCACAATTAATGCCCTAATGAATTTCAGATGACCGGAACAGTGATCTGGTCATCTTCTCCGGCCAACCAAAAATCAAACTCACTCCCTAGGCTGTTTCAAGTGATCTAATTCTCCAGATTTCATCCTCTACTCACCCTAAACATGAATCAATCACAAAATCACATTTACAATGCATCAACAACAAGATTCGAACAAAATCAAGAAAACTGCAAAAATTTCAGAACATGCATACACACTCATTTCTCAACCATTTTCAGTGATTCAAAGCTTAACATGATCAGTGAAACAAACTCTTTCATCCTATAACAAGAAATTGCATTTCTGGAAAAAATGTTCTTGAGCTCACTTGAACTGGAGCTTTGAACTTTGGAGCTTTCTGGCCAGTTTCTTGCTTCAAAGTCCTTCCAATGATCTCCCTGAAGATGCTTTGAGGCTTAGTTGGAGTGTATTGTGGCTGGTTTTGGAGATTGATGAAGTTCTGACCAAGGGGAGTGCAAAATCTTGTTTCTGTTTGAGGGCTTTTCAAGGCAAATTGATGGTTGGAAAATGATCAGAGGATCATGTTGAGTGATTCTGTGAAGTTTGTTTTTAGGTTTGTGGCTTGTGTATTGAGATTCGAAGAAAAATGCATAAAGAGGGATTTTGGAGAATGCTCACTTGTGGGAGGTTTCAGGCTGTGTTGTATGTTGTGTTGAGTTACTTTTGGTCCATGTATCAAGTTTGGATAGGTCAGAGAGTTGTTGCTGGCCTATGTTGATTGGTATGGTCCCTTTTGCCAAAAGTCAATGTTAGGTGTCCTTTGAGGTATGGGTCATGGCAGGCTGGTTTAGGGGCATGGCTTGGTTCAGCTGAGATCAAGGAATGCTTATGGATCAGATTTTGTGAACTGAGGCAAGTGGATGAGAAGCTTTGATCCATTTTGCAATTTTGGGGAAGTTTGGCCCCTTTTGAAATTTGTGAAGTTCATGGCATGAAACTTGAGAAATTTTTGTGCAATTCTGAGTTTTAGAGGTCACATGAGCATGTTGTGAAGTGTTTGTGCATATTTGAAACTTTAGAATGCCTTATCATAACATTTTGCAAAATGCCTCTTTGGTGTAAAACATGAAATTATGTGATTTTATCCAAATTTGCAAGGCCATAACTTTTGATCCATAATGAATTAGAATGAGTTCTTGTACTTTTTGAAAATGGGAGGATCCATTCTACAACTTTCATGACCAAAGTTTTCTCATTTGAAGCATTTTTGAATCAAAAAGAGGAGGTTGAAAAACTTTCTCAAAATGGCAAGTTTACATTATAAGTCACTTTCCCAAAAAGGCAACTTTTGGTTTAGCCCAAATTTCTTCAATTTTATGAAATTCCAAGAACTTCAATGATCAAATAAAGATCATATAACTTCAATTTGATGAAAATAACCCTTTGGTTCCATTGTTAGGGGCCTCAAATGCCCTGATTTTGCTCTGACTTACTCAAGAAGTCATCTTGTGATCAGATGCCTTCCCCATTGAATTTCTTCATGAAAATTGATATGCATGATCCTCATAACATATAGAGACCAATAGAAATAAGAATGACCAAAAAATTTGGAGTTATGGCCTTTGAAACCAAAACCCTAATTCTAGGTCATCTGTGCAGTTAAACCTGGCCCTGCTTCCATGCCTTTCTCAGTTCTTGTGATTCTTTGACTTTCTTGACCTTGTGAGGATACAATATGATGTTTGAACATACATGGACCCCTTTGAAGTGATTGATGTCCTTTGGAGTGGCTCAAATGGCTCTTGGATTTCTCAGATCACAAACCCTAGATGCATATGACTTTGAATCAATGCAGTGAAGGACAAATGCAATATGAGATGATATGATTGAACTTATGCACATGAAAAGATCACAAGACATGGTGAAATGAGTGAGGGAAAATTTGGGGTGTTTACAGCTGCCCCTATTCAAGCATGAGTTAGCAGTGCAGGATGTAAGCAAAGGCTTAACAGGCAAACAAGATAACTTGTGGTTGAATACCAAAGACAGTCCAAAATTTGCACTCACAGAATGAAGAAGAAAATGGATATAGATTGTAAAAGGAAGTAAAGTATGATTATAAAGTGCGGGCGACGGAGGACGACCGTCGAGCAGAGGACGACTGCTGGGGATAAAGCAATAACGGGGATGGCCGACATGCTGGGGAAAGATGCGGGAAATAAAGCAAAGACGGGGACGGCCGACAAGCTGGGGATATAAGAGATTATGATGGGGACGACCATCAAGTAAAGATATAAGACTCTCTGGGGATTATAGGTAAATGATGGGGACGACCATCAAGCTCAAGGCATAAATGAAATAAATGATGAGGTACGATCATCAAAGGTGAAGGACGGTCACCTAGCAGGGGACGGCTGTTCTGTTGGGGATAAGATGAGGGACGGTCATCTAAGGTGAAGGACGATCACCTGGCAGGGTACGGCTGCCGAAAGTATCACGACATAGGATGAATGTCGTATGGGAAAGGTCGACGATGGGGATGGCCATCGGATAAGCATGATGAAGGACAATCATCAAGAGGTGAAGGACGATCACCTAGCAGGGTACGGCTACTCTCATGGTTTATCATGACATAGGACGAATGCCAGATTAAAAGATCAACGATGGGGACGACCATCGGATAGAATGATGAAGGACGATCATCACGAGGTGAAGGACGATCACCTAGCAGGGGACGGCTGCTGAAAATATCACAACATAGGACGAATGTCGGATAGAAAGGGGTTCTAGTGAATAGGGACTCCACTGGGGGTGATGAAGGACGATCATCAAAAAAAGTTGAAGGACGATCACCTGGCAGGGTACGGCTGACGAAAAGGTATCATGACATTGGATTAATGTCAGATAGAAAGAAAATAGTTTAACAAGTTTTGTTGGGGACTCTTCTGGGGAAGGGTAGACACAGACGAGTGTCTAAAATTCAAGAAAATATAAGTGTTTTGACACGGTGTATAGATTAACAATGCGGACGAGCATCCTTAAGACTATGATAAGAACGAGTATCAGTAGAAACAAACGCTTGACGCATGTTCAGAGATGATGATACAGACGAGTATCAACTGGTTAACAAAGAACACGGACGAGTGTCGAATCTGAGGGGATTCAAGTGGTATATACAAGATACGGACGAGTATCAGTATGAGTGGAAAGTGATGAGTGAGACACAGACGAGTGTTCAACTTGCTAGGGAGAACACGACACAGACGGGTGTCAAGGAAGAAGTGTATTATAAACAAGTATTTGATTTACAAAGTGTTTAGGTAACCATGCTAGGGAGGGTGACACAGACGAATGTCAGGGAATAGTATATATATGTATCTGTGTAGTGAGTGCAAAGAGGAAGCTTTGGCTTTCTGCTGGGATATGACACAGATGAGTGTCAAGAAGCATCTGTAGCATAAGAATCTGTTTGCTCGGGCAATCTTACTGGGGAATGATGACACAGACGAGTGCCAAAAGGAATGTGTATTTGTATCTGTATGGGAAATGTTTTGGCTCTCTGGTGGGGAATCGGGAAATATTCTGCATATTGTTGATGGATTGTCAGTATTTACAAGCATTCAGTTCGACACATGGCTTATGATTATGCAATATGTTTGATTTTTGCCGTAATGCTCTGTATTAGACGGAATGCTAAGCTCTGGGGGGAAATATGATGCGAATGCTATGATTATGCAAAGATACCGATCCGGGATTCGGATCCCGTTGCTGTGGAGATCTTTGGCTGATCTGCTTGACGTGGATGTCCCAGCTGGGGGTGAGATCATTGGTAGATCTGACATATATGACTTTGCTTGGGGAAATAGATCACTGATAAACCTATCTTGGTAATGAGGGACCCAGCTGGAGTCTGTAGAAGCTTTCTTTACTCTGTTGTGAGATATTCAGGCGTTGCTCTTCTGGATAGAGGCTGAAACTCTGTGGGGAGATGGTTCCCCGTCTAATACTTGGCTGGGGAAGAAGAAAGATCACTGAAAGATCTTCCTAAAGATTTTTGTGGGGATCCCGCTGAGGATGATACTTGACAACTCAGCTGGGGATACGAACACCTTCAGGTGCTGCTCTTTGAAGGAAATGTTGGAGAAGTGATGCCTGGCAACTCTGATGGGGAGAAGGCATCTCTGGTGCTGTTTGGAAGGTGTGTTGAGGAAACAATGATTTGGAAGCCTACTGGGGAGAAGCTTTCATGCCCCATGTTGCGCTTTGGATACCTGCAATCCTGTAAAGGCAGAGAAACGCACAAGTACCCTGAGGTATCCCTTACAGGATTCCATCATAGGAGTTTAGACACTCCTGGGAGTAAGTATATTTCCTGTAAGCACATATTTTTAGAAGGGAAGCATCTGTATTTATGAAATCAATATCTCAAAGACATCAGACCTTTTTGCAAACGAAAATAAAATGTACGAGACGAAACATGACTGAAAATTTGATTTTATTAATTCGTGTGCCCTGAATTGGCAAGGTACAGTCAAAGAAACGGATCCCCTGAAATGAGGAAATCGTTACAAATTGAGAAACAAAAAGATGCTGGCAATGTTGATGACGCTTCAAGGAGCTTCCCTTTTGCTATGACTCGTATGACTTTTGTCGTTCTTCTCATCTTGCTTTTGAAGGAGGCTGATTCTGACCGACGCTCGAACCTTTCGGAGTTCTCCTTGTTGTAAGTGATACAAACGAATTCAGAATGCAGTTGTTCGCTTATTCCCTTATTTTGCGTGGATCGCCCTTTCGGGTTTTCAATCCACCGGGATACCCATTTTTTCCCGAGTTGTCTAATGCGGCTTTTCAACTCAGCGGGTGTACATTTTTCTATTATATTTTCCCTTATTTTTGCCCGAGTCTTTTATTCTGTTTTTGACTTGCCGGGATGCCCTATTTTTGCCTGGACTTACATTTTGTTTTTATGACCAGCGGGTCATTTTATGCGAAGTATTTTTTAACTGCATCTGAATTCACAGGGGACAAGAAGTCTTCACCGTCCATAGTACTAAGCATCAGTGCTCCACCAGAGAAAACTTTCTTTACTATGAATGGACCATCATAATTCGGAGTCCACTTGCCCCTGTGGTCTGTATGAGGAGGAAGGAGTCTTTTCAGCACAAGATCTCCTACTTGGTACTCTCGAAGCCTGACTTTCTGATCGAAGGCTTTCTTCATTCTTTTCTGATATAGCTGCCCATGACAGATTACAGCCAATCTCTTCTCTTCAATCAGATTCAGCTGTTCGTATCGGGCTCGGACCCACTCTGCTTCATTCAGCTTAACATCCATCAGTACCCTCAAGGAAGGTAATTCAACTTCAATAGGTAGGACTGCCTCCATACCATACACAAGCTGATACGGTGTTTCCCTAGTGGATGTTTTGATTGACGTACGGTACCCATGTAAGGCAAATGGTAGCATTTCATGCCAATCTTTATAGGTAACCACCCTCTTCTGTACAATCTTCTTGATATTCTTGTTAGCTGCCTCAACGACGCCATTCATCTTTGGCCTGTAAGGAGAAGAATTGTGGTGTTGGATCTTGAAGTCCCGGCATAGTTCTGCCATCATTTTATTGTTTAAGTTGGAACCATTATCAGTAATGATTCGCTCGGGAACTCCATACCGACAGATGATGTCTCTCTTCAGAAATCGGGCTACCATCTGCCTGGTAACATTTGCATATGAAGCTGCTTCGACCCATTTGGTAAAATAGTCAATGGCGACCAGGATGAATCTGTGGCCATTTGAAGCAGTCGGTTCAATCTTGCCAATCATATCAATGCCCCACATGGCAAAGGGCCAGGGTGAAGACATCACATTCAGAGGATTCGGAGCTACATGCACTTTATCCGCATAGATCTGGCATTTATGGCATTTTCTGGCATAGGCACAACAGTCTGTATCCATTGTGATCCAGTAATATCCTGATCTTAGCAACTTTTTAGCCATGGCATGTCCTCCAGCATGGGTACCAAAGGATCCTTCGTGCACCTCGTGCATCAACAAGTCTGCTTCTGTCCTATCAACTCATCTGAGGAGTACCATATCAAAGTTTCTCTTGTACAGGGAACCGTCAGTATTCAGGAAGAAACTACCAGCTAGCCTTCTTAATGTCTTCTTATCATTGGACGATGCCCCAAGTGGGTATGTTTGATCCTCCAAGAAACATTTGATATCATGGAACCAAGGCTTATCATGTTTAATAGTGTCTGCTGAGAACACGTATGCTGGCCTGTCATGTCTGGACACTGAAATCTGAGGCACAAAGTTGGCAGCTTGAACTTTGATCATGGATGAAATGGTAGCCAGAGCGTCTGCAAACTGATTCTCGTCTCGAGGGATATACTCAAGTTTGATTGTTGTGAAGAAAGTCAATAACCTCCTTGTATAATCCCGATAAGGTATCAAATGATCTTGGTGGGTGTACCATTTGCCGTTGGTTTGATTAATTACCAGAGCTGAATCTCCGAACATAGTCAAAGTCTTGATCCTGAGGTCAATGGCTTCCTCAAGACCCATAATGCAAGCTTCATATTCAGCTTCGTTGTTAGTGTAGTTGAAGGTGAGCTTTGCCGAGAAAGGCATGTGAACTCCCCTTGGTGTAATGAGTACTGCACCAACACCATGACCATTCATGTTAACAGCCCCATCAAACATCATAGTCCATTCTTCTTCTGGGTCAGGCCCTTCAGTGTGAACAGGCTCTTCATGATCTTTTGCTTTTATTAACATGATGGCTTCATCAGGGAAGTCAAATCTCATAGGTTGGTAATCATCAATGGGTTGCTCAGCGAGGTAATCAGACAATACACTGCCTTTGATGGCTTTCTGAGATGTGTACTGAATGTCATATTCTGTGAGGATCATTTGCCATCTTGCAACCCGTCCGATAAGTGCTGGCTTCTCAAAAATGTACTTAACTGGGTCCATCTTTGATATCAATAAAGTAGTGTGGGTTAACATATACTGCCTTAGTCGGCGAGCAGCCCACGCTAAAGCACAACAAGTTTTCTCGAGCAGTGAGTAACGTTGTTCACATTCGGTAAACTTTTTGCTTAGGTAGTAAATTGCATACTCTTTTCGACCAGACTCGTCATGCTGGCCCAGCACACACCCCATTGACTCTTCTAATACTTTCAAGTACATGATTAGAGGTCTTCCTTCAACTGGAGGCATAAGGATAGGAGGCTCTTGTAATTATTCCTTGATTTTATCAAAAGCCCTTTGGCAATCTTCATTCCACCTGACTATTTGTTCTCTTCTTAACAGCTTGAACAAAGGCTCGCAAGTTGCTGTAAGGTGAGATATGAACCTTGAAATGTAGTTCAATCTACCTAGAAATCCCCGAACTTCTTTTTCTGTCTTCGGTGCAGGCATTTCTTGAATGGCTTTGACTTTGTCAGGGTCAACTTCAATCCCCTTCTCACTTACAATAAATCCCAGCAGTTTACCAGATCGTACCCCGAATGTGCACTAGTTGGGGTTTAACTTCAGCTGGTACTTCCTCAGACGCTTGAATAACTTCAACAGATTCACCAGGTGGTCTTCTTCTGTGAGGGACTTGGCAATCATGTCATCCACATAACATTCAATTTCCTTGTGGATCATGTCATGAAACAATGTTACCATAGCCCGTTGATAAGTTGCACCAGCATTCTTCAGTCCGAATGGCATCACCTTATAACAGAACGTGCCCCAGGGTGTGATGAAAGTTGTCTTCTCCATGTCTTCAGGTGACATCTTGATCTGATTGTATCCCGAAAATCCATCCATGAAGGAGAATACCGAGAACTGAGCCGTGTTATCAACCAATACATCAATGTGAGGTAAAGGAAAGTAATCTTTCGGGCTGGCTCTGTTCAGATCCCGGTAGTCCACACACATCCTCACCTTGCCATCCTTCTTAGTCACGGGTACAATGTTAGCAACCCACGGCGGGTAACTGGTCACAGCAAGGAAACCGGCGTCCCACTGTTTCTGTACCTCTTCTTTTATCTTCATTGCCATATCTAGGCGAGTACGGCGCAGTTTCTGTTTTACTGGCGGACAATCTTCTTTCAAAGGCAGCTTGTGCATGACAATGTCAGTGTCCAACCCTGGCATATCCTGATAAGACCAAGCAAAAACATCCACATACTCCCAAAGTATGTCAATCAGTTGCTCTTTTACCGAATCTTGTAGGCAGGCCCCGATCTTAACTTCTTTTACGTCTTCTTCCGTACCAAGATTAACCGTTTCAATATCCTCCTGATGAGGAGTGATAACCTTTTCCTCTTTCCTTAACAACCTGGCTAGCTCTTCAGGTAGCTCATAATCTTCTTCAACCCTTTCATCAGCTTGATTGATTGGATTGTCAAAGTCATACGAAGTCATAGCAGTGTTGTTGTCGGTGCAGTCTGGGAGGCACTTTCTGCAAGGGTTTAGATTGGTTTATTTTAGTGATCAATTTTATCTTTGTTTAGAAAAAGTGAAAATGAAGTTATTTATTTTGAAAAACATTGCCATTTTATTTTTGTACAAAAAGAAAAATGAAAAGACAGTGAGAGAAAAAGAAACTCGTTTGCAAAAGATGTCTGATATTCATTGATTAATCCGTTTGCACAAAATTACCAGATGGCCCGATTACAAAATGAGTCTTGACATCTTGGGTAAGATGCAAGACTTGATGCATGCTTTAAAAATTAAGGAAATAATAATTACTCTGCAGGAGTAACCCTTATAATTTCCTGGGAAGACCAGTTAAGGACTTTGCTCCCCGGGATCCTTGGACGTATCCAGCTCTCCAGGTTGCGGTCGCTTTCCTCCTCGTCTTCCAAATTGTTCACAGCATCCGGGGTGAGCATTCCCCCGCTGACAAAATTGGGCTCTTTTGCAGCCTCTGATTGATCTTGTTGAGTTGGTCTGTAACCCAACCCAAATTGGTCTTCTTTCTTCTCCACGGGTAGCAACTTGCCCCAGCCTTGGGCGGTACCTTCCTCAACAACCTTCCGGGCTTGCTGATATGACGTTATGGAAGTTCCCAGTACAGCAGATGCTTCATTAATGTTCAATGCTTCAAACCCTTGGCTCATGGTTTCATGGATTTCTCCATCCATCTCAATGTACTTATACGTAGCCAGATGGCTAACAAAAATGTCTTCCTCCCCACAGATGGTGATGATCTGGCCTTCCCATTCGAATTTCAACTTCTAGTGAAGGGTAGACGTAACAGCGCCAGCGGCGTGGATGCAGGGTCTACCCAACAGACAGCTGTAGGCCGGCTGAATGTCCATCACATAGAAGGTAGTTTTGAAGGCCTGCGGGCCAATCATCACAGGCAGATCAATCTCTCCAAGCACTGATCTTTTAGAGCCATCAAATGCTCTCACCACCAAATTACTCGGACGCAGTGCCAAGCCATCATACTCCAGCTTCCCTAAGGCTTTCTTTGGTAGAACATTGAGTGACGACCCAGTGTCCACCAGTACATGAGATAGAACAGCACCCTTGCATTCCAAGGTGATATGCAAAGCCTTATTATGGTTGCGTCCCTCTGTTGTTAAGTCAGCATTGGTAAAGCCCAGTCCATGACTGGTATTGACATTTGCCACCACAGTTTCTAGCTGATTAACGGTAATCTCCTCTGGCACGTATGTTGCATGCAGGACTTTCAATAACGCATTCCTGTGAGCTTCAGAACACATCAACAGGGATAATATGGAGATTTTTGAGGGAGTTTGGTGAAGCTGATCCACCACCTTGTAATCACTCCTTTTTATGATTCTCATGAACTCGTCCACATCTTGCTCAAAAGATGTCTTCTGAGTGTCCTTGACAGCTGACTCTTCAGGTACCACACTCTTTCCTTTTGCTTTGGAAGCAGCTTCTGCTTCAACATTAGGCCTCTGTATTTGTGAGGCAAAAAGGCGTCCGCTTCTGGTGAAGCCTCCGCCTCCCCCAACATTATCAATTTGTGGAGAAGAGGTTGAAGAATCCAGAGTGATTTTCTCCCCGTTGTAGTAGAGATCAGAGCCATAATGCCAAGGTATGGCATTACTGCTTTCATAAGGAACTGGTCCAGGCACCGTGATGGTAACTGGACTGACTGCTGCAGAGGAGGGTACTGTAATGGTGTGCGGATCGTAGTAAATTGTGACTGGTGATCTGGAAGGAGGTGCCATGGTTTGTTGCTGAAAGTTGTTGTTTGGAGGAACATTTGATGGGTCATAGTAGATGGTGACTACTGAGACATCTTCATTAATTTCTGTTGGCGTTGTAGAAGATTCTGCTGATAAAATGGATGCTGATGTTGTAGAAGGAATGGTTGTTGAAATCTGACTTGTTGAAGTGATGGACGGAGCCATTGCTGATGATATTGATGAATCAGTAGGAATGATTGTTGCTGCTATTGTAGAAGAATCAGGAATTATTGTTAAAGGAATTGCTGGATTTGTAGGCGCCGTTGTTGAGATCTGAAGGATTCCATCCTTAATAAGACCATCTATGCCACTTCTCAAACTTTCACACCCGTTGACTGCAATGTTGCAATACCCACAACCGAGCTCACACCCGGGGAACACTTGGCACTCTAGAAGCTGAGCTTTAATTTCGACCAAAGGTGTTCGAATTTGTGAAACACTGGTGATCAAAGTAGATGGTTTGTCTTCCTCAATGGCATTAATCCTCGGCCCACCATGATTAGGCATAGGATTTCTGTTGACATTCGGAGGAGGTGCAAAGTTGAGGGCTTTAGAATCCACCAGATCTTGAACTTTCATTTTCAATGCCTTGCATTTCTCAGTGTTGTAACCAGGTGCATTGGAGTGGAAAGCACACCTGGCGTTGATATCATAATTCTTTGGGAGATTGGAGGGATCTGGAGGTGCCAATGTCCTTAACTCAACCAAGTTAAGCTTCAGGAGTTGTGGCAATAAGGCAACATAAGGCATAGGGATAGGGTCAATCACCCTGTTTTCCTGTGATGGTCTTTGTTGGAAGGGTTGTTGTTGTTGATTGTTATTGTTGTTGTTGTAGGTTCTCTATGGCGGGTACTGAACTTGATGTGGTTATTGTGGTTGTTGATATGCTGATTGCCGAGGAATCGAAGCTGGAATGGTGACTTCTGCTACTGATCTGTGAACATACTGAGGTCTGCCCCTGCTGGCATGAATGGCATTTGTCTCACCGGTCCTTCGAGGTCCCACGAAAGGCTTCCTGGGATTACTAGATGAACTTGCACCGTTATCAGAAATTTTGCCCATTTTTAACAGACTTTCAATTCTTTCACCGGCTATGACAACATCGGCAAAGTTGTGGAAGAAAAGGCAGCCAACCTATCAATATATGTTCCTTGCAAAGTATTCATGAACATGTTGGCCATCTCTCTTTCCGACATAGGTGGCTGGACAGTAGCAGCAAGCTGTCTCCACCTTTGGGCATATTCCCTGAAGCTTTCTCTGGAAGATTGAGAATTCCCATTAGGAGGGTCCTGTTAGGAGCCATGTCCAGGTTATATTGGTATTGTCTGATGAAGGCCTCAGCTAGGTCCTTCCAGCATCTCATAGTAGCTCTGGTCAGGTGTGAATACCACTCCCTTGAAGCCCCAGTCAAACTGTCTTCAAAGTAGAACATCCACAGCTTTTCATCCATAGTATATGCTTTAAGTCTCCCCAGAAAAGACTGCAGGTGAGTTCGTGGACAGGAGGTTCCATTCTATTTCTCAAAGCACGGGGGTTTGAACTTGTGGGGAATTCTTACCCCATCCACTAACACCATATCCATTACATCGAAGCCCAAGGAGTTTTGAGACTCCAAAGATCTCAACTTCTCAGCAATTTCATCAAACCTCCTATCATAGACTTCGTCTCCAGCTCCCATGACAGTAAACTGCTCTTCTTGGGGATCTTCTTGCAAGATTCTCCCCCCAACAGTGTTTCCTTGCACATTTCCCGGGATGTTGACTTCCGGATCTAGATGAGGTCCAAATACTGGTGGATTAACATGAGGCTTACCCCTCTCATTATTACTAGTTCCTCCAGTTCCAGGATGAGGTTCCTCGGGGGTTTGTCTTTCCACCAATGCCCTTAACCTCTCTTGATTCTGGGCCAAGCCAGTCATTACATTCATGAATTGATTCATTTGGTTCCTCATCTCCACTCTTTCATTAGCCATTTGAGTTCTGACCTCAGTCAGGTCTTGTTGTACTTGCTCCATCTGGATACTAGGAAGGTTGTTGCGAGTAGGGTACCGGTGCGTACGGTTGACAGGGAACACTCTTCTACGAGCAATATTTCCTGAAGTCATAACAAAGTTAGAAACAAATAATAACAAAACCTACAAAACAAAATAAAAGTTAGTATGCAATGCAGTATGCTTATTTGTTTTCCATGGTATCCGGCTTGGTTCTTGGTTTTGACCTTTCCAGACCTCGAGGGAGATGCTTTGATGTTGTGGAGAAAAGAAAACCCAAATGGAAACAAACTAAAATATATTACAAATGATGAATAATACATAGTCTGTTTTTTACAACACATGCCCCTGAAGGGTCAAAATACAACAAAAAGAAAAGTACATCAAATGGAAGCAACAACAAACAAAAAGTCAGACATCTAGTCCAAACTCATCCTCTTTAACCTCCTTCAGAAGTGCCTCAGTCACTGGACCAGCTGGATGCTCTGTAATGGTCCTAATGAGGAGGTTCCTGGTAGCAATGGCAGTGGTCAGCTTCTTGTGCCTATCCTGGTCTTTTGATCTCTTCAGTCCAGCTCTAAGCTTCAACTCTGAAATCTCCTTCTGGGCTGCCAACAAAGCTTCCTGCTGTTTCTTTTCATTGGCCTCCAACCGTTCAATCTTGGCCTGAGTTCTCTGATCTTTTTGTGTCCGGGCTTCAGTGATCCTGACCCACCTAGCCTGACTTTCTTGCAGATAGAGCTCAGTCCTAGCCTTCTGAATCTTGGCCTCTTTACAGGCATTCTTCAATATTTGCTCCCCAGCCCTTGCCTTTCTGATGTAGTCCTCTGTTTTCTCAATCTTGGCCAGATGCTCCACCCTAAGCTTCTCCAACCTCTCAATGTCTAGACGACCATCACTCCTTTCCCAAAGAGTCTTCTTCAGAGCTTGAGACAGATTCTCATTCCTTTCCTTCAGCTTCTCAAATTCTTCTAGGCTGACAGTTGCTGCAGGTTGTACCGTAGAGGGTCCAAGTATGTCCTCCAAGGTGAAGGGCATTCCAGTAATCTGAGCTCTAGCACGAGACCAGTCATAGTACTAAGTTGAAGCAACATTATTGCACCTTCCAAGAATGGCCATCCCTTTTGTCTGGATGTTGTCCCAAGCCCAGGATGCTTGTCTGACAACAACTGAATTAGGCTTTACTTCAAATACAGGGTCTCAGCTAAATCTTGCACTCTAGGAGGGTGAACCAAAGCATAGCCCTGTTGTCTCTTAAACAGCAAAGGATTGTAGTTGATGCAACCCTTTACTCCTATCAGAGGTACATTTGGGTATTGTCCACAGCTGGTGATAATGTCCTTGCCTTTGGTGCTCTGGGTGCACCATCTGATATCATCTGAAGTCAAAGCAATGAGCCTCTTAGCCCAATTCTTCTGTTGGTGGGGATTCAGGAAGGCATCTGACTTAGGCAGGTGTTTGAGCAGCCAAGTGTGAAATAGAGGAGCACAGCATCTCACCAACTTCCCCCTTTGTTTCTCATTCCTCTGATGAATGGAATAATAGAAATCTCCCAGCAATGTGGGTACTGGGTTCCTCAGAAGGAAAAGATGAATGGCATTCTTGCTGATAAATTTGGGCTCATCTGCAAACAATATAACCCCATATACGCTGAGGGCTAACAGTGCACAGACTGCCCTCCATTCTCCCAAGGAGGCCTTCAGGATGGCCTGAGAAATCAAGAAGTCTAAGTGTAAACCAGGGATCCCAGCTTTTGTTGTCATGCTTTGCTCAATCAAGGCAGGCTCCAGGTGCAGTGCTTTTGCCACTTCTCCATTGCTGGGAGCTGGCATCTCTGGGTTGAAGGGGACTCCACCCCTGACAGGTACTCCAATCAATGATGAAAACTCCTCCAGTAGGGGTCCTAGCTGAAAGTCTGGGAATGTGAAGCATCTCAAAGGAGGGTCATAAAACTATAGGCAGGTGTGGATCATGCTCCTCTGAGAAGGGTCTAGGTCCATAACCATATCCAGTATACCTCCATAATGCTCTCTGAACAATGGGATGTGGTCAGGGGTGATAAGTGACTGGACCTGCCTGATACCAGTCAACACAGGCTCAAATAAATGGTAAGATATGTTGCTCTTCCTGGGAGTAGTCATGAGTGCTGCTGAAGAACTGAAGATAAGTGCTGATCAAGACTGATACTGGAGATGGGCCACTGATAGGCTGATGCTGGTGATGATGAAGATAGCTGAAGCAGATAACTGATGAAACAGAGGTCTTATGCAGAAGAAGGGGTCAAAACCAAACCAGATATAATTTGGATACCCTGAAAAACAAATAAACAAATGTTAAATGATGCAATGATGATGTATGCAAATGTTATGCAAGGGTTTGTGATCAAGTTGGATCTGATTATCTGTCTTGATATAAAGCCCATGTATGTTCAAGAAGTCCAGATGAAGGTTTAGAAAACCAGTAACCAAGGTGGGGGACTCAAATAAAGAGTCACATGTCCAGGGTTAAATCACAAGAACTATCCAAAATGAGGTACTCTTAAACCAAATAAAAACAGGGTATGATGTGGCCAATGGTACCTGCAAACCTGTAAACAGCCCAACCCCCTCACAGGTGATGTTCTAGAACAAGGATCTTCAGACTTGGATCAGTTATGAGAAGTGCAAACACTTCTAACCCGGAGGTACAGTGTTTACAATAACCATAAAAGATCCTCCTCTAATTCAACTCAGTTTCTGAAGGTCATAATAAAGGTCATCCAGACTTAGCAGGCTTCCCAGATAGCCCTATCACTATAGGAAATCTGTAGCACAGAGTTCTCAAGAAGAAACCCACATCTGAACCGTGTTTCATATTCCCGCACCAGACCGAAATGGAATGGGAAAGAACATGAACCACTCTAGCCTATGTGTCACTCAGGTCCCAGGTATAGGACCTCAAACCCTTAATGGAACCCCACCCACCAAAATAGAAGCCAGATCCAGCAATGATAATGACAGCATGAAATATGAAAAACTGTAAAGGAAAACAATAAATAAAGCTGTACATCAAGAAATAAATAAAGCAAAATAAATAAACACACATAGCACATAACACCCCAGTAAACACAAATCAAACAAGCGCTAGGAGGAACCCACAAAAAGAACCAGAAGCCCTGGTTACAGTATAAGTTTCCCCAGCAGAGTCGCCAAGCTGTCGCTCCCACCAAATGAGGCCTAGTCAGAAGGGGTACAGACGCGAACGGTCGGCGAAAAGGAGGATGAATGAATAGAGTCGCCAGCTAGGCATTTTTATCCCGAAGGAAAGGTAATGCTGCATAAACCTAAGAAGAGATGGATAAGACGGTTGCGAACCAAAGAGACTGAGAAAGGGGGTTGGTTACAACCTGGGAAGGTATTAGCACCCAGATTTTCCGTCGTACTCGACGGGATCCACGCTTGAATGATTTGTGTTTTAGAGGGGTAGCGTCAGTGCAATTTGTGCATCAAAGCTGGAAAGAATGCGAGTGTCAGTGTAAAAAGAAGTGTGAAGTGTATAGGAGAAGTGTCAGTGTAAGAACAAGAATGAAATGCTCAAGACTATGAGGCTTAAAGAATAATACTGGAAGGAGGGGGGATATGCAGAGACTTTTGTTCGATAACTGTTAAGTTATGCCTACGTACCCTCTCGTGCAATGAGGAAGTCAGAACACCGTAGTTCGACTCAAAGAGACTGAAAGATAAATTGACTGATGAACTGCTTGCTTGTCTATGCTCAAGTGTATGACCTGTATGGCTCAGGTGCAAACTGTTTTGCATTAGACAGAAGAAGATAGTTCCCGTTTGTGAGTGAATGAGATGAGAAAAAATCCTGGAGGAGACGATTATTGTTTGTTTTTTGAGTTTTCAGTCTTTTATTGCCTTTTGAAGTTTGTCATAAGAAAATGAGCTTAATCCTAAACCAAAGGTTAGTAAACTCATCACATCCTCCCTCTGATTAGGGGTAATGAGAATACCTTAAGTATGAAGTAAACACCTCACACTTAATCACCCTGATGTAGGATTAAGATCATTAACCTACTTATATTTATTTAGATGTTTTTGTTGTTTTTGTTTAGTGTTATTTAATAAGTTTAAGCCATAATCAGAGATTTAATGAACTCATTACACCATCCTAATAGAAGGATAATAGATGAGAACATTTAAGTTGAGGAAGGCTCCTCAACTTAATCCATGATTAGGAATTAACCTCATGACAAAAAAAAACCTTCATTAAATGGACTTTAGTTAATTATAAGATGAAGAAATGATTTTTATGGGTTGTAAGACAACTTGAAGGGGACTTGTCCATTAACACTAGGGTTAGTCCTTCTTAACCAGTTAAGTAAGAATTAGAACCCTAATGCAAGGCCCAAGTTACAAGCTTGATGTCTTAGTGATTATTAAGTGGATTGATTAAAGGAATTAAACACATTAAGGGTTTAACATTTAGGATTAAAGTTATACACTCCATCCTAATAGAAGGATGCATGCATAAGCTTAATCACAAAGCCTTAAAACCTTTAGGGTTTAGTCCTTATTTGAGAGATGAGAAGAGAAGACTCAAAGATGACACAAAGGTAAAACTAAATGGGGGACTAATCAAACCCTAATTGTGATCATGCTTGGTTATTCCTAGGGTTTATGAGGCTTGCAAAAGATCTTTAAGAGAAAAGCCACCAAGGAAGAAACAAATGAAAAGAGGAAAAGCAGAAGAAGCAAGACAACTTACTTCACTTAAGAAGGCAAGTTGCTTGAAGATAGAGAGAGAGGAGGGAGCATGAATGAGCAAGCTTACTCAAATACAAAAGATAAAATGCAGCAATGGTGCATAAAAGGAGATGAGAAGAGATTGTGAGAAGTGAAGGCAAATTCACTTATCAAAACAACTTACCACCTGAAAAGTTAGCAAAAAGAAAAGCAATGCAATGAAAATGAGATGAAATGCCATGATGCAAGGCAAAGTCAGAAGCATGAACATGCTGTTAATGATGCTAAGAGATGATGCAAACACATGTCAAGAGTTGTGGATGATCATACAAGGATGAGGATGCAAATGAAGCATGCTTTGAACCATACAAGTTCATGAAAGTTTATGAAATGCAATGGACATATAACATGGAAAATGAAAGATGAAATGATCAAACATGATTCTAATATGTCCTAAGATGTCTTATATGTCATGTTGATGCACAAAATGTCATGGCAAGTTCATGTATGCTAACAAATGAGAGATGGATGCAAAGGAAAGCAAGAATTAGGGTTTATGAACAACATGCAACACAAAAATTCAAAACCAGAAGCAAATGACATGACAAAAAAATGAAAATGGGATCAAAGGAACCCTAACCCTACACAAGTTCACTGCCCGAAGGAGGGGACTTAACTCTTAACCTAATGGAAGTTATGATTTTTCAAAGCCAACTAGGGTTTCAAGGCACTTCAAAAAGGAAAATGCTTATTAAATTAAAAATGAAAGCTAAATTCAAACCAAATTTACCCTAGATACTACATGCTATGAAGGATGCAATGCAAGAAGAACCATTATTAAACTCTTCATGGTTAGGCAGAATGGATGTTTTCAAGTTAGGATCAAAATATTGCTTTTAAACAAATTTAATTCCAATGAAAATTGTCAAAATAGGTCAAGAACAAAAAAGAAATTTGTTTTGAGAGTTTGATAATGTTTCTAAATGTTTTAAAATGCAATGTGAATTTTTTGGTGATTTTTAAATACCTAAATGCATTTTTAATTAATTAATTTCCATTAACTAATTAAAAATAAACATTTAAATGATTTAAAAACAATTTTTAATGCAAAAAATAAAAATAAAAATATTTTTGGGTTCTGAAAATTAATGAAATGTTTGACAAAAAAAATGAGAATTTTTTAATATGTTTTCCTATTTTTAAAAATTTAAATAAAAGAAATTAGGCTGATCCAAGAGCTGAGATTCAAATGGATTTGCAGGGAGTTGACCCGCGCCAGATCCTAGGGCTGTAATTCAAACTGACTAAATTTAAATTAAACCTAATTAATTAATTTAATAAATCAGGATTAGGGTTTTAATGATGGATCTGGGCCACTCATTCGCGTGTGGGTCAACACGGGTCAACAGGATCTATGGCTCACATTCAAACCAAACCCTAAACACAATTAATGCCCTAATGACTTTCAGATGACCGGAACAGTGTTCCGGTCATCTTCTCCGGCCAACCAAAAATCAAACTCACTCCCTAGGCTGTTTCAAGTGCTCTAATTCTCCAGATTTCATCCTCTACTCACCCTAAACATGAATCAATCACAAAATCACATTTACAATGCATCAACAACAAGATTCGAACAAAATCAAGAAAACTGCAAAAATTTCAGAACATGCATACACACTCATTTCTCAACCATTTTCAGTGATTCAAAGCTTAACATGATCAGTGAAACAAACTCTTTCATCCTATAACAAGAAATTGCATTTCTGGAAAAAATGTTCTTGAGCTCACCTAAACTGGAGATTTGAACTTTGGAGTTTTCTGGCCAGTTTCTTGCTTCAAAGTCCTTCCAATGATCTCCCTGAAGATGCTTTGAGGCTTAGTTGGAGTGTATTGTGGCTGGTTTTGGAGATTGATGAAGTTCTGACCAAGGGGAGTGAAAAATCGTGTTTCTGTTTGAGGGATTTTCAAGGCAAATTGATGGTTGGGAAATGATCAGAGGATCATGTTGAGTGATTCTGTGGAGTTTGTTTTTAGGTTTGTGGCTTGTGTATTGAGATTCGAAGAAAAATGCATAAAGAGTGATTCTGTGTTGTGTGTTGTGTTGAGTTGCTTTTGGTCCATGTATCAAGTTTGGATAGGTCAGAGAGTTGTTGCTGGCCTATGTTGATTGGTATGGTCCCTTTTGCCAAAAGTCAATGTTAGGTGTCCTTTGAGGTATGGGTCATGGCAGGCTGGTTTAGGGGCATGGCTTGGTTCAGCTGAGATCAAGGAATGCTTATGGATCAGATTTTGTGAACTGAGGCAAGTGGATGAGAAGCTTTGATCCATTTTGCAATTTTGGGGAAGTTTGGCCCCTTTTGAAATTTGTGAAGTTCATGGCATGAAACTTGAGAAATTTTTGTGCAACTCTGAGTTTTAGAGGTCACATGAGCATGTTGTGAAGTGTTTGTGCATATTTGAAACCTTTAGAATGCCTTATCATAACATTTTGCAAAATGCCTCTTTAGTGTAAAACATTAAATTATGTGATTTTATCCAAATTTGCAAGGCCATAACTTTTGATCCATAATGAATTAGAATGAGTTCTTGTACTTTTTGAAAATGGGAGGATCCATTCTACAACTTTCATGACCAAAGTTTTCTCATTTGAAGCATTTTTGAATCAAAAAGAGGAGGTTGAAAAACTTTCCCAAAATGGCAAGTTTACATTATAAGTCACTTTCCCAAAAAGGCAACTTTTGGTTTAGCCCAAATTTCTTCAATTTTATGAACTTCCAAGCACTTCAATGATCAAATAAAGATCATATAACTTCAATTTGATGAAAATAACCCTTTGGTTCCATTGTTAGGGGCCTCAAATGCCCTGATTTTGCTCTAACTTACTCAAGAAGTCATCTTGTGATCAGATGCCTTCCCCCATTGAATTTCTTCATGAAAATTGATATGCATGATCCTCATAACATATAGAGACCAATAGAAACAAGAATGACCAAAAAATTTGGAGTTATGGCCTTTGAAACCAAAACCCTAATTCTAGGTCATCTGTGCAGTTAAACCTGGCCCTGCTTCCATGCCTTTCTCAGTTCTTGTGATTCTTTGACTTTCTTGACCTTGTGAGGATACAATATGATGTTTGAACATACATGGACCCCTTTGAAGTGATTGATGACCTTTGGAGTGGCTCAAATGGCTCTTGGATTGCTCAGATCACAAACCCTAGATGCAAATGACTTTGAATCAATGCAGTGAAGCACAAATGCAATATGAGATGATATGATTGAACTTATGCACATGAAAAGATCACAAGCCATGGTGAAATGAGTGAGGGCAAATTTGGGGTGTTTACAGGGATACAGAGTATACAACACAGAAACACGAATAATCATAGAGTCTATTTATGTCAGATTTGATGATAAGCTTGGTTCTGAAAAACCAAAGCAGAATGAATCTCTTGTAGAAATAGAAGTTGAAATCACTACAAACAGAACATCTGAAGAACAATCACCTATAGAACAAAACAAGACAATCACTCCAACAAGCTCTGAAGAACCCACTCAGAAGAAACTATCCAGAAGCAAGCTGAATCACCCAGAAGACAAAATCTTGGGAAAGAAGGATGAACCAATCAGAACAAGATCATCATTCAGAAACTCTGAAGAATCTCTAATGGGACTAGTCTCCCTGATTGAACCAACTTCTGTAGAAGAAGCTCTCTCAGAAAACGATTTGATTCTGGCCATGCAAGATGAACTTAATCAATTAACCAGAAATGATGTATGGGATCTAGTTCCTAGGCCAAGAGGATTCAACATCATTGGCACCAAGTGGGTATTCAGAAACAAGATAAATGAGCAAGGAGAAGTTGTCAGAAACAAAGCACGACTGGTTGCACAAGGTTATAGTCAACAGGAAGGAATTGACTACACAGAAACCTATGCCCTAGTCGCCAGGTTAGAATCTATTAGACTTCTAATTTCATTTGATGTAAACTATAATATCATTCTATATCAAATGGATGTCAAGAGTGCATTTTTAAATGGTTATATTGATGAAGAAGTGTATGTGCACCAACCCCCTGGTTTTGAAAATACAAAATTTCCAGAACATGTCTTCAAACTCAAAAAAATCTTTATATGGTCTAAAGCAAGCTCCCAGAGCTTGGTATGAAAGACTAAGCAATTTTCTTCTGGAAAATGATTTCATCAGAGGGAAAGTGGATACAACACTCTACAGTAAAAACATTAAAAATGACATTCTGATATGCCAAATTTATGTAGATGATATAATATTTGGTTCTACTAAAAGTGCTATGGGAAAGGAATTTGCTAAGTCTGTGCAGGAAGAATTTGAAAGGAGCATGATGGGAGAATTAAAGTTCTTTCTGGGAATCCAAATCAATCAAACATCAGAAGGAACATATATTCATCAAAGAAAATATGTCAAAGAACTTTGATGAATATATCAGAAAGTACCATCTCTAAAACTCATATGCATCCTACATGTATTCTGGAGAAAGAAGAGGTAAGTAAGAAAATAGATCAGAAAATCAACAGAGGTATGATTGGCTCTCTCCTCTATCTAACTGCTTCTAGACCAGATATTCTATACAGTGTTTGTTTATGTGCTAGATTCCAATCAGATCCTAGAGAAACTCACTTAACAGCAGTTAAGAGAATTTTTAGGTATCTGAAAGGTACTACTAATCTTGGTCTATGCTACAGAAGATCCAAAGATTACAAACTTGTAGGATACTGTGATGCTGATTTTGCTGGAGACAGAACAGAAAGAAAAAGTACTTCTGGAAGTTGTCAATTTCTGGGAGATAATCTAATTTCTTGGTCTAGCAAAAGGTAGTCAACCATAGCATTATCAACTGCAGAATCTGAATACATTGCAGCAGCTGGATGCAGTACTCAGATGCTCTGGATGAAAAATCAGCTTGAGGACTTCAATATTTATGAGAGTAACATTCCCATCCTCTGTGATAATAGTTCTGCTATCTGTCTCTCTAAAAATCCAATTTTACACTCTAGAGCTAAACACATAGAAGTTAAACATCATTTCATTAGGGACTATACTCAGAAGGGAATCTTAAGTTTAAAATTCATAGACACAAATCACCAATGGGCTGACATTTTTACAAAACCCCTTCCTGAAGATAGATTTAATTTCATTCTAACCAACCTTAGTATGAAATTATGTCCATAATGAAAATGCTTTAATTGTATGTTTTTATCTCTCAGAAGTTCTGAACTAAACCTCTGTTTTATTCTTTCAGAAGTTATAATTTCTTTTATTCTAACTGTTTAATTCTAAGAACTTATGTTCAAGAGAATAACATGCAGATCTTTACATCAACACATGTCAACAAAGCTCTAAGGAATCCTATCAGAATCAGAATATGTGTCCAAACTCTGAAAAGTCACAGAACATGCAATTGGACAACTGCCCTCTACAGAAGGACACCTGTTCAAATTCTGGGAAACTGAAATGGCTGACTTGACACAATAGAGACAAAAATCTTTTTGGTAATTGTTCCAAGATCTCTACGCCTTCCCCTTTGTCAGCTGCATTTATTTATTTCCATCATTAGGTTTTTTTAATTAATTTTTTCCACTAATTTCTCGTTGTCTTAAATGAAATCTTTCCCTATATAAACACTCTTTTACATTCACTTTTCACTTTTACCATCATTGTTCTTTTACTCTCAATTTTTTTACCTTCATCTATTCTTCTTCTCTGAAATTTTTTTTAGAAACCCTAAACCCTCATCTTAGTAACTATGTCTTCCACCTCTCAACCACCAAAGGATTCATCAACAGATGTGCTACATGTTTCTCCAGTGAAAACTCTTCTCACATCCACTGAAAAGCTTGAAGTCTTGTGTGAACTGTTCGTGGACTTTGATATTTTGAAAGAGAACGGTTTGGATTTGCTTCCCGCCGTCAAAGCTCAAGGCTGGGAAAAATACTTTGATCGCCTTATGGGACCAGTCTTCCCCAAGCTGGTTAAAGAATTGTGGGTTTTTGCAAGCGCCTCAAATTCTCACGTTACCTCTTATGTTCTGGGGAAGAGGATTATCATCTCAGAAGATCATATTGCAAGACTTATTGAATCTGATGGAAACGGGATAAAGTGTAGTGAGATGGATAAACTATCAGACACAAAACTGATAGCAAAAGAAATTTTCACAAATGGGCAACCCTCTAACAAAATTAAGGATCTGAAGGATCATCTCATAATATGGGCTAAGATCATCCTTGGTAGCATTTGTCATAGAAAAGCAACCAACTCCCCTGACTACATCAACATGGATCAACAGTTCTTGCTCTATTTTATTGCCAAGAAGAAGAAGGTAAATCTAGCCCATTCATTATTCAACCATCTGAAGAACAGTGTCAAAGAAACAAGAGAAGGAGAAAAGACCAAGAGGGACTGGATACCTCTAGGACGCTTAATTTCTGATATCCTCAATGAAAACAAATTGGTGGACTATCTGATTGAAGCAAAGCAGATAGAACTTCTAGAACCTGATATTGGAAAGCCCCTTAACGCTAAGAATCTTAAGAAAATGAAATTCATCACCTCTATCAAGAAGGACCCAATCTTGTACTCTAGGGAGGTCATTGTCGCTCCCGATAAATGGGACTGGCCCAGATAAAGGTACAGACGCGAACGGTCGGCGAAAGGAACAATGAGAACACACAGCAGTGAACTCACTGGAAAAGAAAAGAGTCGCCAGCTAGGCATTTTTATCCCGGAGGAAAGGCAATGCTGCATAGACCTAGAAAAGATATGGATAAGACGGTTGCGAACCAGAGAGACTGAGAAAGGGGGTTGGTTACAACCTGGGAAGGTATTAGCACCCAGATTGTCCGTCATACTCGACGGGATCCACGCTTAAAAGATTTGTGTTTCAAAAGGGGTAGTGTCAGTGCAATTTGTGCATGAAGAGCTGGAAGAAAATGTACAGGTGTCAGTGTAGAAGAAGTGTAAAGTGTAATATATACAGTGTTAGTGTAAGGACAAGAGTGAAATGCTCATGATAATGAGGCTTAAAGAATAAGGCTAGAAGGAGGGGGAATATACAGAGACTTTTGTTCGATAACCGTTAAGTTATGCCTACGTATCCTCTCGTGCAATGAGGAAGTCAGAACACCGTAGTTCGACCCGAAGAGACTGAAAGGTAAATTGACTTGTGAACTGCTTACTTGTCTATGCTCAAGTGTATGACATGTCTGGCTCAGGTGCAAACTGTCTTGCATTAGACGGAAGAAGCAAGTTCTCGTTTATGAGTGAATGAGATGAGAAAAGAATCCCGGAGGAGACGATTATTGTTTGTTTTTGAGTTTTCAGTCTTTTATTGCTTTTGAAAGTTTGTCATAAGTTAATGAGCTTATGCCTAAACCAATGGATTTAGTAAACTCATCACATCTTCCCTCTGATTAGGGGTAATGAGAATACCTTAAGTGTGAAGTCGGCTTCTCACACTTAATCACCTTTGATGTAGGATTAAGATCATTAACCTATTTGTGAATATTTAGATGTTTTTGTTGTTTTTGTTTAGTGTTAAGTAATGAGGTTAAGCCATAATCAAGGATTAAACAGACTCATTACACCATCCTAATAGAAGGATAATAGATGAGGGTGTTTAAGCTGAGGAAAGCTCCTCAACTTAATCCATGATTAGGGATTAATTTCATGACAAAACAAGCCTTTGATTAAGTGGATTTTATTGAATGATATGATGATGAAGTGAATTTTATGGTTTGTAAGACAACTTGAGGGGGACTTGTCCATTAACACTAGGGTTAGTCCTTCTTAACCAATTAAGGAAGAATTAGAACCCTAATGCAAGGCCCAAGTTACAAGTGTGATGTCTTGATGATTATTAGATGGATTGATTAAAGGGGTTAAACACATTAAGGGTTTAACACTTAGGATTAAAGTTATACACTCCATCCTAATAGAAGGATGCAGGCATAAGCTTAATCACAAAGCCTTAAAGCCTTTAGGGTTTAGTCCCTGATTATGAGATGAGAAGAGGGACACAAGAGATGACACAAAGGTAAAAATAAGTGGGGGACAAATCAAAACCCTAATCATTGTCATGCTTGGTTTTCCCTAAGGTTTGTGAGGTTTACAAGAGAAGTCTTCAATGGAAACACCAGGAGGCAGATGAAAGGATCAGGAGAGGCAAAGTAACTTGCTTCATTCAAGAAGTCAAGTCACTTGAAGAAAGAAGGTAAGAAGAAAAAGAATGAGCAATCTCAATCTCAAACACATATCAAAATGCAGCATGGATGCAAGAGAGAGATGAAAAGAAGTTGTGAGAAGTGAAGGCAAATTCACTTCTCAAAGTTGCTTACCACCTGAAAAGTTAGTGAAAGAAATGCAATGCAATGCCAAATGGAATGAATTGGCATGATGGGAAACAAAACCAGCAGCATATATGGGATGATAATGATGATATGAGATGATGCAAACATGAGATAAGGCATGGTGATGATCATACAAGCTCATGGATGCAAATGAAGCAAGTTAAGACACATGAACATACATGAAAAGTTTTGAAATGCATATGGCATACAACATGGCAGATGCAAGATGCAATGATCAAACATGCTTTCAATATGTCCTATGATGTTGAATGAATCACATGGAGGCATAAAATGTCATGGCAAGTCAAGGTATGAATGCAAAATGCAAGATGGATGCATATGGAAGCCCAAATTAGGGTTTATGATCAAAGCATCAAACACAAACCAAAATCAGAAGCAAACATCAATATAAAAAATTGAAAATGCATTCAAAGGATCCCTAATCCTATACTAACTCACTGCCCAAAGGAGAAGCTTCAACTCTTAACCAAATTCAAGTTATGATTTTCCTAAGTTTTCTAGGGTTTTAGGGTTCCTTAACAAGAAAAATGTCAAACAAATGGAAAATGTAAGATCAAATCATGGCCATTTAATCCTACAAACTACATGACATGCTAAACACAATGCAAAAAGAATCAAAGTCCAACTCTTTAGGGTTAGGCAGAAATGATTTTTGAAAGTTTGGATCAAAATAATGCATCAAAATGATTTTAATTCCATGAAAAATTCTCAAAATGCATCAAGATCAAAAAAGAAATTTGGTTTGAGGGTTGGACAATGTTTCTAAATGTTTTTAAAGGTTTCATGAATTTTTTTGGTGATTTTTAAATACCTAAAAGTATTTTTAATTAATTAATTCTCATTAATTAATTAAAAAGAAACTTTTAAATATTTAAAAATACTTTTTTTATGCTAAAAATAAAAATAAAAATATTTTCAGATTAAGAAAAATATTTAAAACAAAAATGCAAAGGGAAATATTTTTGGGATTTTTCTAACTATTTTAAAATAAATGGAGAAGTTAAATAAGAAAAATTGAAATAAAAATGAAATTAAATGGAAAGTATGAAAATCCAAAGGCTGAGATTCAAAGTTGGGTGGAGGGAGTTGACTAGCGCGTAAAGGAGTGGTCCAGATGCGTTCTGCCTAATTAATTCAAATTAAGTTAATTAATTAATGGTTAGGGTTTAATGACTGATCTGGAACGTTCAAACACGCGCGGGAGAAGCAAATCAAAGGCCAGAATTCAAAGTTGGCTAATTAATGAGATTAGGGCTTAATGACCCTCAGGCGACCGGAACAGTGTTCCGGTCGTCTTCTCCGACGACTCAAAAACCTAGCTTCTTCTACAGGTCACCATTCCTCAAATTTCTTTCACCAAAATGACCCCCCAAACATTCTAAACCAAAACCCCCACTTAAAATCCATTTATCCACCATGAACAAAGAAGAACAAGCTCAAACTCAAACACGGGCAAAATTTCAGAGAAGCATAAAATGGCCATTCCTTCACTATTTTCAAATCTAAGGACATCCCCATGATCAGCATAACACACACTTCCATTTTATAACAAGAAAAGCAAGCTCTGAGAAAAAAGTTCTTGAACCATACCTGAGGGTGAAGCTTCTGATTCTGGGCTTTCTGGGCTGTTCTTTGGTGCAAACTCACTCCAATGGTTCCCCTGGTGCTAATGGCAAGCTTGGATGGAGCTTAAACAAGCTATTTTGAGAGGCTCGAATCTGATATATCAGAAAATGGGGTCCTTATGTAGGCTGTTTCAGATCATTGTGAGGGGTGGTATTGGTTCTATGAATGTTTTCTAGTTGATTGGTGAAGATAGAATGAGTGTTTGATGACTGTGGAGGGTGATTCGAAGAGAGGAAAGTTTTGGCAGGTTTTGTGATATGTTGTGTTCTGGCTTGTCTCAAGGGCCAATGCTTTGCTATAATCCTCCCAAGTTGTGTGAATAGCCTGTGGAGCAGGTCAGTAGGGGTGGCTTCTTACTGTTCCATGAGTATGGGAGTTTTGGCCAAAAAGTCAATGTGATTGGTACTTGCAGCATGGGCTATGGCAGCAGCTATTTGAGGTCATGTCTTGCTTCAGCTTGGGTCAAGGATGACCCTTAGATTGCTTGAGAGTGACTGCAACATATGGATCATGAGCTATGCTAGCTTTTGCAACTTGCCCACTTGTGCTTTCTTGTGATTTTATGCTATGTACATGAGGCATTTCTTGCTGAATTTTGTTACATGATGTCTCAATTAGTCATGGCAATGCATAGAATTCAGTTGGTAATCACATAGCTCTTTGGAAAATGACTTTGCCAAAAATCCATCTTTTGCACTTGTAATGGAAAATGTCTTAAAGATCTTTGAAAACCAAAGCAAACAATGCAAAATTCCTTGGGCCAATTCTGTTTTTTAGGTTATGTATGATCATGTGGTGAAGCTTTGAAGCCAATGTGAAGTCAATAGAATGCTTGGTACATGAATTTGCAAATTTTCCATTTGGTGCATAACTTGAAATTTAGTGATTTTTGCCAACTTTGATGCACCATAATTTTTGATCCAAAATGAATTAGGTCATGTTCTTGTACTTTTTGAAAAGGGAAAGATCTAATCTACAACTTTCATGACCAAAGTTTTTCCATTTGAAGCTTTTTTGGATCAAAAAGTAAGGATTGAAAAGTTGCCTAAAATGACAAATTCTTTAAAAGTCAAACTTGCCCCAAAAAGTCAACTTTGCAAAAACTTGTAATTCTTGATTTTGTGAACTTCTAACATCTTTCATGATCAAATAAAGATCATATACAATCAAAATGATGAAGAATCCCCTTTGGTTGGGTCATTGGGGGCCTCAGATGCCCTGATTTTGCACTGACTTGTCTGAAAAGTCAACTCTTGATCAGATGACTTCCCCATGGAATTTCTTCATGAAAATTGATATGCACACTCCCTATACCATATAGAGACCAATAGAAACAAGAATGACCAAAAAATTTGGAGTTATGGCCTCTGAAACCAAAACCCTAATTTTAGGTCATCTGTGCAGTCTAGCCTGGCTCTGCTTCCAAACAAATCCCAGTTCTTGTGATTCTTTGGCATTCTTGACTTTGAGAGGATATAATATGATACTTGAAAACATATGGATCCCTTTGAAGTGATTAATGACCTTTGGAGTGGCTCAAGAAGCTCTTGGATTGCTCAGATCACAAACCCTAGATGCAGATGACTTTGAATATATGCAGTGAATCAAAATTGTGGTATGAGATGCTATGATTGAGTTCATGCTTATGAAATGATCACAAGCCATGGTGTGAATGGGTGAGGGCAAATTTGGGGTGTTTAAAGCTGCCCCTATTCAAACATGAGTTAGCTGTGCAGGATGTAAGCGACGACTTAGCAGGCAAACAAGATAACTTGTGGTTGAATACCAAAGACAGTCCAAAATTTGCACTCACAGAATGAAAAAGAAAAGGGATATAGATTGTAAAAGAAAGTAAAGTATATAGTATGGGCGACGGAGGACGACCGTCAAGCAGAGGACGACTGCTGGGTAAAGGGCAATGACGGGGACGGCCGACATGCTGGAAAAGTGCGGGTAATAAGGCAATGACGGGGACGACCGACATGCTGGGGATAAAAGGGTTATGATGGGGACGGCCATTTAAGCAAAGCTGTAAGATTCTCTGGGGATTAACGAAAAAATGATGGGGACGGCCATCAAGTTCATAAAGCAAAGTAACCAACGATGGGGACGGCCATCGGGCTAAAAAGGAAAAGGGACCACGACGGGGACGGCCATCGGGTTAAAGAATAAATGAAATAAACAGATGATGAGGTACGGTCATCAAAGGTGAAGGACGATCACCTAGCAGGGGACGGCTGCTCTGTAAGGGGTAAGATGAGGGACGGTCATCTAAGGTGGAGGACGACCACCTGGCAGGGTACGGCTGCCGAAAATATCGCGACATAGGATGAATGTCGGATAAAAGGTCAAGGATGGGGACGGCCATCGGACGAGCATGATGGAGGACAACCATCAAGAGGTGGAGGATGACCACCTAGCAGGGGACGGCTGCTCTCGAGGTTTATCATGACATAGAGCGAATGTCGGATAACCAAAGATCGACAATGGGGACGGCCATTGGATAAAATGATGAAGGACGATCATCAAAAGGTGGAGGACGACCACCTAGCAGGGGGCGGCTGCTAAAATATCACGACATAGGACGAATGTCGGATAGAGAAAGTCAACGATGGGGACGGCCATCGGACGAGCATGATGGAGGAAGACCATCAAGAGGTGGAGGACGACCACCCAGCAGGGTACGGCTGCTCTCAGGGTTTACCATGACATAGGACGAATGTCAGATAAAAGAAAAAGCTCTACTGGGGAATAGTAAACACGGACGAGGGTTTATAATCCAAGAAACAAAAGATATAAGTGTTTAGATGTTTGTGTATAGATTAGAGATGCGGACGAGCATCCTTAAGACTATGATACGGACGAGTATCAGGTAGAAACAAATACCGACACATGTTCAGAGATGATGATACAGACGAGTATCAACTGGTTAACAAAGAACACGGATGAGTGTTGAATCTGAGGGGACTCTTCTGGGGAATAGTAGACACAGACGAGTGTCTATATTCAAGAAGACAAAAGTGTTTGACACCGTGTATGGATTAAAGATGCGGACGAGCATCCTTAATACTATGATACAGACGAGTGTCAGGAAGAAACAAACGCTTGACACATGTTCAGAGATGATGGTACGGACGAGTACCAACTGGTTAACAAAGAACAAGGACTATTGTTGAATCTGCAGGGATATATCTGGTGTATGCAAGATACGAACGAGTATCTGTATAAGTATGAGTAGTATGAGTGGTGTATAGATGAATGTTTAACTTGCTGGGGAGAGTGACACGGACGAGTGTCAAGAGGAGAAGAGTGTAGTATAAACGAGTATCTGATATACAAAGTATTTACATTACTATATTGGGAAAATGTATATATATAAGTATATGTGAGTGCAAAGAGAATGTCTTTGGCTTTCTGCTGGGGATATGACACGGACGGGTGTCAAAGGGAGTATATACTGGTGTTTGTGAATGTGAGGCAACTGCTTTTGCTGGGGACTCTGGGGGATGTTTTCCGTATGTTGTGGATGAGCTGATAACATTCACAAGTGTTTGATTCAGACCATGACTCATGATTATGCTATATGTTTGACTTTTTGCCGTAATGCTCCGTATTAAACGGAATGCTACGCTTTGTGGGGTGAATATGATGCGAATGCTATGATTTATGCAAAGATACCGATCCGGGATTCGGATCCCGATGTCGTGAAGATCTCTGGTCGATCTCGCTTGAAGTTAACATCCCAGCTAGGGATAAGATCATTGGTAGATCTAATGAAATGATTCTGCTTAGGGAGATGGGTCATTGATAGACCTATTCTGGTAAATGAAGGACCCAGCTGGGGTTTGTAGAAGCTTTCGTCACTCTGTTGTGATTCCTTCGGGTATTGCTCTCCTGGATAGAGGCTGATACTCTGTGGGGAGATGGTTCCCTGGCTTTTGTACTTGACTGAGGAAGGATGATTCGCAACTCGGCTGGGAGAAGAAACAAGTGGCAACTCGGCTGGGGAGCAAACACTTGGGTGCTAAGATTGAGTGAGTGTTGATTTGCCAGCTTGCTGGGATGAAGCTTCCATGCCCCATGTTGCGCTTCGGATACCTGCAATCCTGCAAAGACAAGAAACGCGCAAGTAATCCCGAGGTATCCCTTACCGGATCCCGTCATAGGAGTGAGACACTCTCGAGAGTAAGTATATTTCCTGCAAGCACGTGTTTTTTATTTTTGAAGGTAAACATCTGTATTTATGCAATCAGTTTTTCTTAAGACATCAGACATTCTTTGCAAACAAAAATGTACAAGACAAAACATGACTGAAAAATCTGATTTTATTAATTCATGTGCCCTGAATTGGCAAGATACAGTCAAGGGAACATATCTCCTAAAATGAGGAGATTGTTACAAATTGAGAAACAAAATGCTGGCAATGTTGACGACGCTTTGAAGGAGCTTCCTCCTGCTATGACTCGTATGACTATTGACGCTCTTCTTGTCTTGCTTTCTGAAGAAGGCTGGTTCTGACAGAAGCTTGATCCTTTCGAAGCTTACCAAGTTGTAGGTGACACAGACGAATTCAGAGGGCAGTTGTTCGCTTATTCCCTTATTTTGCATGGATCGCCCTTTCGGGTTTTCAATCCATCGGGATACCCATTTTTGCCTGAGTTGTCCAATGCGGCTTTTCAACTCAGCGGGTGTACAATTTTTTGTTTATTTTCCCTTATTTTTGCCCGAGTCTTTTATTCTGTTTTTGACTCGCCGGGATGCCCTATTTTTGCCTGGACTTACATTCTGTTTTTGTGTCCAGCGGGTCATTTTTATGCGAAGTATTTTTTAACTGCATCTGAATTCACAGGGGACGGGAAGTCTTCACCATCCATGGTGCTGAGCATCAGTGCTCCACCAGAGAAAACTTTCTTTACTACGAATGGTCCTTCATAGTTTGGAGTCCGCTTTCCCCTGTGGTCTGTATGAGGAGGGAGGATTCTTTTCAGCACAAGATCTCCTACTTGGTACCCTCGGTGCCTGACTTTCTGATCGAAGGCTCTCTTCATTCTTTTCTGATATAGCTGCCCATGACAGATTGCATCCAATCTCTTCTCTTCAATCAGACTCAGTTGTTCGTATCGGGATCGGACCCATTCTGCTTCGTTCAGCTTAACATCCATCAATACCCGTAGAGAGGGTAATTCAACTTCAACAGGTAGGACTGCTTCCATACCATACACATGTTGATACGGCGTTGCCCCAGTGGATGTTCTGATTGACGTGCGGTACCCATGCAAGGAAAATGGTAGCATCTCATGCCAGTCTTTGTAGGTGACTACCATCTTCTGCACAATCTTCTTGATATTCTTATTAGCTGCCTCAACAGCGCCATTCATTATTGGCCTGTAAGGAGAAGAATTGTGGTGTTGGATCTTGAAGTCCCGGCATAACTCAGCCATCATCTTGTTGTTTAGATTGGAACCATTATCAGTAATGATTCGCTCGGGAACTCCGTATCGACAAATGATATCTCTTTTCAGAAATCGGGCTACCACTTGCCTTGTAACATTGGCATATGAAGCTGCTTCGACCCACTTGGTGAAATAATCAATGGCGACCAGGATGAATCTGTGGCCATTCGAAACAGTCGGTTCAATCTTGCCAATCATGTCAATGCCCCACATAGCAAAGGGCCAGGGTGAAGACATTATATTCAAAGGATTGGGCGGCACATGCACCTTGTCTGCATATATCTGGCATTTATGGCATTTTTTGGCGTAGGCACAACAGTCTGTATCCATTATGATCCAATAATACCCTGATCTTAGCAACTTCTTGGCCATTGCATGTCCTTCGGCATGGGTACCAAAAGATCCTTCGTGCACTTCATGCATTAACAAGTCCGCTTCTGTTCTATCAACGCATCTGAGGAGTACCATATCAAAGTTCCTTTTGTATAAGGAGCCATCAGTGTTCAGAAAGAAACTACCAGCAAGCCTTCTCAAGGTCTTCTTATCATTGGAAGATGTCCCAGGTGGGTATGTTTGATCCTCCAAGAAGCACTTAATATCATGGAACCAAGGCTTATCATCTTTGACAATATCTGCTGTAAACACATATGCTGGTCTGTCAAGTCTGGACACTGAAATCTGAGGTACAAAGTTGGCAGCTTGAACTTTGATCATAGATGAAATGGTAGCCAGGGCATCTGCAAACTGATTCTCGTCTCGAGGGATATACTCAAGTTTGACCGTTGTGAAGAAAGTCAATAACCTTCTTGTATAGTCCCTATAAGGTATCAGATGATCCTGGTGCGTGTACCATTTGCCATTGGTTTGATTAACTACCAGAGCTGAATCTCCGAATACAGTCAATGTCTTGATCCTGAGGTCAATGGCTTCCTCAAGACCCATAATGCAAGCTTCGTATTCAGCTTCGTTGTTGGTGCAATTGAAGGTGAGTTTTGCCGAGAAAGGCATGTGAACCCCCTTAGGTGTAATAAGTACTGCACCAACACCCCGACCATTCATATTAACAGCCCCATCAAAGTTCATAGTCCATTCTTCCTCCGGGTCAGGCCCTTCAGTGTGAATAGGCTCTTCATGATCTTTTGCTTTTATGAACATGATGTCTTCATCAGGGAAGTCAAATCTCATAGGCTGGTAGTCATCAATAGGTTGCTCAGCAAGATATTCAGATAGTACACTGCCCTTGATGGCTTTTTGAGAGGTGTACTGGATGTCATATTCCGTGAGAATCATTTGCCATCTTGCAACCCGTCCGGTAAGAGCTGGCTTCTCGAAAATGTACTTAACTGGGTCCATCTTTGAAATCAATAAAGTGGTGTGGGTCAACATATATTGTCTCAGTCGGCGAGCAGCCCACGCTAAAGCACAGCAAGTTTTCTCGAGCAGTGAATAACGTTGTTCAAAGTCGGTAAACTTTTTGCTTAGGTAGTATATTGCATACCCTTTTCGACCAGACTCGTCATGCTGGCCCAGCACACACCCCATCGACTCTTCTAATACTGTCAAGTACATTATCAGAGGTCTTCCTTCAACTGGAGGCATAAGGATTGGACGTTCTTGCAGGTATTCTTTGATCTTGTCAAAAGCCCTCTGGCAGTCTTCATTCCACCTGACCGTCTGTTCTTTTCTTAACAGCTTGAACAAGGGTTCACAGGTTGCTGTAAGGTGAGATATGAACCTTGAGATGTAGTTCAATCTACCTAGAAACCCTCGAACTTCTTTTTCTGATTTTGGCGCAGGCATTTCTTGAATGGCTTTGACTTTATCAGGGTCAACTTCAATCCCTTTCTCGCTTACGATAAAACCCAGCAGCTTACCAGATCGCACCCCGAATGTGCATTTGTTGGGGTTCAGCTTCAGTTGGTACTTCCTCAGACGCTTGAATAGTTTCAGCAGATTTACCAGGTGGTCTTCTTCAGTGAGGGACTTGGCAATCATTCATCCACATAACACTCGATTTCTTTATGGATCATATCGTGGAATAATGTCACCATAGCCCGTTGATACGTTGCACCAGCATTCTTCAATCCGAATGGCATCACCTTATAACAGAAAGTGCCCCAGGGGGTGATGAAGGTTGTCTTCTCCATGTCTTCAGGTGACATTTTAATTTGATTGTATCCCGAAAATCCATCCATGAAGGAGAATACCGAGAACTGAGCCGTGTTGTCCACCAATACATCAATGTGAGGTAATGGGAAATCATCTTTCGGGCTGGCTCTGTTCAGATCCCGGTAGTCAACACACATCCTTACCTTGCCGTCTTTCTTAGGCACAGGTACTATATTAGCAACCCACGGTGGATAGCTAGTTACAGCAAGGAACCCAGCGTCCCACTGCTTTTGTACCTCTTCCTTAATCTTCATTGCCATATCTGGGCGAGTACGGTGCAGTTTCTGTTTTACTGGCGGGCAATCCTCTTTTAAAGGCAGCTTGTGCATGACAATATCGGTATCCAACCCTGGCATATCCTGATAAGACCAAGCAAACACATCCACATATTCACGAAGCATGTCAATCAGTTGTTCTTTCACTGAGTCTTGTAGGCAGGCCCCGATCTTAACCTCTTTCACATCTTCATCCGTACCAAGATTAATCGTTTCGACCTCCTCCTGATGAGGAGTGATAACCTTCTCCTCTTGCCTTAACAACCTGGATAGCTCTTCAGGAAGCTCATAATCTTCTTCAACCCCTTCATCAGCTTGATTTATTGGATTGTTAAAGTCATACGAAGCCATAGCTGTGCTGTTGTCGGTGCGGTCTGAAAGGCACTCTCTGAGGGTTCAGTTTGTTCGTTTTAGAGATTGATTTTAATCTTATTTAGAAAAGTGAAATGAAGTTATCATTTTGAAAACATTGCCATTTATTTTTTTGTACAAAAAGAAAAATGGAAAAACAGTGAGCAGAAAAGAAAAAGACTCATTTGCAAAAGATGTCTGATATTTCATTGATTAATCTTGTTGCACAAAAATTATAGATGGCCCGATTACAAAATGAGTCTTGTCATCTTGGGCAAGATGCAAGACTTGATGCATGCTTAAAATATACAGGAAATAATAATTACTCTGCAGGAGTAACTCTTATAATTTCCTGGGAAGACCAGTTTGAGATACTGCTCCCCGGGATCTTTGGACGAATCCAGCTTTCCAGGTTGCGTTCATCTTCCGACTCATCTTCCAAGTTGTTGACAGCATCGGGGGTGAGCATCCCCCCACTAACGAAGTTGGGCTTCTTGGCAGCCTCTGTTTGATCTTCTTGAGTTGGTTTGTAACCCAACCCAAATCTATCTTCTTTCTTCTCCACAGGCAACAGTTTGCCCCAGCCTTGAGCGTTTCCTTCTTCCACCACCTTCCGGGCCTGCTGGTAGGATGTCATGGAAGTCCCAAGTACAACAGAGGTTTCATTAATATTCAGGGCCTCAAACCCTTGACTCATTGTCTCGTGGATCTCCCCATCCATCTCAATATATTTGTAAGTAGCCAGATGGCTGACAAAAATATCCTCTTCTCCACAAATAGTAACGACTTGGCCTTCCCACTCAAATTTTAACTTCTGGTGAAGGGTAGACGTTACTGCGCCGGCGGCGTGAATCCATGGTCTACCCAACAAACAGCTGTAGGCAGGCTGAATGTCCATCACGTAGAAGGTTGTTTTGAAAGTTTGTGGGCCAATCGTTACAGGCAACTCAATTTCTCCCAGAACTGATCTCTTAGAGCCGTCAAAGGCTCTCACTACCAAGTTACTGGGTCGTAATGCCAATCCTTCATATTCCAGCTTCACAAGGGCCTTTTTAGGTAAGACATTGAGGGATGACCCTGTGTCTACCAGCACATGGGAAAGAACTGCACTTTTACATTCCATGGTAATGTGCAAGGCCTTGTTATGATTGCGGCCTTCCGAAGTCAAATCAGTGTTGGTGAATCCTAGTCCATTGCTAGCATTAACATTTCCAACCACAGCTTCCAATTGATTGACCGTGATCTCTTCTGGCACATAAGCTGCGTGCAAGACTTTGAGTAGTGCGTTCCGATGAGCCTCGGAGCACATAAGCAATGATAGAATAGAGATCTTGGAAGGCGTCTGGTGAAGCTGGTCCACTATCTTGTAATCACTTTTCTTGATTATTCTCATGAATTCATCAACTTCTTGGTCAAAAGGTGTTTTCAAAGCTTCTCTAACAACCTGCTCTTCTTGCACCATACTCTTCCCTTTTGCCTTGGCAGCAGTTTCTGCTTCGGCAGTGGGTCTTTGAATTTGTGGGGCGAAAAGACGTCCGCTTCGAGTAAAGCCTCCGCCTCCCCCCACATTGTCTATTTGTGGTGAAGAAGTCGATGATTCAAAAGTGATTTTTTGTCCTTCGCAGTATAAGTCAGAACCGTAATGCCAAGGGATGGCATTACTGCTTTCATAAGGTACTGGCCCAGGCACTGTGACAGTGACTGGACTGATGGCAGCTGCAGAAGGGACTGTGATAGTCTGTGGATCATAATATATTGTGACCGGTGCTCTGGTAGGAGTGGCATTTTGTGAGTTGTAGGCGGAATCATTTTCAGGATCATAATAAATCGTAACTGTTGAGACATCTTCATGGTTTGCTGCTGATGTTGTAGGAGACTTTGTTGGAAGGATGGGTGTTGTTGTTGTAGGAGATTCAAAATGAAGTGGTGCTGAAGTTGTAGAAGGAATGTTCGTTGATATCTGGTCAGTTGAAATGACAGATGAAAAATTTGTTGATGAAGCTGAAGAGTTGTCTGGAACAATGGTTGTTGCAGTTGTAGGAGGTTCTGGAGCTGTTGTTAAGGAGATTGCTGGATTGGTAGGAATTGATGTTGTAATTTGGAGCAGGCTACTCTGGATGAGACCATCTATGCCATCCCTCAAGTTATTACAACCATTCACTGGAATGTTGCAATAAGCACACCCTAGCTCACATCCTGGGAATATTTGACATTCTAGGAGTTGAGCTTTAATCTCCACCAAGGGTGTCCGAATCTGACCCACACTGGTTATCAAGTAAGACGGCTTGTCTTCTTCAATAGCATTGATTCGGGGACCACCATGGTGTGGCATAGGGTTCTTGTTGACATTTGGTGGTGGTGCAAAGTTTAAAGCCTTGGAATCCACTAGATCCTGCACTTTCATGTGCAAAGCTCTGCACTTTTCCGTACTATGACCAGGTGCATTTGAGTGAAAGGCACATCTGGCGCTGGCGTCGTAATTTCTGGGCAGACTGTTAGGATCCGGAGGTGCCAACGTCCTTAGCTCAACTAGGTTGAGTTTCAAGAGTTGTGGCAGCAATGTGGCATAGGGCATAGGGATCGGATCGATCACCCTATTGGCCTGAGAGGGACTCTGTTGGAATGGTCTCTGCTGATTATTGTTGTTGGTGTTGCTGTTGTTGTAATTTCTCTGAGGAGGAAACTGAGTTTGTTGCTGATAATTTTGTTGCTGAGGTTGATAAGCCGGTTGAGGATGAATTGGAGCGGGAATGGTGACTGCCGCCACAGACCTATGAACATATTGGGGCCTGCCCCTGTTGGTGTGGATAGCATTGGTTTCACCAGTTCTTCTTGGGCCTACAAAAGGCTTTCTTGAGTTGCCGGATGAGCTTGCACCGTTGTCTGAGATCTTACCCATCTTCAATAGGCTTTCAATTCTCTCCCCGGCTATGACTACATCTGCAAAGCTGGTAGATGAGAAGGCAGCTAGCCTGTCAATGTAAGTCCCCTGGAGGGTGTTCATGAACATATCAGCCATCTCCCTCTCTGACATAGGTGGCTGGACAGCAGCAGCAAGCTGTCTCCACCTTTGAGCGTACTCTCGGAAACTTTCCCTGGATGATTGTGACATCCCCATCAGGAGGGTCCTGTTGGGAGCCATATCTAAGTTGTACTGATACTGTCTGATAAAGGCCTCTGCCAGGTCCTTCCAGCATCTAATGGTTGCTCTTGTCAAGTGGGAGTACCATTCCCTCGACGCTCCAGTTAAGGTATCCTCGAAATAAAACATCCATAGCTTTTCGTCCATGGTATAGGCCTTCAGCCTCCCCAGAAAAGATTGTAGATGGGTCCGGGGACAGGAAGTCCCGTTATACTTCTCAAAGCATGGTGGTTTAAATTTATGGGGAATCCTGACCCCGTCCACTAGACCCATGTCCATGACATCAAATCCCAAAGAATTCTGGGACTCCAAAGACCTTAGTTTCTCAGCAATCTCTTCTAGCCTTCTGTCATAGGCTTCCTCCCCAGCTCCCATCACTGTGAACTGATCTTCCTGGGGGTCTTCTTGCAGTACCCTACCTGCTGTGGCAGTCCCTTGCACATTGACAGGGATGTTGATCTCTGGATGCTGGTGGGGTCCAAAGACTGGGGTATTGACATGAGGTTGGACTCTTTCATTGTTGCTTGTCCCAGCAGTCCCTGGATGATGGTCTTCCTGGTTTCTCCCCTCTACCAGTGCTCTTAACCTCTCTTGGCTTTGAGCCATGTTGTTCATCACCTCCATAAATTGTGTCATCTGATTCCTCATTTCCAACCTCTCGTTGGTCATTTGATTCCTGACCTCTGTAAGGTCCTGCTGCATTTGATCCATCTGTATGCCCGGAAGATTGTTGCGGGTGGGATATCTGTGTGGACGGTTGAGTGGAAACCCTCGACGTCGAGCAATAGTTCCTGAAGTCACAACAGAGTTAGTAACAATAAAACAAAACCTACAAAACAAAACAAAAGGTTAGTATGCAATGCAGTGTGTCTATTTGTTTCCAAGGTATCCGGCTTGGTACTTGGTTTTGACCTTTCCAGACCCCTTGAAGAAGATGCTCGTGATGTTTCTTAAAGAATTCAGATGAAACAAACCAACACATATATTACAAAAATGTAAATGGTACATAGTTTGTTTCTTTTACAATACAAGCCCTCTGAGGGGTCAAAAATACAACATGAAGAAAAGTACATAAAATGAAAGCAACAACAAGCAAAAAGTCAAACACCAAGGCCAAATTCATCCTCCTGAACTTCCTTGAGAAGTGCTTCAGTCACAGGATCAGCTGGACGCTCTGTAAGATTCCTGATAAGGCGATTCCTTGTGGCAACAGCTGCATTTAACTTCTTGTGCTGACTCTGGTCCTTTGACCTCTTCACTCCAGCTCTGATCTTCAACTCTGAGACCTCCCTCTGGGCTGCTGCCAGGGCTTCCTGTTGCTCTTTTGCACTAGCTTCCATCTGTTCAATCTTATCCTGAGCCCTTTTGTCCTCCTGAGTACGAGCTTCGGTGATCCTGACCCACCTAGCCTGACTCTCCTTTAGATACAAATCAGTCCTAGCCCTCTGGAATTGGGCTTCCTTGCAGGCATTCTTCAAGATCTGTTCTCCAGCCCTAGACTTCTTAATGTAATCCTCTGACTTCTCAATTCTAGCCAAATGCTCCACTTTTAACTTTTCTAGCCTCTCAATATCCATCCTTCCATCACTCCTCTCCCAGAGGGTCTTCTGTAAAGCCTGAGTCAACTTCTCATTTCTCTCTTTCAATTTCTCAAACTCCTCTAAGCTGACGGTTGCTGGAGGTGGTGCTTTGGAGGGTCCAGGCATATCTTCAATAGTGAAGGGCATTCCAGAAATTTGAGCCCTGGCATGAGACCACTCATAGTACTAGGCTGAGGCTACATTGTTGCATCTCCCAAGAATGGTTACCCCCTTAGTCTGCACATTGTCCCAGGCCCAAGATGCTTGCCTGACAATAGCCAGATTAGGCTTGATTTCACAATAGAGGGTCTCAGTCAAATCCTGTGCTCTAGGAGGATGGACTAATGCATAGCCCAGTTGTCTTTTGAATAGCAGAGGGTTATAATTGATGCAACCCTTCACTCCAATCAGAGGCACATTGGGAAATTGCCCACAACTTGTAATGATGTCTCTGCCCTTGGTGCTCTGAGTGCACCACCTGATATCATCTGAGGTTAGAGCAACAAGCCTCCTAGCCCAGTTCTTCTGCTAGTGAGGGTTTAAGAATGCATCAGTCTTTGGCAAATGCTTGAGCAGCCAAGTATGGAACAAAGGAGCACAGCATCTCACTAATCCTCCCCTTTGCTTTTCATTCCTTTGATGAATAGAGTAGTAAAGATCTCCCAGTAAGGTGGGTACTGGGTTTCTCAGGGTGAAAAGATGGACTGCATTCTTGCTGACAAATCTAGGCTCATCTGCAAAAAGTATGACCCCATATATGCTAAGGGCCAACAGAGCACAGACTGCCTTCCACTCCCCCAGGGAGGCCTTCAGACTAGCCTGAGAAGTCAAGAAATCCAGATGAAAACCTGAGATTCCAGCTTTAGATGTCAGGTTTGGCCCAATCAGAAATGGTTCCAGATGTAATGCTTTGGCTATCTCCTCATTACTTGGGAAAGCCATCTCAGGGTTGAAGGGGATTCCACCCATGATAGGTACACTAACCAATGATGAATACTCCTCCAGCAAGGGTCCCAACTGAAAATTCTGGAAGGTGAAGCACCTCAGAGGGGAATCATAGAACTGCAAGCAAGTATGAATCAAGCTCCTCTGTGAAGGGTCCAAATCCATAACCACATCAAGGATTCCTCCATAATGCTCTCTGAAAAGTGGTATATGGTCTGGAGTAATCAGGGTCTGAATCTTCCTGATGCTTGCCAACTCAGGCTCAAAGAAGTGATAGGAGATGTTACTTTTCTTAGGTGCCATGCTGCTGAAGAATAGGTGTTGATGATGATGACTGAGGACAACACTGAAGATGGGCCACTGATAGGCTGAGACTGAGGGTGCAGGTGACTGAAGCAAGTGGCTAATAGCAAGCGCTGATGAAGACAAGTCTAATGCTGAAGAAGGGGTCAAAACAAGGCCAAAATGATAGGATGGATACCCTGAAAAAACAAATAAACACATGTCAAAATGATGCAATGAGGATGTATGCAAATGATATGCAAGGGTTTGTGACTGAGCTGGATCTGATCAACTGCTCTGATATAGGTCTATGTATGTTCAAGAAATCCAGATGGAGACTCAAGAAGTCCAGTAACCAAGGTGGGGGACTCAAATAAAGAGCCACATGTCCTGGGTTAAAAATCACAAGAACTGTTCCAAAGTGGAGTACTCTTAATCAAAACAAAGTAACAGGGTATGATGAGGTCAAGGGTACCTGCAAACCTGTAAACAGCCGAACCCCCCTCACAGGTGATGTTCTAAAACAAGGATCCTCAGACTTGGGTCAGTTATGAGAAGTGTAAACACTTCTAACCCGAAGGTGCAGTGTATACAATAACCATAAAAGATCCTCCTATAATTTACCTCAGTTTCTGAAGGTCAATACTAAAGGTCATCCAGACTTAGCAGGCTTCCCAGATAGCCCTAGCACTACAGGAAATCTGTAGCACAGAGTTCTCAAGAAGAAACCCATATCTGAACCGTGTTTCATATTCCCGCACCAGACCGAAATGGAATGGGAAAGAACATGAACCACTCTAGCCTAGGTGTCACTCAGGTCCCAGGTATAGGACCTTAACTCTCAGTAGAACCCCCACCCACCAAAGCAACAAAACAGATCCAGCCAGCACAGTATGACAGTATGATATATGTAAAGCTATAAAGAAAGCAATAAAACAACTGTACATAAAGCAAAAATAAATACAAATACAAGCACAAATAACACATAACACCCTAGTAAACACAAATCAAACAAGCGCTAGGAGGAACCCACAAAAAGAACCAGAAGCCCTGGTAGCAGCATACGGAAAACATCCCCAGCAGAGTCGCCAAGCTGTCGCTCCCGATAAATGGGACTGGCCCAGATAAAGGTACAGACGCGAACGGTTGGCGAAAGGAACAATGAGAACACACAGTAGTGAACTCACTGGAAAAGAAAAGAGTCGTCAGCTAGGCATTTTTATCCCGGAGGAAAGGCAATGCTGCATAGACCTAGAAAAGATATGGATAAGACGGTTGCGAACCAGAGAGACTGAGAAAGGGGGTTGGTTACAACCTGGGAAGGTATTAGCACCCAGATTGTCCGTCGTACTCGACGGGATCCACGCTTAAAAGATTTGTGTTTCAAAAGGGGTAGTGTCAGTGCAATTTGTGCATGAAGAGCTGGAAGAAAATGTACAGGTGTCAGTGTAGAAGAAGTGTAAAGTGTAATATATACAGTGTCAGTGTAAGGACAAGAGTGAAATGCTCATGATAATGAGGCTTAAAGAATAAGGCTAGAAGGAGGGGGAATATACAGAGACTTTTGTTCGATAACCGTTAAGTTATGCCTACGTATCCTCTCGTGCAATGAGGAAGTCAGAACACCGTAGTTCGACCCGAAGAGACTGAAAGGTAAATTGACTTGTGAACTGCTTACTTGTCTATGCTCAAGTGTATGACCTGTCTGGCTCAGGTGCAAACTGTCTTGCATTAGACGGAAGAAGCAAGTTCTCGTTTATGAGTGAATGAGATGAGAAAAGAATCCCGGAGGAGACGATTATTGTTTGTTTTTGAGTTTTCAGTCTTTTATTGCTTTTGAAAGTTTGTCATAAGTTAATGAGCTTATGCCTAAACCAATGGATTTAGTAAACTCATCACATCTTCCCTCTGATTAGGGGTAATGAGAATACCTTAAGTGTGAAGTCGGCTTCTCACACTTAATCACCTTTGATGTAGGATTAAGATCATTAACCTATTTGTGATTATTTAGATGTTTTTGTTGTTTTTGTTTAGTGTTAAGTAATGAGGTTAAGCCATAATCAAGGATTAAACAGACTCATTACACCATCCTAATAGAAGGATAATAGATGAGGGTGTTTAAGCTGAGGAAAGCTCCTCAACTTAATCCATGATTAGGGATTAATTTCATGACAAAACAAGCCTTTGATTAAGTGGATTTTATTGAATGATATGATGATGAAGTGAATTTTATGGTTTGTAAGACAACTTGAGGGGGACTTGTCCATTAACACTAGGGTTAGTCCTTCTTAACCAATTAAGGAAGAATTAGAACCCTAATGCAAGGCCCAAGTTACAAGTGTGATGTCTTGATGATTATTAGATGGATTGATTAAAGGGGTTAAACACATTAAGGGTTTAACACTTAGGATTAAAGTTATACCCTCCATCCTAATAGAAGGATGCAGGCATAAGCTTAATCACAAAGCCTTAAAGCCTTTAGGGTTTAGTCCCTGATTATGAGATGAGAAGAGGGACACAAGAGATGACACAAAGGTAAAAATAAGTGGGGGACTAATCAAAACCCTAATCATTTTCATGCTTGGTTGTCCCTAAGGTTTGTGAGGTTTACAAGAGAAGTCTTCAATGGAAACACCAGGAGGCAGATGAAAGGATCAGGAGAGGCAAAGTAACTTGCTTCATTCAAGAAGTCAAGTCACTTGAAGAAAGAAGGTAAGAAGAAAAAGAATGAGCAAGCTCAATCTCAAACACATATCAAAATGCAGCATGGATGCAAGAGAGAGATGAAAAGAAGTTGTGAGAAGTGAAGGCAAATTCACTTCTCAAAGTTGCTTACCACCTGAAAAGTTAGTGAAAGAAATGCAATGCAATGCCAAATGGAATGAATTGGCATGATGGGAAACAAAACCAGCAGCATATATGGGATGATAATGATGCTATGAGATGATGCAAACATGAGATAAGGCATGGTGATGATCATACAAGCTCATGGATGCAAATGAAGCAAGTTAAGACACATGAACATACATGAAAAGTTTTGAAATGCATATGGCATACAACATGGCAGATGCAAGATGCAATGATCAAACATGCTTTCAATATGTCCTATGATGTTGAATGAATCACATGGAGGCATAAAATGTCATGGCAAGTCAAGGTATGAATGCAAAATGCAAGATGGATGCATATGGAAGCCCAAATTAGGGTTTATGATCAAAGCATCAAACACAAACCAAAATCAGAAGCAAACATCAATATAAAAAATTGAAAATGCACTCAAAGGATCCCTAATCCTATACTAACTCACTGCCCAAAGGAGAAGCTTCAACTCTTAACCAAATTCAAGTTATGATTTTCCTAAGTTTTCTAGGGTTTTAGGGTTCCTTAACAAGAAAAATGTCAAACAAATGGAAAATGTAAGATCAAATCATGGCCATTTAATCCTACAAACTACATGACATGCTAAACACAATGCAAAAAGAATCAAAGTCCAACTCTTTAGGGTTAGGCAGAAATGATTTTTGAAAGTTTGGATCAAAATAATGCATTAAAATGATTTTAATTCCATGAAAAATTCTCAAAATGCATCAAGATCAAAAAAGAAATTTGGTTTGAGGGTTGGACAATGTTTCTAAATGTTTTTAAAGGTTTCATGAATTTTTTTGGTGATTTTTAAATACCTAAAAGTATTTTTAATTAATTAATTCTCATTAATTAATTAAAAAGAAACTTTTAAATATTTAAAAATACTTTTTTTATGCTAAAAATAAAAATAAAAATATTTTTAGATTAAGAAAAATATTTAAAACAAAAATGCAAAGGGAAATATTTTTGGGATTTTTCTAACTATTTTAAAATAAATGGAGAAGTTAAATAAGAAAAATTGAAATAAAAATGAAATTAAATGGAAAGTATGACAATCCAAAGGCTGAGATTCAAAGTTGGGTGGAGGGAGTTGACTAGCGCGTAAAGGAGTGGTCCAGATGCGTTCTGCCTAATTAATTCAAATTAAGTTAATTAATTAATGGTTAGGGTTTAATGACTGATCTGGAACGTTCAAACACGCGCGGGAGAAGCAAATCAAAGGCCAGAATTCAAAGTTGGCTAATTAATGAGATTAGGGCTTAATGACCCTCAGGCGACCGGAACAGTGTTCCGGTCGTCTTCTCCGACGACTCAAAAACCTAGCTTCTTCTACAGGTCACCATTCCTCAAATTTCTTTCACCAAAATGACCCCCCAAACATTCTAAACCAAAACCCCCACTTAAAATCCATTTATCCACCATGAACAAAGAAGAACAAGCTCAAACTCAAACACGGGCAAAATTTCAGAGAAGCATAAAATGGCCATTCCTTCACTATTTTCAAATCTAAGGACATCCCCATGATCAGCATAACACACACTTCCATTTTATAACAAGAAAAGCAAGCTCTGAGAAAAAAGTTCTTGAACCATACCTGAGGGTGAAGCTTCTGATTCTGGGCTTTCTGGGCTGTTCTTTGGTGCAGACTCACTCCAATGGTTCCCCTGGTGCGAATGGCAAGCTTGGATGGAGCTTAAACAAGCTATTTTGAGAGGCTCGAATCTGATATATCAGAAAATGGGGTCCTTATGTAGGTTGTTTCAGATTATTGTGAGGGGTGGTATTGGTTCTATGAATGTTTTCTAGTTGATTGGTGAAGATAGAATGAGTGTTTGATGACTGTGGAGGGTGATTCGAAGAGAGGAAAGTTTTGGCAGGTTTTGTGATATGCTGTGTTCTGGCTTGTCTCAAGGGCCAATGCTTTGCTATAATCCTCCCAAGTTGTGTGAATAGCCTGTGGAGCAGGTCAGTAGGGGTGGCTTCTTACTGTTCCATGAGTATGGGAGTTTTGGCCAAAAAGTCAATGTGATTGGTACTTGCAGCATAGGCTATGGCAGCAGCTGTTTGAGGTCATGTCTTGCTTCAGCTTGGGTCAAGGATGACCCATAGATTGCTTGAGAGTGACTGCAACATATGGATCATGAGCTATGCTAGCTTTTGCAACTTGCCCACTTGTGCTTTCTTGTGATTTTATGCTATGTACATGAGGCATTTCTTGCTGAATTTTGTTACATGATGTCTCAATTAGTCATGGCAATGCATAGAAATCAGTTGGTAATCACATAGCTCTTTGGAAAATGACTTTGCCAAAAATCCATCTTTTGCACTTGTAATGGAAAATGTCTTAAAGATCTTTGAAAACCAAAGCAAACAATGCAAAATCCCTTGGGCCAATTCTGTTTTTTAGGTTATGTATGATCATGTGGTGAAGCTTTGAAGCCAATGTGAAGTCAATAGAATGCTTGGTACATGAATTTGCAAATTTTCCATTTGGTGCATAACTTGAAATTTAGTGATTTTTGCCAACTTTGATGCACCATAATTTTTGATCCAAAATGAATTAGGTCATGTTCTTGTACTTTTTGAAAAGGGAAAGATCTAATCTACAACTTTCATGACCAAAGTTTTTCCATTTGAAGCTTTTTTGGATCAAAAAGTAAGGATTGAAAAGTTGCCTAAAATGACAAATTCTTTAAAAGTCAAACTTGCCCCAAAAAGTCAACTTTGCAAAAACTTGTAATTCTTGATTTTGTGAACTTCTAACATCTTTCATGATCAAATAAAGATCATATACAATCAAAATGATGAAGAATCCCCTTAGGTTGATTTTGCACTGACTTGTCTGAAAAGTCAACTCTTGATCAGATGACTTCCCCATGGAATTTCTTCATGAAAATTGATATGCACACTCCCTATACCATATAGAGACCAATAGAAACAAGAATGACCAAAAAATTTGGAGTTATGGCCTCTGAAACCAAAACCCTAATTTTAGGTCATCTGTGCAGTCTAGCCTGGCTCTGCTTCCAAACAAATCCCAGTTCTTGTGATTCTTTGGCATTCTTGACTTTGAGAGGATATAATATGATACTTGAACACATATGGATACCTTTGAAGTGATTAATGACCTTTGGAGTGGCTCAAGAAGCTCTTGGATTGCTCAGATCACAAACCCTAGATGCAGATGACTTTGAATCTATGCAGTGAATCAAAATTGTGGTATGAGATGCTATGATTGAGTTCATGCTTATGAAATGATCACAAGCCATGGTGTGAATGGGTGAGGGCAAATTTGGGGTGTTTACAGTCATCACAACAAGGAAGATTCCTCTACAGAACTTCCCATTATTTTCTGCTGACACACCTCCAGAGGTTATGGTCAGATATTTAGATTCTTACAAACAAGATGGTGTGGATCCCATGTTCAAACCAAAGGAACTCAATCAACCAGCTCTAGAAGTTGCATCAACAAGGAGCAAGAAAAGGAAAGTTGGGGAAGGAACTTCTCAGAAAGTTTCTAAAACGATAAAAAAGACAGGTAACACTTCTTCATCTACTCCTGATTTCGTTTCTGTGGTAGAAGCAGTAAAAGTGGTCATGTTTGAACCAACTTATTCTGACCCACCTCTTTCTGACCCAATTCCTTCTGAGCCCATCCCACCTTCTGAACCCATCCCATCTTCTGAACCCGTAACTGTTTCTAACCAAGTTCCCTCTGTGATACCCACAACTTCTGCTGTTTCCTCTATCTTATCTTCACTATATCCACCTGAACATGAAACTCATCAACCACAAAATCTATCTGATTTTGATTTACCCATTGATCCAACACCACTCTCTGATATAGACCGTTCCTAATCCGTTGAAACACACACTAATCTCCAAAACGTTCTTTCTGATATTGACGCATTCCAACCTCCTGAATCACAACAAATTCCACCTATTCAAACCTTTGAAACAAACCCACCTAGCACTTTCCATCCTTTGAATGCTGATGGTCATGCCCTAGTTTTTGACCTTTCACCCAATAGAGAAAGCTCTTTGTCCTCTTATGAATCTACCCCACCAAACTCACCAACATTCATAACAATACCAGACTCACCTCCAGAAGAATCTGAGCCAGAAAATCCTCTTAGAACATCCATTAACATAACAGCTCTCCAAAAACTATCTTCTGTTTCCAACAAAACTGCCATTCTGGCCCCAGAACCAAAACCAACCAAAACAGACATTGATGCACTACTGCTTGCCTTTGAAGCAGAAATTAAAATCAAGTTAGAGGATCTGAAAGTTTCTTGCTCAGAGCTTCCTGATCCAGCAACTTCTGATTTTCTTTGGGCTACATTCAGAAAATGGTTCAATGTTGAGACCAAAAGGCTGAAGGATATCTGCTATGATATTGCTCATCAGAACTTCTGTGAATACCTCAAAGCTGTCGTCTCCAACATTGAAAAGAACAAGCCATTCCTTCTGGATAACAAACCCTGGAATGAACCAGAACCTCTGGAATCATACTCTGAACTTCAGATGGTTTTAGTTCCTTCTGATGAAGCTCAGGAAGTTGACTCTGTTCCACCACCATCAACTGATGCAAATTCTGAAAATCAAGCTGCTACAACAACTGCAGAACCTCTACCAACATCTCTTGTGCTGAAATGGTCAAGCAAAGATTGGACAAACAGGATGAAACTAATGTTGAACTGAAGACTATGATTGGCAAGCAAGTGGAATCTTCTTCTGAAATTAAGTCTCTTCTGGAAGCATTAGTTACTAAGATGAATCCCCTACCCTGATTTTCTGTTAACTTTTAGTTTTATCTTCTAAGTATCTTATCTGTTTAATTACTACTGGTTGTTTCTTTTTGGTTTTGCCCCTGATTAATGAAAACTTGTTTTGTTTTGCTTCTTAATTTTTTTTGTTTTTCCTTCTTCTTCTTTACTTTTTGATTATGACAAAAAAGGGGAGTAACGTAGAAGATTTTGATCTATAGCAGTTATCAAGATTAACCTCTAACATATATATTCTAATAAAACTGTTTGAGTTGTGATTCTAAAATAGAAACAGGTCAAGTAACCAACTCAGGGGGAGCTAAAGCTGATAAAACTTATGAAGGATAAAACTTCTGAAGGAACCTCAAATAGAAATATCTGAATTAAATTAACCAAAGGGATTTCTTCTAATCTTATTAAACTTTATTCTTAAAATCTAAATAAATGTTTTGTCATCATCAAAAAGGGGGAGATTGTTAGAACAATTCTGGTTCTAAACCTCTAAGAGTTTTGATGATAACAATTATTATTATGCAAGAATAGAAGTTCTAATACATACTGAAAATAACTTTCTTTGATATGTGTAGAAGTTGTAGAAAAGGAAGTTATTGAAAGGAAGACGTGCTTAATTAGAAGAAACATTGAGCCCTATATAGAAGATACATTTATTGAAGAATCCATCCTTAAAGACATAATTTATTGGCTACGTATCAAGATTTAATTCTCTCTGATTTGTGTCTAGAAGATGATGATTCTCATATTAAAAGCATTAATTAAAGAATATATCAATTAATGGTGAAGACAAGTATCTCTTGTTTTGGAAGGAATTTATGATAATAATTTATATCCAAAACAGGCTCAAGTTTTTCCCAACGGTCACTTTATTCAAGCCTATATAAAGGAATGATTTTGAAGATTGAAACAACGCTAACGAATTACTTTTTCATATATTGTATTATTGCTCCAAAACTCTGTAACATCAAAAGCTTATTAGAAGCATACTAGTTACATTATTGTTTATTATTAAAGTGATTTTCCTTGAGTGACTAGTTAGTCAGTAGACTCAAGAAGACTTTGACAGTAGGTCATTGTGATTGTATTTATATATTGAATAGTGGATTAAGACCTCAGTGATAGAGGCAAAATCACCTTGGGGGTGGACTAGATGTAGTTTGAGTTCAAACGAACCAGGATAAATCAACTTGTCATAGTAGTTAGTTTTAAGTTGTTAAGTAAACCCAATTCCAACCCCCCCTTCCTTGTGTTTTACGCCCCTTCGGTTTATAGGTCATTTTCCTCATGAATTTATCTTGCATTTTCAATTTGATTTGCATTTTCCCTTTAGAATCACCCCAAAACCCTAGAAAACTTAGGAAAATCATAACTTTTGATAGGTTAGGCTTCTGACCTTCTCCTTTGGGGTGTGACCTAATATGGGATTAGGGTTTGTTGGAGCTTGATTTAAAATTTTTATCATGTTGATAGCTTCTATTTTAGTCATTTGTATCTCACATGTCCATAAAGCCCTAATTTATCATGTTCATTTACATTCACCTTGCATATTCATCATCACATGAACTTGCCATGACATTTCAAGCATTCATATGTCACCTTAGACATCTTAGGTAATGTTAGAACCTTGCTTGATCATTTATTCATTCATTTTCCATGTTTAACATCCATTTCACTTCATAGACTTTCATGTGTTTTCAAACTTCTAAGCATGCTTTCATAACATCTCATCCTTGTATGATCATTCATATGCATTTTGTATGACATATCATCATCTCACATGACATTTACATGGCAGAAGCACTTCTGAATTTGATCATTGCATCTCATTTCAACTCATTTCTTCATGCTTCATACTTTATGCATTCATGCTAACACTTTCAGGTTTTGGTCAGTTATTTTGGGAGGTGGATTTGCCTTCACCTCTCACTTCTTCTTACCTCTTTCATATCCATTTTAACTTGTATTTGAAGTGAATTTGATTCACTTATGTTCCATCTCTCTCACTTTCTCCTTTTAAGTTACTTATCTTCTTAGGAAGTAAGTAACTTATTCTTTTGTTTCTTCCCCATTTCATCTGCTTCTTCCATTGGTGGCTTCCTTGAAGATCTTTCTCTAAGCTTCATAAACCATAGGATATCCAAGCATGATAATAATTAGGATTGTGATTATTCCCCCCTAGCTTTTCACCTTTGAGTCTCCTTGAGTCTCTCTCCTCATCTCAATAATCAGGGACTAAACTCTTAAAGTTTTAGGACTTTGGAATTAGGGTTATGCCTACATCCTTCTCTTAGGATGTGGTGTATAACTTTAATCCTAAGTGTTAAACCTTTAATTTGTTTAAAACTCTCAATTAAATCACTTAATAATCACCAAGAATTTATCTTGTAACTTGGGCCTTACATTAGGGTTCTAATTCTTCCTTATGGTTAAGAAGGACTAACCCTAGTGTTTAATGGACAAGTCCTCCTCAAGTGGTCTTACAAACTTAAAATCCACTTCTTAATCTCATCCCTTAATCAAAATGAATTTAATAAAGGCTCGTTATATAATGAATTTAATCCCTAACCATGGATTAAGTTGAGGTATTGTCGCTCCCCCGGAAAGACTCCTAGTCAGACAGGGTACAGACGCGAATGGTCAGCGAAAGGAGAAAATGAAATGAAGATGAATAGAGTCTCCAGCTAGGAATTTTTATCCCAAAGGAAAGGTAATGCTGCATAAACCTAGAAAAGATGGATAAGACGGTCGCGAACCAGAGAAACTGAGAAATGGGGTTGGTTACAACCTGGGAAGGTATTAGCACCCAGATTGTCCGTCGTACTCGACGGGATCCACGCTTAAAAGATTGTGTTTAAAAGGGGTAGGTGTATGTGCTATCTGTGTGAAAAAAGCTGCAAAAGAATATACAAGTGTCAGTGTAAAAGGTGTCGCTCCCACCAAATGAGGCTAAGTCAAATGGGGTATAGACGCGAACGGTCGGCGAAAGGGGAGAGGACACACAAGGGTGAATTCAGAAGACAAGAGTCGCCAGCTAGGCATTTTTATCCCAGGGGATAGGTAATGTTGCATAAACCTGAGAAAAGATGAATAAGAGGGTCGCGAACCAGAGAAACTGAGAAAGGGGGTTGGTTACAACCTGGGAAGGTATTAGCACCCAGATTGTCCGTCGTACTCAACGGGATCCACGCTTAAAAGATTTGTGTTCAAAAGGGGTAGTGTCAGTGCAATTTGTGTATCAAAGCTGGAAAGAATGCAAGTGTCAGTGTAAAAGAAATGTGAGGTGTATAAGAGAAGTGTCAGTGTAAGAACAAGAGTGAAATGCTCAAAACTATGAGGCTTTAAAGAATAATACTAGAAGGAGGGGGAACATTCAGAGACTTTTGTTCGATAACTGTTAAGTTATGCCTACGTATCCTCTCGTGCAATGAGGAAGTCAGAACACCGTAGTTCGACCCAAAGAGACTGAAAGATAAATTGACTTGTGAACTGCTTACTTGCCTATGCTCAAGTGTATGACCTGTCTGGCTCAGGTGCAGACTGTCTTGCATTATACGGAAGAAGCAAGTTCTCGTTTGTGAGTGAATGAGGTGAGAAAAGAATCCCGGAGGAGACGATTATTGTTTGTTTTTTGAGTTTTCAATCTTTTATTGCTTTTTGAAGTTTGTCATAAGAAAATGAGCTTAAGCTTAAACCAAGGGTTAATAAACTCATCACATCTTCCCTCTGATTAGGGGTAATGAGAATACCTTAAGTGTGAAGTAAGCACCTCACACTTAATCACCATGGTGTAGGATTAAGATCATTAACCTACTTGCATTTATTAGATGTTTTTGTTGTTTTTGTTTAGTGTTAAGTAATGAGTTTAAGCCATAATCAAGGATTTAATGGACCCATTACACCATCCTAATAGAAGGATAATAGATGAGAACATTTAAGCTGAGAAAGACTCCTCAACTTAATCCATGATTAGGGATTAACCTCATGACAAAACAAAGCCTTTATTAAAGTGGATTTTAGTTAATGGTAAGATTAAGAAGTGAATTTTATGGTTTGTAAGACAACTTGAGGGGGACTTGTCCATTAACACTAGGGTTAGTCCTTCTTAACCAATTAAGGAAGAATTAGAACCCTAATGCAAGGCCCAAGTTACAAGCTTGATGTCTTGATGATTATTAGATGGATTGATTAAAGGATTTAAACACATTAAGGGTCCAACACTTAGGATTAAAGTTATACACTCCATCCTAATAGAAGGATGCAGGCATAAGCTTAATCACAAAGCCTTAAAACCTTTAGGGTTTAGTCCTTGATTATGAGATGAGAAGAGAAGACTCAAAGATGACACAAAGGCAAAACTAAATGGGGGACTAATCAAACCCTAATTGTGATCATGCTTGGTTGTTCCTAGGGTTAATGAGGCTTTCAAGAAGATCTTCAGAGAAACCACCAGGAAGGAAGCAGATGAAAGGAGCAAGAAGCAGAGAAAAGCAAGACAGCTTACTTCACTTAAGAAGACAAGTTGCTTGAAGGAAGAAAGAGAGCAAGAGCATGAATGAGCAAGCTCAGTCTAATACAAAGATAAAATGCAGCAAAGATGCATAAGAGAGATGAAAAGAGATTGTGAGAAGTGAAGGCAAATTCACTTCTCAAAACAACTTACCACCTGAAAAGTTAGCAAAAGAAAAAAAATGCAATGCAAATGAGATGAAATGTCATGATGCAAGACAAAGTCAGAAGCATAAACATGATGTTAATGATGCTAAGAGATGATGCAAACACATGCCAAGAGTTCTGGATGATCAACATGGATGAGGATGCAAATGAAGCATGCTTTGAACCATAGAAGTTCATGAAAGTTTATGAGATGCAATGGACATATAACATGGCAAATGAAAGATGAAATGATCAAACATGATTCTAATATGTCCTAAGATGTATTATGAATCATGTTGATGCACAAAATGTCATGGCAAGTTCATGTATGCAAACAAATGAGAGATGGATGCAAAGGAAGGCACAAATTAGGGTTTACATACAACATGCAATGCAAAAATTCAAAACCAGAAACAAATGACATGACAAAAAATTGAAAATGGGATCAAAGGAAACCTAACCCTACACAAGTTCACTGCCCAAAGGAGGGGACCTAACTCTTAACCTAGTGCAAGTTATGAATTTTCAAAGTCACTTAGGGTTTTGGGATACCTCATAATGAAAAATGCAAAACAAATTGAAAATGGAAGATCAATTCAAACCAATTTTATCCTATAAACTACATGCTATGGAGGATGAAATGCAAGAAGAACCATCATCAAACTCTCAATGGTTAGGCAGAATGAATTTTTCCAAGTTTGAACAAAAATATTTCCTTAAAATGAATTTAATTCCAATGAAAATTGTAAAAATGCATTAAGGACCAAAAAGAAATTTGTTTTGAGGGTTTGATAATGTTTCTAAATGTTTTTAAATGCAATGTGAATTTTTTTGTGATTTTTAAATACCTAAATGCATTTTTAAATAATTAATTTTCATTAACTAATTAAAAATAAACATTTAAATGATTTAAAAATAATTTTTAATGCAAAAAATAAAAATAAAAATATTTTTGGGTTCTGAAAATTAATGAAATGTTTGACAAAAATTTTCAGAATTTTTAAATGTGTTTTGCTATTTTAAATAATTCGTGGAAATTAAATATGAAACAAATGAAATTAAAATGAATTTAATAAGAAAATGAGAAAGAATGCAAATCCAAGGGCTGTGGTTCAAACTCAGGGACGCGGGAATTGACTTAGCGCGCAAACGAACGGCCAAAATTCAAACTTGCCTAATTATGTCATTAGCCCTAATCTTGAGCCCTAATCACTTTCAGATGACTGGAACAGTGTCCGGTCATCTTCTCTGGCCAGTCTCTTATGCTATCTCTCTTAATACGCATCCCCAAGTCCTAAAACTCTCCAGAAATGATCCTCTCCTCAACCCCAACAAGAATCAGTCATCAAAATTCATGTATTCATCATCAAAAGCACGAATCAAAGCAAAACGGAAAAGAACACAGAAATTTCAGAAGCTCATGAAATGCTTATTTCTCAACTATTTTCAAAACTAAACACATCATGGCAATCAGTGAAACATGTAGAATCATCCTATAACATAAAATGTGAGTTCTGGAAAAATAAATGCCATGGCTACCTGAGCTTGAGCTTTCGAAACAGGGACTTTCTGGCCAGTTCTTTGCCTCAAATCAACTCCAATGATTCCCCCCAAGAGCTTGTGATGCTTGGTTGGAGTTTAAATGGCCTCAAAATGGAAATGGCAGAAGTTCAGTTTGTGAAATGTGAAAATCGTGTTTTTGATTGTGGAGGTTTTAGGGCCAAATGAAGGGTGGGAAATGATCAGTGGATCATGGTGAGTTGAATAGTGAAAGAAACTTGAAGGTTTGATGGTTGAATCAAGAGATTCGAAGGCTTTTGCAAATTTGGGGATTTTGGAGTATGCTGAGTTCTTGGAGTTTCAGCTTGTGTTGTTATTTGCTTTTGCTTGGTTTTGATCCACATAAAGAAGTGTGATAGGTCAGAGAGTGGGTGCTGGCCTATGCTGATTGGTATGGGCAAGTTGCCAAAATGTCAAAAGTTGGTGTACTTGAGGTATGGGTCATGGCAGGCTGGATTAGGGGCATCGCTTGGTTCAGCTGAGATCATGGAATGCTTGTGGATCAGATTTTGTGAACTGAGGCAAGTGGATGAGAAGCTTTGATCCATTTTGCAAATTGGCACAACTTTGCCCCTTTTTGAAATTCTTCAAGTTCAAAGCACCAAAATGCAATATTCTTGGGCCAATTCTGATCTTTAGGGGTCATATGAGCATGTTGTAAAGTGTTTGTGCACATTTGAAGCCTTTAGAATGCCTTATCATACCATTTTTCAAATTGCCTCTTTGGTGTAAAACATGAAATTATGTGATTTTTGCCAACTTTGACAAGCCATAACTTTTGATCCAAAATGAATTAGAATGAGTTCTTGTACTTTTTGAAAATGGGAGGATCCATTCTACAACTTTCATGACCAAAGTTTTCTCATTTGAAGCATTTTTGAATCAAAAAGAGAAGGTTGAAAAACTTTCCCAAAATGGCAAGTTTTCATTACAAGTCACTTTCCCAAAAAGGCAACTTTGCAAATGGCTTGAAATTCTTCAATTTTGTGAACTTATAACATCTTCTATGATCAAATAAAGATCATACACATTCAAAATGATGGAGAACACCCTTTGGTTGGGTCATTGGGGGCCTCAGATGCCCTGATTTTACACTGACTTGCTTAAGAAGTCAACTCTTGATCAGATGCCTTCCCCATGGAATTTCTTCATAAAAATTGATATGCATGATCCTTATAACATATAGAGACCAATAGAAACAAGAATGACCAAAAAATTTGGAGTTATGGCCTCTGAAACCAAAACCCTAATTTCAGGTCATCTGTGCAGTTAAACCTGGCTCTGCTTCCATGCCTTTCTCAGTTCTTGTTATTCTCTGAGTTCCTTGACCTTGTGAGGATATAATATGATGCTTGAACATATATGGACCCCTTTGAAGTGATTGATGACCTTTGGAGTGGCTCAAATGGCTCAGGGATGGCTCAGATCACAAACCCTAGATGCAAATGACTTTGAATCAATGTAGTGAATCAAAAATGTGGTATGAGATGCTATGATTGAATTTATGCACATGTAAAGATCACAAGCCATGGTGTGAATGGGTGAGCGAAAATTTGGGGTGTTTACAGCTGCCCCTATTCAAACATGAGTTAGCTGTGCAGGATGTAGGCAACGGCTTAACACACTACTAGAAAAAAGGAGATTTACGATGCATAAGTTGCGACAGTTCCCAAATAACCGTCCTTATTTCTGGATTGCGACGGTTGTCACGACAGTTAAGGCCAACTGTCGCAAGTTTTCTAGACATATTGAATAACATAATTGCGATGGTTGTTAAAGAAATGCCCTAAATACATATTCGCGACGGTTATAAAGCGTCGTTACAATTTTAATTATTGAGATATAAATTCTATCGTTGTCATCATATTTATAATAATAATTTCATATATTTTTATAATTGTTATAATGGTCCATTGAGTTTTTTTTTTAAATAAAACATTGAAAACAAATTTAAAAATCTAGCTTATGTAATTTTTGTTAAAATAAAACATTAAAAACAATTTTTTTAGATGCATGTTAAACTTGAACTCTAGGACCTATAATTTCTGGAAAAAAATAAAATTGCCTTGCCACTATTCTAATAGAGAACTTTATCATGATATGAAATGTATAATGTATAAAACATTTGTCACCATCTGAAAAATTTCTTAAATAATTTCAGAATGTTATTAATCCAGAATACCCACGCCACTTCTTTTCCCCTAAAATGATAACCTTCCTTTCCTCTAACTTTAACCACAAAATAAACCCTAACATGCAATGTCATAAGTCTTGCATTTTGAAGATGATGACGACGGCGGTGTCAAAATCGAGTAGATCGATTCGACAGAGAAGGAATTCGCGAAGACAAGCTCAGGCGCCGGCGACTATGCTTGAATTGATCATATCTTCGTCTAAGAAAAGGTAGGTGGTGTGAGTGCAAAGAATGGTTATTCTTTTGGCATCAATTACTTCTCGCGGAGACCTGTACATGGTGATTAAGCTTTTGGGATCAATTACTTCATGCGGAAACAGGTTCCATTCTGAAATTTGGGGTTGTAGAAAGCTGATTTCTTTTTAGTTAGTGATTATGTTTTTTTTAATTGTAGGGTAATTTTGCAGTTACTAATGGATATATAGAATACATAGAAGAAGATGGCATTAGGTTGTTCTTCTTCTGCATCAACACCGACATTCGTTATCAGCAAGGATTTTGATGAATTTGACGCTTCAGAAAACCGCAACAAGGATTTTGAAGTTTTGTGGGAAATTTTGGTGGATTCTGGTTTCCAGAATGTTGGGACCGGTTTGGATTCGTCATTGAACTATGATGATGGTGATATGTTGTTGCCAAGTCCTCCCACTGGCTTTTCCGTGGACGATGATGGGAATGTTTCCATCACTTCCATAAATAGACTTGTTACTATTGTAAGCCTTGTTTTCTTTTGGTTTCCTCTGATTTTTACACTAATATATTTTGCGGAAAGTGATGATTCTAATTTGTTTGTTAACAGATTGATCCTATCGACAATCTTCCATTGGAGTGTTTAATTCAGAGAGTATTCAAGAGCTCTGAGAGGGAGGAGTGTATGTTAGTCTGTCCTGTTGATACGTAAGTACTTCATAAAACGTTTGTCAAACCCTTGATATTATATATATATTTGATTAGAATGTTGTCGAGAAAATATTAGATTCTTTGTTCATGCTAGGAATGTGGAGTTCACTTAGAATGGTAGATCAAAGCGGTATCTGAAAGTGAATAACTGCCATGCAGACCTTTTTGAGCATAATCATTTAAATTTAATGGATGCCACGGAATATGCTTACATACCATTAGAAGATTCAGTTTAATAGGTAGAATATTAATGTTAAAATTACAATATGTGAAATGGTTCAACTCTATATACCAATATTTTCCATTATTGTTAATACTTGGTCCTATATTATTCAATTCTCTATTAATTTTAATCAATTGTCTTTCTTCTAAAAATTGAACCAATAAAACATCATACAAACATTTATCAACTTTGTTACGAAATTTAGCTTTAGCTTTAGCTTTTTCTTCTTTACGTAATGCAGCATCCACTTTATGACTAGTATTAAATTGATCACAGTTAACAGAATCATTATATGCGAGGGTTTCAACTTTTAAGTCAACTAGCTCATTGTAAGATTTATCAGTGTTGGTATTATCTGATTTGACAGCTCTATATTTAACTGTATTATAATGGTATCTAACATGCTCATCAATCTGATCTATCAGAGTAGAAACTCGAACTGCAGGAATTTCATTATCAACTGAGTGGAATATATTGCCTAATACATATATCATAATACCCTCTAAAGTATACTGATCAAAGTTATTAAGTAATATTAATTCATGGCTGGTTAGTAAACCATTTTTTTATATATTCCATAGCAGAAGGTTTATTATCACCAATAAAGAGTTTTATTAAATTAGGATAATTTTAATATACATCACTTTTTCATTTATATTTTCATAATGCATTATAATATTCTCAATTCTTAATTGAAGATTTTCTAAATATGTTGAACCCTTAAGAGCTAAATGTCCTTTTTCTTTTTCTAATAATTCAAAAACATAATGCTGATACTTGGATGTTCTAGTTGATTCAGATGTTCTACTTTTTATATCATTAAAATAAGGTTTATTAGGGAGATCCTTAATAAAATTTATTACAAATAACTCAGATTTCAGTATCTACATTTAGATGACTATTTTTTTTACTCTTTTTAGGACTCTCATAAATTCTAAGAGTTTCAATTGAGTCGTCATTAGGATTTTCTATTCTTCTTACTTGTCGGAGTTGGCGTTGCCTATATTAAAGATCTTCAACTCAATTTGGTTGGAACCATTCTTTCACTTTTAGCTATCATAACAACATGTGTTGGTCAAATTGTATCCTTTACTATTCTCTCTTTATATTCACCTGAATCAGCGCCTGTTTGGATTGACTTATTTGATTTTATCTGAGTCTTTGATTCTTAATTTATTGAATATTTCAACTTACCAACATAATCCAGAAGAAACTTAATGTCACTTCCACACAACTTCACTACCAATCAGTTCCATTCCAAGCAGCAATTCTTTTTGTTTCAGGCACTTTTGTGGATCAGGTGCTAACCAAGAAAAATGTCTTTGCCTACAAATATTCTCCTGTAGTCTTTGTAAGTAATATCAATTCTCAAGTCATTAGCTTCTTAAAATTAATAAAATAATATCTTGTAAGTTCTCTCTACATTAATTTTATCACTTTCGTTATCAAATTTGAATATTAAAACAACTTTAAACAAGTGCTTATATCATGTCACAATTCTAAACAAGTGTTAATACAAGTGCTTATATCATGTCACAATTATAAACAAGCTTATATTTATTTTTGTAATTGTACTTAATTGCTAATACAAGTGCTTATATCATGTCACAATTCTAAACAAGCTCTTCTAAAATGTTAACTGTTTTAAAATATGTGTAATTTCCTGAATGATCAATTTGGCTAATAAAATGTATTATTTCTCTTCAACAGGATGATGAAGATAATATTAGTAGAGGATTTTCAAGGAAATATTGCAAATGTTTAGATTTTGATATGGTGGACATCATCGTTTTCTAATCCATCAATGGATTTACCTGCACAAAGGAGAATGTCCATCATTGTTGGATTTGTCTATCCAGAAAATAAGTGAGGTACTGTTTAATGATAAGTTTTCATTGTCCATCTAGACTCTATGTTTTGGCCTAATACACACTGCAATCTTTATTCGACATAGGATTTGGATAGATATAACATATTTTCTATGCTGCCACGTGATAGAATTCATCAAATTTTAAATAATTTGGTCTAGTCTTGAAGTCCGATTGGTGATTCTCTTGATGCTTGTAGAGATTTTACTCTCCAAGTAAATAATATTAGATCAATCATGAACCTAACTCATCATATCTCCTTTATCTAAATGGTTATTTTTTTCTCTTAATTGTTACTGTCAGGATATATACTTGATAAGTATATGGCTAGACTTGTTGTATGCAACAATATATGTTGCTGTTGAATATGCTTCCATTACATTGTTTGGTCATATAATTGGAAAATGGCTTGATAAATTGGCTTATTAGAAGGTGTGATCCCATGTATCCACTTATCTCTTCTTGTTTGAATTAATTTTAGTGTTAAATCTTAGATGTAGTCGTGTCTAAGTACAGGGCTCGATGCCGCAAAACTAAAGGCATACATAGCAGTTGTCATGAAAGACACACATGATAGTGTCGTTAAGGCATTAAACTTGAGTTAATAAAATATTAGATTGTGTTCCATCCAATGCAGTGCATGACATGCTTGCAAGGTTATACTACCTTTTCCAAATTAACATTGTTTGGCTTGTTGTTTCTCTTTTATTTTGTTGTGCATGCCAATTTAATCCTCCCTCAGTATAGTGTACTTTATACCATTTCTGTTCATTTTTACAAATCTTTCGCCAGTCTTTATTTTGAGCCCTAAGGTTTGTTAATAAAACTCTGGTAGTGGCTCTTTACTTGGCTTCTATTGATGTTCTTATTCAAAATTCTCAGGTTCTCATTTGGGCTTTTGAAAATCAACCTATTTTGATCCTTATTTGTTTCTTTTCAATCAACATTTCTCCTGACTATTTTGACCCTTATTTGTTTCTTTTCAATCAACAGGTTCTCACGGCGGAGAGATATTGGTACAAATCGGTGGTTTTGCGTCGGAGACCGAGGGTTTTACAGTCTGAAGGATTAGCGGTGGTCAGATTATTGGTGTTGTGGATTTGGTGCGAACCAGTGGCGAAGATCAGATCCATTTCGGTTTCCATTTTTTATTTATTTTATTCCTATTATATTTTGTTCAGATTGTTCTGGGTCTTGAATTTTATTGATATGTCTTACAAACTTCATCCAAAAGTAGTTAAGGTTTGATGAAGATTTTTTTACAGGTTTGGATTTAGTTTAGTTGCATTAGGATTAGAAATTTATGTTATAAGATACTGCTGTTGCTGTTGTATATTTCTCTTGAAATAGAGATCTAAATATTGTTTTTAGAGCAAAGATTGTACCTATATTTTTTCTATCAAATTAGTTAGGATTAAGTCTATTTGAAATTTATATTGATTGATATTGTTTAATGATTATTGACTTGATTTTAATATTTAAATGTTGTTTATTATAAAAAGTTAGTAACGACTAAGGATGAATCCAATGGTGTGCATAAAAATTCGTATGAATCTAGTTCTAATTATATATATATATATATATATATATATATATATATATATATATATATATATATATATATATATATATATATTTTGTTTTGACATTATGATGTTTATTTGATATTAGATATTTATGATTGAAATTTTACTATGTTAAAATTTGATAGAAAATTAAATGAAAATTTTAGAAATATTACCAAAAAAATAAAAACAATAATTTAAATAAAAAATAATATTATAAAAAAATTCAGATGAAAATAGTTTAAATAAAAAAAATAATATAAAAAAAATATGGTAGATAAAATTACGGCTGTTTAAACCGTCGCAACTTGCATAATTTATTTAGAATTAGTAAATATAGTTACGACGGTTTGAACCGTCGTTATTTGAAAATTACGTCAGTTTGCTAACCGTCGCAATTTATCATGACAGTTGGTACGACGTTTTTAGAAACCGTCGCAATAAGGTCTGGCGACACACGTTTCAGCGACTAATCAAAATCGTCGTGATTTTCACTTTACGACGGTTCCAACAGCCATAATCTGCCAAAATGAACCGTCGTAACTTGCCAATTTTCTTGTAGTGAGAGGAGAACAAGATAACTTGTGATTGAATACCAAAGACAATCCGAAATTTGCACTCACAGAATGAAGAAGAAAAGGGATATAAATTGCAAAAGGAAGTAAAGTATGATTATAAAGTGCGGGCGACGGAGGACGACTGTCAAGCAGAGGACGATTGCTGGGGATGAAGCAATGACGGGGACGGCCGACATGCTGGGAAAAATGTGGGGAATAAAGCAATGACGGGGACGGCCGACAAGCTGGGGATAAGGGATTGTGATGGGGACGACCATCAAGTAGAGCTATACGACTCTCTTGGGATTAAAAATAAATGATGGGGACGGCCATCGGGTTGAGGAAATGAATGAAACAGATGATGAGGTACTGTCATCAAAGGTGAAGGACGATCACCTAGTAGGGGACGACTGCTTTGTTGGGGATAAGATGAGGGACAATCATCTAAGGTGAAGGACGATCACCTGGCAAGGTACGGTTGCCAAAAGTATCACGACATAGGAAGAATGTCAGATGAAAAGGTCGACGATAGGGACGGACATCGGATAAGCATGATGAAGGATGATCATCAAGAGGTGAAGGACAATCACCTAGCAGGGTACGGCTGCACTCGAGATTTATCATGACATAGGACGAATGTCAGATAACAAGATCAAAGATGGGGACGGCCATCGGATAAAATGATGAAGGACGATCATCAAGAGGTGAAGGACGATCACCTAGCAGGGGACGGCTGCCAAAAATATCACGACATAGGACTAATGTCGGATAAGAAGGGGTTCTAATGAATAGAGACTCCTCTGGGAGTGATGAAGGACGATCATCAAAAAGGTGAAGGACGATCACCTAGTGTCGCTCCCGCCAAATGACACCTGGTCAGAAGGGGTACAGACGCGAACGGTCGGTGAAAAGAGGAAGAGAACACACCTGTTAAGTTATGCCTACGTATCCTCTCGTGCAATGAGGAAGTCAGAACACCGTAGTTCGACCCAAAGAGACTGAAAGATAAATTGACTTGTGAACTGCTTACTTGCCTATGCTCAAGTGTATGACCTGTCTGGCTCAGGTGCAGACTGTCTTGCATTAGACGGAAGAAGCAAGTTCTCGTTTGTGAGTGAATGAGGTGAGAAAAGAATCCCGGAGGAGACGATTATTGTTTGTTTTTTGAGTTTTCAATCTTTTATTGCTTTTTGAAGTTTGTCATAAGAAAATGAGCTTAAGCTTAAACCAAGGGTTAATAAACTCATCACATCTTCCCTCTGATTAGGGGTAATGAGAATACCTTAAGTGTGAAGTAAGCACCTCACACTTAATTACCATGGTGTAGGATTAAGATCATTAACCTACTTGCATTTATTAGATGTTTTGGTTGTTTTTGTTTAGTGTTAAGTAATGAGTTTAAGCCATAATCAAGGATTAAATGGACCCATTACACCATCCTAATAGAAGGATAATAGATGAGAACATTTAAGCTGAGAAAGACTCCTCAACTTAATCCATGATTAGGGATTAACCTCATGACAAGACAAAGCCTTTATTAAGTGGATTTTAGTTAATGGTGAGATTAAGAAGTGGATTTTATGATTGGTAAGACAACTTGAGGGGGACTTGTCCATTAACACTAGGGTTAGTCCTTCTTAACCAATTAAGGAAGAATTAGAACCCTAATGCAAGGCCCAAGTTACAAGCTTGATGTCTTGATGATTATTAAATGGATTTATTAAAGGAGTTAAACACATTAAGGGTTTAACACTTAGGATTAAAGTTATACACTCCATCCTAATAGAAGGATGCAGGCATAAGCTTAATCACAAAGCCTTAAAGCCTTTAGGGTTTAGTCCCTGATTATGAGATGAGAAGTGAAGACACAAAGATGACACAAAGGTAAAACTAAATGGGGAGACTAATAAAACCCTAATTGTGATCATGCTTGGGTATTCCTAGGGTTTGTGAGGCTTAAGAGAGAAATAATCTTCAAAGAGCCACCAAGGAGGAACAAGATGAAAGGAGAAGAAGCAGTGAAGCAAAACAACTTGCTTCACTTAAGAAGACAAGTTGCTTGAAGGAAGAAAGTAAGAGATGAACATGAATGAGCAAACTCACTCTAATACACATACAAAAATGCAGCAAAGGAAGCATGAAAGAGATGAAAAGAGAATGTGAGAAGTGAAGGCAAATTCACTTCTCAAACAACTTACCACCTGAAAGGTTAGTAAAAGAAAAGAAATGCAATGCAAATGAGATGAAATGTGATGATGCAAACCAAAGTCAGAAGCAAATACATGATGATAATGATGCTAAGAGATGATGCAAACATGAGGCAAGACATGAGAATGATCAAACAAGCATATGGATGCAAATGAAGCATGTATTGAACCATGAATGCACATGAAAAGTTATGAAATGCAATGAACATACAACATGGAAAATGAAAGATGCAATGATCAAACATGATTCTAATATGTCCTAAGATTAATTATGAATCATGTTGATGCACAAAATGTCATGGAAATTCATGGTATGCAAGCAAATGGGAGATGGATGCAAAGGAAGACATAAATTAGGGTTACATGCATCACACAAAGCAAAAATCCAAAACCAAAAACAAATGACATGATAAAAATTTGAAAATGCAACCAAAGGTACCCTAAACCTATACAAACTCACTGCCCAAAGGAGAGGATCCAACTCTTATCCTATTGAAAGTTATGAATTTCCTAAGATAGCTAAGGTTTTGGGGTACTTCACAAAGAAAAATGCCAAACAAATTGAAAATGCAAGATCAAATCAAATAAATTTTATCCTATAAACTACATGCTATGCAAGATGCAATGCCAAAAGAATCATCATCCAACTCTCAATTGTTAGGTAGAAATGAATTTTTGAAGTTTGAAACAAAATATTGCCTTGAAATAAAATTAAATCCAATGAAAATGATCAAAAGGCATCAAGATCAAAAAAGAAATTTGGTTTGAGAGTTGGACAATGCTTCTAAATGTTTTTAAATGCATCATGAATTTTTTTGTGATTTTTAAAAACTTAAATGTATTTTTAATTAATTAATTCTCATTAACTAATTAAAAATAATCATTTAAATGATTTAAAAATAATTTTTAATGCAAAAAATAAAAATAAAAATATTTTTGTGTTCTGAAAATTCATGAAACCTTTGACAAAAAATTTCATAATTTTAAGATGATTTTAACTATTTTTAAAAATTCGTATAAATTAAATATGAAACAAATGAATTTAAATGAAATTTAAAAGAAAAATGAGAAAGTCAAACAAATCAAAGGCTGAGGTTCAAACTTGGGGACGCGGGAGTTGACCTGGCGCGCAAACGGACGACCCATATTCAAACTGGCCTAATTAAGTCATTAGCCCTACTCCTAGCCCTAATCACTTACAGATGACCGGAACAGTGTTCCGGTCATCTTCTCCGGCAAGCTCCTCACTCAATCTCTCTTAATACGCCATGAAACTCCACTAATCTCTCCAGAATCAATCATTAGACAACTCTAAACAAGAATCCAGCAATCAAAACCATTTATTTTCACTCAAACTCAAGAATCAAAACAAAAAGCATTTCACGGGCAAAGTTTCAGAACAAGCATACATGACCATTTCTCACTCATTTTCAAAACAAATCACATCAGGGTAATCAGTGAAGCATAAGGAAGCATTTAGAAACTAAAAATGGAAGTTCTGGAAAAATAAATGCCATGGCTACCTGAGCTTGAGCTTTCGAAACAGGGACTTTCTTGCTACTTCTTTGGTCCAAACAAGCTCCAATGATCCTCCTTTGAAGCTTTTGACACTTAGCTGGAGTTTATATGGCTTCTAGAGAGAGTTGGCAGAAGCTCAGGTCAAGGGAGTGTGGAAATCGTATTTTTGATTGCAGTGGTTTCAAGGGCAAGTGAGGGGTGGGAAATGATCAGAGGATCATGGTGAGTGATTTGGTGAAGTTTGTTTTGGTGTTTGATGCTTGTGTGATCAGATTCGAAGGAAAGTGCATAAGAGGTGAGTTTCTTGAACTATGGCTTATGATATGTTTTAGGCTTGTGTGTGTTATGAAAATGAAGCCTTGGAGTGTGTTTGTAAAGTCTTGATTGGGCAGAGAGTTGTTGTGGACTGTTGTGATTGGTATGGGTGTTTTTGCTAAAAAGTCAAAAGTGTTGTACTTGAGGTATGGTCAATGGTGTAGCTAGCTCATTGGCTTGTCCTAGCTCAGCTGAGATTAAGGATGTCCATGGAATTGGTTTTGAGATAAATCAGCAAGTTGAGTGAAGTTTATGTAGTGTTTTGCAAATTTGTGAACTTTTGCCCCTTTTGGAATTTCTTGATCCACAAGTCATGAAAATGGCCAAACCTTTGATGCAATCTGATATTTAGGCCTTGGTTTATGTTTGTACAAAGATTAGAAGTCCATTTGATAGCATAATTTGTCTTGGCAAGTGGTTTTGCAACTTTGCCTCTTTGGTAGAAAACTTGAAATTATGTGATTTTTCCCAACTTTGACAAGCCATAACTTTTGATCCAAAATGAATTAGAATGAGTTCTTGTACTTTTTGAAAAGGGAATGATCCATTCTACAACTTTTATGACCAATGTTTTATCATTTGAAGCATTTTTGAATCAAAAAGCAAGGGTTGAAAAAGTTTCCCAAAATGGCAAGTTTCCATTACAAGTCATTTTCCCAAAAAGGCAACTTTGCAAATGGCTTGAAATTCTTCAATTTTGTGAACTTCCAACATCTTCTATGATCAAATAAAGATCATACACATACAAAATGATGAAGAACACCCTTTGGTTGGGTCATTGGGGGCCTCAGATGCCCTGATTTTGCACTGACTTGCTTAAGAAGTCAACTCTTGATCAGATGACTTCCCCATGGAATTTCTTCATGAAAATAGATATGCATGATCCCTATACCATATAGAGACCAATAGAAACAAGAATGACCAAAAAATTTGGAGTTATGGCCTTTGAAACCAAAACCCTAATTCTAGGTCATTTGTGTAGTTAAACCTGGCCCTGCTTCCATGCCATTCTCAGTTCTTGTGATTCTTTGGCTCCCTTGACTTTGTGGGGATATAATATGATGCTTGGACATACATGGACCCCTTTAAAGTGATTGGTGACCTTTGGAGTGGCTCAAATGTCTCTTAGATTGCTCAGATCACAAACCCTAGATGCAGATGACTTTGAACCAATGCAGTGAATCAAAAATGAGGTATGAGATGCTATGATTGAACTTATGCATATGAAGAGATCACAAGCCATGGTGTGAATGGGTGAGGGAAAATTTGGGGTGTTTACAGCTGCCCCTATTCAAACATGAGTTAGTTGTGCAGGATGTAAGCAACGGCTTAACAGGCAAACCAGATAACTTGTGGTTGAATACCAAAGACAGTCCAAAATTTGCATTCACAGAATAAAGAAGAAAAGGGATATAGATTGTAAAAGAAAATAAAGTAAAATTATAAAGTACGGGTGACGGAGGACGACCGTCGAGCAGAGGACGACTTCTGGGGATGAATCAATGACGGGGACGGCCGACATGCTGGGGATTGTGATGGGGATGACCATCAAGCAAAGATATAAGACCTTCTGGGGATTAAGGTAAAGTGAAATAAATGATGAGGTACGGTCATCGGAGGTGAAGGACAATCACCTAGCAGGGGACGACTGCTCTGTTGGGGATAAGATGAGGGACGGTCATCTAAGGTGAAGGACGATCACCTGGCAGGGGACGGCTGCCGAAAAGTATCACGACATAGGACGAATGTCGGATAACGAGTTCGACGATGGGGACGGCCATCGGGTAAGCACGATGAAGGACGATCATCGAGAGGTGAAGGACGATCACCTAACAGGGTACGGCTGTTCTCAGGGTTTATAGTGACATAGGACGAATGTCAGATAACCAGATCAACGATGGGGACGGCCACCGGATAAAATGATGAAGGAAGATCATCAAGAGGTGAAGGACGATCACCTAGCAGGGGACGACTGCTGAAAATATCACGACATAGGACGAATGTCGGATAAGAAGGGGTTCTAATGAATAGAGAATCCACTTGGGGTTGATGAAGGACGATCATCAAAGAGGTGAAGGACGATCACCTGGCAGGGTACGGCTGCCGAAAAGGTATCATGACATAGGGCGAATGTTAGATAGAAAGGTAATAATTTAACAACTTTCGTTGGGGACTTTGCTGGGGAACAGTAAACACGGACGAGTGTCTACATCCATGAAATGAGAGGTATAATTGTTTGGGTACTGTGTATAGATTAAAGATGCGGACGAGTATCGGGTAGAAACAAACACTGACACATGTTCAGAGATGATGATACGAACGACTATCAACTGGTTAACAAAGAACACAGACGAGTGCCGGATCTGAGGGGACTCTTCTGGGGAACAATAGACACAGACGAGTGTCTAAATTCAAGAAGACCTAAGTGTTTGACACAGTGTATAGATTAAAGATGCGGACGAGCACCCTTAAGACTATGATACGAACGAGTATCAGTAGAAACAAACACTGACGCATGTTCAGAGATGATGATACGGACGAGTACCAACTGGTTAACAGAGAACACGGACGAGTGTCGAATCTGAGGGGATATAAGTGGTGTATAAAAGATACGGACGAGTATCTGTATAAGTAAAAAGATGATGAGTAACAAGTATGAGTGAAACACGGACGAGTGTTTATCTTGCTGGGGGGGGGGGGCGACACGGACGAGTGTCGGAAAAAGTGTATTATAAACAAGTGTATGGTTTCCAAAGTGTTTAGTTAACTATGCTGGGAAAGTGACACGGACGGGTGTCAAGGAAGTTGTATATACATGTATCTGTGAGTGCAAAGGGGTCACTTTGGCTTTCTACTGAGGATATGACACGGACGGGTGTCAGGAAGTATCTGTATTTGTAAGAGAAATGCCTTGGCTCTCTGCCGGGGAATCTGGGGAGTTTTCTGTATATTGTTGATGGTAAGCTAGTATTTACAAGTGTTTGATTCAGAACATGGCTTATGATTATGCAATATGTTTGATTTTTGCCGTAATGCTCCGTATTAGACGGAATGCTACGCTCTGTGGGGAGAATATGATGCGAATGCTATGATTATGCAAAGATACCGATCCGGGATTCAGATCCCATTGCTGTGAAGATCTATGGCCGATCTGCTTGAAGTGGACATCCCAACTGGGGATAAGATCATTGGTAGATCTGATAAGATGCATCTGCATGGGGAAATAAACATAACTCAGTAAAGAGGGACCCAGCTGGGGTTTGTAGAAGAATTCTTCACTCTGTTGTGATTTCTTTACGCGTTGCTCTTCCGGGTAGAGGTTGACACTCTATGGGGAGATGGTTCCCTGGCTTTTGTACTTGGTTGAGGAGGAATAATGAATGGCAACTCAGCTGGGGAGAAAGCACCTCCGATGCTAATTGGGAGATAGCCTGAGTAGATAATGATTTGCCAGCTTGCTGGGGTGAAGTTTTCGTGCCCCATGTTGTGCTCTAAAAACCTGCAATCCTGAAAAGGCATAGAAACGCACAAGTAATCCTGAGGTATCCCTTACCGGATTCCATCGTAGGAGTTTAGACACTCCTGGGAGTAAGTATATTTCCTGCAAGCACGTATTTAAAAGAAGCGTCTGTATTTATGCAATCAGTATCTTAAAGACATCGGACATTTTCGCAAATGAAAATAAAATGTACGAGACGAAACATGACCGAAAATCTGATTTTATTAATTCATGTTCCCTGAATTGGCAATATACAGTCAAAGAAACAAGTCCCCTAGAATGAGGGGATTGTTACAAATTGAGAAAAAATGTTGGCAATGTTGACGACGCTTCAAGGAGCTTCCATTTTGTTATGACTCGTATGACATTTGTCGTTCTTCTCGTCCTGCTTTCTGAAGGAGGCTGGTTCTGAAAGAGACTTGATCCTTTCGAAGCTTTCAAAGTTGTAAGTGATACAGATGAATTCAGAGTACAGTTGTTCGCTTATTCCCTTATTTTTCATGGATCGCCCTTTAGGGTTTTCAATCCATCGGGATACCCATTTTTGCCTGAGTTGTCCAATGCGGCTTTTCAACTCAGCGGGTGTACATTTTTTTGTTTAATTTCCCTTATTTTTGCCCGAGTCTTTTATTCTGTTTTTGACTCGCCGGGATGCCCTATTTTTGCCTGGACTTACATTCTGTTTTTATGTCCAGCGGGTCATTTTATGTGAAGTATTTTTTAACTGCATCTGAATTCACAGGGGACGGGAAGTCTTCACCATCCATAGTGCTGAGCATCAGTGCTCCACCGGAGAAAACTTTCTTTACTACGAATGGTCCTTCATAGTTCGGAGTCCACTTGCCCCTGTGGTCTGTATGAGGAGGGAGGAGTCTTTTCAACACAAGATCTCCTACTTGGTACTCTCGGAGCCTGACTTTCTGATCGAAGGCTTTCTTCATTCTTTTCTGATACAACTGCCCATGACAGATTGCAGCCAATCTTTTCTCTTCAATCAGACTCAATTGTTCGTATCGGGATCAGACCCATTCTGCTTCGTTCAGTTTAACATCCATTAGTACTCGCAGGGAGGGTAACTCAACTTCAACAGGTAGAACTGCCTCCATACCATACACAAGTTGATACGGTGTTGCCCCAGTAGACGTTTTGATTGACGTACGGTACCCATGCAAGGCAAATGGTAGCATTTCATGCCAATCTTTATAGGTAACCACCATCTTTTGCACAATCTTCTTGATATTCTTGTTAGCTGCCTCAACAGCGCCATCCATCTTTGGCCTGTAAGGAGAAGAATTGTGGTGTTGGATCTTGAAGTCTCGGCATAGTTCTGCCATCATTTTGTTGTTCAAGTTGGAACCATTATCAGTAATGATTCGCTTGGGAACTCCGTACCGACAGATGATGTCTCTCTTTAGAAATCGGGCTACCACTTGCCTGGTAACATTTGCATAGGAAGTTGCTTCAACCCACTTGGTAAAATAGTCAATGGCTACCAGGATGAATCTGTGGCCATTTGAAGCAGTCAGTTCAATCTTGCCAATCATATCAATGCCCCACATAGCAAAAGGCCAGGGTGAAGACATCACATTCAGAGGATTCGGAGGCACATGCACTTTATCCGCATAAATCTGGCATTTATGGCACTTCCTGGCATAAGCACAACAGTCGGCATCCATTGTGATCTAGTAATAACCTGATCTTAGCAACTTCTTGGCCATGGCATGCCCTCCTGCATGGGTACCAAAGGATCCTTCGTGCACTTCGTGCATTGACAAGTCCGCTTCTGTTTTATCAACGCACCGGAGAAGTACCATATCAAAGTTTCTCTTGTACAGGGAACCGTCAGTGTTCAGAAAGAAACTACCAGCAAGCCTTCTTAGAGTCTTCTTATCATTGGAAGATGCCCCAGGTGGGTATGTTTGATCCTCCAAGAAGCATTTAATGTCATGGAACCAAGGCTTATTGTCTTTAACAACATCTACTGCAAATACATATGCTGGCCTGTCAAGTCTGGACACTGAGATCTGAGGCGCAAAGTTGGCAGCTTGAACTTTGATCATTGATGAAATGGTAGCCAGAGCATCTGCAAACTGATTCTCGTCCCGAGGGATATACTCAAGCTTGACCGTTGTGAAGAAAGTCAATAACCTTCTTGTATAGTCCCTATAAGGTATCAGATGATCCTGGTGTGTGTACCATTTGCCGTTGGTTTGATTGACTACCAAAGCTGAATCTCCGAATACAGTCAAAGTCTTGATCCTGAGGTCAATGGCTTCCTCAAGACCCATAATACAAGCTTCGTATTCAGCTTCGTTGTTAGTGCAGTTAAAGGTGAGCTTTGCCGAGAAAGGCATGTGAACTCCTTTAGGCGTAATGAGTACTGCACCAACACCACGACCATTCATATTAACAGCCCCATCAAACATCATAGTCCATTCTTCTTCCGGGTCAGGCCCTTCAGTGTGAACAGGCTCTTCATGATCTTTTGCTTTTATGAACATGATGTCTTCATCAGGGAAGTCAAATCTCATAGGTTGGTAATCATCAATGGGCTGCTCAGCAAGATAATCAGACAATACACTGCCTTTGATGGCTTTCTGAGATGTGTACTGGATGTCATATTCTGTGAGGATCATCTGCCATCTTGCAACCCGTCCGGTAAGTGCTGGCTTCTCAAAAATGTACTTAACTGGGTCCATCTTTGATATCATTAAAGTAGTGTGGGTCAACATATACTGTCTTAGTCGGCGAGCAGCCCACGCTAAAGCACAGCAAGTTTTCTCGAGCAGTGAATAACGTTGTTCACAGTCGGTAAACTTTTTGCTTAGGTAGTAAATTGCGTACTCTTTTCGACCAGACTCGTCATGCTGGCCCAGCACACACCCCATTGACTCTTTTAATACTGTCAAGTACATTATTAGAGGTCTTTCTTCAACTGGAGGCATAAGGATTGGAGGCTCTTGCAAGTATTCCTTGATTTTGTCAAAAGCCCTCTGGCAGTCTTTTTTTCCACCTGACCGTTTGTTCTTTTCTTAACAGCTTGAACAAGGGCTCACAGGTTGCTGTAAGATGAGATATGAACCGTGAAATGTAGTTCAATCTTCCTAAGAACCCTCGAACTTCTTTTTCTGTTTTTGGTGCAGGCATTTCTTGAATGACTTTAACTTTATCAGGGTCAACTTCAATCCCTTTCTCACTTACGATAAATCCCAGCAACTTACCAGATCGCACCTCGAATGTGCACTTGTTGGGGTTCAATTTCAATTGGTACTTCCTCAGACGCTTGAATAATTTCAACAGATTCACCAGGTGGTCTTCTTCTGTGAGGGACTTGGCAATCATGTCATCCACATAACATTCGATTTCATTGTGGATCATGTCGTGGAATAATGTTACCATAGCCCGTTGATAGGTTGCACCAGCATTCTTCAGTCCGAATGGCATCACCTTATAACAGAACATGCCCCAGGGTGTGATGAAATTTGTCTTCTCCATATCTTCAGGTGACATCTTGATCTGATTGTATCCTGAAAATCCATCCATGAAGGAGAACACCGAGAACTGAGCCGTATTATCCACCAATACATTAATGTGAGGTAATGGGAAATCATCTTTCGGGCTGGCTCTGTTCAGATCCCGATAATCCACACACATTCTCACTTTGCCGTCTTTCTTAGGTACGGGTACAATATTAGCAACCCACGGTGGATAGCTAGTTACAGCAAGGAAACCGGTGTCCTATTGCTTTTGTACCTCTTCTTTAATCTTCATTGCCATATCTGGGCGAGTACGGCGCAAATTCTGTTTTACTGACGGGCAGTCCTCTTTCAAAGGCAGCTTGTGCATGACAATATCAGTGTCCAACCCTGGCATATCCTGGTAAGACCAAGCAAACACATCCACATACTCTCGAAGCATAACAATCAGTTGTTCTTTCACTGAGTCTTGTAGGCAGGCCCCGATCTTAACTTCTTTCACATCTTCTTCCGTACCAAGATTAACTGTTTCGACCTCCTCCTGATGAGGAGTGATAACCTTCTCCTCTTGCCTTAACAACCTGGCTAGCTCTTCAGGAAGCTCATAATCTTCTTCAACCCCTTCATCAGCTTGATTGATTGGATTGTCAAAGTCATACGAAGCCATAGCAGTGTTGTTGTCGGTGCAGTCTGAAAGGCACTCTCTGCAAGGGTTTAGATTGTTCATTTTAGTGATTGATTTTAATCTTGTTTAGAAAAAAGTGAAATGAAGTTTATCATTTTAGAAAACATTGCCATTTTATTTTTGTACAAAAAGAAAAATGAAACACAGTGAGCGGAAAAGAAAAAGACTCATTTGCAAAAGATGTCCGATATTCATTGATTGATCTGTTTGCACAAAATTACAAGATGGCCCGATTACAAAATGAGTCTTGTCATCTTGGGCAAGATGCAAGACTTGATGCATGCTTAAAAATACAGGAAATAATAATTACTCTGCAGGAGTAACCCTTATAATTTCCTGGGAAGACCAGTTAAGGACTTGGCTCCCTGGGATCCTTGGACGTATCCAGCTCTCCAGGTTGCGGTCGCTTTCTTCCTCGTCTTCCAAGTTGTTCACAGCATTCGGGGTGAGCATTCCCCCGCTGACAAAACTGGGCTTCTTGGCAGCCTCTGATTGATCTTGTTGAGTTGGTTTATAACCCAACCCAAATCTGTCCTCCTTCTTCTCCACGGGCAGAAGCTTGCCCCAGCCTTGGGCAGTCCCCTCTTCAACAACCTTCCTGGCTTGCTGATAAGATGTCACGGAGGTTCCCAGTACAGCAGATGCTTCATTAATGTTTAGGGCTTCAAATCCCTGGCTCATAGTTTCATGGATCTCTCCATCCATCTCAATATACTTATACGTAGCCAGATGGCTAACAAAGATATCTTCTTCACCACAGATGGTGATGATCTGGCCTTCCCACTCGAATTTCAGCTTCTGGTGAAGGGTAGACGTAACAGCGCCAGCGGCATGGATCCAAGGTCTACCCAAAAAACAGCTGTAGGCCGGCTGAATGTCCATCACATAGAAGGTAATTTTAAAAGTCTGCGGGCCAATCATCACAGGCAGATCAATCTCCCCAAGCACTGATCTTTTAGAGCCATCAAATGCTCTCACCACCAAATTACTTGGACGCAATGCCAAGCCATCGTACTCCAGCTTCACCAAGGCTTTCTTTGGTAGAACATTGAGTGAAGACCCAGTGTCTACCAGTACATGGGATAGAACAACACCCTTGCATTCTAGAGTGATGTGTAAAGCCTTGTTGTGGTTACGTCCCTCAGTTGTTAAGTCAGCATTGGTGAAGCCCAGTCCATGACTGGTATTGACATTTGCCACCACAGTTTCTAGCTGATTAACAGTGATCTCCTCTGGCACGTATGCCGCGTGCGAGACTTTCAATAGTGCATTCTTGTGAGCTTCGGAACACATCAACAGGGATAATATGGATATCTTTGAAGGAGTTTGGTGAAGCTGATCCACCACTTTGTAATCACTTCTCTTTATAATCCTCATAAACTCGTCTACATCTTGCTCAAAAGATGTCTTCTGAGTTTCGTTGAGAACTGGTTCTTCAGATATCACACTCTTCCCCTTTGCTTTTGCAGCAGCTTCTGCTTCGGCATTAGGTCTTTGCAATTGTGAGGCAAAAAGGCGTCCACTTCTGGTGAAGCCTCCGCCTCCCCCAACATTATCAATCTGTGGAGAAGAAGTTGAAGAGTCCAAAGTGATTTTCTCCCCGTTGCAGTAGAGGTCAGAGCCATAATGCCAAGGTATGGCATTACTGCTTTCATAAGGAACTGGTCCAGGCATCGTGATGGTAACTAGACTGACTACTGCAGAGGAGCGTACTTAAATGGTGTGCGGATCGTAGTAGATGGTGACTGGTGATCTGGCAGGAGGTGCCACTGTTTGTTGTTGAAAGTTGTTGTCTGGAGGAACACTTGACGGATCATAATAAATAGTGACTGCTGAGATATCTTCATTAATTGCTGTTGGTGTTGTAGAAGGTCCTCCTGGTGAAAAGGATGCTGATGTTGTAGAAGAAATGGTTGTTGACATTTGATTTGTTGAAGTGATAGATGAAGCCATTGTTGATGATATTGATGAATTGGTCGGAATGATTGTTGTTGCAGTTGTAGAAGAGTCAGGAATTGTTGTCAAAGGGGTTGTAGGATTTGTAGGCGCCGTTGTTGTGATCTGAAGTATACCACTTTTGATAAGACCATCTATGTCGCTTCTCAAATTATCACACTCGTTGACTGAAATGTTGCAGTACCCACAACTGAGCTCACACCCGGGGAACATCTGGCACTCTAGAAGCTGAGCTTTAATTTCGACCAGAGGTGTTCGAATCTGTCCAACACTGGTAATTAAGAAAGATGGCTTGTCTTCCTCAATGGCATTATTTCTTGGCCTTCCATGATTGGGCATGGGATTCTTGGTGACACTTGAAGGGGGTGCAAAGTTGAGGGCTTTAGAATCCACCAGGTCTTGTACCTTCATTTGCAAAGCCCTGCATTTTTCCGTATTGTGGCCAGGTGCATTGGAATGGAAAGCACATATGGCGTTGACATCATAATTTCTTGGGAGATTAGAGGGATCTGGTGGTGCCAATGTCCTTAATTCAACCAAGTTGAGTTTCAGCAGTTGTGGCAATAAGGCAGCATAAGGCATAGGGATAGGGTCAATCACCATATTTTCCTGTGATGGTCTTTGCTGAAAAGGTCTTTGTTGTTGATTGTTGTTATTGTTGTAGGTTCTCTGTGGCGGATACTGAACTTGTTGTTGATAGTGTGGTTGTTGTGGTTGTTGATATGTTGGTTGCTGAGGAATTGGAGCTGGAATAGTGACAGCTGCTACTGATCTGTGGACATACTGAGGTCTGCTCCTGTTGGCATGAATGGCATTTGTCTCACCGGTCCTTCTAGGTCCCGCAAAAGGCTTCCTGGGGTTACTAGACGAACTTGCACCATTATCAGAAATCTTACCCATTTTCAGAAGGCTTTCAATTCTTTCTCCAGCTATAACTACGTCTGCGAAGCTGGTGAAAGAAAAGGCAGCTAGCCTATCAATATATGTCCCTTGCAGAGTATTCATAAACATGTCGGCCATTTCTCTTTCCGACATGGGTGGCTGGACTGCAGCAGCAAGCTGTCTCCACCTCTGGGCATATTCCCTGAAGCTTTCTCTGGAGGATTGAGACATTCCCATCAAAAGGGTCCTGTTAGGAGCCATATCCAGATTGTATTGGTACTTCCTGATGAAGGCTTCAGCTAGGTCCTTCCAGCTTCTGAGAGTAGCTCTGGTCAAGTGTGAGTACCACTCCCTTGAAGCCCCAGTCAAACTGTCTTCAAAGTAAAACATCCACAGTTTTTCATCCATGGTGTATGCCTTAAGTCTCCCCAGAAAGGACTGTAAGTGAGTTCGTGGACAGGAAGTTCCATTGTACTTCTCGAAGCACGGTGGTTTGAACTTGTGAGGGATTCTTACTCCATCCACTAACCCCATATCCATGACATCAAAACCCAGGGAATTTTGAGACTCCATGGATCTCAACTTCTCAGCAATTTCATCAAACCTTCTATCATAAACTTCATCCCCAGCTCCCATTACCGTGAACTGCTCCTCTTGAGGATCTTCTTGCAAGATCCTGCCTGCAGTAGTATTTCCTTGCACATTACCCGAGATGTTGACTTCCGGATGTAGATGAGGCCCATATACTGGTGGGTTGACATGGGGCTGACCCCTTTCATTGTTACTTGTTCCTCCAGTTCCCAGGTGGGGTTCTTCCGGGGATTGTCTTTCTACCAATTCCCTCAACCTTTCTTGACCTTGGGGCAAGCCATTCATTACTTCCATGAATTGGGTCATTTGGTTTCTCATCTCCAGCCTTTCATTAGCCATCTGGGTTCTGACCTCTGTCAGATCTTGCTGTACTTGGTCCATTTGGATACCAGGAAGATTGTTTCGAGTAGGATACCTGTGCGGACGGTTGAGAGGGAACACCGGACGGCGAGCAATAATTCCTGAATCACAACAGAGTTAGTAACAAAACAAAACAAAAACCTACAAAACAAAACAAACGTCAGTATGCAATGCAACATGCTTATTTATTTTCCAAGGTATCCGGCTTTGCTTTTGGTTTTGACCTTTTCCCGACCCTGAGGAAGATGCTTTGATGTTGCTTGAGAAAAGAAACTCAAATGAAACAAACTGACAAATATATTACAAATGGTGGATCATACATAGTTTGTTTTTTTACAACACATGCCCCTGAGGGGTCAAAATACAACATAAAAGAAAAGTACATGAAATGAAAGCAACAACAAACAAAAAGTCATACATCAAGACCAAACTCATCCTCCTTAACCTCCTTCAGAAGTGCTTCAGTTACAGGACCAGCCGGATGCTCTGTAATGTTTCTGATAAGAAGGTTTCTGGTGGCAATAGCAGTGGCCAGCTTCTTGTGCCTGTCCTGATCCTTTGACCTTTTTAAACCAACCCTAAGCTTCAACTCTGAAATCTCCTTCTGGGCTGCCAGCAAAGCTTCCTGTTGTTTCTTTTCATTGGCCTCCAATTGCTCAATCCTGGCTTGAGTTCTCTTATCTTCCTGAGTACGAGCTTCAGTGATCCTGACCCACCTAGCTTGACTTTATTTCAGATAGAGATCATTCCTAGCCTTCTGAAATTGGGCCTCTTTACAGGCATTCTTCAAAATCTGCTCTCCAGCTCTGACAACATCTAGATTAGGCTTTATCTCACAATACAGGGTTTCAGCTAAATCTTGCACTCTATGAGGGTGGACCAAAGCATAGCCCAATTGTCTTTTAAAAAGCAAAGGATTTTAGTTGATGCAACCCTTCACTCCTACTAGAGGTACATTGGGGTACTGCCCACAGCTAGTGATTATGTCTCTACCCTTGGTGCTCCGGGTGCACCATCTGATGTCATCTGAAGTCAAAGCAATAAGTCTTTTAGCCCAATTCTTCTGTTGGTGAGGATTCAGGAAGGCATCAGTCTTGGGTAGGTGTTTAAGAAACCAAGTATGAAATAGGGGAGCACATCACCTCACTAACCTCCCTCTTTGCTTTTCATTCCTCTGGTGAACAGAATAATAGAAATCTCCCAGCAATGTGGGCACTGGGTTCCTCAGAATGAAAAGATGAATGGCATTCTTGATGATAAACTTGGGCTCATCTGCAAATAGTATAACCCCATATATATTGAGGGCTAATAATGCACAAACTGCCCTCCATTCTCCCAAGGAGGCCTTCAAGATGGCCTGAGAAGTCAAAAAGTCTAAGTGTAGGCCAGGGATCCCAGCCTTTGTTGTCATGTTCTGCTCAATCAAAATAGGTTCCAGGTATAGTGCTTTTTCCACTTCTTCATTGCTGGGAGAAGTCATCTCAGGGTTGAAGGGGACACCACCCCTGACAGGTACTCCAATCAATGATGAGAACTCCTCCAGCAAAGGTCCTAGCTGAAAGTTCTGGAAAGTGAAGCATCTCAAAGGAGGGTCATAAAACTGTAGGCAAGTGTGGATATAACTCCTCTGAGAAGGGTCTAAGTCCATAACCATATCAAGGATGCCTCCATAATGCTCTCTGAATAATGGGATGTGGTCTGGAGTGATAAGTGCCTGGACCTGCCTGATGCCAGTCAGCACAGGCTCAAAGAAATGGTATGAAATGTTGCTCTTCTTGGGTGCCATGACTGCTGATGAAGAGCTGGAAACAAGTGCTGATGGGGAAGACTGATACTGGAGATGAGCCACAGATAGGCTGAAGCTGGTGGTGGAGGTAGCTGAAGCAGGCAACTGATGAAGATAGCAACAGCAGATGACTGATGAACAGAGGTGTATGTAGATGAAGGGGTCAAAACCAAGCCAAATATGATGAGGATACCCTGAAAAACAAATAAGCAAATGTTAAATGATGCAAATGATGAGTATCAAAATGACATGCAAGGGTTTGTGATCAAGCTGGATCTGATTACTGCCTTGATATAAGTCCATGTATGTCTAAGAAGTCCAGATGGAGGTTCAGAAGTCAAGTAACCAAGGTGGGGGACTCAAATAAAGAGTCACATGTCCAGGGTTAAATCACAAGGACTGTCCAAAGTGGATCATTCTTAATCAAAACAAAGTATCAGGGTATGATGTGGTCAAGGGTACCTGCAAACCTGTAAACAGCCCAACCCCCTCACAAGTGGTGTTCTAAAACAAGGATCCTTAGACTTGGATCAGTTATGAGAAGTGTAAACACTTCTAACCCGAAGGTACAGTGTTTACAATAACCATAAAGGATCCTCCTCTAATTCACCTCAGTTTCTGAAGGTCATAATAAAGGTCATCCAGACTTAGCAGGCTTCCCAGATAGCCCTAGCACTACAGGAGATCTGTAGCACAGAGTTCTCAAGAAGAAACTCACATCTGAACCGTGTTTCATATTCCCGCACCAGACCGAAATGGAATGGGAAAGAACATGAACCACTCTAGCCTAGGTGTCACTCAGGTCCCAGGTATAGGACCTTAAACTCTCAGTAGCACCCCACCCACCAAAGCAACAAAACCAGATCCAGCCAGATAACAGTATGACAGTATGATGTATATAAAGCTGTAAAGTAAGAAATAAATAACTGTACATAAAGCAACAAGTAAAGCAAATATACAAACACAATCAGCACATAACTCCCCAGTAAACACAAATCAAACAAGCGCTAGGAGGAACCCACAAAAAGAACCAGAAGCCCTGGTTACAGTATAAGGGTCCCCAGCAGAGTCGCCAAGCTGTCGCTCCCGCCAAATGACACCTGGTCAGAAAGGGTACAGACGCGAACGGTCGGCGAAAAGAGGAAGAGAACACACAAGGGTGAACTCAAGAGTCGCCAGCTAGGCATTTTTATCCCGAAGGAAAGGTAATGCTGCATAAACCTAGAAAGATAAGGATAAGACGGTTGCGAACCAGAGAGACTGAGAAAGGGGGTTGGTTACAACCTGGGAAGGTATTAGCACCCAGATTGTCCGTCGTACTCGACGGGATCCACGCTTAAAAGATTTGTGTTTTAAAGGGGTAGTGTCAGTGCAATCTGTGTATCAAAGCTGGAAAAGAATGCAAGTGTCAGTGTAAGAGAAGTGTGAAGTGTATAAGAGAAGTGTCAGTGTGAGAATAAGAATGAAATGCTCAAGATAATGAGGCTTAAAGAATGATGTTGAAAGAGGGGGAATATACATAGACTTTTGTTCGATAACTGTTAAGTTATGCCTACGTATCCTCTCGTGCAATGAGGAAGTCAGAACACCGTAGTTCGACTCAAAGAGACTGGAAGATAAATTGACTTGTGAACTGCTTGCTTGTCTATGCTCAAGTGTATGACCTGTCTGGCTCAGGTGCAAACTGTCTTGCATTAGACGGAAGAAGCAAGTTCTCGCTTATGAATGAATGTGGTGAGAAAAGAATCCCGAAGGAGACGATTATTGTTTGTTTTTGAGTTTTCAGTATTTTATTGCTTTTTGAAATTTGCCATAAGATAATGAGCTTAAGCCTAAACCAATGGGTTAGCAAACTCATAACATCCTCCCTCCGATTAGGGGTAATGAGAATACCTTAAGTGTGAAGTCAGCATCTCACACTTAATCACCCTGATGTAGGATTAAGATCATTAACCTACTTGTTGTTTATTTAGATGTTTTGGTTGTTTTTGTTTAGTGTTAAGTAATGAGTTTAAGCCATAATCAAGGATTAAATGGACCCATTACACCATCCTAATAGAAGGATAATAGATGAGAACATTTAAGCTGAGAAAGACTCCTCAACTTAATCCATGATTAGGGATTAACCTCATGACAAAACAAAGCCTTTATTAAGTGGATTTTAGTTAATGGTGAGATTAAGAAGTGGATTTTATGATTGGTAAGACAACTTGAGGGGGACTTGTCCATTAACACTAGGGTTAGTCCTTCTTAACCAATTAAGGAAGAATTAGAACCCTAATGCAAGGCCCAAGTTACAAGCTTGATGTCTTGATGATTATTAAATGGATTGATTAAAGGAGTTAAACAAATTAAGGTTTTAACACTTATGATTAAAGTTATACACTTCATCCTAATAGAAGGATGCAGGCATAAGCTTAATCACAAAGCCTGAAAGCCTTTAGGGTTTAGTCCCTGATTATGAGATGAGAAGTGAAGACACAAAGATGACACAAAGGTAAAACTAAATTGGGAGACTAATCAAACCCTAATTGTGATCATGCTTGGGTATTCCTAGGGTTTGTGAGGCTTAAGAGAGAAAGAATCTTCAAAGAGCCACCAAGGAGGAACAAGATGAAAGGAGAAGAAGCAGTGAAGCAAAACAACTTGTTTCACTTAAGAAGACTGGTTGCTTGAAGGAAGAAAGTAAGAGATGAACATGAATGAGCAAACTCACTCTAATACACATACAAAAATGCAGCAAAGGAAGCATGAAAGAGATGAAAAGAGAATGTGAGAAGTGAAGGCAAATTCACTTCTCAAACAACTTACCACCTGAAAGGTTAGCAAAAGAAAAGAAATGCAATGCAAATGAGATGAAATGTGATGATGCAAACCAAAGTCAGAAGCAAATACATGATGATAATGATGCTAAGAGATGATGCAAACATGAGGCAAGACATGAGAATGATCAAACAAGAATATGAATGCAAATGAAGCATGTATTGAACCATGAATGCACATGAAAAGTTATGAAATGCAATGAACATACAACATGGAAAATGAAAGATGCAATGATCAAACATGATTCTAATATGTCCTAAGATGCATTATAAATCATGTTGATGCACAAAATTTCATGGCAATTCATGGTATGCAAGCAAATGGGAGATGGATGCAAAGGAAGACATAAATTAGGGTTACATGCATCACACAAAGCAAAAATCCAAAACCAGAAACAAATGACATGATAAAAATTTGAAAATGCAACCAAAGGTACCCTAAACCTATACAAACTCACTTCCCAAAGGAGAGGATCCAACTCTTATCCTATTGAAAGTTATGAATTTCCTAAGATAGTTAGGGTTTTGGGGTACTTCACAAAGAAAAATGCCAAACAAATTGAAAATGCAAGATCAAATCAAATCAATTTTATCCTATAAACTACATGCTATGCAAGATGCAATGCCAAAAGAATCATCATCCAACTCTCAATGGTTAGGCAGAAATGAATTTTTGAAGTTTGAAACAAAATATTGCCTTGAAATGAAATTCAATCCAATGAAAATGATCAAAAGGCATCAAGTTCAAAAAAGAAATTTGGTTTGAGAGTTGGACAATGCTTCTAAATGTTTTTAAATGCATCATGAATTTTTTTGTGATTTTTAAATACTTAAATGTATTTTTAATTAATTAATTCTCATTAACTAATTAAAAATAATCATTTAAATGATTTAAAAATAATTTTTAATGCAAAAAATAAAAATAAAAATATTTTTGTGTTCTGAAAATTCATGAAACCTTTGACAAAAAATTTCATAATTTTTAGATGATTTTAACTATTTTTAAAAATTCGTATAAATTAAATATGAAACAAATGAATTTAAATGAAATTTAAAAGAAAAATGAGAAAGTCAAACAGATCAAAGGCTGAGGTTCAAACTTGGGGACGCGAAAATTGACCTGGCGCGCAAACAGACGGCCCATATTCAAACTGGCCTAATTAAGTCATTAGCCCTAATCCTAGCCCTAATCACTTTCAGATGACCGGAACAGTGTTCCGGTCATCTTCTCCGGCAAGCTCCTCACTCAATCTCTCTTAATACGCCATGAAACTCCACTAATCTCTCCAGAATCAATCATTAGACAACTCTAAACAAGAATCCAGCAATCAAAACCATTTATTTTCACTCAAACTCAAACTCAAGAATCAAAACAAAAAGCATTTCATGGGCAAAGTTTCAGAACAAGCATACATGGCCATTTCTCACTCATTTTCAAAACAAATCACATCAGGGTAATCAGTGAAGCATAAGGAAGCATTTAGAAACTAAAAATGGAAGTTCTGGAAAAATAAATGCCATGGCTACCTGAGCTTGAGCTTTCAAAACAAGGACTTTCTGGCTACTTCTTTGGTCCAAACAAGCTCCAATGATCCTCCTTTGAAGCTTTTGACACTTAGCTGGAGTTTATATGGCTTCTAGAGAGAGTTGGCAGAAGCTCAGGTCAAGGGAGTGTGGAAATTGTATTTTTGATTGCAGTGGTTTCAGGGGCAAGTGAGGGGTGGGAAATGATCAGAGGATCATGGTGAGTGATTTGGTGAAGTTTGTTTTGGTGTTTGATGCTTGTGTGATCAGATTCGAAGGAAAGTGCATAAGAGGTGAGTTTCTTGAACTATGGCTTATGATATGTTTCAGGCTTGTGTGTGTTATGAAAATGAAGCCTTGGAGTGTGTTTGTAAAGTCTGGATTTGGCAGAGAGTTGTTGTGGACTGTTGTGATTGGTATGGGTGTTTTTGCCAAAAAGTCAAAAGTGTTGTACTTGAGATATGGACAATGGTGTAGCTAGATCATTGGATTGTCCTAGCTCAGCTGAGATTAAGGATGTCCATGGAATTGGTTTTGAGATAAATCAGCAAGTTGAGTGAAGTTTATGTAGTGTTTTGCAAATTTGTGAACTTTTGCCCCTTTTGGAATTTCTTGATCCACAAGTCATGAAAATGGCCAAACCTTTCATGCAATCTGATCTTTAGGCCTTGGTTTATGTTTGTACAAAGATTAGAAGTCCATTTGATAGCACAATTTGTCTTGACAAGTGGTTTTGCAACTTTGCCTCTTTGGTAGAAAACTTGAAATTATGTGATTTTTCCCAACTTTGACAAGCCATAACTTTTGATCCAAGATGAATTAGAATGAGTTATTGTACTTTTTGAAAAGTGAATGATCCATTCTACAACTTTCATGACCAAAGTTTTCTCATTTGAAGCATTTTTGAATCAAAAAGTAAGGGTTGAAAAAGTTTCCCAAAATGGCAAGTTTCCATTACAAGTCATTTTCCCAAAAAGGCAACTTTGCAAATGGCTTGAAATTCTTCAATTTTGTGAACTTCCAACATCTTCTATGATCAAATAAAGATCATAAACATACAAAATGATGAAGAACACCCTTTGGTTGGGTCATTGGGGGCCTCAGATGCCCTGATTTTGCACTGACTTGCTCAAGAAGTCAACTCTTGATCAGATGACTTCCCCATGGAATTTATTCATGAAAATTGATATGCATGATCCCTATACCATATAGAGACCAATAGAAACAAGAATGACCAAAAAATTTGGAGTTATGGCCTTTGAAACCAAAACCCTAATTCTAGGTCATTTGTGCAGTTAAACCTGGCCCTGCTTCCATGCCATTCTCAGTTCTTGTGATTCTTTGGCTCCCTTGACTTTGTGGGGATATAATATGATGCTTGGACATACATGGACCCCTTTTAAGTGATTGATGACCTTTGGAGTGGCTCAAATGTCTCTTGTATTGCTGAGATCACAAACTCTAGATGCAGATGACTTTGAACCAATGCAGTGAATCAAAAATGAGGTATGAGATGCTATGATTGAACTTATGAATATGAAGAGATCACAAGCCATGGTGTGAATGGGTGAGGGAAAATTTGGGGTGTTTACACCTAGCAGGGTACGGCTGCCGAAAAGGTATCATGACATAGGACGAATGTCAGATAGAAAGAAAATAGTTTAACAAATTTTGTTGGGGATTCTTCTGGGGAAAGGGTAGACACAGACGAGTGTCTAAAATTCAAGAAAATATAAGTGTTTGATATTGTGTATAGATTTAAAGATGCGGACGAGCATCCTTAAGACTATGATACTGACGAGTATCAGTAGAAACAAACGTTTGACGCATGTTCAGAGATGATGATACGGACGAGTACCAACTGGTTAACAAAGAACACGGACGAGTGTTGAATCTGAGGGGATATAAGTGGTTTATACAAGATATGGACGAGTACCTGTATGAGTAACCAATGATGAGTGAGACACAAATAAGTGTTTAACTTGTTAGGGAGAGTGCGACACGGACGAGTGTCGGAAAAAGTGTACTATAAACAAATATTTGATTCATAAAGTGTTTAGGCAACTATGCTGGGGAAGGTGACACGGACGAGTGTCAAAGAATTGTGTGTATATATATGTATCTGTATAGTGAGTGCAAAGGGGACGCTTTGGCTTTCTGCTGGGGATATGACACAGACGAATGTCAAGAAGTATTTGTTTTCCCGGGCAATTTTACTGGGGAATGATGACACGGACGAGTGCCAAAAGGAGCATGTATCTATATCTGTAAGGGTAATGCTTTGGCTCTCTGGTGAGGAATTGGGGAATACTCTGTATATTGTTGATGGATTGTCAGTATTTACAAGTGTTTGATTCAGAACAGGGCTTATAATTATGCCATATGTTTGATTTTTGCCGCAATGCTCCGCATAAGACGGAATGCTACGCTCTGGGGGAAAATATGATGCGAATGCTATGTTTATGCAAAGAGATCGATCCGGGATTCGGATCCCATTGGTGAGGAGATCTCTGGTTGATCTGCTTGAAATAGATGTCCCAACTGGGGATGAGATCATTGGTAGATCTGACATATATGACTCTGCTTGGGGAAATAGATCACTGATAGACCTATCCCAGTAATGAGGGATCCAACTGGGGTTTGTAGAAGCTTTCGTCACTTTGTTGTGAGATCTTCAGGCATTTCTCTTCTGGATAGAGTATGGAGCTCTGTTGGGAGACGGTTCCCTGTCTTGCACTTGGCTGGGGAAGGAGAGAAATCACTGAAAGATCTTCCTAGAGATTTCTATGGGGATCCTGCTGAGGATGATACTTGACAACTTAGCTGGGGATATGAACACCTTCTGGTTCTGCTCTTCGAGGGAAATGTTGGAAAAGTGATGCCTGACAACTCTGATGGGGGAAAGCATCTCTGGTGTTGTTTGGAAGGTGTGCTGAGGAAACAATGACTTGGCAGTCTACTGGGGAGAAGCTTCCATGCCCCATGTTGTGCTTTGGATACCTGCAATCCTATAAAGACAAAGAAAAGCACAAGTATCCTGAGGTATCCCTTACTGGATTCCATCATAGGAGTTTAGACACTCCCGGGATTCAATATATTCCCTGCAAGCATGTAGTTTTAGGAAAGACGCATCTGTATTTATGCAATCAATATATTAACGACATCGGACATTTTGCAAACGAAAATAAAATGTGCGAGACGAAAACATGACTGAAAATCTGATTTTATTAATTTGAGTGCCCTGAATTGGAAAATACAGTCAAAGAAACGGATCCCCTAAAATGAGGAGATTGTTACAAATTTGAGAAACAAATAAGACGCTGGCAATGTTGACGATGCTTCAAGGAACTTCCCCTTTGCTATGATTCGTATGACTTTTGACGTTCTTCTCATTTTGCTTTCTGAAGAAGCCTGATTCTGACCGAAACTCGAACCTTTCGAAGCTTACCATGTTGTAAGTGATACAGATGAATTCAGAATGCAGTTGTTCGCTTATTCCCTTATTTTGCGTGGATCGCCCTTTCGGGTTTTCAATCCACCGGGATACCCATTTTTGCCTGAGTTGTCCAATGCGGCTTTTCAACTCAGTGGGTGTACATTTTTTATTTATTTTCCCTTATTTTTTCCCGAGTCTTTTATTCTGTTTTTGACTCGCCGGGATGCCCTATTTTCGCCTGGAATTACATTCTGTTTTTATGTCCAGCGGGTCATTTTATGCGAAGTATTTTTTAACTGCATCTGAATTCACAAGGGACAGGAAGCGTTCACCATCCATAGTGCTGAGCATCAGTGCTCCACCAGAGAAAACTTTCTTCACTACGAATGGCCCTTCATAGTTCGGAGTCCACTTGCCCCTGTGATCTGTATGAGGAGGGAGGAGTCTTTTCAGCACAAGATCTCCTACTTGGTACTCCCGGAGCCTGACTTTCTGATCGAAGGCTTTCTTCATTCTCTTCTGATATAGCTGCCCATGACAAATTGCAGCCAACCTCTTCTCTTCAATCAGATTCAGTTGTTCGTATCGGGATCGGACCCATTCTGCTTCGTTCAACTTAACATCCATCAGTACCCGCAGGGAGGGTAATTCAACTTCAACAGGTAGGACTGCCTCCATACCATACACAAGCTGATACGGTGTTGCCCCAGTGGATGTTCTGATCGATGTTTGGTACCCATGCAAGGCAAATGGTAGCATTTCATGCCAGTCTTTATAGGTGACCACCATCTTCTGCACAATTTTCTTGATATTCTTGTTAGCTGCCTCAACAACGCCATTCATCTTTGGCTTGTAAGGAGAATAATTGTGGTGTTGGATTTTGAAGTCCCGGCATAGTTCTGCCATAATTTTATTGTTTAAGTTGGAACCATTATCAGTAATGATTCGCTCGGGCACTCCATACCGACAGATGATATCTCTCTTCAAAAATCGGGCTACCACTTGCCTTGTAACATTTGCATATGAAGCTGCTTCGACCCACTTGGTGAAATAGTCAATGGCTACCAGGATGAATCTATGGCCATTGGAAGCAGTTGGTTCAATCTTGCCAATCATATCAATGCCCCACATGGCAAAGGGCCAGGGTGAAGACATTACATTCAAAGGATTGGGAGGCACATGCACTTTATCTGCATAAATCTGACATTTATGGCATTTTCTGGCATAGGCACAACAATCTGCATCCATTGTGATCCAGTAATAGCCTGATCTCAACAACTTTTTAGCCATCGCATGCCCTCCTGCATGGGTACCAAAGGATCCGTCATGCACCTCGTGCATTAACAAGTCTGCTTTTGCCTTATCAACACATCTGAGGAGTACCATATTAAAGTTTCTCTTGTACAGGGAACCGTCAGTATTCAGGAAGAAACTACCAGCAAGCCTTCTTAATGTCTTCTTGTCATTGGAAGATGCACCAGGTGGGTATGTTTGATCCTCTAAGAAGCATTTGATATCATGGAACCAAGGCTTATCATCTTTGACAATATCTGCTGCAAATACATATGCTGGTCTGTCAAGTCTGGACACTGAGATCCGAGGTATAAAGTTGGCAGCTTGAACTTTGATCATGGATGAAATGGTAGCCAAAGCATCTGCAAACTGATTTTCATCTCGAGGGATATACTCAAGCTTGACTGTTGTGAAGAAAGTCAATAACCTCCTTGTATAATCCCGGTAAGGTATCAGATGATCTTGGTGGGTGTACCATTTGCCGTTGGTTTGATTAATTACCAAAGCTGAATCTCCGAACACAGTCAAAGTCTTGATTCTGAGGTCAATGGCTTCCTCAAAACCCATAATGCAAGCTTCGTATTCAGCTTCGTTGTTAGTGCAGTTAAAAGTGAGTTTTGCCGAGAAAGGCATGTGAACTCCCTTAGGTGTAATGAGTACTGCACCAACACCACGACCATTCATGTTAACAGCCCCATCAAACATCATAGTCCATTCTTCTTCCGGGTCGGGCCCTTCAGTGTGAACAGGCTCTTCATGATCTTTTGCTTTTATGAACATGATGTCTTCATCAGGGAAGTCAAATCTCATAGGCTGGTAATCATCAAGGGGTTGCTCAGCAAGATAATCAGACAATACACTGCCCTTGATGGTTTTCTGAGATGTGTACTGAATGTCATATTCTGTGAGGATCATTTGCCATCTTGCAACCCGTCCGGTAAGTGCTGGCTTCTCAAAAATGTACTTGACTGGGTCCATCTTTGAGATCAATAAAGTAGTGTGTGTCAACATATACTGCCTTAGTCGGCGAGCAGCCCATGCTAAAGCACAACAAGTTTTCTCGAGCAGTGAATAACGTTGTTCACAGTCGGTAAACTTTTTGCTTAGGTAGTATATTACATACTCTTTTCGACCAGACTCGTCATGCTGGCCCAGCACACACCCTATTGACTCTTATAATACTGTCAAGTACATGATAAGAGGTCTTCCTTCAACTTGAGGAATAAGGATTGGAGGTTCTTGCAAGCACTCCTTGATTTTGTCAAAAGCCCTCTGGCAGTCTTCATTCCACCTGACTGTTTGTTCTTTCCTTAACAATTTGAACAAAGGCTCACAGGTTGCTGTAAGGTGAGATATGAACCTTGAAATGTAGTTCAATCTACCTAGAAACCCCCGAACTTCTTTTTCAGGCTTCGGTGCAGGCATTTCTTGAATGGCCTTGACTTTATCAGGGTCAACTTCAATCCCTTTCTCACTTACGATAAATCCCAGCAGCTTACCAGATCGCACCCCGAATGTGCACTTGTTAGGGTTTAACTTCAGTTGGTACTTCCTCAGACGCTTGAGTAACTTGGCAATCATGTCATCCACATAACATTCGATTTCTTTATGGATCATGTCATGGAATAATGTTACCATAGCCCGTTGATAAGTTGCACCAGCATTCTTCAGTCCGAATGGCATCACCTTGTAACAGAATGTGCCCCAGGGTTTGATGAAAGTTGTCTTCTCCATGTCTTCAGGTGACATCTTGATCTGATTGTATCCCGAAAATCCGTCCATGAAGGAAAACACCGAGAACTGAGCCGTATTATCAACCAATACATCAATGTGACGTAAGGGGAAGTCATCTTTCAGGCTGGCTCTGTTCAGATCCCGGTAGTCCACACACATCCTTACCTTGCCGTCTTTCTTAGGTACAGGTACAATATTAGCAACCCACGGCGGATAGCTAGTCACAGCAAGGAACTCGGCGTCCCACTGCTTTTGTACTTCTTCTTTTATCTTCATTGTCGTATCTGGGTGAGTACGACGCAACTTCTGTTTTACTGGCGGGCAGTCTTCTTTTAAAGGCAGCTTGTGCATGACAATATCGGTGTCCAACCCTGGCATATCCTGATAAGACCAAGCAAAAACATCCACGTATTCCCGAAGCATATCAATCAGTTGCTCTTTTACTGAATCTTGTAAGCAGGCCCCGATCTTAACCTCTTTCACGTCTTCTTCCGTACCAAGATTAACCGTTTCAATCTCCTCCTGATGAGGAGTGATAACCTTCTCCTCTTGTCTTAACAACTTGGCTAGCTCTTCAGGTAACTCATAATCTTCTTCAACCCCTTCATCAGCTTGATTGATTGGATTGTCAAAGTCATACGAAGTCATAGCAGTGTTGTTGTCGGTGCAGTCTGGAAGGCACTTTCTGCAAAGGTTTAGATCGGTTGATTTTAGTGATTGATTTTATCTTATTTAGAAAAAAGTGAAATGAAGTTATCATTTTGAAAACATTAACATTTTTTTTTGTACAAAAAGAAAAATTAAAAACAGTGAGCGGAAAAGGAAAAGACTCATTTGCAAAAGATGTCTGATATTCATTGATTGATCTATTTGCACAAAATTACAAGATGGCCCGATTACAAAATGAGTCTTGGCATCTTGGGAAAGATGCAAGACTTGATGCATTCTTTAAAATACAGGAAATAATAATTACTCTGCAGGAGTAACCCTTATAATTTCCTGGGAAGACCAGTTAAGGACTCGGCTCCCTGGGATCCTTGGACGTACCCAGCTCTCCAGGTTGCGGTCGCTTTCCTCCTCGTCTTCCAAATTATTCACTGCATCCGGGGTGAGCATTCCCCCGCTGACAAAATTGGGCTTCTTGGCAGCCTCTGATTGTTCTTGTTGAGTTGGTCTGTAACCCAACCCAAACCTGTCTTCTTTCTTTTCCACGGGTAGCAGCTTGCCCCAGCCTTGGGCAGTACCTTCTTCAACAACCTTCCGGGCTTGCTGATAAGATGTTATGGAGGTTCCCAGTACAGCAGATACTTCATTTATGTTCAGGGCCTCAAACCCTTGGCTCATAGTTTCATGGATCTCTCCATCCATTTCTATGTACTTGTATGTAGCCAGATGGCTAACAAAGATGTCTTCTTCCCCACAGATGGTGATGATCTGGCCTTCCCACTCAAATTTCAGCTTCTGGTGAAGGGTAGACGTAACAGCGCCAGCGGCATGGATCCAGGGTCTACCCAACAAACAGCTGTAGGCCGGTTGAATGTCCATCACATAGAAGGTAATTTTAAAAGTCCGCGGGCCAATCATCACAGGAAGATCAATCCCTCAAAGCACTGATCTTTTAGAGCCATCAAATGCTCTCACCACCAAATTACTTGGACGCAATGCCAAGCCATCATACTCCAGCTTCACCAAGGCTTTCTTTGGTAGAACATTGAGTGAAGACCCAGTGTCCACCAGTACATGAGATAGAACAACACCTTTGCATTCCAAGGTGATATGTAAAGCCTTGTTGTGGTTACGTCCCTCAGTTGTTAAGTCAGCATTGGTGAAGCCCAGTCCATGACTGGTGTTGACATTTGCCACCACAGTTTCTAGCTGATTAACAGTGATCTCCTCTGGCACGTATGCTGCGTGCAGGACTTTCAATAATGCGTTCCCGTGGGCTTCGGAACACATCAACAGGGATAATATGGAGATTTTTGAGGGAGTTTGGTGAAGCTGATCCACCACTTTGTAATCACTTCTCTTTATGATTCTCATGAACTCGTCTACATCTTGTTCAAAAGATGTCTTCTGAGTTTCTCTAATAGCTGGATCTTCAAATACCACACTCTTTCCTTTTGCTTTGGCAGCAGCTTCTGCTTCAACATTAGGTCTTTGCACTTGTGAGGCAAAAAGGCGTCCGCTTCTGGTGAAGCCTCCGCCTCCCCTAACATTATCAATTTGTGGATAAGAGGTTGAAGAATCCAAAGTGATTTTCTCCCCGTTGCAGTAAAGATCAGAGCCATAATGCCAAGGTATAGCATTACTGCTTTCATAAGGAACTGGTCCAGGTACCGTGATGGTAACTGGACTGACTGCTGCAGAGGAGGGTACTGTAATAGTGTGCGAATCGTAGTAAATTATGACTGGTGACCTGGCAGGAGGTGCCATGGCTTGTTGCTGAAAGTTGTTATTTGGAGGAACAATTGATGGATCATAGTAGATTGTGACTGCTGAGACATCTTTATTAATTTATGTGGGCGTTGCAGAAGATTCTGCTGATAAAATGGGTGTTGATTTTGTAGAAGAGATGGTTGTTGAAACTTGACTCGTTGAAGTGATGGACGGAGCCATTGCTGATGATATTGATGAATCGGTAGGAATGATTGTTGCTGCTGTTGTAGAAGAATCAGGAATTGTTGTCAAAGGAATTGCTGGATTTGTAGGCGCCGTTGTTGAGATCTGAAGGATACCATCCTTGATAAGACCATCTATGCCGCTTCTCAAATTATCACACCCGTTGACTGCAATGTTTTAATACCCACAACCGAGCTCACACCCGGGGAACACTTGGCACTCTAGAAGCTGAGCTTTAATTTTGACCAGAGGTGTTAGAATTTGTGCAACACTGGTGATCAAAGTAGATGGTTTGTCTTCCTCAATGGCATTAATCCTTGGCCCACCATGATTAGGCATAGGATTTCTGTTAACATTTGGAGGTGGTGCGAAGTTGAGGGCTTTAGAATCCACCAGATCTTGAACTTTCATTTGCAATGCCCTGCATTTCTCAGTATTGTGGCCAGGTGCATTGGAATGGAAAGCACACCTGGTGTTGACATCATAATTCTTCGAGCGATTGGAGGGATCTGGTGGTGCCAATGTCCTTAACTCAACCAAGTTAAGCTTCAAGAGTTTTGGCAATAAGGCAGCATAAGGCATAGGGATAGGGTCAATCACCCTGTTTGCCTATGATGGTCTTTCCTGAAAAGGTCATTGTTGTTGATTGTTGTTATTGTTGTTGTAAGTTCTCTGTGGCGGATACTGAACTTGCTATTGATAATGTGGTTGTTGTGGTTGTTGATATGTTGGTTGCTGAGGAATCAGAGCTGGAATAGTGACAGCTGCTACTGATCTGTGGACATACTGAGGTCTGCCCCTGCTGACATGAATGGCATTCGTCTCACCGGTCCTTCGAGGTCCCACAAAAGGCTTCCTGGGATTACTGGACGAACTTGCACCATTATCAGAAATTTTGCCCATTTTTAATAGACTTTCAATTCTTTCACCGGCTATAACTACATCAGCGAAACTGGTGGAAGAAAAGACAGCCAACCTATCAATATATGTTCCTTGCAAAGTATTCATGAACATGTCGGCCATTTCTCGTTCCGACATGGGTGGCTGGACAGCAGCAGCAAGCTGTCTCCACCTTTGGGCATATTCCCTGAAGCTTTCTCTGGAGGATTGAGACATTCTCATTAGGAGGGTCCTGTTGGGAGCCATATCCAGATTGTATTGATACTGCCTGATGAAAGCTTCAGCTAGGTCCTTCCATCATCTGATAGTAGCTCTGGTCAAGTGTGAATACCACTCCCTTGAAGCCCCAGTCAAACTGTCTTCAAAATAGAACATCCACAGCTTTTCATCCATGGTATATGCTTTAAGTCTCCCGAGAAAAGACTGCAGGTGAGTTCGTGGGCAAGAGGTTCCATTGTATTTCTCGAAGCACGGGGGTTTGAACTTGTGGGGAATTCTTACCCCATCCACTAACCCCATATCCATTACATCGAAGCCCAAGGAATTTTGAGACTCCAAAGACCTCAAATTCTCAGCAATTTCATCAAACCTTGTATCATAGACTTCATCTCCAGCTCCCATGACAGTAAATTGCTCCTCTTGGGGATCTTCTTGCAATATTCTCCCCCCAGTAGTATTTCCTTGCACATTTCCCGGGATGTTGACTTCCGGATCTAGATGAGGTCCAAATACTGGTGGATTAACATGAGGCTGACCCCTCTCATTATTACTTGTTCCTCCCTTTCCGGATCTAGATGAGGTCCAGGATGAGGTTCCTCGGGAGTTTGTCTTTCTACCAATGCCCTTAGCCTTTCCTGACTCTGGGCCAAGCCAGTCATCACAGTCATGAATTGGGCCATTTGGTTTCTCATCTCCACCCTTTCATTAGCCATCTGGGTTCTGCCCTCAGTCAGGTCTTGCTGCACTTGCTCCATTAGAATACCCGGAAGGTTGTTGCGAGTAGGATACCGGTGTGCACGGTTGACAGGGAACATTCTTATGCGAGCAATATTTCCTGAACCACAACAGAGTTAGAAACAGACAAAATAATAACAAAACCTACAAAACAAAACAAAAATTAGTACGCAATGCAGTATGCTTATTTGTCTTCCAAGGTATCCGGCTTGGTTCTTGGTTTTGACCTTTCCAGACCTCGAGGAAGATGCTTTGATGTTGCTTGAGAAAAGAAACCCCAAATGAAAACAAACTAAAATATATTACAAAAGATGAAAAATACATAGTCTGTTTTTTACAATACATGCCCCTGAAGGGTCAAAATACAACACAAAAGAAAAGTACATCAAATGAAAACAACAACAATCAAAAAGTCAGACATCTAGTCCAAACTCATCCTCCTTGACCTCCTTCAGAAGTACCTCAGTCACTGGACCAGCTGGATGCTCTGTAATAGTCCTGATGAGGAGGTTTCTGATGGCAATGGAAGTGGTCAGCTTCTTGTGCCTGTCTTGGTCCTTTGACCTCTTCAAACCAGCCCTAAGCTTCAACTCTGAAATCTCCTTCTGGGCTGCCAGCAAAACTTCCTACTGCTTCTTTTCACTAGCCTCTAACTTTTCAATCCTGGCTTGAGTTCTCTGATCTTCTTGAGTACGGGCTTCAGTGATCCTGACCCACCTAGCCTGACTTTCTTGCATATAGAGATCAGTCCTAGCCTTTTGAAGCTTGGCCTCTTTATAGGCATTCTTCAATATTTTCTCCCCAGCTCTTGCTTTCTTGATGTAGTCCTCTGTTTTCTCAATCTTGGCCAGATGTTCCACCCTAAGCTTCTCCAACCTTTCAATGTCCAGACGACCATCACTCATTTCCCAAAGAGTTTTCTTCAAAGCTTGAGACAGATTCTCATTCCTTTCCTTCAGCTTCTCAAATTCTTCCAGGCTGACAGTGGCTGCTGGCTGTACTGTGGATGGTCCAGGTATATCCTCAATGGTGAAGGGCATTCCAGTAATCTGAGCTCTAGCATGAGACCAGTCATAGTACTGAGCTGAAGCAAAATTATTGCACCTTCCAAGAATAGCCATCTCTTTTGTCTGGATGTTGTCCCAAGCCCAAGATGCTTGTCTGACAGCAGCTAGATTAGGCTTTATCTCACAATACAGGGTCTCAGCTAAATCTTGCACTCTAGGAGGGTGAACCAGAGCATAGCCCAGTTGTCTTTTAAACAGCAAAGGATTGTAGTTGATGCAACCCTTCACTCCTATTAGAGGTACATTTGGGTACTGCCCACAGCTAGTAATTATGTCCTTGCCCTTGGTGCTCTGGGTGCACCATCTGATGTCATCTGAAGTCAAAGCAATAAGTCTCTTAGCCCAATTCTTCTGTTGGTAGGGATTCAGGAAGGCATCTGTCTTAGGTAGGTGTTTGAGCAGCCAAGTGTGAAACAAAGGAGCACAGCATCTCACCAACTTCCCTCTTTGTTTCTCATTCCTCTGATGAATGGAGTAGTAGAAATCTCCCAGCAATGTGGGTACTGGGTTCCTCAAAAGGAAAAGATGAATGGCATTCTTGCTGATAAATTTGGGCTCATCTGCAAACAGTATAACCCCATATATGCTGAGGGCCAACAATGCACAAACTGCCCTCCATTCTCCCAAAGAGGCCTTCAGGATGGCCTAAGAAGTCAAGAAGTCTAAGTGAAAACCAGGGATCCCAGCCTTTGTTGTCATATTCTGCTCAATCAAAATAGGCTCCAGGTACAGTGCGTTTGCAACTTCTCCGTTGCTGGGAGCTGGCATCTCTGGGTTGAAGGGGACACCACCTCTGACAGGTACTCCAATTAATGATGAAAACTCCTCCAGTAGAGGTCCTAGCTGAAAGTCTGGGAATGTGAAGCATCTCAAAGGAGGGTCATAAAACTGTAGGCAGGTGTGGATCATGCTCCTCTGAGAAGGGTCCAGGTCCATGACCATATCAAGGATACCTCCATAATGCTCTCTGAATAATGGGATGTGGTCAGGGGTGATAAGTGACTGGACTTGTCTGATACCAGTCAACACAGGCTCAAAGAAATGGTAAGATATGTTGCTCTTCCTGGGTGTAGCCATGACTGCTGATGAAGAGCTGAAGACAAGTGCTGATGAAGATCAAGACTGGTACTGGAGTTGAGCCACTGATAGGCTAGTGCTGATGATGATGAAGATAGCTGAATCAGATAACTGATGAAGCAGAGGTCTATGCAGGAGAATGGGTCAAAACCAAGCCAGATGTAATGTGGATACCCTGAAAAACAAATAAACAAATTTTAAATGATGAAATGATGATGTATGCAAATGATATGCAAGGGTTTGTGATCAAGCTGGATCTGATTATCTGTCTTGATATAAGTCCATGTATGTTCAAGAAGTCCGGATGGAGGTTCAGAAATCCAGTAACCAAGGTGTGGGACTCAAATAAAGAGCCACATGTCCAGGGTTAAATCACAAGAACTGTCCAAAGTGAAGTACTCCTAAACCAAAACAAGTAACAGGGTATGATGTGGCCAAGGGTACCTGCAAACCTGCAAACAGCCCAACCCCCTCACAGGTGGTGTTCTAAAACAAGGATCCTTAGACTTGGATCAGTTATGAGAAGTGTAAACGCTTCCAACCCGGAGGTACAATGTTTACAATAACCATAAAAGATCCTCCTCTAATTCACCTCAGTTTCTGAAGGTCATAATAAAGGTCATCCAGACTTAGCAGGCTTCCCAGATAGCCCTAGCACTACAGGAAATTTGTAGCACAGAGTTCTCAAGAAGAAACCCACATCTGAACTGTGTTTCATATTCCTGCACCAGACCGAAATGGAATGGGAAAGAACATGAACCACTCTAGCCTAGGTGTCACTCAGGTCCCAGGTATAGGACCTCAAACTCTCAATGGAACCCCCACCCACCAAGACAAAAGAGCAGATCCAGCAATGATAATGACAGTATGAAATATGAAAAACTGTAAAGAAAGCAATAAATAAAGTTGTACATAAAGCAATAAATAAAGCAACTATATAAACACAATTAGCACATAACACCCCAGTAAACACAAATCAAACAAGCGCTAGGAGGAACCCACAAAAAGAACCAGAAGCCCTGGTTATAGTATAAGGGTCCCCAGCAGAGTCGCCAAGCTGTCGCTCCCACCAAATGAGGCTAGGTCAAATGGGGTACAGACGGGAACGATCGGCGAAAGGGGAGAGGACACACAAGGGTGAACTCAGAAGACAAGAGTCGCCAGCTAGGCATTTTTATCCCGGGGGATAGGTAATGCTGCATAAACCTGAGAAAAGATGAATAAGACGGTCGCGAACCAGAGAAACTAAGAAAGGGGGTTGGTTACAACCTGGGATGGTATTAGCACCCAGATTGTCCGTCGTACTCGACGGGATCCACGCTTAAAAGATTTGTGTTCAAAAGGGGTAGTGTCAGTGCAATTTGTGTATCAAAGCTGGAAAGAATTCAAGTGTCAGTGTAAAAGAAATGTGAGGTGTATAAGAGAAGTGCCAGTGTAAGAACAAGAGTGAAATGCTCAAAACTATGAGGCTTTAAAGAATAATGCTAGAAGGAGGGGGAATATACAGAGACTTTTGTTCGAAAACTGTTAAGTTATGCCTACGTATCCTCTCGTGCAATGAGGAAGTCAGAACACCGTAGTTCGACCCAAAGAGACTGAAAGATAAATTGACTTGTGAACTGCTTACTTGCCTATGCTCAAGTGTATGACCTGTCTGGCTCAGGTGCAGACTGTCTTGCATTAGACGGAAGAAGCAAGTTCTCGTTTGTGAGTGGATGAGGTGAGAAAAGAATCCCGGAGGAGACGATTATTGTTTGTTTTTTGAGTTTTCAATCTTTTATTGCTTTTTGAAGTTTGTCATAAGAAAATGAGCTTAAGCTTAAACCAAGGGTTAATAAACTCATCACATCTTCCCTCTGATTAGGGGTAATGAGAATACCTTAAGTGTGACGTAAGCACCTCACACTTAATCACCATGGTGTAGGATTAAGATCATTAACCTACTTGCATTTATTAGATGTTTTTGTTGTTTTTGTTTAGTGTTAAGTAATGAGTTTAAGGCATAATCAAGGATTTAATGGACCCATTACACCATCCTAATAGAAGGATAATAGATGAGAACATTTAAGCTGAGAAAGACTCCTCAACTTAATCCATGATTAGGGATTAACCTCATGACAAAACAAAGCCTTTATTAAAGTGGATTTTAGTTAATGGTAAGATTAAGAAGTGAATTTTATGGTTTGTAAGACAACTTGAGGGGGACTTGTCCATTAACACTAGGGTTAGTCCTTCCTAACCAATTAAGGAAGAATTAGAACCCTAATGCAAGGCCCAAGTTACAAGCTTGATGTCTTGATGATTATTAGATGGATTGATTAAAGGATTTAAACACATTAAGGGTCCAACACTTAGGATTAAAGTTATATACTCCATCCTAATAGAAGTATGCAGGCATACGCTTAATCACAAAGCCTTAAAACCTTTAGGGTTTAGTCCTTGATAATGAGATGAGAAGAGAAGACTCAAAGATGACACAAAGGAAAAACTAAATGGGGGACTAATCAAACCCTAATTTTTATTATTCTTGGTTGTTCCTAGGGTTAATGAGGCTTGCAAGAATATCTTCAGAGAAACCACCAGGAAGGAAGCAGATGAAAGGAGCAAGAAGCAGAGAGAAGCAAGACAACTTGCTTCACATAAGAAGACAAGTTGCTTGAAGGAAGAAAGAGAGCAAGAGCATGAATGAGCAAGCTCACTCTAATACAAAGATAAAATGCAGCAAAGATGAATAAGAGAGATGAAAAGAGATTGTGAGAAGTGAAGGCAAATTCACTTCTCAAAACAACTTACCACCTGAAAAGTTAGCAAAAGAAAAAAAAATGCAATGCAAATGAGATGAAATGTCATGATGCAAGACAAATTCAGAAGCATAAACATGATGTTAATGATGCTAAGAGATGATTCAAACACATGCCAAGAGTTGTGGATGATCATACATGGATGAGGATGCAAATGAAGCATGCTTTGAACCATAGAAGTTCATGAAAGTTTATGAGATGCAATGGACATATAACATGGAAAATGAAAGATGCAATGATCAAACATGATTCTAATATGTCCTAAGATGTATTATGACTCATGTGGATGCACAAAATGTCATGGCAAGTTCATGTATGCAAACAAATGAGAGATGGATGCAAAGGAAGGCACAAATTAGGGTTTACATACAACATGCAATGCAAAAATTCAAAACTAGAAACAAATGACATGACAAAAAATTGAAAATGGTATCAAAGGAAACCTAACCCTACACAAGTTCACTGCCCAAAGGAGGGGACCTAACCCTTAACCTAGTGCAAGTTATGAATTTTCTAAGTCACTTAGGGTTTTGGGATACCTCATAATGAAAAATGCAAAACAAATTGAAAATGGAATATCAATTCAAACCAATTTTATCCTATAAACTACATGCTATGGAGGATGCAATGCAAGAAGAACCATCATCAAACTCTCAATGGTTAGGTATAATGAATTTTTCCAAGTTTGAACAAAAATATTGCCTTAAAATGAATTTAATTCCAATGAAAATTGTCAAAATGCATTATGGACCAAAAATAAATTTTTTTGAGGGTTTGATAATGTTTCTAAATGTTTTTAAATGTAATGTGATTTTTTTTGTGATTTTTAAATACCTAAATGCATTTTTAATTAATTAATTTTCATTAACTAATTAAAAATAAACATTTAAATGATTTAAAAATAATTTTTAATGCAAAAAATAAAAATAAAAATATTTTTGGGTTCTGAAAATTAATGAAATGTTTGACAAAAATTTTCAGAATTTTTAAATGTGTTTTGCTATTTTAAATAATTCGTGGAAATTAAATATGAGACAAATGAAATTAAAATGAATTTAATAAGAAAATGAGAAAGTATGCAAATCCAAGGGATGTGGTTCAAACTCAGGGACGCGGGAATTGACTTAGCGCGCAAACGAACGGCCATAATTCAAACTTGCCTAATTATGTCATTAGCCCTAATCTTGAGCCCTAATCACTTTCAGATGACCGGAACAGTGTTCCGGTCATCTTCTCCGGCCAGTCTCTTATGCTATCTCTCTTAATACGCATCCCCAAGTCCTAAAACTCTCCAGAAATGATCCTCTCCTCAACCCCAACAAGAATCAGTCATCAAAATTCATTTATTCATCATCAAAAGAACGAATCAAAGCAAAACGGAAAAGAACTCAGAAATTTCAGAAGCTCATGAAATGCTTATTTCTCAACTATTTTCAAAACTAAACACATCATGGCAATCAGTGAAACATGTAGAATCATCCTATAACATAAAATGAGAGTTCTGGAAAAATAAATGCCATGGCTACCTGAGCTTGAGCTTTCGAAACAGGGACTTTCTGGCCAGTTCTTTGCCTCAAATCAACTCCAATGATTCCCCCCAAGAGCTTGTGATGCTTGGTTGGAGTTTAAATGGCCTCAAAATGGAAATGGCAGAAGTTCAGTTTGTGAAATGTGAAAATCGTGTTTTTGATTGTGGAGGTTTTAGGGCCAAATGAAGGGTGGGAAATGATTAGTGGATCATGGTGAGTTGAATGGTGAAAGAAACTTGAAGGTTTGATGGTTGAATCAAGAGATTCGAAGGCTTTTTCAAATTTGGGGATTTTGGAGTATGTTGAGTTCTTGGAGTTTCAACCTGTGTTGTTATGTGCTTTTTCTTGGTTTTGATCCACATAAAGAAGTGTGATAGGTCAGAGAGTGGGTGCCGGCCTATGCTGATTGGTATGGGCAAGTTGCCAAAATGTCAAAAGTTGGTGTACTTGAGGTATGGGTCATGGCAGGCTGGTTTAGGGGCATGGCTTGGTTCAGCTGAGATCATGGAATGCTTGTGGATCAGATTTTGTGAACTGAGGCAAGTGGATGAGAAGCTTTGAACCATTTTGCAAATTGGCACAACTTTGCCCCTTTTTGAAATTCTTCAAGTTCAAAGCACCAAAATGCAATATTCTTGGGCCAATTCTGATCTTTAGGGGTCATATGAGAATGTTGTAAAGTGTTTGTGCACATTTGAAGCCTTTAGAATGCCTTATCATACCATTTTGCAAATTGCCTCTTTGATGTAAAACATGAAATTATGTGATTTTTGCCAACTTTGACAAGCCATAACTTTTGATCCAAAATGAATTAGAATGAGTTCTTGTACTTTTTGAAAATGGGAGGATCCATTCTACAACTTTCATGACCAAAGTTTTCTCATTTGAAGCACATTTTTTAATCAAAAAGAGAAGGTTGAAAAACTTTCCCAAAATGGCAAGTTTTCATTACAAGTCACTTTCCCAAAAAGGCAACTTTGCAAATGGCTTGAAATTCTTCAATTTTGTGAACTTCTAACATCTTATATGATCAAATAAAGATCATACACATTCAAAATGATGGAGAACACCCTTTGGTTGTGTCATTGGGGGCCTCAGATGCCCTGATTTTACACTGACTTGCTTAAGAAGTCAACTCTTGATCAGATGCCTTCCCCATGGAATTTCTTCATGAAAATTGATATGCATGATCCTTATAACATATAGAGACCAATAGAAACAAGAATGACCAAAAAATTTGGAGTTATGGCCTCTGAAACCAAAACCCTAATTTCAGGTCATCTGTGCAGTTAAACCTAGCTCTGCTTCCATGCCTTTCTCAGTTCTTGTGATTCTCTGACTTCCTTGACCTTATGAGGATATAATATGATGCTTGAACATATATGGACCCCTTTGAAGTGATTGATGACCTTTGGAGTGGCTCAAATGGCTCATGGATGGCTCAAATCACAAACCCTAGATGCAGATGACTTTGAATCAATGTAGTGAATAAAAAATGTGGTATGAGATGCTATGATTGAATTTATGCACATGTAAAGATCACAAGCCATGGTGTGAATGGGTGAGGGCAAATTTGGGGTGTTTACAAAAGGGTGAATTGCTCAGGAACAGAGGCTTAAAAGAGAATGCTGAAAAAGGGGGAAGACATAGAGACTTTTGTTCGATAACTGTTAAGTTATGCCTACGTATCCTCTCGTGCAATGAGGAAGTCAGAACACCGTAGTTCGACTCAAAGAGATTGAGAATAAATTGACTGTGAACTGCTTGCTTATCTATGCTCAAGTGTATGACTCATCCGGCTCGAGTGCTAACTGTCTTGCATTAGATGGAAGAAGCAAGTTCTCGTTTACGAATGAGTGTGATGAGAAAAGAATCCCGAAGGAGACGATTATTGTTTGTTTTTGTGTTCTCAGTTTTGTTATTGTTTTTGGAGTTTTTCATAAGTTAATGAGTTTAAGCCTAAATCAAAGGCTTGTAAACTCATTATATCCTCCCTGATTAGGGATAATGAGAATACTTTTAAGTATGAGATAAGCATCTCAACTTAATTGCCATGATGATGTAGGATTAAGATCATTAACCTACTTGTGATTATTTAGATGTTTTTTGGGTTTTGTTTAGTGTTAAGTAATGAGTTTAAGCCATAATTAAGGATTAGTGAACTCATTACACCATCCTAATAGAAGGATGATAGATGAGAACACTTAAGCTGAGGAAGATACCTCAACTTAATCCATGATTAGGGATTAAATTCATGACAAAATAAGCCTTTATTAAGTGGATTTTAATTAAGGGTGAGATTAAGAAATGATTTTTATGGTTTGTAAGACAACTTGACGGGGACGTGTTCATTAAACACTAGGGTTAGTCCTTCTTAACCATGAAGGAAGAATTAGAACCCTAATGTAAGGCCCAAGTTACAAGCTAATGTCTTAGTGATTATTAGATGGATTGATTAAGAGGTTTAAACAGATTAAGGGTTTAACACTTAGGATTAAAGTTATACACTTCATCCTAAGAGAAGGATGCAGGCATAACGCTAATTCCAAAGTCCTAAAACCTTAAAGGTTTAGTCTCTAATGATGAGATGGGAAAAGAGACACAAAGAAAGCTCAAAGAAAAAAGTCTAAGGGAAACTAATAAGTCCTAGAAAGTTATCATTCTTGGAAGTCCTAGAGTTTGTGAGGCTTAAGAGGAGAAGTCTTCAAGGAAGCCACCAAGGAGAAGCAAGATGAAAAGAGAAGGAAGCAGAAGAATAAGTTACTTACTTCCTAAGAAGATAAGTAACTTAAATAAATAAAGGAAGAGGAACACAAGTGAGCAAGCCCACTCAAAGACAATAAAAAATGCATCAAGGATGCAATATGAAAGATATGAGAAGAAGTGGGAGGTGAAGGTAAATCCACCTCTCAAACAACTTACCATTAACCTGAAAAAGTTAGCACAAGATGCATAAGGAAAGAAATGAAACAATGTATATGAAAAGGCAAAGACCAAAACCAGAAGCATGTACATGATGAAAATGATGCTATGACATGATGCAAAGGCATACAAGATGCATGTGTGTGATTGTGCAAGGCAATTAATGCAAATGAAGCATGTAGGAAGCATGTAAACTCATGGATGTTTATAGAATAGAATGGATGCAAAGCATAACAAATGTATGAATAAATGATCAAGCAATGTTCAAGCAATGTCTTAAGATGTCTATGATGGCATATAAATGCTTAGAATGGCATGGCAAGTTCATATGTTCATGCAATGCAATGTAAGATGCAAGTGAAGATGCAAAATTAGGGTTGCATGGGATGATGAGATGTAAATGGCAAAGACAGAAGCAAATGACATTATAAAAACTTGAAAAATGCATTCAAAGGAACCTTAAACCTATACTAGGTTACCATCCAAAGGGGGAGGTCAGAAGCTAAACCTAGAAGGAGGTATGAATTTCCTAAGTTTCTAGGGTTTTTTGGGTGATCCTCAATGTAAAATGCCAAACAAATTGAAAATGCAAGATTAATTCATGCCAAAAATATCCTAGATACTACATGATATGTGTAAAACAATGCAAAAAGAACCAACTTCAAACCCTTCATGGTTAGGCATAAAAGATTATTCAAAGGTTAGGGTTTAAAATATGATTTTATGAACCCTAAATTCAAAGAAAATTGTCAAATGATGATCAAAACCAAAAAGAAATTTGTATGAGGGGTTTGAAAATGTTTCTAAATGTGTTAAGTTGCAACATGAATGTTTGGGTGATTTTTAGAAGCCTAAATGTTATTTTAATTAATTAAATTCAATTAATTAATTAAAATAAACATTTAAATATTTTAAAAATACAATTTTTATGTAAAAAATAAAATAAAAATCATTTTTGAGTTAAGAAAATTATTTGGATCAGAAATGCAAAAGATCAAATTTTTGTGATTTTTCTAACTATTTTAAAATAAATATGCAAGAAAAAGGAATAAAAATGAAATAAAAATGAATAAAAGGGGAAGTCAACGCATCTGATGGATGAGATTAAAAGGGAAAAGGGAGGGAATTGATTGCGTGCCAGATCCAAAGGCCCACATTCAAACTGGCTTTAGTTATGTGATTAATTTAATTAAACTGAAATTAACTTAAGTGGATTAATCTGAGGGTGCATAATCAATCTGAGGGTGCATAAACTAAACAAGATCCAAGGGTGCATAATCAATCTGGGCCACTAACCCTGATTAGGGTTTTAATGATTTTCAGGTGACCGGAGCTAGCTCCGGTCATCTTCTCCAGCTACCCAAAAAATCCCAACTTCTTCCCTATGCCAAATTAGGAGCTCTAACTCTCCAGATCAACTCTCCTAATCATTATAAACAAGATTCAATCATCAAACAACATTTATATTGCATCAAACATGAGATTCAAATCAAAACATAAAAACTACAAAAGTTTCAGAAGCACGATACAAGCTCAAATCTCAACCAATTTCAAAAGTAAAAGGTGCAGTGTGATCAGTGAAGCATGAAGAACATTTCTATAACAAAAAATACAAGTTCTGGAAAATTTGTTCTTTATGATACCTGAGCATGAGCGTTCTCAATCTGAGCTATCTGAGCCTCTCCTTGGTGCCAATCAACTCCAATGGACCTCCTGAGGATGCTTTGATGCTTGGAATGAATTTATTTGGGCTGTTTTGGAGTTTTAGTTCAGAGGGGGAGTGAAATCGTGTTTTTGATTCTTGAGGTTTCAGGCTTGTTTAATGGTTGGGAAATGATCTGGAGGGTGTATGGAGATGATTGGTGAAGTTTGTTTGAAGTTTTGATGGTTGGTTTTAGAATTTCGAAGAGATGAAGTTTAAGAGGGATTTTGGCAATCTGTGTGTGTGGGATGATTCAGGCTCCAAGAAGTTATGAAATGTGATCCTTAGGGCATGTATGTGAAGCTGTGATAGGTCAGAAGAGTTGTTGTGGGCTATGCTGATTGGTATGGTGTGAAATGCAAAAAGTCAAGTTTGGTTGAACTTGAGGTGTGGGTCATGGCAGGCCTGGTTGAAAGGGGTATCTGGCCTCAGCTGAGTTCAAGGAGGACCATGGAAACAAATTTGGCATGCTGGCACAAGTGTATGGAAAGATCTATACCATTTTGCAAATTTGGGAAGTTTTGCCCCTTTTGAAATTTCTTGAAGTTCAAGGCTTGGAAATTCATAATTATTGGTCCAATTCTGATCAAAATGAGTTTCATTATGATGGTATGATGTTTAGAGATGCATTAGAGGTCGATAAATGGCTTGGCAAGTGGTTTTGCAAAAAAATCCTCTTTGGTGCATTCTTGAAGATTATAGGATTTTTGCCAACTTTGAAGGATCATAACTTGAGCTCCATAATGAATTAGAATATGTTCTTGTACTTTTTGAAAAGGGAAAGACCTAATCTACTACTTTCATGACCAAGAATTTTTCATTTGAAGCATTTTTGATTAAGAAAGAGGAGGTTGAAGAACTTTCCCAAAATGGAAAGTTTCCATTACAAGTCATTTCCATTTTTGGCAACTTTTGGTTTAGCTCAAATTTCTTCAATTTTGTGAACTTCCAAGCACTTCAATGATCAAATAAATATCATAGAACTTCAATTTGATGAAAATACCCCTTGGGTTCCATTGTTGGGGCCTCAGATGCCCTGATTTTGCTTTGACTTAGTCAAGAAGTTACCTAATGAACATATGACTTCCACAATGAATTTCTTCATCAAACTTGGTATACATGATCCTTATAACATATTAAGAACATTAGAAACAAGAATGACCAAAATATTTGGAGTTAAAGCCTCTGAAACCAAAACCCTAATTTTGGTCATCTGTGTAGTGAAAACCCTAGCTCTGCTTCCATGCCTTGCCAGGTCTTGTGATTTCTTGACTTCAATGAACTTTGAGGGATATAATATGATGATAGAACACACATGGACCCTCTTGGAATGCTTTGAGGCCTTTGAAGTGGCTCAGATGGAATCTTGGATTGCTCAGATCACAAACCCTAAATACAGATGAACTTGAACTATTTAGATGAAAAAAATATGCAATGTGATGTGATATGCTTATGCTTATGCAAACATGAAAGATCACAAGCCATGGTGTGATATGAGTGAGGGAAAATATGGGGTGTTTATAGGTATCTTCCTCAGCTTAAGTGTTCTCATCTATTATCCTTCTATTAGGATAATGTAATGAGTTCACTAATCTGTGATTAGAGCTTAAACTCATTACTTAACACTAAACAAAAACCCAAAAAAAACATCTAATTAATCACAAGTAGGTTAATGATCTTAATCCTACATCATCATGGTAATTAAGTTGAGATGCTTATCTCATACTTAAGTAGGCTCATTATCCCTATTCAGGGAGGATATAATGAGTTTACAAGCCTTTGATTTAGGATTAAGCTCATAATCCTATGCAAAACACCAAAAACAATAAAAATCTGAAAACATAAAAACAAACAATAATCGTATCCTTCGGGATTCTCTTCTCATCACACTCATTCATAAACGAGAACTTGCTTCTTCCGTCTAATGCAAGACAATTAGCACTCGAGCCAAATGAGTCATACACTTGGGCATAGGCAAGCAAGCAGTTCACAGTCAATCTTTTTCAGTCTCTTTGAGTCGAACTATAGTGTTCTGACTTCCTCATTACACGAGAGGATACGTAGGCATAACTTAACAGTTATCGAACAAAATCCTCTTTGTCTTCCCCCTCTTTCAGCATTTTTCTAAAGCCTCAGTTCCTGAGCAATTCACCCTTTGCACTGACACTTGTATATTCTTTTCTTAGCTTTTGCACACAGATAACACATACACCAACCCCTTTAAACACAATCTTGTAAGCGTGGATTCCATCGAATACGACGGATAATCTGGGTGCTAATACATTCCCAGGTTGTAACTAACCCCCTTTCTCAGTTTCTCTGGTTTGCAACCGTCTTATCTATCTCTTTCTAGGTTTATGCAACATTAGCTTTCCTTCGGGATAAAAATGCCTAGCTGGCGACTTTATTCAGCTCACCTTCATTTCTCTTTTCGCTGACCGTTCGCGTCTGCACCGGGATGCAAATCTTCGGGAGCGACACCTATGAACAAGTCACAAAGTGCCAAGGCAAGGAAAATAAATTCATAAGAGATAAAGAATGAAGTTATTACCTCATCTTCCCCCCTACAAAACAAAAGTTAGCATGAAAATTCATATTGAAAGCATAAAGAAATGGCAAACTTCACACAAGAACTCACACTAACCTAGGAAAGATGTTAATGAACTCCTATGGTCAATACCTAAGCCTAAAGCATCTTATAAGGTAACATACCTAAAAAGTCAGTAGCTAAACCAATTCAAAGGTTTCTAAAGGAATTAAGTGAATTAAAGTCAAAATATGCCCTAAGGATGAGGTTAGAAAGATAACCTAAGTGATTACTATTGCTAAAATCCCTTAAACTCAAAGGTAAATGAAAAATTCAGAACTTAAAACTATAGGGAAGTTAAGGAAATGGATATCAATGTGAGGAGAGATTCAAGTTAAAGGTATTCAAATAGGAGATTGAAAAGTGAGAAGAAAACACATAGAAACATGGTTATGAAGATGAAACAAAAAGACTTAGAAAAATACTCAAAAATAAACAAAGGGACTTGACTTCCCCATACAAAAACAGGGGCTTGACAACAAAATAAAATAGAGATTATACTTGGAAAATTTTCACATATGGTGGGTTAAGATGTATCCTAAGGCTAGGTGTTCAAATTAGAGTTTCTAAGGTCCTTTAAGTGATAAATGAGGTTCAAAAGAGGTCCTTTAAGTATGGATGATCACAAGACACCTATAAGACTCAAAACAATGACAAGATGAAATTAAATCATGTACAACAGGATTTTGAAGTGCTTAAGATGGAAAGAGAAGGAAGATTAGGTTAAAATGGGATATGTGTGACTTAGGACTCATGTGAACTCTAAAAATTAAAGGCAAGGACCCAAGTGTGGCTTTCAATGTTATAAGACCTATAATATGACTCACAAGAACCAGAAACAAGACCTTAGACCAATGGCATGAGTGCCTTATGCTAATGGGACCAAAGGAAGGGAACAAAAGGGTCAAAAATATGACTTGTGAACCAAACAACTTGAAAAAATACTAAATAACCTTAAAAAATTATGAAAGTTGACAACTTAATACAAAATCCAGATAGTAGCATACATACAAAAGATCTCACAAGCATTCCTATTTTTGAGTGGTATAAGTCTCATTGGAACACCATTAGGGTTTATATGATCAATGTGGAAACCATGGACTCAAAAGACCTAAACAAAGACCTAAAAATTCAGAGAAAAATATTTTGGGGAATATTGATGAGCTCTTAAAAGAAGGAAAAAAGAATGGGCCATTTATGTTTTATGGTTTGAGAGGAAGCAATTGTACAAGGTGATTGGTCAAAATATGAGAAAAATGGAATTAAATCAAATGATAAATTAATTCTGTTCTAAAAAATGAACAAATATAAAATCTAAAATTATATAAAATTAAAAAAAATATGAGGAATGTCCATGAATTAATTGGGAATTTTTAGAGGCTTTTTACTATTTTAAAAAATAAGAAACGTAAAATGAATAAAATGATAAATGGAATTAAAAATAAGTGAAAAGAAATAAAGGACATTGGGCCTTGGGGGTGCAAGAAGCATCAAAACAAATTGAACTGGGCTGAAGCGCACAAGCCAGGGGGTGCCAATAGGAACTGAAGACTTTTTCTGTTGACTTTTACGCACATGCCAGGCACATGCATCATTTAATTGCTGGCAGAATCATGAGCGTTGGATCAGATGGGATCAATGGCTACGTTATGTTCTGAGATAAAACATTAGGGCACTGTTCCGATGGCCGAAGCTAGTCTCCGGTTATAGCTCTGCTAGGGCTTTCTCAATTCAACACAAAAATGGAATCTAAAGACATCATCTTGCTTGTCTCTCTTCACTGATCACTAATCCACTCCCACCTTTAGCTTAGGGTTCATAAATCATTCAAATCGAAGGCAAACATTAACCAACCTAAAATTGGATCTAAACATATAATATGTCTATCAACTAGCTAGAGATGCCATTGCTTCTATCAAGCTTCAAATGACATGAAAACAATGAAAAATAGTCAATTCGATCAAGCAAGTTTGCAGAGCATACCTGAAATGCAGTGTATTCTAATTGTTGATAGAAGGCCAGAGATGAGGTTCCAGTGATTGCTTGCTCTTGCCTGAATTCAATAGAAGTGAAATAAACACTTTACACTTGATTATTCTTGAGAAACCGAAGCAAATGCAGTGATGTTCAAGATTTTGCAGAACCAACTCCTTGATGATTGAAGGTGATCAAGCCATGAAAATGGAGCTACACCTAATGTTGATGATGAATTGAATAGGCTTGAAGCTAGAGAGACGAGGATTGAGAAGTTTAACTTCAATTTGTAGTGTGAACTCAATGATGCAGTTGATGATTCCATGGAGCTTCAAGCTATGTTGATCATGGAGGTCATGCTGCTGCTGATGATGATGATGATGATAATGAATTGTGGTAGATTGAGGTTTGAGATGTGAAGATGACCGTAACTCGAAGCAAAATGCAGAGAGATTCTATGGAGTGAATGTAGTGAAAAAAATGAAGCCACCCCAAAATGCAGTGATGTTATCCATTTATAGGACCCTTAACCATGGTTACTTTCTCCTTGAGTTAACTGAGTGAGCCAAGTGAAGTGAGTGAGGCAGTTATGCCAGTTATGCCAGCTGTGTGTTCTAGAACCTTCTTCCATTGGATTCTATCCCATGCTGCATAACTCAAGCTCTTATGGTATGCCTCGAATAGAGCTTGCTTTAGGTGTTTAAAACTGAAATGAAATGATCCACTACACTCCTAGACATGGTAATCATGGTATGAGGCATTCTGATGTGGATTGAGGCAAGCACAATGATCATTGTCTTGGATATGCAACATACCTATGGCTTGAATTTGGAGAGGGTGCATGGAAAGTGAGGTGATCATGCACTCATATGATGATGCCTTCCTCAAATGAGCTTATGGAAATGAAGTTTGTGATCATAACATGTGAATTGAAGCACATAAGATGAACTACATTGTGATCCCTTATCCCTTGGCCTGCAAGAAACCATATTGCATATTGTGATCTTCCAGGAGGTGTTTCTTCAAGCTCAAGCAATCAAAGCACTGACTTCTTGTGATCAAATTGAAGAGAGTGATGCAGTGGACATGTTTGGTGTTTGGTTCAAGATGAAACATGACCTATAAACATCTCAAACACACCAATGAACATCAGGTTATGAAGCTGAAAAATGGGCCTGCATGGCCTGCCCTTGGCCTGGCCAGATGCCCTTCACACTTTCAGTTTGAACACCCTCTCTTTGCCTTCCCTTAAATCTCAATCCTTTGATCAGATGAAAAATCTTTGAACATCAGAGTTTTTGGAAACATGGCAATGAACAACTTTGTAGTTCAAAGAAAATTCATTTGAGGCCTCTAACATGGAGAAAAATGGCTTGCCTTGTGACCCACCACCTGTAAGATGAATTGACAAGCAGGGCACACGCACTGGCCTGCAAGCTGCCTCGCCCATGACCTAGTTTTTCCTTGATTTTCCTCAACTTTACATGATCATAACTTTCTCATTTTATATGCTATGGAAGAGTTCCACCTATGGATTTGAAGCTCAAGATGCCATCTTTAATTGGCTCAAAGTATAATTTTCATAGCCCTCATATTTTGGGAGAAAGCCTCATTCAAAGTAGCTGCAAAAATATCCAAAACTGGCCATTTTTGGAAACCCTAATTTTCCAAAAATGGTAAGTTTTGGTTTTCTTGATTTCTCTTGATTCCTCCATCATTTTTTGATCAAATTTGAAACATAGGACTCTTTTAACCCTAATTTCATGATTTTGATCTCAAAAAGTCAGGAGTTGACTTTTTCTTTAGCGTGTTGGACTTTTCCCGAAATTCCTGATTTTTAATCATCTGACCAATTGAACCTCTTCCAAAATGAGTTTGTGGATGAAATTTGAACCCTATACACTTGTTGTCATATAGAACACAATGGAATCCACTTTTGCTCAAAAATTCATGGAGAAGCCCTTCACAATTGAAACCCTAATTTAGACCATTTCCTCAAGAGAGGTTGCACTACTTGCCTTCTTTTATCAAACCAAATCTTTCCATGACTCGTGGCTTAAAATAAGAACTTGTGGGATGTTGTGGACCCTTAGCATGATGTTGAGAAGCTTTGTGGCCCTTTGATTTCCTTTGTATAGCCTTCAGTTCCTCCAATCATTGATCACATGCCTATGCCTCAGCTATGCTACACATGATGCAATTTTGTTGGTTATTTGTGAACTTATGTATGTTAAATGATATGAAAAATATTAAGGATATGAGAGGGCAAATTTTGAGGTATTACAAAACTCATCATGGTTAGGCAGAAAAGAATTTTTCAAGTTAGGGTTAGAAAATGTGATTTTTAAGAACCCTAATTCAAAGAATATTGTGAAAATGGGATCAAACCTAAAAAGAAATTTGTATGGAGAGTTTGAAAATGTTTCTAAATGTATTGGAATGCTTCATGAATTTTTTGGTGATTTTTAGAAACCTAAATGCATATTTAGTTAATTAAAATCAATTAATTAATTAAATAAAACATTTAAATATTTTAAAACTACTTTTTTAATGCAAAAATTAAAATAAAAAATGTTTTCAGGTTAAGAGAAATATTTGAAACAAAAATGCAAAGTTTGAGAATTTTTTGATGGTTTTTTCTATTTTTAATAAAATGAACAAAGAGATGAAAATAAAATGAAATTAAAATGAAAATAATGGAAAGTATGTGGATCTGATGCCTGAGATTCAAACTGGGAAAGGGAGGGTTGACTGCGCGCGTAATCCTAAGGCTGAGATTCAAACTGGATTTTTATTTAATTAATCCTAATTAATTAATTTAATTAAAAGATTAGGGTTTAAGCGGATGCATTTTGGCCCTCCAAACACGTGGTAAACACAATCTAATGGCCTACATTCAAACTGGGAGGATTAGCCCTAATCACAAACCCTAAGCATTTTCAGGTGACCGGAGCAAGCTCCGGTCATCTTCTTCGGTCACTCTTCCACCCCAACTCCCTCTAAACCCCATAAAAACGCATCTAACTCTCCAGAAATGATCAATGAACAACAACAAACATGAATCCAGCAACAAACAACATTTATATTTCAAGAATAACATGAATCGAAGCAAAATGTAAAAATACACAAAACTTTCAGAAGTTAAATACATGCTTGATTCTTAACCATTTTGAAAACTAAACACATCACCATGATCAGAGACACATATAGAATCATTTAAGAACATAAAATGGAATTTCTGGAAAAATTGTTCTTGATGGTTACCTGAGATGAAGCTTTCTCAATCTGAGCTTTCTAGACCTCTCCTTGGTGCAAATCAACTCCAATGGACCCCCTGAGGATGTTGTGATGCTTAGAACAAGTTTATGATGACTGGTTTTAGTGTTTCTGTTCTGAATGTGCAGAAATCATGTTTGTGTTTAGGCTTGTTTCAGGCCATGGCAAGGGGTGGGAAATGATCCTTAGGTTATGTGGAGTTGAATGGTGAAAGAAATTTTGAGTTTGAGTGGATGAGGAGTGAGTTTCGAAGAGAGGAAGGCTTATGGAATTTTTGGGCAATCTGACTTGTAGAATGTTTCACGATCCAAGATCATATGAGATGAGGTTCATGATGCTTATATGTGATATCTTGATTGGTCAGAAGGTTGGTGGTGGCATAGTCTGATTGGTATGGGCAAGTTGCAAAAAATTCATAAGTTTTGTACCACAAGCATGCGCCATGGCAGAAGCTGTTTCAAGGGGTGTATGGCCTCAGCTTGATTCATGGATGGCCCTAGAATGAAGTTTATGCAGCTGGCACAAGTGGATGAAGAGTTTCAATAGGTTTTGCAAATTTCCAACTTTGAGAATTTTGTGAAAATGGCTTAATGAAACTTGTTATGAAAGGCACAATTCTGGTCCAAATGCATTGCACTATGTTTGTATGATGTTTAGAAATCAATTAGAGGTCATGAAATGGCTTGAAACTTGAATTTGCAAAAAATCCTCTTTGGTGCACACTTGAAAATTATAGGATTTTACCAACTTTGAAAGGCTATATCTTGAGTTCTAGGATGAATCAAGACATGTTCTTGTACTTTTTGAAAATGGTAAGACATAATCTACAACTTTCATTCCCAAGAATTTTTCATTTGAATCATTTTTGGTCATGAACGAAAAGGTTGAATATCTTTCCCAAAATGGAAAGTTTCCATTACAAGTCATTTCCAAAAATAGCAAGTTTGAATTTGGCTTTAAATTCTTCAAAATGATGATGATGACCATTTGGTGCCCTTGATAGAGGCCTCAGATGCCCTGATTTTGACTTTACTTGCCGAAGAAGTTACCCAATGATCAGGTAACTTCCACAGTGAATTTCCTCATCAAATTTGGTACACATGATCCTTATAACATATTAAGACCATTAGAAACAAGAATGACCAAAAAATTGGGATTAAGGCCTTTGAAACCAAAACCCTAATTTTAGGTCATCTGTGTAGGAAATCTTTAGTCTGCCTCTATGCCTTTGCCATTATTTGTGATCTCTTGACTTTTATGAACTTTGGGGAGCATATTATGATCATGGAACACACATGGAACATCTTGGCAAGCTTCAAGACCTTTGGGATGGCTCAGATCACTTCATGGATTGCTCAGATCACAAACCCTAGATGCAGATGAAATGGAACTATGCAGTGGAAGATGATATGCTTATGCTTATGCAAAAATGAAAGATCACAAGCCACGGTGTGAGAAAAAGTGAGGGAAAATGTGGGGTGTTTACAGTTTACTACACTTTAATCACTTGTTTCACATGTCAATTGCTTGCTTAAATTCAACATGTGCTTCATGATTATTATTCTTGCTTGTTGGATCGATTAAATGATTAAGTGTTACATGGTGATATTTTGCCAAAAGTGATTAAATACTTCACATGTTCATACAAGTTCTTATGCTTAATTGATCATATCTTAACATGAATTCAATTCTGGATTGTTATGCATTACATGTGAAATAATTGATGCTTGTAGTAATACTTGTTCAAAGTCATGATAAATGCTTATTTTGTGCAATATGGAAAAGGGTGGTTATTCTTGTTGATCATTTTTCCTTTTAATCAAATAAATGATGTAAATAAATTCACATGTTTGAATTCATTTTGTGATGTAGGTAGATCCATTTTAATTCACATTAATGTGTTGATTATCATTCACTTTGTGCACATAAATGAAATTGATAAATTATGCCATGTTCTCGCATCTATTTTTACATATAGGTGTTGTAAAATACATGTTGTTTATTATGTTGTTCATGTTGTATGTGACTTTCTATACCTATCTTTGTATGTTGTATGCTAGCTGTAAAAAGCTGCTTGCGTTGTGCTTGTGTTTTCATAGCTATTTTTATTTTAGGGGCTGTAGTAGGTGTTGAATTTTTGTTTTAGCATTTTTTAGTTCCTCTAGAATTAAGATAGAGTTTAGATAGAGTCCTAGAGTTGTTAGGATTTAATTGGTGTGAGTTTGCTTTATTATTTTTAATAAAATACACACTAATCTTTGTTTTTTATGGAGGTAAAGGTATGTTTCCTTACACCTTATCCTTTTATTTTTTTTATGCCTTTAATTCACCTTTTACTTCCATATTTGTGATTGGTAGGATTTACCCTTTTGTTAGGACCAACATATCTACCTTAGGAAGTAAGTTGCATCCTTTTTCTTCTCTCTTTTCCTTTTGCTCTTTAGGATTAGAAAAGCCTCACTCACCATTAGGACCACCATTTTAATAAATAACTTAGGGTTGTGTCTTAGTCCCCCTTAATTTTTGTCCTTTTCCGATTTGAGTCTTCTTTCTCATCTCCAAATAAAATCCAAAAAGACTTAATAAATGTATGAAAGGATCCCTTGTGTATTAGCCTTATTCCATGGGGCACTTGCATTCATTCAATCTTGGAGTGGTGTAGGCTTGTCTAGCATGATGTATAAGTCTTATCAAGGGGTTGTTTCACAAAGAAAAATCTAAAAGATACTTTTTCACAAAGGCTACAAAAACACTTAATAAAATTCAACAAGCTAGTGAACTTAGACCCTAATCCTTGGAAACAAGTCTTGGATAAATTCTCCTTACTGGGTGTGCTTGTTCTATTATTCCATCTTGGAATGTAGTAGCAAGTACACATTCCATGGAAAAGAGTTTGAATTCACTTCCTTGTGCCAAATTCATACAAAACTCCTTAAAAAGCAAACAACAAACAATAAGCGACTTTCCTGCGGGAATTCTCTTCTCATCTCATTCATTCTCAACGCAAACTCACGACGACTTGTCTCACATACAAGACGGTAAACGCACTCGTACCAGACGAGCCTGCAACACCTGAGCATGGACATATGCATTTCCAGATATAAAAAACACAAACAAATAGTTCCCGCCTGGTTAGGCAAACTACGTCGACTCTGATCCTCATTTTCCCGATGAGGTACGTAGGTAGTGGGGTAGGGCCCATTCGAGCACATTTTTTATTTTTTTTCCCTACATTTCCCCCTTTCTTTGCGTTTTCCTTTCCAATTCCCCTTTCTCATTTCCATTCCCATTCCATTTAGCATTTTATTTGTTCATCAACTTTATTCTTTCACACAATTTGAAACAAACAAGCAAGCGTGGATCCCGTCGGGTACGGCGGACGGTCTGGGGTGCTAATACCTTCCCAGGTTGTAACCGACTCCCAAACCCAGATCTTTGGTTCGCAGGACCTTGTCCTTTCCTTCTTCCTCAGGTTTGTGCAACATTACCTTTCCCATTCTTTCGGGATAAATTTCCTGGCTGGCGACTCTACCTTTTCCGTGCCACTTTCGCGTTTGTACTAGGATGAAAATCCAGGGAGCGACAGAAGGATCATTTCCCTCTTCCATTCATAGATCAAATGTTGGAGAGCCTAGCCAGACATTCTTACATTTGTTATCTATATGGATATTCAGGAATCTTCCGAATACCTATTCACCCCAAAGATCAAGTAAAAACTAGCTTTACATGCCCTGTTGGAACTTTTGCCTATAGACGAATGCCTTTTGGACTCTGTAATGCCCCAACCACTTTACAACGTTGCATGATGTGTATCTTTGAAGACTATCTAGATGGAATCATGGAAGTATTTATGGACGATTTCTCAGTCTGTGGATTTGATTTCAAAAATTGTCTTATCAACCTTGAGAAAATCCTGGAAAGATGTGTGGAGGTAAACCTTGTGCTAAATTGGGAAAAGTGTCATTTCATGGTTACCGAAGGGATTGTTTTAGGACATGTAGTCTCCGAGAAAGGAATAGAGGTAGACAAAGCTAAAATAGAAGTTATAGAGAATCAAAATCCACCGAAGACTATCAGGGAAGTAAGAAGTTTCCTTGGACATGCCGGATTCTACCGATGTTTTATCAAGGACTTCTCCAAAATAACAAAACCCTTAACTGGCCTTTTAATGAAAGATGCTGAATTCAGCTTTGATGAAAAATGTAATGAAGCGTTTAATCTCTTGAAGCAAGCTTTGATCTCAGCACCTATACTGAAACCCCCTGACTGGTTATAACCGTTTGAGATAATGTGTGACGCTAGTGACTATGTTGTTGGAGCCTTTCTTAGTCAGAGAAAAGATAAAAAATTTACACGTAATTTACTATGCCAGTAGAACCCTAGACGCTCCCCAGCTCAACTACGCAACAACTGAAAAAGAACTCCTAGCTATAGTTTTCGCTATAGACAAATTTAGATCTTATCTAGTAGGAGCCAAAATTATAGTTTACACCGACCATGCTGCCATCCGTTACCTACTAAGTAAAAAGGATGACAAACCCAGGTTACTTCGATGGATTCTGTTACTACAAGAATTTGATTTAGATATCTGTGATAAAAAAGGTATTGATAATGTAGTAGCTGATCATCTTTCTAGGGTAGAATACCTGAAGCCTAACTCAGTACCCATAAATGACGATTTTGCCTATGATAGACTGATAGCCAAACTAGAAACTATTGAAGATGATAACCCAGACCCTCATGAGCACTCTTAAAAATCCTTAGCTATAAGTAACGTACCCTGGTATGCAGACTTTGTTAAATATCTAGCCGCTGACATTGTACCCTTCGATCTAAATTACTACCGGAAGAAGAAGTTCTACAATGATGTAAGAAACTTCTATTGGGACGAACCATTTCTTTTTAAGAGAGGTAAATATGGCATTTTCCGCCATTGTGTCCTAGAAGATGAGGTACATAGTATAATTGAGCATTGTCACTCTGCACCCTATGGTGGACATGCAAGCACCTCTAAGACCTACGCCAAGATTCTTCAAGTTGGCCTATTCTGGCCTACCATGTGGTGTTATGTCCATGCTTTCATTGTCAAATGTGACAGATGCCAACGTACAGGAAATATTTCAAAGACCTAATGAAATGCCTCTAAGAAATATCCAAGAAGAAGAACTCTTCGACGTATGGGGTATAGATTTCATGGGACCATTCCCAACATATTTAGGAAACAAGTATATCTTAGTAGCTGTAGACTATGTGTCTAAGTGGATTGAAGCTATAGCCACGCCCACAAATGACACCAGAGTAGTGATCAAATTATTTAAAAATTATATATTCCCCAGATTCGGAACACCCCGTTTAGTCATAAGTGATGGAGGATCACACTTCATATCAAGAATATTGATAAACTGTTAAGCAAGTATGGAGTTAGGCATAGAGTAGCAACACCATACTGTGTGACATTGCATGATTTTAATGTGTCAAAAACATGGCATGATTGAAAGCTTAAGTGGTTCTCTATGGAAAAGCAAGAATTGGAAAATTTGGAAAAAGGAACTGAATGAGCCGACTCAAATTGATCAATGAGCCGACTCATTCAGTGTTAAATTGGTGTCAAACGCACGGGTCCAAACAGGCTGCCTGATGCATCAATTTTGGTCGACTCATAGGTATGGATTAGCAGACTAAAAACCCTTCATGAGTCGACTCATCAAGAAGTCTTTTCCTCTCATTTTCCACGGGTCTCAACAGGCTGCCTCTCTGTTTATTTTGGTCGGCTCATCTGTTATTTTGAGCCGGCTCATTTAATGATTTGAGTCGGCTCATTACTGTGCTGACTCATTTTTTCATTTAATTTTTCCCTCTCTTATGTTTTATTCTCTAACCAATATAAATAGCTATTTATTTCATTTGAGAAGGTGAACAAGGAAAGTGAAAGATATACACATAGCTCTCTTCATCTTCTTCATTCCTGCATCAATCAACAATCACACACAACAATCTTTGTTTGATTTCGGTGCTTGTTTCGAAGATAACATTCAATCGTGAATTAGAGTTTCAAATTGGGTTTAGAGTGTTTGGGTTTTCCTTGGAAAAATATGAAGGGTTTTCTCCTCCAAGATCATTGAAGATTTGGGGATTTTGCACACATCGATCGTTTGTAGATTCAGCCGAGTGAGGTAGATTGAAGATCAAGTGGATCGTTCTCTCATATCACGGTAAATGGAGGATTGATAAGGTCTTTGTGGGTTCACAAGTCTTGGAGAAACTCAGTCGTGCTCAAAGTTTGGAGAATCGTGAATTCTTGCAAGAAGGGAGCAATTAATCGAAGGCTTTCTCGACACGCGTGTAAGACTTGATTCTACTTTGGATAAAGGGACAAGAAGAAGATTTGACAGCATATTCAACATGGTTTGGTTTTTTGGTTCATTTATTTCTCTTCTTGTAAAACAATTGCGATTTAATAAAATTGCCCAATTCAATATCGAATTGGGGGCAGAGTACTTCGAGCGAGGACGACGAAGGAACTGCCTCAACAAATTCCTTGTGTTCTTTTCATTTCTCGCATTTTACTTTTATTCATATTGATATTGTGATCTTTAAAATTCTGGTGTATCAAATTAGTGCATTCAAAGTGTTTGATAAATTGTTACACTCAAAAGTGATAACTAGAGTGGATAAAATTCTGCACTATTTGATACAACAAAATTGTCCTTGGTGTGTGCACTCCAAGTGTTTGGTAAAAAGCTTAACCACACAAAATCAATTTGATTGTGCTTAATTTCTTCTCCAATAATTGTTAAGAATAGTTTTATCAAGTGCTGAATTATCAAGTGAATCATTTGTGAAATATTAATTCTTCTAGTCATCATTTCATTCCAATTGGGTTTTACGCATATCCGATCTTCGGTGACTTCTAATTTGAACTAGACGATTTTCCGGGAAACTTCCGCAATACTTTTTCTACTTAATTTTGAAAAGTAAATTTTAAAAAGGGATCTATTCAACCCCCCCCCCCCATCTAGATCCGCACTATGGCTCCCCCGAAAAGAAACCAGGGTCCCAGGGTGCAAACGCGAATGGTCGGCGAAAAGAGAAAATGAAATGAACTGAATAGAGTCGCCAGCTAGGCATTTTTATCCCGAAAGAAAGGTAATGCTGCATAAACCTAGAAAAATATGGATAAGACGGTTGCGAACCAGAGAAACTGAGAAAGGGGGTTTGTTACAACCTGGGAAGGTATTAGCACCCAGATTGTCCGTCGTACTCGACGGGATCCACGCTTACAAGATTGTGTTTAAAAGGGGTAGTGTATGTGCTATCTGTGTGCAAAAGCTAAGAAAAGAATATACAAGTGTCAGTGCAAAAGGGTGAATTGTTCAGAAACTGAGGCTTTAGAAAGAATGATGGAAGAGGGGGATTACACAAAGACTTTTGTTTGATAACTGTTAGGTTATGCCTACGTATCCTCGCGTGCAATGAGGAAGTCAGAACACCGTAGTTCGACCCAAAGAGAATGAAAGATGAATTGACTGTGAACTGCTTGCTAGTCTATGCTCAAGTGTATGACTCGTCTGGCTCGAGTGCTAAGTGTCTTGCATTAGACTGAAGAAGCATGTTCTCGTTTATGAATGAGTGTGATGAGAAAAGAATCCTGAAGGAGACAATTATTGTTTGTTTTTGTGTTTTCAGTTTTGTTATTGTTTTTGGTGTTTTGCATAAGTTAATGAGCTTAAGCCTAAATCAAGGGTTTGTAAACTCATTATATCCTACCTGATTAGGGATAATGAGCATACTTAAGTATGAGATAAACACCTCAACTTAATTACCATGATGATGTAGGATTAAGATCATTAAGCTACTTGTGATTATTTAAATGTTTTTCGGTTTTTGTTTAGTGTTAAGTAATGAGTTTAATCTCTAATTACAGATTAGTGAACTCATTACGCCATCGTAATAGAAGGATAATAAATGAGAACACTTAAGCTGAGGAAGATACCTCAACTTAATCCATGGTTAGAGATTAAATTCATTATATAACAAGCCTTTATTTAATATGGATTTTAATTAATGGATGAGATTAAGAAATGGATTTTAGGTTTTGTAAGACAACTTGAGGAGGACTTGTCCATTAAACACTAGGGTTAGTCCCTCCTAACCATAAGGAAGAGCTAGAACCCTAATGTAAGGCCCAAGTTACATGATAAAGTCGTGGTGATTATTAGTGTGATTTTATTAAGAGGTTTAAACAAATTAAAGGTTTAACACTTAGGATTAAAGTTATACACTCCATGCTAAGAGAAAGATGCAGGCATAACCTTAATTCCAAAGTCCTAAAACTTTAAGAGTTTAGTATCTGATTATTGAGATGAGAAGGGAGACTCAATGAGACTCAAAGGCAAAATACTAAGGGGGACTATACACAATCCTAAAAGTTATCATGCTTGGATATCCTATGGTTTGTTAGGCTTAAGAGAGAAGATCTTCAAAGCCACCAATGGAAGAAGCAGATGAAAAGAGGAGGAAGCAGAATAATAAGTTACTCACTTCCTAAGAAGATAAGTAACATAAAGGAAGAAAGTGAGGAAGATGGAACATAAGTGAATTATATTCACTTCAAATACATGTAAAATTCATATGAATGAGATAAGAAGAAGTTAGAAGTAAAGGAAAATCCACCTCCCACAATAACTTACCAAAAGCTCCTGAAAAGTTAGTATGAATGCATAAGACATAAAGCATGAAGTAATGAATTGAAATGAGATGCAAAGACCAAGGTCAGAAGTGATTATGCAATGCAAATGGCACATGAGATGATGCAATGTCATACAATGTGCATATGAATGATCATACAAAGATGAGATGCCATGAAAGCATGCTTGGAAGCTTGAAAACACATAGATGTTTATGAAATGAAATGAATGCAAGATATAACAAATGAATTAAGAAATGATCAAGCAATATTCTAACATGTCCTAAGATGTCTAAGATGACATATGAATGCTTGAAATGTCATGGCAAGTTCACATGATCATGAATATGCAAGGTGAATGCAAATGAACATGCGAAATTAGGGTTTAATGGACATATGAGATGCAAATGAATAAGACAGAAGCATACAACATGATAAAAAATTGAAACCAAGCTCAATCAAACCCTAATCCCAAACTAGGTCACACCCCAAAAGAGAAGGTCAGAAGCTACTCCTATTAAAAGTTATGATTTTTATAAGTTTGATAGGGTTTTTTGATGAATCAAAAGGGAAAATGCAAATCAATTTGAAAATGCAAGATAAAATCATGAGAAAAATAACCTAGAAACTACATGCAATATGTGAAAAAAATTCAAAAAGAATCAAGTTCAAACTCTTCATGGTTAGGCAGAAATGATTTTTCAAAGTTAGGGTTAGAAAATATGATTTTTAAAGAACCCTAATTCAAAGAAAATTGAGAAATTATGATCAAACCTAAAAAGAAATTTGTATGAAGAGTTTGAAAATTTTCTAAACGTATTGGAATGGTTCATGATTTTTTTGGTGATTTTTAGAAACCTAAATGTATTTTTAATTAATTAAAATCAATTAATTAATTAAAAATAACATTTAAATATTTAAAAAGTATTTTTTTAATGCAAAAAAAAAAGATAAAATTATTTTTAGGTTGAGAAATATATTTAAAACAAAAAAGCAAGAAATCATATTTTTTGAAAGTGTTTTGATATTTTAAAATAAATATGCAAAATAAATAAAATAAAATGAATAAAAATGAAATAAAATGAGAAGTAATCAGATCCTGTGGATGAGAATCAAACTGGGGAAATGGGAGTTGACTACGCGCATTTTTAAAAGGTCAGGATTCAATCTGAGGAAATTCATTAATTAATCCTAATTTAAACTTATTAAACCGAATTAAAGTTAATGAAGCAATCTAGGTCACTCATTTGCGCGCTAACCCTAAGATCTAAAGGGATACATTCAAACAGGCTAATTAAACCCTAATTAAACCCTAAGCATTTTCAGGTGACCGAAGCTAGCTCCGGTCATCTTCTCCGGTGAACCAAAATCCCAGAAACTTAAACAAGCATCTAAACTCCTAATTTCTTGCCCAGAATCACTCCTATAACATCATAGAACATAAACCCACAAACAAAATCCATTTATCATGCTTAACAAGGCTGAATCGAAGAAATCAAGTTTTAGGTCAAAAATTCCAGAAGCTTCATACATGGTCATTTCTCAATCATTTTCGAAACTAAACATATCAGTGTGATCAGGGGAACATGAAGATTGATATTTTAACTTAAATAGCAAGTTCTGGAAAAAATGTTCTTGAGGTATACCTGAGTTGAAGCTTTTCAGTTTGGAGCTTTCTGGCCTTTTCTTTGATGCAAACCAACCCCAATGAGCACCCTAATGATGTTGCAATGCTTAGAACAAGTTTCTTATGGCTATTTTGAAGTGTTTGGTTCTGGTTTTGCAGTAATCGTGTTTTTGATTTGGGAGGTTTCAGGCCATTTTGAGGGTTGCTTTGTGTTCTATGAGTGATTTGAAGATGATTGGTGAAGTTTATTTTGAAGTTTGATGGATGTGTTTTGATTTTCGAAGAAGGGAAGATTTTTGACATTTTTTGTGAATTCTGAGTTCTCCAATGTTTCAGGCTTGAATGTGTTATGGAATGAGGTCCTTAGGGTTCACATAAGTCATTGTGATTGGTCAGAGAGTGGTTAGTGGCATACTGTGATTGGAATGGGAGGAAATGCAAAAAGTCAAGATTATGTGTACTTGAGGTATGGGCTTGTGCAACAGGGATTTCTGAGCATAGATTGCCTCAACATGGTTCATGGGGAGCCCTTAGATCATTAGAATGCAACTGTAATGCTTAGATGAAGAGATAGCAAGCTTTATGCAACTTGGCCATTTTGAAATTTCTTGTGAATTAAGTCACCAAAACCCTAGGTTTAAGGCATAAATCTGATCTTTGAAGGTTGCTTTGACATGTTATGACATAATTGAGCACATTAGAGGTCACTTAGAAGCTTGAAATGCCAATATGCAAAAATCCCTCTTTAACATGAACTTGAAAATTATGTGATTTTTGCCAACTTTGAAAGGCCATATCTTGAGTTCTAGGATGAATCAAGACATGTTCTTGTACTTTTTGAAAAGGGAAAGACCTAATCTACAACTTTAATGTCCAAGAATTTTTCATTTGAAGCATTTTTGGTCATGAAAGAGGAGGTTGAAAATCTTTCCCAAAATGGAATGTTTCCATTACAAGTCATTTCCAAAAATGGCAAGTTTGCAACTGGCTCAAAATTCTTCAACTTTGTGAACTTCCAACCACTTCTAAGATCATAGAACTTCAATTTGATGAAAATGATCCTTTGGTACCCTTGTTGGGGGCCTCAGATGCCAGGATTTTGACTTAACTTGCTCAAGAAGTTACCCAATGATCAGATGACTTCCACAATGAATTTTTTCATCAAACTTGATACACATGATCCTTATAAAATATTAAGAACATTAGAAACAAGAATGACCAAAAAATTTGGAGTTAAGTCCTCTGAAACCAAAACCCTTATTTTTGTCATATGTGTTGGAAAACCCTAGATTTGCTTCCATGCCTTTGCCAATCTTTGTGATTTCTTGACTTTTATGACTTTTGGGGAGCATATTATGACCATGGAACACACATGGGCCCTCTTGGAAAGCTTCAAGACCATTGGGATGGCTCAGACTGATTCTTGGATTGCTCAGATCACAAACCCTAAATGCAGATGAAAATGGAACTATGCAGTGAAGCAAACATGCAATATGAGATGTAATGCTTATGCTAAAACAAAAATGAAAGATCACAAGCCATGGTGTGATAAAAAGTGAGGGCAAATTTGGGGTGTCTACAGCTGCCCCTATTCAAGCATGAGTTAGTTGTGCAGGATGTAAGTGCCTAGCTTAACAGACAAACAAGATAACTTGTGGTTGAATACCAAAGACAGTCCGAAATTTGCACTCGCTGGGGAGAAGAAGAAAAGGGATATAAATTGTAAAAGATAGTATAGTATGATTATCAAATGAAAGCGATGGAGGACGACCATCGAGCAGAGGACGAATGCTAGGGAAAAAATGGTAGTTTTAGCAATGACGGGGACGAATGATAAGCTGGGGAAACAAAGAGACCACGATGGGGACGACCATCGGGTAAGGAAATACAATTCTCTGGGGATTTAGACAAGCATAGATGGGGACGACCATCAGGCTTGGGAAGTAAAGTAAAAAATGATGGGGATGACCATCGGGCTAAAGAATAAATGAAATATTGATGAGGGACGATCATCAAGAGGTGAAGGACGATCACCTAGCAGGGGACGGCTGCTACAAATATCACAACATATGACGAATGTCGGATAGAAAAGATCAACGATGGGGATGGCCATCTGATAAGCATGATGAAGGACGATCATCAAGAGGTGAAGGACGATCACCTAGCAGGGTACGACTGCTCTTGGGGATTATCACGACATACGACAAATGTCGGATAACAAGATCAATGATGGGGACGGCCATCGGATAAATGATAAAGGACAATCATCAAAAGGTGAAGGATGATCACCTTACAGGGGACGACTACTAAAAATTATCACGACATAGGACGAATGCCAGATATAATGTTCCAATAATGGAGATTCCACTGGGGAAAGGATGAGGGACGGTCATCCAAAGGTGAAGAACGATCACCTGGCAGGGGACGGCTGCCGAAAGCATCACGACATAGGACGAATGTCGGATAGAAGAAAGTTGTTTTGTTGGCGACTTACTGGGGAATGGTAAACACGAAAGAGTGCTCACGTCCTCAAGAATAAAAGATATAAGCGTTTGACAGTGTGAATAGATCAAAGATGCGGACGAGCATCCTTAGGACCGTGATACAGACGAGTATCAATAGAAACAAATGCTGATACGTGTTTGAGGATGATGATATGGACGAGTATCGATCGGTTAAGCAAGGAACACGAACGAGTGTTGAATCTGCTGAGGAGTGATATATACAAGATACAGACGATTATCAAAGACTTTTGTATAAGTGTGTACAAGTATTGATCTGTTGGTGAAGTATGTACAAGACACGAATGAGTGTCGAAAGATTGGGAAAGGGACACAGACGGTGTTTGACTTTCTAGGGAAGTATGACACGAACGAGTGCCAAAAAAAGACATGTACAAGCTATGAGAAAATATCTGTATTTGAGTGTGCAGAAGGTATTCTGGAAATCTGTGGGGGATGGGGTGACACGGACGAGTGTCGAGAAGAACATGTTATGAACAAGTATTTGTATGCAGAAGGTATTCTGGCAACATTAATGGGGAAGGATGAGAGCATGTATAGGTATCTGTATTTGAGAGTGCAAAGGGGACGCTTAGGCTTTTATCCGCAGGGGGTATGTTTTTGTATATTACCGACGGAGTGATGATGGTATTTGCAGGTGACTGGCTCGAACCTGGCTTATGATCTTGCAAATGTTTGATTTTTGCCGTAATGCTCCATATTAGACGGAATGCTACGCTTATTTCAGTGGATATGATGCAAATGCTATGATTATGCAAATGAGAAGCTCGATCCGATAATCGGATCCTGCGGGGATATAGATCTCTAGCTGATCTGCTTGGAGGAATAACTCGGTTGGGGGAAGAGATCATTGATGGATCTGTCCGGAGGGGTAACTCTGATTGGGGAAATAGACCATTGGTTGATCTATCTGGTGGAAGGACTCCCTTAATGAGGATGTGTTTCAGGTATTGCTCTTCCGGGGAGGCCACTCTGTGGGGAATCAGTTCCACCAAGTCTGTCGAGGATGAGAGAAATCTGGTATCTCTGGTGGGGAAGAGAAAGCTCTTTGACTACTTTTTTGTGGAAGAGTTGACATGCATTGCTCGGGAGATCCTTCTTGGGGAGGAGATAACTTCTGGAAAGTAGTATGTTGGGGATTCAATGCTTGATATGCCCCCTGTTGTGAAAGATTGCCAGTCTTGATTGCCTGCAATCTGTTAAGACAAAGGAAAACGCACAAGTGTCCCGAGGTATCCTTAACCAGATTCCGTCATGGGAGTTAGATTTACCTGAAAGTAATATATTTCCTGCAAGCATTTTATTAAAAATGGCTCATATATTTTATACAATTGTTGTATTATGAACATTGGACATTTTGCAAACAAAACAAAAATGTACAAAACGAAGTGTGGCTGAAAACTTTGATTTTATTAATTTGGGTGCCCTGAATTGGCAAGTACAGTCAAAGAAGCGAATCCCCTAGAATGAGGAGATTGCTGTAAATTGAGAAAATAAAAATGTTGGCAATGTTGAAGATGACGCTCCAGCGAGCTTCCTTAGCTATGACCTGTATGACCTTGACGTTCTCCTTATCTTGCTTTCTGAAGAAGGCTGATTCTGACCGACGTTTTGTCCTTTCGAAGCTTGCCATGTTGTGGGAGATACAGAAGAATTTAGAATGCAGTTATTCGCTTATTCCCTGATTTTGCGTGGATCGCCCTTTCGGGTTTTCAATCCACCGGGATACCTATTTTTGCCTGAGTTGTCCAATGCGTCTTTTCAACTCAGCGGGTGTACATTTTTTAATTTTTCCCTTATTTTTGCCCGAGTCTTTTATTTTGTTTTTGACTCGCCGGGATGCCCTATTTTTGCCTGGACTTACATTCTGTTTTTATGTCCAGCGAGTCATTTTATGCGAAGTATTTTTTAACTACATCTGAATTCACAAGAGACGGGAAGTCTTCACCATCCATGGTTATGAGCATCAGTACTCCCCCTGAGAAGACTTTGGTTATGACATAGGGACCTTCATAATTTGGCATCCATTTGCCCCTGTGGTCTGTATGAGGAGGAATGATTCTTTTCAGAACAAGATTTCCCACTTGGTATTCTCGAGGTCTGACTTTTTGATCGAAGGCTTTCTTCATTCGCTTGTGATATAACTGCCCATGACAGATGGCAGCTAGCCTTTTCTCTTCGATCAGATTCAGTTGATTGTATCGAGACCAGACCCATTATGCTTCATCCAGTTTTACATCCATCATTACCCGTAAGGAGGGTAGCTCAACTTCAACAGGAAGGACAACTTCCATACTATACACAAAATGATAAGGCGTTGCCCTAGTAGATGTTCTAATTGAGGTTCGGTACCCATGCAAAGCAAATGGAAGCATTTCATGCCCGTCTTTGTAGGTAACCACCATCTTCTGCACAATCTTCTTGATGTTCTTGTTAGCAGCCTCAACAACGCCATTCATCTTTGGCCTATAAGGAGAAGAGTTGTGATGTTGAATTTTGAAGTCCCGACAAAGTTCTGCCTTCATTTTGTTATTCAAATTGGAACCATTATCAGTAATGATTCGCTCGAGAACTCCATATCGACAGATGATGTCCCTTTTCAGAAATCTAGCTACCACTTGTCTGGTGACGTTTGTATACGAAGCTGCTTCGACCCATTTGGTGAAGTAATCAATGGCTACCAGGATGAATCAGTGACCATTCGAAGCAGTCGGTTCAATCTTTCCAATCATGTCAATGCCCCACATGGCAAAGGGCCAAGGTGAAGACATCACGTTCAAAGGATTTGGAGGCACATGCACTTTATCTGCGTAGATCTGGAACTTGTGGCATTTTCTGGCATAGGCACAACGGTCTGCATCCATTATGATCCAGTAATAACCTGATCTTAACAATTTCTTTGCCATTGCATGTCCTCTGGCATGGGTACCGAATGAACCTTCATGTACCTCGTGCATCAGCATGTCTGCTTCTTTCTTGTCAACACATCTGAGGAGGACCATGTCAAAGTTTCGCTTGTATAATGAACCATCAGCATTGAGAAAGAAACTGCCGGCCAACCTTCTTAATTTCTTCTTATCATTGGATGATGCCCCAGGTGGGTATGTCTGATTCTCCAAGAAGCATCTGATGTCATATAACCAAGGCTTGTCATCACTAGCAGTGTCCACAGAGAACACATATGTCGGTCTGTCCAGTATGGATTCCAAAATCCGAGGCACATAATTGGCAGCTTGTACTTTGATCATGGAGGAAATGGTAGCTAAAGCGTCCGCAAATTGATTCTCATCTCGAGGGATGTATTCAAGTTTAAATGTTGTGAAGAAGGTCAACAATCTCCTCGTATAGTCACGATATAGAATCAGATGCTCCTGATGAGTGTACCATTTGTCATTGGTCTGGTTGATTACCAAAGCTGAATCTCCGAATACATTCAAGGTTTTGACCCTGAGGTCAATGGCTTCCTCAAGACCTACGATACATGCTTCGTATCCTGCTTCGTTGTTAGTGCATGCAAAGGTGAGTTTTGCCGAGAAAGGCATATGAACTCCTTTAGGTGTAATGAGCACTGCACCAACTCCACGACCATTCATATTGACAGCCCCGTCAAACATCATAGTCCATTCTTCTTCTAGGTCAGGCCCTTCAGTGTGAACTGGCTCTTCACAGTCTTTTGCTTTTAAATACTTGATGTCTTCATCCGGGAAGTCAAATCTTATGGGCTGGTAATCATCAATGGGTTGCTCAGCTAGATAGTCAGATAATACACTATCTTTGATGGCTTTCTGAGAAGTGTACTGAATGTCATACTCTGTTAGGATCATTTGCCATCTTGCAACCCTTCCGGTAAGTGTTGGCTTCTCAAATATGTACTTGACGGGGTCCATTTTTGAGATCAACAAGGTAGTGTGAGTCAGCATATATTGTCTTAGTTGGTGAGCAGCCTACGCTAAAGCACAACAAATTTTCTCGAGCAGTGAATAATGTTGTTCACAGTCGGTAAACTTTTTGCTCAGGTAGTATATTGCATACTCTTTTCGACCAAACTCATCATGCTGGCCCAACACACACCCCATTGACCCTTCTAATACTGTCAGGTACATTATCAGAGGTCTTCCTTCAATTGGAGGCATGAGAATTGGAGGTTCTTGCAGGTACTCCTTGATCTTGTCAAAAGCTTTCTGACAATCGTCGTTCCACCTGACTGTTTTTTCCTTTCTTAATAGCTTGAACAGGGGTTCACAGGTTGCAGTGAGGTGAGAAGACAATATCGGTATGTGGGAAGAAGTGATCAAAATCAACTGATAGAAGACAATTCTGATGGGGATGATCTTGAAGACCAAATTGAACCAAATGAGGTTCCTAATGAAGACTTGCCCACTGACAACGAAGAGTGGCATGGCATACCATCAAATGATTCCTATCAAAATCAAGGATGGGGTGAATAGCAACACACCGGGTGGACAAACACTACTACTCGCTTTGCTCCTCCATCTCCTCCTCCGTCTCAACCGCAACAAGATGATCCTTCCAGAATCATGGCTTTGCTCCAAAATATGCAACTTCAATAACAAGCTTACTACACAACTCAGACTGAGAGATACACAAAGATAGAGCAGCGTTTAAATGAGCAAGATACCGTTTTTGCCGATTATGTGTCCATTCAAGACACTCGGTACACTGCGCTGCAGGATCATTTGGTTGCTCAGGACACTGCCTTCAATTCTCTCAATAGTAGTTTTCTTCAATTTACCGAAACCGACATGGATGACTCACAACCCATCACTTATAGTTGTCATTACCCTTCCACTAGGGATCGTAATCCACACCCTTGAGAGAATCATTGCATAATATGTACTTGTGATGATTATGAATGTTGTTTATGTTTTGTTTGTATGAACTCCTATTTCTCTTTAATTCAAATGTTTTGTTTATTCTCACTATCTTTACTCGCTTTTCCAAATTGTGTGTTTGTGAATGCGTGTTTCTATTGCAATTGGTTTCTCATTTGACATTTGGTTTTGCATGCTATTTCCATTGGTAGATTAACTCATATGTTTCATCTTCTTTTTTATGTTGTCAAAGAGGGAGATGATATTGATATTGATGTATATAAGATTGGGTCACATAATCAGGGGGAGCTTTACACCAACATATGGCGATTGATTCATCAAGTTTTTGCCATCATCAAAAAGGGGGAGTTTGTGTGACATGGCATGATTTTAATGTGTAAAAAACTTGGCATGATTGAAAGCTTAAGTGGTTCTCTATGAAAAACCAAGAATTGGCAAATTTGGAAAAATGAACTGAATGAGCCGACTCAAATTCATCAATGAGCCGACTCATTCAGTGTTAAATTGGTGGCAAACGCACGGGTCCAAACAGGCTGCCTGATGCATCAATTTTGGTCGACTCATGGGTATGGATGAGCCGACTCAAAACCCTTCATGAGTTGACTCATCAAGAAGTCTTTTCTTCTCATTTTCCACGGGTCTCAACAGGCTGCCTCTCTGTTTATTTTGGTCGGCTCATCTGTTATTTTGAGCCGTCTCATTTAATGATTTGAGTCGGCTCATTACTGTGTTGACTCATTTTTTCATTTAATTTTTCCCTCTCTTATGTTTCTATCTCTAACCAATATAAATAGTTGTTTATTTCATTTGAGAAGGTGAACAAGGAAAGTGAACGATATACATATAGCTCTCTTCATCTTCTTTATTCTTGCATCAATCAACAATCACACACAACAATCGTTGTTTAATTTCGGTACTTGTTTCGAAGATAACGTTCAATCGTGAATTAGAGTTTCAGATTGGGTTTAGAGTGTGTGGGGTTTCCTTTGAAAAATCTGAAGGGTTTTCTCCTCAAAGATCATTGAAGATTTGGGGGTTTTGCACACATCGATCGTTCGTAGATTCAGCCGAGTGAGGTAGATTGAAGATCAATTGGATCGTTCTCTCATATCACGGTATACGGAGGATTGTGAAGATCTTTGTGGGTTCCCAAGTGTTGGAGAATCTCAGTCGTGCTCAAAGTTTGGAGAATCATGAATTCTTGCAAACAGGGAGCAATTAATCAGAGGCTTTCTCGACACGCGTGGAAGACTTGATTCTACTTTGGATCAAGGGACAAGAAGAAGATTTGACAGCATATTCAACGTGGTTTGGTTTGTTGGTTCATTTATTTCTCTTCTTGTAAAACAATTGCGATTTAATAAAATTTCCCAATTTAATTTCGAATTGGGGGCAGAGTACTTCGAGCGAGGACGACGAAGGAACTGCCTCAACAAATTCCTTGTGTTCTTTTCATTTCTCGCATTTTACTTTTATTCATATTGATATTGTGTGCTTGAAAATTCTGCTGTATCAAATTAGTGCAAAGTGTTTGATAAATTGTTACACTCAAAAGTGATAACTAGAGTGGATAAAATTCTGCACTATTTGATACAACAAAATTGTCCTTGGTGTGTGCACTCCAAGTGTTTGGGTAAAAAGCCTAACCATATAAAATCAATTTGATTGTGCTTAATTTCTTCTCCAATCATTGTTAAGAATAGTTTTATCAAGTGCTGAATTATCAAGTGAATCATTTATGAAATATTAATTCTTCTAGTCATTATTTCATTCCAATTGGGTTTTACGCATATCCGATCTCCGGTGACTTCTAATTTGAACTAGACGATTTTCCGGGAAACTTCCGCAATACTTTTTCAACTTAATTTTGAAAAGTAAATTTTAAAAAGGGATCTATTCAACCCCCCCCTTCTAGATCCGCGTTATTGTCAAACTCATACCACCCACAGACTAATGGACACGCGTAAGTATCTAATAGGGAGAATAAACAAATTCTTGAGAAGACTGTCTTTATATCTAGAAAAGGTTCGTCGCAGAAACTTCAAGAAGCGTTATGGGCCTACAGAACCGCTTTCAAAACCCCTATAGGAACAACCCCCTATCAACTAGTCTATGGAAAATCATGTCACTTACCTTTTGAGTTAGAGCATAAAGCCTATTGGGCCATTAAAACTTTGAATTTGGATTACCTAACTGCTGGTGAAAACCGTATCCTTGATATCCACAAATTGGAAGAACTCAGATAATCAGCCTACAAAATTGCCATTATATACTAAGAAAGAACAAAAGCTTGGCACGACAAAAGAATCATAAGAAAAGACTTCAAAATAGGCGATCATGTTCTCCTGTTCGATTCTAGGTTACGACTTTTACCTGGGAAGCTTCGTTCAAGATGTACTGCCCCCTTCGAAGTATCTAAGATTCTAAGATCTAGAGCTATTGAAATCTAGAACCAGACATGTAAACTGTTCATTGTCAATGGACAGAGACTAAAGCCTTACGAAGGAGGAGACATTACAACAACATACTCCAACCATACTCTAAGTGATCCACCAAATCCTACGAACGATGTATAAGTTTCGGTCGTCAAGCTAACGACGTTAAACAAGCGCTGCATGGGAGGAAACCCATGGTTTTCTTATCTTATTTACTTTTATTTACTCTTATTTTATTTTATTTTATTTTCTTTATTATTCTGTCAGGACTAACGTTTGTTTTGTGATTTCAGGACCTTTTTCCTAACCCTGTGCAGGATGCAGAATCTCGATGACATGCACGTGGCCTTCAGAGATGACGCCCAGAGGGAGGGTTATTATGTCCACATGAGGCGCCCTATGGCACCTACACGGTATCTGGACTAGGATTGCATGGATGCTTTGGGGATTGAGCCAAGCGTCGGATTCTTATGCCACCAAATCCAATGGGACCAGTTCGACGACATGAACAACACTTACAGGAACTTGACTCTAGAGTTTATCAGCTCGTTTGATTATGACCCCTGGGCTGGACCTGATGGACATGCTATTTTCAGGTTGTTTGGGACTAATTATTCTTTCTATCACAAAGAGTTTGGTGATTTACTAGGTTTTCAGACTACCCCTGATGCTATTCCAGAGATGCTGATGGGATACTTTATGAGCAGAGAAGGGGAGAAGTTTTGGAGCGATATCTCAGGCGGAGAGAACCAGAATCCTTCCACTCAGCTATACCAGGTTAACCACAACCCTGCACTGAGGTACTTCCAGATTATCCTAACACACTCTTACATCGGTTTGCCAGATCCTGAGACTTTTCTTAGTGAGGAGGATATTTTCCTGCTATTTTATGCGACCCAGACACGCCCTGTTGCATGTGGAAACTTTATGCTGAAAGGCCTTTCCAGTGTCGCCAGATCATCCGCGGGCATTATTTGTGTCGGTAGGATTGTTACTCAGATCGCTATTGCATTAGGTTTGTCTCGCAATTTGTTACATCTCAGGAACTTCTACAGCTATACCACCATGGATGTCGACTTTTTCTTGGACAGAGGGTTGATGAGGAGAGCCTCTTTTGATCCCAACACGTTCAGATTACTGAGTGTTTGCTGAGAAATGAGGAAAATCTTTCAGAGGGATCTTCCTTGTGGTAATCACTTCCATCGAATAAAGAACTGGGTCCTTCTTGATGTTATCAATGAACTTCATTTTCTTGAGATTCTTGGCTTTGAGGGGTCTTCCAGCAACTTCTTCCAGATCATCAACTTGATGGGCTTCAATCAGATGTTCTACTAGTTTGTTTTCTGTTAGAATACCTAAGATTAGCCTTCCCAGAGGTATCCAATCTCTTTTTGTCTTTTCCTTTTCTCTAATTTCCTTGATGTTGTTCTTTAGATGATTGAATAGGCTATGAGCTATGTTAACTTTCTTGTTGGTTGAGATAAAGTAGAGAAGGTACTGTTGATCAATGTTGATGTAATCTGGATAACTTGTGGGTTTTCTGTGACTGATGCAACCCAAAATGATCTTGGCCCAGATTCTCCGATGATCTTTGATATCCTTGATTTTATTTGAATGTTGCCCAGAAGTAAAAATATCGCTAGATATTGTTGTTAGATAGATATTTGAACCGTTGGAGACACCAAAAATTATTTTTGGATGATGATGAATTTCTTTGAAGAGTTTCGAAATATAGAGATTTTTGTCTGATAGACCTTAAATCTTTGATACTCAGTTAATGAGGTTGATTCTGAAATCAGAGTTTGTGTTGTATGTGAATATCAGATTTTGATCAGAGGAGGAACTTGTGTTAAACATGATACACAATCAAATCATCAATATAGACTTTGTGAATATTACTTGTTGTAGAGTCAGAACTTCTATCATATGTGAAGAACTTCTTGCTTTATATCAGAACTTCATGCACATTAACATAAATAATTTTAAGTAGCATATTTTGTTTTTTTAAAAATAAAGTAATGTTTTTTATCATCAAAACTAATTAGAGAGAGTAGAATCAATTCTTGTTCTAACAATACAGGCTTGCTACCACCAACATCATAACCATGTATCATCTTTACTATAAAACTTCATCTATTTCAAACAAGGAAATTAGTTAGTATTCAAAACAAAACCAACAAAAGTTGAAACAAAACCCTAAGAAGTGGGGTTGTAACCTAAATGGGACTATAACCTAAGTTGAAACAACATGAACCAAACGAGATAATGGGAACTATCTATCAAGATGATTGAAGTAGAAGAATACCTTATTTACCATAACTACACAAACAATATGTACATTACACTTGAATCATCACCATGTTCATATAGTTTTTGAAGCAATAAAAAATAAATATAAATAGGAAGAAGCTTAAACAAAAGCTTTATACTTCTTATATTTATTTTCATTGTTTCTAAAACTAGACAAAGTTTGCTGCCTAAGATGGAAGAAGAAGAAGAATAATAAATAAAAACTTGCAACAAAATATATAATGAGGAATATCTTAATGGGAAATATGTAAATACATTAATGGAAGAAGAAGAATACCTTAATGTATTAAGCGCAAGAGAAAAAATGGGTGCTAGGGTTTCGCTGTGAATGAAACGACGACAATGATTATTGCAAAAAACCGTAATGATACTTATATTTTTATTATAAATATATAAAAACAGTTAAATATAAGAACCATAGAAATACCCCTTTTATAAGGTACAAGTTCGATTCCTGGCAACAATTTTTTTATCAATTTTACATAATATATCACAACGGTTAAATATAAAAACCGTAGTGATACCCCTTTTATATGGTACAAGGTTCGATTCCTGACAATGTGTTTTTTAATCAATTTTACATAATATATCGCAACAATTTTAATAAAAAATAGTTGTAATATTATAATATTTTCTCTTCTCGGAATAGAGAAATGCTCATCCCAACTATAATAATGATTTATGATTTTCTCTATCTTTCAAAAGATATTGTTCGAGAATATCAACCATTAAAATTTATCATCATTGCAAGCACCTAAATATCTGACTTTTCATCTTCAACCTCATCTACAAATAGACGGTTTTACATTTCTTAATTATACATTTTTCGTAAAAATGAGTCAAAAAAATGACAATGCTAACACAAACATCACAAACGAGGCTACAAATGAACAACATCATCGGAAAGATGAGGAAGGACCACCATTTGGATTTTTGGTTTTTAGTGATACGACCTTAAGAACGAGGAAGGCCAAGAAGAGAAGAAGAAGAAGCCGAAGAAGAAGACAAAGAAGCAGATGAGAATTTTTTTATAATTCTGATGAGGGAAGTGAGGAGAGAGTCCTCATGCCAAACCTAGTGCCCAAGTTAACTCCATACCCAAGCCTCGTGCCAAACCTAGCTTTTGTATAAGCTCATTTACTCCAAACCTCAGGACTGGAACCATTTTCACTTTTTCATCTCATTTTTCATCTCAATTCTCTCAACGTTTCTCTCCATTTTCCAAATTCACCAAAGCTTCTTCATCATAAGTTCTTAAAGTATTGAATTGAAACTTGAAGAAATTGAAGCTAAACCTTCATCCAAGTATTGATTCCATGGTTTATTGAAGATTAATCGGAGTAATTGCTTTTGTTTGGGGCTGATTCTTCATTTTGGAAGTTCTTTTGTGGTTGTTCATCAAGATCTTCATCAATTGCATTTATTTTGCATTCTCGCGGATCGAAGCTAGGAATCTCCAGTATTCTCTTCGTTTGTGCATCAATCAACCCGCAACAATCACCAAATCAAGCCTCCGCTTTGTAGGTTGGTGAATCTGACTCACTTTCTCGATTTAACTTATTTCTCTTCATCTCGCCATGCGGCATTCTTTGTTTTTCATTTTTGTGATTATTGATGCTTCAATTGATTAATCACTAGAAACTAGATTTATGATGTGTATGTGGTTTTACTAGGAGCTAAAATGTGGCTTTTAGGAGTAGAATTCTTGCTCATTGGATATGGTAGGTATTAGGACCTTTTAGAAAAAAATTGCTAGCTAAAAAGTGCTTTTCACAACTGTTTTCTTAGGTTCTATTCAGTGTTAACCGATTAATGCTAGGGGTTAACCGGTTAACACGTGTTTTGCATTTCTATTTGTGGTTGTTTGGGGACCGTTAATCAGTTAACCCATAGCGTTAACCGGTTAATGCTGTTCAGATTTTGAAAAATGGTTTGTTTCATTGCATGATTGGGTTTCATTGCTTCTTTAATCTTTTTGGATTGTTAGATCATGATTTTAAATAATTTTTAGGACCACTTTAGGTGCATGATTCTGAAGTTTTGAGTTCTTTCGACACGCATATTTGTTAACTTTCATGTTTTGTGCCTAATGGTGAAATTGTGCATGAAGTGATTTGTGAATGTTGTTGCTATTTTCAAACATCCTTCTTTACATGCCAATAATTGTGTCAAGCTCTGTTTTGCTTCACTTCCATGGTACACATGTGTTAAAATCGCTTGAGTGCATAATGATATGTTGTGTTTTTGCTTGAAAATGTATGATCGCACATGTATGTTCATTCTTTCATCCTTGCTTGCTTGGTTACACTTTCATGTTGATAACAATTCTGATTTTGTATCAAAGGCATGCTTACTTTGTTGATCCTTGGTGATACATGTTCACACTTCATGCTTATTTGCTTATTTGCTTAAATCTTGAAAACGCATACTTGTTGCTTTTTGTTGCTTTTTTGTTTTTGTTAATAAACAAATCTTGAAAGTGTTTACATGTACATAACCATGCCTATTCCATTCATTTTGAATTCCCTTGTCATTGTTATGTGATATTTGTTCACTATTCTTCATTCATTTTGGTGCATTTTGGAAAATGATCAAATCTGTCTTGCTTTTCGTAGCTGCATTTTGAAGAAGGAGTTGTTAAATGCATGTTGTTTGTTGAGTTTTCACCCTTTTTACACCTATTTTCAAGCTATTTTCATTATGTATTGCATTTCCTAGCTATTTGAGCTATAGGAGATGTAGTAGCTGCTGGATTTTGGCTTTGCCTAGTTTTTAGTACCCTTAGACTTAGGAATGTGTCTAGTTAGGTCCTAGTTGCTTTAGGAATTGTTTGGTATTTGTTTACCTCATTATATTTAATCACATGAAATACCAATCTTTATTTTGTAGGGAGTTTGAGGCAAGTTCTCTATTCACCTTACTCTTTCCTCATTACTTTATGCTTTAATTCGCATTTGCCTTTACATTTTATGTTTGTGATTGTATAGGTTTTTCCCCCCTTTTAGAATCAACTTAGCTTCCTTAGGATGTAATTTTCATTCTAATTCTATTTTCTTTCCTTCTCTCTTTAGGATTTGAAAGCTACACTAATCATAGGACATCCCATGCAATAAACAACTTAAGGTTGGTCTTAGTTCCCCTTAGTCTTGTCCTTTCTCGATTTGAGTCTCTCTTTCTCATCTCATAAAGAAAAATAATAAAACACCTAATAAAGGTTGAATGTTCTCATATGATAGGAGACTTTTTGTGGGTTACTTATACACGTTCTGTTTCAGGGAGAGGTGTAAGACATCTACCATGATGAACAAGTCTTAGTATGAGACTGTTTCACAAACAATAAACTCAAAACACTCCTCTAAAAGACAATTAACAAAAAATAAACGTATTTTCCTGCGGGATTTATCTTCTCACCTCATTCACTCTCAATGCAAACTTGCGAGGACTCGTCTCATTTGCAAGACGGTAAATGCACTCGTTTAAGTCGAGACTGCAACACTTGAGCATAGACTTAACCAGTTCCAGCTCATAAAAAACACAAATAAATAGTTCCTGCCTTAGTTAGGCGAACTACGTCGACTCTGATCCTTATTTTCCCGATGAGGTACGTAGGCAGCGGGGTAGGTCCCATTCGAGCACACTCTTTATTTTCCCTACATTTTCCCTTTTCGATCTCTTCTCCAGTTCCATTTCTCATTTCAGTTCCAGTTCCAGTTAGAAATTCTTTCGTTCAACAACATCTTATTTCTTACCCTTTGAAACAGACTAACAAGCGTGGATCCCGTCGGGTACGGTTGGCGGTCTGGGTGCTAATACCTTCCCAGGTCGTAACCAACTCCCAAACTCAGATATTTTGTTTGCGTGACCTTATCCTTGCCTTTTCTCTTAGGTTTGTGAAACATTACCTTTCCCAGTCATTCGGGAAAAAAATGCCTGGCTGGCGACTCTAGCTTTTCTGCGCCACTTTCGCGTTTGTACTAGGATGAAAATCCCGAGAGCGACAACTGGCGACTCTGCTGGGGATCGAACCCGGAATCTCTGGATTCCCCTTTGAGAGTCAATCCCAGCGCCTTTTTATTTCTGTTTATTTGGGTGTTTATATGTGAGGTATTGTGTGTTTATTTACTATTTTCATTTACATTTTTTACTTTACAACATTTATTTACCGCTTTTAGTATTTATTTTCCATGCATCATATATATTGGAATGTGCTAGTTTGGATTTTTTTTGTGGGTTGGGAGTTACTGTGAGATAAGCCAAACACTCGGCTTGAGTGCACCATAGGGTTAGCATGGACATACATTGTAATTCCATGGTATCTCACCATGATGAGTGGCGATGTGTTCTACACCCAGATTGCGACTGTCTTGGAACTATTATGTGTGGGGATTACTCCACTTCAGGGTACGACCTTGATAGTTATGTGCATCTAGTGACCGATCTTCGAGGTCCTTAGTGGAAATAAACCTCTCGAGTGATGACAGTGGAAGACCACATTTGTTGTAAAACCCACTTGCATCCGAGGGCCCACTTGGAACTCGCATAGGATGGCCTGGTTCTCTCATAGGAATCTAGTTAAAGGAAATTGTTCGTATGACAATAGTAATGTATCCCAAAGGCTGAATGTACTGTTGTTTCTCTATTTAGTTCTTGAAGTTGGGAACTTATAAGGGATGCTTATTTCCTTGGACTCATTTGAGACATCCCTGAGTAGTACATAAAGCCAAACCGATTCCCTGATTTGGTCATGAGCCATTTCTCGGAAATGGTGAACTTATTATTGTTATTTTGATTTGTGAGTCCATGATGTTGACTCAAGTAGCACACCCGTGAGATGGGAGGCGTTTATAGTTTTACATGAACCTTAAAACTTCCAACATACCCACTTTACCAATATTGTTCAATGTTGTGATCTGTTTCTATGGTTCTTGGTTCTGAGATCCGAGATTTTTGTCCATAGAAATTGTTATTATGATTGCTATTGTGACCCTACACAGACACTTGATTATTCGATCTGCATAACACAGACACGTCACTAATCACATGCATTTCCTTGCATAAGCATCATAACATCATTAATCATTTGTGTTCCTTTTCATTCTCATGGTTCATACTACTCCCGTTTCCAAGTCATACTCATGCTTCAGAAATGGAAGACGTCCGAAATAAGAATGTGTACTATACGTTCTTTGATACCAAAGTGGATCTGATCAACCAGATGGTGTCTCTTATTACCCCGGGTCATCTGGGATACTTCAAGGAGAAATATGGTGATATTTTGGATCTAGTGGTTAATCTGGATAGTTTTCAGAAGAGTGTCATTCATACCCTGTTGTAGTACTACGATCCGCGACTCAGATGTTTCACTTTTTCTGACTTTCAGTTAGGCCCTCTGCTTGAAGAGTATTCTGAGATTTTAGGAGTGCTACTCAAAGATCAGATTCCCTTCAACTCAGAGATGACTAGACCAACTCATCTTGACATTGTCAAAGCTCTTTATTTGAGCTCATCAAAGGTATCTAATAATCTGACTTCTACCAAAGCTGGGGTACTTGGCTTTCCTCTGGAGTTTCTAGTTAGAAGGGCTGGAGAACTTGTTGTGGTTAATCGGTTGGACTCAGTTTATGCTATTCTAGCCTTATCCATTTATGGGATCGTCCTGTTTGCTTATTTGGATAAATTTGTGGACATGAATGCCATCCATTTATTCGTGCTGAAGAATCTGGTACCCACTCTCCTGGGTGATCTATATTATTCAGTGCATTACAAGAACGAGAAGAAGCGGGGTGGTCTAGTTAGATGTTGTGCTCCTCTATTCTATAGATGGTTTATGAGGTACCTACCCATTACTAAAGCTTTCACTGATCCCAGGGTAATATGGGCCCAGAAACCAAGCATGTTGTCTGCCAAGGACGTCAGGTGGTTTACTTTGAAGTTAAAAGGGAAGGATCTCAACTCCATCTGTGGAGGTTATCCCAATGTTCCACTCTTAGGAGTAGCTGGGGGCATCAATTACAAGCCCATCCTCCTGAGAAGACAATTGGGATATGCACTCAAGACTATTCCCAAAGAATCAGAGATAGTTCAGACCTTATATTTCTCTATGAAGGATAGTCTTCCCTAAGTTAGAGAAGCCTCAAGTGCTTGGAAACTTATCAAAAGGAAGTGTATAGAGCGCTTGGGCAAGAAAAACAATCATATGTCCCACCAGTTTAAAACTTGGATAAGGGAGAAAGCTCAAGTGTCCCTAATCCCCTTCTCTACACCAGTTCCACCTCCTGCTATTGTACCATTGGAGGATTACCAGAAGTTGGAGGCTTTGGTCCAACAGCTTAGAGTTGAAAATCAAGAGGCTGACAATTCTTGCCAAAAGCTGATGATTCAGAACAAAAAGATAGAGGAAAGAGCTCATCAAGTTGAAGAGATAGTCAGGCTCAAGCAACAAGACTTCGAAGAACGAGAACTCAACTTCAAGAAGAGAATATTGGATGAAACCTACAAGGTGAGTCAGCGTCAGAAGGATAATAAAGACTTAGACGAAGCTAACGAAGATGTGACCCTCTGGAAAGAGAAGTGGGAGGACCATCTGAGAAAGCAGAAAGAGATAGAGATTGGGTATAAGCTGAAGATCAAAAATATTCAGGAGTTCCTGGCTGAACAGGAAGAGCTACTTCAAAAATCCCATGATCAACAAAGAGACTACCTTCAGAAGATGGAAAAGAGTCAACAAGCATCTGAAGACATCCATAATGAGGTAGAAGAGCTGAAGCTTCAGGCCGATGTCAAGAAAGTCAAGACTGAGTTGAGCCCTAGCAAAAAAAGGAAAGAGTTATTCCTACAACAGATCAACGAACTACATGCTTCCTTCGATCTACGATATCTTCTTATTCAGAAGCTCGTCTAGGATCCGAATCATCCAAACATAGCCCAACTGTTCCAGGATGTCAAGTGTCTTAGATGGAGGCTGCAAGACATGGAGCTTCCTACGGTTTAGTCTCGGACTTTGTACTTGGATTACCCATAGGCTTGTTGTGGGATTCCTCTTTACTTTACTTTTCTATTCTCTTAATGTATTAATTGGCACCCTTCGGGGACGTTGTTATCTTCATATCTCAGTTTATGATATGTTTGATTTGGTTTGAATCTCTGGTTGTTATCTCTTGCACTAACATGGCGTACTAAGCACCAATTCACCTCGACTATCATCTTATCTTAACGTCATGCAGGGTCTTCTTTTCTAAAATATGAAAAGGCTATCTGAATTCTCAAATATCGGAACGAGAATGTAAAAAAACCTTAAGAATGAAAAGAACACAACATTGCATGCATTCATGTCATTTGCATTTTTTTTCTTTTGCAGGTTATCCAGATTTCTTAACTTATCTGTTTATTCAGGAAAGATTGTGAGAGTCGCGAAGACTCGTCTCATTCGACACGATATACCTCTGCACCGGTACGCTACTCGCCGTAATCAAAGGCACATCATTGATACAATACAAACCAAGTTGAATGAACTTCGCACCAAGATGGGGGAGGTCATGACAATGATGCATGGTATAGCTCTGGGGAAGCAAGAGATGAGGGTTGCTATGCATAGGCCTAACCCCCCGCAAACAAACCCTTCGGTGATCACCTTGAATGCTCAGGGAAATCCGATCAACAAGAACAGTGGGGATGGACCTACAACTCCAGAGGGTGGTGGCCCAATTCCTATTCATGTGGAAGACCTTCGGGAAGATCAAATCACCCTGGTCAATGAAGATATGGGATTTGGTATTGGAGCTAATAATCAAGATTCCAAATAATGGCTGAGAAGGTGAGGGCTATGGAATACAGAGATACTCTCGACATCGATGTTTCTGACATGGGCCTGGTTTCAGGGGTGGTCGTCCCTCCAAGGTTAAGACCTCTAGGTTTCGACAAATACAACGGCAATTCTTGCCCTAAGACTCACTTGCAAGCCTTTTTCCGCAAGATCGCTGCATATACCAAAGACGAGAAGCTTTGGATGTACTATTTCTAGGACAACCTGTCTGGGGGCTAACTGGATTGGTACATGAAATTGGAGAAGAATTATGTTCGCAATTGGAAGGAGATTGGGGAGGCTTTCCTTAAGCAGTACCAATATAACATCGACATGGCTCCCAGTCGGACTCAACTGCAAAGCCTGTCACAAAAGAACTCTGAAAGTTTCATGGACTATGCGTAGAGGTGGCGCGAGGTCGCATCCATAGTTCAACTACCGTTGCTGGAATGGGAAATGGTTGACCCGTTCATGGATACCCTCCCTGGGAATTTTATCAAAAGACTGGCAGGCTGCTCATCCAGAGGCTTTTTTGACATCATTCTAACGGGTGAAAGAATCAAAAGTTGGATGAAACAAGGAAAGATTTAGAGCAGCAGAGCGTCGACCTCCGGGGTCAAGAAGCCTTTTGTGAAGAGAAGGGAATGAGAAGTCGGGGCCATATATACTCAAAAGAAGAGCAGGAATCAGATTGCTTATCATCAGGCAGCTCCTGTCACTATTTCCGCTCCTGCTAATCAGCAACAACAACATCGTCATCAGAACTACCAGCACCAGAGGGCTCCCCGTCAAACATATCCACCCAGACCAAACAATAGGCATTTTGAGACCCCTCCGATGTCGTACTCCCAGTTATTGCAAAACCTTCTCCAACTTCAAATGATCCAGTTGAGAACCCTGCAGCCTCCAAAGTCAGGTCAGCTCCCAGTGGGTTATGATGCTAATGCCGGTTGCAAGTTTCATTCTGGGGTTCCTGGCCATAGCACTGAGAATTGTCAAGCTCTCAAACATGTCATTTAGGATTTGATAGACTCCAAGGCAATCAACTTTGCTTTAACCCCGAATGTACTATAGAACCCCATGACTAATCATGGAAGGACTGTAGGAGCTGTCAATAGTGGTGAATGTTTGAACCTGATATCTGATGTCAATGCCCTGAATACCTCATTGTTGGCTGTAAAGGCTTGCCTGGCTAAGAAAAACACATTTTCTGGTTGTGAAAAATAGTGTTCAGACTGTGTTAATTCTAACGATGGTTGTGACCGATTGAGACCGGGGATACAAAAGATGATGGACTAAGGAAGTATACAGTTTGACAGGATTGTGACAGAGGACGAAGTATCAACAATTACGATTTACTATAATCCATCACAAGTTCCTGCACCAGCAAAGGTGGCACCGATAACCATTACTACTTCTGGACTAATTTTGTACCAGAGTGATAAAGCTATCCCGTGGAATTATGGAGGAGAAGTTTACTACAATGGTCAGAAACAAAACATGGCCACATCTAGTACATCTCCGCACCAAGTTGAGAATTTTGAGGTCGGAGGATTCACTAGGAGTGGAAGACTATTTGCACCAGAGACATTGAGAAACAATGTGTTACCACCAAAAGACAATGCAAAGGCTCAAGCCAGGGCCAGGGTCAAGAAGCCCATGACAAGTGATGCTCATACATCAACTCTAGAGCCTGATATCACCTTTGACAAGGAGACAGAAGAATTTCTAAGAATAATCAAGAAAAGTGATTACAAAATTGTTGATCACTTACATCAAACTCCCTCTAAGATTTAAATCTTATTCCTTTTTGATGTGTTCAGACTCAAACTTGAAAGCTCTATTGAAGATCTTGAACAATGCATACATGCTGTAAGACATATCCGTAAATCAGCTAGAGACGATGGTGTCAAGGGTGAATGCCAGCCATAGGTTAGGATTTACGGATATGGACCTGACAACTGAGGGATGCAACCACAATCACGCTCTACACATTTCTATGGAATGTAAAGGAGTTGTGCTCTCTCATGTACTTGTCGACATGTGGTCATCCTTGAACGTACTTCCTAAGAAAGCATTTATTAAAATGGATTATGATGGGTTTGTGCTTAGGCTAAGTGATTTGGTGTCCGAGAAATAATCGGCTCGAAAAGGTCAGTATTTGGAGAGGTGGAATTGCCGATCAAGGTGGGACCACAGGTTTTCAATACAACTTTCTATGTTATGGATATCCAACCAGCATAAAACTGTTTGTTAGGGCGACCCTGGATACACGCAGCAGGGGTAGTGTCTTCTACCCTTCCCCAAAAGCTTAAATTTGTGTGGGAAGGACAAATTGTGACAATGTGTGGGGAAGAAGATATATTCATTAACCACTTGGCCTCGTTCAAGTACGTAGAGATGTATGGAGAGATTGTTGAAACTCATTTCCAAGCCTTCGAGCCCATCAGGACTGTAGGTACATCATCGTCAGCTGCCTTATCAGATGATACGAAGAAAGGAGCGTCCATAACCTCCTACAAGAAAGCCCTAAAAGTTGTGGAATCATGTGCAAATGATGGCTGGGGAAAAATGATTGAGGTCCCAGAGAAGAAGGATATGTTCGGGTTTGGCTACCAACCTGGTCAGTCAACACCAGGGCAAAGTGCTAGAGGTCAGAAAGGCTCAATTACCTTCACCAGTGTGGGATGGTTTGATCGCGGTAATGTCTATGCAGTGCAGGAAGAAACAGTTGATAGTGATTGTGAACTGGACGAGTGGATAAGGCCCTGTGTCCCAGGGATGCAACTCAACAATTGGTCGGCCGAAGCACTCATCTCCGTCACTCAACCAGAAGAGTAATAGTTTTATGTTTCTATTCTCTTGTATGCAAGATCTTTTCCTTTCCCGGGGCATAGCAGCTTATTGTAAGGGTTTATTATTCATGATGCAATATCATAATCATTAATAAAGTGGGTGTTTTTGCATTCATTCATGTTGTTCCTTGTCTTTAATTTTTACTTCTTGTTTAAAAAATATATAAATGGCAATGTTTTTCCATGTCCTCCTCCATTTCTAAAATCTAGCATGAATCATCATTCATGCAGATGCTCCTCATCGGGTATCGTCGATGACAGCCTTATTATGGCTCAGTATGACTTCAACAATCTTATTTACCTAGCTGACGAGGAAGGTGAAGAAAATTGTGAACTACCCGAAGAACTAGCCAGATTTCTCAAGTAAGAGGAGAAGATGATTCAGCCACACGAGGAAGCCATTGAGGTGATAAACCTGGGTACTGAGGAAGACAAGAAAGAGGTCAAAATCGGGGCTGCGTTGAAAGAATCTGTCAAGATCCCCTTGATCTCCATGCTCCGAGAATATGTCGACGTCTTCGCCTGGTCTTACAAGGACATGCCAGGGTTGGATACCGATATTGTAGTACACAAGCTTCCACTCAGAGAAGACTGCCTACCGGTGAAACAAAAACTGAGAAGAACTAGAATCAAGGAAGAGGTTCAAAAGCAGTTTGATGATGTATTCTTGGCCGTGACAAGTTATCCTCCATGGGTTGCGAACATCACTCCAGTCCCTAAAAAGGATGGTAAGGTCATAATGTGTGTGGATTATCGGGACCTGAATCGGGCAATACCTAAAGTTGACTTTTCGTCCACATATTGACGTGCTAGTTGGCAACACTGCCCAATTCTCTGTGTTTTCCTTCATGGATGGATTCTCGGGCTACAATCAAATCAAAATGTCGCCGGATGACATGGAGAAGACTACATTCATCACCCCATGGTGTACTTTCTATTACAAATAAATGTCATTTAGTTTGAAAAATGTTGGGGCAACATACCAATGGACAATGGTGACTCTATTCTAGGACATGATTCATCACGAGATCGAGGTGTACGTCGATGAAATGATTGCGAGGTCACAAAAAGAAGAAGAACATTTAGTCAACCTAGCCAAGATGTTTGACAAGCTTCGGATGTTCAGTTTAAGATTGAACCCAAACAAATGCACATTCGGGGTACGTTCCGGAAAGTTGTTGGGCTTTATTGTCAGTGAAAGGGGAATTGAGGTTGACCATGTGAAGGTGAAAGCAATTTAGGAGATTCCTGAATCAAGAACTGAGAAGGAAGTACGTGTTTTCGTAGGGAGGTTGAACTACATTGCATGGTTCATATCTCACCTAACAGCCATGTGTGAACCTATCTTCAAACTTCTGAGGAAGAATCAGGCCATCAAATTGAATGATGAATGCCAACAAAAGTTTGACCGAATCAAGGAGTATTTGCAAGAATATCCAATTCTCATGCCTCCAGTGCCAGGGATACCTTTAATCATGTACCTCACAGTGCTCAAGGGATCAATGGGCTGCATACTGGGTCAGTAGGATGAGTCTGGTCGAAAAGAGCATGCAATCTATTACCTTAGCAAAAATTTTACCGACTGTGAGACACGCTACTCATTGCTTGAGAAAACTTGTTGCGCTTTGGCATGGGCTGCTCACCGACAAAGAAAGTACATGCTGACTCATACAACCCTATTGATTTCCAAGATGGACCCTCAAGAGTATCTCAGTGGCAAATGATTCTGACAGAATATGATATCCAATACACTTCACAAAAATCCATCAAGGGAAGTGTATGGTCATATTATCTGGCCCAACATCCAATTGAGGATTACCAACAAATGAGGTTTGAATTCCCGGATGAGGACATCATGTTCCTCATGTCGAATGACTGTGAAGAACCACTCCTGGAGGAGGGGCCATACCCTGAATCCAAATGCAGTCTGATGTTTGACACGGTCGTTAACATGAACGGTAGTGGGGTTGGTCCTATCGTTATCTCTCCAGAAGGGATCCATATGCCTTTCACTTCCCGGTTGACATTCGAATGCACTAACAATGAAGCAGAGTATGAAGCCTGCATAATGGGGATCGAGGAAGCAATTGGTTTGAGAATCAAGATCCTTGAGATCTTTAGTGATTCAGCTTTGGTTATCAACCAAGTTAACGGTAAATGGTTGGTTCATCAACCTCATCTGACTCCTTACAGGGACTATACCAGGAGGTTGTTAACTTTCTTCACTAAAGTCATGTTGCACTACATATCACGAGACGAGAATCAATTTGCTGATGCTCTGGAAACTTTGTCTTCCATGATCAAGGTTCATCAAGTGAACTATGTGCCTAGAATCGATGTGCCTCGTCTCAAAAGGCCGACATATGTATTTGCAGGTGACAGTGTCGACGATAAAAAATCTTGGTATTACGATATCAAGCAATTTCTAAAGTCTCAGGAGTACCCGATGTAAGCACCCCAAATTTTCCCTCACTAAGTTCACACCATTGACTTGTGATTTTTCATATTTGGCATTAGTTTAAACATATCATCTCATATTGCATTTTTGTTTCATCTGCATAGTTCAAGTTCATTTGCATCTAGGGTTTGTGATCTGAGCAATCCAAGGATCCATATGAGCCACTCCAAAGGTCTCCAATCATACCAAGAGGGTCCATGTATGTTCAGTAATCATTTAATATCCCTCAAAGATCAAGGAAGTCAAATAATCACAAGAACTTGGAAAGCATGGAAGCTGAGCAAGGGTTTAACTACACAGATGAACTGAAATTAGGGTTTTGCTTTCAGAGGCCATAACTCCAATTTTTTTGGTCATTCTTGTTTCTACGGGTCTCAATATGTTATAAGGATCATGTGTACCAATTTTGATGAAGAAATTCATTGTGGAAGTCATCTGTTCATTAGGTAACTTCTTGAGCAAGTCAGAGCAAAATCAGGGCATCTGAGGCCCCCAATCATGGAACCAAAGTGGATTTTGCATCAAATTGAAGTTATATGATCTTTATTTGATCATTGAAGTGCTTGGAAGTTCACAAAATTGAAGAAAAGTGAGCTAATCCAAAAGTTGCCAAAAATGGAAATGACTTGTAATGTAAACTTTTCATTTTGGGAAAGTATTTCAATCTCCTCTTTCTCAACCAAAAATGCTTCAAATGAAAAATTGTTGGTCATGAAAGTTGTAGATTGGATCATTACCTTTTCAAAAAGTACAAGAACAAGTTCTAATTCATTATGGAACTCAAGATATGGCTTGTCAAAGTTGGCAAATATCACATAATTTTCAAAGAATGCACAAAAGGGGATTTTTTGCAAAACCACTTGCCAAGCTACTTTGTGACTTCAAACACACTTCTATGTATCATAACATCATAGTACATTACCTAAAACTCATAATTTCCCAAAGAATCTCAAGATTTCATGCCTTGCCCATGAAGAAATCCAAAAGGGGCCAAAACTTCATAGAATTGCAAAAGGGCACATAAATTTGTTTCCACTTGCTAAATTGCCTCAAAACCAGTTCTATGGACCTCCTTGATCTCAGCTGCACCAAGACAAGCCAAAAACTACATCTTCACCATTGCCCATACCTCAAGTACACAAGTTGGTGACTTTTTGCAACTTGCCCATACCAATCAGCTGCAACCACCACCCACTCTCTGGCCTATCACAGCTTGTTATGTGGACCAAATGCAGATCATAACTTTAAACACCCCAAATTTGCCCTCACTCATTCACACCATGGCTTGTGACTCTTTTTCATTTGCATAAGTTCAATCATAGCATCTCATATTGCATATTTTATTCACTGCATTGATTCAAAGCCATCTGTATCTAAGGTTTGTGATCTGAGCCATCCCTGAGCCATTTGAGCCACTCCAAATGTCTTTAATCACCTCAAGAGGGTCCATGTATGTTCAAGCATCATATTATATCCTCACAAGGTCAAGGAAGTCAAAGAATCACAAGAACTGGGAAAGGCATGGAAGCAGAGTCAGGTTTAACTACACAGATGACCTAAAATTAGGGTTTTGGTTTCAGAGGCCATAACTCCAAATTTTTTGGTCATTCTTGTTTCTATTGGTCTCTATAAGTTATGAGGATCATGCATATCAATTTTCATGAAGAAATTCAATGGGGAAGGCATCTGATCACAAGGTGACTTCTTGAGCAAGTCAGCGCAAAATCAAGGCATCTGAGGCCCCCATTCTCCATCTGAGGCCCCCAATGACCCTTTTTGGGAAAGTGACTTATAATGTAAACTTGCCATTTTGGGAAAGTTTTTCAACCTCCTCTTTTTTATTCAAAAATGCTTCAAATGAGAAAACTTTGGTCATGAAAGTTTTAGATTGGATCATTCCCTTTTCAAAAAGTACAAGAACTCATTCTAATTCATTTTGGATCAAAAGTTATGGCTTGCCAAAGTTGGGAAAATCATGAAATTTCACTTATGCACCAAAGGAGGAAAGTTGCAAAACTTCATGCCAAGGCCAATTGTGACTTCAAATCAACTTCTAAGCATTACACAAACATAAGCCATGACCTAAAATTCAGAATGCACCAAAGAATTGCTCATTTTCATGCCTTGATCATTAAGAAACTTCAAAAAGGCCAAACTTAGTGAAATTTGCAAAACCTCCCACAACTTCTCACAAACTTGCTAATTGGCCTCAAACTCATTTCCATGGTCATCCTTGAATAAAGCTGCAGCAGACATGCCTTTGCCCTAGCCCTGAAACAGCCCATACCTCAAAGGACACATAGACTTGACTTTTTGCAAAAGGGACCATGCCAATCACACTGTGCCACGACCAACCCTCTGCCCTATCACAGTTTGATAAGTGGACAAAATGAGACTAAAAACACACAAGAGGCAAGCCTGAATACACAACATCACCATAGTTCATAAAAACTCTCCTCTTGGCATTTTCCTTCGAATCTCAACACAAAAACATCAAACCTCAAAACCAACTTCACCATTCATTCAGAAAAGCTTCATAGAGCATAAACCACCCTTCAGCTTGCCTTGAAAGTCCTTGAAATAGAAATACGATTTTTCACTCCCTTTGGACAAAACTTCATCAATCTCACAAACCAGCCACAATACACTCCAACTAAGCCTCAAAGCTTTCTCAGGAAGATCATTGGAGCCATTTTGAAGCAAGGAAGCAGTCAGAAAGCTCCTGGATTGAAAGCTCCATCTCAGGTAGCCATGCGAATCATTTTTTCCAGAAGCTCTATTTTAAGTTATTAAATGGTTAAGCTTGTTCCCCTGAATGCAATGAACTTTGAATTTTTGAAAATGATGAAGAAATGAGGATGTATGGTCTGCCTGAAACTTTGCCCGTGAAAATGGTTTTGTTTGTTTCTCTTGATTCATGGAAAATAAATAGATTTTGTTGTTGGATTCCTGTTTAGAATGTTTAGTTGAGTGAATCTTGATATTTTGATGCGTTTTAGTGAGGTTTTGAGAGAGATGGGATGAAGGTCTCGCCGGAGAAGACGACCGGAAGTCTTCTCCGGCCACCTGAGGGTCATTAACCCTAATCTGAGTAATTAGCCAACTTTGAATGTAGGCCTTTGGATCCCTCTTCCCGCGCGCTGTGCACGACCCAGATCTTTCATTTTAGCCCTAATCCACGTCATTAAGTTAATTAATTAGGGTTTAGTTTTAATTTAGTCAGTTTGAATTACAGCCTTAGGATCTGGCGCCAGTCAATTCCCTCCAAATCCATTTGAATGTGAGCCTCAGGATTTGCATACTTTTCCATTTATTTAGTTTTATTTCATTTTATTTATATTTAAGTTCCACGAATTTTTAAAAATAGCAAAACTTATTAAAAAATTCTGAAATTGTTTGTCAAACCTTTTATTAATTTTCAGAACCCAAAAATATTTATATTTATATTTTTTGCATTAAAAATTATTTTTAAATCATTTAAATGTTTATTTTTAATTAGTTAATGGAAATTAATTAAATACAAATACATTTAGGTATTTAAAAATCACCAAAAAATTCACATTGCATTTTACAACAATTAGAAACATTATCAAACTCTCAAAACAAATTTCTTTTTAGTTCTTGACCTATTTTGACAATTTTCATTGGAATTAAAGTTGTTTAAAGGCAATATTTTGATCCTAACTTGAAAAAATTCATTCTGCCTAACCATGAAGAGTTTGATAATGGTTCTTCTTGCTTTGAATCCTGCATAGCATGTAGTTTTTAGGGTAAAATCGGTTTGAATTTATCTTTCATTTTCAATTTGATGTGAATTTTTCCTTTTGAGGTACCTTAAAACCCTAGTTGACTTAGGAAAATCATAACTTCCATTAGGTTTAGATTTAGGTCTCCTCCTTTGGGCAGTGAACTTGTGTAGGGTTAGGATTCCTTTGATCCCATTTTCAATTTTTTATCTTGTCATTTGCTTCTGATTTTGAATTTTGCATTACATATTGTATGTAAACCCTAATTCTTGCCTTTCCTTTGCATCCATCTCTCATATGTTTGCATTCAAGAACTTGTCATGACATTTTGTGCATCCACATGATTCATAGGACATCTTAGGACATATTAGAATCATGTTTGTTCATTGCAACATTCATTTGACATGTCATACTTCCATTGCATTTCATAAACTTTCATGAACTTTCATGGCTCAAAGCATGCTCCATATACCTCAATTCTCTTGTATGCTCACATATATGCATCTTGTATGACTTTGCACCATCTTTTGACATCATTTGCATCATGTGTATGTTTCTGACTTTGGCCTTTGCCCATCCATATGCATTGTTTCATCTCATTTCTTCCCTTATGCATCTTGTACTAACTTTTCATGTTAATGGTAAGTTTGTTTGGGAGGTGGATTTGCCTTCACCTCCTACCTCTTCTCACCTTATCATTTCACATCCTTGCTGCATTTTTACTTGTCTTTGAGTGAGCTTGCTCACTTGTGCCTCTTTTCCCTCTTTTCTCTTCTCATCTCATCCCTTTTCTATCTTGTTCCTCCTTGGTGGCCTTTGAAGATCTCTTTCTTTTGCAGGCCTCATTAACCCTAGGAACAACCAAGCATGATAACAATTAGGGTTTGATTAGTCCCCCATCTAGTTTACCTTTGTGTCATCTTTGAGTCTTCTCTTCTCATCTCATAATCAAGGACTAAACCCTAAAGGTTTTAAGGCTTTGTAATTAAGCTTGTGCCTGCATCCTTCTATTATGATGGAGTGTATAACTTTGATCTTAAGTGTTAAACCCTTAATTGTTTAAATCCTTTAATCAATCCACTTAATAATCACTAAGACATCAAGCTTGTAACTTGGGCCTTGCATTAGGGTTCTAATTCTTCCTTAATTGGTTAAGAAGGACTAACCCTAGTGTTAATGGACAAGTCCTCCTCAAGTTGTCTTACAAACCATAAAATTCACTTCTTAATCTTACCATTAACAAAAATCCACTTTAATAAAGACTTTGTTTTGTCATGAGGTTAATCCCTAATCATGGATTAAGTTGAGGAGCCTTCCTCAGCTTAAATGTTCTCATCTATTATCCTTCTATTAGGATGGTGTAATGAGTCCATTAAATCCTTTATTATGGCTTAAACTCATTACTTAACACCAAACAAAAACAACAAAAACAACAAAAACAACAAAAACAACAAAAACATCTAAATAAATGCAAGTAGGATAATGATCTTAATCCTACATCATGGTGATGAAATGTGAGGTGCTTACTTCACACTTAAGGTATTCTCATTACCCCTAATCAGAGGGAGGATGTGATGAGTTTACTAAACCTTGGTTTAGGCCTAAGCTCATTAATTTATGACAAACCTCAAAAAGCAATAAAAGGTTGAAAACACAAAAACAAACAATAATTGTCTCCTCCGGGATTATTTTCTCACCTCATTCACTCACAAACGAGAACTTGCTTCTTCCGTCTAATGCAAGACAGTTTGCACCTGAGCCAGACAGGTCATACACTTGAGCATAGACAAGTAAGCAGTTCACAAGTCAATTTATCTTTCAGTCTCTTTGAGTCGAACTACGGTGTTCTGACTTCCTCATTGCACGAGAGGATACGTAGGCATAACTTAACAGTTATCGAACAAAAGTCTCTTTATATTCCCCCTTTTCCAGCATTATTCCTTAAGCCTCATATTCTTGAGCATTTCACTTTTGTTCTTACACTGACACTTCTCTTATACACTTCACACTTCTTTTACACTGACACTTGCATCCTTTTCCAGCTTTGATACACAGATTGCACTGACACTACCCCTTTAAAACACAAATCTTTCAAGCGTGGATCCCGTCGAGTACGACGGATAATCTGGGTGCTAATACCTTCCCAGGTTGTAACCAACCCCCTTTCTCAGTTTCTATGGTTCGCGACAGTCTTATCCATATCTTTCTAGGTTTATGCAGCATTACCTTTCCTTCGGGATAAAAATGCCTAGCTGGCGACTCTATTCATTCCCTCTCCTTTCGCCGACCGTTCGCGTCTGTACCCCTTCTGACCAGGTGTCATTTGGTGGGAGCGACAGCTTGGCGACTCTGCTGGGGAACCTTATATTGTAACCAGGTCTTCTGGTTCTTTTTGTGGGTTCCTCCTAGCGCTTGTTTGATTTGTGTTTACTGGGGTGTTATGTGCTATGTGTGTTTATTTATTTTGCTTTATTTATTGCTTTATGTACAGCCTTATGTATTGCCTTCCTTTACAGTTTTTCATATTTCATACTGACATTATCATTGCTGGATCTGGTTTTCTGTTCTGGTGGGTGGGGTTTCATTGTGAGTTTAAAGGTCCTATACCAGGGACCTGAGTGACACCTAGGCTAGAGTGATTCATGTTCTTTCCCATTCCATTTCGGTCTGGTGCGGGAATATGAAACACGGTTCAGATGTGGGTTTCTTCTTGAGAACTCTGTGCTACAGATTTCCTGTAGTGCTAGGGCTATCTGGGAAGCCTGCTAAGTCTGGATGACCTTTATTATGACCTTCAGAAACTGAGGTGAATTAGAGGATGATTTTTTATGGTTATTGTAAACACTGTACCTCCGGGTTAAAAGTGTTTACACTTCTCATAACTGATCCAAGTCTGAGGATCTTTGTTTTAGAACACTACCTGTGAGGGGGTTGGGTTGTTTGCAGGTTTGCAGGTACCCTTGGCCACATCATACCCTGTTACTTGTTTTGATTAAGAGTACCTCATTTTGGACAGTTCTTGTGATTTAACCCTGGACATGTGACTTTTTATTTAAGTCCCCCACCTTGGTTACTGGATTTATGAACCTCCAGCTGGACTTCTTGAACACACATGGGCCTATATCAAGACAGATAATCAGATCCAGCTTGATCACAAACCCTTGCATATCATTTGCATACATCATCATCTGCATCATTTAACATTTTCTTATTATTTTTTTCAGGGTATCCACATTATATCTGGTTTGGTTTTGACCCCTTCTTCTGCATAGACCTATGTTTCATCAGTTATCTGCTTCATCTGTCTTCATCATCACCAGCACTAGCCTATCAGTGGCTCATCTCCAGTATCAGTCTTGATCCTCATCAGCACTTATATTCAGCCCTTCATCAGCACTCATGACTACTCCCAGGAAAAGCAATATATCTTACCATTTCTTTGAGCCTATGTTGACTGGTATCAGGCAGGTCCAGTCACTTATCACCCCTGACCACATCCCTTTGTTCAGAGAGCATTATGGAGGTATCCTGGATATGGTTATGGACCTTGACCCTTCTCAGAGGAGCATGATCCACACATGCTTGCAGTTTTATGACCCTCCTTTGAGATGTTTCACCTTCCCAGACTTTCAGTTAGGGCCTCTGCTGGAAGAATTTTTATCATTGATTGGGGTACCTGTCAGGGGTGGAGTCCCCTTCAACCCTGAGATGCCAGCTCCCAGCAATGGAGAAGTAGCAAAAGCACTGTACCTGGAGCCTACTTTGATTGAGCAAAATATGACAACAAAGGCTGGGATCCCTGGTTTGCACTTAGACTTCTTGATTTCTCAGGCCATCCTGAAGGCCTCCTTGGGAGAATGGAGGGCAGTCTGTGCACTGTTAGCCCTCAACATATATGGGGTTATACTGTTTGCAGATGAGCCCAAATTTGTCAGCAAGAATGCTATTCATCTTTTCCTTCTGAAGAACCCAGTACCTACATTGCTGGGATATTTCTATTACTCCATCCACCAGAGGAATGTGAAACAAAGGGGGAAGTTGGTGAGATGTTGTGCTCATTTGTTTCACACCTGGCTGCTCAGACACCTTCCCAAATCAGATGCCTTCCTGAATCCCCACCAACAGAAGAATTGGGCCAAGAGGCTCATTGATTTGACTTCAGATGATATCAGATGGTGCACCCAGAGCACCAAAGGCAAAGACATTATCACCAGCTATGGACAATACCCAAATGTACCTCTGATAGGAGTGAAGGGTTGCATCAACTACAATCCTTTGTTGTTTAAGAGACAACTGGGCTATGCTTTGGTCCACCCTCCTAGAGTGCAAGATTTATCTGAGACCCTGTATTGTGAAGTGAAACCTAATTCAGCTGTTGTCAGGCAGGCATTTTGGGCTTGGGACAACATCCAGACAAAAGGGATGGCTATTCTTGGAAGGTGCAATAATATTGCTTCAGCTCAGTACTATGACTGGTCCCATGCTAGAGCTCAGATTACTGGAATGCCTTTCACCATTGAGGACATACCTGGACCCTCTACAGTACAGCCAGCAGCAACTGTCAACCTGGAAGAATTTGAGAAACTGAAGGAAAGGAATGAGAATCTGTCTCAAGCTTTGAAGAAGACCCTTTGGGAAAGGAGTGATGGTCGTATGGACATTGAGAGGTTGGAAAAACTTAGGGTGGAGCATCTGGCCAAGATTGAGAAAACAGAGGACTACATCAGAAAAGAAAGAGTTGGGGAACAAATATTGAAGAATGCCTGTAAAGAGGCCAAGATTCAGAAGGCTAGGACTGAGCTCTATCTACAAGAAAGTCAGGCTAGGTGGGTCAGGATCACTAAAGCCCAGACACAAGAAGATTAGAGAACTCAGGACAAGATTGAACAGTTAGAGGCCAATGAAAAGAAGCAGCAGGAAGCTTTGCTGGCAGCCCAGAAGGAGATTTCAAAGTTGAAGCTTAGGGTTGGGTTGAAGAGATCAAAGGATCAGGACAGGCACAAGAATCTGACCACTGCCATTGCCACCAGGAACCTCCTCGTTAGGACAATTACAGAGCATCCAGCTGGTCCAGTGACTGAGGCACTTCTGAAGGAGGTCAAGGAGGATGAGTTTGGACTAGATGTCTGACTTTTTGTTTGTTGTTGTTTTCATTTGATGTACTTTTTCTTTTTGATGTATTCTGACCCTCCATGGGCATGTATTGTAAAACAGACTATGTATTGTTCAGTATTTGCAATATATTAGTTTGCTTTCATTGGGTTTCTTTTCTCAACAATATCAAGCATCTTCCTCGAGGTCTGGAAAGGTCAAAACCAAGAACCAAGCCGGATACCTTGGAAAATAAATAAGCATACTGCATTGCATACTAACCTTGTTTTTGTTTTGTAGGTTTCATTACTATTTGTTTCTAACTCTGTTATCATCTCAGGAAACATTGCTCATTGCCGGGTGTTCCCTGTCAACCGTACGCACCGGTATCCTACTCGCAACAACCTTCCTGGTATCCAAATGGAGCAAGTACAGCAGGACCTGACTGAGGTCAGAACCCAGATGGCTAATGAAAGAGTGGAGATGAGAAACCAAATGACCCAATTCATGGCTGTGATGACTGGCTTGGCCCAGAGCCAAGAAAGGTTAAGGACATTGGTAGAAAGACAAACTCCCGAGGAACCTCATCCTGGAACTGGAGGAACTAGTAATAATGAGCGGGGTCAGCCTCATGTTAATCCACCAGTATTTGGACCTCATTTAGATCCGGAAGTCAACATCCCGGGAAATGTGCAAGGAAATACTGCTGGGGGGAGAATCTTGCAAGAGGATCCCCAAGAAGAGCAATTTACTGTCATGGGAGCTGGAGACGAAGTCTATGATAGGAGGTTTGATGAAATTGCTGAGAAGTTGAGATCTTTGGAGTCTCAAAACTCCTTGGGTTTTGATATAATGGATATGAGGCTGTGGATGGGGTGATAATTCCCCACAAATTCAAACCCCCGTGCTTTGAGAAATACAATGGAACCTCTTGTCCACGAACTCACCTGCAGTCTTTTCTGGGGAGACTTAAAGCATATACCATGGATGAAAAGCTGTGGATGTTCTACTTTGAAGATAGTTTGACTGGGGCTTCAAGAGAGTGGTATTCACACCTGACCAGAGCTACCATCAGATGCTGGAAGGACTTAGCTGAAGCCTTCATCAGACAATATCAATACAATCTGGACATGGCTCCTAACAGGACCCTTCTGATGGGAATGTCTCAATCTTCCAGAGAAAGCTTTAGGGAATATGCCCAAAGGTGGAGACAACTTGCTGCTGCTGTCCAACCACCCATGTCAGAAAGTGAGATGTCTGACATGTTCATGAATACTTTGCAAGGAACATATATTGATAGACTGGCTGCCTTTTCTTCCACCAGCTTTGCTGATGTTGTCATAGTCGGTGAAAGGATTGAAAGCCTTTTAAAAATGGGCAAAATTTCTGATAATGGTGCAAGTTCATCCAGTAATACCAGGAAGCCTTTTGTGGGACCCAGAAGGACCAGTGAGACAAATTCCATTCATGCAAGCAGGGGCAGACCTCAGTATGTTCATAGATCAGTAGCAGCTGTCACCATTCCAGCTCCGATTCTTCAGCAATCAGCATATCAACAACAACAACAACCACATTATCAACAGTAAGTTCAGTACCCGCCACAGAGAACCTACAACAACAGCAATAGCAATCAACAACAACAACCCTTCCAACAAAGACCATCACAGGAAAACAGGGTGATTGACCCTATCCCTATGCCTTATGTTGCCTTATTACCACAACTCCTGAAACTTAACTTGGTTGAGTTAAGAACGTTGGCGCCACCAGATCCTCTCAACCTCCCAAAGAATTATGATGTCAACGCCAGGTGTGCTTTCCATTCCAATGCACCTGGCCACAATATTGAGAAGTGCATGGCCTTGCAAATGAAAGTCCAAGATCTGGTGGATTCTAAAGCCCTCAACTTTGCACCTCCTCCGAATGTCAACAGAAATCATATGCCTAATCATGGAGGGCCAAGGATTAATGCCATTGAGGAAGACAAACCATCTACCTTAATTACCAGTGTTGCACAAATTCGAACACCTTTGGTCAAAATTAAAGCTCAACTTCTAGAGTGCCAAGTGTTCCCCGGGTGTGAACTCGGTTGTGGGTATTGCAACATTGCAGTCAACGGGTGTGAAAGTTTGAGAAGCGGCATAGATGGTCTTATTAAGGATGGTATCCTTCATATTTCAACAACGGCACCTACAAACCCAACAATTCCTTTAACAACAATTCTCGATTCTTCTACAACAGCAGCAACAATCATTCCTACCGATTCATCAATATCATCAACAATGGCTCCATCCATCACTTCAACAAGTCAAATTTCAACAACCATTTCTTCTACAAACTCAACATCCATTTTATTAGCAGGATCTTCTACAACGCCAACAAAAATTAATGAAGATGTCTCAGCAGTTACAATCTATTATGACCCGTCAAATGTTCCTCCCAGCAGCAATTTCCAACAACAAATAGTGGCACCTCCTTCCAGATCACCAGTCACAATTTACTATGATCCGCACACCATTACAGTACCCTCCTCTGCAGCAGTCAGTCCAGTTACTATTACGGTACCTGGACCAGTTCCTTATGAAAGTAGTAATGCCATAGTTTGGCATTATGGCTCTGATCTCTACTGCAACGGGGAGAAAATCCCTTTGGATCCATCAAACTCTTCTCCACAAATTGATAATGTTGGGGGAGGCAGAGGCTTCACCAAAAGCGGATGCCTTTTTGCCTCACAAACACAGAGACCTAATGTTGAAGCAGAAGCTGCTGCCAAAGCAAAAGGAAAGACTGTGGTACCTGAAGAGCCAACTGTCAAAGAAACTCAGAGGACATCTTTTGAGCAAGATGTAGACGAGTTCATGAGAATCATAAAAAGAAGTGATTACAAGGTGGTGGATCAGCTTCACCAAACTCCCTCAAAAATCTCCATATTATCACTGTTGATGTGTTCTGAAGCTCACAGGAACGCATTATTGAAAGTCCTGCACGCAGCATACGTGCCAGAGGAGATTACTGTTAATCAGCTAGAAACCGTAGTGGCAAATGTCAACACCAGTCACGGACTGGGCTTTACCAACGCTGACTTAACAACAGAGGGACGCAACCATAATAAGGCTTTGCATATCACCTTGGAATGCAAGGGTGCTGTTCTATCTCATGTACTGGTGGACACTGGGTCATCACTCAATGTTCTACCAAAGAAAGCCTTAGTGAAGCTGGAGTATGATGGTTTGGCACTACGTCCAAGTAATTTGGTGGTGAGAGCATTTGATGGCTCTAAAAGATCAGTGCTCGAAGAGATTGATCTTCCTGTGATGATTGGCCCGCAGACCTTCAAAACTACCTTCTATGTGATGGACATTCAGCCGGCCTACAGCTGTCTGTTGGGTAGACCCTGGATCCACGCCGCTGGCGCTGTTACGTCTACCCTTCACCAGAAGTTGAAATTCGAGTGGGAAGGCCAGATCATCACCATCTGTGGGGAGGAAGACATCTTTGTTAGCCATCTGGCTACGTATAAGTACATAGAAATGGATGGGGAGATCCATAAAACTATGAGCCAAGGGTTCGAGGCCCTCAACATTAATGAAGCATCTGTTGTACTGGGAACTTCCATAACGTCATATCAGCAAGCCCGAAAGGTTGTTGAGGAAGGTACCGCCCAAGGCTGGGGCAAGCTGTTGCCCGTGGAAAAGAAAGAGGACCGATTTGGGTTGGGTTACAGACCAACTCAACAAGATCAATCAGAGGCTGCCAAAGAGCCCAATTTTGTCAGCAGGGGAATGCTCACCCCAGATGCTGTGAACAATTTGGAAGACGAGGAGGAAAGCGACCACAACCTGGAGAGCTGGATACGTCCAAGGATCCCGGGGAGCCAAGTCCTTAACTGGTCTTCCCAGGAAATTACAAGGGTTACTCCTGCAAAGTAATTATTATTTCCTGTATTTTAAAGCATGCATCCAGTCTTGCATCTTGCCCAAGATGTCCAGACTCATTTTGTAATCGGGCCATCTTGTATTTTGTGCAAAGATCAATTAATGAATATCAGGACATCTTTTACAAATGAGTCTTTTCTTTCCCGCTCACTGTTTTTCATTTTTCTTTTTGTACAAAAATAAAATGGCAATGTTTTTCAAAATAAAATAACTTCATTTTCACTTTTTCTAAATAAGATAAAACTGATCACTAAAATAAACCAATCTAAACCCTTGCAGAAAGTGCCCACCAGACTGCACCGACAACAACACTGCTATGACTTCGTATGACTTTGACAATCCAATCAATCAAGCTGATGAAGGGGTTGAAGAAGATTATGAGCTACCTGAAGAGCTGGCCAGGTTGTTGAGACGAGAGGAGAAGGTCATCACTCCTCATCAGGAGGAGATTGAAACGGTTAATCTTGGTACGGAAGAAGACGTGAAAGAAGTTAAGATCGGGGCCTGCCTGCAAGATTTAGTAAAAGAGCAACTGATTGACATGCTTCGGGAATACGTGGATGTTTTTGCTTGGTCTTATCAGGATATGCCAGGGTTGGACACTGATATTGTCATGCAGAAGCTACCTCTGAAAGAAGACTTCCCACCAGTAAAACAGAAGTTGCGCCGTACTCGCCCAGATATGGCAATGAAGATTAAAGAAGAGGTACAAAAGCAGTGGGACGCCGGTTTCCTTGCTGTGACTAGCTATCCGCCGTGGGTTGCTAATATTGTACCTGTGCCTAAGAAAGACGGTAAGGTGAGGATGTGTGTGGATTACCGGGATCTGAACAGAGCCAGCCCAAAAGATGACTTCCATTTACCTCACATTGATGTATTGGTTGATAATACGGCTCAGTTCTCGGTATTCTCCTTCATGGATGGATTTTCAGGATACAATCAGATCAAGATGTCACCTGAAGACATGGAGAAGACAACTTTCATCACACCCTGGGGCACATTCTGTTATAAGGTGATGCCATTCGGACTGAAGAATGCTGGTGCCACGTATCAACGGGCTATGGTAACATTATTCCATGACATGATCCACAAAGAAATTGAATGTTATGTGGATGACATGATTTCCAAGTCCCTCACAGAAGAAGATCACCTGGTGAATATGTTGAAACTATTTAAGCGTCTGAGGAAGTACCAACTGAAGTTAAACCCCAACAAGTGCACATTCGGGGTGCGATATGGTAAGCTGTTGGGATTCATTGTAAGTGAAAAAGGGATTGAAGTTGACCCTGACAAAGGCAAAGCCATCCAAGAAATGCCTGTACCGAAGACATAAAAAGAAGTTTGGGGGTTTCTAGGTAGATTGAACTACATTTCACGGTTCATATCTCACCTTACAGCGACCTGTGAGCCTTTGTTCAAGCTGTTAAGAAAAGAACAAACGGTCAGGTGGAATGAAGACTGCCAGAGGGCTTTTGAAAAAATCAAGGAATACTTGCAAGAACCTCTAATCCTTATGCCTCTAGTTGAAGGAAGATCTCTAATCATGTACTTGACAGTATTAGAAGAGTCAATGGGGTGTGTGTTGGGCCAGCATGACGAGTCTGTTCGAAAAGAGTATGCAATATACTACCTAAGCAAAACGTTTACCGACTGTGAACAACGTTATTCACTGCTCGAGAAAACTTGTTGTGCTTTAGCGTGGGCTGCTCGCCGACTAAGGAAGTATATGTTGACCCACACTACTTTATTGATCTCAAAGATGGATCCAGTTAAGTACATTTTTGAGAAGCCAGCACTTATCGGATGGGTTGCAAGATGGCAAATGATTCTCACAGAATACGACATTCAGTACACATCTCAAAAAGCCATCAAGGGCAGTGTGTTGTCTGATTATCTTGCTGAGCAACCCATTGATGATTACCAGTCCATGAGATTTGACTTCCCTAATGAAGACATCATGTTCGTAAAGGGAAAAGATCACGAAGAGCCTGTTCACACTGAAGGGCCTGACCCAGAAGAAGAATGGATTATGATGTTTGACGGGGCTGTTAATATGAATGGTCGTGGTGTTGGTGCAGTACTCATTACACCTAAGGGAGTTCACATGCCTTTCTCGGCAAAGCTCACCTTCAACTGCACTAACAACGAAGCCGAATATGAAGCTTGTATTATGGGTCTTGAGGAAGCCATTGACCTCAGGATCAAGACTTTGACTGTATTCGGAGATTCGGCTCTGGTAATCAATCAAATCAACGGCAAATGGTACTCCCACCAAGATCATCTGATACCTTACCGGGATTATACAAGGAGGTTATTGACTTTCTTCACAGCAGTCAAGCTTGAGTATATCCCTCGAGACGAGAATCAGTTTGCAGACGCTCTGGCTACCATTTCATCCATGATCAAAGTTCAAGCTGCAAACTTTGTGCCTCGGATTTCAGTATCCAGACTTGACAGACCAGCATACGTGTTCTCAGCAGATGTTGTCAGAGATGATAAGCCTTGGTTCCATGATATCAAATGCTTCTTGGAGGATCAAACATACCCATCGGGGGCATCTTCCAATGATAAGAAGACATTAAGAAGGCTAGCTGGTAGCTTCTTCCTGAATACTAACGGTTCCCTGTACAAGAGAAACTTTGATATGGTACTCCTCAGATGCGTTGATAGGACAGAAGCGGACTTGTTGATGCACGAGGTGCACGAAGGATCTTTTGGTACCCATGCAGGAGGACATGCCATGGCTAAAAAGTTGCTAAGATCAGGCTATTACTGGATCACAATGGATGCAGACTGTTGTGCCTATGCCAGAAAATGCCATAAATGCCAGATCTATGCGGATAAAGTGCATGTGCCTCCGAATCCTCTGAATGTGATGTCTTCACCCTGGCCCTTTGCTATGTGGGGCATTGATATGATTGGCAAGATTGAACCGACTGCTTCAAATGGCCACAGATTCATCCTGGTTGCCATTGACTATTTTACCAAGTGGGTTGAAGCAGCTTCCTATGCAAATGTTACAAGGCAGGTGGTAGCCCGATTTCTGAAGAGAGATATCATTTGTCGGTATGGAGTTCCCACGCGAATCATTACTGATAATGGTTCCAACTTGAACAACAAAATGATGGCCGTACTTTGCCGGGACTTCAAGATCCAACACCATAATTCTTCTCCTTACAAGCCAAAGATGAATGGCGTTGTTGAGGCAGCTAACAAGAATATCAAGAAAATTGTGCAGAAGATGGTAGTTACCTATAAAGACTGGCATGAAATGCTACCATTTGCCTTGCATGGGTACCGTACGTCAATCAGAACATCCACTGGGGCAACACCGTATCAGCTTGTGTACGGTATGGAAGCAGTCCTACCTGTTGAAGTTGAATTACCCTCCCTACAGGTACTGATGGATGTCAAATTAAACAAAGCAGAGTGGGTCCAATCTTGATACGAACAACTGAATCTGATTTAAGAGAAGAGATTGGATGTAATTTGTCATGGGCAGCTGTATCAGAAAAGAATGAAGAAAGCCTTCGATCAGAAAGTCAGACTCCGAGAGTACCAAGTAGGAGATCTTGTGCTGAAAAGACTCCTCCCTCCTCATACAGACCACAGGGGCAAGTGGACTCCAAATTATGATGGTCCGTTCATAGTAAAGAAGGTTTTCTCTGGTGGAGCACTGATGCTCAGTACTATGGATGGTGAAGACTTCCTGTCCCCTGTGAATTCAGATGCAGTTAAAAAATACTTCTCATAAAAAGACCCGCTGGACATAAAAACAGAATGTAAGTCCAGGCAAAAATAGGGCATCCCGGCGAGTCAAAAACAGAATAAAAGACTCGGGAAAAAATAAGGGAAAATATAATAGAAAAATGTACACCCGCTGAGTTGAAAAGCCGCATTGGACAACTCAGGCAAAAATGGGTATCCCGGTGGATTGAAAACCCGAAAGGGCGATCCACGCAAAATAAGGGAATAAGCGAACAACTGCATTCTGAATTTATTTGTATCACTTGCTACATGGTAAGCTTCGAAAGGTTCGAGCGTCGGTCAGAATCAGCCTCCTTCAAAAGCAAGATGAGAAGAACGTCAATGTCATACAAGTCATAGCAAGAGGGAAGCTCTTGGAAGCGTCATCGGCATTGCCAGCACCTTTTTGTTTCTCAATTTGTAACGATCTCCTCATTTGAGGGGATCCGTTTCTTTGATTGTATCTTTCCAATTCAGGGCACACGAATTAATAAAATCAGATTTTCAGTCATGTTTCTTCTCGTACATTTTATTTTTCGTTTGCAAAAATGTCCGATGTCCTTAAGATATTGATTGCATAAATACAGATGCTTCCCTTCTAAAAATACGTGCTTACAGGAAATATTACTTACTCCCGGGAGTGTCTAAACTCCTATGATGGAATCCAGTAAAGGATACCTCGGGGTACTTGTACGTTTCTTTGTTATAACAGGATTACAGGTATCCAAGGCGCAACATGGGGCATGAAAGCGTCTCCCCAGTAGGCTGTCAAATCATTGTTTCCTCAGCACACCCTCCAAACAGCACCAGAGATGCTTTCTCCCCATCAGAGTTGCCAGACATCACTTCTCCAACATTTCCTTCAAAGAGCAACACCTGAAGGTGTTCATATCCCCATCAGAGTTGCCAGGCATCACTTCTCCAACATTTCCTTCAAAGAGCAGCACCTGAAGGTGTTCATATCCCCAACTGAGTTGTCAAGTGACATCCTCGGCAGGATCCCCACAGAAATCTCTAGGAAGATCTTTCAGTGATCTTTCTTCTTCCCCAGCCGAGTGCTAGACAAGGAACCATCTCCCCGTAGAGTCTCAACTTCTATCCAGAAGAGCAATGCCTGAGGATCTCACAACAGAGTAATGAAAGCTCCCACAAACCCCAGCTGGATCCCTCATTACTGAGATAGGTCCATCAGTGATCTATTTCCCCATGCAGAATCAGATATGTCAGATCTACTAATGATCTCATCCCCAGCTGGGATATCCACTTCAAGCAGATCAGCCGGAGGTCTCCACAACAACGGGATCCGAATCCCGAATCGGTATCTTTGCATAATCATAGCATTCGCATCATATTTTCCCGACAGAGCGTAGCATTCCGTCTAATACGGAGCATTACGGCAAAAATAAAACATATTGCATAATCATAAGCCATGTTCTGAATCAAACACTTGTAAATACTAACAATACCGTCAGCAATATACCAAATACTCCCCAAATTCCCCGGCAGAAAATTAAAGCATTTCCTTTACACTCACAAATACAGATACATATATACACACTCCTTTTGGCACTCGTCCGTGTCATCGTTCCCCAGTAAAGTCGCCCGAGCATTCTTTACAAACAGACACTTATATTACAGATGCTTCTTGACACTCGTCTGTGTCATACCCCCCAGCAGAAAGCCAAAACATCCCCTTCGCACTCACAACACCTGTGTGCATATATCCATACACTTCCTTGACACACGTCCGTGTCGTGCTCTCCCCAGCAAGTTGAGCACTCGTCTGTGTCTCACTCATACTTTTTACTCATACTGATACTCGTCCGTATCTTGTATATACCACTTAAATCCCCTCAGAATCAACACTCGTCCGTGTTCTTTGTTAACCAGTTGATACTCGTCTGTATCATCATCTCTGAACATGCGTCAAGCGTTTGTTTCTATTGATACTCGTCTGTATCATAGTCTTAAGGATGCTCGTCCGCATCATTAATCTATACACCATGTCAAACACTTATGTATTCTTGAATTTAGACACTCGTTTGTGTCTACCCTTCCCCAGGAGAGTCCCCAGCAAACCCCATTGATCTATTTCCTTTCATCTGACATTCGTCCTATGTCATGATACCTTTCGGCAGCCGTACCCTGCTAGGTGATCGTCCTTCACCGTTTTGATGATCGTCCTTCATCACCCCAGTGGAGTCTCTATTCATTAGAACCCCTTCCTATCCGACATTCGTCCTATGTCGTGATATTTTCAGCAGCCATCCTCTGCTTGGTGATCGTCCTTCACCTCTTGATGATCGTCCTTCATCATTCTATCTGATGGTCGTCCCCATCATTGATCTTGTTATCCGGCATTCGTCCTATGTCGTAATACTTTCGGCAGCCGTCCCCTGCCAGGTGATCGTCCTTCACCTTAGATGACCGTCCCTCATCTTATCCCCAACAGAGCAGCCGTCCCCTGCTAGGTAATCGTCCTTCACCTTTGATGATTGTACCTCATCATTTATTTCATTCATGCCTTGAACTTGATGGCCGTCCCCATTATAATCTCTTATATCCCCAGCTTGTCGGTCGTCCCCGTCATTGCTTTATTTCCCGCATTTTCCCCAGCATGTCGGTCGTCCCCGTCATTGCTTTATCCCCAGCAGTCGTCCTCTGCTCGGCGTTCGTCCTCCATCGCCCGCACTTTATAATTATACTTTATTTTCTTTTGCAATCTATATCCCTTTTCTTCTTCATTCTGTGAGTGCAAATTTTGGACTGTCTTTGGTATTCAACCACAAGTTATCTTGTTTGTCTGTTAAGCCGTCGCTTACATCCTGCACTGCTAACTCATGCTTGAATAGGGGCAGCTGTAAACACCCCAAATTTGCCCTCACTCATTCACACCATGGCTTGTGACTCTTTTTCATTTGCATAAGTTCAATCATAGCATCTCATATTGCATTTTTTATTCACTGCATTGATTCAAAGCCATTTGCATCTAGGGTTTGTGATCTGAGCCATCCCTGAGCCATTTGAGCCACTCCAAAGGTCTTCAATCACCTCAAGAGGGTCCATGTATGTTCAAGCATCATATTATATCCTCACAAGGTCAAGGAAATCAAAGAATCACAAGAACTGGGAAAGGCATGGAAGCAGAGCCAGGTTTAACTGCACAAATGACCTAAAATTAGGGATTTGGTTTCAGAGGCCATAACTCCAAATTTTTTGGTCATTCTTGTTTGTATTGGTCTCTATATGTTATGAGAATCATGCATATCAATTTTCATGAAGAAATTCAATGGGGAAGGCATCTGATCACAAGGTGACTTCTTGAGCAAGTCAGTGCAAAATCAAGGCATCTGAGGCCCCCAATGACCCAACCAAAGGGAATTCTCCATCATTTTGAATGTGTATGATCTTTATTTGATCATAGGAGATGTTATAAGTTCACAAAATTGAATAATTTCAAGCCATTTGCAAAGTTGCCTTTTTGGGAAAGTGACTTATAATGTAAACTTGCCATTTTGGGAAAGTTTTTCAACCTCCTCTTTTTGATTAAAAAATGCTTCAAATGAGAAAACTTTGGTCATGAAAGTTGTAGATTGGATCATTCCCTTTTCAAAAAGTACAATAACTCAGTCTAATTCTTTTTGGATCAAAAGTTATGGCTTGCCAAAGTTGGGAAAATCATGAAATTTCACTTATGCACCAAAGGAGGAAAGTTGCAAAACTTCATGCCAAGGCCAATTGTGACTTCAAATCAACTTCTAAGCATTACACAAACATAAGCCATGACCTAAAATTCAGAATGCACCAAAGAATTGCTCATTTTCATGCCTTGATCATTAAGAAACTTCAAAAGGGCCAAACTTAGTGAAATTTGCAAAACCTCCCACAACTTCTCACAAACTTGCTAATTGGCCTCAAACTCATTTCCATGGTCATCCTTGAATCAAGCTGCAGCAGACAAGCCTTTGCCCTAGCCCTGAAACAGCCCATACCTCAAAGAACATATAGACTTGACTTTTTGCAAAAGGGACCATGCCAATCACACTGTGCCACCACTAACCCTCTGCCCTATCACAGTTTGATAAGTGGACAAAATGAGACTAAAAACACACAAGAGGCAAGCCTGAATACACAGCATCACCATAGTTCATAAAAACTCTCCTCTTGGCATTTTCCTTCGAATCTCAACACCCAAACATCAAACCTCAAAACCAACTTCACCATTCATTCAGAAAAGCTTCATAGAGCATAAACCACCCTTCAGCTTGCCTTGAAAGTCCTTGAAATAGAAATACGATTTTTCACTCCCTTTGGACAAAACTTCATCAATCTCACAAACCAGCCACAATACACTCCAACTAAGCCTCAAAGCTTTCTCAGGAAGATCATTGGAGCCATTTTGAAGCAAGGAAGCAGTCAGAAAGCTCCTGGATTGAAAGCTCCATCTCAGGTAGCCATGCGAATCATTTTTTCCAGAAGCTCTATTTTAAGTTAATAAATGGTTAAGCTTGTTCCTCTGAATGCAATGAACTTTGAATTTTTGAAAATGATGAAGAAATGAGGATGTATGGTCTGCCTGAAACTTTGCCTATGAAAATGGTTTTGTTTGTTTCTCTTGATTCATGGAAAATAAATAGATTTTGTTGTTGGATTCCTGTTTAGAATGTTTAGTTGAGTGAATCTGGAGATTTTGATGCGTTTTAGTGAGGTTTTGAGAGAGATGGGATAAAGGTCTAGCCGGAGAAGACGACCGGAAGTCTTCTCCGGCCACCTGAGGGTCATTAACCCTAATCTGAGTAATTAGCCAACTTTGAATGTAAGCCTTTGGATCCCTCTTCCCGCGCGCTGTGTACGGCCCAGATCTTTCATTTTAGCCCTAATTCACGTCATTAAGTTAATTAATTAGGGTTTAGTTTTAATTTAGTCAGTTTGAATTACAGCCTTAGGATCTGGCGCCAGTCAATTCCCTCCAAATCCATTTGAATGTGAGCCTCAAGATTTGCATACTTTTCCATTTATTTAGTTTTATTTCATTTTATTTATATTTAAGTTCCACAAATTTTTAAAAATAGCAAAACTTATTAAAAAATTCTGAAATTTTTTGTCAAACCTTTTATTAATTTTCAGAACCCAAAAATATATTTATTTTTATTTTTTGCATTAAAAATTATTTTTAAATCATTTAAATGTTTATTTTTAATTAGTTAATGGAAATTAATTAAATAAAAATACATTTAGGTATTTAAAAATCACCAAAAAATTCACATTGCATTTTACAACATTTAGAAACATTATCAAACTCTCAAAACAAATTTCTTTTTAGTTCTTGACCTATTTTGACAATTTTCATTAGAATTAAAGTTGTTTAAAGGCAATATTTTGATCCTAACTTGAAAAAATTCATTCTGCCTAACCATGAAGAGTTTGATAATGGTTCTTCTTGCATTGCATCCTTAATAGCATGTAGTTTTTAGGGTAAAATTGGTTTGAATTTATCTTGCATTTTCAATTTGATGTGCATTTTTCCTTTTGAGGTACCTTAAAACCCTAGTTGACTTAGGAAAATCATAACTTCCATTAGGTTTAGATTTAGGTCTCCTCCTTTGGGCAGTGAACTTGTGTAGGGTTAGGATTCCTTTGATCCCATTTTCAATTTTTTATCTTGTCATTTGCTTCTGATTTTGAATTTTGCATTGCATATTGTATGTAAACCCTAATTCTTGCCTTTCCTTTGCATCCATCTCTCATATGTTTGCATTCAAGAACTTGTCATGACATTTTGTACATCCACATGATTCATAGGACATATTAGAATCATGTTTGTTCATTGAAACATTCATTTGACATGTCATACTTCCATTGCATTTCATAAACTTTCATGGCTCAAAGCATGCTCCATATACCTCCACTCTCTTGTATGCTCACATATATGCATCTTGTATGACTTTGCACCATCTTTTGACATCATTTGCATCATGTGTATGTTTCTTACTTTGGCCTTTGCCCATCCATATGCATTGTTTCATCTCATTTCTTCCCTTATGCATCTTGTACTAACTTTTCAAGTTAATGGTAAGTTTGTTTGGGAGGTGGATTTTCCTTCACCTCCTACCTCTTCTCACCTTATCATTTCACATCCTTGCTGCATTTTTACTTGTTTTTGAGTGAGCTTGCTCACTTGTGCCTCTTTTCCCTCTTTTCTCTTCTCATCTCATCCCTTTTCTATCTTGTTCCTCCTTGGTGGCCTTTGAAGATCTCTTTCTTTTGCAAGCCTCATTAACCCTAGGAACAACCAAGGATGATAACAATTAGGGTTTGATTAGTCCCCCATATAGTTTACCTTTGTGTCATCTTTGAGTCTTCTCTTCTCATCTCATAATCAAGGACTAAACCCTAAAGGTTTTAAGGCTTTGTGATTAAGCTTGTGCCTGCATCCTTCTATTAGGATGGAGTGTATAACTTTGATCTTAAGTGTTAAACCCTTAATTTTTTAAATCCTTTAATCAATCCACCTAATAATCAATAAGACATCAAGCTTGTAACTTGGGCCTTGCATTAGGGTTCTAATTCTTCCTTAATTGGTTAAGAAGGACTAACCCTAGTGTTAATGGACAAGTCCTCCTCAAGTTGTCTTATAAACCATAAAATTCACTTCTTAATCTTACCATTAACTAAAATCCACTTTAATAAAGACTTTGTTTTGTCATGAGGTTAATCCCTAATCATGGATTAAGTTGAGGAGCCTTCCTCAACTTAAATGTTCTCATCTATTATCCTTCTATTAGGATGGTGCAATGAGTCCATTAAATCCTTGATTATGGCTTAAACTCATTACTTAACACTAAACAAAAACAACTAAAACATCTAAATAAATGCAAGTAGGATAATGATCTTAATCCTACATCATGGTGATTAAATGTGAGGTGCTTACTTCACACTTAAGGTATTCTCATTACCCCTAATCAGAGGGAGGATGTGATGAGTTTACTAAACCTTGGTTTAGGCCTAAGCTCATTAACTTATGAAAAACCTCAAAAAGCAATAAAAGGTTGAAAACACAAAAATAAACAATAATCGTCTCCTCCGGGATTATTTTCTCACCTCATTCACTCACAAACGAGAACTTGCTTCTTCCGTCTAATGCAAGACAGTTTGCACCTGAGCCAGACAGGTCATACACTTGAGCATAGACAAGTAAGCAGTTCACAAGTCAATTTATCTTTCAGTCTCTTTGAGTCGAACTACGGTGTTCTGACTTCCTCATTGCACGAGAGGATACGTAGGAATAACTTAACAGTTATCGAACAAAAGTCTCTGTATATTCCCCCTTTTCCAGTATTATTCCTTGTGCCTCATATTCTTGAGCATTTCACTTTTGTTCTTACACTGACACTTCTCTTGTACACTTCACACTTCTTTTACACTGACACTTGCATTCTTTTCCAGCTTTGATACATAGATTGCACTGACACTACCCCTTTAAAACACAAATCTTTCAAGCGTGGATCCCGTCGAGTACGACGGACAATCTGGGTGCTAATACCTTCCCAGGTTGTAACCAACCCCCTTTCTCAGTTTCTCTGGTTCGCGACCGTCTTATCCATATCTTTCTAGGTTTATGCAGCATTACCTTTCCTTCGGGATAAAAATGCCTAGCTGGCGACTCTATTCATTCCCTCTCCTTTCGCCGACCGTTCGCGTCTGTACCCCTTCTTACCAGGTGTCATTTGGTGGGAGCGACAATAACACACAACATTGCAAGCTGAAACCTCAGGATCCTCACGTTCCACAAAATCCCCTCATTTGCAAAATCCTTCGAAACTCTCTGAATAATCACTCAATCTTCAAACAAATTTCACCATTCATCTCAAAATCATCCACTGAACACAAAACAACCATTAAAACAGCCAAGAACACCCCATACACAAAACACGATTCTTGGCCAGTTGAAGTGCAATCATACAAACCAGCCAAAACAAACTCCTTCCAAGCCTCAAAGCTTCTTCAGAAAGATCATTGGAGTGAGTTTGCACAAGAGAGGTGACCAGAAAGCTCCAAACTGATGAAGCTCAAGCTCAGGTAACTTCTTCAATTTTTTTTCCAGAAGTACTATTTTAAGTGCATAGATTGTTCTTTATGCTTTGCTGATGTCCATGATATGTTTACTTTTTGAGAATGGTTGAGAAATAAGCTTGTTTTGCCATTTTTAAGTTTCTCTTCGAATCTTGTGATTTAGCCATTAGAAATTTGTTTTGAGAGTGGATTTGAGTTCAGGGAGATGAAAGGAGTTGATATGGAGATTTAGAGCTCCAGAAATGACCTAGGGTTGAAGTTTGGGGTTTGCTCAGGGAGGGTCTGGCCGGTGAAGATGACCGGAGGTCTTCTCCGGCCACCTGAAAGTAATTAACTTTCTAATTAGGGTTAGGGCAAGGTTTAAATGAGAGCCCTTGGATCTTAGTTTCCCGCGTGTGTTGAACGATCGAGATCATTTCATTAACTTTTAATCTGGATTGATTTATTAAATTATTAAGTTTAACTGGATTTGAATTATAGCCATTAGATTGTGCACCAGGTCAAACCAAATCTCCTCAGAATCAATCTAAACCATTGGATGCGCATACTTCTGTTTTATTTCAATTTTAATTCATTTTTTCTCATTTAAGTTGCATCATTTATTTAAAATAGTTAGAAAAAACCTAAAAATATTTTCCTTTTGCATTTTCACTTCAAATATTTTTCTCAACCAGAAAACTTTTTTTTATTTTTTGCATTAAAAAATCATTTTTAAAATATTTAAATGTTTATTTTAATTAATTAATGGAAATTAATTAATTAAAATATCATTTAGTTTTCTAAAAATTCCAAAAAAAAATCACATTGCATCTTAGGACATTTAGAAACATTGTCATGCCATTCATACAAATTTCTTTTTGGTTTTGAATCATCTTTGACATTTTTCTTGAATTTAGGGTTCATAAAATTCCTATTTTTGAACCCTAACTTCAAGAATTCTTTTCTACCTAACCATGAATGGTATGACATTGATTCTTTTTTCATTGATCTTCATATAGCATGTAGAATCTAACATATATTTGTCATAAATTTCTTTTGAATTTTTTATTTGATTTGCATTTTTCCCCTTTAGGTGCCTTAAAACCCTAGATAACTTAGAAAAATCATAACTTTCTTTAGGTTAAGAGTTAGGTCTTCTCCTTTGGGGTGTGATATAATATGGGGTTAGGGTTCCTTTGAATTCATTTTCAATTTTTTATCTTGTCATTTGCTTCTGTTTTTGACTTTTGCATCTCATGATGCATGAAAACCCTAATTTCTCATGTTCATTCACATACATCTTGCATATGCATTCATTCATGAACTTTCCATGAAATTTCATACATTCACATGACTTCTAAGAAATCATAGGACACATTAGAATAATACTTGATCATTTCTTCATCCATTTGCCATGATATGTATTCATTACATTCCATGAACATTCATGTGTTTTCATGCTTCTTACATGCTTCATTTGCATTCCCATCTCTTGTATGAACATTCATATCACTTAACATGCTTTCATATCATCTCATAGCATCATTTGCATCATGTTTATGCTTCTGGTTTTGGTTTGCATCCTTTCATACATTCCATTTTTATTTCATTCTTTCTTTTATGCTAACCATTTCAGGTGGTAAGTACTTTGAGAAGTTGAATTTGCCTTCACTTCTCATTTCTCTTCTCATCTCTCTTATGTATTCATTGCTGCATTTTGCTTTTGCTTTAGAGTGAGATTGCTCATTCATGTTTTTCCCTCACTTTCTTTCTTCAAGTAACTTATCTTCTTAAGTGAAGTAAGTTAGCTTGTTTTCTTCTGCATCTCCTCCTTTCATCTGCTTCTTCCTTAGTGGCCTTGAAGATCTCTTGCAAGCCTTACAAACCATAGGAAGATCCAATCATGATGATAATTAGGGTTTTGATTAGTTCCCCCTTTAGTTTTACCTTTGTGTCTTCTTTTGTGTATCTCTTCTCATCTCATAATCAGAGACTAAACCTTTAAGGTTTTAAGGCTTTGTGATTAAGGGTATGCCTGCATCCTTCTCTTAGGATGGAGTGTATAACTTTAATCCTAAGTGTTAAACCCTTAATGTGTTTAAATATCTTAATCAATCCATCTTAATAATCACTAAGACAATAACTTGTAACTTGGGCCTTGCATTAGGGTTCTAATTCTTCCTTTATTGGTTAAGAAGGACTACCCCTAGTGTTAATGGACAAGTCCCCCTCAAGTTGTCTTACAAATCATACAATTCACTTCTTAATCTTACCATTAACTAAAATCCACTTTAATAAAGGTTTGTTTGGTCATGAGGTTAATCCCTAATCATGGATTAAGTTTAGGTGTCTTCCTCAACTTAAGTGTTCTCATCTATTATCCTTCTATTAGGATGGTGTAATGGGTCCATTAAATCCTTGATTATGGCTTAAACTCATTACTTAACACTAAACAAAAACACAAAAAACATCTAAATAATCACAAGTAGGTTAATGATCTTAATCCTACATCATCATGGTAATTAAGTTTGAGGTGTTTATCTCATACTTAAGGTATTCTCATTATCCCTAATCAAAGGGAGGATATGATGAGTTTACTAACCCTTGGTTTAGGCTTAAGCTCATTAACTTATGACAAACACACAAAGCAATAAAAGATTGAAAACACAAAAACAAACAATAATCGTCTCCTCCGGGATTCTTTTCTCATCATCTTCACTCACAAAAGAGAACTCGCTTCTTCCGTCTAATGCAAGACAGTCAGCACCTGAGCCAAACAGGTCATACACTTGAGCATAGACAAGCAAGCAGTTCATCAGTCAATTTACCTTTCAGTCTCTTTGAGTCGAACTACAGTGTTCTGACTTCCTCATTGCACGAGAGGATATGTAGGCATAACTTAACTGTTATCGAACAAAAGTCTCTGTCTCTTCCCCCTCTTCCAGCATTATTTTTTTAAGCCTCATCCCTGAGCACTTCACTTCATTTTCTTGCACTGACACTTTTAAATTCTTTTCCAGCTTTTGCACACAGAAAGCACTGACACTATCCCCTTAAAGATAAACTTTCAAGCGTGGATCCCGTCTAGTACGACGGACAATCTGGGTGCTAATACCTTCCCAGGTTGTAACCAACCCCCTTTCTCAATTTCTCTGGTTCGCGACCGTCTTATCCATCTTTTCCTAGGATTATGCAACATTACCTTTCCTTCGGGATAAAAATGCCTAGCTGGAGACTCTTTTCATTTCATTTTCATTTCTCCTTTCACCGACCGTTCGCGTCTGTACCCTATCTGACCCGGTGTCTTTTAGTGGGAGTGACAACTTGGCGACTCTGCTGGGGAACCTTATATTGCAACCAGGGCTTCTGGTTCGTTTTGTGGGTACAACTTGGCGCTTGTTGTATTTGTGTTTACGGGGGTGTTATGTGCTACTTGTGCTTATTTATTTGCTTTATTTATTGCTTTCTGTATAGCTTTATTTATTGCTTTCATTTACAGTTTTTATACATCATATTGTCATTATCATTGTGCTGGATCTGGTTTTCCTTAGTGGGTGGGGTTTCATTGAATGATTAAGGTCCTATACCTGGTACCTGAGTGACACCTAGGCTAGAGTGGTTTCATATTCTTTCCCATTCCATTTCGGGCTGGTGCGGGAATATGAAACACGATTCAGATGTGGGTTTCTTCTTGAGAACTCTGTGCTACAGATTTCCTGTAGTGCTAGGGCTATCTGGGAAGCCTGCTAAGTCTGGATGACCTTTATATGACCTTCAAAATTTGGGGTGAATTAGAGGAGGATCTTTTATGGTTATTGTAAACACTGTACCTCCGGGTTAGAAGTGTTTACACTTCTCATAACTGATCCAAGTTTGAGGATCCTTGTTCGAGAACATTACATGTGAAGGGGTTGGGTTGTTTACAGGTTTGCATGAACCCTTAGCCACATCATACCCTGTTACTGTTTTGTTTTAAGAATGCATCACTTTGGACAGTTCTTGTGATTACCCCAGACTTGTGATTCTTTATTTGAGTCCCTCACCCGGTTACTGGATTTCTGAGCCTCCATCCGGACTTATGAACATACATGGACTTTTACCAAGGCAGAAAACAGATCCAGCTCTTGATCACAAACCCTTTTGCATATCATTTGCATACATCATTTTTGCATCATTTAACATTTTCTTATTTGTTTTACAGGGTATCCATCTTATCACCTTTGGTTTGGTTTTGACCCCTTCTACTACTCAGACTACTTCAGCTGTCTTCTCCAGCTCCTTCACCAGTTTTTCAGAGACCCATCTCCAGTTTTTGTCTTCATCAGAGACTCACCTCCAGCCATCCTCAGCTTCTCAGCTAGTGACCTTCATCAGCAGTTGTTCTCAGCTTCTTCATCAGTACCCATTATCAGTATGGATACTTCAAGAAAGAGCAACATATCTTACCACTTCTTTGAGCCTACCTTGACTGGCATCAGGCAGGTCCAGTCCCTCATTACACCTGACCATATCCCACTATTCAGAGAGCACTATGGGGGCATATTGGACATGGTCATGGATCTTGATGCATCTCAGAGGAGCATGATCCATACATGCTTGCCGTTCTATGATCCTCCACTCAGGTGTTTCACATTCCCTGATTTCCATATGGGACCACTACTAGAAGAGCTTTCCTTGTTTTTGGGAGTTCCTATCAGGAGAGGGATCCCTTTCAACCCAGAGGTGACTGCTCCCAAGAATGAAGAGATAGCCAGGGCATTGCATTTGGAGCCTTCCCTCCTTGAGAAGAACATGACAACCAAAGCCGGGGTTCCAGGCCTTCATCTGGACTTCTTGATCTCTCAGGCCACCCTGAAGGCTGCAATAGGAGAATGGAAGGTTGTCTGTGCACTTTTAGCTCTCAGTATATATGGGGTTATCTTGTTTGCAGATGAGCCCAAGTTTGTGAGTAAGAATGTCATCCACATGTTCTTGCTGAGGAACCCAGTGCCTACATTGCTAGGAGACTTCTACTACTCAGTCCATCAGAGGAATGAAAAGCAAAGGGGAAAACTGGTCAGATGGTGTGCTCCTCTGTACTACTCTTGGCTGCTCAGACACTTCCCAAAATCAGATGCCTTTTTAAACCCCCATCAGTAGAAGAATTGGGCTAAGAGGTTCATTGCCTTGACATCATATGACATTATTACCAACTGTGGGAAATACCCTAATGTGCCTCTGATAGGAGTGAAAGGTTGCATCAACTACAACCCTTTACTGTTTAAAAGACATTTAGGGTATGCTTTGGTTCATCCTCCCAAAGGACAAGATTTGGCTGAGACTCTTTACTATGAAATTCAACCTAACTCTGATGCTGTCAGACAAGCTACCTGGGCTTGGGACAACATCCGGACCAAAGGGACAACCATCCTTGGAAAGTGCAACAACATTGCTTCAGCCCAGTATTCTGATTGGTCCCGTACTAGAGCTCAGATCACTCAGATGCCTTTCACCTTGGAAGATACACCTGGACCTTCTACAGTAAGCCTGCAGCTACTATCAGCCTGGAAGAGTTTGAAAAGCTGAAAGAAAGGAACACTCAGCTAGCTGAAGCCCTGAAGAAGACTCTCTGGGAGAGAAATGACTGCAGTCTGGATAATGAGAGATTGGAAAGACTCAGGACTGAGCATCTGACCAAGATTGAAAAGACAGATGACTACATCAGGAAGGCAATAGTAGGGGAGTTGGTTCTGAAGAATGCCTGCATGGAGGAAAAGACTCAGAAGGCTAGGGCAGAGCATTATCTTGAGGAGAGCCAGGCTAGGTAGATCAGGATCACTGAAGCCCATGCACAAGAAGACCAGAGAACTCAGGCTAAGATGGAGCAGCTGGAGGCTAGTGAGAAGAAGCATCAGGAAGCTTTGTTGGCAGCTCAGAAGGAGATATCTAAATTGAAACTCCGAGCGGGGTTGAAGAGGTCAAAAGATCAGGATAAGCATAAGAAGTTAACCAGTGCCATTGCTACCAGGAACCTCCTCATCAGGACTATTACAGAGCACCCAACGGGTCCAGTGACTGAGGCCCTCCTGAAGGAAGTCAAGGAGGATGACTTTGGATTGGATGTCTGATCCTTTTGCTTGTATTTCTTTCTTTTGATGTACTTTTCTTTTGTTGTTGTATTTTGACCCACCACGGGCATGTATTGTAAACAAACTATGTATTTTCATCCTTTGTAATATATCAGTTTGTTTTATTTATTGGTGGGCTTTATCTCACAACATCATCAACATTTCCTCGAGGTCTGGAAAGGTCAAAACCAAAGAACCAAATCGGATACCCTTGGAAGACAAATAAGCATATTGCATTGCATACTAACATTTTCTTTGTTTTGTAGGTTTTTGTTTGTTATTGTTTCTCACTTTGTTGTGGTTTCGGGAAACATTGCTCGCAGAAGAGTGTTCCCTGTCAACAGAATACACCGGTACCCAACGAGAAACAACCTTCCGGGCATTCAGATGGATCAAGTACAGCAGGACTTGAATGAAGTAAGGACCCAAATGGCAAATGCAAGGGTTGATATGAGGAATCAAATGACCCAATTTATGGCTGTAATGACTGGCTTAGCTCAGAGCCAGGAAAGGCTAAGGGAGTTGGTGGAAAGAAAAACTCCTGATGAACACCATCCCGGTACAAGAGGTACCAGTAACAATGATCGTAGGCATCCTCGCATTGATCCACCAGAGTTTGGGCCTCATCTAAACCCAAATGTTAATGTTACAAGGAATACTCAAGGAAACACTGCTGGAGGCAGGATCTTGCAAGAGATTCGTCAAGAAGAGCAGTTCATAGTTATTGGAGTTGGGGATGAAGTTTATGACCGAAGGATGGATGAGATTGCTGAGAAACTGAGGTCTCTTGAATCCCATAATTCCCTAGGCTTTGATGTAATGGACATGGGGCTGGTGGATGTGGTGAGAATTCCTCACAAGTTCAAACCCTCGTGCTTTGAAAAATATAATGGTACCTCCTGCCCGCGTACTCATCTGCAGTCTTTCTTGGGGAGACTCAAAGCTTATACCATGGACGAGAAGTAATGGATGTTCTATTTTGAGGACAACCTGACTGGAGCATCAAGAGAATGGTATTCGCATCTGACCAGGGCCACTATAAGATGTTGGAAAGACTTGGCCGAAGCCTTCATCCGTCAATATCAGTACAATCTAGACATGGCTCCCAATAGAACCCTTCTAATGGGAATGTCTCAATCTTTGAGAGAAAGCTTCCGGGATTATGCTCAGAGGTGGAGACAGCTTGCTGCTGCTGTCCAGCCACCCATGTCTGAACGGGAAATGGTAGACATGTTTATGAATACCTTGTTGGGAACTTATATCGACCGACTTGCTACATTCTCCTCCACTAGCTTTGCTGATGTAGTCATAGTTGGGGAGAGAATAGAGAGTCTTCTGAAGATGGGCAAAATCTCTGACAACAGTGCAAGTTCCTCCAACAATACAAGAAAACCTTTTCCAGGACCCCGAAGGACGGGTGAAACAAATGATATTCATACAGGCAGGGGTAGACCCCAATACTCTCACAGATCAGTAGCATCCGTTACTATCCCGGCTCCAGCTCCACAACAACCACTTTTTCCTCAACAAAAGCAACAACAACAACACTATCAGCAACAACCGCACTTTCCGCAGCAAAGATCATACAACAATAACAACAACAACCAACAGCAGCACCCCTTTCAACAAAGGTCATCTCAAGCAAATAGGGTGAGTGACCCCATTCCTATGCCATATGCCACCTTACTGTCACAACTCCTGAAGCTCAACCTGGTTGAGTTAAGGACGTTGGCTCCACCAGATCCTCTCAACCTCCCGAAGAATTATGATGCCAATGCTAGGTGTGCCTTTCATTCCAACGCACCTGGTCACAATACTGAGAAGTGTAGAGCCTTGCAAATGAAGGTTCAGGATATGGTCGATTCCAAAGCTCTCAACTTCGCACCTCCTCCAAATGTTATCAGAAATACTGTGCCTAGTCATGGTGGGCCCAGGATTAATGCCATAGAGGAGGACCAACCATCTGCACTGGTTGATAGTATTGCACAGATTCGAACGCCGCTGGCAGAAGTCAAAGCTCAACTCTTAAGATGCCAGGTGTTCCCAGGTTGTGAGACCTACTGCGAATCTTGCAAGACTGCTATTAATGGTTGTGAGAGGCTAACGCTTGGCATATATAGCCTTATCAGAGATGGAATTTTGCAAATTACCACAACGGTGTCTACAACATCAACAACTCTTTCTCCAGCAACAATAGATCCTCCTACAACTGCAACAACCATTGTTCCCACTGATTCATCCACAACTCCAGCAATCACTCCATCCATTATTTCAACAAACCAAAGTTCAGCTACGCTTACTTCTACAACGTCAACACCCATCTTATCAACGGAATCGCCTACAACACCAACAAACGCTAACGAAGATGTCTCAACGGTCACAATCTATTATGAACCGGCAACTGTTCATCCCAATAACAATTTTCAACAACAAACTTCAACACCTACTGTCAGATCTCCAGTGACAATCTATTACGACCCGCATACCATCATATTTCCTTCCGCTATAGCAATCAGTCTAGTCACCATTACGGTACCTGGACCCGTTCCTTATGAAAGCAGTAATGCCATACCTTGGCACTACGGCTCTGATCTCTACTGCGACGGAAAGAAGACCACTCTAGATTCATCAACCTCTTCACCACAAGTTGACAATGTTGGGGGAGGCGGAGGCTTCACCAGAAGCGGACGCCTTTTTGCCTCACAAATACCGAGACCCAATGTTGGAGCAGAGGCTGTTTCTAAAGCAAAAGGGAAGATTGTGGTACTCGAAGAGCCAGCTGTTAAAGAAACTCTGAAGACATCTTTTGACCAATAGGTGGATGAGTTCATGAGAATAATCAAAAAGAGTGATTACAAATTGGTGGACCAGCTTCACCAGACGCCCTCCAAAATCTCTATCTTGTCATTGTTAATGTGTTCCGAAGCCCATAGAAATTCACTTTTGAGGGTCCTGTACGCAGCGTACGTGCCGGAAGAGATCACGGTTAATCAGCTGGAAACAGTGGTTGCAAATGGTAACACTAGTCATGGTCTGGGCTTCACAGATGCTGACTTAACGACGGAGGGACGCAATCATAACAAGGCTTTACACATCACCTTAGAGTGCAAAGGTGTTATTCTTTCTCATGTGCTGGTAGACACTGGGTCCTCGCTCAATGTCCTCCCAAAGAAAGCCTTGGTGAAGCTGGAATATGATGGTTTGGCATTGCGTCCAAGTAACTTGGTGGTAAGAGCGTTTGATGGCTCTAAGAGATCAGTGCTTGGAGAGATTGAATTACCCGTGGTGATTGGCCCACAAGTCTTTAAAACTACTTTCTTCGTGATGGACATTCAGCCGACCTACAGCTGTTTGTTGGGTAGACCCTGGATTCACAACGCTGGCGCTGTTACATCTACCCTTCACCAGAAATTAAAATATGAGTGGGAAGGCCAGATCATCACAATCTGTGGGGAGGAGGATATCTTCGTCAGTCATCTAGCTACTTATAAGTATATTGAGATGGACGAAGAAATTCATGAGACAATGAGCCAAATGTTTGAGGCCCTAAATGTTAATGAGGCTACTGGAGTTTTGGCTGCATCTCAGGAGGACAAGATGGGAACTTCAATCATCTCTTATCAGCAAGCCCGGAAGGTTATTGAGGAAGGTACTACTCAAGGCTGGGGCAAGCTGCTGCCAGTGGAAAAGAAGGAAGATAGATTCGGGTTGGGTTACAGACCAATCCGACAAGATAAATCAGAGGCCGCCAAGGTGCCCAAATTTGTCAGTGGGGGGATGCTTACCCCCGATGCTGTGAACAATCTGGAAGACGAGGAGGAAAGAGACCGTAACCTGGAGAACTGGATACATCCAAGGATCCCAGGGAACCAAGTGTCTAACTGGTCTTCCCAGGAAATTATAAGGGTTACTCCTGCAGAGTAATTATTATTTTTTGTCTTTTTAGCATGCATCAAGTCTTGCATCGTGCCCAAGGTGTCAGGACTAATTTTGTAATAGGGCCATATTGTACTTTGTGCAAATGATTAATCAATGAATATCAGGACATCGTTTGTAAACGAGTCTCTTTTTTCGCTCACTGTCTTTTTCATTTTTCACTTTTGTACAAAACAATTAAATGGCAATGTTTTCAAAATAAATAACTTCATTTTCACTTTTCTAAACAAGATTAAAACTGGTCACTAAAATGAACCAATCTCAACCATTGCAGAGATTATCCTCCAGATCGCACCGACAACAATGCTGCTATGACCTCGTATGACTTCGACAATCTGATTAATCAAGCCGATGAAGGGGTTGAAGAAGACTATGAGTTACCTGAAGAGTTAGCTAGGTTGTTAAGGCAAGAGGAGAAGGTGATCACTCCCCATCGGGAGGAGGTTGAAATAGTTAATCTTGGTACCGAAGAAGACTTGAAAGAAGTGAAGACCGGGGCCAGTCTGCAAGATTCAGTGAAGGAACAACTTATTGACATGCTTCGAGAGTACGTCGACGTTTTTTCTTAGTCCTATCAAGAAATGCCAGGTCTGGATACTAACATTGTTATACACAAGCTGCCTTTGAAGGAAGATTGTCCTCCAGTGAAGCAGAAGCTACGCCGTACTCATCCGGATATGGCCATGAAGATTAAAGAAGAAGTACAAAAATAGTGGGACGCTGGTTTCCTTTCTGTGACTAGTTACCCGTTGTGGGTTGCTAATATTGTACCAGTGCCTAAGAAGGATGGCAAAGTAAGGATCTGTGTGGATTAATAGGATCTGAATAGAGCTAGCCCAAAGGATGATTTCCCTTTACCTCACATTGATGTATTGGTCGACAACACAACTCAGTTCTCGGTATTCTCTTTCATGGATGGATTTTCAGGATATAATCAGATCAGGATGTCACCCGAAGACATGGAAAAGACAACCTTCATCACACCTTGGGGCACATTTTGTTACAAGGTAATTCCTTTTGGGTTGAAGAATGCTGGTGCTACTTATCAACGGGCTATGGTAACGTTATTTCATGACATGATCCACAAGGAAATTGAATGCTACGTGAATGACATGATTGCCAAGTCCCTCACTGAAGAAGACCATCTGGTAAATCTTTTGAAGTTGTTCAAGCGTCTGAGAAAGTACCAGTTGAAGCTAAACCCCAACAAAGGCACATTCGGGGTACGGTCCGGTAAGCTACTGGGATTCATCGTAAGTGAAAAAGGAATTGAAGTTGATCCTAACAAAGTCAAAGCCATTCAGGAAATGCCTGCACGAAGGACTGAAAAAGAGGTTCGGGGGTTCTTAGGCAGATTGAACTACATATCAAGGTTCATATCTCATCTTACTGCAACCTGTGAACCCCTGTTCAAATTATTAAGAAAAGAATAAACAGTAAGGTGGAATGAAGACTGCCAGAAGGCTTTTGACGAAATCAAGGAGTACTTATAAGAACCTCCAATTCTTATGCCTCCAGTTGAAGGAAGACCTCTAACAATGTACCTGAAAGTATTAGAAGGATCAATGGGGTGTGTGTTGGGCCAGCATGACGAGTCTGGTCGAAAAGAGTATGCATTATACTACCTAAGCAAAAAGTTTACCGACTGTGAACAACGTTATTCACTGCTCAAGAAAACTTGCTGTGCTTTAGCGTGGGCTGCTCGCCGACTAAGACAGTATATGTTGAGTCACACTACCTTGTTGATCTCAAAGATGGATCCAGTCAATTACATATTTGAGAAGCCATCACTTACCGAAAGGGTTACAAGAGTGCAAATGATTTTGACAGAATATGACATTCAGTATACATCTCAAAAATCCATCAAAGGCAATGTATTGTCTGACTATCTGGATGAGCAACCCATTGACGATTACCAACCAATGAGATTTGACTTCCCTGATGAAGACATCATGTTATTGAAAGCAAAAGATCATGAAGAGCCCGTTCACACTGAAGGGTCTGACCCAGAGGATGAATGGACAATGATGTTTGATGGGGCTGTTAATATGAATGGTCGGGGAGTTGGTGCAGTGCTCATTACACCTAATGGAGTTCACACACCTTTCTCGGCAAAACTCACCTTTGCATGCATTAAAAACGAAGCTAAATAAGAAGCCTGTATCATGTGTCTTGAGGAAGCCATTGACCTCAGGATCAAAACTTTAATTGTATTCGGGGATTCAGCTTTGGTAATCAATCAGACCAACTACAAATGGTACACTCACCAAGAGCATTTGATTCCATACCGTGACTATACGAGGAGATTATTGACTTTCTTCACAACAGTCAAACTTGAGTACATCCCTCGAGACGAAAATCAGTTTGCAGATGCTTTAGCTACCATTTCCTCTATGATCAAGGTTCAGACTGCAAATTATGTGCCTCGGATTTCGGTATCTAGACTTGACTGACCAGCATACGTATTCTCCGTGGACATTGCTAAAGATGACAAGCCTTGGTTCTATGTCATCAAATGCTTCTTAGAAGATCAGACATACCCCCCTGGGGCATCATCCAATGATAAGAAGACATTGAGAAGACTAGCTGGTAGTTTCTTCCTGAATGCTGATGGTTCCTTGTACAAGCAAAACTTTGATATGGTTCTGCTCATATGTGTTGATTAGGATGAAGTAGACTTGCTGATGCATGAGGTGCATGAAGGATATTTCGGTACCCATGTTGGAGGACATGCAATGGCTTAGAAATTGTTAAGATCAGGTTACTACTGGATCACCATGGATGCAGACTGTTGTGCCTATGCCACAAAGTGCCACAAATTCCAAATTTATGCAGACAAAGTACACGTACCTCCAAATCCTTTGAATGTAATGTCTTCACCTTTGCCCTTTGCCATGTGGGGCATTGACATGATTGGAAAGATTGAGCCGACTGCTTCAAATGGCCACAGATTCATCCTGGTAGCCATTGATTATTTCACCAAGTGGGTTGAAGCAGCTTCATATGCAAACGTCACCAGGAAAGTGGTAGCCAGATTCCTGAAAAGAGACATCATTTGTCGAATGGAGTACCCGAGCGAATCATTACTTATAATGGTTCCAATTTGAACAATAAAATGATGGCAGAACTATGTCGGGACTTCAAGATCCAACATCACAACTCTTCTCCTTACAGGCCAAAGATGAATGGCGATGTTGAGGCAGCTAACAAGAACATTAAGAAGATTATGCAAAAGATGGTGGTTACTTACAAAGACTGGCATGAAATGCTACCATTTTCCTTGCATGGGTATCGTACCTCAATCAGAACGTCTACTAGGGCAACACCTTATCAGCTTTTGTACGGTATGGAAGATGTCCTACCTGTTGAAGTTGAGTTACCCTCCTTACGAGTACTGATGGATGTCAAACTGAATGAAGCAGAATGGGTCCGTTCTCGGTACAATCAACTAAATCTGATCGAAGAAACGAGATTAGCTGCAATCTGTCATGGGCAGTTATATCAGAAAAGAATGAAGAAAACCTTCGATCAGAAAGTCAGGCTTCGAGAATACCAAGTAGGGGATCTTGTACTGAAAAGACTTCTTCCTCCTCATACAGACCACAGGGGCAATTGGACTCCAAATTACGATGGTCCATTCATAGTAAAGAAAGTTTTCTCTGGTGGAGCACTAATGCTCACTACTATGGATGGTGAAGATTTCTTGTCCCCTGTTAATTCAGATGCAGTTAAAAAATACTTCGCATAAAATGACCCGCTGGACATAAAAACAGAATGTAAGTCTAGGCAAAAATAGGGCATCCCGGCGAGTCAAAAACAGAATAAAAGACTCGGGCAAAAATAAGGGAAAATAAAAAAATGTACACTAGCTGAGTTGAAAAGCCGCATTGGACAACTCAGGCAAAAATGGGTATCCCGGTGGAATGAAAACCCGAAAGGGCGATCCACGCAAAACAAGGCAATAAGCGAACAACTGCATTCTGAATTCGTCTGTATCACTTACAACACGGCATGCCTCGAAAGGGTAAAGCATCGGTCAGAATCAACCTTCTTCAGAAAGCAAGATGAGAAGAACGTCAAGGTCATACAGGTCATAGCAAGGGAATCTCACTGAAGCGTCGTCAACATTGCCCACACTTTTACTTTTCTCGATTTGTAATAATCTCCTCATTCCAGGGGATTTGTTTCTTTGACTGTACTTGCCAATTCAGGGCACCCAGATTAATAAAATCAGAGCTTTCAGTCACACTTCATCTCGTACATTTTTGTTTCGTTTACAAAATGTCCAATATCCATAATATTTGCATGAAACAGATGTGCCTTTCTAATTACATGCTTGCAGGAAATGTATTTACTTCCAGGAATATCTAACTCCTATGATGGAATCCAGTAAGGGATGTCTCGGGACACTTGTGCGTTTCTTTGTCTTAACAGGATTGCAGGTATTCAATACGTGACATGGGGCATGCCAAACATACTTCCTCCCCTAACAGTATCTGGAATTTTTTTCCCCAGCAAAGTTGCCAAAGAAACATTTCCCCAGCACATCTTCTTCAAGCAGCATCAGAAAATGCCCATTTCCCCAGCTGAGTTGTCAAGCCTCCTCATCCCCAGCAGGATCCTCACAAAAAGCTCTAGGAAGATCATCCAGTGATCTTTTCTCTCCCCAACAGAGTACCAAATCTCTCATCCTCAGCAGAGATAGAGGAGTCTTTTCTCCCCCAAAGCGCCAAATCTCTCATCCTCAGCAAAGATAGAGGAATCTTTTCCCCCCATAGTACCAAATCTCTCATCCTCAGCAAAGATAGAGGAATCTTTTCCCCCCAGAGCGCCAGATCTCTCATCTTCAGCAAAGGCATGGAACCATCTCCCCACAGAGTTCCGGACTCTATCTAGAAGAGCAATGCCTGAAATTCTCACAACAAAGTGAAGGAAGCTCTTTCATCCCCAGCTGGGATATCTCCTTACCAGATAGATCTATCAATGATCCAGTCCCCCAAGCAGAACCCCATATGTTTTATCAGGTCTACCAATGATCTCATCCCCAACTGGGATATCCTTCAAGCAGATCAACCAGAGATCTTCACTGCGGCGGGATCCGAATCCCTGATCGGCTTCTTTTGAATAATCATAGCATTCGCATCATTTTCCCTCCAGAGCGTAGCATTCCATCTAATACGGAGCATTACGGAAAAAATTAAACATTTGCATGATCACAAGTCAGGTTCGAGCCGGTCACCTGCAAATACCAACAATACCTCATCAAGCAATATACAAAATACATCCCTTTGCACATAAAAGCTAAAGCGTCCCCTTTGCACTCTCAAATACTTATACATATCCCTTTTGACACTCGTCTGTGTCATCATTCCCCAGTAAAGTAGCCAGAACACTTTCTACCAACAAATACTTGTCCATAACATGTTCTTCTTGACACTCGTCCGTGTCATCTCATATTTCCCCAACAAAAAGCCAAAGCGTCCCCTTTGCACTCTCCAACACAAAAACATGTTTATATATACCCTTTTTGGCACCCGTCTGTGTCATATCATCCCCCGCAGATAAGCCATAAACATCCTCTTTGAATACATAAACCTATGTACATTTTCTTTTGACACCCGTCTGTGTCACTGCTCCCCAGCGTGGTTGCCTCAACACTTGTTGTAAACCAAACGCTTGTTTATAATACACCCCTTTTGACACTCGTCCGTGCATTCTATCCCCGCAGGTCACCAGATTACCTTTTACACTCTCATAGACTTTCTTTTCTGGCACCCGTCTGTGTCATACCCTTCCCTAGCAAGTTGAACACTCGCCCGTGTCTTGCCCATACTTCACAATACTCATTCATACTTATACAGATACTCGTCCATATCTTATATACACTTATTCCCCACGGATTCGACACTCGTCCGTGTTCTTTGTTAACCAGTTGGTACTCGTCCGTACCATCATCCCTGAACACGCGTCGGCGTTTGTTTCCACTGATACTCGTCCGTATCATGGTCTTAAGGATGCTCGTCCGCATCTTTAATTTATACACAGCGTCACACACTTATGCCTTTTATTTCTGGAAAGCGTAAGCACTCGTCCATGTTTACCATCCCCAGGTAAGTCGCCAGTAAAATTAATCTTCTTTCTATCTGACATTCGTCCTATGTCATGATACTTTCGGCAGACGTACCCTGCCAGGTGATCTTCCTTCACCTTTGGATGACCGTACCTCATCCTTTCCTCAGCGGAGTCTCCATTATTAGAACCCCTTTCTATTCGACATTCGTCCTATGTCGTGATAAAGAGCAGTTGTCCCCTGCTAGGTGATCATCCTTCACCTTTTGATGATCGTCCTTCATCATTTTATCCGATGGTCGTCCCCATCGTTGACCTTGTTATCTAACATTCGTCCTATGTCATGATAAACCCCGAGAGCAGCCGTACCCTGCTAGGTGATCGTCCTTCATCTCTTGATGATCGTCCTTCATCATGCTTATCCGATGGCCGTCCCCATCGTCGACTTTTTCTATCTGACATTCGTCCTATGTCATGGTAAATAGCAGCCGTCCCCTGCTAGGTGATCGTCCTTCACCTTTGATGACCGTCCCTCATCAATATTTTATTCTTTGAACCGATGGTCGTCCCCGTCGTTGTTTACTTTAATTTGCAAACCTGATGGCCGTCCCCATCATTGCCTTTATTTTTAATCCCCAGAAAACTTTGTTACTTTTCCCGATGGCCGTCCCCATCATGACTTCTTTATTTCCCCATCATGTCGACCGTCCCCGCCATTGTTTTATCCCCAGCAGTCGTCCTCTGCTCGATGGTCGTCCTCCATCGCCCGCACTTTATAATCATACAATACTTTCTTTTACAATTTATATTTCTTCCTCTCCCTAGTGAGTGCAAATTTTGGAATGTCTTTGGTATTCAACCACAAGTTATCTTGTTTGTCTGTTAAGCCAGGAGCTTACACCCTGCACAACTAACTCGTGTTTGAATAGGGGCAGCTGTAAACACCCCAAATTTTCCCTCACTAAGTTCACACCATTGACTTGTGATTTTTCATATTTGGCATTAGTTTAAACATATCATCTCATATTGCATTTTTGTTTCATCTACATAGTTCAAGTTCATCTGCATCTAGGGTTTGTGATATGAGCAATCCAAGGATCCATCTGAGCCACTCCAAAGGTCTCCAATCATTCCAAGAGGGTCCATGTATGTTCAGTCATCATTTTATATCCCTCAAAGATCAAGGAACATTCCCTTTTCAAAAAGTACAAGAACAAGTTCTAATTCATTATGGAACTCAAGATATGGCTTGTAAAAGTTGGCAAAAATCACATAATTTTCAAAGAATGCACAAAAGGGGATTTTTTGCACAACCACTTGCCAAGCTACTTTGTGACTTCAAACACACTTCTATGTATCATAACATCATAGTGCATTGCTTAAAACTCAGAATTGCCCAAAGAATCTCAAGATTTCATGCCTTGCCCATGAAGAAATCCAAAAGGGGCCAAAACATCATAGAATTGCAAAAGGGAACATAACTTTGTTTCCACTTGCTAAATTGCCTCAAAACCAGTTCTATGGACCTCCTTGATCTCAGCTGCAACAAGAAAAGCCAAAAAAGCCAGCTGCACCATTGCCCATACCTCAAGTACACAAGTTGGTGACTTTTTGCAGCTTGCTCATACCAATCAGCTACAGCCACCACCCACTCTCTGGCCTATCACAGCTTGTTATGTGGACCAAATGCAGATCATAACACACAACATTGCAAGCTGAAACCTCGGGATCCTCAAGTTCCACAAAATCCCCTCATTTGCAAAATCCTTCAAAACTCTCTGAATACTCACTCAATCTTCAAACAAATTTCACCATTCATCTCAAAATCGTCCACTGAACACAAAGCAACCATTAAAACAGCCAAGAACACCCCATACACAAAACATGATTCTTGGCCAGTTGAAATGCAATCATACAAACCATCCAAAACAAACTCCTTCCAAGCCTCAAAGCTTCTTCTGGAAGATCATTGGAGTGAGTTTGCACAAGAGAGGTGACCAGAAAGCTCCAAACTGAGGAAGCTCAAGCTCAGGTAACTTCTTCAAACTTTTTTCCAAAATGTCGCTCCCCAGATTTCCATTCTGGTACAAACGCGAAAGTGGCGCGGAAAAGAATAGAGTCGCCAGCCATGCATTTTTATCACGAAGAAAATGGAATGGTAATGCTGCACAAACCAGAAGAAAGAAGAGGAAGGACACAGGTCCTACGAACCAAAGAGACTGAGTTCGGGAGTCGGTTACGACCTGGGAAGGTATTAGCACCCAGATCGTCCGCCGTACCCGACGGGATCCACGCTTGCAAAGAAAAACTAATTCAAAGGGTGAGGGTATGGAAACTGCAGCAAAAAGAAAAATGAAAGGAAACTGGAACTGGAAAAGAACTGAATAAGAGAACAAAAAGAAAAAAATGTAGGGAAAATAAAGATTGTGCTTGAAAGGGCCCTACCCCGCTGCATACGTACCCCATCAGGACAATGAGGATCAGAGACGCCGTAGTTCCCTTAACTAGGGGTAACAAGGAAATTGCTTGTGAATTAAGGCTTGAACTGCCTATGCCATTTCTCAGGTGTTGCAGACTCGGACGACGAGTGCGTAACCATCTTGCAAAATGACAAGTAGGAGCAAGTTCGCGTACGGAGCGAAAGAGATGAGAAAAGGATTCCCGAAGGAAAGACGCTTATTGTTTGTTTGTGTTTTTTATGAAGCTTTTAGGAGTGTTTCACAAGGAAGTGAACTCATGCTCTTTTCCATGGAATGTGCACTTGTCACTACATTCCAAGATGGAATAATAGAACAAGCACACTCAAGTAAGGAGGAGATCCCCAAAACTTGAACCCAAATATTAAGGCCTAAGCTCACTAACTTGTTAAATTATTAAGTGTTTTTGGTATTTACAGATGAATAAGTGTTTTTTATGCTTTTCTTTGTGAAGAAAGATACATTGATCAAACTTGTGCATCACAAGGTAAAATTGTATTATCCCAAGATGGGAAGACTACATGCATACCTCATGGGATAAGGCTATGGATCAAGACATCACTTCAAACTTATTAAGATGTTTTTTATGGTTATGAGATGAGAAGAGAAGAAGAACCAAAGGATCACAAAGGTAAAATTCTAAAGGGGGACTAAAGAATCCTAAGTGTTGACATGCATGGGTATCCTAGTGTTAGTGTGGCTTTCTATCCTAATGAAGAAGGAAAGAAGAAGAAAAGAAGAAGAAGAAGAAGGATGAGTAAGGCCTAAGCCCAACAAGCAAAGTGTTAGCTCAATAAACATAAGAAGAGAAGATGAGATTTGGAGATGTGGAAATCAACTTCCACACCTCTCACTTACCATAGCCCCTGCAAGGTTAGTATCAAGCATACAAGTGAAGTGAAATAAACAAAATAACATACCATCATCATACAAACAGAAATGAAATGATATGTACAAGTGCATAATGCAAATGTAACTCAAAAGAATGAGGGATGAAGCTTACAAGACAAAATGAGGCATCATGAACACATATGAAAACAAATGCACACTTAAGGAGGATGCAAAGAAAAAATGCACAAACATGGACTCAATGTACACAATCAGAACCAAAACAAGATGAAGAAGAGTTTAAGAAGCTAATAAGATGAAGAGAATGGCCACACAATACCAAACAATCACAAAATGGGAGTCAAAGAAGTAAGGAAGAAGTGAAAGCACACTTAAGAAATGAAAGAACACAAAAAGGAAGCAAACACAAAAGTTTCAAAGACACAATCCCTATCCTAGGACCAGGAAGGTACCCATACCCCAAAAGAACCCCAAATGAGAAGAAGAAGTTGGCACAAGTGCCCTTCTAATCTTATAAGAGACCTAATGAACCAAAAGAAGCAAAATGGGACAAGGTGAGAAGAAAAATCCATATTAAATCAACCAAGCATCCAAAAATTCCACAAATTAAACCAAATGATCTTCAAACATGGTAAATCAATAAGCCAAACGAATTTGAAAAGATTCATAAGCAAACTAGGTCAAATGGAGGCTTAAACACAAGCTAGGGTTAATAACTTCTAACACAAGTCAAAGGACCAAGACCCAAGGAATACATTTTTAAAAATCAGAGAAAAATTCACACAAGAAGTACATTATCTTAGGAATCCAAAGCAAAAATAATGGGAACAAAATTCAAAATAATGAACTCTATGGAAATTGGACAAGGCAGTGTACTCAAGAAAGGATTAAAACGAAGCTAATTGAAATAATGAATTAATTATGACACGTGGAAATTAAAAAAATGGAAAATAAAAAAATGGAAAAATAAAAGACACTTAAAAGAAGACTCATGATATTTTTGGGAATTTTTGGATGATCAAAAGTATTTTAATTAAATGGAAACCAAATGAATAAAGGAAACTAAAATAAGAAAAAGAAATAAAAAGAAATTAGAGTGGGGGTGTAGGTAGTAAGGGTTTGAACTGAAATGGATTGGACTGAGATTGGAGGGGGTGCGCATATCCATTCTGGGGCCCAAAGCTGGCGCAGGCTTATGTATTTTATGGTGGAATTTAAGTGAGAAAAGGCTGGAAAATAAGAGATCCATTGGATGCATCAGACGCGTTGGTCACTCCTTCATTAATTGACGTGGCACAATGTTGCCTTGTGAATGGATGGAACATAGTAACTAACATGGGCTGCATAACATTTTGAATTAAAAAGAAAAGAAAGAAACACGTGATAATGAGGGTGTGGTTTAGGGCTAGGTGGCACAGATCTGGGATGTTGCTGGATGGATCTAACGGCTAGGAGATTATCTTCTTCAATGAACAAACCCTAGGAAACAAACCTAGTTTCCGGTGACCGGAGCTAGGGCTCCGGCACCGGAATTCATCGCAGAGGCACAACCCTTAAAATAAATGGACCAAAATATCCATATTGACTAAATCAACCATGCTGAACATGAATATGGGCTCAAAATCTTCTAAAACTCAATGAATCAAAGGGATCGAAGAAAATAAAGTTTGACCATGAAACTTTGAACTCAAATATCTCTCACTACCATGCATAATTTTCGAAACCAACAATTGCAGAATGCTCAGTGCAACTCACAGATCACAAAACACATCATTAATTTCATTTCCAGATCTCAAAATTCAGAACTATACCATAGGTGAAGATCTTGATTCAAGCTGATAGAAGACCAAATGCTGCGTGCAAATCACTCCACACTCACTCTAGATGCAAAATAAATGCATATAAAGTCTTGAAATAAGCTGGATCTGAAGCTTCTCTCACACCTGCCCTGAAATGGTTAGCTTGCTGAACTTGAAGGAGAGCTTGAATGAATGGGTGCTTAATGATCCTTAGCTCTCACTGATCACAAATCCACAATTTGTTTTGATATTGATCACTTGTATGAAGAGAAATGAGAGAAAATGCAAAGGTTGCAAGAAGTTGGAAATGAGAGAATGAGAGAGTGGTTGCCAATTCTGAAACCCTAGCTGCTTTTATGTGATCTCACAATGCAATGCTGAAGAAATGCCCAAGTTTGTACGTGTGGATCATGAGATATTTGTGAATTTGCAAAATTTGCAAATTATGAGATAAGCATGCCACCCTCATGCCTTGCTTGCATTCTCAGCCCAAGTGATGCTTTTCCAACCCTTGATCAAAATCCCACAAGTTCTGGCCCATAGATCAAGCCCTCGCACTTTTCTCATGAATTGGCCAATTTTGCAATTTTGGAGTGACTTTCTTATTGTGCACGAAAATGTGAATTTCTCTTGAGAAAAGTGATCAAAATGCCATGTATTTTAAGTTTGCAAACTTACTTGAACCATTCCAAGTCATGAAAGTAAGTTTGGAACACTTTTGCATTTGGTCATGCATGGAATTTTTGAATTTGCCCTAGTTTCAAGCATTTTTTCGAAGACCCCTAGAGCAAACCACAAATCCTATAAAAATGTACTTGTACTTTTTGAAAATGGGAGCCCGTACCCTCCAACTTTCATGTTTGACTTTGGTCCATTTGATGAATTTTTGATCATGTTAAGGCCATTTGAAAATTAGGGCAAAAGTTGCCAAATTTGGAAAATCTCAAAAACCAACTTTGTACCATTTTTGCAAAACCCTTCAAATCTTCATGATTCTTGAACTTTGATCATTCCAAACCTCTTATAACATTTTAAGGACACCCCTTGGCCAAAAAAATTGGGTTAGACCCCTTGAAATCACATAGTTGACTTTTTATGGGCACAATTGACCAATTACTTCATCTGCAAGCAACTGAGGAATTCTATGACTTCCACATGGAATTTTCTCATGAAAATTGACACCTAGGATCCTATTGAAATATAGAAGACTTTGCCCAAATGAAATGGCCAAAGTTGTGAGATTTTGGTGCTTTAATCTCAAACCCTAGTTTAGGTGCCTTGTGTAGGAGCTTTGCCTTATCCTGAGATCTCTGATGATCATGCAATCTTCTGAGCTTCTGCCAATTGACTTGAACTTGCAAATGGAGTGGAGACTCACCATAGGACTTGTACCAAACCCTTGGGACCCTTGTCATGGCTTGTGATGCCTCAAGAACCTCCACAGATGACCATATGCTTGATGCTAGGACATGAAGAATGTTATGCCTCATCTTTTCATGCTAGGATGCTAAGAAAATGATATGTTCATGATGAATATGATGTGATATCATGCTTAAAATGAAGAGGGCAAATTTGGAGTGTTACAGCTGCCCCTATTCAAACAACTGTTAATCTGAAAAGGACGGTAGCACGAGCTATCGACCGTTCAAGATAAATTGTGGTTGAATACCAAGAAGACCTGAAATTTGCACTCTGACGAAGAATGCAACACTGGGAAATAAACCCAACCAAATGACGCTTTGGTGACTACAGGGGAGAAAAAAGCAGACGAGCTTCTTCCAAGTTGAAACTGATATCTGGAATAAGAATACATTAACAGACGAGTCTTCTTCGAATAATCCTGTTCCGCCAGGAGTTGGACATACGAGTCCTCAAACACTGCAAAACATATGACTTGAGACAGACAAATCTCCTTCGAATATACCTGTTACGCCAGGACCGGGATGCACTAAAGTTTGTGGGATAGACATGCATAATCAAGGTGGACGAACCTTCTTCATATATTATCCGTGGATATATGGTACAAGACAGATGAGTCTTCTTTGAGCAAACCTGTGACGCCAGGTGCAACAATAACAATTGGTGCCTGAGACAGACGAGCCTCCTTCGGATTTACCTGTTACGCCAGGACCGGTAACCATTTTGACATCTATTCCCACTGTCAGGATTTTAAACCTCTTCAATACAAACGAGTATTGGATGATCTAAGAAACACAGAAGAGCGCTTCAGGCAATGATACAGACGAGCTTCAGCCACTGGTATAGACGAATACTAGAAATTCAAACGCAGACGAGCATTTGGAGTAGCAATACAGAAGAATGCCAGGATAATCAGCAAATCCACACAAATATAAGCTAACACAGACGAGTGTTAGGGTAGATACAGACGAGTATCCAAGCAAAGCAGACGAACTTCAGAACACATACGACCTCTGGGGATGAAAAGCAGACGAGCTTCAAACAAACACAGACGAGTGTCGGAGAATGCAGACGAGCAAACAACAAAGGTTATCACCCATCCAACACAGAAGATTGTTGGGAAGTTGCAGACGAGCAAGAAGCAGAAATTAAACACAGACGAGTGTTGTCGACTTCACTGGGGAGTAGCAGCAGGTATGGATATCCAACACAGACGAGTATTGGAAATCGCGGACGAGCAACAAAAGAGACTAAACACAGAAGAGTCTTGGAGTTGATACAAACGAGTATCCAAGCAAAGTAGACGAGCAATACCAAAATGATAACACAGACGGGTGTTGAAAGATGCGGACGCGCAACAATAAAGTACGAACAATGACGAGTGCTGGCAGATGCAGACGAGCAACATACTCCAGATATTAACACAAACGAGTGTTGAAAATTGCAAACAAGCAACAATAGGTATCACATATCAAACACAGACGAGTGTTGCAAATTGCAGACGAGCAATAACAGGCAACAACAAACAATTACAACCATGGGTAACTGCTGGGGATACTCTGCTTAGGGATAACACAGACGAGTGTCGACAAATGCTGACGAGCAGTAAAATGTGAACACAGACGAGTGTTGAAAGGTTGCAGACGAGCAAATAATATGTAAACACAGACGAGCGTTGAAAGGTTGCAAACGAGCAAATAACAATACATGATTGGCCACAAGAGTTACAACTCTGCAGGGGAAGAACAAGTCAAAAGGCTTCGACACTTAACTCTGACTGGGATGATGAATACCTGACTGTATCATCATATTAGCCAAAAGAATGGCAACTTCCCTGGGGAATATTTCACTAACGGGAGTGAAAATCAGATATGAACTTTGTGGGGACGAATCATCTTCAGACTTGGCTGGGAAAGATGCTTCAACAATACTCTGGCTGGGGAGAGCACTTTGCTGATTCTAGACTCTGGCTATGACCCTTGCTGGGGATAGAATTCTGGCAATCCTAACTCTGAGGGGATATCGGGCCTTCAGCTTCCCGCTGGGAATACTTCACTGTGGAAAGATGACTCCGCTTGGGGATAAGAACTGCTCATTTATCCTTGAAGTTCTGCTGGGCATATTAGGCATTCAGCTACCTGTTGGGCATACTCCACTGGGGAAGAATAATCTGCTTGGGCCACCTGCGGGGAATAATTCTGCTGGAGATACTCTACTGGGGAAGAGTAAATTGCTTGGGAGAATGTGACGCCATCTTGTAACCTGCAACAACAGAAAACACACGTGTGCCCCGGGACTTGCATGGTATGATCTGTTCATCCATTGTCACCCGACACTCAAAGAGGGTTCACAGTTTCCCTGCATGTCATTTTATTTCAAATTATCACCATGTTTTAATGCAATGCTATTTTTGCCAAAAATTTAGGACATTTTGCAAACAAAAATAAACACACACAGCTTTTTGACTGAATATTCTTTTTATTGAAAGGCCTCTGAATAGGCAAAGATTTACATCAGGAAGCAACCACCTGAAAAGAGGTAGCCACCATAAAATTGAGAAAAGAAACTATCCTAATGGAAATGGGCACGACATCCCAATGAGTTCCATTTCTGCTATGACCAGCATGTCTTTGAGACTCTCCATTCTTCTTTGGCTTTCTGAAAGGATGAGGGACTGTTTCCTACCCTTCTGATATTGTCAAGTTGTACGAAACGATAACGTGGTTCAGATTACTCGGATCGCAGTTGTTCGCTTATTCCCTTGTTTTGTGTGGATCGCCCTTTCGGGTTTTCAATCCACCGGGATACCCTTTTTTGCCTGAGCTGTCCAATGTGGCTTTTCAACTCAGCGGGTGTACATTTTTTTTCAATATTTCCCCTATCTTTTGCCCGAGCTTTTTATTCTGTTTTTAGCTCGCCGGGATGCCCTTTTTTTGCATGGACTTTAATTATGTTTTTGTGTCCAGCGGGTCTCTTTATGCGAAGTATTTTTTAACTGCGTCCGAGTTAACAAGGGAATGGAAGTCATCTCCATCCATAGTGGTGAGCATCAGTGCTCCTCCTGAGAAGACTTTCTTCACTATGAATGGTCCTGCGTAGTTTGGGGTCCACTTGCCCCTATGATGAACCTGGAGGAATGATCCCTTTCAGCACAAGCTCCCCCACTTGATACTCCCGAGTACGTACTCGTTGGTCGAATGCACGCTTCATTCTCCTCTGATAAAGCTGACCATGACAAATAGCCGCTAATCTCTTTTCCTCAATTAGACATAGCTGATTGTAACGAGCACGCACCCATTCAGCCTCATCAAGATTTACATCCATCATCACACGCAATGAAGGAATCTCTACTTCAACAGGCAGGACTGCTTCCATACCATATACCAGAGAGAAGGGAGTTGCCCCTGTTGACGTCCTGACTGACGTTCGGTACCCATGCAACGCAAATGGTAACATCTCATGCCAATCTTTATAAGTGAAAACCATTTTCTGCACAATCTTCTTGATATTCTTGTTTGCTGCCTCTACCGCACCATTCATCTTTGGTCGGTAAGGAGAAGAGTTGTGATGTTGAATCTTGAAGTCCCGACACAACTCTGCCATCATCTTGTTGTTGATATTAAAACCATTGTCAGTAATGATCCTTTCGGGCACTCCGTATCTGCATATGATATCTCTTTTCAGAAATCTTGCCACCACTTGACGAGTGACGTTGGCATAAGATGCTGCTTCGACCCATTTGGTGAAATAATCAATCGCGACCAAGATGAAGCGATGACCATTTGAAGCAGTAGGCTCTATCTTCCCGATCATGTCAATGCCCCACATAGAAAAGGGCCAAGGAGATGACATGACGTTGAGCGGGCTTTGTCTGCATATATCTGGAACTTTGTCTGCATATATCTGGCACTTGTGGCACTTACGAGCGAATGAACAACAATCTGCATCCATTGTCATCCAGTAATACCCCGATCTCAACAATTTCTTAGCCATAGCATGCCCTCCTCAATGGGTAACGAAAGATCCCTCGTGGACTTCCTGCATTAACAGGCTTGCTTCGTGTCTATCCACGCATTTGAGCAAGACCATGTCGAAGTTTCTCTTATACAAAACCCCGTCTATGTTCAATAAGAAGCTAGCAGCAAGTCGACTTAAGGTCTTCTTGTCATTGGAAGATGCCCCAGCTGGGTATTCTTACTTTTCCAGGAATAACTTGATATCAAAGTACCAAGGTTTCTCGTTAGACACAGCGTCTACAGAGAAGGCATGAGCTGGAGCGTCAAGCCTGGAGATGTCAATTATGGGCACATAGTTCCAACACAAGACTTTGATTGACGAAGAAAGAGTGGCCAATGCGTCGGCAAACTGATTTTCATCACGTGGTATGTACTGAAGCTTAACTGTTGTGAAGAACGTCAACAGTTTTCTAGCATAATCCCTGTATGGAATTAAATGCTCTTGATGCGTATACCACTTGCCGGTAACTTGGTTAATGACGAGGGTTGAATCTCCGAATATATCGAGGTTCTTAATCCGAAGATTAATTTCCTCCTCTATTCCCATTATGCATGCCTCGTATTCCGCTTCATTGTTGGTGCAACCAAAAGTAATTCTGGCAGCGAAGGGAAAGTGAACACCTTCAGGAGTGATTAGAACATCACCAACTCAACGTCCATTGATATTGACTGCCCCATCAAACATCAACTTCCATTTGGATTCAGGGTCTGGCCCCTCCTCCGGAAGTGGTTCCTCGCAATCGTTTGCTTTGAGGTACATGATGTCCTCATCAGGGAAATCAAACTTCATTGGCTGATAATCATCTTCAAGAGGTTGCTGTACAAGGTAATCCGACAATACACTTCCCTTGATGGCTTTCTGAGAAGTATATTGGATGTCATACTCAGTCAAAATCATTTGCCACCTAGCAACCCTTCCGGTTAACGCTGGTTTCTCAGAGATGTACTTGACAGGATCCATTTTGGAAATGAGCAGTGTGGTATGAGTCAACATGTACTGCCTCAGTCGGCGAGCAGCCCATTCCAAAGCGTAGCAAGTTTTCTCGAGCAGTGAGTAACAGGATTCACAGTCGATAAACTTTTTGCTAAGGTAATAAATAGCGTACTCTTTTCGACCAGACTCGTCATGTTGGCCTAGAACACACCCCATTGACCCTTCTAGCACGGTCAAGTACATGATTAGAGGTCTTCCTTCCACTGGAGGCATTAGAATTGGAGGCTCCTGCAAATATTTTTTTATCTTGTCGAAAGCTCTTTGGCAGTCATCGTTCCACCTGACCGTTTGCTCTTTTTTAGCAATTTGAATATTGGTTCGCACGTGGCAGTTAGATGAGATATGAACCGAGAAAAGTAGTTCAACCTCCCTAAAAACCCACGCACTTCTTTTTCTGTTCTCGGTGCAGGCATATCTTGAATAGCTTTTACTTTAGCAGGATCTACCTCAATTCCTCTCTGACTAACAATGAAACCCAGCAGTTTCCCGGAACGCACTCCGAAAGTGCACTTGTTTGGATTCAACCTCAGCTTGTACTTGATCAGTCTATCAAACAGCTTCTTCAGGTTAACCAGATGCTCTTCTTTGTCTCGGGACTTAGCAATCATATCGTCCACATAACACTCAATCTCCTTGTTTATCATGTCATGGAACAATGTGACCATCGTCCGCTGATAAGTTGCCCCGGCGTTCTTCAAACCAAAGGGCATGACCTTATAGTAGAATGTACCCCACGGGGTAATGAACGTTGTCTTCTCTATGTCTTCCGGCGCCATCTTAATCTGATTATATCCGGAGAAGCCATCCATGAAGGAAAATACCGAGAATTGAGTAGTATTGTCTACCAACACGTCAATGTGTGGCAGCGGAAAGTCATCTTTTGGGCTTGCTCTATTCAAATCCCGGTAGTCAACGCACATCCGGACCTTGCCGTCCTTCTTTGGTATAGGTACAATGTTAGCTACCCAAGGTGGGTAACTAGTTACAGCAAGGAACCCGACATCCCATTGCTTCTGAACCTCCTCTTTAATCTTCATCGCCATGTCAGGACGAGTTCTTCTCAATTTCTGTTTCACAGGAGGACAGTCCTCTCTCAGAGGTAGCTTATACATAACGATGTCGGTATCCAACCCTGGCATATCTTGATATGACCAAGAAAAGATATCCATATACTCTCACAACATACTGATCAGCTCTTTCTTGACGTCGGCCTGCAGACTGGCCCCAATCTTGATCTCTTTCTTCACATCTTCACTGCCAATGTTGATGATCTCAATTTCTTCTTGATGAGGCTGAATAACCCGTTCCTCTTGGTTCAACAATCTGACCAATTCTTCAGGGAGGTCACAGTCTTCCTCAACCCCTTCATCAGCTTGGTAGACAAGATTGTCAAAGTCATGCGTAGTCATAGTAGGAATGTTATCAATGGAATCCAGATGATCAACACTGCACAGATGATGTGCTTATTCAGAATCTGCTTATTTTGAAAAAGAGACACTAACACAAACACAAAAAGGAAAAACACATTGCCATTTTTATATTTTTTGTGAAAAGTTTTAAAAACAAAGAAAGGGAACTCAATTTGTTTGAAAATGTCCTTTTATTTCATGGTAAAATAAGATGCATACAAAACATGGTGGCCCAATACAATGGATCCTAGCATCTTGGGCAGAATGTTGGATTTGACAATGCAATATGATAATAAAAGGAAACAAAATGAATTACTCTGAGTGCCAGGTAACTTGAACAATGTCTTCAGCACACCAGTTCCTTAGCTCCTCTCTGGGCGCGCACTGATGTATCCAATTGTCCTAGTCACCATCACTGTCCCCATCTTGGCTTGCCACACAGATCTGATTGCGGTCGAGCAATCCAGCGCTTGTAAACGTAATGGCTTTACCACTTGGAGTAGATCCACCAGGCTGATACCCTAAACCAAACTTGTCGTCTTTCTTTTCTAGCTCCAGCAATTTGCCCCAGCCTTGGGCACTTCCTGATTAAACAACCTCCTTTGCTTGCTTGTAAGAATGGATGGAGGTTCCTTCTTTCTCACTACTCTTCTCCACAAGAGTCAAGATGCTGACGCTGACTGCTTCGAAGGCTTGACATAAAGTCTCATGGATCTCTCCATCCATCTCTACATACTTGAACGTCGACAAATGGCTTACGAAGATGTATTCCTCTCCGCAGACTGTGATAACCTGGCCATCAACCACATATTTGAGCTTCTGATACAGGGTTGAAGTTACAGCTCCGGCAGCATGAATCCATGGGCGTCCCAACAAGCAGTTGTATGCAGGCTGAATGTCCATGACATAGAAGATACTTTTGAAGACTTGAGAACCTATTTTGACGGGCAACTAAACCTCTCCAAACACTGATCTTCTCGAACCATCAAAAGCTTTGACGATCAAATCACTTGGTCTCAGGACAATACCATCAACATTGAGCTTCATTAATGCCTTTTTCGGAAGCACGTTAAGGGAAGAGCCTGTGTCTACAAGAACATGCGACAGCACGGTGCCCTTGCACTCCATAGTGATATGTAGTGCTTTGTTATGGTTTCGGCCCTCTGACGTGAGGTATCGATCTGTAAAGCCCAGGCCATGGCTTGCATTAACACTGCCCACTACATCTTCGATTTGATTGACAGTGATTTCTTGAGGAACATAGGCCATCTGCAGCACTTTCAGCAAGGCCTCTCGGTGTGCTGGAGAACACATCAGCAGGGATATAATGGATATCTTAGAAGGTGTCTAGTTTAACTGCTCGACCACCTTATAATCACTCTTTTTGATAATGCGCATGAATTCCTCGACCTCTTTTACAAATGTACCTTTCCCAGCAATAGGAGTATTTGATTCATCAGTCACAACTTGCTTTCCCTTGGCTTTTGACGAAGCCTTAACCTCAGGATCCCCTCTCAGCACAGGGGGAGAAAATAAACGACCACTTCTAGTAAAGCCTCCAACTCCTCTGACATTCTCTATAGTCGGGTCAACAACAACATATTTGCTCTCAATCTTTTGTCCAGCCACATATACATCTGAGTCGTAATGCCAAGGAATGGCTTTATTGTCTGTGTAAGGAACAGGCCCAGGCATGGTGATAGTCACAGGACTAATCTCAGGAGCATATATTGTAATAGGCTCTCTTCTGACAGGCATGTCAGCTTCATCATAGAATATGGTAATTGTTGACACATCATCAGCTTTAGTACCAACTTTGTTGAACTGCAAGGATCCATCATCAATCAAACTCTGCAAACCTCTCTTCAGATTCTCACATCCATTCACAGCATTCAGACACTCTTCACAGACAACACTGCAACCAGGAAACACTTGACCCTTCAGCAGTCTCTCTTTCACTACTATCAAAGGAGTCTTCACTTCTTCAATACTCAGCATCAGACTCAACTTCTCACCACCCTCAACAGCATTGATTCTTGCCCCTCCATGATTCGGAATAGGGTTCGAATTAACATTCAGCGGTGGTGCAAAGTTGATTGCTTTGGAGTCTATCAGGTCTTGTACTTTGTGCTGCAACGCCCTGCACTTCTCATTCGAGTGCCCGGGTACTCCTGAGTGGAAAGCGCATCTTGCATTGACATCATAACCTACTGGAAGCTCTCTAGGAGGTGGTGGTGCCAAAGTTCTCAGTTGAATCAGATTCAAGTCTAACAGTCTTGGAAGCAAAGCAGCATAAGTCATAGGGATTGCCTCAAGTACCCTATTAGCCGGGCGAGTTTTCCTTGGCTGATAAGGTCTCTACTGATAGTTGTTACGGGGTGGTTGTTGTTGTTGCTGTTGTTGTTGTTGAGGTTGCATCTGTTGCACAGGATTAGAAGGAATTGTGACTGCTGCCACATGCTCAAAAGGTCTTTTATACCCTCGCCCCCGGCCTTGGCCAAACACAGCATTTGTCTCACCCTCCCTTCTCCTAGGAGGTCCACTGAAAGCTTTCCTCGCTCCATTCGAGCTGCTAGCACTTGTATCTTGGATCTTCCCCATCTTCAACAAGGTCTCAACCCTCTCTCCAGCAATTACAATGTCATTGAATTTGGTTGTAGAACTGGATGCCAATCTTTCAAGAAACACACCCTACAAAGTCCCCATAAACATGTCAGCCATCTCATTCTCTAGCAGCGGTGGTTGCACTCTGGCAGCAAGCTGACGCCACCTCTGAGCATATTCTTTGAACCCCTCCTTAGCAGTCTGAGACATGTGCTGCAATTGAGTGCGATTTGGAGCCATGTCCAAATTATACTGATATTGTCTCACAAAAGCTTCTACCAGGTCTTTCCAACTTTTGATGTTGACTCTGCTAAGCTTTATATACCATTCCAGAGAAGCTCCAACCAAGCTATCCTGGAAATAGTACATCCAGAGTTTTTCATCATCCGTGTGAGCAGCGATCCTTCCTACGAAGGACTGAAGATGGGTCTTTGGGCATGCAGTGCCATTGTATTTCTCAAAAGTTGGAACCTTGAACTTGTAAGGGATTCTAACCCCTAGAACCAAGCCCAAGTTAGTAATGTCAAATCCCAAGGAGCTATGGGATTGAATAACTTTGATTTGTTCTGCCATTTCCTCAAACCTCTGGTTCATCTCAGCCCCCTGGCCTTCAGCCTCGTCTAGCATAGTGAACTGTTCATCCCGGTTATCCATTTGAATATTGTTCAGCCCATCATTGATTATAGTAACCCCTGGCTGTGTTACAGGGACTTCAACCTGACATGCACCCGCACCGTTACGATTACCATCAACAGCAGTGTTGTTCCTGGCTTGACCATTCTCTATCATCTCCCGCAGACGTTCTTGATTCTGACCCATGCCTGCCATCAGAGTCATAAAGTTATCCATCCTCAGCCTCAAGTCAGCTAAGTCAGCTTGCATCTGATCCATAATTCTCTCTCTATTAACCTTTGTCGGATATCTGTGTGCGACTGGTTGTTCCTGAAACACAAAAAATGTTAGCAACTGAGACACTACCTGCAAAACAAACAAACAGGTTATATGTAATGCAATGTAACTACTCATGTTCCCAGTTTTTAAGCATTTGCATGCCCCAGTTCTGGCATCTAATCTCAGACAACTGCTTTGAGTATTAACTTTCAAACTTTCTCTTTGATGAGTGTTTAGACATTAGCAGTATCAGACAAACGAGTCTTGCACATTCAGAAAAGATAACTAGCATATTAATATTGTATCATGGACAAACCACTGTCGGCCAAAAGTCAGAATACAAACAGAAATATTCCCCGAAGGGTTACAAGCCATTACATGAATAAAAGGTAAATACAAATAAAGCAAGACTCCTACAACAAATCTGTAGGTAGTCTAAAAAAAATAAACTAAACTAAGCTAAAGACCCAGGCTTTGCCACCTCTGCTCTGCTCTTCTTGACACCCACTCTCAGCTTGAGCTCTTCAATCTCTTTCCTTGCTTCCTCCAGGGCTAACTGGCTTTGTGCTAGCTGCTGAGTCTTTTCCCTCCGGATGGTGTGAACATGCTCCACCTCTTCCTTCTTGAAGGCCATTTGTACTTCAAAGAAATCTTCTTTCTCTCTGAACTTCTTCTGCTCTTCCTCCCTTTGGCCTTGCAACCAAACAATGGATTGACGAGCTTCCTTGAGAGTCTTCAAAGTCTTTTTGCATTCATCTTCTCTCTTTGCCTCCATTAGACCTAACCTGTGAAAGTGAGCTTCCCTTCCAGCAAAGTCTTTCTCTTTAGCTTCCAAGGAGGTTTGAATCTTCTGCAGCTTGCTTTCTGCTTCATTCTTGGCCCTGTTAGCAAGATGGTATATGCTTACCATTTCAGCATTCTCCACTCTAACTTCATGCAGCTGAGCTTCCAATTTCTTGTACTCTTCAAGGGAGACAGTACTACTCTGACTTGGAACTTCTTTGGGATAAAGTGGAGCCTCAACTGAGAAAGGCATGAGAACTTCTTCCACATGCTTTTGCAACCATGCAGCAAATGGTGGATACGTCTTGGGATCAACTCTTCCAAAGTCTTTCTTACCCTTCCTTATCCTGTGATCCCAAGCTTGGACTGCTTGTTGAACTAACTCCTTGTTTCCTTCCACCGGAAAGTATAAAGACTCAGCAAACTCTTCCATCTGTGGAGGATCTCTCAAAGGGTAGCCAAACTGTTTCCTGGCTAATGATGGACAGTAACTGATGACACCTTTCCTTCCCAGCAAAGGTACTCCAGCAAACCTTCCACAACTGACCATCAATTCTTTACCTAGCAAATCCCTGTCATATCCCCAGGCAATATCTTCAGCAGTTAACCCCATCATCCTTCTTGACCATCTCCACTCATCCCTCATCTCTTTGAAGGCACCTGACTTTGGCAATTGTTTGGCAAACCACTCAGCAAACAAAGAAGCACAGCAGCAAACTGGACCACCCCTCCCCTTCTCATTCCTGTAATGCACACTGTAGTAGAAGTCACCCAAAAGAGTAGGCACTGGATTTCCTTTTGCAAAGATAGAGATCACTTCCAAGTTTACAAATTCCTTCTCTCCTGGGAACAAGCTGGACCCATACACCATCAAAGCAAGCAAAGCACCAAAGTCATTCCAATTAGCCTCTATAGCATATCTCTCTGCCTCTGGGATGAGCACACTCCAAGGAAGTCCTTTACCTTCACTCTCTTTCAGAGCCCTCTTGACTGTAGCAACTGGCAGACGACAAACTTTGGCTATGTCTTCTTCTTTAAGCACAACCTCAGACCCATAGAAAGGCAATGTCTCTCTGACTGGAACATTCAGCATGCTGGCAATCTCTTCCAACGTAGGAGCTAAGATGTAACTTGGAAAAACAAAGTAACGCAGCAGAGGATCATAAAACTGCAACAGAGTATGCAAACTGTCCTTTTGGTCTGCAGTGGGCTTGTCCACAAACTTCAGTATCTGGCCATATCTTTTCTTGAAATTGCCCAAGACTTGGTCATTCATCAGACCTCCTAATTTCTGAACACTTCTAACTTCAGGCTGAAGAAAAGTATAGTGAACATTCTTTTTCCTTGAAACTCTTCTGATTTCTGCCATGGAGATATGATTTACCAGAACTGGGAGCAGATTTAGAACAATGACCTGAAAAATGGGAAACATAAACAGTTAATGCAAAGATGATGCAAATGCAATGCAATGCAGGCATATGATCAACTGGGACCATCTGAACTTGACACTAACAAAGGACCCTCTCATCACTGACAAACAAAGTCCTCTGAGTCACAAATCTCTGATAATCACAACCCTTTGATAGAAGATCTCAGAACCACAGTACCAAGAAAACCAGAACTCCAGAACCATAGGACCATAGGACCAGAAATCATAATCATAGGACCACTGATCATAACAAGGACCACTGAATAATGAGTGTATGTTGAGGCCAAGGGTTCCTGCACACTTGTAAACCCCTTCCCAATCTCACTGGTAATAGGCTCTGGGTCAGACATCACGGACCCTCAAAGCCGAATAGCAATAATACTATCACCATCTCCGAGAAATGGCTCATGACCAAATCAGGGAATCGGTTTGGCATTATATACTACGCAGGGAGGCCTCAGCTGAGTCCGAGAAACAAGGTCATCCTATGTGATCCCTAGGTGGGCCCTCGGATGCGAATGGGTTTGCCACAAAATGTGGCCTGCCACTGTCATCACTAAAGAGGGATGTTTCCACAAGGTTCTTAATGATCGGTCCCCAGCTGCACATAACTGTCAAGGTTATGTAATGAGAGAGGAAGATCCCCAAATCAAGACAGTTCCAAGACAATCGCAACCTGGGTGTGGAACTCACTACTACCCCCATGACAAGATCTCATGAGGCCAAAGTGGAACCACTCTAAGTCCTAAGGTGCACTCGAGCCGTGGTAATGAGCTCATCTCTCAGAAACAGTAACATCCATCCCACCAAATAGAAAACCAGTCCAGACAGTCCAGTATATATACATGATGCAGAAAATAAATACTGAAAACTATAAATAATACTGTAAATAAAGCCGTAAATAAACAACAATAAAATACAACAAGCCACAACGAACAAACATCACCCAATGAAACAGCAACAAACAAGCGCTAGGAGAGACTCACAGGGGAACCAAAGATTCTCGGTTGGGACTTCCCCAGCAGAGTCGCCAGCTGTCGCTCCCCGTATTTCCATCCTGGTACAAACGCGAAAGTGGCGCGGAAAAGAATAGAGTCGCCAGCCATGCATTTTTATCCCGAAGAATGGGAATGGTAATGTTGCATAAACCAGAAGAAAGAAGAGGAAGGACACAGGTCCTACGAACCAAAGAGACTGAGTTCGGGAGTCGGTTACGACCTGGGAAGGTATTAGCACCTAGATCGTCCGGCGTACCCGACGGGATCCACACTTGCAAAGAAAAACTAATTCAAAGGGTGAGGGTATGGAAACTGCAGCAAAAAGAAAAATGAAAGGAAACTGGAACTGGAACTGGTAAAGAACTAAATAAGAGAACAAAAAGAAAAAAATGTAGGGAAAATAAAAGATTGTGCTCGAATGGGCCCTACCCCGCTGCCTACGTACCCCATCAGGACAATGAGGATCAGAGACGCCGTAGTTCCCCTAACTAGGGGTAACAAGGAAATTGCTTGTGAATTAAGGCTTGAACTGCCTATGCCATTGCTCAGGTGTTGCAAAATCAGATGACGAGTGCGTAACCGTCTTGCAAAATGACAAGTAGGAGCAAGTTCGCGTACGGAGCGAAAGTGATGAGAAAAGGATTCCCGAAGGAAAGACGCTTATTGTTTGTTTGTGTTTTTTATGAAGCTTTTAGGAGTGTGTCACAAGGAAGTGAACTCAAGCTCTTTTCCATGGAATGTTCACTTGTCACTACATTCCAAGATGGAATAATAGAACAAGCACACTCAAGTAAGGAGAAGATCCCCAAAACTTGAACCCAAAGATTAGGGCCTAAGCTCACTAACTTATTAAATTATTAAGTGTTTTTGGTATTTACAGATGAAAAAGTGTTTTTTATTCTTTTCTTTGTGAAGAAAGATATCTTGATCAAACTTGTGCATCTCAAGGTAAACTTGTAATATCCCAAGATGGGAAGACTACAAGCATACCTCATGGGATAAGGCTATGGATCAAGACATCACTTCAAACTTATTAAGATGTTTTTTATGGTTATGAGATGAGAAGAGAAGTAGAACCAAAGGATCACAAAGGCAAAATTCTAAAGGGGGAATAAAGAATCCTAAGTGTTGACATGCATGGGTATCCTAGGGTTAGTGTGGCTTTCTATCCTAATGAAGAAGGAAAGAAGAAGAAAAGAAGAAGAAGAAGAAGGATGAGTAAGGCCTAAGCCTAACAAGCAAAGGGTTAGCTCAATAAACATAAGAAGAGAAGGTGAGATTTGGAGATGTGGAACTCAACTTCCATACCTCTCACTTACCATAGCCCCTGCAAGGTTAGTATCAAGCATACAAGTGAAGTGAAATAAACAAAATAACATACCATCATCATACAAACATAAATGAAATGATATGTACATGTGCATAATGCAAATTCAACTCAAAAGAATGAGGGATGAAGCTTACAAGACAAAATGAGGCATCATGAACACATATGAAAACAAATGCACACTTAAGGAGGATGCAAAGCAAAAATGCACAAACATGGACTCAATGCACACAATCAGAACCAAAACAAGATGAAGAAGAGCTTAAGAAGCTAATAAGATGAAGAGAATGGCCACACAATACCAAAAAATCACAAAATGGGAGTGAAAGAAGTAAGGAAGAAGTGAAAGCACACTTAAGAAATGAAAGAACACAAAAAGGAAGCAAACACAAAAGTTTCAAAGACACAAACCCTATCCTAGGACCAGGAAGGTACCCATACCCCAAAAGAACCCCAAATGAGAAGAAGAAGTTGGTACAAGTGCCCTTCTAAGCTTATAAGAGACCTAATGAACCAAAAGAAGCAAAATGGGACAAGGTGAGAACAAAAATCCATATTAAATCAACCAAGCATCCAAAAATTCCACAACTTAAACCAAATGATCTTCAAACATGGTAAATCAATAAGCAAATAGGATTTGAAAAGATTCAGAAGCAAACTAGGTCAAATGGAGGCTTAAACACAAGCTAGGGTTAATAACTTCCAACACAAGTCAAAGGACCAAGACACCAGGAATAAATTTCTAAAAATCAGAGGAAAAATCACACAAGAAGTACATTATCTTAGGACTCCAGAGCAAAAAGAATGGGAATAAAATTAAAAATAATGAACTCTATGGAAATTGGACAAGGCAGTGTACTCAAGAAAGGATTAAAAAGAAGCTAATTGAAATAATGAATTAATTATGACACGTGGAAATTAAAAATATGGAAAATAAAAATATAGAAAAATAAAAGACACTTAAAAGAAGACTCATGATTTGTTTGGGAATTTTTGGATTATCAAAAGTATTTTAATTAAATGGAAACCAAATGAATAAAAGAAAATAAAATAAGAAAAAGAAATAAAAAGAAATTAGAGTGGGGGTGCAGGTAGTAAGGGTTTGAACTGAAATGGATTGGGCTGAGATTGGAGGGGGTGCGCATAGCCATTCTGGGGCCCAAAGCTGGCGCAGGCTTATGTATTTTATGGTGGAAATTAAGTGAGAAAAGGCTGGAAAGTAAAAGATCCATTGGATGCATCAGACACGTGTGGTCACTCCATTAATTGACGTGGCACAATGCTGCCTTGTGAATGGATGGAACATAGTAACTAACATGGGCTGCATAACATTTTGAATTAAAAAGAAAAGAAAGAAACACGTGATAGTGAGGGTGTGGTTTAGGGCTAGGTGGCACAGATCTGGGACGTTGCTGGATGGATCTAACGGCTAGGAGATTATCTTCTTCAATGAACAAACCCTAGGAAACAAACCCAGTTTCCGGTGACCGGAGCTAGGGCTCTGGCACCGGAATTCATCGCAGAGGCACAAACCTTAAAATAAATGGACCAAAATGTCCAGATTGACTAAATCAACCATGCTGAACATGAATATGGGCTCAAAATCTTCTAAAACTCAATGAATCAAAGGGATCGAAGAAAATAAAGTTTGACCATGAAACTTTGAACTCAAATATCTCTCACTACCATGCATCATTTTCGAAACCAACAATTGCAGAATGCTCAGTGCAACTCACAGATCACAAAACACATCATTAATTTCATTTCCAGATCTCAAAATTCAGAACCATACCTGAGGTGAAGATCTTGATTCAAGCTGATAGAAGACCAAATGTTGCGTGCAAATCACTCCACACTCACTCTAGATGCAAAATAAATGCATCTAAAGTCTTGAAATAAGTTGGATCTGAAGCTTCTCTCACACCTGCCCTGAAATGGTTAGCTTGCTGAACTTGAAGGAGAGCTTGAATGAATGGGTGCTTAATGATCCTTAGCTCTCACTGATCACAAATCCACAATTTGTTTTGAGATTGATCACTTGTATGAAGAGAAATGAGAGAAAATGAAAAGGTTTCAAGAAGTTGTAAATGAGAGAATGAGAGAGTGGTTGCCAATTCTGAAACCCTAACTGCTTTTATGTGATCTCATAATGCAATGCTGAAGAAATGCCCAAGTTTGCACGTGTGGATCATGAGATATTTGTGAATTTGAAAATTTTGCAAATTGTGAGATAAGAATGCCACCCTAATTCCTTGCTTGCATTCTCAGCCCATGTGCAATGCTTTTCCAACCCTTGATCAAAATCCCACAAGTTCTGGCCCTTAGATCAAGCCCTCACACTTTTCTCATGAATTAGCCAATTTTGCAATTTTGGAGTGACTTTCTTATTGTGCACGAAAATGTGACTTTCTCTTGAGCGAAGTGATCAAAATGCCATGTATTTTAAGTTTGAAAACTTACTTGAACCATTCCAAGTCATGAAAATAAGTTTGCAACACTTTTGCATTTGGTCATGCATGGAATTTTTGAATTTGCCCTAGTTTCATGCATTTTTTCGAAGGACCCCTAGAGCAAACCACAAATCCTATGAAAATGTACTTGTACTTTTTGAAAATGGGAGCCCTTACCCTCCAACTTTCATGTTTGACTTTGGTCCATTTGAAGAAATTTTGATCATGTTAAGGCCATTTGAAAATTAGGGCAAAAGTTGCCAAATTTGGAAAATCTCAAAAGCCAACTTTGTACCATTTTTGCAAAACCCTTCAAATCTTTATGATTCTTGAAATTTGATCATTCCAAACCTCTTATAACATTGTAAGGACACCCCTTGGCCAAAAAAATTGGGTTAGACCCCTTGAAATCACACAGTTGACTTTTTATGGGCACAGTTGACCAATTACTTCATCTACAAGCAACTGAGGAATTCTCTGACTTTCACATGGAATTTTCTCATGAAAATTGACACCTAGGATCCTCTTGAAATATATAAGACTTTGCCCAAATTAAATGGCCAAAGTTGTGAGATTTTGGTGCTTGAATCTCAAACCCTAGTTTAGGTGCCTTGTGTAGGAGCTTTGCCTTATCCTGAGATCTCTGATGATCATGCAATCTTCTGAGCTTCTTCCAATGGACTTGAACTTGAAAATGGAGTGTAGACTCACCATAGGACTTGTACCAAACCCTTAGGACCCTTTTCATGGCTTGTGATGCCTCAAGAACCTCCACAGATGACCATATGCTTGATGCTAGGACATGAAGAATGTTATGCCTCATCTTTTCATGCTAGGATGCTAAGAAAATGATATGTTCATGATGAATATGATGTGATATGATTCTTAAAATGAAGAGGGAAAATTTGGGGTGTTACACATAAGTTCTATTTTAAGTGCTTAGATTGTTCTTTATGCTTTTTTGATATCCATGATATGTTTACTTTTGAGAATGGTTGAGAAATAAGCTTGTATGCGTGTTCTGAAAGTTTTGCCATTTTTAAGTTTCTCTTCGAATCTTGTGATTTAGCCATTATAAATTTGTTTTGAGAGTGGATTTGAGTTCAGGGAGATGAGAGGAGTTGATCTGGAGCTTTAGAGCTCCAGAAATGACCTAGGGTTGAAGTTTGGGGTTTTCTCAGGGAGGGTCTGGCCGAAGAAGATGACCGGAGGTCTTCTCCAGCCACCTGAAAGTAATTAACTGTCTAATTAGGGTTAGAGCAAGGTTTAAATGAGAGCCCTTGGATCTTAGTTTCCCGCGTGTGTTGAACGATCAGGATCATTTCAATAACTTTTAATCTGGATTAATTTATTAATTAATTAAGTTTAACTGGATTTGAATTATATCCATTATATTGCGCGCCAGGTCAAACCAAATCTCCTCAAAATCAATCTAAACCATTGGATGCGCATACTTCTGTTTTATTTCATTTTTAATTCATTTTTTCTCATTTATTTTGTATCATTTATTTAAAATAGTTAGAAAAAACCTAAAAATATTTTCCTTTTGCATTTTCACTTCAAAAATATTTTTCTCAACCAGAAAACATTTTTATTTTTATTTTTTGCATTAAAAAAATCATTTTTTAAATATTTAAATTTTTATTTTAATTAATTAATGGAAATTAATTAATTAAAATATCATTTAGGTTTCTAAAAATTCCAAAAAAATTCACATTGCATCTTAGGACATTTAGAAACATTGTCATACCATTCTTACAAATTTCTTTTTGGTTTTGAATCATCTTTGACATTTTTCTGGAATTTAGGGTTCATAAAATTCCTATTTTTGAACCCTAACTTCAACAATTCATTTCTGCCTAACCATGAATGGTATGACATTGATTCTTTTTGCATTGATCTTCATATAGCATGTAGTATCTAAAATATTTTTGTCAGAAATGTATTTTTCATTTTTGATTTGATTTGCATTTTTCCCCTTTAGGTGCCTTAAACCCCTAGATAACTTAGAAAAATCATAACTTTCGTTAGGTTAAGAGTTAGGTCTTCTCCTTTGGGGTTTGATATCATATGGGGTTAGGGTTCCTTTTAATGCATTTTAAATTTTTTATCTTGTCATTTGCTTCTGTTTTTGACTTTTGCATCTCATGTTGCATGAAAACTTTAATTTCTCATGTTCAATCACATACATCTTGCATATGCATTCATTCATGAACTTGCCATGACATTTCATACATTCACATGACTTCTAAGACATCATAGGACACATTAGAATCATACTTGATCATTTCTTCATCCATTTTCCATGATATGTATTCATTACATTCAATGAACATTCATGTGTTTTCATGCTTCTTACATGCTTCATTTGCATTCCCATCTCTTGTATGAACATTCATATCACTTGACATGCTTTCATATCATATCATAGCATCATTTGAATCATGTTTATTCTTCTGGTTTTGGTTTGAATCCTTGCATACATTCCATTTTCATTTCATTCTTTCTTTTATGCTAACCATTTCAGGTGGTAAGTACTTTGAGAAGTTGAATTTGCCTTCACTTCTCATTTCTCTTCTTATCTCTCTTATGTATTCATTGCTACATTTTGCTTTTGCTTTAGAGTGAGCTTGCTCATTCATGTTATTCCCTCACTTTCTTTCTTCAAGTAACGTATCTTCTTAAGTGGAGTAAGTTAGCTTGTTTTCTTCTGCTTCCCCTCCTTTCATCTGCTTCTTCCTTGGTGGCCTTGAAGATCTCTTGCAAGCCTTATAAACCATAGGAACATCCAAGCATGACAATAATTAGGGTTTTGATTAGTCCCCCCTTTAGTTTTACCTTTGTGTCTTCTTTTGTGTCTCTCTTCTCATCTCATAATCAGAGACTAAACCTTTAAGGTTTTAAGGCTTTGTGATTAAGGGTATGCCTGCATCCTTCTCTTAGGATGGAGTGTATAACTTTAATCCTAAGTGTTAAACCCTTAATGTGTTTAAATCTCTTAATTTATCCATCTTAATAATCACTAAGACAATAACGTGTAACTTGGGCCTTGCATTAGGGTTCTAATTCTTCCTTTATTGGTTAAGAAGGACTAACCCTAGTGTTAATAGACAAGTCCCCCTCAAGTTGTCTTACAAATCATAAAATTCACTTCTTAATCTTACCACTAACTAAAATTCACTTTAATAAATGTTTGTTTTGTCATGAGGTTAATCCCTAATCATGGATTAAGTTGAGGTATCTTCCTCAGCTTAAGTGTTCTCATCTATTATCCTTCTATTAGGATGGTGTAATGGGTCCATTAAATCATTGATTATGGCTTAAACTCATTACTTAACACTAAAAAAAACACCAAAAAAACATCTAAATAATCACAAGTAGGTTAATGATCTTAATCCTACATCATCATGGTAATTAAGTTTGAGGTGTTTATCTCATACTTAAGGTATTCTCATTATCCCTAATCAAAGGGAGGATATGATGAGTTTACTAACCCTTGGTTTAGGCTTAAGCTCATTAACTTATGACAAACACAAAAAGCAATAAAAGATTGAAAACACAAAAACAAACAATAATCGTCTCCTCCGGGATTCTTTTCTCATCATCTTCACTCACAAACGAGAACTCGCATCTTCCGTCTAATGCAAGACAGTCAACACCTGAGCCAAACAGGTCAACACTTGAGCATAGACAAGCAAGTAGTTCATCAGTAAATTTACCTTTCAGTCTCTTTGAGTCGAACTACGGTGTTCTAACTTCCTCATTGCACGAGAGGATACGTAGGCATAACTTAACTGTTATCGAACAAAAGTCTCTGTCTCTTTCCCCTCTTCCAGCATTATTCTTTTAAGCCTCATCCCTGAGCATTTCACTTGATTTTCTTGCACTGACACTTGTACATTCTTTTCCAGCTTTTGCACACATAAAGCACTAACACTGCCCCTTTAAAGACAAACTTTCAAGCGTGGATCCCGTCGAGTACGATGGACACTCTGGGTGCTAATACCTTCCCAGGTTGTAACCAACCCCTTTTCTCATTTTCTCTAGTTCACGACCGTCTTATCCATCTTTTTCTAGGTTTATGCAGCATTACCTTTCCTTCGGGATAAAAATGCCTAGCTGGCGACTCATTTCATTTCATTTTCATTTCTCCTTTCGCCGACTGTTCGCTTCTGTACCCTATCTGACCTGGTGTCTTTTAGTGGGAGCGACCCCCGGCAGGGGCATCAAGCAAAGACAAGAAGACCCTTAGGAGTTTGGCAGGCAAGTTCTTCTTAAATCAGGATGATGTGCTCTACAAGCGGAACTTCGACATGGTCTTGCTCAAATACGTGGATAAATACGAAGCAGACATGTTGATGCAAGAAGTTCACGAAGGCTCATTCAGTACCCATGCTGGAGGACATGATATGGAAAATAAGCTTCTCAGGTCGGGGTATTTTTGAATCAACATGGAATCCGTTTACTATAAGTACTCCCGCAAATGCCACAAGTTCCAAATCTATGCTGATAAGGTCCATATACCTCCAAATCCATTGAGTGTCATGTATTCACCTTGGCCCTTCGCCATTTGGGGCATTGATATGATTGGTAAGATTGAGCCAACTGCTTCTAACAGTCACCGCTTCATCCTAGTTGCCCTAGATTATTTCACAAAGTGGGTCGAAGCAGCGTCTTATGCCAATGTCACCAAACAGGTGGTAGCCCGATTCATCAAAAGGGATATCATCTGCCGGTATGGAATTCCCGAAAGAATCATTACTAACAATGGTTCTAATCTCAATAATAAGATGATGGCAGATCTATGTCGGGATTTCAAGATCGAGCATCACAACTCTTCGTCGTATCGCCCAAAGATGAATGGCGTCGTCGAGGCGGCCAACAAGAACATCAAGAAGATTGTTCATAAGATGGTTGTGACATAAAAAGATTGGCATGAGATGCTAGCGTTTGAGTTGCATGGGTACCAAACATCCGTGCACACCTCGACATGGGAAACCCTATTATCGCTTGTGTACAGTATGTAGGAAATCCTACCGGTTGAAGTTGAGATCCCTTCTCTGACATTAATGATGGATGTCAAGCTTGACGAAGCCGAGTGGCTCCAATCTAGGTACAATCAGCAAAGCCTCATTGAAGAGAAACGCCTAGCAGTTGTATTCCATGGACAATTATATCAACGACGGATGAAACAGGCATTCGACCAGAAAGTACGATCTAGTGCAGAAAAGGATCCCTTCAACAACGCCAACCATGGTGTCAGAACCAGTTTCTTCGATGGCTGGAATAGGAGGAATGTTTATAGGCCTTATACTCAACCGATGTTGGAATATATTGGAGCAAATCCTCAAACTCCACCACCAAATACAACAATGTTTAGGTCTTTCCCTCCCCCAGGGTTTTCACAGCCTTTACCTAGGAACCCATTCTATGGCATGCCAACAACGGTGATGCAAACCTTGCGTAACACGCTTGTGGTATGTTCAAAAAATGTGCTTTCTTCTCCCTTGTAGGAATCAAGATCTGGAGTAAACATGGGTCAAAATAGTCAAACCATAGGGTTGGGATATTTCACCCAAGATCCTGGCTTAACAAGTGAATCTGCAACTTATTTAGGGAAACACATGGATGTAAGCAATATGCAAATGGTACAAACTTTGTCTCAAACCATGGGGGAAGTCTTTCAACCTTTGATTTAGAGTACCACTCAAACTAATCAGTATTTGACAACCCAAACAACTTAAATAGAAGAATTTATGGGAGTTACTGCCCCTCATCGACACCCAACTAGACAATAAATGATAGAAAATCATGGTGCCGAAATCATGGAAAATGTCAAACATGCGAATCAAGAAAATCAAGAGGAAGTTGAACCACCTAGGGTTGAACCTCTAAGAAATCAAATCTCTATTCTTGAAGAAGAAGAACCAAGGGTAGTAATGGTGAATAGGAACCAAAATGCAGATAATGTGGTTTAACAGGTTCAATATAATAATATGGCAGCGGAGAATAACCTGACAACCATTGTCGAAAGCATAATGGCGCGAAATGGAATGAATATGGGCTTCGCTGGGCCAAATTTTACCTCTCCCATAGTATATTATATACTTGAGTCTGAATTTCCTCCTTGGACGAAAGTCCGAGAGTTCTCCAAATTCTTAAGCGACACAACTGAATCCACCATCGAACACGTGGCACGGTACCTGATCGAAGATGAGGAGATTAGAAGTGATGAAAGTCTACAGATTAAATATTTCCCAAGTTCTCTCACTAAAAATGATTTTGCATGGTTTACTACATTACAACCTGGTTTGATTTGCAATTTGACTCAATTGGAACATCTATTCCATGAGCAATTTTACATGGGTCAGACTAAAATTAGTTTGAAGGAGTTTGCTAGTGTTAAACAAAAGATTAATGAGCCAATAAATGATTATTTGAATAGGTTTAGACTACTTAAGAATAGATGTTTTACGCAGGTGCCTGAGTATGAGCTTGTCGAAATAGCCGTTGGTGGCCTAGATTACTCTATTAGGAAAAAGTTGGACACTCAATGTAACACCCTAGAATTTTCCCTCTTATTTATCACCAATTTCAAGTAGCTCATGCTTCATTTCTATGTCATTTAGTATATTCTATCATGCATTGCATAAAAATAAAAAATAAAAATAAAGCATACATCATCGGTCAAGGCATGGGGCATGTGATCAAGGGTTAGTCGGTGATAATATCAATTATCTGGTCTCAGAAGAAAAATAATCTTAAAACTAATGACCAAGGCCGGATACCCAAGATTTCCCACCAAAAAGGAAAATTTCAAGTTTTGGGTCAAGTAAACGGTTACCTCTTAGGTAGTAATCCATTACCTGTTAAAATTTATGAAGAAAATTGGGTTTTTGAACTGGTAACCGATCACCTCCCAGGTAGTAATCGGTTACCATGTGCAAAATTTGGAAAATGACATTTTTTAGCCTGGAGGGATTTAATTCTTCACTTTTCCACTTCACCTTGTAGTACACTCTACCACTTTCTAGAACTTTCTACCACCTTCCAAGGGAATATTCTAAGAATATGCCAAGGGAATATTCTAAGAATATGCCAATGGAATATTCTAGGAATATTCCCAACTAACTTTAACTAATTCCTAAGCAAATCCCAAACCTAACGCCCAAGCCTAGCTCCTAACCCAAACTACCCTCTAAACAAAACATGTATATAAGCATTTCTCTCTCCAAACCTCACAGAAATCATTCATTTTCACAATTTCTCTCATCACTCTCAATTTTTCTCACTTTTTCTCCCAATTTCCCAAATTCAAGGTAAGCTTCATCTTCCAAAATTCTTCAAGTTTTGCATTGAAACTTGACGAATTTGAAGCTAAACCTCCATCATCACAATGATTTCATGGGTTATTGAAGAATTTTCTATTATTTTGGTGTTGATTTCACATTTTGGAAGTGATTTTTGAAGAAGTTCATCCAAGTTCACTGAATCGCATTTATTTTGTGTATTCCCTTGGAAGAGCATCGAATCTATAATTTTCTCTTCTATCGCGTGTTGATTGTTCATTGCAACAATTACCAAAGTAAAACCCCGCTTTGTAGGTTGGTGAATCTTATAATCACTTATGTTTTAAGTTATTCCGCTTCTTCTCGACGCACATATTCTTCTCATTTTGTTAATTTTTTATGCTTTAATTAATTGGATCATTAGGGTTTAGAATCTTGATGTGTTTGTGGTTCCAATTGGTGTTAAATTGTTGCATTTAGGTGTAATTTTCGTGCTCAATTGATAGGCATTAGGTTAGAGCTTATTTGAATAAGTTGCTGCTGAATTTTCCAAGAACATGCAGAATTTTTTATTCTGGTCTCATAGTAATCATTTACCTTCTAGGTATTAACAAGTTACCTATGTTAATTTTTGTAGAAAACACCATTTTTTAACTGGTAACCGATTACCACCTAGGTAGTAACCGGTTACCACTGAACCAGAATGGAAAATTCTTGTTTTTTCTTGCATTTTTGGTATCCATCTCCCCTCCAATCATCATAGATCTTTAGTATATGATTTTAGGGAGTTTTTAGGAGCTGTTTTTGGCGGGTTCAAGTAGTTTCGACATCTTTCGTCGCACGTGTTGTTCATTTCTAATTTGTTGCATAATTGTTGAATTTGTGTTCATGATGAATTTTGAATGTTGTTACCATGTTTGAACTTCATTGTTAGAATGTTAATGATGAGTTAAAGTTCTATATTGCATTGTTTGCATGATCGAGGCATGTTTCAGATACTTGCGGGTATAGTCGAATATGTTGCATCTTGCTTGAAAGTGCATAATCCACATGTTTGTATTCATTATTGATTATTTGTTTGATTGCATTTTATTGTCAATGTTTTTATCCTCACAAATCCAAGTTCATATCAACCATGTTGCACCCATCGATGGTTGTTGTATGATGCATATTCATGCATTGTTGTTCATGCATTTACATGATAAAATGATTAAATTCCGCCATGTTTTCATTGATGTATTTTGAAACAGAAGTTGTTAAATGTGTGTTGTATTGCATTGTTTTACACCTTTTTACTCCTATTTCCATGTTGTTTGGTAGTTGTAATAGGTTGTATGCATGTCATGTGCATTTAGGTAGCTGATTGTGAGATGTAGTATTGTTGTAGCTGCCAATTTTGTGTTTTTCTTAGATTTTTAGGCACCCTTAGCCTTAGGTTTGAGTCTAGTTTAGATCATAATAGTTTTAGGAGATGTTTGGTACTTAATTGTCCTCTCTTTCATCATTTTTTATTAACTTTTCTAACCTTTTCAGGGGATAATGGTAAGTGAAGAATGTGTGCGCCTACATTCTACCTTCTTCCTTACTCTTTTAAAAGCTTTCTCTTGTGTGATTGTGATAAGCATTTTATGCTTCTTTGGCATTTCGTTTCTCTTTATCCCTTTGAGTTCTAATCTCATCTTCAATCCTTGAAGTGAGTTAGAACTTATGTTTCTAGGTTTAGAGTTCTTCAAATCTCATTAACCATAGGATCTCCATTGAACAATAACTTAGGGTGATTCTTAATTTCCCTTTGTGTTTTTCCTTTCTCAACTCGTCTTCTCCTCTCATCTCAAATCAAGATTAAAACACCTAATAAAGGTTGAGCTTTCTCATGTGCCAAGGGACTTTGCCATGGGTATACTTGAATGCATTCCATATGGGGATGAGGTGTAGGGTAACTATCATGATGAATAAGTCATAGTATGAGGATGTTTCACAAACAACACATATTCAAAACATTTCTTTTAAAAAAGCAATAAATAAATAACAAGCATCTTTCCTGCGGGAATTCTCTTCTCATCTGCTTCACTCATAACGAAAGAACTCGCTTCGACTTGTCTTTTTGCAAGAAGGTAAACACACTCATTCCATACGAGCCTGCAACACCTGAGCATATGTATAAGTAGTTTAAGCTTAAAAAACATAAACAAGCAAATTTCCTCCCTAGTTAGGGGAATTACGACGACTCTGATTCTCATTTCCCATGAGATACGTAGGTAGTGGGGTAGGGCCCATTCGAGAACTATGTTATTTTCCCTACATTTTCCCCCTTTCTTTTCTTTTCTAGTCCAGTAGCAATTCTTTTGTTCAGCAGCAGTTTATTCTCACCCTTTGAAATAGTTCAAGAAAGTGTGGATCCCGTCAGGTACAACGGACGATCTGGGGTGCTAGTACCTTCCTAGTTCGTAACCGACTCCCGAACCCAGTCTCTTTCGTTCGCAAGACCTTGTTATTTCCTTCTCTTTGGTTTGTAAATTATAAACTTTCCCCTTCGTTTGGGATAAAAATGCCTGGCTGGCGACTCTACCTTTTTCGCGCCACTTTCACGTTTGTACTAGGATGAATATCCCAGGAGCGATAGCTGACGAATCTGATGGGGGAAGAACCAAGAATCTCTGGTTTCCCCTTTGAGAGACAATCCTAACGCTTGTCCATTTTTTTTTCTTTGGGTGTTTGTCTGTTTGCAGTTGTGTTTTTAGTTTACTATTTTTATTTATAGCTTTACTTTACAACTTTATTTACTACTTTCACTATTTTATTTTTCATGCATCATATATACTAGAGTGTCTGGATTGGTTTTTATGTTTGATGGGATGAGGGTTACTAAGTGAGGATCCCAATACCAAGGATCGAGTGCACCCTAGACTTTAGCGTGGATAGACATTGTACTTCCTGATATATCATTATGATGAGTGGTGGTGTGTTCCACACCCAGATTGCGAGCGTCTTGGAAATATTATGTGTGGGGATTTCCTCCACTTCAGGATACGACCTTGATAGTTACGTGCATATAGGGACCAATCATTGAGGACTTTAGTGGAAACAACCCTCTCCAGTGGTGACAGTGGCAGACCATATTTGTTGGCAAAGCCACTCGCAGCCGAGGGCCCACTAGGAACTCGCATAGGATTGCCTGGTTCTCTCATAGAAACTCAGTTAAAGTACTTTTCATAAGACGATAGTATTTTTTCTCGATTTCAGTGCTTAAAGCGGGAAACTTATGGGGGATGCTTGTTTTTCCCAGACTCAGTTGAGGCCTCCTCTTGTAGTGAATAATAATAAAATGGTTCCTTGAGATGGTAATATTAAATCGTTTCTCGAAGATGGTGAATGTATTATTGATGCGCAACTTAAGAGCCGTGATGTCGACCCAGAGCATACTAATGAGATTGGGGGTGTTTATAGGTTTGTAGGTGCCCTGGCCTCTACATATCCATATTATCAGTGCTTGCTCTATGTTCTGATCTGGTTCTTGAGATTATGGTTCTTGGTTCTTGATTCTGGGATTCTGCACAGAGATGATATTATTATGACTCTTCACAGACACTTGGTTCTCTGATCAACACCAACACAAACACAACATTGATCACATGCCCTGCATTTCATTGCATCATGACATCATTAATCATTTGTGTTTTCTCATTCTTAAGTTTTACATAATATTCCCAATTCCGATCAGATTTCTTGTTCGGAGATGGAGGACTCCAGGAAGAAGAATATCCATTACATGTTCTTTGAGCCCATATATGGTAACTGCAAACCTAAGTACCACCAAAGGGGGAGTATCTGGTTTTTCTCTAGAGTTCTTAGTGAAGAAGGTTGAGGAGCTTGCTGCTGAAGCTCAGTGAAACTCTATTTATGCTATTCTAGAAACAATAGTACATTCAGCCCTTGGGATAAAGTACTATTGTCATACGACCAGATGCTTTGACTAAGTTCCTATAAGAAAACCAGGCCATCATATGCGAGTTCCCAGTGGGCCCTCGGGTGCGAATGGTTTTTCCACAGAATATGGTTTTCCACTGTTGTCGCTCCCACCAAAATGACACCAGGTCAGAAGGGGTACAGACGCGAACGGTCGGCGAAAGGAGAGAGGACACACAAGGGTGAACTCAAGAGAAAAGAGTCTCCAGCTAGGCATTTTTATCCCGGAGGAAAGGTAATGCTGCATAAACCTAGGAAAGATGGATAAGACGGTTGCGAACCAGAGATACTGAGAAAGGGGGTTGGTTACAACCTGGGAAGGTATTAGCACCCAGATTGTCCGTCGTACTCGACGGGATCCACGCTTAAAAGATTTGTGTTTTAAAGGGGTAGTGTCAGTGCAATTTGTGTATCAAAGCTGGAAAGAATGCAAGTGTCAGTGTAAAAGAAAAGTGAAGTGTATAAGTGAAGTGTCAGTGTAAGAACAAGAGTGGAATGCTCAAGATAATGAGGCTAAGAGAATAATACTGAAAGGAGGGGGGATATACAGAGACTTTTGTTCGATAACTGTTAAGTTATGCCTACGTATCCTCTCGTGCAATGAGGAAGTCAGAACACCGTAGTTCGACTCAAAGAGACTGAAAAGGTAAATTGACTTGTGAACTACTTGCTTGTCTATGCTCAAGTGTATGACCTGTCTGGCTCAGGTGCAAATTGTCTTGCATTTAGACGGAAGAAGCAAGTTCTCGTTTGTGAGTGATTGAGGTGAGAAAAGAATCCCGGAGGAGACGATTATTGTTTGTTTTTGGGTTTTCAATCTTTTATTGCTTTTTTGATTTGCCATAGGAAAATGAGCTTAAGCCTAAACCAAGGTTTAGTAAACTCATCACATCCTCCCTCTGATTAGGGGTAATGAGAATACCTTAAGTGTGAAGTAAGCACCTCACACCTAATCACCATGATGTAGGATTAAGATCATTAACCTACTTGTGATTGTTTAGATGTTTTTGTTGTTTTTGTTTAGTGTTAAGTAATGAGTTTAAGCCATAATCAAGGATTTAATGGACTCATTACACCATCCTAATAGAAGGATAATAGATGAGAACATTTAAGCTGAGAAAGACTCCTCAACTTAATCCATGATTAGGGATTAACCTCATGACAATACAAAGCCTTTATTAAAGTGGATTTTAGTTAATGGTGAGATTAAGAAGTGAATTTTATGATTTGTAAGACAACTTGAGGGGGACTTGTCCATTAACACTAGGGTTAGTCCTTCTTAACCAATTATGGAAGAATTTGAACCCTAATGCAAGGCCCAATTTACAAGCTTGATGTCTTAGTGATTATTAGATGGATTGGTTAAAGGATTTAAACACATTAAGGGTTTAACACTTAGGATTAAAGTTATACATTCCATCCTAATAGAAGGATGCAGGCATAAGCTTAATCACAAAGCCTTAAAACCTTTAGGGTTTAGTCCTTGATTATGAGATGAGAAGAGAAGACTCAAAGATGAAACAAAGGAAATAGTCTAAGGGGGACTAAACAATCCTAATTATTATCATGCTTGGTTGTTCCTAGGGTTAATGAGGTTTACAAGAAGATCTTCAGAGAAACCACCAGGAAGGAAGCAGATGAAAGGAGGAAGAAGCAAAGAGAAGCAAAACAACTTGCTTCACTTAAGAAGACAAGTTGTTTGGAAGAAAGAAAGTAAGAGATGAACATGAATGAGCAAGCTTACTCTAACACACACGATAAAATGCAGCAATGATTCAAGAGAGAGATGAAGAGAGATTGTGAGAAGTGAAGGCAAATTTACTTCTCAAAACAACTTACCACCTGAAAAGTTAGCAGAAGAAATGAGGTGCAATGCAAATGAGATGAAATGCCATGGTGAAAACCAAAACCAGAAGCAAAAAAATGATGTTAATGATGCTAAGAGAAGACACAAACACATGACAAGAGATGAGAATGATCAAGCAAGCATAAGAATGCAGATGAAGCATGCCTTGAACCATAAGGATTCATGAATGTTTATGAAATGAAATGAACAAATAACATGGAAAAGGAATGATGCAATGATCAAACATGGTTCTAATATGTCCTAAGATGTATTATGAATCATGAAGATGCACAAAATGTCATGGCAAGTCATTGGATGCAAGCAAATGAAAGGTGGATGCAAAGGAAAGCACAAATTAGGGTTTAGGATCAACACACAAAGCAAAATTCAAAATCAGAAGCATATGACATGATAAAAAAATTGAAAATGCAATCAAAGATACCCTAAACCTATACAAGTTCACTTCCCAAAGGAGGGGATCTACCTCTTAACCTAGTGAAAGTTATGAATTTCTCAAGTTGGCTAGGGTTTCAAGGTACCTCATCAAGAAAAAATGAAAAACAAATTGAAAATGCAAGAACAATTCAAACCAATTTTATCCTACAAACTACATGCCATGAAGGGTGCAATGCAAGAAGAAACAACATCAAACTCCCAAGGGTTAGGCAGAAAGGATTTTTCAAAGTTTGCACAACAATATTGCCTCAAGATGAATTTTATTCCCATGAAAATGATCAAAAGGCATCAAGAACAAAAAAGAAATTTGGTTTGAGAGTTGGATAATGTTTCTAAATGTTTCTAAATGCAATGTGAATTTTTTGGTGATTTTTAAATACCTAAATGCATTTTTAATTAATTAATTTTCATTAACTAATTAAAAATAAACATTTAAATGATTTAAAAATAATTTTTAATGCAAAAAATAAAAATAAAAATATTTTTGGGTTCTGAAAATTAATTGAATCTTTGACAAAAAATTTCAGAACTTTTAATCATGATTTGCTATTTTAAGTAATTCGTAAAAGATAAATCAAATAAAATGAAATGAAAAATTAAAATAAATGAAAGTATGCACAATGAAGGGATCAGATTGAGTCTGGGCTAGGAGGGGTTGACTTGGCGCGCAATCCTACGGCCCAAGTTCAAACCTGGCTAATTCTATTTTATAATTAATTAATCCTAGGTTAATTTAATAAAACACTGATTAGGGCTTAATGACAAGATCCTGTCCATACATGCGCGCGCGGGAAGGCAGATCCTAAGGCCAACATTCAAAGTTTCTAATTAATCACAATTAGCCCTAATTAAACTCAGGCGACCGGAGAGAAGCTCCGGTCGTCTTCTCTGGCCATCTCCCTCACCTGAAACACCCAAAACGCATCCCCAAGACTCCCAAATCTCAAGAATCAATCCCCCAACACTGGGTAACAAGAATCCAGGGCCAAAAACAATTTATATTAACCACACAGTGAGAATCGAAGAAAGCAAATTCTAGGGCAAAAGTTTCAGAGCAACACAAAATGCTCATTTCTGGCTCATTTTCAAAAATAAATAGATCCCCATGATCAGGGCAACACATAGAACAATATTCTAACAAGAAATCAAGGTTTTGGAAAATTTGTTCATCATGTTACCTGAGGTTGAGCTTTCAATCCAGGAGCTTTTTGATTGCTTCCTTGCTTCAAAATGAACCCAATGAACCTCCTGAGGAATTTGCAAATCTTGTATGAAGTTTAATTTGGATGGTTTGTGAGAATGATCAAGTTCTGTTCAGTGAGGGATGAGAATCGTGTTTTTGATATGTAGGGTTTCAGGGACAAATGAGGGTTGGGAAATGATCAGGGGAACATGTTGAGTGATTCTATGAAGTTTGTTTTGATGTTTGATGCTTGTGGGATGAGTTTCGAAGGAAAGTGCATAAGAGGTGAATTTTGAGAATGTTGGCTTGTGGAAGAGATCAGGATGAGTTGTGTTATGTGTTGGGTTGCTTTTGGTACACATTTCAATCCTTGATAGGTCAGAGAGTTGTTGTGGAGCAGTGTGATTGGTATGGAGCAAAATGAATAAAGTCAATTTTTTGTGTAAGAGAGGTATGGGTCAATGGCAGGCCAAGGACAAAGGGGTGTCCTGCGCAGCAAGGATTGAGGAGAGCCATGGAATCAGTCTTGAGGCCAATTAGCAAGTGGATTAGGGTTTGTGAGAGGTTTTGCAACTTTGTGATCTTTTGGCCCTTTTGTGATTACTTGAAGCATAAGTCATGAAAATGGACAAATCTTTGGTGCATTCTGATTTTTAGGCATTGGTTTATGTTTGTGCAAAGGTTAGAAACCACTTTGAAGTCACATTTTGCCATGGCAAGTGGTTTTGCAACTTTGCCTCTTTGGTACAAAACTTGAAATTATGTGATTTTTCCCAACTTTGACAAGCCATAACTTTTGATCAAAAATGAATTAGAAGGAGTTCTTGTACTTTTTGAAAAGGGAATGATCCATTCTACAACTTTCATGACCAAAGTTTTCTCATTTGAAGCATTTTTGAATCACAAAGAAAGGGTTGAAAAACTTTCCCAAAATGGAAAGTTTCCATTACAAGTCACTTTCCCAAAAAGGCAATTTTGCAAATGGCTTGAAATTCTTCAATTTTGTGCCCTTCTAACATCTTCTATGATCAAATAAAGATCATACACATTCAAAATGATGAAAAACACCTTTTGGTTGGGTCATTGGGGGCCTCAGATGCCCTGATTTTGCACTGACTTGCTCAAGAAGTCAACTCTTGATTAGATGCCTTCCCCGTGGAATTTCTTCATGAAACTTGATATGCATGATCCTTATAACATATAGAGACCAATAGAAACAAGAATTGTAGATGTCTTGAATTGGCAGAATTTTTGACCAACAAGAAATATTGAATTCAGTTCAGAATGTCCTATCAAATGTTGAGACATTATCAAACAGAGTATATGGACTTATTTTAGGATGTCTCATCAGATGTTGGGACATTGTGTTAATGACTTAAGTTCAGTTTTTCAGGATGTCCCAACAGATGTTGAGACATCTCAAACCTGCTACCAGAATTAATTATTGACTAACTGATCAGAGATATTTAAGGAGAGTTATCTGGAATTAATTAATGATGGATAAAAACAGAACAAGGCGCATCTGTAGGAAGTTTTATATTGAGGATTCAGATTAAAACAGAAGACCTAAATCACCTAGAATCTAGGAAGTAACAAACCCTAAATTCAAGGTGGAAGCTGCATGCGCATTAGGGCTGGATCATTCTACAGAAAGCCCAAATTACAGATACCTATTTAAACAACAGAAACTCATAGAATTGAGTACGAATTTCAGAAGACCAAATAGGGTGTCTAGTGTTTTAATAGCAGGTTGTTTTTAATTGTACCACTTGATGAGCTTTTAAGCATAAGTGCATTTGTGACTTGATTGAAACTGTGAAGTAAGATCAAGCTGTACTGTTTGAAGAATGTCTTCAATTTTATTAAACTTGTAAACTTGATCACTGTGTGATTGAGGGGGAGTGAGGAGGGTACTCTTATCTAAGTTGTGTCTTAGGTAGAAATTGCATTGGGTAGTTATTAAGTGATAGATTAAACAGGGTGGTTTAAGTCTAGAATTAATATTACTTATAGTGGATTTCCTCCTGGCTTGGTAGCCTCCAGATGTAAGTGTGGTTATACACTGAACTGGGTTAACAAACTTTTGTGTTGTTTACTTTTCTTGCTATTTATGTTTTGGTTAAATCTGTCAAGTGTTGGGACATCTCTTAGGACATCTCATACCTGATCACAGAATTTCAATTGGCATCAGAGCAGGCACCCTGCCTGTTTATACTGGGTGAGATCTAGGGAATACAAATTCTGGAAACATGGACAGAGATATAGGGTCAGTAAATAGACCACCTATTCTAGATGGATCAAATTATGACTACTGGAAACCAAGAATGATTGCATTCTTAAGATCACTTGACAACAGGGCCTGGAGAGCAGTCAACATTGGATGGGAACATCCTATCCAAGACACCAAAGATGGATCAAAAGTGTTGAAACAATGAAGAAGAATGGAGTAAGGAAGAAGAAGATTCAGCACTAGGCAACTCCAAGGCCTTAAATGCTCTATTCAATGGCATTGATAGGAACATCTTTAGACTTGTGCATCACTGTGAGCTAGCCAAAGAAGTATGGGATACTCTCAAAACAACTCATGAAGGAACATCAAAGGTAAAGATGTCAAGACTTCAACTTCTCACCACCAAGTTTGAAAATTTGAGAATGAAGGAAGATGAGACAGTTCATGAATTCTACATGAACATCTTAGAAGTAGCCAATACTTCTGGAGCTTTGGGAGAAAAAATGACTGATGAAAAACTTGTAAGAAAGATCCTCAGATCTTTGCCAAAAAGATTTGACATGAAAGTCACAGCAATAGAAGAAGCTCAAGACATATGCACTATGAAAGTTGAAGAACTCATTGGTTCCCTTCAAACATTTGAGATGGGAATGAATGACACAAATGTTAAGAAGAACAAAAGCATAGCCTTGGTAACAAACACTGATGAAGAAGAAGATGATGAATCAGAAACTGGTAAAAGCTTATCAGACAACATTGCTATGCTTGGAAGACAATTCAAAAAGATTCTCAGAGGAATGGAAGGCAAATCCAATCCTAGTGGAAGATACACAAACTCTTCTGAGAACAAGAGATCTTTTGATGCTAACAGAAGATCAAATTATACTGAAAAGACCAGTCAAGAAAAAGGAATCAAATGCCATGGATGTGAAGGATATGGACACATCAAGAATGAATGTCCTACCTACTTAAAAAGGCAAAAGAAAGTACTATCTGTAACCTGGTCTGATGAAGACTCAGGAGGTGATTCAGAAGAAGAATCAGCTAAGCATATCACTGCTTTAGCTGGACTATGTGAGTCTGAAAGTGAATCCAGTGATGAAGAGCTTACTTATGAAGATCTTGAGCAAGCATTCAAAGATCTGTACAAAAGAAGCACTGAAATATGCAGTGAGGTTATAAAGCTAAAGAAGCAGAATGAGGCATTAGAAGATGAAAAATCAAGTGATTAAGAGATCATTGACACCTTGAAAAGTGAAGTAACTCTTCTCAACTCCAAGTTGGAACATATGTCCAAATCTGTTAGAATGTTGAACAGCAGCTCAAATACACTGGATGTTATTCTCAACAACAATAAGCACTCAGGGGATAAAAGTGGACTGGGATTTAACAGAATACATAAAGATGAAGCTAGCTCTAGCAAAACAACTTCAAAATCCATACAGTCAAACAAGATGTCCCAACAGATGCTTCAACATCAGGAAAAGAACACAAAGTCAAACATAATGTTCCAACAGATGTCTCAACATTCTGGAAAGAACAAAATGAAGAAGAAGTATCAAAGATGGAGATGCCATCACTGTGGAAGATTTGGACATATCAAACCTCATTGTTATAAGCTACGTGGATACCCAAATCAGATGTGTCAGCAACCTTCTAAGCAGAAAATAGAAGCTAAAGTGCTGCATAGACATCAAAGAAATCAGCAACCTCCTAAGCAGAAGACAGAAGTCATCAAGAAGGTATGGAGACCAAAAACTAGCATTCAGGCTGATCAAAGCTACATACCCAAGAACAAGATCAACAATCAATCTTGGAGATCTGCTGGTGAACAACACACAGGGCAAAGACATCAAAAGAAATCTCAACTCAAATGGTCAAAGAAAAGTGTTGCATATATAGCACATACATCACTAAGAGTATCAGCTAAGGAAGACTGGTATTTTGACAGTGGATGTTCAAGACACATGACTGGATTGAAGAACCTGCTAGTAAACTTAAAGTCACATTCATCCAGGTATGTAACCTTTGGAGATGGAGCTAAAGGAGAAATCAAGGGAGTTGGGACCTTGGACTGTCAAGATGTTCCAAGACTAGATGATGTGCTGCTAGTTAAAGGTTTAACTGCTAACCTGATCAGTATTAGTCAATTATGTGATCAAGGGTACAGTGTAAACTTTACCAAAACTGAATGTATAGTGACTAACAAAGAACAAGAAGTGGTCATGAGAGGAGCCAGATCTAAAGACAACTATTACATGTGGGAATCTCAAAACCTCAGTCTCACTTCAACTTGTTCTTTAGCTAAAGAAGAAGAAGTGAAACTATGGCACCAAAGGCTAGGTCATCTTCATTTCAGAGGCATAAAGAAGATAATATCTATGGATGCTGTAAGAGGTATTCCTAAACTGAAGATTGATGATGGCAAAATATGTGGTGAATGTCAAATAGGCAAGCAAACCAAGATGTCCCATCCAAAGCTCCAACATCTGACAACTTCCAAAGTTTTGGAACTATTACATATGGATCTTATGGGACCTATGCAGGTTGAAAGTCTTGGTGGCAAGAGGTATGCCTATGTGGTGGTTGATGACTTTTCAAGATATACATGGATAAATTTCATCAAAGAAAAGTCTGATTTATTTGATGTATTCAAAGAATTATGCCAAAGATTACAAAGGGAGAAAGCCAGCTGTGTGATCAGAATATGAAGTGATCATGGAAAAGAATTTGAGAACCAAAAGTTCTTAGATTTCTGCTCTTCAGAAGGAATAAATCATGAATATTCTTCACCTATCACTCCTCAACAGAATGGGATTGTTGAGAGGAAGAATAGAACTATTCAAGAATCAGCAAGAGCTATGATCCATGCTAAAAAGTTACCTTTGTACTTCTGGGCTGAAGCTATGAACACTGCTTGTTACATCCATAACAGAGTTACTTTAAGGAAAGGAACTCTGTCCACAATATATGAAGTCTGGAAGGGCAGAAAACCCACAGTCAAGTACTTTCATGTGTTTGGAAGTAACTGTTACATTCTGGCAGATAGGGAGCAAAGAAGAAAAATGGATCCTAAAAGTGATGAAGGGATTTTCCTTGGATATTCTATAAACAGAAGAGCATATAGAGTATTTAATTCTAGAACCAAGGTAATAATGGAGTCCATAAATGTGATAATTGATGATGCTCCTACAGATGTCCCAGAAGATGTTGGAACATCTGCTGATATCAAGATTGAAGCTGAAGAAAAGAATGATCATTATAACTTCACTCAAACTGATACAAGGACAGAAGAATCCAGCAAACCTCCCTCCATCAGAATACAGAAAGATCATCCCAAAGATTTGATAATTGGTGATCCCAACAGAGGTGTGAGCACTAGATCAAGAGAAGTAATTTCAGGTTCTTGTTTTGTTTCTAAAATAGAACCTAAGAACATCAAGGAAGCTCTTACTGATGAATACTGGATTAGTGCTATGCAAGAGGAATTAGGTCAATTCACAAGGAATGAAGTATGGAATCTTGTTCCTAGACCTGATGACATAAATGTGATTGGAACAAAATGGGTATATAAGAACAAGTCAAATGAACAAGGAGTTGTTACAAAGAACAAAGCCAGACTTGTAGCTCAAGGATACACTCAAATTGAAGGACTTGACTTTGATGAAACCTTTGCACCAGTAGCAAGGCTTGAATCAATCAGACTACTTTTGGGAATTGCTTGTATCTTAAAGTTCAAGCTATTTCAAATGGATGTGAAAAGTGCCTTTTTAAATGGTTATCTGAATGAAGAGGTATATGTAGAACAGCCTAAAGGATTTGTTGATCCAAGTTGTCCAAATCATGTATACAAACTGAAGAAAGCACTTTATGGTCTGAAGCAAGCTCCAAGGGCATGGTATGAAAGACTGACCACATTTCTTATCAAGCAAGGGTACAGAAAAGGTGGAATTGACAAAACCTTGTTTGTTAAAGATGAAGAAGGAAATATCATAATTGCTCAAATATATGTTGATGATATTGTATTTGGTGGGATGTCTGATAGGATGGTCAAACATTTTGTCAAGCAGATGGAATCTGAATTTGAAATGAGCCTAGTAGGTGAGTTAACCTACTTTCTTGGTCTACAAATAAAGCAAATGGAAGATTCAATGTTCATTTCCCAAAGCAAGTATTCCAAGAACATAGTCAAGAAATTTGGAATGGAAAATGCTACTCATAAGAGAACTCCTGCTCCCACACATTTGAAGCTGACTAAAGATGAAAAGGGTGAGAATGTAGATCAAAGCTTATACAGAAGCATGATTGGAAGCTTGTTATACTTGACTGCTAGCAGACCTGACATAGCATTTGCAGTAGGTGTATGTGCAAGATATCAAGCTGATCCAAAAGTTATTCATCTCAATCAAGTCAAGAGAATTCTTAAATATGTTAATGGTACTTGTGACTATGGCATAATGTACTTTCATGGATGTAAACCAATTATCACTGGCTTCTGTGATGCTGATTGGGCTGGAAGTGCAGATGACAGAAAAAGCACTTCAGGAGGATGCTTCTTTCTAGGAAACAATTTGATTTCTTGGTTCAGTAAGAAACAAAATTGTGTATCCTTATCTACAGCTGAAGCTGAATATATAGCAGCTGGAAGCAGTTGTTCTCAGTTGGTTTGGATGAAGCAAATGCTCACTGAGTACAATGTCCCACAGGATGTCATGACATTGTACTGTGACAACTTAAGTGCAATCAACATATCAAAGAATCCTATCCAACATAGCAGGACCAAGCATATTGATATCAGACATCATTTCATCAGAGATCATGTAGAAGAAAAGGTGATTTCATTGGAACATGTAGCTACAAATCTGCAGTTGGCTGATATTTTTACAAAAGCATTGGATGCTACACAATTTGAGAACTTAAGGGGAAAACTGGGAATCTGTTTATGTGAGATGTAGCAGTTAATGAGATGTGCCAACATGTCATATGACATTGTATGGCATAAGTTCCAGATGGCAACATCAATCTGGACAAGAACCTTGGGAATTCCACTCCTAATCATTTTCAATATAACGGCTACTTATTTAGTAACAGCTTATAATCAGCTATCAATCTTCTCATCACACCATCAAAAGCGAATCATATTATCAAGCTGTTACTCAGAAATCAAAAACCCTAAAACTCTTCATCCATACTTCTTGACAATGTCTCAAAACCCTAACACTCCTGAAGAAGTTCTCAACAAAGAAGACGTAGTTCATGCAACTCCCATCTCTGTGGTACCAATGAAATCAAACCCATTGGACGAACTCAGAGGAAGCGCTTCTCACACTAAAAAGCCAAGAACTCCAAAAAGAGCAAAGGATCAAGTTCGCAGCAAATCCAAAGACATTCCCTCACCTGCTAACATGCCCCCAAAATCTTCAGAATATGTGGATGCTTCCATCAAGGAGATTGTCAACCAAATTCTTTTTGAACAGAGAGTGGTGAGTGGAATTTCTATTCCTCTAAACACCATGCCTGCCCCTCAAGAAGAACAAGCTCAAGCTGCAGAGGACACTCCTGCTCAACAGGATGTCCCAACAGATGTTGGAACATCTGAGGATGAGAAAAAGAACTCATCTGATGCTGATATTGAACAAACTGAGGACCAGAAAAAGGTCTCAAGTGAAAGTGCTGAAGAAGACTCTGAGGAACAGACCAAAGCATCAACTGAAGATCACATTTCTGTTGATCAACCAGCTGAAGAAGAGACTGCTCAATCTCCTCCAGTGGTGAACCTGGAACAGGACTCTGATACAGAGATCATAGCCTCTGTTAGACCTAGCATAGCCAAAAGGCTCAGGTCCAGGAAAGGAAAGATGCAAGCTGAAGCTGAAATTCCTGAGAAGAAGAAAGCTACTCCAAAGAAAGGCAAAGCTAAAGCTACCTTTGGTCCAACAAAACAATGGAGTAAAGTCCAAACCCAGAAAAGGAAAGTTGTCACCCCATTAGACTCAAATGTTGAATCAGATGTCCCAACATCTCCTCCCAAGAAGAAACCAGCACCATCTAGGGCTTCAACTGCTGTTCCAGAAGCTCCCTTGGACAACATCTCTTTCCACCATGTCTCTAGTGTCAACAGGTGGAAGTTTGTGTACCAAAGAAGGGTTGCCCTAGAAAGAGAGCTGAGTAGCAATGCACTTGAGTGCACTTAACTGATTGACCTCATCTCTGCTGCAGGACTATTCAAAATAGTCTCAGATCTCTCTCCCTGCTATGAACTTCTTCTCAAAGAATTCATTGTTAATCTTCAGGAGGATTGTTCCAATGGTAAGTCCTCTGAATTTAGAAAAGTCTTTGTTAGAGGTAAGTGTGTAGAGTTCTCTCCTCAAATCATCAATCAGTACCTAGGAAGAGAAACAAATGGACCAAATGAGCTAGGTAAGACAGATAACCAAGTTTGCAAGGTAATCACTGCAAACCAGGTCAAGGCATGGCCTGTGAAGGGAAAGCTCTCAATGAGCATGCTAACAAGAAAATATGCTATGCTGAACAGGATTGGTACAGCAAACTGGGTGCCTACCAACCACACTTCTTCAATATCCACTGGCCTGGCCAGGTTTATCTATGCTGTGGGAACTCAGACCAAGCTGGACTATGGTGCTTACATTTTTGATCAGACCTTGAAGCATGCCAGCTCTTCTGCAACAAAGCTGCCAATAGCTTTTCCTTCATTGCTGTGTGGTATAGTGCTCAATCAATACCCTGGAATCCTCACTAAAAAGGATACAGTTTGCAAAAGAGAAAGCCCCCTGGCTTTTCACTACAAATTGTTCCTCAGTCATCATGCAGCAGATGTTGAAGCACCTTCTGGGACATCTGCATGTCCTTCAACTGCCAAGACACCAATCTCCAAGGCTGCTTTGATTACTGAACTCAAGAGCACTTGCAAAGAGCTTGAAGCCAGAAAGCAGAAGCTTGAAGAAATCATTCAAAGGCTTGAGAATGAAGGAGATCAGAAAGCTGCCTCTGATGAAGAAACTGCCTCTGAAGAAGAAACTGAAGCTGATGAAGAAACTGAAAGTGAAGAGTCTGAGTGATCATTGTATGTGAGGCAATTGTAATGACAGCACTGCTTTGTATTTCTGGTTTAGTGTCTTTGGCCCCAAAATTTGTGACTAACAAGGGGGAGAACAACAAACAAATTGTATTGCTTTTTATTATGAATGAAAAATCTGTTTGTTTGTGTCTGAACTGAATCAGTGTGTTTTGATAAATATTTCTGTTGCAACAAGACTTGATACACATAGGTTTGAGGGGGAGTAATCTCAAATATGAATCAACAGAAAAGCAATGTTATACTCTGATAAAAGAACTTCTGCTGCACTCTGATAACCATAAAAGATGTTAGCCAAAAATTAGCCAAAGGGGGAGTTTGTAGATGTCTTGAATTGGCAGAATTTTTGACCAACAAGAAATATTGAATTCAGTTCAGAATGTCCTATCAAATGTTGGGACATTATCAAACAGAGTATATGGACTTATTTTAGGATGTCTCATCAGATGTTGGGACATTGTGTTAATGACTTAAGTTCAGTTTTTCAGGATGTCCCAACAGATGTTGAGACATCTCAAACCTGCTACCAGAATTAATTATTGACTAACTGATCAGAGATATTTAAGGAGAGTTATCTGGAATTAATTAATGATGGATAAAAACAGAACAAGGCGCATCTGTAGGAAGTTTTATATTGAGGATTCAGATTAAAACAGAAGACCTAAATCACCTAGAATCTAGGAAGTAACAAACCCTAAATTCAAGGTGGAAGCTGCATGCGCATTAGGGCTGGATCATTCTACAGAAAGCCCAAATTACAGATACCTATTTAAACAACAGAAACTCATAGAATTGAGTACGAATTTCAGAAGACCAAATAGGGTGTCTAGTGTTTTAATAGCAGGTTGTTTTTAATTGTACCACTTGATGAGCTTTTAAGCATAAGTGCATTTGTGACTTGATTGAAACTGTGAAGTAAGATCAAGCTGTACTGTTTGAAGAATGTCTTCAATTTTATTAAACTTGTAAACTTGATCACTGTGTGATTGAGGGGGAGTGAGTAGGGTACTCTTATCTAAGTTGTGTCTTAGGTAGAAATTGCATTGGGTAGTTATTAAGTGATAGATTAAACAGGGTGGTTTAAGTCTAGAATTAATATTACTTATAGTGGATTTCCTCCTGGCTTGGTAGCCTCCAGATGTGAGTGTGGTTATACACTGAACTGGGTTAACAAACTTCTGTGTTGTTTACTTTTCTTGCTATTTAAGTTTTGGTTAAATCTGTCAAGTGTTGGGACATCTCTTAGGACATCTCATACCTGATCACAGAATTTCAAGAATGACCAAAAAAATTGGAGTTATGGCCTCTGAAACCAAAACCCTAATTTTAGGTCAACTGTGTAGTTAAACCTGGCTCTGCTTCCATGCCATTCTCAGTTCTTGTGATTCTTTGACTTTCTTGACCATGTGGGGATATAATATGATGCTTGGACATACATGGACCCCTTTGAAATGATTGATGACCTTTGGAGTGGCTGAAATGGCTCTTGGATGGCTCAGATCACAAACCCTAGATGCAGATGACTTAGAAGCAATGCAGTGAAACAAAAATGTGGTATGAGATGCTATGATTGAACTTATTCATATGAAAAGATCACAGGCCAATGTGAAATGAGTGAGGGCAAATTTGGGGTGTTTTCAGCTGTCCCTATTCAAACATGAGTTAGCTGTGTAGGATGTAAGCAACAGCTTAACAGGCAAACAAGATAACTTGTGATTGAATACCAAAGACAGTCCAAAATTTGCACTCACAGAATGAAGAAGAAAAGGGATATAGATTGTAAAGGAAAATGAAGTATGATTATAAAGTGCGGGCGACGGAGGACGACCGTCGAGCAGAGGACGACTGCTGGGGAAAGAGCAATGACGGGGACGGCCGACATGTTGGGGATATAAGAGATTATGATGGGGACGGCCATCAAGTAAAGCTATAAGACTCTCTAGGGATTATAGGTAAATGAAATAAATGATGAGGTACGGTCATCAAAGGTGAAGGACGATCACCTAGCAGGGGACGGCTACTCTGTTGGGGATAAGATGAGGGACGGTCATCTAAGGTGAAGGACGATCACCTGGCAAGGTACGGCTGCCTAAAGTACCACGACATAGGACGAATGTCGGGTAACAAGGTCGATGATGGGGACGGCCACCGGATAAGCATGATGAAGGACGATCATCACGAGGTGAAGGACGATCACCTAGCAGGGTACGGCTGCTCTCGGGGTTTATCATGACATAAGACGAATGTCAGATAACAAGATCAACGATGGGGACGACCATCGGATAAAATGATGAATGACGATCATCAGGAGGTGAAGGACGATCACCTAGCTGGGGACGGCTGCTAAAGATATCATGACATAGGACGAATGTCGGATAAGAAGGGGTTCTAATGAATAGAGACTCCACTAGGGGTTTGATGAAGGACGATCATCAAAAAGGTGAAGGACGATCACCTGGCAGGGTACGGCTGCCGCAAAGGTATCATGACATAGGACGAATGTCAGATAGAAAGGAAATAGTTTGACAAGTTTTTGATGGGGACTTCGCTGGGGAAAAGTAAACATGGACGAGTGTCTACATCCAAGAAATGAAAGGTATAAGTGTTTGGGCACTGTGTATAGACTAAAGATGCGGACGAGCATCCTTAAGACTATGATACAGACGGGTATCAGGTAGAAACAAACACTGACACATGCTCAGAGATGATGATACGGACGAATATCAACTAGTTAACAAAGAACACGGACGATTGTTGATTCCGAGGGGACTCTTCTGGGGAGTAATAGACATAGACGAGTGTCTAAATTCTAAAATGAGGTAAAAGTAACCGACATTGTGTATGGATTAAAGATGCGAACGAGCATCCCTAAGACTATGATACGGACGAGTATCAGTAGAAACAAACGCTGACACATATTCAGGGATGATGATACGGACGAGTATCAACTAGTTAACAAAGAACACGGACGAGTTTCGAATCTAAGAAAGATAAGTGGTGTATACAAGATACGGACGAGTATTTGTATGAGTAAAAAGTATGAGTAACAAGTATGGGTAAGACACAGACGAGTGTCTATCTTTCTGGGGAGAGTGCGACACGGACGAGTGTCGGAAAAAGTGTATTATAAACAAGTGTGTGGTTTCCAAAGTGTTTAGGCAACTGTGCTAGGGAAGGTGACACGGACGGGTGCCAAGGATTTGTATAGATATAGGTAAATATGTGGTGAGTGCAAAGGGGACGCTTTGGCTTCCTGCTGGGGTATGACATGAATGGGTGTCAAGGAGTATCTGTATCTTTAGGGAAAATGCCTTGGCTCTCTGCTGGGGAATTTTGGGGAGCATTCTGTACATCATCGATGGATTGTCAGTATTCACAAGTGTTCAGTTCGACACATGGCTTATGATTATGCAATATGTTTGATTTTTGCCGTAATGCTCCGTATTAGACGGAATGCTACGCTCTGTGGGGAAAATATGATGTGAATGCTATGATTATGCAAAGAACGATCCGGGACTCGGATCCCGTTGCTGTGAAGATCTCTGGCTGATCTGTTTGAAGTGGACATCCCCGCTGGGGATAAGATCATTGGTAGATCTGATAAGATGTATCTGCATGGGGAAACATATCACTTGATAGACGTATCTCAGCAATGGGGGGACCCAGCTGGGGTTTGTAGAAGCTTTCTTCACTCTGTTGTGCGACCTTCAGGCGTTGCTCTTCTGGATAGAGGTTGAAACTCTATTGGGAGGTAGTTCCCTGGTCGACACTTGGCTGGGGAAGAAGAAAGATCACTGGAAGATCTTCCGGGAGATTTCTGTAGGGATCCTGCTGAGGATGATACTTGACAACTCAGACGGGGAGAAAACACCTCCGGTGCTAATCTGGAAGATGGACTGAGTAGATAATGATTTAACAGCTTGCTGGGGAGAAGCTTTCATGCCCCATGTCGCGCTTTGAATACCTGCAATCCTATAAAGACAAAGAAATGCACAAGTACCCCGAGGTATCCCCTACTGGATTCCATCATAAGAGTTTAGACACTCCCGGGAGTAAGTGTATTTCCTGTAAGCATGTAGTTTCAGAAAGACGCATCTGTATTTATGTGATCAACAAATTAATGACATCGGACATTTTTGCAAATAAAAGAGTACGAGACAGTGTGTGACTGAAAATCTGATTTTATTAATTCGAGTGCTCTGATTTGGCAAGATACAGTCATATAAACAAATCCCCTGGAATGAGGAGATTGTTACAAATTGATGACGCTTCAAGGAGCTTCCCTTTGCTATGACCCGTATGACATTTGACGTTCTTCTCGTCTTGCTTTCTGAAGAAGGATGATTCTGAAAGAAGCTTGATCCTTTCAAAGCTTACCAAGTCGTAAGTGATACAGATGAATTCAGAATGCAGTTGTTCGCTTATTCCCTTATTTTGCGTGGATCGCCTTTTCGGGTTTTCAATCCACCGGGATACCCATTTTTGTCTGAGCTGTCCAATGCGGCTTTTCAACTCAGCAGGTGTACATTTTTTTTTTATAATTTATTTTCCCTTATTTCTGCCCGAGTCTTTTATTCTGTTTTTGACTCGCCGGGATGCCCTATTTTTGCCTGGACTTACATTCTGTTTTTATGTCCAACGGGTCATTTTATGCGAAGTATTTTTTAACTGCATCTGAATTCACAGGGGACAGGAAGTCTTCACCATCCATAGTGCTGAGCATCAGTGCTCCACCGGAGAAAACTTTCTTTACTACGAATGGCCCTTCATAGTTCGGAGTCCACTTGCCCATGTGGTCTGTATGAGGAGGGAGTAGTCTTTTCAACACAAGATCTCCTACTTGGTACTCTCGGAGCCTGACTTTCTGATCGAAGGCTTTCTTCATTCTTTTCTGATACAACTGCCCATGACAGATTGCAGCCAATCTCTTCTCTTCAATCAGATTCAGTTGTTCGTATCGGGATCGGACCCATTCTGCTTCGTTTAGCTTAACATCCATCAGTACCCGCAGGGAGGGTAATTCCACTTCAACAGGTAGGACTGCCTCCATACCATACACAAGCTGATACGGTGTTGCCCCAGTGGACGTTCTGATTGACGTACGGTACCCGTGCAAGGCAAATGGTAGCATTTCATGCCAGTCTTTGTAGGTAACCACCATCTTCTGCACAATCTTCTTGATATTCTTGTTAGCTGCTTCTACAGCACCATTCATCTTTGGCCTGTAAGGAGAAGAATTGTGGTGTTGGATCTTGAAGTCCCGGCATAGCTCAGCCATCATTTTGTTGTTTAAGTTGGAACCATTATCAGTAATGATTCGCTCGGGAACTCCATACCGACAGATGATGTCTCTCTTTAGAAATCGGGCTACCACTTGTCTTGTAACATTTGCATATGAAGCTGCTTCAACCCACTTGGTAAAATAGTCAATGGCTACCAGGATGAATCTGTGGCCATTTGAAGCAGTCAGTTCAATCTTGCCAATCATATCAATGCCCCACATGGCAAAGGGCCAGGGTGAAGACATCACATTCAGAGGATTGGGAGGCACATGCACTTTATCCGCATAAATCTGGCATTTATGGCACTTCCTGGCATAAGCACAACAGTCAGCATCCATTGTGATCCAGTAATAACCTGATCTTAGCAACTTCTTGGCCATGGCATGCCCTCCTGCATGGGTACCAAAGGATCCTTCGTGCACCTCGTGCATTAACAAGTCTGCTTCTGCCTTATCAACACATATGAGGAGTACCATATCAAAATTTCTCTTGTACAGGGAACCGTCAGCATTCAGGAAGAAACTACCAGCTAGCCTTCTTAATGTCTTCTTATCATTGGAGGATGCCCCAGGTGGGTATGTTTGATCCTCCAAGAAGCATTTGATATCATGGAACCAAGGCTTATCATATTTGGAAACATCTACTGCAAATACATATGCTGTTCTGTCAAGTCTGGACACTGAAATCCGAGGTACGAAGTTGGCAGCTTGAACTTTGATCATGGATGAAATGGTAGCCAGAGCATCTGCAAACTGATTCTCGTCCCGTGGGATATACTCAAGCTTGACCGTTGTAAAGAAAATCAATAACCTCCTCGTATAATCCCTGTAAGGTATCAGATGATCCTGGTGTGTGTACCATTTGTCGGTGGTTTGATTAATCACCAGAGCTGAATCTCCGAATACAGTCAAAGTTTTGATCCTGAGGTCAATGGCTTCCTCAAGACCCATAATACAAGCTTCGTATTCAGCTTCGTTGTTAGTGCAGTTAAAGGTGAGTTTTGCCGAGAAAGGCATGTGAACTCCCTAAGGTGTAATGAGTACTGCACCAACACCACGACCGTTCATGTTAACAGCCCCATCAAACATCATAGTCCATTCTTCTTCTGGGTCAGGCCCTTCGGTGTGAATAGGCTCTTCATGATCTTTTGCTTTTATGAACATGATGTCTTCATCAGGGAAGTCAAATCTCATAGGCTGGTAATCATCAATGGGTTGCTCAACGAGATAATCAGACAATACACTGCCTTTGATGACCTTTTGGGATGTGTACTGAATGTCGTATTCCGTGAGGATCATTTGCCATCTTGCAACCCGTCCGGTAAGTGCCGGATTCTCAAAAATATACTTGAATGGATCCATCTTTGAGATTAATAAGGTAGTGTGGGTCAACATATACTGCCTCAGTCGGCGAGTAGCCCACGCTAAAGCACATCAAGTTTTCTCGAGCAGTGAATAACGTTGTTCACAGTCAGTAAACTTTTTGCTTAGGTAGTAAATTGCATACTCTTTTCGACCAGACTCGTCATGCTGGCCCAACACACACCCCATTGACTCTTCTAATACTGTCAAGTACATTATCAGAGGTCTTCCATCAACTGGAGGCATAAGGATCGGAGGCTCTTGTAAGTATTCCTTGATTTTGTCAAAAGCCCTCTGACAGTCTTCGTTCCACCTGGCCGTTTATTCTTTTCTTAACAGCTTGAACAAAGGCTCACAGTTTTCTGTAAGGTGAGATATGAACCGTGAAATGTAGTTCAATCTACCTAGAAACCCCAGAACTTCTTTTTCTGTCTTCGGTGCAGGCATTTCTTAAATGGCTTTGACTTTGTCAGGGTCAACTTCAATCCCTTTCTCACTCACAATAAATCCCAGCAGTTTACCGGATCGCACCCCGAATGTGGATTTGTTGGGGTTTAACTTCAATTGGTCATTTCTCAGTCGCTTGAATAGCTTAAATAGATTCACCAGGTGGTCTTCTTCTGTGAGGGACTTGGAAATCATGTCATCCACATAACATTCAATTTCTTTATGGATCATGTCATGGAATAATGTTACCATAGCCCGTTGATAACTCGCACCAGCACTCTTCAATCCGAATGGCATCACCTTATAACAGAACGTGCCCCAGGGTGTGATGAAGGTTGTCTTCTCCATGTCTTCAGGTGACATCTTGATCTGATTGTATCCTGAAAATCCGTCCATGAAGGAGAACACCGAGAACTGAGTCGTATTATCAACCAATACATCAATGTGAGGTAAAGGGAAGTCATCTTTCGGGCTGGCTCTGTTCAGATCCCGGTAGTCCACACACATTCTCACCTTGCCATCTTTCTTAGGCACAGGTACAATATTAGCAACCCACAGCGGGTAGCTAGTCACAGCAAGGAAACCGGTGTCCCACTGCTTTTGTACCTCTTCTTTTATATTCATTGCCATATCTGGGCGAGTACGACGCAGTTTCTGTTTTACCGGCGGGCAGTCTTCTTTTAAAGGAAACTTGTGCATGACAATATCGGTGTCCAACCCTGGCATATCCTGATAAGACCAAGCAAACACATCCACATACTCTCGAAGCATGTCAATCAATTGCTCTTTCACTGAGTCTTGTAAGCAAGCCCCGATGTTAACTTCTTTCACGTCTTCTTCCGTACCAAGATTAACCGTTTCGACCTCCTCCTGATGAGGAGTGATAACCTTATCCTCTTGCCTTAACAACCTGGCTAGCTCTTCAGGAAGCTCATAATCTTCTTCAACCCCTTCATCAGCTTGATTGATTGGATTGTCAAAGTCATACGAAGCCATAGAAGTGTTGTTGTCGGTGCAATCTGAAAGGCACTCTCTCCAAGGGTTTAGATTGTTCATTTTAGTGATCAATTTTAATCTTGTTTAGAAAAAGTGAAATGAAGTTATCATTTTGGAAAAAATTGCCATTTTATTTTTGTACAAAAAGAAAAATGAAAAACAGTGAGCGGAAAAAAAGAAAAAAAGACTCATTTGCAAAAGATGTCCGATATTCATTGATTAATCCATTTGCACAAAATTACAAGATGGCCCGATTACAAAATGAGTCGTGTCATCTTGGGCAAGATGCAAGACTTGATGCATGCTTAAAAGTACAGGAAATAATAATTACTCTGCAGGAGTAACCCTTATAATTTCCTGGGAAGACCAGTTAAGGACTTGGCTCCCCGGGATCCTTGGACGTATCCAGCTTTCCAGGTTGCGGTCGCTTTCTTCCTCGTCTTCCAAGTTGTTCACTGCATCTGGGGTGAGCATTCCCCCGCTGACAAAATTGGGCTTCTTGGCAGCCTCTGATTGATCTTGTTGAGTTGGTCTGTAACCCAACCCAAATCTGTCTTCTTTCTTCTCCACATGCAACAGCTTGCCCCAGCCTTGGGCAGTACCCTCTTCAACAACCTTTCGGGCTTGCTGATAAGACGTCATGGAGGTTCCCAGTACATCAGATGCTTCATTAATGTTCAGGGCCTCGAACCCTTGGCTCATAGTTTCATGGATCTCTCCATCCATCTCAATGTATTTATACGTAGCCAAATGGCTAACAAAGATGTCTTCTTCCCCACAGATGGTGATGATCTGGCCTTCCCACTCGAATTTAAGCTTCTAGTGAAGGGTAGACGTAACAGCGCCAGCGGCATGGATCCAGGGTCTACCCAACAAACAGCTGTAGGCCGGCTGAATGTCCATCACATAGAATGTAATTTTGAAGGTCTGCGGGCCAATCATCACAGGCAGATCAATCTCTCCAAGCACTGATCTTTTAGAGCCATCAAATGCTCTCACCACCAAATTACTTGGACGCAGTGCCAAGCCATCATACTCCAGCTTCATTAAGGCTTTCGTTGGTAGAACATTGAGCGAAGACCCAGTGTCCTCCAGTACATGAGATAGAACAGCACCTTTGCATTCCAATGTGATATGTAAAGCCTTGTTGTGGTTATGCCCCTCAGTTGTTAAGTCAGCATTGGTAAAGCCCAGTCCATGACTGGTGTTGACATTTGCCACAACGTTTTCTAGCTGATTAACGGTGATCTCCTCTGGCACGTATGCTGCGTGCAGGACCTTCAATAATGCATTCCTGTGAGCCTCAGAACACATCAACAGAGATAATATGGAGATTTTTGAGGGAGTTTGGTGAAGCTGATCCACCACCTTGTAATCACTTCTCTTTATGATTCTGATAAACTCGTCTACATCTTGTTCAAAAGATGTCTTCTGAGTTTCTTTGATAGTTGGCTCTTCAAATACCACGCTCTTTCCTTTTGCTTTAGCAGCAGCTTCTGCTACAGCATTAGGTCTTTGTACTTGTGAGGCAAAAAGGCGTCCGCTTCTGGTGAAGCCTCCGGCTCCCCCAACATTATCAATCTGTGGAGAAGAGGTTAAAGACTCCAAAGTGATTTTCTCCCCGTTGCAGTAGAGATCAGAGCCATAATGCCAAGGTATGGCATTACTGCTTTCATAGGGAACTGGTCCAGGCACCGTGATAGTAACTGGACTTACTGCTGCAGAGGAGGGTACCGTAATGGTGTGCGGATCATAGTAAATTGCAACTGGTGATCTGGCAGGAGGTGCCACTACTTGTTGCTGAAAATTGTTGTTTGGAGGAACATCTGATGGATCATAGTAAATGGTGACTGCTGAGACATCTTCATTAATTTCTGTTGGCATTGTAGAAGATTCTGCTGGTAAAAAGGATGCTGATGTTGTAGAAGAAATGGTTGTTGACATTTGATTTGTTGAAGTGATGGATGAGGCCATTGTTGATGATATTGATGAATCGGTTGAAATGATTGTTGCTGCTGTTGTAGAAGAATCAAGAATTGTTGTCAAAGGGATTGCTGGATTTGTAGGTGTCGTTGTTGAGATTTGAAGGATACCATCCTTGATAAGACTATCTATGTCGCTTCTCAAATTATCACACCCGTTGACTGCAATGTTGCAATACCCACAACCGAGTTCACACCCGGGAAACAACTGGCACTCTAGAAGCTGAGCTTTAATTTCGACCAGAGGTGTTCGAATTTGTGTAAAACTGGTGATCAAAGTAGATGGTTTGTCTTCCTCAATGGCGTTAATCCTCGGCCCACCATGGTTAGGCATAGGGTTTCTGTTGACATTTGGAGGAGGTGCGAAGTTGAGGGCTTTAGAATCCACCAGATCCTGAACTTTCATTTGCAATGCCCTGCACTTCTCTGTATTGTGACCAGGTGCATTGGAATGGAAAGCACACCTGGTGTTGACATCGTAATTCTTCGGGAGATTGGAGGGATCTAGGGGTGCCAATGTCCTTAGCTCAACCAAGTTAAGTTTCAGGAGTTGTGGCAATAAGGCGGCATAAGGCATATGGATAGGATCAATCACCCTATTTTCCTGTGACGGTCTTTGCTGAAAGGGTCTTTGTTGTTGATTGCTGTTATTCTTGTTGTAGGTTCTTTGTGGCGGATACTGAACTTGCTGTTGGTAATGAGGTTGTTGTGGTTGTTGGTATGCTGGTTGCTGAGGAATCGGAGCTGGAATAGTGACAACTGCTACTGATCTGTGGACATACCGAGGTCTGCCCCTGTTGGCATGAACGACATTTGTCTCACTGGTCCTTAGAGGTCCTACAAAAGGCTTCCTGGGATTACTGGACGAACTTGCACCATTATCAGAAATTTTGCCCATTTTTAGCAGACTCTCAATTCTTTCACCGACTATAACTACGTCTACGAAGCTAGTAGAAGAAAAGGCAGCCAATCTATCAATATATGTTCCTTGCAAAGTATTCATGAACATGTCGACCATTTCTCTTTCCGACATGGGTGGCTGAACAGCAGCAGCAAGCTGTCTCCACCTTTGGGCATATTCCCTGAAGCTTTCCCTAGAGGATTGAGACATTCCCATTAAGAGGGTCCTGTTAGGAGCCATGTCCAGATTGTATTGGTACTGCCTGACGAAAGCTTCAGCTAGGTCCTTCCAGCATCTGATAGTAGCTCTGGTCAAGTGCGAATACCACTCTCTTGAAGCCCCAGTCAAACTATCTTCAAAATAGAACATCCACAGCTTTTCATCCATGGTATATGCTTTAAGTCTTCCCAGAAAAGACTGCAGGTGAGTGTAAACACCCCAAATTTGCCCTCACCCATTCACACCATGGCTTGTGATCATTATCATATGCATAAACACAATCATGTCATCTCACATCTCATTTTTTATCCACTGCATAGCTTTCAAGGCATCTGCACCTAGGGTTTGTGATCTGAGCAATCCCAAAGCATCTTGAGCCATTCCAAAGGCCACCAATCACTTCAAAGGGGTCCATGTGTGTTCTTATATCATATTTCATCTCCTCAAAGTCAAAATTGCAGAGGAATCACAAGAGCTAGGGTTTGAGTGGATGCAGAGCCAGGTTGAACTGCACAGTTGACTGAAAATTAGGGTTTTGGTTTCAGAGGCCATAAATCCAAATTTTTTGGTCATTCTTGTTTCCATTGATCTCTATATGGTATAGGGAGTATGCATATCAATTTTCATGAAGAAATTCCATGGGGAAGTCATCTGATCAAGAGTTGACTTTTCAGACAAGTCAGTGCAAAATCAGGGCATCTGAGGCCCCCAATGACCCAACCAATGGGTGATCTTCATCATTTTGAGTGTATATGATCTTTATTTGATCATGGAAGAAGGTTGAAGTTCATAGAAATCAAGAATTTAGGGTTTTTGCAAATGTTGACTTTTGGGGCATAGTTGACTTTTCAAGAATGCATCATTTTAGGTCATTCTTCAAGCCATGATTTTGGATCCAAAAATGCTTCAAATGGAAAAACTTTGGTCATGAAAGTTGTAGATCTCATCTTTCCCTTTCCAAAAAGTACAAGAACATGATCTAATTCATCTTGGATCAAAAGTTATGGTTTGTTAAAGTTGGCAAAAATCACTAAATTTCAAGTTATGCACTAAATGGAAAACTTGCAAATTCATGTATCAAGCATTCTAGTGACTTCAAAGTGACTTCAAAACTTCATCACATGATCACATATGCCTAAAAAACCAGAATTGGCCCAAGGGATCCTTCATTGTTTGCCTTGATTTTCAAGAAATCCATAAGACATTTTCCATTACAAGTGCAAAGTTGGATTTTTGGCATAGTCATTTTCCAAGGAATTATGTGATCACTAGCTGATTTCTCAACATTGCCATGACTAAAAGAAGTGACATGCCACAAAATTCAGCAAGCATTGTTTCATGTGTATGGCACAAAATCATGAGAAAGTACAAAGTTGTCAAGTTGCAAAAACTAGCATAGCTTGTCATCCACATGTTGCAGTCAGCCACAAGCAATCCAAGGGCTCTCCTCAACCCTAGCTGGAGCAAGACAAGACTTGAACCTGCTGCTGCCATGACCCATACTCTCAATGACACAAAATTGACTTTTTTGCAAAAGGCTCCCATGCTCTTGGCACAGTACACAGCCACCCTACTAACCTGCCTCACAGTCTATCCACACAAGTTGGAGATGATATAGCTAAGCATTGAGCATTGAAGCTGGCCAGAACACAACACTCACAAAAACACACCACATTGCATTTTCTATCGAATCTGCTTACACAGCCATCAAACACTCAAGCTAACTTCACCATCCAACTCAACACACTTCATAGATCTCAAACCACCAAAGCTCAAGCCTGAAACAAGCCTGACCTGAGCTTCACCATTCTTCACTTTCCAAACCAGTTCTCTTCGAATCTCACTATCCAGCCATCAAACACTTCATTTTTCTTCACCAACAAGTCAAGCATACCACAAGGAGTCAAAATCACCCTTCACTTTGATCTGAAACTGCCTGTACACAGATCCCCATTTCTGCTACACCAGAGTTGGATCTTTCAAGCCAGCCACTCTCCAAGCATTTTGAGCCTCGTTTTGCATTCAGGGGGTCCAAGGAAGCAAGCTTGCACAAGAAAAAAGCCCTGAAAGCTCACAAACAGAGGAGCTTCATCTCAGGTGAGCTACATGAACTTTTTTCCCAGAAACTAGTTTTTTTTAGTTCTTTTATGATGCCTTGTGTTCCCCTGATCATGAATGTATGCTTGCTTTTGAAAATAGTGTAGAAACCAGCATGTATGGAGTTCCTGAACATTTGCCCGTGTTTTATCTTTTGTTTCGATTCATGCTCATGGATGAAAATAAATGAATTTAGGCTTAGGGTTTAGGTTTAGATTGGTGAGAGAGTCAGTTTGATGGAAGAAATTTGTGATTTGGTGACCTATAGAAGAATCTAGGGTTTTGGCTGGCCGGAGAAGACGACCGGAAGTCTTCTCCGGCGGCCTGAAAGTCATTTAGCCCTAATTACAGTCATTAAGGGCATTTGAATGTGGAGCGTGGATTCCCTTTGACCCGTTGACTTCCCTCCAGTTTGAATGGCTCAGATGCACTCAGCTAGCCCTAATCCCTTTGGTTAGTTTTAATTAATCATAATTAATTTAATTAACTCAGAAAGAACCACAACCACTGGATCTGGCGCCAGTCAACCTTTTCAAACTCAGAACTCATCCTGGCCCTCCACGCATTTGACTTTTTATTTTATTTGATTTTTAATTCATTTTATTTCATTAAACTTGCATAATTAATTTAAAATAGCAAAAATGTCTTAAAAATTATGAAACTTTTTCTTTAAAGTTTTATTAATTTTTAAGACCCAAAATATTTTTATTATATTTTTTATCATCAAAAAAAGTATTTTTAAATATTTAAAAGTTTATTTTTAATTGATTAATGAAAATTAATTTATTAAAAATACTTTTAGGTATTTAAAAATTACAAAAAAATTCATGAAGTGTTCTAAGACATTTAGAAGCTTTGTCCAACCTTCAAACCAAATTTATTTTTTGATCTTGATGCATTTTAAGAATTTTCCATTGAATTAAATCATTTTTTATGCATTATTTTGATCATGGATTCAAAAATTCATTTCTGCCTATTGGAGAAGGTTGAGACATTGATTCTTCTTGCATTGTGTTATGTTTAGCATGTATTTTCAAAGATAAAAAGGCCATGATTTGTTCTTGCATTTTCTAATTGATTGGCATTTGTTTTGTTAAGAACCCTAAAAAACCCTAATAACTTAGAAAATTCATATCTTGAGTTTGGTTGAGAGTTGAGAGTTCCCCTTTGGGCAGTGGTTCATTATAGGTCTAGGGTTTCTTTGAGTGCCATTTTCCATTTTTTATCATGAGGTTTGCTTCTGTTTTGGGTTTTTGTTTGATGATTGATTCATGAACCCTAATTTGGGCTTTCATTTGCATCCCTCTTGCATTCTCTTGCATAACATGACTTGTCTTTGCATTTTTGTGCATGCTTATGATTCATTTGACATATTAAGACATATAGGAAACATGTTTGATCATTGCATTACATACTTGCCATGTCATTTGTCTTGTATGCTTCATAACATTTCATGTTTGTTCATGCTCCTTAACTTGCATCACATGCATTCATAAGCTTGTATGAACATCCCCATTGTCTTGCCTCATGTTTGCAGCACCTCATAACATCATAATCATCATCAACATGCTTCTGGTTTTGCTTAGCATCATATCATTTCATCTCATCTTGCATTGCATTGCATCTTCTTTCTAACATTTCAGGTGGTAAGTAAACTTGAGAAGTGAATTTGCCTTCACTTCTCATAACTCTTCTTTTCATCTCTCTTGCATCCATTGCTGCATTTTTATGTGTGTTTGAGTTTGAGCTTGCTCATTCTTCTCCTTCCCACTTTCTTTCTTCAAGTGACTTGACTTCTTGAATGAAGCAAGTCACTTTGCTTCTCTTGGTCCTGTTCATCTGCTTCCTGGTGGTTCCTTTGAAGATTGTTCTTGAAAACCTCACAAACCATAGGAACAACCTAGCATGACAATGAATTAGGGTTTTGATTAGTCTCCCCTCTTAGTTCTACCTTTGTGTCTCTTTTGAGTCATCTCTTCTCACCTCATAATCAGGGACTCAACCCTAAAGGCTTTAAGACTTTGTGATTAAGCTTATGCCTGCATCCTTCTCTTAGGATGGAGTGTATAACTTTAATCCTAAGTCTTGAATCCTTAAGGTGTTTAAATCCCTTAATCAATTCACATAATAATCATCAAGACATCACACTTGTAACTTGGGCCTTGCATTAGGGTTCTAATTCTTCCTTAAGTGGTTAAGAAGGACTAACCCTAGTGTTAATGGACAAGTCCCCCTCAAGTTGTCTTACAAACCATAAAATTCACTTCATCATCATATCATTAAATAAAATCCACTTAATAAAGGCTTGTTTTGCCATGGGTTTAATCCCTAATCATGGATTAAGTTGAGGAGTCTTCCTCAGCTTAAACATTCTCATCTATTATCCTTCTTTTAGGATGGTGTAATGGGTCTGTTTAATCTTTGATTATGGCTTAACCTCATTACTCAACACTAAACAAAAAAACCACAAAAATATCTAAATAATCACAAGTAGGTTAATGATCTTAATCCTACATCAGAAGGGTGATTAAGTGTGAGAATCTGACTTCACACTTAAGGTATTCTCATTACCCCTAATCAGAGGGAAGATGTGGTGAGTTTACTAACCCATTGGTTTAGGCTCAAGCTCATTAACTTATGACAAACTCCAAAAGCAATAAAAGACTGAAAACTCAAAAACAAACAATAATCGTCTCCTTCGGGATTCTTTTCTCATCACACTCATTCACAAACGAGAACTCGCTTCTTCCGTCCAATGCAAGACAGTAAGCACCTGAGCCAGACAGGTCATACACTTGAGCATAGACAAGCAAGCAGTTCATCAGTCAATTCATCTTTCAGTCTCTTTGGGTCGAACTACGGTGTTCTGACTTCCTCATTGCACGAGAGGATACGTAGGCATAACTTAACGGTTATCGAACAAAAGTCTCTGTATATTCCCCCTCCTTCCAGCATTATTCTTTGAGCCTCATTATCATGAGCATTTCATTCTTGTTCTTACACTGACACATCACTTATACATATTACACTTCACTTCTTTACACTGACACCTGTACATTCTTTTCCAGCTACTTTACACACAGATTGCACTGACACTACCCCTTTAAAACACAAATCTTTCAAGCGTGGATCCCGTCGAGTACGACGGACAATCTGGGTGCTAATACCTTCCCAGGTTGTAACCAACCCCCTTTCTCAGTCTCTCTGGTTCGCAAACCGTCTTATCCATCTCTTTCTAGGCCTATGCAGCATTGCCTTTCCTCCGGGATAAAAATGCCTAGCTGGCGACTCTATTCATCTCCAGTGAGTTCACGGCTGTGTGTCCTCATTGTCCCTCTCGCCGACCGTTCGCGTCTGTACCTTCATATGACCCTGTGTCATTTGTCGGGAGCGACAGCTTGGCGACTCTGCTGGGGACCCTTATACTGCAACCAGGGCTTCTGGTTCTTTTTTGTGGGTTCCTCCTAGCGCTTGTTTGATTTGTGTTTACTGGGGTGTTCTGTGCTTGTTTGTGCTTGTATTTATTTTTGTTTATTGCTTTATGTACAGTTGCTTTACTGCTTTCTTTACTGCATTTATATATCATACTGTCATTGTTGCTGGCTGGATTTGGTTTTTGCCTTGGTGGGTGGGTGATTCATTGAGAGTTAAGGTCCTATACCTGGGACCTGAGTTACACCTAGGCTAGAGTGAATCATATTCTTTCCCATTCCATTTCGGTCTGGTGCGGGAATATGAAACACGGTTCAGATATGGGTTTCTTCTTGAGAACTCTGTGTTGCAGATTTCCTGCAATGCTAGGGCTATCTGGGAAGCCTGCTAAGTCTGGATGACCTTTTAGTATTGACCTTCAGAAACTGAGGTGAATTAGAGGAGGAATTGTTATGGTTATTGTAAACACTGTACCTCCGGGTTAGAAGTGTTTACACTTCTCATAACTGATCCAAGTCTGAGGATCCTTGTTCTAGATCACCACCTGTGAGGGGGTTGGGCTGTTTACAGGTTTGCAGGTACCTTGACCTCAGAATACCCTGTTACTTTGACTTTGTTAAGTGTACTCCATGTTGGACAGTTCCTGTGATTCTGAAACCCTGGACTTGTGGCTCTTTATTTGAGTCCCCCACCCTGGTTACTGGATTTTTAGACCTCCATCTGGATTTCTTGAACACACATGGATCTATACCAAGGCAGTTAATCAGATCCAGCTCAGTCACAAACCCTTGCATTTCATTTGCATACATACTCATTGCATCATATTAACATTTGCTTATTTGTGTTTCAGGGTATCCACCTCCATCTGGTTTTGGTTTTGACCCCATCTGCAGTTTTGACCTATCACCATCAGCACTTGCTTCAGCTTGTCAGCCATATACTTCAGTTACTTGCACTAGCCAGCCAGTGGCCCACTCCTCAGCATCTTCATCAACACTTATCCTACTCAGTCCTCAGCATCATGGCTCCAAAGAAAAGCAACATCACTTATCATTTCTTCCAACCAGACTTATCAGACATCAGGAGGATCCAAACCCTGATCACTCCAGATCACGTACCCTTGTTCAGGGAGAGTTATGGAGATATACTGGACATGGTTATGGATCTGGACCCTTCACAGAGGAGCCTCATCCACACTTGCATTCAGTTCTATGATCCCCCATTGAGATGTTTCACCTTTCAAGACTTTCAGTTGGGTCCTCTTTTGGAAGAATACTCATCTTTGGTTGGTTTGCCTATCAAGAGGGAAATCCCTTTCAACCCTGAAATGGTCTTTCCCAGCAATGGAGAGATAGCAAAAGCTTTGTATCTAGAGCCTGTTTTGATTGAACAGCATATGACCTCCAAAGCTGGAATCCCTGGTTTTCATCTGGACTTCCTGATTTCTCAAGCTAGTCTGAAAGCCTCCCTGGGGGAGTGGAAAGCTGTTTGTGCTCTGTTGGCTCTAAGTGTATATGGAATTGTGTTGTTTGCAGATGAGCCTCGATTCATTAGCAAGAATGCCATCCATCTGTTCATCCTGAAGAACCCTGTGCCAACTTTACTGGGTGATCTCTATTACTCAGTCCATCAGAGAAACGAGAAGCAGAGGGGAAGATTAGTGAGGATTTGTGCTCCATTATTCCATGCTTGGCTTCTTAAGCGTCTACCCAAGACAGATGCATTCCTAAATCCTCATCAGCAAAGCAACTGGGCTAAGAGGCTCACTGTTCTAACTTCAGCAGACATCAGATGGTGTACTCAGAGTACCAAAGGCAGAGATATGATCACCAGCTGTGGGCACTTTCCCAATGTGCCTTTGATAGGAGTTAAGGGAAGTATCAACTACAACCCTCTGCTGTTCAGGAGACAATTGGGCTATGCACTGGTCCACATTCCTAGGGAACAAGACCTGGTTGAGACCCTCTACTGTGAGAACAAGATTAGTTTGACTGCTGTTAGGCAGGCTGCTTGGGCCTGGGATCATGTTCAAACCAAGGGAATCACCATTCTGGGAAAGTGCAATAATGTGGCATCAGTCCAATATTATGAGTGGTCCCATGCTAGGGCCCAATTCTCTGGAATGCCCTTCACCATAGAAGACATGCCTGAGTCATCTTCAGCACCACCCCCTGCCACTATCAGTTTGGAGGAGTTTGAGAGCTTGAAGGAAAGAAATGAGAAGTTAACCCAAGCCTTGCAGAAGACCCTCAGAGAGAGGAGTGAAGGTGTGAGGGAGATTGAGAGATTGGAGAAATTGAGGGTAGAACACTTGACTAAGATTGAGAAGTCTGGGGAGTATATCAACAAGTCTAAAGCTGGTGAGCAGATTCTGAAGAATGCTTGTAAAGAAGCCCAGTTCCAAAGAGCAAGAACAGACTTGTATTTGAAAGAGAGTCAGGCCAGGTGGGTCCGGATCACTGAGGCCCGTACTCTAGAAGACAAGAGAGTTCAGGACAAGATGGAGCAGGTGGAAAAAGCCCTGGCAGCAGCCCAGGAGGAAATATCAGAGCTGAAAATCAAAGCAGGAGTAAAGAGGTCTAAGGACCAAAGTCAGAGCAGGAAGTTGACTGCAGCTGTTGCAACAAGAAACCTTCTCATCAGAAGTCTCACGGAGCATCCGGCTGATCCTGTGACCGAAGCACTTCTCAAGGAAGTTCGTGAGGATGAGTTTGGCCTTGGAGTTTGATCATTTGCTTGTTGTTGTTCCTTTTCATGTACTTTTTCTTTTTGTGACGTATTTTGACCCCTTTGAGGGTTTGTGTTGTAAAATGAACAATTTGTATTATTTCACTTTTGTAATATATCTGTGTTGGTTTCTATCTGAGTTCACTTCGAAAGCAACTTCAACAGCAGCATCTTCAAGGGTCTGGAAGGGTCAAAACTGAAGGCCAAACCGGATACCTTGAGAACAAATAAGCATAACTGCATTGCATGCTAACCCTTTTGTTTGTTTTGTAGGTTTTTGTTTTGTTGTTGCTAACCTCTGTTGTGATGCTCAGGAATTATTGCTCGCCGCCGGGTATTTCCTCTCAGCAGGCCACACAGGTACCCAACTAGAAACAACCTTCCGGGAATCCATATGGATCAGATGCAGCAGGACCTTACGGAGGTCAGAAACCAGATGGCCAACGAAAGGTTGGAGATGAGAACTCAGATAACACAATTCATGGAAGTGATGAACAATTTAGCTCAAAGCCAGGAGAGGCTCAGAGTTTTGGTAGAAGGAAGGAATCAAGAGGAGCCCCATGTGGGAACTGTTGGCACAAGTAACAACGAGAGGGTCCAACCTCATGTCAATCCCCCAGTTTTTGGACCCCATCTCCATCCAGAGGCCAACATCCCAGTCAACATTCAAGGGACAGCCACAGCAGCCAGAGTACTTCAAGAAGATCCTCAGGAGGACCAGTATACAGTGATGGGTGCCGGAGAGGAAACATATGATAGACGATTGGAAGAGATAGCTGAGAAGTTGAGGTCCTTAGAATCTCAAAATTCTTTGGGTTTCGACGTCATGGACATGGGGCTGGTAGACGGGGTCAGGATCCCCCATAAGTTCAAGCCTCCTTGTTTCGAAAAGTATAATGGGACTTCATGCCCCCGGACTCATCTACAATCATTTCTGGGAAGGCTGAAGGCCTATACAATGGATGAGAAACTCTGGATGTTCTACTTCGAAGATAGCTTGACTGGAGCTTCGAGGGAGTGGTATTCCCATTTGACAAGGGCAACTGTGAGATGCTGGAAGGACCTGGCAGAGGCCTTCATCAGACAGTATCAGTATAATCTAGATATGGCACCCAACAGGACCCTCCTAATGGGAATGTCACAGTCATCTAGGGAGAGCTTCAGAGAATATGCTCAAAGATGGAGGCAATTGGTTGCTGCCGTTCAACCACCAATGTCTGAGAGAGAAATGGCAGATATGTTCATGAATACTCTTCAGGGAACCTATATTGACAGGTTAGCTGCTTTCTCTTCCACTAGCTTTGCGGATGTTGTTATAGCTGGGGAGAGAATTGAAAGCCTGTTGAAGATGGGAAAGATCTCAGACAACGGTGCAAGCTCGTCCAGTAATACAAGAAAGCCTTTTGCAGGCCCGAGAAGAACTGGCGAGACCAATGCCATTCACACCGACAGGGGTAGGCCCCAATATGTTCAGAGGTCAATAGCAGCAGTCACTATCCCTGCTCTAGCTCATCCTCAGCCAGTCTATCAACCTCCTCAACAAAGCTTCCAACAACAACCTCAGTATCAGCAGAATCAGTATCCTCCAAGAAACTACAACAACAACAACTCCAACAACAACAATCAACAGAGGCCATTCCAACAGAGGCCATCTCAAGCTAACAGAGTGATCGACCCGATCCCAATGCCGTATGCTGCCTTGCTGCCACAACTTCTGAAACTCAACCTAGTTGAGCTAAGAACGTTGGCACCTCCGGATCCCAACAGTCTACCAAGGAATTATGACTCCAATGCTAGGTGTGCTTTTCATTCCAACGCACCTGGTCACAGTACAGAAAAATGCAGAGCTCTGCATATGAAGGTACAAGACTTGGTAGATTCCAAGGCTCTGAATTTTGCACCTCCTCCCAATGTCAATAAAAACCCTATGCCAAACCATGGTGGTCCCCGAATTAATGCTATTGAAGGAGACCAACCGTCTTATTTAATAACTAGTGTGGATCAGATCAGGACACCATTGGTGGAAATCAAAGCTCAACTCCGTGAAAACCAGATATTTCCGGGGTGTGAACTAGGATGTCCATACTGCAATATTTCATGGAATGGGTGTGAGGACCTGAGGAATGGTATCAACAGCCTTATTCAAAGTGGCCTGCTACAGATCACTACATCATTTCCGACAAATCCGGCAACTTCATCAACAACGGTTTCAGACCCTCCTACAACTGCAGCAACTATTGTTCCCAACAATTCATCAGCACCATCAACAAGTACTTCACCTGTCCTTCCAAATGATCAGTTTACAACAGTTTCTCCTGCTACAACTTCAGCTTCATTCCATTTCGACTCTCCATCAACAACAACATCAGTCCTTCCAACAGAACCTCCTACAACACCAGCAATCAATCATGAAGATGTCTCTACTGTTACCATATTCTATGATCCTGAAAATAATTCCGCCTACCATTCAGAAGGTGCTGCTCCCACCAGAGCACCAGTTACAATCTTTTATGATCCACACACAATTACAGTCCCTTCAGCAGCAGCAATCAGTCCAGTCACTGTCACGGTGCCTGGACCAGTACCATATGAAAGCAATAGGGCCATCCCTTGGCACTATGGCTCTGACTTGTATTGCGAAGGAAAAAGAATCACTCTGGAAACATCAACACCTGCACCACAAGTAGATAATGTGGGGGGAGGCGGAGGCTTCACCCGAAGCGGACGTCTCTTTGCTTCACAAGTTCAAAGACCTACTGCCGAAGCAGAAGCTGCTGCCAAGGCAAAAGGAAAAGGCCCGGTGCAGGAAGATCCAGCTGCCAAAGAAGCCCTGAAGACTCCATTTGATCAGGAAGTTGATGAGTTTATGCGGATCATCAAAAAGAGTGATTACAAAATTGTGGATCAACTTCACCAGACGCCATCCAAAATCTCCATCCTCTCACTGCTTATGTGCTCCGAAGCCCATCGGAATGCACTACTTAAAGTCCTGCACGCAGCTTACGTGCCTGAGGAGATTACTGTCAACCAGTTGGAAACCGTGGTTGGAAATGTTACTGCTAGCAATGGGCTAGGGTTTACCAATTCTGACTTGACAGCGGATGGCCGTAATCACAACAAAGCCTTGCACATAACCATGGAATGCAAAGGAGCTGTCCTTTCTCATGTGCTGGTGGACACAGGTTCTTCCCTGAATGTCTTACCGAAGAAGGCTCTGGTGAAGCTTGAATATGATGGATTGGCATTGAGACCCAGCAACCTGGTAGTAAGAGCCTTTGATGGTTCTAAGAGATCGGTTCTGGGAGAGATTGAGCTGCCTGTGACAATTGGCCCACAGACTTTTAAAACTATCTTTTATGTGATGGACATTCAGCCCGCCTACAGCTGTTTGTTGGGTAGACCCTGGATTCACGTCGCCGGCGCAATAACATCTACCCTTCACCAAAAGTTAAAATTTGAGTGGGAAGGTCAAGTTGTCACAATCTGTGGAGAGGAGGACATTTTTGTTAGCCATCTGGCTACTTATAAATACATTGAGATGGATGGGGAGATCCATGAAACAATGAGCCAAGGTTTTGAGGCCTTGAATGTCAATGAAGCATCTGCTGTATCTGGTACTCCAATGTCATCTTACCAACAAGCCCGGAAGGTTGTTGAAGAAGGAACTGCCCTAGGCTGGGGCAAGGTATTAGCTGTGGAGGAGAAGAAGGACAAGTTTGGGTTGGGTTACAGACCAACTCAACATCAAGCAAAGGCTGCTGCAGAGCCTGGTTTTGTCAGTGGGGGGATGCTTACCCCCGATGCTATCAACTGTTTGGAAGACGAGCTGGAAGAGGAGCGCAATCTGGAGAATTGGATTCGTCCGAAGATCCCGGCGAGCAGTGTCTCGAACTGGTCTTCCCAGGAAATTATAAGAGTTACTCAATCAGAGTAATTATTATTTCCTGTATTTTTTTATAAGCATGCATCAAAGTCTTGCATCTTGCCCAAGATGACAAGACTCATTTTGTAATCAGGGCCATCTGTACTTTTGTGCAAACAAGATTAAATTAATGAAATATCAGACAATCTTTTGCAAACGAGTCTTTTTCTTTTCTGCTCACTGTTTTTCCACTTTATCTTTTTGTACAAAAATAAATGGCGGTGTTTTCAAAATGATAACTTCATTTCACTTTTTTCTAAAGCAAGATTAAAATCAATCACTAAAATGAACAACTTAACCCTTGCAGAGTGTGCCTTCCAGACAGCACCGACAACAGCACGGCTATGACATCGTATGACTTTGACAATCCAATCAATCAAGCTGATGAAGGGGTTGAAGAAGAATATGAGCTTCCTGAAGAGCTAGCCAGGTTGTTAAGACAAGAGGAAAAGGTTATTACTCCTCACCAGGAGGAGATTGAAGTGATTAATCTTGGTACAGACGAAGACGTGAAAGAGGTTAAAATCGGGGCCTGCCTGCAAGACTCAGTGAAGAGACAACTGATTGATCTGCTTCAAGAGTATGTTGATGTGTTTGCTTGGTCGAATCAAGATATGCCAGGGTTGGATACCGATATAGTTGTGCACAAGCTGCCTTTGAGAGAAGAGTGTCCACCAGTCAAACAGAAGTTGCGCCGAACTCGCCCAGGCATGGCTATGAAAATCAAGGAAGAGGTACAAAAGCAATGGGACGCCGGGTTCCTTGCTGTGACTAGCTACCCGCCGTGGGTTGCTAACATAGTACCTGTGCCTAAGAAGGACGACAAAGTAAGAATGTGTGTTGATTACCGGGATCTGAACAGAGCCAGCCCGAAAGATGACTTCCCATTACCTCACATTGATGTATTGGTGGATAACACGGCTCAGTTCTCGGTATTCTCCTTCATGGATGGATTTTCAGGATATAATCGGATCAAGATGTCACCTGAAGACATGGAGAAGACAACATTCATTACACCTTGGGGCACTTTCTGTTACAAAGTGATGCCATTCGGACTAAAGAATGCTGGTGCCACATATCAACGGGCTATGGTGACATTGTTCCACGATATGATCCACAAGGAAATAGAATGTTATGTGGATGATATGATTGCCAAGTCCCTTACAGAGGAAGATCACCTGGTAAATCTGCTGAAGTTGTTCAAGCGTCTGAGGAAGTACCAATTGAAGCTGAACCCCAACAAATGCACATTCGGGGTGCGATCCGGTAAGCTGCTGGGCTTTATTGTAAGCGAGAAAGGGATTGAAGTGGACCCTGATAAAGTCAAAGCCATCCAAGAGATGCCTGCACCTAAAACCGAGAAAGAAGTTCGAGGGTTCTTAGGTCGATTGAACTATATCTCACGGTTCATATCCCACCTTACAGCAACCTGTGAACCCTTGTTCAAGCTGCTAAGAAAGGAACAAACGGTCAGGTGGAACGAAGATTGCCAGAAGGCTTTTGATAAGATCAAGGAGTATTTACAAGAACCTCCAGTCCTCATGCCGCCAGTTGAAGGAAGACCTCTGATTATGTACTTGACAGTATTAGAAGAGTCAATGGGGTGTGTGCTGGGCCAGCATGACGAGTCTGGTCGAAAAGAGTATGCAATATACTACCTAAGCAAAAAGTTTACCGACTGTGAACAACGTTATTCACTGCTCGAGAAAACTTGCTGTGCTTTAGCGTGGGCTGCTCGCCGACTAAGGCAGTATATGTTGACCCACACTACCTTATTGATCTCAAAAATGGATCCAGTTAAGTACATTTTCGAGAAGCCAGCTCTTACCGGACGGGTTGCAAGATGGCAGATGATTCTCATAGAATACGACATACAGTACACATCTCAGAAAGCCATCAAGGGCAGTGTACTATCTGAATATCTTGCTGAGCAACCCATTGATGACTACCAGCCTATGAGGTTTGACTTCCCTGATGAAGACATCATGTTCATTAAAGCAAAAGATCATGAAGAGCCTATTCACACTGAAGGGCCTGACCCGGAGGAAGAATGGACTATGATGTTTGATGGGGCTGTTAACATGAATGGCCGTGGTGTTGGTGCAGTACTCATTACACCTAAAGGAGTCCACATGCCTTTCTCGGCAAAACTCACTTTCAACTGCACTAACAACGAAGCTGAATACGAAGCTTGCATTATGGGTCTGGAGGAAGCCATTGACCTCAGGATCAAGACATTGACCGTATTCGGAGATTCAGCTTTGGTAGTCAATCAAACCAACGGAAAATGGTACACACACCAGGATCATCTGATACCTTACAGGGATTATACAAGGAGGTTATTGACTTTCTTCACAACGGTCAAGCTTGAGTATATCCCTCGGGACGAGAATCAGTTTGCAGATGCTCTGGCTACCATTTCATCCATGATCAAAGTTCAAGCCGCCAACTTTATACCTCAGATTTCAGTGTCCAGACTCAACAGACCAGCATATGTATTTGCAGCGGATGTTGTAAAAGATGATAAGCCTTGGTTCCATGACATTAAGTGCTTCTTGGAGGATCGAACATACCCACCTGGGGCATCTTCCAATGATAAGAAGACTTTGAGAAGGCTTGCTGGTAGTTTCTTTCTGAACGCTGATGGGTCTTTATACAAGAGGAACTTTGACATGGTACTCCTCAGATGTGTTGACAGGACGGAAGCAGATTTGCTGATGCATGAAGTGCACGAAGGGTCTTTTGGTACCCATGCTGGAGGGCATGCCATGGCTAAGAAGTTGTTAAGATTAGGCTATTACTGGATCACAATGGATGCAGACTGTTGTGCTTACGCCAGGAAATGTCATAAATGCCAGATTTACGCAGATAAGGTGCATGTACCTCCCAATCCTTTGAACATCATGTCTTCACCTTGGCCCTTTGCTATGTGGGGCATTGATATGATTGGCAAGATTGAGCCGACTGCTTCAAACGGCCACAGATTCATCCTGGTCGCCATTGACTATTTCACCAAGTGGGTTGAAGCAGCCTCATATGCAAACGTTACAAGACAAGTGGTAGCCAGATTTCTGAAAAGAGATATCATCTGTCGATACGGAGTTCCCGAGCGAATCATTACTGATAATGGTTCCAACTTGAACAACAAAATGATGGCAGAGCTGTGCCGGGACTTCAAGATCCAACATCACAATTCTTCTCCTTACAGGCCAAAGATGAACGGCGCTGTTGAGGCGGCAAATAAGAATATCAAGAAGATTGTGCAGAAGATGGTAATCACATACAAAGACTGGCACGAAATGCTACCGTTTGCCTTGCATGGGTACCGCACATCAATCAGAACGTCCACTGGGGCAACACCGTACCAACTTGTATATGGTATGGAAGCAGTCCTACCTGTTGAAGTTGAATTACCCTCTCTACGAGTTTTGATGGATGTTAAGCTGAGTGAAGCAGAATGGGTTCGGTCCCGATACGAACAACTAAGTCTGATTGAAGAGAAGAGATTGGCTGCAATCTGCCATGGACAGTTATATCAGAAGAGAATGAAGAAAGCCTTCGATCAGAAAGTCAGGCACCGCGAATACCAAGTAGGAGATCTTGTGCTGAAAAGAATCCTCCCTCCTCATACAGACCACAGGGGAAAATGGACTCCAAATTATGAAGGACCATTTGTTGTAAAGAAAGTTTTCTCTGGTGGAGCACTGATGCTCAGCACCATGGATGGTGAAGATTTCCCATCCCCTGTGAATTCAGATGCAGTTAAAAAATACTTCGCATAAAATGACCCGCTGGACATAAAAACAGAATGTAAGTCCAGGCAAAAATAGGGCATCCCGGCGAGTCAAAAACAGAATAAAAGAGTCGGGCAAAAATAAGGGAAATAAATGAAAAATGTACACCCGCTGAGTTGAAAAGCCGCATTGGACAGCTCAGGCAAAAATGGGTATCCCGATGGATTGAAAACCCGAAAGGGCGATCCATGCAAAATAAGGGAATAAGCGAACAACTGCATTCTGAATTCGTCTGTATCACCTACAACTTGGTAAGCTCCGAAGGATCAAGCTTCAATCAGAATCAACTCTCTCCAGAAAGCAAGACGAGAAGAACGTCATTGTCATACGAGTCATAGCAGAAGAGGAAGCTCCTTGAAAGCGTCGTCAACACCGCCAGCACTTTATTTCTCAATTTGTAACAATCTCCTCATTTCAGGAGATATGTTTCTTTGACTGTATCTTGCCAATTCAGGGCACATGAATTAATAAAATCAGATTTTCAGTCATGTTTCGTTTTACATTTATGTTTTGCAAAGAGTCGTCTGATATCTCTAAAAATACAATTGCATAAGTACAGATGCCTTTCTCTAAAAATGAAAACACATGCTTACAGGGAATCTGATTAATCTCGAAAGTACTTAACTCCTATGATGGAATCCGGTAAGGGATACCTCGGGACCTTGTGTACGTTTCCTTACCTTTGCAGGATTGCAGGTACCCAGAACGCAACTTGGGGCATGCAAGGTACATCCCAGCAAGCTGGCAAATCAACAAAAGATATCAGCATCCGAGATGCTCTATCCCCAGCTGGGTTGCTCCCCATTGCCTTCCCCAGCAAAGTTGCCAAATCAACAAACAGGCTTAACACTCAGAATGCTTTATCCCCAGCTGAGTTGCCTCTTGTTGCTCTCCCCAGCTGAGTTGCCTCTCACACTTCCCCAGCCGAGTTGCCTTTCTTCCTCAACAGAATACAGAAATCAGGGAATCATCTTCCCACAGAGTTCCAGCCTCTATCCAGAAGAGCAACGCACGAAGAAGTCACAACAGAGCTCGGAAAGCTTCTACAAACCCCAGCTGGGTCCCGCATTATAAGGATATGTCAATCAGTGACATATATCCCCAAGCAGATACATCACCAGATCTACCAATGATCTCATCCCCAGCTGGGATGTTCACTTCAAGCAGATCATCCAGAGATCTTCGCGGCAACGGGATCCGAATCCCGGATCTGTGCCCCTTTTGCATAATCATAGCATTCGCATCATATTCACCCCCCAGAGCGTAGCATTCCGTCTAATACGGAGCATTACGGCAAAAATCAAACGCATAGCATAATCATAAGTCATGTTGTGAATTGAACACTTGTGAGTAATAAACTGTTCATCATCTCTGTACAAAAATCCCCAGTAGAGTCCCAGCAAAAGCAGTTGCCTCACAAATCACAAACACCGGTATATACTCGTTTTGGACACCCGTCCGTGTCATATCCCCAGCGCAGTCGCTTACACCTTCATCAACTCATATACTTGTTAATATTATACTTTTCTCTCTTGACACTCGTCCGTGTCACTCTCCCCAGCAGATAAACACTCATCTATACAATACAATACTCACTACTCATGGTACGCTTACACAGATACTCGTCCGTATCTTGTATACATCATCACTCATAACCCCACAGATTCGGCAGTAGTCCTTGTTCTTTGTTAACCAGTTGGTACTCGTCCGTGCCATCATCTCAGAACATTGCGTCTAGTGTTTGTTTCTACATGATACTCGTCCGTATCATAGTCTTAAGGATGCTCGTCCGCATTTTTAATCCATACACTGTGTCAAACACTTATGTCTTCTTGAATATAGATACTCGTCCGTGTCTATTATTCCCCAGAAGAGTCCTTTCAGATGCAACACTCGTCCGTGTTCCTTGTTAACCAGTTGATACTCGTCCGTATCATCATCTCTGAACATGTGTCAGTTTGTTTCTACATGATACTCGTCCGTATCATAGTCTTAAGGATGCTCATCCGCATCTTTAATCTATACACAATACCCAAACACTTATACCTTTCCTTTCTTGGTTATAAACACTCGTCCGTGTTTACATTATCCCCAGTAGATCGCCAACAAATTTTCTTTTTATCTAACACTCGTCCTGTGTTATGATACCTTTGAGAGCAGCCGTACCCTGCTGAGTGGTCGTCCTCCACTTCTTGATGGTCGTCCTCCATCATGCTCATCCGATGGCCGTCCCCATCGTTGATTTTAGCAGCCGTCCCCTGCTAGGTGGTCGTCCTCCACCTTTTGATGATCGTCCTTCATCAACTTTATCCAATGGCCGTCCCCATTGTTGATTTTGGTTATCTAACATTCGTCCTGTGTTATGATAAACCCCGAGAGCAGCCGTCCCCTGCTGAGTGGTCGTCCTCCACTTCTTGATGGTCGTCTTCCATCATGCTCGTCCGATGGCCGTCCCCATCGTTGACCTTTGCTATCCGATGGCTGTCCCCATCGTTGATATTTTCGGCAGCCGTACCCTGCCAGGTGGTCGTCCTCCACCTTTGATGGCCGTCCCCATCATATTTCTTTTATCCCCAACAGAGCAGCCGTCCCCTGCTAGGTGATCGTCCTTCACCTTTGATGGCCGTACCCCATCATCTGTTTATTTCATTTATTCTTTAACCCGATGGCCGTCCCCGTCGTGGTCCCTTTTCCTTTTTAGCCCGATGGCCGTCCCCATCGTTAGTTACTTTACCTTTATGAACTTGATGGCCGTCCCCGTCATGTTTCATTAATCCTCAGAAATTTTACAGTTTTATCGTGATGGCCGTCCCCATCATGATTTTACTTTCCCCAGCTAGTCGGCCGTCCCCGTCTTAGCTTTACTTGTTTTTCCCCAGCTAGTCGGCCGTCCCCGTCTTAGCTTTACCTTTTTATCCCCAGCATGTCGGCCGTCCCCGTCATTGCTTTATTTTCCGCACTTTCCCCAGCATGTCGGCCGTCCCCGTCATTGCTCCTTACCCAGCAGTCGTCCTCTGCTCGACGGTCTTCCTCCGTCGCCTACACTTTACAATATACTTTATTTTCATTTACAACCTATATCCCTTTTCTTCTTCATTCTGTGAGTGCAAATTTTGGACTGTCTTTGGTATTCAACCACAAGTTATCTTGTTTGGCCTGTTAAGCCGTCGCTTACATCCTGCACAGCTAACTCATGTTTGAATAGGGGCAGCTGTAAACACCCCAAATTTGCCCTCACCCATTCACACCATGGCTTGTGATCATTCTCATATGCATAAACACAATCATGTCATCTCACATCTCATTTTTTATCCACTGCATAGCTTTCAAGGCATCTGCACCTAGGGTTTGTGATCTGAGCAATCCCAAAGCATCTTGAGCCATTCCAAAGGCCACCAATCACTTCAAAGGGGTCCATGTGTGTTCTTATATCATATTTCATCTCCTCAAAGTCAAAATTGCAGAGGAATCACAAGAGCTAGGGTTTGAGTGGATGCAGAGCCAGGTTGAACTGCACAGTTGACTGAAAATTAGGGTTTTGGTTTCAGAGGCCATAACTCCAAATTTTTTGGTCATTCTTGTTTCCATTGATCTCTATATGGTATAGGGAGTATGCATATCAATTTTCATGAAGAAATTCCATGGGGAAGTCATCTGATCAAGAGTTGACTTTTCAGACAAGTCAGTGCAAAATCAGGGCATCTGAGGCCCCCAATGACCCAACCAATGGGTGATCTTCATCATTTTGAGTGTATATGATCTTTATTTGATCATGGAAGAAGGTTGAAGTTCATAGAAATCAAGAATTTAGGGTTTTTGCAAATGTTGACTTTTTGGGCATAGTTGACTTTTCAAGAATGCATCATTTTAGGTCATTCTTCAAGCCATGATTTTGGATCCAAAAATGCTTCAAATGGAAAAACTTTGGTCATGAAAGTTGTAGATCTCATCTTTCCCTTTCCAAAAAGTACAAGAACATGATCTAATTCATCTTGGATCAAAAGTTATGGTTTGTTAAAGTTGGCAAAAATCACTAAATTTCAAGTTATGCACTAAATGGAAAACTTGCAAATTCATGTATCAAGCATTCTAGTGACTTCAAAGTGACTTCAAAACTTCATCACATGATCACATATGCCTAAAAAACCAGAATTGGCCCAAGGGATCCTTCATTGTTTGCCTTGATTTTCAAGAAATCCATAAGACATTTTCCATTACAAGTGCAAAGTTGGATTTTTGGCATAGTCATTTTCCAAGGAATTATGTGATCACTAGCTGATTTCTCAACATTGCCATGACTAAAAGAAGTGACATGCCACAAAATTCAGCAAGCATTGTTTCATGTGTATGGCACAAAATCATGAGAAAGTACAAAGTTGTCAAGTTGCAAAAACTAGCATAGCTTGTCATCCACATGTTGCAGTCAGCCACAAGCAATCCAAGGGCTCTCCTCAACCCTAGCTGGAGCAAGACAAGACTTGAACCTGCTGCTGCCATGACCCATACTCTCAATGACACAAAATTGACTTTTTTGCAAAAGGCTCCCATGCTCTTGGCACAGTACACAGCCACCCTACTAACCTGCCTCACAGTCTATCCACACAAGTTGGAGATGATATAGCTAAGCATTGAGCATTGAAGCTGGCCAGAACACAACACTCACAAAAACACACCACATTGCATTTTCTATCGAATCTGCTTACACAGCCATCAAACACTCAAGCTAACTTCACCATCCAACTCAACACACTTCATAGATCTCAAACCACCAAAGCTCAAGCCTGAAACAAGCCTGACCTGAGCTTCACCATTCTTCACTTTCCAAACCAGTTCTCTTCGAATCTCACTATCCAGCCATCAAACACTTCATTTTTCTTCACCAACAAGTCAAGCATACCACAAGGAGTCAAAATCACCCTTCACTTTGATCTGAAACTGCCTGTACACAGATCCCCATTTCTGCTACACCAGAGTTGGATCTTTCAAGCCAGCCACTCTCCAAGCATTTTGAGCCTCGTTTTGCATTCAGGGGGTCCAAGGAAGCAAGCTTGCACAAGAAAAAAGCCCTGAAAGCTCACAAACAGAGGAGCTTCATCTCAGGTGAGCTACATGAACTTTTTTCCCAGAAACTAGTTTTTTTTAGTTCTTTTATGATGCCTTGTGTTCCCCTGATCATGAATGTATGCTTGCTTTTGAAAATAGTGTAGAAACCAGCATGTATGGAGTTCCTGAACATTTGCCCGTGTTTTATCTTTTGTTTCGATTCATGCTCATGGATGAAAATAAATGAATTTAGGCTTAGGGTTTAGGTTTAGATTGGTGAGAGAGTCAGTTTGATGGAAGAAATTTGTGATTTGGTGACCTATAGAAGAATCTAGGGTTTTGGCTGGCCGGAGAAGACGACCGGAAGTCTTCTCCGGCGGCCTGAAAGTCATTTAGCCCTAATTACAGTCATTAAGGGCATTTGAATGTGGAGCGTGGATTCCCTTTGACCCGTTGACTTCCCTCCAGTTTGAATGGCTCAGATGCACTCAGCTAGCCCTAATCCCTTTGGTTAGTTTTAATTAATCATAATTAATTTAATTAACTCAGAAAGAACCACAACCACTGGATCTGGCGCCAGTCAACCTTTTCAAACTCAGAACTCATCCTGGCCCTCCACGCATTTGACTTTTTATTTTATTTGATTTTTAATTCATTTTATTTCATTAAACTTGCATAATTAATTTAAAATAGCAAAAATGTCTTAAAAATTATGAAACTTTTTCTTTAAAGTTTTATTAATTTTTAAGACCCAAAATATTTTTATTATATTTTTTATCATCAAAAAAAGTATTTTTAAATATTTAAAAGTTTATTTTTAATTGATTAATGAAAATTAATTTATTAAAAATACTTTTAGGTATTTAAAAATTACAAAAAAATTCATGAAGTGTTCTAAGACATTTAGAAGCTTTGTCCAACCTTCAAACCAAATTTATTTTTTGATCTTGATGCATTTTAAGAATTTTCCATTGAATTAAATCATTTTTTATGCATTATTTTGATCATGGATTCAAAAATTCATTTCTGCCTATTGGAGAAGGTTGAGACATTGATTCTTCTTGCATTGTGTTATGTTTAGCATGTATTTTCAAAGATAAAAAGGCCATGATTTGTTCTTGCATTTTCTAATTGATTGGCATTTGTTTTGTTAAGAACCCTAAAAAACCCTAATAACTTAGAAAATTCATATCTTGAGTTTGGTTGAGAGTTGAGAGTTCCCCTTTGGGCAGTGGTTCATTATAGGTCTAGGGTTTCTTTGAGTGCCATTTTCCATTTTTTATCATGAGGTTTGCTTCTGTTTTGGGTTTTTGTTTGATGATTGATTCATGAACCCTAATTTGGGCTTTCATTTGCATCCCTCTTGCATTCTCTTGCATAACATGACTTGTCTTTGCATTTTTGTGCATGCTTATGATTCATTTGACATATTAAGACATATAGGAAACATGTTTGATCATTGCATTACATACTTGCCATGTCATTTGTCTTGTATGCTTCATAACATTTCATGTTTGTTCATGCTCCTTAACTTGCATCACATGCATTCATAAGCTTGTATGAACATCCCCATTGTCTTGCCTCATGTTTGCAGCACCTCATAACATCATAATCATCATCAACATGCTTCTGGTTTTGCTTAGCATCATATCATTTCATCTCATCTTGCATTGCATTGCATCTTCTTTCTAACATTTCAGGTGGTAAGTAAACTTGAGAAGTGAATTTGCCTTCACTTCTCATAACTCTTCTTTTCATCTCTCTTGCATCCATTGCTGCATTTTTATGTGTGTTTGAGTTTGAGCTTGCTCATTCTTCTCCTTCCCACTTTCTTTCTTCAAGTGACTTGACTTCTTGAATGAAGCAAGTCACTTTGCTTCTCTTGGTCCTGTTCATCTGCTTCCTGGTGGTTCCTTTGAAGATTGTTCTTGAAAACCTCACAAACCTTAGGAACAACCTAGCATGACAATGAATTAGGGTTTTGATTAGTCTCCCCTCTTAGTTCTACCTTTGTGTCTCTTTTGAGTCATCTCTTCTCACCTCATAATCAGGGACTCAACCCTAAAGGCTTTAAGACTTTGTGATTAAGCTTATGCCTGCATCCTTCTCTTAGGATGGAGTGTATAACTTTAATCCTAAGTCTTGAATCCTTAAGGTGTTTAAATCCCTTAATCAATTCACATAATAATCATCAAGACATCACACTTGTAACTTGGGCCTTGCATTAGGGTTCTAATTCTTCCTTAAGTGGTTAAGAAGGACTAACCCTAGTGTTAATGGACAAGTCCCCCTCAAGTTGTCTTACAAACCATAAAATTCACTTCATCATCATATCATTAAATAAAATCCACTTAATAAAGGCTTGTTTTGCCATGGGTTTAATCCCTAATCATGGATTAAGTTGAGGAGTCTTCCTCAGCTTAAACATTCTCATCTATTATCCTTCTTTTAGGATGGTGTAATGGGTCTGTTTAATCTTTGATTATGGCTTAACCTCATTACTCAACACTAAACAAAAAAACCACAAAAATATCTAAATAATCACAAGTAGGTTAATGATCTTAATCCTACATCAGAAGGGTGATTAAGTGTGAGAATCTGACTTCACACTTAAGGTATTCTCATTACCCCTAATCAGAGGGAAGATGTGGTGAGTTTACTAACCCATTGGTTTAGGCTCAAGCTCATTAACTTATGACAAACTCCAAAAGCAATAAAAGACTGAAAACTCAAAAACAAACAATAATCGTCTCCTTCGGGATTCTTTTCTCATCACACTCATTCACAAACGAGAACTCGCTTCTTCCGTCCAATGCAAGACAGTAAGCACCTGAGCCAGACAGGTCATACACTTGAGCATAGACAAGCAAGCAGTTCATCAGTCAATTCATCTTTCAGTCTCTTTGGGTCGAACTACGGTGTTCTGACTTCCTCATTGCACGAGAGGATACGTAGGCATAACTTAACGGTTATCGAACAAAAGTCTCTGTATATTCCCCCTCCTTCCAGCATTATTCTTTGAGCCTCATTATCATGAGCATTTCATTCTTGTTCTTACACTGACACATCACTTATACATATTACTCTTCACTTCTTTACACTGACACCTGTACATTCTTTTCCAGCTACTTTACACACAGATTGCACTAACACTACCCCTTTAAAACACAAATCTTTCAAGCGTGGATCCCGTCGAGTACGACGGACAATCTGGGTGCTAATACCTTCCCAGGTTGTAACCAACCCCCTTTCTCAGTCTCTCTGGTTCGCAAACCGTCTTATCCATCTCTTTCTAGGCCTATGCAGCATTGCCTTTCCTCCGGGATAAAAATGCCTAGCTGGCGACTCTATTCATCTCCAGTGAGTTCACGGCTGTGTGTCCTCATTGTCCCTCTCGCCGACCGTTCGCGTCTGTACCTTCATATGACCCTGTGTCATTTGTCGGGAGCGACAGTGAGTTCGTGGACAGGAGGTTCCATTGTATTTCTCGAAGCTCGGAGGTTTGAACTTGTGGGGAATTCTTACCCTGTCTACTAACTCCATATCCATGACATCGAAACCCAGGGAATTTTGAGACTCCAGAGATCTCAATTTCTCAGCAATTTCATCAAACCTTCTATCATAGACTTCATCTCCAGCTCCCATGACAGTGAATTGCTCCTCTTGGGGGTCTTCTTGTAAGATCCTTCCCCCAGTAGTATTTCCTTGCACATTAGTCGGGATGTTGACTTCCGGATCTAGATGAGGTCCAAATACAGGTGGGTTAACATGAGGCTGACCCCTCTCATTGTTGCTTGTGCCTCCAGTCCCAAGATGAGGTTCCTCGGGAGTTTTTCTTTCTACCAATGCCCTTAACCTTTCTTGACTCTGGGCTAAGCCAGTCATTACTGTCATGAATTGGGCCATATGGTTTCTCATCTCCACTCTTTCGTTAGCCATCTGGGTTCTGACCTCTGTCAGGTCTTGCTGTACTTACTCCATTATAATACCCGGAAGGTTGTTGCGTGTAGGATACCGGTGTGCACGGTTGACGGGGAACACTCTTCTGCAAGCAATATTTCCTGAATCACAAAAGAGTTAGAAACAAACAAGATAAAAACAAAACCTACAAAACAAAACAAAAGTTAGTATGCAATGCAGTATGCTTATTTGTTTTCCAAGGTATCCGGCTTGGTTCTTGGTTTTGACCTTTCCAGACCCCGAGGAAGATGCTTTGATGTTGCTTGAGAAAAGAAACTCATTGAAACAAACTAACAAATACATTACAAATGGTGGACCATACATAGTTTGTTTTTACAACATATGCCCCTGAAGGGTCAAAATACAACATAAAAAGAAAAGTACATCAAATGAAAACAACAACAACCAAAGAGTCAGACATCTAGTCCAAACTCATCCTCCTTAACCTCCTTCAGAAGTGCCTCAGTCACCGGACCAGCTGGATGCTCTGTAATAGTCCTGATGAGGAGGTTCCTAGTGGAAATAGCAGTGGTCAGCTTCTTGTGCCTGCCTTGGTCCTTTGACCTCTTCAAACCAGCCCTAAGCTTCAATTCTGAAATCTCCTTCTGGGCTGCCAGCAAAGCTTCTTGTTGTTTCTTTTCATTGGCCTCCAACTGCTCAATCCTGGCTTGAGTTCTCTTATCTTCTTGTGTCTGAGCTTCAGTGATCCTGACCCACCTAGCCTGACTTTCTTGCAGATAGAGATCAGTCCTAGCCTTCTGAAGCTTGGCCTCCTTACAGGCATTCTTCAATATTTTCTCCCCAGATCTTGATTTCTTGATGTAGTCCTCTGTTTTCTCAATCTTGGCCAGATGCTCCCCCCTAAGCTTCTCCAACCTTTCAATGTCCAGACGACCATCAATCCTCTCCCAGAGGGTCCTCTTCAGAGCTTGAGACAGATTCTCATTCCTTTCCGTTAGCTTCTTAAATTCTTCCAGGCTGACAGTGGCTGCTGGCTGCACTGTGGATGGTCCAGGTGTGTCCTTAATGGTGAAGGGCATTCCAGTGATCTGAGCTCTAGCATGGGACCATTCATAGTACTGAGCTGAAGCCACATTATTGCACCTCCCAAGAATGGCCATCCCTTTGGTCTGGATGTTGTCTCAAGCCCAGGATGCTTGCCTGACAACAGCTAGATTAGGCTTTATCTCACAATACAGGGTCTCATCTAGATCTTGCACTCTAGGAGGGTGT